>WPIO01000004.1:11482500-12825000 GCA_009760855.2 Cristatella mucedo | reverse complement strand
GGTACACATACTGCTGTAATGACTTAAATCATTGAAATATCGGGCTTTTGTTAGTTAAATAAATTTCCTCCATCGTATCATGTTATCACAGTGCACCATGAGATGACCGGCAGCAAGATGGCTCAGCTGCAACCTGCACGCTTAAGATCTCAGCTGCTTTAGTCGCCAATCAGGTGCCCTTTGGAGAGCTGAAGAACTTGAAAGGGTACATGGTCAACAAATATTGCATCTGCTTTCTTATGTCTTTAAGACTTTGCCTATGCGGTTCTAGAAATAAGAGATAGCTTTTAGTATATATTGTTCATGTTTGCTTTGAATGCATTGTCCTTTAAAGTGAGCACTTGAGGAAACCTTGCTTGAGCAAGCCTTATGCAATAACAAAAGAAAAGCACCGCACAGCCGCTGCGGTGGCCGGGGCCTTGGATGCCGCTCATTTGGCAGGAATTGCGAGGTCAGTACCCACTCGTTTGGTATTCCTAGAATTGTCTCGAACCGCTCAGCACGCTCCCCCACATGCATCACTGTGAATCTCTCTAACTGCATGGTCATCAGGTCTGTTGTAACTCCGGCGGCCCAACTTAACGCTTGATTTTGGAATCCATGCTCAATGGGCAATAAATCTCTAGTAATAAGCTACCTTAGTTCTGAAAATAGTCTCGAGCTGTTCGTCTTCACTTAAACTTTGCTAAAATCGGTAAACTGCCCGACAATTAAAGATGCTACCCCGACTGGTTTCCCATTCTTTCACACCCCTAGATCAATCAAAACTGGAGGTATAGTTGCTATAATCATGTGCTCGAAGTTCGACTGGAAGCCATTTGCAGTACCCTCGAAGCAGTTTTTCGAATCGATTTTTCTTGATTTCACCCGACAACAAGCTAGCGATGATGGCAGTAGTCTATCGCCCACCAGATACCAAGTTCTCCTTTATCTCAGACTTCTCCGATCTCATTTCGATTCTGTGTGCAAGAAATCGATTCTTCTTCGTTATGAGTGATTTCAACATTTATTTGATAACTTATCTGATGCCTTCAGCACTGAATTCGGTGCATTGACTGACTCACTGTCTCTTGTGGCTCATGTTCATGGCCCTGCTGACATCAAGGGTCACACACTCAACCAAATTTTCTCATACAACCACTTTGTCAACACCAATTATTACCAAATTATGCCTATCTGACTACGTGCAGATCTCATTCAGTCTACAATGTCTGCCTTCCTCTAAAATCACCTGTGAATTGCGAAACCTCAAAACCCTTGACGTGCATGCTGCACGTGCGAGAATATCTGCTTCGCCTCTGCTGCTCAGTCCCCCTTCCGACTTGTCATCATTGGTAGATTGCTACAACATGACACTAGCTGACATGCTCGACGAGTTTGCACCTCCAAGCGAACTGTGTGCCCTCGCCCAGATGGCCTATGGTTTACCACAGGCATTAAATTTGCTAGGCCTACGAAGCGAAAGCTTGAAAAAGCATACAAAAGATCAGGACTGACTGTCCATCGACAGGCATACGAGGACTACTGTAGATCGTACCAATCGATCCTAGCAAAAGCCAATTCTAGCTTCTATGAAAACATTGTTGAATCAAGGATGCATAATCTAAAAAAGCTTATGTTGACGATCAGCATCTTCTCAACCGCTCCCAGGTTAGCTCCTTACCTGATGATCCGTGCGATTACCGAGCTGGTTTTGTCCAGCGGTTAAGGTGCTCGCTCCGACCAATGTCTGGCTGAGGTCGTGGGCTCGAGCCCCGAGGCATATGTGAAGCGTCTGAATTGAGATTAAGTTCTCTTGGGGTACTATACAAATAAATTATATATATATATATATATATATATCTTTACTGTACGCGCTCAGTGTTGGGCATGGCAATGGCCCGGGAAAATACCGAAAGGGGTTGCAGGTACGTGCAAGCACAGTGAACGTAATGTGGAATGATAATTGGAGCTTCGAACCGCAATTTTCTGGTCAATCTGAAACAGATTTGGTTTGAAGCTGGGCCAAGTCCTGATCTGCTACTTCCATGCTGTTCACTACCTCAACTGCTCTCCTGACTCTGCTATGCTTCCCACTATCTCTTTGTTACCCGAGATGAAATCGGTTGGCTACCGAATGTGTACTAAAAGCCGCTTAGGCTGTGAGTTCGCTATACAAAACTCCCCTGCTTAACACCCACATAGTATTTGTGGAGTTACAGACGGAGATACATTACTTTGCCGTGAATTGCCCTCGATAGTACTTCGCGATTTTTTTAAAGGATGCGGTTGGCACTTTAGAGTGCTTTGTAATATGCATTCAAAGTGGGAACATCGAGAAACCGATTTTGGGGCATTCATCTTGTGTGTATTGGCTTGAGCCATTACAGTCGATTGCAATGCATTGCTACAGAATGCTTGAAAAGTTGTAATGAAATTGTGCGAGTGCTTCTTAGACCATTAGTATACGCGTTCTGTTCCTTTTGCGGAGGTTGTGTTGGGTTGCGGTACGGGACCGGGCCGCTGCAGTCGGTTGCAGTGCATTGTGTGAGATTGCAATGGCGAAGAATTTTGAGGGTGCATTTTGAACTGTATTTAGTCTTTTATGCATCTAAATTGGACCTTCGCGTTGACAATTTGAGGGAGATTTGCAGCGAATTACGGTGTATCGCGGTATTTGCCTAGACCATTTCGGGCGATTACCGTGCTTTGCCGGAGTGCACGGATGGAAATTTTCTGGAATTTATGTGGATGTGCACACAACATCGTGTGCATTAATATGCAAGAAAAACTGGAGCACGGTCAATGTATTTCTAGTCATTTTTCGATGGCTGCAGTGAATTGCCGTCTTTCTCTGTCTTTTGTGAGTGCAATTGTCACGGAGTATATTGTCGTATGCAACCAAATAAGGAGCTTTTCTTACAGGATTTCTCTAGTTTTGCTGTCGAATGCAGTGGATTTCGGCATTGGTTCCGGGCAATCTATTTCAGTGGGCTTCTTGAGAACGCGTGAGCGGACTGGCGAGAAATTGAGTGGGTACACTTGAAATACGGCTTAGTTTTATATTCCAAACGTGGAGCTTCTCGGAACTGAGTTGTGGTGGATTTGAGGCGGACTAAAGTGGGTTGCGGTACAGGCCTCCGTCTTTGCAGCCCATGAAATTTGATGGCGATATAAAATGTAAGGTTTATTATAATGTTCAGTCAAAATTTGAGCTCGGCATTCCAAAATCCTTTCTGATTAGAGTGGATTGCGGTGGATTGCAATAATTCGACAAATTGGGTAACTCTCGAAGGCTACCAGAGCTGCCCAGGACAAGAGGTCAGTGGAAGGCATCTTGGGGCGATCGATCCCCCTGCGGCTTTCCCAAGATACCTTGCACTGACCTCTTGACTGGGGGATCGATCGCATCGATCCGGCGCAGGGGAAAGCCTCTCACGCCCTCCCACACCCGCCCATCAGGAAGTAAAAACCAATTTGCTTGGTGTGAGAAAAGTTTGCTACCGTGAAGACTCACAAATATACATAATCAACAGGTGTGGATGCAGTACTACGTAAAATGCTAAAAATGCATATTCAAAGCTTGGCTTTCCTTGTTTGTTTTGTAGAAAACTCGCTGACCATTTCTTTAAGGTCGAGAGATCATACTAAATCTAATTCAATAGAACTTGTTGCTAAGCCAACCAGTCTTTCTTGGCACAGTGTTGAACGAAGGTAACTTTGTTAGTTTTAATTTTGAAAAACTAGTATCCACTGAAATTCACAATAGCAATATTATTCTGAGTGCCACTGAAATATGGGGAAAATTTTCTGTTAATTTATGCTGCATTAGAAATTGCAAAACCTCTTGGGTATTCATAATCTGGGAAAGCCTTCTGGCAATAGCTTGCAGCTCACCACACAGTTCCTATCCATCTAAATCCTTGCTGTCACCGTGAGTAAGAGGCTCCTGCAGAGACTTGCACTGCTATTGAGAGCTGCCTCGTGAACTCCTTACAAATCACGCATGACCCACAAGAATGGAGATTATTTGTATACTCTTCAAAACTGAGTCTTAAGGCTGTAAATTTTGCACAATGTAAACCGTCTTCCATCTACCACAGTAGCGCATGCTGTCCACGTGAAAGAGACGTACGATAACTTAGAGTAGCTACTGAATTATATTGAGTATAACAAGTGCAGCTGGCACCTTTGTGGTGATTTGAAGGTAGTTGCCCTTTTAATGAGATTGCAGCAGGGATATACAAAATGCCGAGCAAGTTAATGCACTACTTTCGGAAGTAACTGACTCCCAGGCAAAATTTAGCAGTTGGAGAGAAGAATATCCAGCACCCAGTTCTGGTCGTGGCTCACAAAATGCGTCTACCGCCCCATTGACATCCAGCTAGACTTGATTAAGAACTTCGTGAAAGCTATGTATGGATCAGACGTGAAAGCTATGTATGGATCAGACTTCGCCAGAGTTGCAATACCTGCATGAAAGATTCCCTCGGCAAAGCAAAGATTTAAGAGAAAATTGGTTTGGGTCCTCAGATTCGATAACTCTTCAAAGACGCCGAGCTGGTTTTCCCCAGTGGTAAAGATGCTCGCCCCGACCGAGGTCTGGCCGAGGTCGTGCGCTCGAGCCCCGCGGCATATGTGAAGTGCCTGAATAAAGATTAAGTTCTCTTAGGGCGTTATATGAATGAATTATATTTTTTTAAAGATGACCGGTTCAACAACTTGCAGCACGGTGATGCGAAATAAGCATGGAATGCTTTTTTCCTGTCAACAAACTTTCTCAGGAATGCTAGGGCAGAAAACTACAAGGAACTAGCAGAAGACATGTTGATGCAGTATCCGAAACTTGGCTACGCTATAATAATAATAATAATAATAATGTACTTGATAAAGCGCCCTCAGAGAACTTAATCTCTTTCTAGGCGCTTTACATTTGCTGCAAAGGGAAATGCAATTGAATGTCTCTAAAGATCCACTTTTTTCATTCCCATTTGGATTTCTTCATTGACAACTGCGGTATGCTTAGCGATGAGCATGGCGAACCTTGTCATAAAGATATCGCAACAATGGAATAAATATACCAGGGAAAATGGTCCACTACAATGCTGGATGACTACAGCTGGACACTTCCAAGAGATGCTTCCGAACAGCTGTACAAGAGACAGGCGTAGAAATCCAAGAAATAGGCTATAACTTCATTTTTTGCAGGTATTAACCGTAAGTCGATTACTATTGGCATGCATTTTGTGATTTACACATTAATTTATGGCAGACTGCGACAAAGTAGAGCCAACTTTGCAACTTGAATGTCATATTCGTGTTGAGCGCATAAAAATGGATAAGAAATGAGTAATTGTATTGCAGTAACATGACTTTGTTTAAATTTTTTGCCTGTGTAATCAAACAGCCTTCTCTTTTTCAATTGTCGGTTTGCTTCAAAGGTGGGTTTAAGCTCCAACTATTTAGCCATTTGAGTTGCATTCTTCAATATTGCATGGAAGCTTTCTTCGCTTCGGAGTGATTTAGGGGTTAATACTGGTGTAATTTAGCTGTTTTCCAGCTGTTTAAGTGCCAGTCTCAAGTCAGTTGCTGTATGCTGTAGAACTTTGCTGGTGACATTGACCTCAAACAAAATGTTGCATCAGATAAGAAGCGATACTAAAAATAGAAATTTTGCTACGTTACTTGCCAGTATTTATGTTTCAGATCTCGTCATCGCTCCAGCCAACCCTTTCTGACTCGTATCTTCACTTATCTCAATCAGAACATCATAGACTTTGTCAAGAATGCATTTCAGTGGTTTCAGACCGTTCATTCTACTTTTCCATCTCGTTTCCCTGAGCTTTTTTAAAGTAAGACCACTGGCGTCAGTGATGTGACTTTTTAGGACTCCCCGACACCGAATAGATGCTGAGAAAAAATGCAATACTTGCTGCACCAAGACAAAGAAATTCAGAGCCTCCGTGCAATTCATTGCTGCATCATGTAGAGAACCAGAAAAGACCAGAGAGCTTTCATTTGATCTGCGAATTCAAAGTTCCTAGTACCCATGCTAATGCAAAGAGGCACTTTTCAAGACCCGTTTCCGACATTTCTCTTGCTGCTTAGTTTTCTGTTAAATTGTCTCATCTAGTGTCGTGCCGTCTGCTTGCCCACCCTCCGACGCTCTTCAAGCTTGATAACTATCTAGGTGCGTTGGTCTTTTCCCATGCAAGGACACAATTGCAGGCAAATTTTTCAATTTGTACAGCCACTTTCTTGCATAAAATAAATACTAGCTGACTTAACAGCCTTTTTTGCACGGCGAAAGAATAACCTTTACGGCTATCACCTCCGCTTGCAGCGGCAATATAGGATCGCCCACCGCAGGATTCGAACCCACGACCTCGGGAGCGAGGTCGTGAAAAGCAAGCGCCTTAACTAGTGTGTCAATGCGGCTCGCCATAGACGAGATGCGAACCTTCTTACTGAATAGCTTACAGCAAAAGCAGAATACTACATCTCTTGATTTAGAATACATCAACCACGGGCGGCACATTCCCTCATTTGCAAGCCTTCTTTTATAATGGAGCTGAGAAAGTCTTCTGTCGTTGTGTGAATCTTTTTGAAAGTTGCGGGCATAAGCCTGCTGCTGTTCCTTTTGCACTATCTAAAGGTGCAATTAATGTTTCCAATATTCTTCAGAGGACCGTGTAGCAGGGTCACTGTAATCCGACTCCGGTTGAACTTGTTGCAAGACTTGAATGTATTGTCTTGATTACCACTTATCTCGGTCTGGTTGTTTGTCTTTACTTGGAAGTGGGACTGTGGTTGCTTCATCTTGCTCGTTCAAACATTTTTTCCCTCTTCAATATTTTTTTCTGTGACTCGTTCGGCAATTCAGCAGATGATTTTTTGCTTCTTCCGGTATTTTAGGAATGGGCTCGCTTTGCTTTTGCTTGCTCGTTGGCCTTTTCGGCCCTTCTCTTACCGTTTTGAGCCCCTTACGGTTTTTTACTGTTTGCAGCAATTGCAAAGCGCCTAGACAGAAATTGAGTTACTTGAGGCGGCGCTTTATCAATTGTACTGTTATTATTATTATTATAACCTTGTAAAAAGTAATAACATGCATAGTTTTTATAACGCTCTTGTACTATACCATTGGGTGTAGAATAACTGGCAGCTATCGGCATACAACCGCCTCTCGTCATTTTTGAGAGGCAACTGCTGCTCGGCAAGTGATCAGCTGCACATCAAGGCTACGCACGGAAGAGTTTCCGTCCGATTAACTGCAGCACTCCTCACCTCGGCCGGGCCAGCGGCCTGCTCGAACAAGCTCAACAAGAACAACCTCAGGACCACGGACTGACCCTTGGGTGGGCACGTTGGTTCAAGCACCCTAGATACATCGTGACTCTGTGGGGCTCTGCAAGACAGCTACGAGCTATCCCTCCCGCCACTCTTCGGTGGCCAGGTACTCCACACGAGACGTTCGAGTATTGTGACTAAATCCAGGCACGGCCGGCTACAGCTGCACTGCCCAGTTCTTTCACATGCCTTTTGCAGCCGTTTTACCAGAAGACCAATGCGCCAAAGGAACGAGGTCGTCGACCTGCCCAAAAAAACCCTCTAGCACTCACCTCCACTGCAAACAGTTTCTCCGCCGCTCCGCACTCGTGCACTGCTAGGATAATCCTTCGTGCCGCTTTCTATGATATCTATTCAATAAGCTGCCAAAAAGTTTTGACATGTAAAGTTGCTTGGTGTCAGTTATTAACACCTTACCATAAGATAGCTGTGTTTGAGTTTTCTAGTTTTTTCTGGGGTTTTTTCTAGCCTCTTCTTAGCCCAGCGCCCCAGAGGCGATTGCCTGGTTCGCCTTGAGGAAGCGCCGGCCCTGCTTCTTTTTTTTACACTAATAGCTCACGAGTCTTCTTTGCCTGAGAACATGATCGTACGCAAAATGTGCGAGTTATCTCACCCTTTGTGGCATACTAACAGCGTTATAAGCGAACTCGTCTATCTAGGCACTCTATCTCATAAAGTCTGAGCTAACTGAAAGACGTACCGCTTACAAGTCGGATCAGAGTGCGCGTCCGAATCACTAGCCCCCAGGCCCCCTCATTAAAACAAGCGGGCCACCAATTTTAAATTGCCCCGATGCTTGCACACAAATTGGGATTTATTTGAGTTTCGAAGCCAGTAATTAATTGCTCTTAATCACTCATGTACATAACATAAATGAGGTTGTTAAATCACCTCACCTTTTTTTATCATACTTACAGTGTACTTAACGCTGCGCCTAGCATTCCTTCATCAATTTCGAACTGCAATCCTTTATGAATGTAGCTTGATTTATTGCGACTAAAGTTTCTATGGGGTTTTCACTCTCAGATGACCTTACTTTATAATAGGGCTGTTCTAACAGTTCCGTTAGAAAAAATTTCGAGAACGCGTAGTGGCCGGTGCCTCCATAAAATACCCTGTAGGTACGAATCTGCGTTTGAAGTTCTGTGACATGTTTGGATCAGATCGGGTTCTTATATTGAAAATGATCAATCTCAATTTTTGAATAATCCACGCCTGCTATGCTTAATCAGAGTGTCTCTTTGTATTTACTAGTTATTATTCTTTTTTGGTCACTTGCTGTTTCAGAAAGGCTTCTACAATCTACGGCGAAGCTTCGTTAGCTGATATTCCGACAAACGTATCCGGAACTACATTTATCTTAAACAGTGGGTAAATATATAAAGAATGCGCTTTAACCTAAATACATTCCCTTTAATTTGCCTTTTCACGCTAAAGCGGCGTCAACAATGAGAGCATTTCATAATAGGCCAGCGGCTCTCCATTGGTATCGGTGGTCTTACGTTGCGCACTTCATTTGTTCGATTGCCATTGCCGGGTCCGACTTGACGAGTGACCTGCGACCAATATGGCTTTCTGTAAATGAAACGGCTAATTAAATGTATGCCAGTTAAATGTGTTGGTAAATCGTCGCTATTGCAGTACGAATCGTCCTTTGCCGCTTCCTCGGGTGATGCCCCGGCCTAGGCCCGAGGCATCGCCCAGGCTGGAAACAGTCACCTTACAATGACTAAATTTGAAGTGTGTTAACAAGCCTTCCGTTGACATATTAAGCCAGGGCACCGTAATAGTATTAAAGAGCTGGTACTAGAAAACCTCGAACGAGTTCGGTGTTGTTATGGCAACCAGAAAGGTCAAGGATAAAACCTAGCGCCAGCACGGTGGGCCTAGCTCCAATGCTGGAACCACTGAAGGGGTGGGCCGCCCTTACTCGCGCCAGGCGTGACACCAGGCAGTTAGCCTCAGAAGTAATCCGATAATGGCTGTTGGTCACGAACACCAGCATGTGATTGCTTTGTTGCGAGAAAGGTCCTACTTGCTTTCGGACCTTTGAATCGGTGACCCTCCGTTGTAGAGACAACTTCAGTAGAAAGCCTCATCTGGGCTGCTGCAAGGCGTCCTGTCTGAAGGTAAGTCTAATTCCTTTTTGCGACCGTCAAATGCGATCATCTGATTTGAGCAGCCGCTAGGACCAGGGTTTATGTGGTCGGCTTTTGTTTGGCTACAAGTGTGAGTGACTGAATGCATACGACCTCGATCTTCCCGAGCATGTGCCCACTCATAGTCAACTCATTAATTTAGCATCGTATTCCTTGGATTCACCAAAGTGGGTGGATCGAAATTTATCAACCGATGTTTTTGTCATCTAGTCGTAGATAAATTTGTTCATGCCCACGACTGAGCTTGTAAATGCCTGTCAGAAACACCGGGTAACTACGTTTGCTTTGTCAATTGCTCATCATTCAGAGTGGTCTAGCCCTCTGCCAACTTATCAATTCCTGTACTGCAGTGTGCATTTAAATTGCGTGCAGCATCTTGAGCTTGCAAGAACTTACATTATCAAGCGGCCGGTGATTAATATTTTTCCGCGAGTCTGTTGAACTTTCACATGTTGTGATCCGAAAAATCGTATGACATTTGTGACGGACACTTACAAAATGTAAATTTGGCTTTCTCTTTAGTCGGATTTTCATACTGCTTCCACATCCCCAAGAGATTCGTCGCATCAGATCGAAAGAATGATGCCTTGCCGTCCACGGCAGATGAAATCCAGATGCACAGAAACGAGAGCTAATCCTAGCAACTCACCCACGTTGACAGACGTGCTTAGAATTAACAAAGTCTCTGCTCAATATCATATAGCAAAGCGTTAAAACTTAAGACGTGTATAGCCGTTTGATGGTGTGTGATGAAAGTAAACAAGAATCTAACAGCGTCGTCTTCAGCTCACAATTTTTACTTTGGTGCGATCATGATATTACGTTTTCCGGAACAAGAAAGTTATACCTTTGGCCTAGTACTTTTTGTTCCTGCTAGCCTAGTACTTTTTTGTTACTACTGCCCTTAAAAGTGTTATACGTGAATTAGTAACAGGTCTGTATAGAGCATATGAAGTAATCGAAGGCTAGTTTGGACTTTTGCTGAATGAATTTTACACTGCACTGACATTCTGTCTCTTTGCGGTCTCCCCTTCCATGCGTGCATGCGTGTGCATGTGTGCGTGCATGTGCACATGCACGCACACGTATGTGTGTGTATGCATGTGCGCGTGCGGACATGGACATAAGAGTGAGCTTGTGTGCAGACGTGTGTGTGTGTGTGTGTGTGTATTTTGTGTTTGTGTTTGTGTGTGTGTGTGTGTGTGTGTGTGTGTGTGTGCGTGTGTGTGTGTGTGTGTGTGTTCATGCATGCATTTGCATTTGTTTAGTAGGTAATCCTGTAGGTAATCCTACCGCCTTGCTGTCCAAGTACTGCAGACCTTGGGCCCAGCCTCGATAATCCGGGGCAGTCTCACCAAAAGTAGTTCCATTCATCCAATCGTCATAGCAAATGTTCATTTTTTACTTGGTGGCAACATGTTGCCTTTATTGCATCCTCTCCCATTACTACTGTCAACCTGGCTGCATTGCAGGTTCACCAGTGATACACAACATATGGCAGAGAAATACGTGAAAGGCATCGCTTGTGCTGAGGAAAAATCCAGACAGGTCATACGCAAGTATGAGAAGGTGAGCCTGCTGGAAGGATGGTGGACGACCACGACCACCCTGCCTTCTGTGAATGCTAGATGAGCAAGCAGTGTCACCTGGGTGCAGTGGCACACATTTTCTTGTCCCACCTTATCTACTCAATCCTCTTCAAGCAGCCAATCGACTTCAAGGCTTTGTTTCTCACTTTTAGGTCCCTGCATTATCTTTCTTCAGCCTACATACCGAAAAAAGCCAGCAGGCCACTGCTGCTGGTGTTGGATATGGCTGCCCTATCCGAACTACTTCCAAATCAGGCCAGGCATCATAAAGCTCACTCAAGTCGCTTAGCTATTCCTATAGACAACATCAAATTCCTTTAGATACCTTCCATTCCTATACTCCGAAAGCCTGGAACTCACTCGAAACTGACCTCTAGATTCCCAGACCAGGTGGCATTTGAAAAGAACCTAAAAATGTGCCTGTTTCTCAAAGCATTACTAGGTTCATGTGAATTGTCCTTTGTATGCTTCCGCATACTATGCTGTTCATGTTTTCAATAACTATATTGACATGAGAGATTTAGTTTTATTAGGGTGCTATACAAATGTCTTTGCAATATTATTGTTATTTACTTGGTAAGCACACCCAGCTCGTGCTGTTTCTCGACCACTACTAGGCATCACATCATTGCTGGCCGTCCAGCTAGAGAGAGAGAGAGAGAGAGAGAGAGAGAGAGAGAGAGAGAGAGAGAGAGAGAGAGAGAGAGAGAGAGAGAGCGAGAGAGAGGGAGTATTGTATTCCCTTATTAAGCAAACGAGCAACGTATAATGTTATGCATATAATAATAATAATAATGCACTTGATAAAGCGCCCTCAGAGAACTCAATCTCTTTCTAGGCGCTTCACATTTGCTATTTGTTGGAAGCCCAACACTCAGGACTAAATGAATGCTATGCTAGACAATTTTCTCTGCCTCAGTGAAAGCCCCGGCCCTTTCGGAGCAATCGATGGCTAATGGCAAGCATCTCAACAATTGAAAAGTATAGCTAGCGTAAGCAAATAGTCGGTGAGGTTAATTGCAAAGAAGTGGTGGCAAAGGATGACATGTAAGGAAAAGTCAAAATCGGTACAGGGATTGACTGCTTTGCCATGATAGCCCAGGAGATAGGTGCTTGCTCTTCATGCCCGAGGTCGTGGTTTGAATCCTGCAGTGGGCGATCCTTTATTGCAAAGGGCAAGCCGTGGTGATAGTCGTTGAGACTCTTCTGCCAGTCTATAGATGAGGCTGTTTGATCAGCTAGTATTATTATTTTTATTTTTTTTACGTTCGAGAATTGCAGAAGTCACTTTTGCAGTCTGATGTAAGAAGCTAAAAAGTAACTGTTGCCAATGCTCGAAGGCTTGAAGAAATCGGCTGCACGGCTATGGTACTGTTATCCGGTTTACCGTGATGCGGTTTACTGTACCATGCCGCCCCCAGCACCGAATGAGTCCCTTCGGCTTTGCTTTCCTGCATCCGGCTCTTTCTCTGTTGGTCTCAGTCGATCGGTAAGATCCTTGTACTGAAACAATTTTTGTACTGCCTACAAAATACGGGGATGAAAGCTGCTGATGCTCTTTAGCAGCTGCTTTATTCTGCTATATGAATGAGGCTGCTATTTCAGCCGATCGTTGTCGTTTTTACTCCCCTGCCGCCATCCACTCCTTAAGTTCTTATCCAAATCCCAGCCACATGCCGTTTTGGGGCAGAAATGACCACTCTGAAGTGACCCATTTCTGGACCATGGAGAGCTGCACGACCGAGCCACCGACCGGCAGTTTTGTATACCCGTATTAGATCCCTCCTCTCAAGCACCTTCGGTGCTGGGCACCACCTAGCACCGAAGGTTGCCCTCAACATTTTCTCTGGCCAACCATGACAGTGTAGGACCCGGCAGGCTGGCAACAGCTTTGCGTCATAGGCTAATTAGTCCCATTATGCACGCTGCCCTGCTAAGTGCTTTCATTTGGGTACCAAACCTATTCGAGAGCCCAGGGTGTTGGTCTCGTTGTGTGTTCTTTATGGTCATGGGCACATATTGTCTTTTGTGCCTCTCGTGGTTGCAGAGACCTCGGTGGAACAAGCCAGTGGAGTGTACTGTTGCCTTTGTAAACTGCTGCTGAAATCTATGCCTTTTATTTCTTTGTTAGTCTGTCGCCAAGGTGGCTGATGACCCTTCTTTTTTTTGAGCAGCTCTGTTCACCGAGAGCCGACTGTTGTTCAGTACCCATTCGTTTTCTCTCATCTTCTCTTTGCCCACTTTGGTATGCATGCCCAAATGGGTTCGGAAATTGAGTTGGCTTTTAGTGATTGCTCGTTCAGGACTTTGTGCATGGCAAGCCTTGACATGCACGAGTCTACAAATTCGTCTACCTCTGCCACCGATCGGGGGAAGAGAAGGCAGCAGGCCACCCGGGATCGCTTTCTGTTTAGTTGTGCACAGCTGCGGATGCATTACCTGTTGTAGCCATTTCCTAGCCGTCCGTAGCCGTTCATCGGGTTGTGGAGCTTCACCTCCTTGTGAGAATGAGTGTGCAAGCGTTAGTCGTACTAATTGTGTTGCAGTGTGGATGTAATTACCGTTGAACTTTCTTTCTTGTTTGATGCTACGATTCGTGTGTCGCTCTTTAACAGAGACAACCGCTCTCAGATCTTGAGCAGCAGTACAATTTCAAGCAGATCCGACCAACACTGTCCATACCCATAGACAGTGACGACTGTGGACCGAGAGGCACTTCAACTTTCGATCTCGTATCAAATCACGGTCTGACCTCTGACGAAACGAAGAGCTCGCCATCGTTTCGGAGCCAACGGTATTTCCCTTTGGCATTAAGGCAGCAGCACTAGGCCTGTGATTGCTATCACTGGCAAGGTGTATTTGAACGGTTAAGGCAACGTTCTGCCAGCGCTGTAGAAGCCCTAGGGCCAGCAGCCTCAAGCACCACTGCCTGCTCGACTTACTGAGGGCTCAAAGGCTTATTTCCTGATTCCACCTTTAATTGCTTGTCCTAATACACTGCCATGTGCTGCATTTAGTTGCATGCGTATTTGTCAAGATTCTACTGAATTAAATCGAGCGTACAAGCCTTCGGCAGCAACTATTCAGCAGCAGCAGCTTTTTAAGGTGAACATTTGGTTTCATGGTGTTTGGTATCTTGATCGTCTTGTACAGAGACATTGTCTTGAGCGATTGTATTTTATTTTTTCGGCTTGCTTCCTTCTAATTTATACGATTCCTTGCGTCCTCTCCTTTATGGAGACTTTGATTACTTCTATGTAGGAGATCATTGTCACAGTCGCCAGCTGTTCGTAAAAAGCTGCACACTTGGGTGAAACAACCGGTGATGGATTCGACCCTAGGTGAGCTCTATAATTCCTTAATGGATAATTTACATTTTTGTTTCAGCTTGCATTATGTACAATAAATACATTTCTAAAATATCTGTCGGTGTGTGTGCGTTGAATCATGTATAAGCATCGTGAGCTTCATTATCTGTAGGGAACTGCTGCCGAGGTAGCATTGATTTGCCACAGCTAAGCGAGTTTGCATATATTTTTCCTGCTGCAATTCATTTTACAGGATTGTCTGTGGTGACTTCACCGGTTCTTACCCCATTCCCACGGAACGTTCAAACTCGGAATTTATTTGTTTCATTCCTTCAATATGTGACATTTTTAAATGTGTATGCTTTAGTCTTATATGAAGCATTTGGAGCTTTTCTAGGAACTGAAGCTGGCTGTAACCGTTATCGTTGCCTTAGAGCTGAAGGTCGCATCAATTTAGATCTAAAATGTTGCCAAAATGGATTAGGCAAAATATGATGAGCAGTGTGCTCATACTCCCGACGTCGGGACATTCCCTGACTTGGCGACATTTAAAAAGAAGCTAAAAACTCAACCTATTTATTCCAGCATTTAGCGGGTCCATAGAATCGTTCTTTGTGTGTTGTTGACATTGAGCATGCTGCCATTAACCATTCGATCATGCTTCCTTTGTAGCTAATTTAAAGTGCCTAGTAATAATAATAATGCAATAATAATAATAATGCACTTGATAAAGCGCCCTCAGAGAACTCAATCTCTCTCTAGGCGCTTTACGTTTGCTGCAAAGGGAAATGCAATTGAATGGTGAACAATATCATGCTTGATAAACAAACAAAATGAATAACATGGTTAGGGGTGGCATGCACAGGGTCAGCATGCAAATGTGGTTAGTGGCAGCATGCACAGTGTCAGCACGCATAAGCACATGAAGGACGAATCACAGGGACCCACTAAATGCTGTCCTAAATAGGCGTGTTTTTAGAAAGAGATTAAGTTCTCTGAGGGTGCTATACAAATGTACTAGTATTGTAATGTATTACAAATGTAGTGCTATTATTATTATTATTATTATGGCAGTGGCACTTTTGTCAGCTTTGCTGGAGTGTCAATGAACCTTATTGGTAAACAGCCGAATGAGACATTAAATGGCAATAAACGGAAGGTTCTATCTAAATAGCAATCCGAATAGCTTACGTAGATGTCACTGCCGTGATACTAGATGAACCATGCTTGATGGTGAGGTCTTCCAACTTTTGAGTGACTCCAGATGTACTCATGCATATTAGCTTGGTCTTATCATCATTAAGCTTCAGGAAGTTAGTGGCTATTCTCGTGCAAATGTCGTCCCATGCAGCTTGCACTGGCTACATTCGTACTTGGATGGCTGCTAACTTCCTTCAGCATAAAGATGATGTGACAAATTTGATACTTATTGTCAGACCTAGTATCGCCAAAAAGTAAGAAGACGTCACCATCAAAATTGGTTCATCTAGAATCACTTCCATGACGTCTGCCCGAAATTTAGGCATGCTATTCTAAAGCGAATTAAAATTGGATGAGCTCATTCCCTCCTCTGGTAGATCGGTCTACTTTTAGCTAAGGCACATCGCCAAAACCAAGGCATGCTTAGATTAGAGTATGACAGCCAAACCACTTCACATGTTTGTGACATCATGTCTAGATTACTGCAAGTCACTTTATTCAGGCCTCTTGGCATATGTCTGTAATTGTCTGCAACTGTTGCAAGACTCTGCTGCTTGTCTGGTCTGTCGCCAACGATGTAGCTGTCACATCATATTAATTATGTCTGAGCTTCACTGCCTTTCTATCTATTCAGCATCTAATCAATTTGTTGAGACCCTCTCTCTGATTTATAGGTTGCTTCACTCACGTGCACTAGCCGACCTTATTGCTACCGGTATTGTGCTCTCACACCATCCACTCCTCGAATGGAACCATCTCCTGTCTCCTGCGCTAAATTGAAATAATTTAGTGGTCGAGCCTTCGGCTCATATTCACCAAAAGTCTGGAGCTTGCTTCCGGCTACGGTCACCACATTCGAAAACCTTTCATCCGTTAAGTCTCAGTTAAAGAAGAATCTGATCCTGTCAGCTTTCCCTTTACCCAAACGAACATACGTTTTGGTGCGCTTTGCACGGGTATCTGAGTACGATTTAGTGTGTGTGACTTTCCAGGGGTCCTACTAACCGGTATCCAGAAATTTCTTCGTGTTTGCTGTAATATACTGCTACTTGTTTGCTTTTACATACTTGATACCATGCACGTCAGTAATCCTTGGTTATTAATTCTCTTCCACTGAGGAGTTTTTAAGCACCTGGATAAAGTTTTAGTTCTTTTAGGCCACTAGTATGGTCATTCTTATTCCATGTACCGGATGGCAGAAGTTCAAAGCAAAAGCCGGCCGACTGTACTAGCTTGCAAGTGGCATAGCAGGTGCAGCAGTAGCAAGGTGCATTGTGGCGTAACAGGTGCTCACCGCCGTTTTCTGCATTTATTTGCATGTCTTGCTGTTCCGATGCTTTTTCCTTTTGCCATACTTGTGTTACCTGCTGAAGCACTCCAGCGAGTGATGTTTCATCCGGAAGTAGCCTAGAATGCCTTATCATTTAAGATAAATATGGGCGTATGCCGAGAGTGGGTGCATGCCGGGAGTAAGCTAGAGTTGGTGCAAGCCACTCCACTGTCTCAGAGCGGCTAACCTCTGCAATCGGGATAGGTCTACCATTTAATTGGTAGTAATAATAATAAATATAGCCATAATAATGATATAGAAGTATGTTATGGTGCCTTAAGAGATCTAAATCTTTTTCTTGGTTGAGCCACCACTGAAATGTGTGCTGTAGAATTGCCGAGACAGACAGGCCTCTGGGATATCTACATCAGTGCTAACTTGCTTCATACGAGAGCATTCCCGTGAGTTTGAGCTCATGCTCACGTGTAGGCATGGTCTGTGTGTGCAAGAGAGAGTTTGTGCGTGTATGCATGTGTGTGAGTGCCTTTCAGCTTTGTATGCACACCATCGCAGCCTCAATTAGTGCTGCCGTGCTTGAAACAGCGGCAGCAAGCAACGGTCTTCGAATGACAGTGCTGCACTGCGACAATATACAACGGACTGCTACTCAACGTTCCAGTCTGCCTCGAGGACCTGCTGAAATAGGGGTCAATGCTTGCAGCTTGACTCTTCAAGCAGTCTCCACCCCTCAAGTGGCAGCTCCCTCTGTCCTTAGCTTCTGCAACTCCTCCTCCCCTTCCACCTGCTCCAACTCCTGCTCCTCCTCGTCCTCCTCCTCCTCCCCTCTCTCCTCCTCTTCCTCCTTGCCTGCCGCCAATGACTTGTGCGTCGTCTCTGTCTCTAGATGCTGACCTTGTGGGGGCTCAGCTGCTGCTTGAGTCCGTGTCGCGGCTCATTGAGCGGCACCGCAAAGACGAGGGCAGGGCGCTTAATCCACAGGACACGCCACTTGCCGCGGGTAGGAGCAAGGTCGTAGCTCTTCACTGGGTGCCCTTCGGAAGCAGCTCGGCTAATGTCGTGGATGCGTTCAGTAAGCTTCGGCGGCGTCGTTCACACTGTCGAGCACCAGCAACGGCCTATCTAATGTGCACGCAAGCGCTCGCTATGTGCCGATGCTGTTTTTTGGCCGATGCGCAGCTGCTGCATGTGCTGAGTGCCTCGGCAGCACATCAACCTGGCACGCCTGTTTTGCTGTGCTGTGGCCGTGCGTACATGCAGGAGGCGTCGCCAATTGTTAACAAACTCCCGAAGCGAGTGGCTGGCAAGCCCGACTTGACATCGCATGTGTGCTGCCTGCTTTGGCTGATGAAAGAATACGGAGCGGTGCAGCTAACCTGCTGTGTGCCACCTTCATTGGCTGTTGCTCACCTCCTGTTTTGCCCACGCAGGCAGGAGATATCTTGCTTTAGCGCCCCGAAAAATTGTGCATGCTCGTCTGGAAGTGGCTCTCACTCTCTCGCTCACTGCCAGCTTCAAGACCGAAGTCTGGAGACAGAAGCGGAACGCAGTATGAAATCGAAACCAGCATTGGGAAGGTGGTGGCTGAAAAGCTAGCTCGAGGAGGCGGTGTTGGTGGAGGCGGCGGCAGCTTGGGCATCCGGGTCGGCAAGAATGGTCAGGCAGTGAAGCCGGAAGCCGAAGTGGCTGCTTCTGCTACCACTTTTAGCCTTTCTGATGCCGAAAATTCTAGAAGGTACGTAGCTGCACTGCCCATGCTACAGTGGTAACCATAGCAGCCGACGCCTGTGCCGCCTGCATGGCTCGATGATGCCAGGTCAGGGGTCAGCGGCTGATGCCCTCGTGCTTTGTCTACGGCGGGCTCTTGGTGCCTATGCATGTCACGCGCGAGCCGCGTCAAGGGCTCGACCTTGGTGGTGTGCCTCCAGCATTCGAGACCCAAAATGAATCTAGGACTTTTTGGCCAAAAATAGTATTCTTATTAAGGGGGCACAAATTTGAATAGCATTTTGATAGCCCTGCTACCACAATTACGATGATCTTATAAGCTGTCTTTTAATTGTGTAAGGAACTTGTGGCCGTCTGTAGAAGACGGCTAAAGCATGCTATTAAGCGTCTGGTGGCCCGAGCTTCAATCCAGAAGCTGTTCTACTCCGAAGGCATTAGTCTATCGTTGTGTGACACATCACATTGTCAGGCTTTAGCTGAATTACTTGGATTTTTGCCTCATAGGTGCACAGCCAGCAGCTTTTGCTTGTTTAGCAGTAGCTAGTGAGCAGCTGTCAGAGGTGGAGTGGTCGCGCGATTAGTGAGAATGTATGCTAGTCTAAAGCGAAGCCTCGCTATTGTCAAAAAATGTTGCAGACTTGGCCTGTGAATAGCGAGGGTCTTCTGAATTATGCTTTGTTGTGCCTGGATGAGCCGTAATGGCTCACTAGGTAAGGCGGTTGCTTTTCACGACCTCGGCCCCGAGGTCGTGGGTTCGAATCCTACGGTGGGTGGTCCTTTATCGCCATTGTAAGTGGTGGTGGTAGCCGTAAAGGTTCTTCTGTTGCTATACAAAAAGAGACTGTTAAATCAGCTAGATAGAGATTAAATTCTCTTAGGATGCTATTCAAATTAAGAATAAATTTGTATATATTGTATTGTCTACATGGCAACTGCTTGATCATGCCAAACCGTTATATAAGCTTGTGTACTCGTACACATCTTAGCTCTGAAGGATACCTCACAAGAAGCCAATGCCCCTGCCATAGCTCTGATGGGTTAACTTCAAACAGCCCACACACTTAATTCATACTGATGACTCGAGATGCCTAATTGTTACTTAGTGCTTAGAATATGCAAGAACCACAAAACAGCAGAATAAGCACCCACATGTCATACCAAACCATACTTGCCACACCTGTGTGTCTGTATTTAACGAGCATACATGTGCATGCATGTGTATGAGTGTGTGTGTGTGTGTGTGTGTGTGTGTGTGTGTGTGTGTGTGTGTGTGTGTGTGTGTGTGTGTGTGTGTGTGTGTGAGTTAGGCATGCTTGCATGCTCGTCATGTTTGAGAGAAAATGTGCCTAAATCTTTTGAGCTGAGCAGTGTCTTGTTGTGCATCACACAGTATCTTCTGCAAGCAGCATCGTGATTGACCTCCTTCTCTGGTCTGTCACGATTCTTGTGTCACCTCATTCGTGGACTGCGTGTATTTTCATATATTTCAGCCACCTGCAGACCTTGGCATCACTGCTTATGGCACAGCAGCCTCTGAGCTTGGAGGATGCTGCTAAGACATGCCGAGTGATCATGACCCAGCGGTCACAGCCAGTCGCCGAGCCCGTCGTGAGTGCTGTATTCATGTTGTTTGCTAAGACCGACATTATTGGCAGAACAAACTGATGTATATAGAGAGATTGGCATAAGGCATATGCTGACCCTGTGCATGTCACCTCTAACCATGTCGTGCTTGTTGTCATTGAGCATGCTACCGCAAGTCATTCGACCAAGCTTCTTTGCAGCATGCTTAAAGTGCCTAGAAGGAGATTAAGTTCTCTCAGAGGGTGCTATGCAAATGTATTAGTATTATTGTCATTATGAGGCTGTTTGCTACTGTTCTCTACTTTTCACTCGATTCATTGCCTCAGTATATAAATGTACATACATGCACACGCACGCACACACACATATATATAATGTGTGTATGTGTATGTATTTAAGTCTTATGTATATATGTGTGTGTATATGCATGTAATATGCATGTATATGTATATGTGTCTGTGTGCATGCACGTACGAGCGTATGTTATTGCTGCCAGACGGCGAGTGGCTGTCAGGTAAGACACTATGTAAAGATGTATAAGAATGCATGCAGCCAATCATTGCAGCTTGAGCAACAGCTTGGTAATTAAGCTCTGATCCACATGAGCTGGCCACTAGCTACTAGTCAGCTGGGTTTAGCCTCAGCTTTAGATGCCCCTGCTAGATTGCTATGCCCATGGTCAATGCTGTATGGCCCATGACCGATGATCTGCCGATGGTCTGGCGTTTTTTTTGCTGCTCACTCGCATTGGCTGTGCTGTAGCTTGATTGCTGCCTGTTAGTGCCTGAGAAGAAACATATGAAGCGTTGGTGTGCAGGTACTGTGTCTGCCTGTTTTCGAAGTTATACTGCCGACGATGCTACTCTTGCTCCTGCTCCTGCTGCTTCTACCCCACTGCTAGTGCTCCTCCCGCTGCTTCTACTTCCATAGCTGCTGCTTTTGTTGCCATCTTTATTGCTATAATGCTTTCTGCGCCTTCGTCTGACAGTGTTGCTGCCATGCCGGCTGGTTAAAGAACGTGAGCAGTTATAGACAGCTGCTGGACGTTCTTACAGCTGTTGGTCGTTTCGATGAGTAATAAATTATTTTAGTTTTTTAGGTTTGCTATTGTGTGTAAGTCACTTTATGTCATCAAAGTTAATCCACGTATTGTATATATTTTACACTTGATCATTTAATGCAGGGCCACCAGCCATCTGTTTAGAGTAAGAGCAAAACACGAGTAGTTAGTTACAGCGTTTTTTATTTATGTTGGTTCAAAATCTTGTGTTAAACCTGCTGCTGTCACACTCCGTGTTAATTGTTCAGGTTTCATCAGAGACACGGCCGGTGGTGTTCAGCACGGCAGCAGAAAGCAGACCATATGTTCCCTTTGCCATCCGTGCCGATAGTGAAGCATTCAAGCAGCAACTGACTCAGCTTAAAGCTGTTCAGCTGCAAAACCCAGCATCTGCTGTAATGTGCCTCTGCAAGCCCAATGATGTCAGCCCTGTGAGTAAGGTAGGTGCACGGCGCAGGTGCAGAAGTTGGTAGACAGAAATCAAGTCTTATGCTCGATCTACATGTCTGGCTTACTGAAGTGACGAGATGTAATCTTTTGTTTTTGCTGACTTTTCAGCAATGGTAAATAGTCCAAGATGCAACTGCTCTTTGTGTGCATGTGCCTTGCCATCTGTAACTCTTCAAAAGTCAGGAGGGCAAGTCGAGAAATTGAGTGGCATTGGAATAGCAGCTCACGATGGCTGGAAAGGGTGCACCAGAGTTGGCAGAAAAGGTGTGTATGAATTAAAATTGTGATAGCGAGTTCGACAGTCGAAGACCCACGGAGCGAAGGCTTCTGTTGCCAACGATCTTTAAGCACAGGAATGGAACTCAGCTAATCTGTTGTGCACAGAGCGCTTGAGGGCTCGATGATGCTGCAACTGGTGAAGTAGTTCAGCTAGGTACGAAGGAGCCAAATCATAACGGGCCTTGTGTAGTCCAGAGTAGGAATTTTGCTCTGTGTCCGTCTTTTGACTGGGAGCCGTCGAAGCTCGTTCAGCAAAGGAGACACCTCAAAGCTGTATGTCTGACGTTATTTAACCAATGCAGCCGATTTATGCATCGCCGACTATAGAGGCTCAAGGGGAATTTTTCGGTAACCGTTAGCCTAAGGTAAACTACAGTAGTCTCGTCTAGAGGAGACCAGGGAGCTAGTAAGCTCTTTAGCCAGCCACCATAGCTGGTGGTGCCTACTCATGGACAGGGATTGAACAGTATGACTAGCTGTGGAGCTGGTGTTCTGACTGAAACTTTAAACCTCAAGCTGTCGTCAGTGAGGACACCTAAACTGCAAGCACTTGATTGGCGCCCTACAATGCGACCAACTGTAAGTGAAATGTCTATTATTTCAGCCACGTTCTTAGTGGGTCCCGTGCGTCACTGAGCTGGGTTGTATCATCGTTTAGCTTCAGGAAATTGGCCGACATCCAAGATCGAATGTCTGCAAGACAGGCATTCGAATTATCGGTCACTGCAGCTGATTCGTTTGCTATATGGAGCAGTTCGTTTAGGCGGTTCCAAGCTACTTAGCTCGATCGTGTCTGCAATGTGACAAGCCACGCATGCATGCACGTGCACGCACAAGCATGTACAGTGCCCGCTAGTGCAGTGCCCGTGCAAAGATGTGCCTCTCTCATCCCTCGAAGCAAGGCAGCAGCCCCTACGCTGCGCCTGCATCTGCCACCGCCGCCGCCGTAAACCGCGTCCCTCGTGGCGAGTCAGTCTGTACCAACCTAGTGTCCGCCCCGGTTTGGCCCAGAGTTTAAGGTGCTCACCTTTGACAACTGAGGTCGTGAGCTCTAGCTCCGGGGCATATGAGAAGCGCCTGAATAGAGGCTTCTTCAAGTTCACTCAGGGTGCTATACAAATACATTATATTTGAATTATTTTTCTTCTTCATGGAAAGCCCTTCTCTTTCCATCTCTTTAACTGTAAACACGGTCACGTTATATCTTATGTTTAACCTGCCTGGCAGATGCAAGTAAATAAAAGTATGTGCAGCCGTGCTACGATTGGCAGCCAGAAAGTAATGTGTACACAAATCCGGCCTGAGAAGCAGGAGTTAGCCCAAGTGTGTATGCACCTTTTTTATCGGCCGCATGAGATACGGCGTTGTATGCACGAGAGAAAGCTACATCGCCAAGAATATAGTATATCGAAATGCAGTGGGTGTCCCTGGAGCATGCGCAGTCGTTGCTCAATGTATAGTTTAGACGCAGCATCATGCGCAACATAAACGGCATCGTCCATAATAGAACGCACATCGTCCCCGAGAGAGACGGCGTCGAGCGCAAGAGAGAGACGGCATCGTCTTCTAGAGGGACGGAATCGTTAGCACGAGTGACAAACTGCCACTACAAATGGATGCAACTGCCACCGGCTCTAGTAAACCGTGACCTCTGCAGTAAAAAATGGAACTGTTTTCACCCATAGTTAATGCATTGTACGTTTTAAAAATGCAAAAAACCTCGTGGTTATTATGGAGTTTGGCTATTTAGAAATGGGCATTTCTAAAGACAAACAGGTTCACTGTTTTGTAGCATTTTACTTCGTACGAAGAGTTCTCCTGTGTGTAGGCACTCACAGTGGGGGCATAAGGAGAAGGTTTTTCTACCCACTGACAGAGGACTGGCTTCTGTTGGCTCGTTTTGTTACCAAGTCCGGCATGCCTAGAAGGTCGCGGCTCGTCTGCACAACGAAAGGACGACTGCAGACCTCCAGTGAACTGGGCCAAAGCAACCGAGAAGTGGCACGGACTCTTACAATCAGCCATTGAGTGCTGTCTTAGAATCTTAGAAAGCGTAAAGGGCACGGATATAGCGCTAGCAGACTTACGGCACTCGGGTCGCTAAAGGAAGGCGAACCCCCCTCCCCCCCTTGGGACGACTCTGCAGCACTCTCTGCTATCACCCCGCTAGCTGCCTCAGTCGCTGGCGACCACTACCGTGAATTGCTAACCGTAGAGACGGTACACTGAAGGCTTGCTAGGCATGGCATATTGAAGAGGTTCGCCGAGCACAAGCCTTTACTTACGGAGCGACATAGAAAAGATCGTTGCTGGAGGGCCCGAGGCCACGTCCACTACGTGGCAGCCGACTTCGGTCGAGTTTTACGGACCGCCGAGTCCGAATTCACGCATTTTGCAAACAGGAAACGAAGAAAATTCACATGATGTCAAACATGTGAGAGGTAGTTAGTACCCTAACTGCCTCCGAGATAGGAGTGGAAAAAAGTCAGTGGTGGAAATGTCTTAGTTTGGGGTTGCTTCAGCTCCTCCGGTGTTGGAAATCTGCACCAAAGCAACAGATCTCTAGGCCAGCATGTACACATCGATCTTGTAAAGAATGCCGGAATTCCAAGGGCTGGAGCTCATCTGAGGAACGATCCAAAGTGCACTTCAACAGCTTCCGAAAGATTTGTCGCTGAAGCTGCTGTCAAAGAGTCGTGAGTTGACGGAGTCGGTCGCCTGTCCTAAATCATATTGAGCAGTTTTAGGATAGGTTTGAGCGCTGTATGAGGTCTTATTCTTATTTTATCTTTGCTACAACTCCAAAAGAGATTCATAGCCCGCTGCAGTACTCCTTAGTCTGCTGCAGTACTTCATAGGTAATAGTAAGTCGAGGATTTGTAAATCTGAAGCTCACTTCCAGCTGTGGTCACTACTTACAAGGAATTTGTATCTTTCAAGTCTCAGCTAAAGACGCATTTATTTTCGTCAGCTTTCCGTTTGCCCGTGAACTTGTATGTTTTGTTTCGGTGTGCCGTGCGTGCAAACCTAAAGAATGATTCAATTACAGTTACTAGCAAGAGCTCCTCCTTACCGGTGGCGCTGAGTGTCTACATATTTGCATTAGCATGGCGGTCTGATCATGAATCGTAATTACTTTTGCATGTTTGATACCATGTGTATCATTCACCCTTGGTGTTTGATTTTGTTGAAGGGAATTGCGCCTTGACAGAGATTAAGTGCTCATAATGATAGAGAGTACTATAGAGGTTACATGTTATTTTTTATTTTGTTATATTTTGTTGTGATACTCGCATGTACAGTTTCGATGAGATAGAGTGCATGAGAGTGAGAGATGGTGTATGAGAGTGAGAGAGAATGCATGGGATTGAGACAGAGTGCATGGGAGTCAGAGAAAGTAGATGGTAGTTGAAGAAAGTGCATGTCGTGAGAGAAAGAGTGAGTGTGCATGCAAGTGAGAAAGACTGTGGTGTGTGTGTGCCAAGAGATTGAATGTCAGGCAGAGACAGAGGAGGATGAGGATCAGAAGTAGAGAAAGTAGTACCTGAGATGAAAACATCAAGCAAATGTGTTCTTTACTTCTGCTCTTTCTCGATGCTACTCTACCTGTAATTTTGCCTGCCTGTGATATAATGTAATGTATCTCTGTCTGTAACTCCACAAAGCTATAAAGACTATTTGGGCGTTACGCAGGAGAGTTTTGTATAGCGCTACTCACAGCCTAAGTGGCTTTCGGTACACATTCGGTAGCCAACAGACTTCGTCTGCCTGAGAGTAAAATTGACTAGTGATTTATAGACAGTAATACAGCTGGGCACAACGACTTCCTGATGAGATGAGCCGAGTTCTACTCTGCCAATCTTCTGTTCATGCTTACTTTTACTCAAAACATCGCTGCCGTTAATGACTAAAACTATAGCTTTCACATGCGTGTTCGCTCATGCCTGCAAAGGTGCACATCTACATGCATGTACATGCATACATTCATGTCCTCGCTAGTGTGCATCGCTAGCTAGCGTGCGCACGCGTGCAATCGCACGTCCTTGCACGGACGCATGCACGCAGGCACTAGCCGTGCGCTCGCACACGGTCGTGGTCACTGGCACTGCTCACAGAGGGCGCTGCTGCGGCTGCAGCACCATGATACTTAAGAGCTGGCCATTGCAGGACGTGACCTATGAAGAGCTGCTGTCCATAAGGGCTCCGGCCACGTCTGCTGTGAGCGTCGCGGAGCGCTTCCAGTCGCTTCCCGTCGACCCGTCGCCGGTGCCTCCGGACAATCCGCCGGCCACGGCGGCCACCGTGCGATTCGGCAAGGACTCGCCGACGGCGCCCGCTAGCCCGGCGCCGGGCGCCAGCAGCAGCACGTCGTCGATGCTTCGTGACGAGTTCCGCCGCTCCATGAAGAGGCAGGTGACAATGCCCTCGTACACGGTGGTTCGCGGCGTCGACGTGCACGGTCAGCGCCAGCGGCCCGGAGACGGTGGTGGCGGGCGGAGCGTGAAGCGAGGCACCGCCGCCGGGCAGCAGTGTGGCAAGTCGGCGCTGCGGTCGCCGCTGCCGCCACACTCGACCGTCGCCTTTCACAAGGCCTTTGGCCCGACGACGCCCACCATCACTCCGAACGGCGTGCCGGGCCGTAAGCAGTATGTCGCCATCACGACGGACCTGTGGGCCTACGGTCTGCCGCCGCACGACTCGCACGTCGCGCAGGCGACGCTCGGCGAGCACCGCCGCATCGGCGCCGCCGTCAGGCCGACGGTGGCGTGGGCCTCGACGTCGTCGGGACGGCAGGCGCCGCACGCGCACACGCCCGGCAACAACTCGTCCAGCGAGGAGCGCAGCTTAAGCGCAGCCGCTGCCGGGGCGACGCCTGGCGGCAGCGACATGGCAGCGGCGGCTCAGTCGTCGCTGGCCAGCTCGCCGCTCGCAGGCCGGAGCGCTGCGAGCAGCGGCAGGCGGTCGTGGCGCGCCGCCACTGCGCAGGACAGCTCTCGCGACTCTCGCTCCGCCCTGAGCTCCAACCGCCTGCACGCTGCCAGCAGCCGGCTGCCGTCCGCCACCGCCGCGGCTTTCGACGACCAGCGCTCTGACGTCGGCACACCGACGTGGCGGCAGGTGAGCATTCCCACCGCCGGCGCTCCGAGCGAAGCGTCTGAAGACGACGATAGCGGCGGCGGCAGTGGCGGCTCGCTGGACGGTCGCTTAGCCTCGGCCACTGCTGTCGTGGCAGCGAGCAGTCGGCAGCGAGCCGCTAGCCAACCTGCCAAATACGACGGGCAAGCGATGGGACCTTCGGCAGCTGCTGCGGCGGAAGGAGAAGCGGCTGCTTCGTCGCGGCAGTCGTCGTCCGCTTGGCGCGGCGGCGGCGCCGAAGAGCTGCAAGCGATGCGATCCTTCATCCAAGAAGACCTGGCGCGGACGAAGATTGAGACGCAGCGAATGATTCAGAACGCCGGCCGCGCCAAGCGGCAGCGAAGCACGTCGGGTCACGTGCTGGCTCAAGAATGGCTGAGCTGAGCGGCTGCTTGCAGGCTGCTGCTCAGTGGGACGCCGGGATTCGGCGGCAGTGCGTTGCCGCACTGCCTGTGCTTCCCTCTCTCTCTCTCTCTTCCGTGTACCTTCACGCTCCCGAGCACCGTTGCTGCGCACTGGATCGAAGCTCCTCTTCCTACCCTCCTCCTCCCATCTCACTCACGTGCCCCCCTGTGCTGTGCTAGATGAGTAAAGCTCCACGGACCGACCGCCACAATGCACGCCTCTCGTTGGATCGCCAGTCGGAGGTCATGGACGCTCGGCTTCGCGGCCCACGGCTCGGCCGTGCAGGCTGCCGAAGTGACCAACCGAAGCGTGTGCTCTCTTTCGTGTCTTCTGTCGAGCGTTCGGCTCGCCAACATGGAGCAACACCGCTGCCTCGAGCAGCACGCTCTGCCGACAATGGCCAACGGCAGTTGCAAGTCCTGAGAGGATTTCGCAGTGATTACTGCTTTTAACCACTGCTTTCGGCTCATCTGCATGTCTGTCGTTTCCTCCTTCTCCTCCTCCTGCTGCAGCAGTAGCATTGGCAGCTCTTTTGGGGGGCAGTTGCTCGTGATATGTAGTTTCGTAGTTTGACATCAAATGGAGTTCGTAATGACTCTCGGACCATCAAGTCGAGCAATGAAGGCAAGCAAGAGCAGTTTGGTGAGCCGCGATGGCACACTAGGTAAGGCGGTTGCTTTCATGACCTCGGTCCCGAGGTCGTGGGTTCGATTCCTGTGGTGGGCGATTCTTTATTGCCACTGCAAGCGGTGGTGATAGCCGTAAAGGCTCTTCTGTCGCTATACAAAAAGAGGCTGTTTAATCAGCTAAGGTTTTTTTTCGTCCCAGCAGCCTCGGCTAAATGGCTTTGCACGGAGGAGCAGTGGTTAAGTAGCAGTAAGTTAAGCAAGTTAAGTGGTTAAGCAGCAGTAAATGAAGCCACTGCTAACGCTTCTGACATAGAAGCCGTGCTGATTCGAGTTAGAAACCAGGGTCGAGTTAATACATTTGGTGCTGGGAGATTGTCGTCCCCCTCAGCAGCCAACGATAAAGTGAAACTCCAAAGTAACGGTGTGGATACTATGTGCTACGGCTCACTGGTGTAGCCCTCTCAATGCGTAGCCGCTCCACGGGGCCTGCATTTAGTTTGGTTTGGCTGCTGGGCCTGTCCTTATCGGCGAAGTGTCGAACAGCGGCGAACCGAGCTATTCTGCCGCTTACATCGGCGCATTATGCCACTTTCGGGTAACGAATGGCTAACCGACGTAACTTAGTTGCGTAACTCAGTGCAAAATGGAGTGCAAAACATTGCCCCGAGAAGCCGCTTACAGAGGCGTCTTGGCCACCGCTCATTTCCCGGGGACAGTTCGGAGTTTAGGTGCACACATTGCATTCTGCTCTATAGCCAGTCCCCAGCAGGTTGGCCACGGGGTAGATAGATTCATAGCATGCATAATTGCTGCTCCATGCTGTGTCTCCTCACTCTTGGATCTACTACGGAAGGGGACAGTCAATTGAATGTCCCCTTCTGTCGCTTTGAGAGCTCTAGCTGTCGACTCCTTTTTGCTCCGCCGTTCATAGTCTGGAACGAACTTTCGCACTCTTCCACTTCGATGACATCTTCTCTCCTGCTTCCGACGGATAATTCCTTTCCAGTCGTCACGCTCTGCTGCTCCTATCCAAATACTTACGCCTCGACTGTCTTCCTTGGTCAGCTGTGCTTATCACTTCTTTTCTCGAGGCATGCAATGGAGGCTACTGGCAATGGAGGCTACTGGCAATGGAGGCTACTGGCAACCGCGTGCACACCAGAAACCACTCAGTCTTCATGACTCGGTTATTATTTACAAACTGTCTATTAATTACAGACTGTCGCCGCGAGTACAGGGTCAAATTCATGTATGACTATTGTAGTTAGGTTGTCGTCGCGAAGCAGGGAACGCCAGCCGACGACCAGCGCCATCGGTTTATTTCAATACGCACGAGCAGGGGGGGAAGCACGAGACTCTCTTCGCCTGCCGGAGTAGTCGAAGTCCCCGAGACTCCCTTATCACAATAATCACTAATAGCACATCCCGACCGCATACCACATCGAGCGTCACAGCCCACTCGTACGACGATCAGGGGTAGTGTCATCAATTAAACGAAACCACAACTATCGTTCTAGCTTGTCGCACGCTCTTCCAGAGCAGTTGGCCGCGGACATCAAAGAGCATCCATCATACACATGAGTCGGAGTTGGCCGAACAGGTCAAACCTCCGTTTGACCTGCTCAGCTCAAGTTGTTTAGCGACGTGATACTAATGACATATTACTGCTCTTTAAGTGCCCATAAATCGTAGCAGCTTAGCAACAGCATTGATCTCGCTATATCAGCTCTGAGCGACTGCGTGATTCCGAAGGCTTTCAGTAGCACCATTGACTGCTAGTCCAGCCCGGCCATCAGTTCGAGGCACACTGAGTGGGGTCTGATTGGCAATCTTCAGCGACTAGATCGAACTAAGGAAGCGTAGCCGACAGCTTCAGCCGAAAAGTTTGCAGACTTCTTAAATGAAAAAATTGTGCACATTCGTGCCTCCATTAAGCCCCCTCCGACCAAAGCAATCGCCGTTCCTCAACCTGTGACCTTTCTTAAAAGGTTCTCAGATGTTTCTGCCTGTGATGTGGCTGCTTTAATAAGGTCTAGCAAAAAGAGCTCGTCTCCTGAAGACCCTATACCTTCATCTCTGTGGTCTTCACTTGCAGACCAACTTAGCCCTGCCATAACCAAGATTTGTAATGCTTTCTTCGATGCTTTGGGAAAAGGGGTCGTCCCCAAGTCCTTCAAATCGGCAATCGTTAGACCTATTCTTAAAAAGCCCGGATTAGACACAGAGGTCCTAGCAAACTATCGTCCAGTTTCCCTTCTTCCGTTCTTATCAAAGATTCTTGAAAAAATTGTTGCTAAGCAGCTAGTTGAACATATTGAAAATAATGGAATGTCAGAAACATTTCAATCAGGGTTCAAGAGGCAGCACTCTACTGAAACTGCTCTCCTCCGTGTTAACAATGACATTCTACGTGGCAACAACGACGGGAATGTCACTGCCCTAGCTCTGCTAGATCTGTCTGCTGCCTTCGACACCATTGATGACGAAGTTCTGCTTGAACGATTGAGAACAACGATCGGTCTGACAGACGAAGCACTGGCATGGTTTAAATCATACTTGTCTGATCGTGTTCGATCCGTGTCGTGTGGGGGTCAGGTCTCAGACATGAGAAGGGTCACCTGTGGAGTCCCTCAAGGGTCTGTACTTGGTCCCTTGCTGTTCTCCATTTAAACACAACCTCTGGGAAAAGTGATTAAGGCCTATGGAATAGGATATCACTTCTATGCTGACGATACTCAGTTGTATTTGTCATTTAAACCGTCGGAATCTGCTGCAGCAACTGAGAAACTGAATGCTTGCCTTGCCGATATTCGATCCTGGATGTCGGAAAACTTCCTGAAATTAAATGACTATAAAACCGAACTGCTGCTCATAGGACACCCTAAGCGTGTAGCTGGACTAAAAGGCTTTGCTGTTCTAATAGGTGATGCTATTGTGCGACCTTCACCACATGCTCGTAATCTAGGTGTCGTGTTCGACAGCTGCCTCAATTTCAAAAGCTTCATTCAGAAAACTGCCTCTACAGCTAGCCATCACATCCGATCCATATCCAAGATTAGAAGCAGTCTCCCACAGTGGCTTGTAAAAAATTTAACTAGCTCTTTAGTTCTGTATCGGCTTGATTATTGTAATTCCCTTTTGGCTGGGCTGCCAAAGAAAGCTATTATACCACTACAGCAGACTATGAATATGGCTGCAAGGCTGGTCTTCAAGTCCCAGCGGTTTGAGCACGTGTCACCTCTTCTGAAAGAGCTAGGATGGTTGCCGGTTGAGCAAAGGATACAGAGCAAAGTTCTTATGCTGACCCACAAGGCCCGCCACGGCTTGGCTCCTTAATACCTGGCTGAACTGCTGCCTCAGTTTCAGCTTCTTCGCGCCCTCCGGTCCTGTGTGGACAATAAATTAGCTGTCCCATTCCTCCGCTTAAAGACAGTTGGTGACAGAAGCTTTAGCTCTGCAGGTCCTAGACTGTGGAACTCGCTTCCACAATTCTTACGCAACGACATCTACTCTCCAACTGCCGACTCTGGCACATCTTTTTCAGCGGTCCTGAACTGCTACTTCTATGCTACTCACTACCTCAACTGCTCTCCTAACTCTGCTATGCTTCCCACTTTTTCTTTGTTGCGTGAGACGAAGTCTGTTGGCTACCGAATGCGTACCGAAAGTCGCTTAGGCTGTGAGTGCGCTATAGAAAGCTCTCCTGCGTAACACCCACATGGTCTTTATGACTTTGCGGAGTTACTGACGGAGATACATTTACAGCCACCTACGGCAACTGACAGAGGATCTACATATTCTGGATTTTTTTAACGCTATTATTGTATGGAACGTAAGCTAAAAAATCAGCAGCACCGCTACTAACACGAGCCCTGCCTATAGTGCAACGTAGGCAGTCTACTGAAATGCTATCCGAAAGCTGTCACAGCATTGCACGTCTCATGGCTTACTGCCACTTGTGTTCGATGTGGGTGAATAAAAAAACGTATCTTTTGACTAGGAAGGGTCATTGTGAGTTTTGAAGCGTATTCGAGTATCGAGTATTCGACCTCTCTTTGCATGCTTTCTGAACAGCAGGAATTGCCGATTTACTTTTATATCTACCTAATATCCACCAAGTCCTAGCGTCAGCATTATGAAATTTTTTTTTTTGAATTTGCACCATCCTTACACAACACATGCAGCTACTTTGGGAAGCACGAAATTGAACTTCCCTGAGTAACTGGAATCTTTGCAACGACAAAGCTTCTCCAAAAATCAAGCATATAAAACATTGCTAAGTCCTCGGTGCTACTATGCGCATTTATATCAAGCCTGGCATCAATGAATCTGCTGAAGCAGCAAAGAGAAAAGTTGTTTTTTCTACTCACTTTTTATTTCGTATGCATGTTTTCATTTAATTGTCGTCATTGTTGGCTACTTTTTCCTCACACACCGCTTAGACGGGCTAGCTTCGGTAGGCATGACCCACCTATATTCTACCCTGCCTTATTGATTTTATCAGCTCTTGTGAGTCTAAATCGATTGACTGGCAATCGATCGATACCCGGTGTACGCCTTGGTCTTAGACTCTTAACATCCAAGTACCCGTCAGAAATTCGGTTCTGTCTGCTTACATTTCTTTTTCGTGTAATTAAAAAAACATAATTCTTTTGTATCGCACCCCGAGAGAGCTAGATCTCCATTCAGGCGCTTCCCATATACCGTGAGGCTCGAGCCCACGACCACGGTCATCAAATAAGGCCACCTTTACCTTGGTTGAGGCGAGCACTTTAGCCACTAGATTTTCGCGATGATGATTGGCCTGCGAAGGCCAACTTGAAAAAACGTAACGAATGATGAACGGAAAAGCCAGCATTCCAAGCTTGACGACTGGACATTGAACGTAGCCACCACCCGCCGTCTGTCACCATCCACTCGTCACTCCGTATCTCGCACGGCAGTTGAACTCTTTGCGGCGCGCGTATGCGCCGACGCTCGTATGCGCCAAAAGTCTGGAACTCGCGCACGGCTTCGGTCACTGCCTGCAATGAACTTGAGCCTCAGCTAAAGACGCATCTGCTCCGGTCAGCGTTCCTTTGCCCCGGTGAACCTGTGTCTATTCTTGTTCGTGTCTATTTTTTCTGCGGCGTGCTTTGCGTGTATGCCTGCGTGTACGATTCAGTGCACATTACTAGCCAGCGATCCTACTAAACGGTGGCGGCAGAGCTCGCCGATCTTTGCTGATGCTTTTTCGTGCTGGATAATGTGCATGCTGTGAGACGCAGTGCTGCCGTGAAGCCATTCACCAGTCAACGGTCGAGAAAATTACGGTAGTTTATTACTGCAGCCAACGAACACAACGTGGACCGTATCCAAATACGGAAACACGGACTAAGAACAAGTAGGAAACGGGTCCAATTTATAGTAGTCCTGAATGAATACAATTGGCTGAGGTACAGCCAATCAGCTGTAGTCTGCAGCTCCACAAACAGCCGGTCTCCTGAGTCAGTGATGCACTAAAGGTCAAGGTGAATTCATCCGGCGCAATGGCTGTGAAGCGGATTCAGCCAACACATTGCCACTAACCCCTGGATCCTGACTCTCTTGCCGGGAGTTTTAAAGCGCAATGATAGAGGTTAATCGAGTTCGGTTAGGGTGCTATACGAAAGATGCATCATCCTTATTAGTTCCTTAAGTCGTTTGGTGAACGGCCGAGAACTGTAGTATAAACAGCATTTAACATTGCCCCGAATGCGGTCTAGGATAGAAATCCCTAATCTTGTGGGGTCCAGCGGAGATTGTTCGGCAATGGCCTGAGCTACTCACAGACTAGCTGCTCGCGAGAACTGGCCAGCTCAAAGGCGTCTGCTTGAGCTCTAGGTTTTCATAGGACAACCAATGCAAATGGGCTGGCATTATTAAAACAGATACGTTCGGTTTGTCATAGCAATGGGTAGTTCGTAGAACGATTGAGCGAGCTCGCGTAAGCAGGTGTGGCTGTATGCTCCGTCAGCATATTCGCAAAGCCATCTGAGTGTTTAGGGGTTTCTTATGCTGAGTGTTGACCTCCGAACTGCAGTTAGTTTTCCCGCTGATTGAGCGGCCCTCAGCGCGGGCACCTGCGGTGGACTGCCCGAGCCCCGCCGCGGTCGCTATTGCACGCAGTCAGCCTGCTGCAGTGCTGCGGTATGCGAAGGCTATTGGGCAGGGTTTGGGGTTTGCCTGCAGGATCGGGACGCTTGGCGGCACGCTTGGCGGCAGTTACCTTCTTGTGGGAATGCAACGTGATAGAAACACTGGCACAAGGCTTAACTGAACGCTTCGAGCTATGGGAGCCTGCTTATTATTACCGTCGAAGTTATATGCACAAAAGTGCGTTGAAAGCTGGTCGGAAAAGTCTTACTAATGTGAACAGTAGTTGCAATTCTAAGGTTGGGAAAGCAGACGCGGCGCCGGCAAGTTGATGAAATTTGTGCAGTCGGGTCTCATTTCGGAAGCAAAGGGTAGCAGTCATCCAGGGTTGCATTAAAAAAAAATTAAAGTAAGCTGATTTAACAGCCTCAATTATATAGCGGTAGGAGAACCTTCACGCAAACACTTCCGCAAGCAGTGGTTTAAGGCTTTGGGTTGAGGTTTTAAGATTTAGGCTTTAGGCTTTAGGCCTTTGGCCTTAGGGTTTAGGTTTCATGAATTTGAGTACGGCGGTGGTCGACTCCTTATTGGCCACTGCGAGCGGTAGTGATAGCCGTTCGAGTGGATAGCGTGCGTACAGACCGACGCACCGGCTGAAAGTTCCCCGTTGCGGGACTAGCGGGTCACGCGACCACAGCCGACCCGTTTCAATTAAATCCAGTTCAAATGCAGCGCCTAATGAGGCGGTACGTTGCACGCCTTGTTGGCCGGGCGGAGTGTTGAGTCCGCCTTGGGCGGAACCACTTGTGGGCGTGGCCACGCCCACAGCATCGCTAGCACGTGTTCGCTCCTTAAGCCGGAAAGACACGAACGAGAATCTTTCTTGTTTGATAGCTGCCTGGCGAAAACCGTGCCCAAGGTCGATACCACCCGCCACCCCTGCCGCGAGGTCTACGCGCCCTCACGCGACCGCGCCGCGATGTGAGAACGCCCAGACAACTGTGACGTCAACCTTAGAGGGCGAACAACACATTACGATAACCTCAAGATCCGGAAATTGCGGGAAAGTCAAGGTCGCGGTACTGATGTCATTCTCTTGCGTCTGACGCTGTACCACGCTCTTGATCTCGACACTCACTGCTCGTGGAATGAACTGTGCCTAGCGGTATCAGTTCCTGGCATGGGAGAAACCCCTGACCGAGCGGTTCGCCAGTGGTCTGTAGAGCGCGTCGGTCAATGGCTGCGGGGCAACGGCTTTGGCCACTACTCGAAGAAATTGTGCAGCGACCACCGGATAGACGGGAACTGTCTCTTACTACTTACGGAAGATGATCTGAGGCTGCCGCCTCTGCAGCTGGCTTGCCTGGGCGACATCAAAAGGCTGCACGCCCTCATCAGGTCTCTGCGGGCAACCGTCAAAGCGTCCGACGGATCTTGCGATGGGACCGGGGAGTTGAATGGAACGTCGGCGACCGATTTCGGCGGCTCTGTGCCGGCTGCAGAGCTGCTGGCTGCGTCAGCGGATCGGTGCAACAGAGAAGGCTGGCACGCTGACGGCGCGGGCGACCGCCCAAGCAGACATCGGAATGCTAATGGTAGCTGTAGGGATGACGTTATTGAGCCCGAAATCGGAAAGGCACTACTAAGCCTTATTTATGCTATCGTGGTATTCTTTATCACGTCGTTTGTCATGACCGTCGTGCACGAACGCGTACCGGATACCAAGCAGTATCCTCCTTTGCCCGATATCTTTCTGGATAACTTTCCATATATACCTTGGGCGTTCGCTCTGTCGGAACTAATCATCGTTGTTCTAGCCATCCTGTGGGCGGCTCTGGTCATCTTTCACAAGCACAGGTAAGCCTGACGCCGCTGCCTTCGCCACCGCCCGATTTCGCGGGCAGCGCGCGTTCGTTCGAGCGTGTGGCTGTTTGTCCTTAAGCTTTCGCGATTGGATTCGCCAGTTGCCGCTCGACACGGATTCGCCTGCCTTTTCCGCACACCGCTCGCTCGGCCTGCAGTGGTACGTGCAGGCCGAGCGAGCGGAGGGGGAGAGAAGAGTAGGGGAGTCTCTCTCGCGGCTCCTGTACGTCCGTGGGTCGGTCTTTGGAGCTCGGGCTTTGTGCACCTCTCACGCCCGCACGGGCGACGTCGCAGCCGTTGTTACTTACTGTCAGCAAACGTTGGGCCGGTGTGCAGATTTGTAGTGATCCGACGCTACTTCTCTTTGCTGGGAAGCGTCTTCCTTCTTCGCTGCGTTACGATGCTGATCACTTCACTCTCGGTTCCCGGGATTCATCTCGATTGCAAGCCCCACGTAAGTCACTAGCCAGTCGCTGGCAATACAGTCGTGTGGCACCCTCGGAGAACTTAAATCTCTTTCTAGGCACTCTACGCACTTTACGTCGTGCTTGCAGATCAGCTGTGCATGTCATGCGTTCGCCAGCGCCCGATTGCATTTTCGGTTGTAGCACTTCGGCACGCTTGGGGACAAGCTCGAGAGGGCGTATGTCATATGGAGCGGTATGGGCATGTCACTCCAGGGAGTCCGAACGTGCGGAGATTACATGTTCAGCGGACACACGGTCATAGCCACAATGCTGAACATGTTTATAACTGAATGTGAGCATTGAGCAGGGCTTACTTGATGCATGTCAGCACAGGCCGGTGCATGCGCTTTGCTGCTGTTATTAGCTTTCGCTGATTTAAAATTAATAAGACATTGTGTAGCACCCTGAGATAACTAGATCTCTTTCTAGGCATTTGCTGTAAAGGAATCATGTCAATCGGTCAGTGTTAACCACTGTCACAGCACGCATAAGCACACAAAGGATAAGTTACATGAGTCAGCTAAATGCTTTGAAGAACATGTGCATTGTAGCTTCTTTTTAAATGTTAGGTCAGGAGATGTCATTACTTCAGTTAGGGGCGAATTTCAGGCTTCGAGAGCTACGAACTTGAGGCACGATCTGCAAAGGATTTGAGATTGATCAAAGGTACAGCCAAATGACTTGAGTCAGAAGAGTGAGTGGAAATTAGGAAGACGACTGGTGGGTGTGGATATGTGTGTCAAGCTTACAAAGACTTATTGTCCAAAATGACCTTTATTCTGCTAGTCCATATCCTGCGATACAGGGCCTAGTTACTATCGGTCGTCTGCAATCTAGCTTTAGCTGCACTGGTTGCCACCTGGGCTGCGGGGGGGGGGGGGGGGGGGGGTAATGTCGCGTGACAATTCGTTTGTGAAGAGGCAGGTCTGGTGGTGCGCCTTCGGAGCAGCAGGACTTGGTACCAGCAAATATAAAGCTATTGTATGACAATGATGCAGTTGCTTTGAGTGCTAATTAGGTGCTGTGAGTATCGGGATTAGCTGATACAGCTAATAGTGGGGTGGATGCGTACTGTACTGTGAACCCTCTTTGCAAATTGCTCTGTAAGCAGCCAGTGATCTGAGGCGACTTATTTGAAATGCTCTCCTGACTCTGCTATGCTTCCCACTTTCTCTTTGTTGCGCAAGACGAAGTCTGTTGGCTACCGAATGCGTACCGAAAGCCGCTTAGGCTGTGAGTGCGCTATGCAAAACTCTCCTGCGTAAAATCCACATGGTCTTTATGACTTGTGGAGTTACAGACGGAGATACATTACATGACATCACAGGGAGCTGTGGTGAGTGTAGGCCACCCCCGGGTCTTTGCCTAGAAGGTAAGGTGGTCGTTCTTCACGACCCAAGTCGTGGGTTCGAGTCCTGCGGTGAGCGATCTTCTATTGCTCACTGTAAGCGGTGGTGATAGCAGTGAAGGCTCATGCTGCTATACAAATGAGGCTGACGAATCAGACAACCTTCTTTCCTCTGTCGAGTTAATTTCTCACAGTCCTGTGAAGATGGCTGCTGTCGTGGGAGACGAGTTCTGTTAGCATGTTGTAGCTTCACATACAGTACCAGTAAGAACGTGGGTCCAGAAGACCACGTAAGCACTTTGCTAGCCAACAGCTTGGGTTGTATCCTAATTGCAGGCAAGCTGCCTGCCTGCCTGCCGACCCGATGTAAATCTTGACTCTCATTTATCGAATTCCTGTGAACAGCCGGAATCCGGTCGATGTATAACTTGCATATAAAGTAGTAGCTTGCTGTTAGTGTGGTAACCTGCCACTCGTAGGGAAGAGTTAGCTACGGTCGAGCCAGCTGCACAGCGAGTGGACCACATTTCTAATTCAAAGTAGTGTTTTGGCCAGAGATGTATATGCAGCTGTAGGCTGGCCGCCTCTGCATTTTCTGAAAACTGGCCTCCGTGATGCAGTTGGTATTTGCTGGAGCCTGGCTTTGCTTTTGAACCACAGCTGTATGCCCTAATCAGGCTCACGTAGCCTTGTGTGCCTCTCACCTGCCGTTCTTACCTCATCTGTCGAATTTGGCGTCACACTGGCATTAGTGGTGCATACAGTGCGTTTGCCTAGACTTATGTATCCTACTGGTAGCCTTTTCCTGTTGTTCATTGAGCGTGCTACCACTAACCATTCGAGCATGCTTCCTTTATCCAGCAAATCTAAAGTGCCTAGAAAGAGATTTGAGTTCTTCGTGGGCATTATAAAAAATGTATGATTTATTATTATTTATATTAATGCGATGATTTATTATTATTTATATTAATGCAATTGACTTAGCGTAAGGCCCATTGCAGTCTAATGAGTAATGATTAAGAGTGTTCTTTAATCGGTGGCATTGGTGGGATAGGAATAAAGTCAAGGTTACATGGCAGACTTTCCTGCAGCCGATTCCCTAACGACCAAAGTCATGCTGAACCGTGTTCGAGATATAACTATAGGCAATATAGAACCCTGTGCCTTGCCTACCCTGCGACAATGTAGACCATGCTTCTGCTTAATCGAGTAAAATCGTCACGACCAGCCAAGCTGTGTAACCACTCGTCGGTTGAGACCGACGCTTAAAACAAAAATAGTGACGAGACAGTGCCAGCACCACTGCTGATGTATGAACACACTTGTGTATGAACGAACTCTCTAAGCTGTAAGGCCCATTTTCGTTCACCCATATGTATCTTTAATTAGCTCTCGTGGAACTTCGTAGAGAGCAACGATTAGGCGTCACCAGCACACCGAGGGTGGCAGACCGCCGCTCCACATAAGGTGGTGCACTTGCCAAATTTTTAGTTGGATGGTGGTTGCCGGGTCTCTCGTGTTTATATCTATGGGCCTGAAATAACCCAGACGACGTCAGTGCGCACCTGCTGTGGTGAAGAAACTGTCCCACGGTGCAGCAGTAGGCTGTGCCAAATCGCTTCGGGATCGGAATGATTCTTCGCACGTAGCCACACGGATCGGGGGAGGGAGGGGCAATCAGGAATCGCTGAGTCGGCCGTGCACCCTCGGCTTGAGAGGCATTTATGTGCATGCCTGTTGTGTGAGTGCTGGCAAAGCAGCCGTCGACGCAAGCTGCTCGTGTAGTAGGTGCTCCGGGGCCGAGTTCACGGCTGTCCAACAAAGTCTACGCACTTTGCAGCCCCGGTTTGCTATCATCAGCTCGGTCTGTTCGAATACCGGACCTGTGCTTTGCTGACAGCTGAGAGGCCCCGGCTGTTGTCGCATTGCTGTGGGCGTGGCTGAGTAGGAGGCACAGAGCAGTTGTAGCTAGGGAAACGGCAGCTATTGCCGTGGCCGTGCAATTCCCTCCAGAGAAGGCTATCGAAGAGCTGTTTACAGAGTATACCTCTGTATACGGTCATCCCAAGCTAGTTCCCAGCGGATGCTGCGTGTAGCCACGGCAGCAATCTGGCTTCCTAGGCTGCAGCAGCATTTGATTTTGCTTCCCGATAGGAAAGCCACTTGTCGCGAAAGCAAGTGGATTGAAGGCACCGTCTGAAGGCATAAGGCCGATGCAGAGTTCACATTGTACCGATTCATAATAATCCATATCCGTGCAATTGTGTGCTAGGGCAAACTTTCATTACCACGGCAGCACTCAAGGTTGAAGCTGTGTTGTTACTGCCCGTTACACCGATGCAGTAGGTGCGTGGCAATGCACGTTGTCATGTCTCCTCGGCCTTTAAGGGGTTGGGACATTTTCAGACGTAGATGTGCGATTAACGAGTAACCAACTAGGAGGACATTCGCAGGCACTATCGATTAGTTTCAGTGGCTACGAAGACATGGTGCTCAAAAGAGTTTCTTCTCACACGTAATTGTGGGCGAAAAGAGAAAGCGCTTCGTCCACTTGATTTTGAACTCCCGCTGCAGGTGAAGCAATCGCTGCTAAAGTGGATGCTCACACAATGCATATGGCAAGAACAGATAAATTTGCTGTAATCGAAAAGTTAAAGGACTGCACTGCACTGCTGCTGAGTTTGTCGTCAAGTTGCATTATTGCTTCCAACTTTTGAGTAGTGCACGATACAGAAACATTCAAACTGACACTTTTAAAGTAATCCCAGGCATTTTTGTTTTGGTGCCGCGTTTATTCAAACACAGGCCTTCTTATCCACCTGTGCCACATCAGGAAGTACCTCCAAAAGTAGAATTGCATAATTTAAGAAACAATAAATTCAGTTGAGAGGTGATTACTATAGAAAAACCCATATAAAGGGAGTTTGAAATCATTTGGTATAGTATATATCTAAACTCAAATGGCCTGATTTGAGCCCAGCACTTAGTAAACAGTGCTGGCTGTTGACTGTTGGTGCATTAAAGCCAACCGCTACACACCTGTGTTTTTTGCACCTCACATAGAAAGCTGGTCATACTCTGATTATCATTGTGGCTACGGTTCGTACAGCTCCAGCGTTAGTGACTTTCGTTTAATGAAGGGAACTGTACTGAATTGAGGCTATACCGTGCCGGCTGCTGACAATTCTCGTAGTCTTCTCATTTCATGGTTTGCAGATACGCCGAGGCACTGGTACTATCTACACACTGCCACGTGGATCATGAGCCTTTTCGGTATTTTCTTTATATTGGCAGCCCATGAGCACTACTCGATCGACGTATTTATTGCGTTCTATATTACCATGCGACTGTTCCAGTACTACCACACGCTCGCCGACAATCAGCCTCTGCTCATGCATGATCGTATGCGCACACGGGTGTGGTTTCCCCTGTTTTCTTTTTTTGAATCCAACTGCCGTCGTGCTGTGCCAAGCCACTTTGAGTTGCCACTGCATTCGCTGTGCCAAAGGCTACGACAAAAGGTTAAGTTATGATTTGCTACAAAGCTAGTCCTCAAAATAGCAAATCCATCGACATAAGGATTTTTGCTGTCTGCCGTTGTATACCCTTATTTTATTGTAGAAGCTTTTTTGTGCCTTTAGCTCGGCACCCTTCCTCATACTTTGGCACCGATTGCTGCTGTGACTCTGCTATCAGGCCAACGTGCACATGCACTTTGTCTCTGCTTCCTGGTTGCTTCCGATGGCCGTGGCTGGAGTTAAGTCTGTCAGCTTGTTGACCTGAATAAACTGGCTCACTTGTCTTGCAGTGCTTAGCGAACAGTGTGATGGCAATGAAGATCCTTATATAGTGTTTATTAGCAAGTTCAGTGCCAAAGATATCCTGAGCTTGAAGGCAGGAACCCGGTTATCCGATAGTGGCAAAGTTCAAACAACCACCTGACCCACTTGACATAATAGTGCAGCAGTGGTTAGGATATGGACTATTACTGCTGCTTGCGTTTCGTTTGTACGAATTGTTTACGGTTCTGCCAGAAAATGTGTGAATCTCTTGAAAGGAGTTAGTTTTAGTCATTGTAGTGCTAGATGCTGGCACACTAGGTAAGGCGGTTGCTTGCACGACCCCGGTCCCGAGGTCGTGGGTTCTATTCCTGCGGTGGGCTACCCTTTATGGCTACTGCAAGCGGTTGTGATAGCCGTAAAGGCTCTTCAGTCGCTATACAAAAAGAGGCTGTTAAATCAGCTAGGATTTATGTATTATTACACTAGAGGTGTCTTGCATAGGGCTTCACCAACTTTAGGTGACATGAAAGTATTTGATTTATACATAATAAAGAATCCTACATTTCGGAAATTCACTTATCGCGGTAGAGTGTGGAACTGATGTAAGCGCGATAAATGAGGGACGCTGTAATTCATTTGTATAGCACCCTAAGAGAAAATCTAAATTCAGGCAATTCACATGTGGCACGGGCCCACGACCTCAAGTCATCGAATACATTCACCTTGGGTTGGTCGAGACAAGCACCTTGACCACTCGGCCGAACAGAATGCTAGTATGAGTTGTCGGAATCTAAACTAAAAACTAATGCACCGTGTTCCTTCAGAATATGTGCATAAGGCTGCCAACTTCAAAGTATCCTATGTGCCTCTAAAGGAAATATTGTATCACTGATAATATCACAAGTTGGTGGCTGTTAGAGCTCCAATGAACCATGAGCTTCATCAATGATTCAAGCTCGAGGCATTTGACCAAACTAAAAAAATAAGCCGATTACTTTCTAGCGCTTAGTTATATGATGACAAGTGATTGTGTTCTTCAACTCAAAATATTGTCGCGCCTGATAAAACCAGAAGGGTTGTCGAGAAATGTTCTTGAACTGCGATCTGGGTGCGAAGCTCACTTGGAATTTGTAAGCGAGACGAATCTCGCATCTTTTTCGATGTCGAAGTCTGCAAATTGGAGTCCAAAGACGGCATTCCAAATACTCCGATGCAAAGTGTCTTGATATCGATGTTGATTCGCCGGTATACTTCGCATCATGTTGCATGAAAGTGGCCGGCTTTACTGTGTTATATAAACGAGGCGGGACGAGATTTTGGAGCGATACCGGCTCTCTGTGGACGTCTATCCAAACATGACTTCCATTCCTATTGCATCCTACACTGAAAAACTAAATAAATGCAGTAGTATCTACTGTTGATCGTTTACCGATGCTTGACCAATATTGACTAACTGCCTGCCCATAAGAAGCCGGACTTCTTTTGGTTCTCTCTCCAAGGTCCACTTCAATGGTAACGAAACTCAGCTGTATTTGCCTTTTAAACCGCTGGAATCTACTGCAGCTATTGATCGACTGAATGCTTGGCTTGCAGACATTCGATCGTGGTCGCCTTTTCTTAAAGTAACGACGATACAAACCAAACTGTAACTCGTAAGATAACCCAAGCGTACGGCAGGACTACTTGACTCTTCTAATACCTTAAACTTCAAATGGTGATAAAAAACGGACCGGTACTGTGAGGGCACCCCAAGAGTGTGGCTGGGCTGGGAGGCCTTGCTCTTCTAATAGGTAATGGTGTTCGACCATCGCCATGTCCTCGGAATTTAGGTGTCCTCTTCGACACTGCCTTAGTTTAATTAAGAAGACTGCCTCCACAGCTAGCCATCATGTCCGATCCCTATCAAAAATAAGTAAGGGACTCGACCACGGTGGCTTGCTAAATATCGAACTAGCTCTATGGTTCTACCTAGGCTGAACTATTGCATGTTTTAGCTGGACTACCGAATGTAACAATTAGGCCATTGCAGCTGGTAATGAATATAGAAACAAGGCTAGTCAACCAATTCCAGACGTTCAGCCACGTGTATCGTTTGCCGAAGGAACTGCGATGGCTACCGGTCGATCAACCGATGCAGAGCAGAATTCTTACACTGACCTGCAAGGCCCGTTATAACTTGGCACCTCCATATCTAGCTGAACTACTGCACCAGTCTCAGCCTCCTCGAGCTTGCAGGTCTTTTATGGACAGTAAACTGCTGCTCCATTCCTTGCTTTACGACCGTTGGCGACAGAAGCTTTTGTTCTGCAGGTCCTACACTGTGGAACTCACTTCCTCAACTCATAAGAAACGACATCTTCTCTCCATCGCTGCTGACTGTGGCACTTTCTTTACAGCCGTCCTATGCTGCATTTTCATGCTACTAACTTTCTCGACTGCCCTGCCGACTCAGCTATGCCTCACTTTCTCTTCGTCTGGGTGTAGAGCCAGCAATGCTTAAGGTATATAACGACTTTTTCAAGAATACAGACTTGGGTAAAGTCTCTCTGCATGATCTTTCGGCAGTATTTGATGCTATTGATCACAAAGTCTCGCATGGGCATCACTGGCAATAATTCAGGTCCTATCTCAGTGGTACTGGTGTGAACAGACGATTATCATCCGAGGAACTACTTAAGTACGGGATACATCAGGGCTCTGTAGGCTTCTTTTCACACTTTGTACTCTCCATCGCGCCGATGTGCCCGTCAAGCACAATCTAGGCTTTCACTTTCTATGCAGATGGTGCTCAGTTGTACATTTGCTTTTATTCCACCCAGCCCTCCAGCGTGTCGAATTCTCTACACACCCTTGCTGCATGTATTGGTGACATCCCCACATGGATGGCGGCAAATTTTCTTAAATTGAATGACAAAGCCAACTTACTAGTTAGGGGTAAACCAAGTGTGAATCGGAAACTGAAAAGGTTAACACTCGCAATTGGCTCTGCCAGAATATCTCCTGTTGAATCTGCACGAAATCTGGGTGTCCTGTTCCATTGTGACTTTCATTAGACGACCACGTCAGCTCCACAATCAAGTCGGCCTACTTTCAGCTACATAACATTGCCGAAATTCGGGCTTCTTTAGACAGGGGTACTACATCCAAATTGGTCATTGTGCGATCCGGTCTTGGCTTCTGTAACTCGCTGCTTGTTGGTCTCCGTTTTTTTTTAAATTTAGACGCAGCAGCAGCAGCGGCGCGGGCCACAGCTGGAAAGCAAAGAGCCAAGCCAAGCAGCCAGTTGGGCAGTTGTTAATAACCTGACGCGAGCGAGAGGAAGTGGGAGTGGGCCAGCAGCGGCGGCAGAGGCAACGACACGCTGGCACAAACGGCAGCTTATCTACAGCAACTCGGCAGCGACGTGGCCCGGATGATATCAATTATTGGACGAGCGAGATTATTGGGCCCTGGTGGTGCCCTTCGTGGATTTCGCCTTCGAACGGTGCATCTGCAGCAACGGCCAGCGAAGGCAATGAGATGAGACTCGCGGGTTCTTTAGCAGTCAGTGCAGGACAGAACGAAAGCGAGCGGAGCACGACAGCTAACAAGAAAAGCGATGCTGAGTGCAAGTGACTCGGCACCAGAACAGGTCCTGCTTTAGTGGCTTTCACTTGGCACAGTGGCTCGGGTGGACGGCGATGCCAAAAGCAAACGGGTGCAACGTTAGCTAGGCATGGCAGTGGTGGGTGGAAGGGTCAATTTCTCGTGGCAGCATTCGACGAGCTGGCCGCGCGCTGACCGGCATCAGCAACGACGACCGGGTCTGCAGACAGGTTCGATGAGCGACCGCCGTCGATCTGCAATGGCGATCGCATGCAGCGTTCGAATCATGCCCAAATAGCTGCACGGCCGAGCAGTGCGGCCTGGGGCTCACTCATCGGGCCCTCTCGAGGGCTACCGAAGCCAGCGCCGCCGACCCGGCGGCAGCAGCGAACGAAGAAGCTCGGCGACAGCAGCAGCAGCGGTGGTGGCAGCAGCAAGGTGTGCATCGGCACCGAGACGAGTAAACGACCGTCCGACGGCCGACAGAAGGCAGTTGACACACTGCAGGCAGTGCAGCCTGGAGTCCGCAGAGCTGCGACCCAGCGCTCATATCTCTACGCTGCCGGCACATCACCCTGCACCGCGCACTTGTTTGGCCACGTCAGAGGGGATGGGGGCCTGCTTGTGCCCACGCGACCCTTAAGAGTCGAGAGGGCACTCAACTGACTGCAATCGGCGATCGAAGAACAGAAGAGCTTCGTGGCCCAGCGCGGAGCCGCGCCAGCCAGCAGCCCACGCGGGGCCACTGGCTGGCGTGGCCTCTTCCTTTGGCAAGCTCTCTCCAACCAGCAAAGTCGTCAAAAGAATTCAGCAGGAAGACAGTCTGAGAGCATTGAGCACAGCAGCTATGTGGCTTCAGCTAGTTAAAAGGGGGCAGTAACGGATGTGCTTGTGGGCGCACCTGCACGCAAGCACAGCCGTTTGCTGGCCGGCATCTGCTGTCAGCAGTCAGCACTGCCGTGGAAGGAAGATGGCTGCCATGCTGCTATGGCACGGCGGTGGAGCAAGCCTGGGGGCATGTGCATCCACCGGCGAGCAAGCGTGCGAAAAGGACGCTCGGGCGGGTCGCACTCACATCGCGAGTCGTCTCGTTCGGCGCGCTGGGCGCGGGTGCTGTCGCCGAGAAGAGGCTGGTGTCGATCGCTGGCGGACGACCGTCCATGCAGCCGCTGCCGCCCTCGTAGCCGCATATGTCGCAGAACCTTCGCCCGGCGGCGTTGCTGTAGGTGCACCGCACGCAGCGCCAGGCCTTGACGGCCGTCTGCCGAAGCGCCCGGATCTCGGCGGCTTGCACGGCCAGCTGCGCCTGCAGGCGCTCGACCTCTCCGCGCGAGCGCGCCAGGTCCTCGTCGGCTCGAGACAGCTGCAACGCAGACAGCGCGGCTGCGGCTCGAGCGTAAGGCGGCAGCAGCAGCAGCAGTGATGCGCCGACGACGGCGGCCCCACTGCCGTCGGCTGCTTAGAAGAGACAAGTGGCGAGTGACACTTGCCTGGGATTGAGCGGGATTGAGCGGCTGACAACTCAAGGCTTTCTGCTGGGCGGGTGCTCGCGGCGGGGCAAGACGATGATACTCAACGAGGGGCTAGACTCTGCATGCAGCTTGCTGCCCACAGGAATAGCTGGGCAGGAGCAGGAACCCTAGGCCGATCGCTAAACCACGGACGATCGCTCAACCACGGCCGATCGCTCAACTGCGGCCCGCGACATGACTGCTCGGGCGGCGGTTCGAAGCGCACCGGTCAGCGGTTTTGCCAGCCTGCCTGTCAATGCGCTACGTAAGAACGAGCGCGCAGGCAACCCAGCAGTCCACCCACCTCGGAGAGCATATGTGAAAGCAGGATTCCCAAAGAATGCACATTTTCGGTTGCACAAAGTTGCCTGCTGGCTCGCAAAGGCCTCGAAATGCCAGTACGAACCATGCTTGAAACCCCTGAGATCCCTCGTAGGGTCTCTGTCCAGTGCTCATCGCTTCGTGTAACATTCTATCACACTCCTGACCAGATCTCTCGTCTCCTCTCTTTTTCCTATCTCTTTCTGTCTGTCTTTCTCTCTCTCTCTCTCTCTCTCTGCTACCCTAACCCACCCTTGCCCGATCGACTGCCTGTCTCTCACCTGCCGCTGTTGTGTTGTGTAGTCGTTTTTCAGCCTCTCGTGCTGGTTCTGAAGATCGGTCACTCTATGTTGTGTGCGTTCTCGGTCACTGCGTTCGGTGTTGAAATCGTCTCTGAATACGTCCAGCTGAAGAACGAGAGAACGCTCGTGTGCAGCCGGGCAAGAGCAGCACGTACGAGCACGGCGCACAGCGAGCGCTTCGCGACAGCAGATGATGAGCGGCAGCAGTAGAGCTCAGATCCCGAGAGTGGCGCAGCGCCATTGCTACCTGCTGCTGCAGCAGCACGATCTGCTCCCGAAGGCCGATAACGAGGTCAGCCTCGTGAGCGGACACCGGCGCTCGGCCAATCCGCATCAAGGCTGCTGGAGCTCTCGATAACCCGGCCTGCAGCAAAGACAAGGTCGTGCACAATCGCTGCTGCGACTGGTGCGCGACCACCCATGGCGGGCACAAACCAGAGCACAGGCCTCTCTTAGCGGCCCAGTCAGGCCATCCAGCTGCAGTTGGAGCGACGCCCACCCGAAGCGACGCCGACCCTGCCGAAGGCAGCCCACTAAGCTAGGGGACGCCTCCTGCGCAGACGGCGACAGGAGCACAGGCAGCAGTGGCGAAGCAGCACACCCTCTCGCTCGCTCACCTGAGAGCGGGCGATGGCGGCCTCGACTCTGCTCTGCTCCTCGATCTGGCGCCTCAGAGCGTCGGCCTCCTGCCTGGCGACGACCAGTGCAGCGGTCACCTCCGATCGCTCGTTCTCGACGTGCCGCAGGTTGTCGCTGAGCACTTCCTGCTCGGCCTGCAAGCCGGGTCATGCGGCGCAGCGACTTTTTGCAGGATCTCCAGCGAACCGATTTCTTAGGCGCGAGCGAGCAGATGTGGGATGGCAAATGAAGTGGCAGAGGCCGCTTCATTCACTGCGGAGGCAGCAAAGGCTAAGTAATGGCTAGCATCACGACCATCGAACGCACGCTCACTTGCAGCCCGACGGTGGCAGGTGGAGGCGCCAGAGGGCGAGGAGCAACCGCCGCTGCGCGACTGGGCGAATGTGAGAGGTGCAGCAGCGGTGGCTACCTCGACCGTGTCCAGTCGCTTCTTGGTGGACAGCAGCAGGCGGTCGATGTCCTTTTGCCGCTTCTCTTCGTTGGTCCTCACCTCATCCAGCCTCTTGCTTAGAGCTTCTACGACCCTCGCCTGCTCGCCGATGCGCTGCTCGTAGTCGCCAATGCGCTGCTCGTAGTCGCCGATGCGCTGCTCATAGTCGCCGATGCGCTGCTCATAGTCGCCGATGCGCTGCTCGTAGTCGCCGATGCGCTGCTCGTTCTCCTTCACCAGCAGCTTGTACTGCTCGTCCCAGCGGTGGTTGACCGAGACGAGCTGCAGGGTGACAAGGCCGAGCTCTCACTTTGCCTCCAGGCAACAATGCAGCAACGTGGGGGGGGGGGGCAAAGGGCACGACGATGGACCCATCTCTCGGGGCTCAGCCACGAGGGCAAAGCGCTGCCACAGCCACCATCACCACTGCAGCCCCGAGAGTGCCCGCTCGGCGGTCGCCCTGCCCACCTTCTCGATGCTTAGCCTCTGCTTCTCGCACTTGTGCATCAGCGCAGACATTTTGGCCGTCAGAGGACTCGGTGCGCCTGCAGCAGCAGGGCACTGCTGCTGCTGTTCCTGAAAGAGAAAAGAGGCCGCTGCTTTGCTGACCGAATTGCACTGCTGGATCGCTGGTGCCCCTTTAAAGGCTTTGCCAGCTGGACATCGAAGTCAGCCGGGCACGAGCGGAAGGAACAAAGAGAAGGAAGCGACAACGCCTTTCGTTTTGGCAGCCATACGAAAAGACATGCAGCTGCAGCGCACCACCTCTAGGCACATTCTCTCGCGCCTACGGAGCTGCTGAGAGCGCCGATGCCTGCTGCTAAGACCGCCTGAAGCAGCTGCCTCGTATCTTACAGCCTTACAAGAGGAGCGGCAATAGCACTGGGGGAAGGAAGTAATTATGGCTGCATCCCGTGATTAGTGACCAAGCTATCGCCATAGCCAAGTGCTTCGTACCCGTGGGAAGGTAAAGGTCGGCTTTGGAGCAGCAATCATCTATTGTTCAATAAAAGCTATTCAGTGACCAGAGAGTCCAGCAGCTGGTCTCTTCCTGCTGGAGTCGAAGAAGGGGCCACCGGGGGGGGGGGGGAACTAGGTTTCGAGATCCAGTCCCAGGCAGTGGCAGCCGTCCGTGTAGCGGTACGCCTGCAAGTCGTTCGCTACTAAGCTTATATCAAGCGTGAGTAGGAACCTCAGGATCAGAAGACGGGTGGCATTCTAGAGCTCAAAAAGTATCACACTAATTAAATCGAGCTCGGGAACCTGAGGCTACGAGCAGTGGGATAGCTGGACGTACGCAAGGACTTCACACATGCTCTTCAAGCACTGGGCGGCTCGAAGTCGATTCGGGTTAAAGGCCGACAAACTGCACCGAGGCCAAGCGTCGTCCCACCGTGGCACCGGAACCAGGCTGCGGCTGCTGCCATCTGGCGCAGCTCTTTTGCCTCGACCGGTCTCCTGCCCGCAAGCACCTGCACTGGCTTAAAGGTTGTCGATTTATATTCGCACTGCGGTGAGGTCAGAACGGCCCTATTTAAAACAAGATGCTTTACATGGTTGAAGTGCTGCAACAGAGCTAGCTTTCAATTGCACATGGAACAGTGGCTTTCTGCAAGCGCCCTCAGCAACGGAGGGGGGGAGACGTCACGTGACTTTTCGATTGGGTCTTGCAGTACTGCGGTCCTGAGGTGGTCTTACTAGCAGAAGATCTTACTGGCAGTCCCAAGTAGAGTACAGGACGAACCGAAGATAGTGGGGGTGGGAGGTTAGAGCACACAGAAAGCTGCCATTATGGGACTGTCACAGACAGGCGTGTCGGGCAGCTTGCCAAACGAAAAACCGGACACGCACAGCCCTTCTACGCACAGCCCTTCTACGCACAGCTCTTCTACGCACAGCTCTTCTACGCACAGCCCTTCTACGCACAGCCCTTCTACGCACAGCCCTTCTACGCACAGCCCTTCTACGCACAGCCCTTCTACGATTGGCTACCCCGGACAACATCGACGTCGAGTGCTGCCCCCTGGGGCAGCCAGCACCAGCGGCAGCAGCCACAGGTCGCAGTTTCACCGAGTCTGGGCGAAGGAGCGTACTCGGGACGCAGCGCCAACTTGCCTCGACGAGCACAACATCGGTTGCAGCGGCTGCAGCAGTGGCCGGCGACGGTTGTGACGGTGACCCCCGGTCTCGCTCCTTCTTCAGCCTCGAGATCTCTTGCAGCATCGTGCCACACTCGGCGCTACGCAGTAGAACGTAAACGAATGAGTAAGCTGGAAACGCAGCTCAGCGCCGGTAGAGCCACCAACGACGAAGAGGACGAATGCGAGCACAGCAGCTGGTCTCGAAGCAGCCAGTTCCCTGCCAGCGGTTGGCTGACCAGCAGCAGCCGTGTGGGCAGCGAGAGCTGCATGCATTCACAAGGTCAAACTTTCTTCGAGTGACCCAACCAGGCCAAGTTCATCTGACGTTAATGGCACTCTTCGTGTCGTGGGGGCCAACCTGATTGGACGACGATGCTCGTCTGCCCGATGGCCGATAAAGTGTGACCCGTGTCAATGCAGCTCCTAGCCGCTCGCTCGCTCGGCCACTGTTAGCTGCTCGCGAGCGACGCGGCCAATCAAGCTAGAGCACGAGCTGACTGATCGCCCCAGCCACCACGAAGAGCTGCTGACGAGGATCTCTCGACCGCCGCTTGCTGCCAATAACACAGTCAGAGAAAGGAGAGCACAATTTAGAAGCCGAGAAAGATCTCGAATTTGTGCGAATAACAATTAAGCACTTACTTTGGACCAATGTCGATGCAACATGTTACATTGGGCCTTCTGGGGAGGGAGGGGGAGGCATTCTAGCAAACCTCATTATAAAAAAAAAACTTTCGCTGTCGCTCATCGCCACCATTCTCTTGCTATCTGTTAGTAAACGATGCAAGTCCTAGAGCAAAAGAGCTGCAATGGTTGAGAGCCTTGGAGGAATGGCGAGGAAATGGCGAGTGTCTGAGCACACGAAACAGACAACCGCTGAGCGAGCGACTTCAAACGGTGCATGCAAGCCACTAAAAAGACGAGCTCGGTTTGGCAAGGAGGCAAGCAGAGCGCTCAAGGCAAGGATTTCGCGTCGAAATGGAGCAGAGCGCAGGTGCGCACGCACAGTTCAGTCACTCCGACAATCTGTCCCAGGGGGCGGGTGGTGGTGGGCAGCTCCAGCCTGCATAGCTCTCGATCCAGCTCAGCAAGAGCAGCTGCTAAAAGCTAAAAGCCAGATTTTGGGCAACTCAGTTTTTTCTAACTCGCTAGCCTGAAGCATTCTCTTACCTGCAGCGCCGGGGACCCCCCACGCCATAGAAGCGCAACAGCCCAGCCAGCGCGACCACTACGTACCGTGAGCGATCCAAAGCCTCTTGCAGCCCGGCTAGCCCGGCTTTAGACTTGGCAAGGGCCTTCTCGAGGGCGGCGTTCAAAGCCTGTGGAAGCAAAGGCAGGCTTGAGACTTGGGACAGGCGACTCGAAGCAGCCAGGAACTTAGCAGCAGCCAGTGCTGTAGGAGACTCTGGGAGCGGAGTGCCCTACAGGTGACAGGATCACAGTACACATCGCCATAATGCTAGCCGGACCAGGGCCGCAGCCTGCAACTGACTGCCAAGGGCAGGGGGCATAGTCGGTCGTGACTGGCATAGTCTTTTACAGCAACGAGACACCATCTCACTGCCAGCCAGTCCACGCCAGGTTTAGTCAGGTACGACGGCAGTGTGCACATGTGTGTGTGTGTGTGCGTGCGTGCCGTGCTCGTACGTGCGTGCGAGGCCGATCACACTCCAGCCCTCGCTTCCAGCCACAGGCCGGCTGCTCATAATAAGCGTGCACGCTGCCTGATGCAGGCACACACGCGAGTTGATAGCGAGGGGCTGGACCAGCTGAGCGGCCTCCAACCAGAGACCCGAGGGAGATCCGTCCGCTAGCTCTGTCCCGTGTTCCGGGCAAGGTGCAGCCAGAATGGACATAGCGAGCAGGGCGCAGCAGGTCGGTCGAATGGTGAGGTGCCGCAGGGCATACGAGAGCAAGTGAGCGAGCCTGCCGCTCACTTTCATTAACTCCAGAAGATGGTCCCTATGCATCGTTTCCACAGAAACACGTGCTACGCTGGTGATGTACTGGGATGATTTGCTGGTACTGCCCGCACTGCTGCTGCGCAGGCCCAGAATCCGCTCCACCTCCATGGACAGCTGGGTGTTCTCCAGGTCGGTCACATCTTGCCTTAGCCGCTCCAGCTCAAGCTGCAAAGATATTTGCACGTGGTGAGTGGCTGCTTCAGTGGCTGTGCCTCGACCACGGCCGAAAGCAAATGCCCCAGTGCCGGCGGCGACGCGCAGCTGCAAGGCAAAATTACCTGCTCAAGCCGTTCGCAGGCATCAGTTCCGCTGGCGGCAGCTATCGAGGTGGCTCCAGCCTCTACCCTCAATCCCAAGTCGTGGCCTCTCGTGCCGGCTGAGGTCGCTGCAGTGTTTGCCGCGGCGGCCTCGTCGGCGGTGCAGCCTGCCCGGCGGCTGCCGGCGACAGCGGCCGACAGTGCGGTGGCCAGCTTGTCTGCTAGTGAGACCTCCTTCGAGCAGCAGTGAGGCGATCTGTCATCGAGCCCAGCTTGGCGCACAAGGCTGCAAAAGATGACGCAAAGAGCTATGCACCAAAGGCAGCAATGCCTCAGACATGGGCAGCGATGCCACCACGTGAATGGGGACCCGAATGAAAGAGCAGAGGCCGTGAAAGCCGATACTCCACTAAGGTGACTCCAGTCCTCGATCGCAGCGCTGACCGCTCTACATGCCCTAGTCCAAATGGCCTTCGTTCACTGTAGACGTTAAACTAGCTGGACCTATCAGGCTGGAGGTTGAGAAAGCACATCTCAGATCATGAATAACAGGCCATCGACTAGCATATGAAAACTAGTGCAGATCATAACTACCCATAATAGCAAAGACCAAGTATATATTATCTAAAAACATAAGCATTTCACGATCAAGTGTGGATTCGAGTCACGAAGCACGAAATTCTTAATTGGCCAGTGCAAGCAGCAGCAATTGCTGATAAGGCTCTCCTACCAGAATCAAGGCTGTTTGATCAGCCAACCTTAACTTTTTACTGATAGTGGAATCAGATTTACACTCCAAAAATGCTGATGTCGACCACTGACAGTCCCCTTAACCGGTCCTAATTCGGCATCTTGATCATTGCAGATAGCTAGGTCATTTTCACGCCTCTTTGTCAGCAAGATAGAAAGATAAGAGGGGTCATGCCTAAGGTGACACTTTCACCGGATGCTTCAACCTCCATTCCTCGCTCTACATTTATGTCCACCCTCAAGCCAGCAACTACTGACCTCATCTACAAGTTCATCTACCAATTAAGAATAATACAAGCCTTCTATACCCAATACCTAATGTTCTCCAGCAGAGATGCCTATATTTGCAGCTGCTCTGCATAATTAATATAATAAAATATGTCCATAGCCTCGGGTCTTCAACATCTATCCTTTGAAGAGGCTTTTGAAAGGCCACTCGAGGCAAAGGACACATCTATTAAGGACATATTATGAATTCAATACTAAACTTGATCTTGTGCAGCTTGGCACAGTCTCCCCACTGCTGCTCTTATCAAAGACACTGCAAAGAATGTAGCAGATCAGCTAATCTCTTACCACAAAACTCCAAACCAAGCATGCCCGTTTTTAGAACTAACCACTGTGTCAGCACTACCGTTAGTGTATAATGACTGTCCTAGGGAATGCTGACTTCGATGGAGCCTTTCTGCTGGTTCTTAAAGATGGCTCGACAGTGCTTGATGCAAGTGATCGAGTCCTTCTTGAGTGCCTGTCATTTTGTCATAGAATCACTGGTACTGCATTACGATTGTTTAGATTTCGGTGGGAGACTTAAGAATTGGAAGTCAATTGCCAAAGCCACTAAGTGAGTTAAAGTATAGCCCACAGAGATCTGTTCTAGGTTCAGTTTTTCTAATCTACACTCTCTCTTACCGATGTAATTGCCAAGCAGTCTAGGCTTTTAATTTGTATCCAGACGACACAGAGCTGTACCTTTGTTTTGATCGCTTCCTGCCTTCAAGCACATTGAACTCTCTCGATCACCTTTTTAGCGCATACTGCTGACATCTGCACAATGATGGCAACGAACTTTCTTGTATTGAATGATGACAAACCCAACTTACTAATTCAATAAGCTCCACAATCTGCCTACTATATCGTAAGTACTATTGCCAACATTCGGCTTTCTTTAGACAAGAACAACACAGCCCAGCTGGCTTATGCATTCGTGACATACCATCTAGACTTATGTAACTCACTACTCGAAAGTCCTGAAACACTTACCTGTTCCCAACAGCTTTGTCTATATCCGTGTGACTATATCACTATGTATAGCTAAGCATACTGAGGCTGTGCATGTCCTAACTACCCATCTGACAGGCTTATCTTCCATCATGTGTACAGTGCCTAAAAAGAGACCTAGGTCTTCTAAGGCACTACTGTCATCACCAGCATAACAATTGAGATCAGTTTTAGGATAACGTGCTAAGGTCTCTCTATCCTTTCTCATTCTCCCTCGCTCTACTAAAATCACTAGCACTCCCTTGCCTCCATACCTATCCATATTCAGCCGTCATTAAAAAAAGAAACTACTTGTGTTTTAGCCATGTTCGACACCTGAATCACCCTCAGCTGGGCTCGGTCTGAGCCTACACTCACCTGAACCTCACCATACGGAGTGCACTCTGGTAACTTAAAAAACGTCCGAAAGGTTCACGACGCCGAAGGGGCTGCACTAGTGTTCACCGGTGACTACTAAGCAGCCGGGGATGAACCGCATTTAGCCATATTCACCTAGCCCCATGTCCCACAGGCAAACCTACTCCCTTTGCTTATAATGACAAGCACAGCACGAAGCCACGATGTCCTGTCTTCGCAAAAAACCTTACCCCAATCTCTTACCGAGCGTATTCGGCAGTTTTTCAACAGCTGACACACTCACTCTTCTCTTGTCAGAACGAGTTAGCTGCAGCCAGAAGCAGCAGAACGGCAAGCAAGCACAGTTCGGACCAGCTGCAGCGTTCCACTGAGCTGCATCCGAGAGAGCTCGAGCGCCAGTTAAGAAGATGCCGCGTAATCACCACGAGTATGAGGTTACACCACTGGAAATTCACTGACTCACCATGCAAAGCAGTACTATCAACATGCATCTTAATTGCACAGCCCTGATGCAACGACTGGGCCAATCGCTCTTTGCTTTTCAGCTTTATTTTTCTTTTTGTCACTTTTCTCTAGATCCCACTTCGGAGCGCAAGCTACGTCTTCTAACGCCATCACAAGATGAGCCGCGGCAAGCGGTGTCTTAAAAACTAAAGTCAAGTCTTGAAGCTTACGGCAGAGCACGGATGGGAATTTCCCCATGACGTGGGGGTGACAGGGACGCTAATTGGCGAGTCAAGTTGGAGTACTCCGCGACAGCATTTCGGGTTCATAATTACTACACGATGTCGGGGAAGAACGTGAAGTTACGACTGAGAAGAGCGATCGGCGCTGCAGCTTACGAAATACGAAAACCGTTCGGTATCCGGGAGCCACGAAGCCGTCCATCGGCATTGGCTGCCGTACTCGGTCGGTGTTAGCAGTGGCTGCTGGGAAACCGACACTGGAAAATCCCATCGTCATTGGGGTTGACGGACAGCGTATTTTATGTAATTGGCTCACGACCCCTCTCATGCGGATGGCGAGGAGTACAGCCATTTCTACTTTCATAGTGTGCGATGCGGCAGTCGTAGACCGTACCGCAGTTGTGCCGCTGTGTATGCAATCTGTCATTAGCCGCGTACCTAACCCCCGCCGTCTTCCGCTTTATTGGTAATCCTGCCAACGGTGTCTTTGAATACCTCGTCCCCTAAATTCGGGTGGCAGTTTACAAAGAACACTAAAATAATTAGCTAGCCCCTCGCACTGACTAAGCAATAACCTTTCGAGACTCGTTTTACCAGTAGTAAGGCATCGGGGAGGAAGGGGCTAGCATTCGATCAGTCCATGTGGAAATTCCAGCCCACAACGGCAATTATCCCCCCATGCCCCCACCAATTCGCTACTGGAAATCCCAACCCACTATGGCTATTATCTCCCGCATGTGCCTAATTGGTCGGCCAGTACCTGCAACATGTGTAACCAAAATAGATATTTAATTAAATTTCGATATATATATATATATGTGTGTATATGTATATGTATATATATGTATCTCCGTCAGTAACTCCGCAAAGTAATAAAGACCATGTGGGTGTTACGCAGGAGAGCTTTCTATAGCGCCCTCACAGCCTAAGCGGCTTTCGGTACGCATTCGGTAGCCAACAGACTTCGTCTCACGCAACAAAGAGAAAGTGGGAAGCATAGCAGAGTCAGGAGAGCAGTTGAGGTAGTGAGTAGCATAGAAGTAGCAGTTCAGGACCGCTGAAAAAGATGTGCCATAGTCGGCAGTTGGAGAGTAGCTGTCGTTGCGTAATAATTGTGGAAGCGAGTTCCACAGTCTAGGACCTGCAGAGCTAAAGCTTCTGTCGCCAACTGTCTTTAAGCGGAGGAATGGGACAGCTAATTTATTGTCCACACAGAACCTGAGGGTGCGAACAGGCTGAAACTGATGCAGCAGCTCAGCTAGGTACGAAGGAGCTAAGCCGTGGCGGGCGTTGTGGGTCAGCGTAAGAACTTTGCTCTGTATCCTTTGCTCAACCGGCAACCATCCTAGCTCTTTCAGCAGAGGTGACACGTGCTCAAACCACTGAGATTTGAAGACCGGCCTCGCAGCCATATTCATAGTCAGCTGTAGTGGCATAATAGCTTTATTTGGCAGCCCAGCCAAAAGGGAATTACAATAATCAAGCCGAGACAGAACTAAAGAGCTAGTTAAATTTTTTGAAAGCCACTGTGGGAGACTGCTTCTAATCTTGGATAGGGATCGGATGTAATGGCTAGCTGTAGAGGCAGTCTTCTGAATGAAGCTTTTGAAATTGAGGCAGCTGTCGAACACGACACCTAGATTACGAGCATGTGGTGAAGGTCGCACAATAGCATCACCTATTAGAACAGCAAAGCCTTTTAGTCCAGCTACACGCTTAGGGTGTCCTATGAGCAGCAGTTCGGTTTTATAGTCATTTAATTTCAGGATGTTTTCCGACATCCAGGATCGAATATCGGCAAGGCAAGCATTCAGTTTCTCAGTTGCTGCAGCAGATTCCGACGGTTTAAATGACAAATACAACTGAGTATCGTCAGCATAGAAGTGATATCCTATTCCATAGGCCTTAATCACTTTTCCCAGAGGTTGTGTTTAAATGGAGAACAGCAAGGGACCAAGTACAGACCCTTGAGGGACTCCACAGGTGACCCTTCTCATATCTGAGACCTGACCCCCACACGACACAGATTGAACACGATCAGACAAGTATGATTTAGCCTTTAATAAAATCCCCTAAGAGCAAATGTCAGGATACACATTATTACAGTCGCGGTGCTGCGGCTTCCGCACTATTATTTGACCATAGCGCGTAAGAAATTACGTGCCTACAGACATCTAAACGGGCGGGAACTGGGAGCTGAGTACCAGCTCTTTTGGTATTCCTAGCATTGTCTCGAACCGCTCAGTACGCTCCCCACATGCGTCACTGTAAATATCTCTAACTTAGTGGTCATCAAGCCTGTTGTAACTCCATCGGCTAGATTTAACGCTTGCCTTTGGAATCCTCGCTCAATGTGCAATAAACCTCTGTAACCGGGTTCCAGGGGTCAGAGGCTAGTTCCCGCCATACTCCGGCCACGCTGCCGCTCACCATGCCGCCGAGCTACGGTAAGATGAGCGGCCGTCAGGTTAAACATCTTTATAATAACGCATGCGCCAACAACAACAGGGGAACTAAACAAGTCTACAGGGTGGATCCTATACATTATACACTATGGGAGCGCAAGATGACGCAGCAAGCGCGAACAAACGTGTTAGTTGGGGTCAGTCGGCTTCCGCAGTCCTGTCGTTGTACCGATTCCGAATCCAACAGTACGAGCTTACGCCGCCCAAAACCCGGCTGGCTGAGTAACTGCTGGCTAGTCCGAGTCGACAACTACCACAGTCGTCAGCTTCCACCGAAAGACGATAACACGGGGGGGGGGTCACGAACACGCTGCACGGGGAACGCGGAATATACAAGTCAACAACGAGCGAGCTATCCAGCTCCGCTCGGGCCTTGGGTACTCGTTCCCTTGCGTGCGTGGCAGCATCGCCGGAGCACGCGTGCACGAATCCAGGTGCGTAACTCGGCGAGACCGGGAGCCTTCAACACCACGACTGACTTGGCCAACTTCTCCTACCCAAGAGCCCCGGTGACCTCAAGTCACCACACATCCGGCAATGCATAGGTCTGACCCCGGCCAAGCCGGTGACCCTAACCCTCACTAAAGCCGTCCGGTCCCAGCCAACCGAACCTAGCCTGGGTACACCTCTGGTAACATGCGACCTAATTTCTGAAAATGGTATCGACCTGCTCGCCCTAACTGAAACTTGGCTGAAATCAATAAACTGCCCGACAATTAAAGACGCTACTCCGTCTGGTTTCTCATTCTTTCACACCCCTAGATCAATCACAACTGGAGGTGGAGTTGCTATTATCGTGAGCTCGAAATTCAACTTCAAGCTATTTGCAGTACCCTCGAAGCAGTCTTTTGAATCAATTGTTTTGGTCTCACCCGAAAACAAGCTACCGATAGTGGTAGCAGTCTATCGCCCACCAGGTACCAAATCCTCCTTTATCTCATATTTCTCCGATCTCATTTCGATTCTGTGTGCAAGAAATCGATCCTTCCTCGTAATGGGTGATTTCAACGTTCACTTTGATAACTTATCTGGTGCTTTCAGCACCGAATTTCGTGCATTGACTGACTCATTGTCTCTTGTGGCTCATGTGCATGGCCCTACCCACATCAAGGGTCACACACTCGACCAGATTTTCCCATACAACTGCACTTTGTCATCACCAATTATTACCAAATCCTGCTTATCTGACCACATGCAGATCTCATTCAATCTACAGTGTGTGCCCACATCCTCCTCTACAATAACCTGTGAATCGCGAAACCTCAAGACCCTTGACATCGATGCTGTCCGTGCGAGAATATCTGCTTCACCTCTGCTACTCAGTCCTCCCTTCGATCTGTCATCATTGGTAGATAGCTACAACACGACACTAGCTGACACGCTCGACGAGTTTGCACCTCTGAGAGAGCGCACTGTGCGGGGGGGGGGGGGGGCCCCCCCCCCCGCACAGACGGCCTATGGTTTACCACAGACATTAAACTAGCTAGGTCTACCAAACGGAAGCTTGAAAAAGCATACAAAAGATCCGGACTGACTGTCCATCGATTGGCCTATGAAGACTACTGTAGGTCGTACCAATCGATCATAGCAAAGGCCAAGTCTAGCTTCTATAGAAACTTTGTTGAATCACAGATGCACAATCCAAAAATGCTGATGTCGACGATCAACCATCTCCTCAACCGTTCCCAGATTAGCTCCTTACCTGATGATCCTTGTGATGATCTAGCCGATCGCTTCTCTCGATTCTTTGTGCAGAAGACAGACAAGATCAGGGAATCCATCCTTGCGATGACAACATCTTCAATAGAATGCTGTTCCTCGGTTCCTGGCTGCACCTCAATTTCTGCATTTAAGCAGGTCACTAGTGATCTAGTCCTGAAGTTCGTATCTCAATCAAAGAAGACAACAAGTTCTCTGGACCCCATTCCCACTGTCCTGCTCCTATGTTGCATTGATCTGCTGCTGCCATGCATAACTAAAATCATTAATATGTCATTAGCCTCAGGTCATGTCATAACACCTTTCAATAAAGGTGTAGTCAGGCCACTTCTCAAGAAAGCTACATTAGACCGAGAGAACTTAAGCAACTACCGCCTAGTCTCCCTTCTACAATTCCTATCAAAGACACTGGAACAGGTCCTGGCAGACCAGCTGAATTCATATATCGAAACCTCACACCTTGCTAGTAAGTTCCAGTCTGGCTTTAGAGCTAATCACTGCACAGAGTCAGCATTGCTTAGGGTATACAACGACCTACTTAGGAATGCAGACATGGGTGGAGTGTCTCTGCTTGTTTTGCTTGATATTTCGGCAGCTTTTGATACCATCGATCAAAAAGTTCTTCTAGAGCGCCCCTCATCTCACCTGTGTAGTTTGGTCGCACAGCAGAGAGACAGCCGATTCCCAACACCGACAGTTTATTACTAACGCACGGAGCCGAAGAGCTCACGGCTCCCCTCGGCCCCTGCTCTCACACGACTGCCCTCCCCTGGTTGACTCCGATGACTCATCGACCACAACGGTGCACCGGCCGACCCTGATGGTGAATCCACCATCTGGTCCATGCCACATCAAAGGCGGGACCACAGCAGTGCACTGGCCCCTCTGGGTGGTGCTTCTAACAGCTCACCAGTGGCTTATCAGACATACAATACATAAATACAAACTACAACCTGGACATCACTGGCACTGCTCAGCAGTGGTTCAGGTCCTATCTCAGTGGGAGACTCCAGAGTATTGACGTGAATGGACAAAGATCATCTGAAGTACCTCTGAAATATGGAGTACCTCAGGGCTCCGTGCTAGGTCCGGTTCCTTTCACGGTTTATACTCTCCCCCTTGCTGATGTGATTGCCCAGCACAATCTAGGCTTTCATTTCTATGCGCATGACACTCAGTTGTACCTTTGCTTTGATCCTTCCCAGCCTTCGAGCACCTCAAATTCTCTCAACTCACTTGCAGCATGCATTGATGACATCCGCACATGGATGGCAGCAAATTTTCTAAAACTAAACGATGATAAAACTAACTTACTAGTTATGGGCAAACCCAGTGTGATTCAGAGATTGGAAATGCTGACTCTCAAAATTGGCTTTACCAGCATATCTCCTGTTGAATCAGCTCAAAATCTAGGTGTCATGTTCCAAAGCGACTTCTCGTTAGACGACCATATCAGCTCCACAGTCAAATCTGCATATTTTCAGCTTCATAACATTGCTAAAATTCGGGCTTGTTTAGATAAGGATACCACGTCCAAGTTGGTCCATGCATTTGTGACATCCCGTCTCGACTTCTGCAACTCACTGCTTACTGGCCTACCGGCATGTGCGATCAGGCGATTACAGCTGGTGCAAGACTCTGCAGCTAGGCTTGTCTGTCGTGAGCGTCGCAGTTGCCACATTACTCCACTTCTCGCCGATCTGCACTGGCTATTAGTCAAGCAACGGATCGACTTCAAGGTTTTTTTGCTCACTTTTAGGTCCCTTCATTCTCTAGCTCCAGCCTATCTGTCAGATAGACTACCCCATCAGGCCAAGCATAGTACCACCTGCTTTTCGGAATCCAACAGTCTAGAAATACCTTGTACAAACCCCAAATCCTTTGGAGACCGTGCATTTAGTTCGTATGCTCCCAAAGCCTGGAACTCCGTCCCGACCTGCGTCAGAACATCCCCTGACCTGACCACATTTAAAAGGAACTTAAAAACACACTATTTAGGACAGCATTTAGTGGGTCCCTGTGATTCGTCCTTCATGTGCTTATGCGTGCTGACACTGTGCATGCTGCCACTAACCACACTTGTATGCTGACCCTGTGCACGTCACCCCTAACCATATTATTCATTTTGTTTGTTTTTCAAGCATGATTTTACTTACCATTCAATTGCATTTCTCTTTGCAGCAAATGTAAAGCGCCTAGAAAGAGATTAAGTTCTCTGAGGGCGCTTTATCAAGTGCGTTATTATTATTATTATTATGCACTAATGTACCTTAGCCGAAAATCAGGTGCTCGTAAAAGTGATCGTCTTTGCTGATGCGAAACGAACACTGGCAGAGCCCCGAGATTATGAAAATGGCTAGCCACTTGTGTTTGCAGCACCAAAATTCGCAGGTACGTCGACGGTAGTGGAATGCGGTACAAATAATGAGTGCCCATAGCGTAATACATCCATGTCAAGAACTCAGTGGTCTATTCAAAAGATACGGTGGGTTAAGGGTGTCCAGCAACAGAGTCAGCGTAAGAGAACTGTCGTGCGAAGCCAGATTACAACTTAATCAGCCTGCTCAATGCCTGGGGCATGGTTGACTGAGAATTACACGACTCAGTCTTATAGGTCGGCAACCGTATATAATGACATAATTGGTTTTGAGCCCTTATAATCTAAGAACAGCGAAAAATAGTGCGAAAGTCATAACCTAGCTTGTGCAGAGCACCAAATGTTAGAACTGACAGATAAAAAAAGAAAGGGTAGTGATGACCATTAGCAATCTTGGAACAACTCACAACAATGACCATCATGGAAGCACAAGCAGCCTTCACCAATGTGGTAATGAAATAATAAAAAACAATCCGTTGGGACAGTTCAGCCGGGTTCTGCAATCATTGGCTGCTAAAATAATCTGTACTCACAGTGCCCTATTTACCTCGTGCCCTACTTAACCTCATTCAACGATGAAAAACTATATTGTAAAGGATCGTAGCTCAACGCCATTTAAGCGCCGACACGTGGAAAATGCGAAGGGGGAGACAGCTAAGTGTGGGGTTTAAAGCTTGAGTTATCGTCTCGAACGGCACAGAACGCTAGCTGACGAGCAACACCACAGGTTTATCTCACCTACACACGGAGCAGGGTGAAGCATCACTCTCTACGCCCCTCTCGCCCACCGGAATCTCCCCGACTCCCTTTTCATAACAATAACCTATAGCACGTCCCACCCCTTCTGCTTACCGCATCGAGTGTCGCAGCCCACTAGCAGAGCGATCAGGGGCAGTGTTATCAATGAGACAAAACCACAGGGATCGGTGTCGGCGTGGCGCTTGGAAGGCTAAAGAAAAAATACATTTCAAAATTTTTCATTCAATTTTTCAATGTTTTCAAAAGTCCGCTTAATCAGCAGATAAGTTTCACGCTGCTTGGTCTGGCTAGGGCGGGGCAACGAGTTGGCGATGCCACGCCTACCGCACCGTTGATCATTTCATTTACTATTAATAAAATTATTTTTTATAGCGCCCTAAGAGAACTTAATCTCTATTCAGGTGCTTCACATATGCTATAGGGCTCGAGCCCACGACCCCGGCCAAACCTTAGTCGGGGCGAGTACCTTAACCACTGGGCCAATCCAGCGCTTTAATATAATATAATTCAATTGTATAGCACCCCAAAAGAACTTAATCTCTATTCAGGCGCTTTGCATATGCCTCGGGGCTCGAGCCTGCGACCTCAGCCAGACCTTGGTCGGGGCGAGTGTGGGGGCTCGGCGCTCAGCGGCGGCCCGATGGAGAATGAAGTCCCCACAAGCTCGTTGTTGTACTGACGACGACAGCTGTCATGTATCATACGCAGACTACGCAAGTGTGCGAGCGTACATACGGATGTAGAGCCGTCGTGGAAGCAGCTCCCGATCGCACCAACAGAGAAGAGAAGAGAAAGTGAGAGGAAGAGAGAGGGGATAGCGTTCCCACAGGCAGGTGGACAAGCTGAAAGTTCCTAGCTGAAGGAATAGCGAGTCACGCGACCGCAGCGGAACAGTTTCAATTAACTCCAGCTTAGTCAGCCGATACTGTCCAACTGCAGTGCCTAACGGGTGGAACTCAACGCGCCCGTTGTCCGGGTGTCTTGAGTCCGGCTGGGGCGGAACTGCGTTGTAGGCGAGGCCAAGCCCACACGAGCACCTTCACCGCTGGACCAATCCAGCGCGGCGTTACTTTAATTGTTTCGCTTTGACTAATGTAAGATCATTTTTGGTTTTTAGAGTAAATAAATCTCCTTTCATATGGGTTTTTGGCACTATTATTTTCACTTGTCTTTAAGGACCCGACGTGAGTTTTTCATTGGTGGGCTTCTTGCTCGCCCGCAATCGCACGTCCGTGCTATGCCAAGTTGTTGACACTCACATGCGAAGGGCGATCTGCATGAAATAGCTTGTAGCAAAAAATAAAATTTGACACTCACATGCGAAGGGCGATCTGCATGAAATAGCTTGTAGCAAAAAATAAAATTTGGTCTATCAGCCGGTTTTCGAGCGCGTCGATAATTCTAGGGTGAATTAGGAACTCAAAATCTGGACCAGTGCTCCCGACGGAGCGTGTCTGCGACAGACTATTCAATAGCGCGCTTGCGGCATTGAAAATAGACTTTATAATCTCTCGAAAACACCATGTATACACTGAGGTAGGATTAAGTCGGTCGAGAGGTGGTACAGCGGCGGCATAAAAGCTGTCGCCTGCTCGGCCTCGCTGATGGTGCAGCCATTGTGAGGCATAGATACTACTCTCACTTGCGTTTGGGTACTCACACAGCGACTTAATTAACATTAGGTATTAGTCGCATAAATATATGGCAATACCTATAATAGCAAAAATAAAAGTTCCTCTTAAAGATTATGTATCAACAACTGAGAAATTGAGTGAACTGTCATAATAGTGCCAAAGCACTCTTACGCGCGAGAGACCGGCACCGGAAGTGAAGGTTTGGCTACCTTCACCGTGAGAGTGATGTTTACCCTGCTGGTGCGGTTCTTCGTATAGACAGACGCCCGCCGTGAACGACCGTTGCTTAAGCTAAAATGGCCGGCCCGTCGTTTCATATCGCTAACCTTCTGGACAAAGTACGAGTTCTGCAGCATTGCCAGCTGCCGATCCGCCTCCGCTAGCCCCATTGAGGCGGCTGAGCGGCATGGTAGTAATACAGAGCTGCTATTGCTTTGCAGAAAGTAGAAACTTTATTTTCCGGTCTTAGTGAAATTGTATTTGCTGCTAATAACTTGAAAGGATTTTACTCAAGGTTTTGCATGCAATTTCGGCTAATAGCTTGCGTGGCTTCTATTGTCAATTGGCCGTGTTGTCTGCAGTCGCACGTGCCCAACAATTTTCATCAATTCTTCGCAAAACGTGATATTGATTTTTGCAACAGGGCTAGTCTGTAAACTTCCTCTAAGCATGCGAATATAAAATCAGAGTAGGGCCATCAAATCCGAGTACGGCCACCAAATTCAAAAGAGCCACTGTGGCCTTCTGAGCCCAGTTAGTTTTGCTCTTCTAATTGCGGTGTTGGAATGCGGTATGTTTTTAATGACCAACGCGCGAACACGCGCGGTACGATATTTAACGAACCGCACTCATTATTGGATAACGACTCGCGCGTGTGTGAGGTGGAATGGGGTGGCTTGATTTGTGCAGTAGAGCAATTTGAAGTTACTTGCCTTGTGGCTGTATTTGGCTTGACACAAGTTTTATGGAGCATGAGGCCTACTTCCGTTCGGATGCACCCCATTATTAACATTTGTGTCGCAAGTGTGATACACTTGCTGAGTACTCTCAGTGGTCGTCTTGTGCTTGTCTCGTGGTTTGTGACTATATTATTTAACATAGAGCCTTGAAGACAGGCCAGCTGAACTCATATATCGAAATTTTACACCTTGCCAGTAAGTTCCAGTCTAGTTTATGTAGGTATGGTCTTAGCTAACGTGTCATGTCGGCCCAAGTGAGTGCTCCAGCCTTATTGTAGTTTTATTTTGGATCCCTGCCATTCACGTGCAGATCCTTAGACTGCAGAGGAATAACTAACTACCCGTGTTTTAATATCTAGTGCTATTGGCTTCCCTCCAACATGAAAGTGGTTTATCGTCAGTGGAGTATGCAAATGCATACTGTTCAAGGCAAGGATTTCAGCTAGATGGATTCGTCCAAGCCTGCACTACATGTGCCCAGAGAGCAAATAAATCTGCTGGACTGCAAACACCTCGTCTGCAGTTCAATATTTTTTTTAACTTTTTTTTTATCACGTATTATCTTGTTGCCTTATCTTGTTGCCTTGTTATCTATTTGGTGTTTAGCCGGTGCTTTTCTGTCACTCCAGATGACTTCAAGCGACAAAGATTTCAGATTTATGGCCACCAATGATTTAATGGCGGAGTTGCAGAAGGATTCGATAAAGCTGGATGACGATAGCGAGCGCAAGGTGATAGTAGTACAAAAGTGGTATACAGCATCCAATTGGCGGTCCTGCATCCGGTCCATCCATTGAGTTGTAACTTCATCGTTTTTTATATTCATCATGAATCTTTATTGATTTTGAAGGTTGTAAAGATGCTGTTGAAGCTCCTCGAAGATAAAAACGGTGAAGTTCAGAATCTAGCTGTCAAATGGTAAGGTTGTGTGGCATGGCGTTTCTGTTGTGCTTTAATTGTAATAGTCTGGCTTTAGAGATAATCATTCCACAGAGTCAGCATTGATTCGGGTATACAACGACCTACTTAGGAATGCAGACATGGGTAGAGTGTCTCTGCTTGTTTTGCTTGATCTTTCGGCAGCTTTTGATACCATCGATCACAAAGTTCTTCTAGAGCGCCTCTCATCTCGCCTGGGCATCACTGGCACTGCTCTGCAGTGGTTCAGGTCCTATCTCAGTGGGAGACTCCAGAGTATCGACGTGAATGGACAAAGATCATCTGAAGTACCTCTGGAATATGGAGTACCTCAGGGCTCAGTGCTAGGTCCGATTCTTTTCACAGTTTATACTCTGCCTCTTGCTGATGTAATTGCCAAGCACAATCTAGGCTTTCACTTCTATGCGGATGACACTCAGTTGTACCTTTGCTTTGATCCCTCCCAGCCTTCGAGCACCTCAAATTCTCTAAACTCACTAGCTGCATGCATTGATGACATCCGCACATGGATGGCAGCAAATTTTCTAAAACTTAACGATGATAAAACTAACTTACTAGTTATGGGCAAGCCCAGTGTGATCGAGAGATTGGAAAGGCTGACTCTCAAAATTGGCTCTGCCAGCATATCTCCAGTTGAATCAGCTCGAAATCTAGGTGTCATATTCCAAAGCGACTTCTCGTTAGACGACCATATCAGCTCCACAGTCAAATCTGCATATTTTCAGCTTCATAACATTGCTAAAATTCGGGCTTGTTTAGATAAGGATACCACGTCCAAGTTGGTCCATGCATTCGTGACATCCCGTCTCGACTTCTGCAACTCACTGCTCACTGGCCTACCGGCATGTGCGATCAGGCGATTACAGCTAGTGCAAAACTCTGCAGCTAGGCTTGTCTGTCGTGAGCGTCGCAGTTGCCACATTACTCCACTTCTCGCCGACCTGCACTGGCTACCAGTCAAGCAACGGATTGACTTCAAGGTTTTGTCGCTCACTTTTAGGTCCCTTCATTCTATGGCCCCAGCCTATCTGTCAGATAGACTACCCCATCAGGCCAAGCATAGTACCACCTGCTTTTCGGAATCCAACAGTCTAGAAATACCTTGTACAAACCCCAAATCCTTTGGAGACCGTGCATTTAGTTCGTATGCTCCCAAAGCCTGGAACTCCGTCCCGACCTGCGTCAGAACATCCCCTGACCTGACCACATTTAAAAGGAACTTAAAAACACACTATTTAGGACAGCATTTAGTGGGTCCCTGTGATTCGTCCTTTATGTGCTTATGTGTGCTGACACTGTGCATGCTGCCACTAACCACACTTGTATGCTGACCCTGTGCACGTCACCCCTAACCATATTATTCATTTTGTTTGTTTTTCAAGCATGATTTTACTTACCATTCAATTGCATTTCACTTTACAGCAAATGTAAAGCGCCTAGAGAGAGATTAAGTTCTCTGAGGGCGCTTTATCAAGTGAATTATTATTATTATTATTATTAATAATAGCATTGCCATCTTATGTTTTCCAACTAGAAACTATTGGAACCCATGATCTTCCATTGAAAAAAGCTTTTTTGTATTTGTTGAGGTTATCTGTAGTTAGATATGGTCAAGGGTTATGGATAGCCAGTATTCTGTGGAGGAGCACAAAAAAACGCCTAGCCTTCGAGAGTGCTATTGCAAGTACTCTAGAATAACACTGCTTAGTTTTTTGGCTTTGTTGAGTTTCAGACGACGATACATGCCAGTAGTTGCACATCAAGCTATGTTGTGTTGTGTTTGTACTTGCGATCGAATCATCTTCTACTTTTAATCTGAATTGCTTGGGGTCTTTTGGTGCACATAATTGGAGGCGTGAAATGAGTCTTTTTGCACTTCCTTGCCTCCCTGCTTGCACGGACTTGCGCATGCTGGTGCCCTTCTGCTATGGGAAAGACAAAGGAATTAAACAACAATGCCAAGGTCAAATCGTGGTCCATCACAAGATGGGTCTAAGCAGCATGAAGGTGGCAAGAAACTTCACATTAGCCAGGTGACGATCAGGTACAACCCGAAGTATTTTCAGGGTGATAGCATAGGCGTCCTACCATACTCGAGCCGGCCACCTACGACGACAAAAAGGGATGACCACCTACTAAAATAGGTTGCATTTGCTCAACGGACAGCCTCGCTTCGAGTCTTTCAAGCAAAGTCCTTGGAAGAGGCCACTGGCAAAGCTGTAAATGTCGATGCAGTTCGTAGAAGTCTTCCTAAGCATGTCATTTGTTAAATAGTCAGCACATGCAAGCCGTTTATTGACGAGTGACAAAAGAAAAAGCTGTCTGCAATGGGCACATTAACATGCCCACTTTACAGCTGATGACTGAAACCGATCTATGGACCGAGAAGTTGAAGGCGGGATCCACAGCGATCACAAGCAAAGGTCTTTTGGCAGTCGTAGAAAAATTGGAGGGTACAGCCGAAACTGATGACAAATAAAAGATCGAGTATGGTGGTGGAAGTGTGCCTATTTGGTCGTGTTAGTTGGCTGTAGGCGTTGGAAAAACGGATTATGCATGTTCATAGCCATCTTTAAAAATGTTGGGTTTCCTTGCGCCATAGCTCTTATGGAGGCGGCTATGTTTGGCTGACGGATAATGACGTCAAGTATCACATGGGTGCAACAAAGCAATTCTTTGCAGACTCAAACTGGTCGACTCAAGCAGCTGTGGGAGTGCACAACTCCTGATGCATTCCGAAAGCTGACCGAGTCAATGCCCCAGCAAATACCAGATTTAAAAAAATAGTGTCTCCGATCTCTTATTTATATTACTATCCACTTGTGCATTTATAACCTTGTTTCTCATCCTAGAAATAGTAAAACACCCCACACATGTTTCAGTACTGTTAGACAAAGATTGAGTTTATCGGATGACCGAAGCTGTTTTATCAGGGTATTCATCAGTCCCTTGTAACTACTTACGTTTGAGTATATTCACTCAAACTCTTGAGTATTGCCTGAGGCCGACGGATACCCCCAGCAACCCACTATTACATCAGCCGATAGGCTTAATCTTTGTCTAATAGTACTGAAAAATGTATGCATGAGGTTTTTAATTATTTTCAACGATGAGACCGGTTATGCATGTACAGGTGGATACTGTCATCAACAGGATGTTGGACTGCCTTATTCCTTATAACTTCTTGTATTTAACAAGGCATTGACTCCGGCAGCTTTCGGCAAGCATCCAAAGTTATGCTGTCCCACAGCTAAAGTCGGCTGCATAAGTCGGCCAAAAAGCTGCCCGGGAGACTATGAGATACAATTTTGTCGGGTTGAATTGAGTATTCCAACCGAATCCGTGGATGTCCAATAGGGCTGAGATTAGGTGAGTGGCTCGGCCAACTAAGGACTCAGACACTTGTCTGCAAACTATTGCTTTGCTCCAATTGCAATGTACTTGGGATCATATTCCATTTGCCAAACAGTCCTTCCTCACACGAGCTCTGACACAGGGCAGCCCAACATTTTGGACGGCGTCTATGAGCACGTTCCTACCCATAATCTCGTTAATGTGGAGTTCCATCACAAACTGAAATAACACGGCCGAATTGGCATGCTTCGACCACCCTACTTAAGCACCGACTGTTAGCAGTCCAAGGGATACAATTTGCCTTTTCTACGGCTGATGCAAGCTCTCCATTTGCCATCTCCGTGTGGATTTCCTTTGATCCAGTGCAGCCAGCTTCAGCAGGCAGCCATACCTTGTTGCCATCGTGTGGATGGGCAGAGTATGGTCAGACATCTATGCTACCACCCTGAAAATACTTCTTTGGTTGTACCTGACAGTCCCCTCGATAGTACCAAGCTTCTGGGGGTTGTAGGACATTTCCCATCTGGTGGACCCTAGGACATTTCACCCCCCCCCCCCGACATTCCTCCCCGGGGTGGGATATTTCCCCCTATGTTTATGAATGTATAACTGATAATACAGAGAGATATATATATATATACATGATCAAATGAAGTCCACACTATTAAAATAAAATCAGCTCAGTATAATTAGAAGAACGGATGGATTGGAAGGATGGTTTCTAAGGAAGCGAGAGGTGATGGCTGCAGCAGCGGTGAGCTATACAGTTCGGTCCCGCTCGACGCCACCAGGCACTCGTTCGTACACGTCAAAGCGGGCGCGTTACAGCATGCCGTGCATTCCTACAAATGAGCACTAAGCCTCAGAGGTCTGCTGAGTATACCTCGAGCTCAAGAGATCTAGTTGCGCTTTAATACTCACTAATTAAAGCGTGGAGTACGAGCAAGGGTGGATTTAGGTGGCGGAGGCGCAGCCCACCCTAAACTCTAAACCCTAAACCATATACCGGGAAAATTTTCTCACCCCAGGGGGAAGTGTCTGCGGGAAATGACCAAGAGGGATATCCTCTTGTGGGCCACCTTGATGATGCCTGCACAACGATTGACCTTTATTTTTGCTGTTCAGTTCCTTCGTCTTTCCCACAGCAGAAGAGCACTGTATGAGCAGTTCCAAGTGCAAGGTGCAGCCAGGTAAAGCAAAATTAGTTGTCTACAACAAACAAGTGTTTGCGCAGAAAAACCTTAAGCAGTTCGGATTAAAAGTAAGACAATGACATCAAAAGTACTAACACAAGTTCGGTCATTTGATCATGCTTCCTTTGCAACAAATGTAAAAAACCTAGAAACAGTGAGTTCTCTGAGGGCACCACAACGGATATATTATCATTATTAATGTATTATAATTATTAAAGATAAAATTGCATTCCAGACTGCTGGTAGGTTTGTTTCCGTTTCGTACGGTGATCGGTAAGCTGGCTGTAGGCAGTGAGTTCATTTGTAGCTAAACAATCGGGTTATGTAAAAGTCTGTTCATGCTGCTTGGGAAACCTTCAGTGGCAAACAGTTGCTAGGTAAATGGTGCCTAGCGCACCTCGTAAATACTTTTGTGCTTGAGTTTATATGTACTATATATTTAAGTATATGTATATATATAATTATATATCACCCGGTCAAGCTGCTTACTGACTCTTTTTTCTATTTATGGATGCACTATTTATGCAGTGAGGCTTTTTCTACCGGGTCATGCAGCATGTGCATACAGTTAGTATTCAATTTGGTCCATACCCTCTACTAGAGTACAAGTGGTTTGTGTATCAAGGCTATAGCTATGCCCCTGTCGGATGCCTTATTATAGTATGACCTTACAAGGTGTATTCTGGCATGTTTCCATGCTACCCTTGCTATCTTGCAGCTTAGGTTGTCGTTGAATTGTTTTGTGCACAGCCCCGAGCAAGCCATTACATTTGTAGAAGAAGCCTCTAGATTCTCACATAGTTCTGATCAGTAGTAGCCCGATAAGAAACTGAGCAGTTTTACGGTCTCAATGCAGTAGGTGGTTACATTAAACAAGCCGAGAGAGAGGAGGGAGAGAGAGAGAGAGAGGCTGTATAAAGAGACTGTTATTGAGGTGACGTTAATTGTCAAGTAGGTCGAGGAATAGTGGTCTTAGAGGTGATAACAGCTTCTGTCTTATCTTATTCCTACTTGTACAGATTTATGTGACACATGCTGCTTGTACGCAAACTAGAGTATGCGTGGATGCTATGTTAGTCCTATTTGTTGTTTTTTGTTGGCTGATGGTTTTAGTGGTCACACTTATTGATGTTATTTGAACTTGCTACCTATCCATTGCTCAAATTGAGTTACCGATAGTGTTTGAATGACAGTTATTTTAATTTTGATTTATTACTGCATTGATTTTACTTTTCTGTGTGCCATCAATCATTTGATAAGTTATATATTGTATTTTTTGTCACATTCCAGTCTGGGACCCCTAGTCAACAAGGTAAAAGAATTTCAGGTCGAAACAATTGTGGACAGTTTGTGTACGAATATGATGTCTGACAAAGAGCAGCTGAGAGACATCTCAAGCATAGGTAAAAGCTTGTGGAGACAACGAGTTGGCTTTTACTTGTTCTTTGTGCTTGGCATTGTAGCTGCTGCTAATAGGTGGAGGTAAAGCTAGTGTGCAATTCTCGGTGGCTTGCAAGCCGTTTTCCAAATACACTGCATGTTTTTGCATTTTATGCTTTTGGATTATTACTGTTCTCTTCTGTCAGTTATGTGCTAACCTGATTGCTTACACATATTGCTGTGTAAGTGCCAGAGGTCGATTCATTGTGTTTTTGCACGAACTTACAGACCGAACATAATAGAATACTCTTAAAATGAACAATGTTGCATATTCCAACTAAATAGACATATGCATTAGTAGTTTCATTGGTTGCCATTCTTCATACCAGCCTTCCTTCAAGAAACATGCCAGTTACTGGTCCAACATGTGTAAAGCTTAAGGCTATTGAAATTAGTTATTAGGGATGCATGCTGCTTTGCTGAATTGGGTACATGCTGCCTGATGCGTTAAACCTTCTGACTGAATCTAAGTTTCAAGATTATTCAGTCGTCCATCGCGAGCATGCATGTGCAGCTCAGAGTTTCGTAAAAGTAACGTGAGTTGTATCTGCGTAGTAAAGCAAAAGGGTCACTCGATAGCCATGGTAGCGCATTACACCAATCGACCCATGATTTGGTGATGTGATTTTTGTACAAACCGTTTTGGTTGGTTGCCATCAAGCCTCGGAGGCTGTTGTTAAAAAAAGCAACTGCAACTTGAGCATGTAGCATTCGAGTCATGCCTCTCTAGCACCACTTATACCGAGCACCTGAGGTTGGCAGGGCTATCGCATGACTTGGGGGGGGGCGTCTGAATGGATCTGTAAAGAATGTGGTCATCGGAAGTCTGCACCGTTTTTTGTGTAACAGATGTCGCATATAAAGATGCTGGCAAAATCTTGGTGCTAGTTGGACCTCGAGCAAGATATGTTGCAATGCACAGCATATGTTGCGCCTCCTCATTAGGAGGAACAATTGCCAGCTCGCAACACACGGCAGGTGCCAAACCTTTTAAATCCCTCCCAGCGCAGCCGTGTCTAAAGGTTTAGGATCACTTCTGTGATTATGCAGTTTTGTCTGCAGGCTCGATAATAAGTAAGCTGAGGCTGAAACTAAATACCACATGTGGGTTCCTAAGGCATGCATGGAGAATTTAGACCGTTGATACTGGGCTGTGGTAGATCGGACTGAGTAAAATCGGCATTGGACATCTAGATGACCTAGGTATGGACCAAATTTTACACGTGATTGTAATGTACACAATGTCACCCGTGCAGCTTGTTGATGAGGCATCCTTCAACCAGATGCTGCACGAAGCGTTGGAGTATCATGACTCGGTGACTTAAGCACGAACTTTGGCGGTAGCCTTTCTAAGCTAGGAAAGGTACCACATCCGGTCGTTTTGAATAGGCTGTTATGGTGAGGCACCGTAGTGATGGATATTGCAAGTCACCTAAAAACACCTATTTAGGACAGCATTTAGTGGGTCCCTGTGATTCGTCCTTGATGTGCTTATGCGTGCTGACACTGTGCATGCTGCCACTAACCACATTTGCATGCTGACCCTGTGCATGTCACCCCTAACCATATTATTCATTTCGTTTGTTTTGCAAGCATGATTTTACTTAGCATTCAATTGCATTTCACTTTATAGCAAATGTAAAACGCCTAGAAAGAGATTAAGTTCTCTGAGGGCGCTTTATCAAGTGAATTATTATTATTATTATTATTATACAGCATTTTCTTTGGTCTACTGAAGAAACAGATTTTCATAGGCTGTAGCATTCTGAGCACTCAGGCATGCAGTAGCATATCACTGCTGCAGTAATTGCTACATAGGCTAACTGAAATTAAGTTACTAATCTTGCAAGCTGCTCGTGGCTTTGGGCATACTTCCAAGAGCTCCTAGCTAGTCAGCTGCTGGTGCGTTGATGCAGTGCTCCGAGGCTTGGCTATGTGCATTTGTAATAGAGATTACGATCCTTATAGCCGAGAATATTGCCTACGTATGCAAAATAGTTTCAGGTACCATGTAAATCAGACTTATTTTCCGGCTGTGATGTAAAAAGTAAAAACATAATTTTCTGAGAAGTTGGTTTTGACCAATTTGTCTGTCTGTCGGTCTCTCTCTCTCTTTCTCTGTCTGTCTGTCTGTCTCTCTATGTGTGCCTCTACTGTCGTTTGTGCAGTTTTGTACCAAATTCGTTTTGTACTTACCTCTCCTATAATTATGTTCATTATTGCCATACGAACTGTTTCCTTTTTAGGTCTAAAAACCGTCATCAGTGAGCTTCCCGCCAGCTCGACTGCATTGGCCAGCAGCATTTGTAAGAAAATAACGGGGCGACTTACCAATGCCATAACCAATGTAAGCTCCCTCATATTTCTAATCCAGTTGGTCAGCAGCTCCTGCTATGCCACGATTGCTTTGGTTTGTGGCAGTATAGTAAAACTCGAGATAGGGCTGTGTTTGGATACAAGTCGTGTGACCACTTTTTGTTTCTTCACATACAGATTCCTTTCGTGGTTTTTCAAACATCTATATGTCTGTGTGTGAGTTTGTGCAGGTATGTGAGCGAGGTGCTACACTTGTTGGGGCCCACACTTTCAAGCAAATTATTTCTGTAGCCTGCACTCACTGCACCATTGCTAGCATAAGCTTGTTTTACCAACTTTATTTCCAGGCGGTTGCTGCCGTTAGAGACAGGGAAGTGGTTGCTCCTTATTTAGCTAGGCCTCATCTGAGTGGGAGGGGGCAGGTGGATTTTCCCGAGGCAGGCAAGCACCCAGATGGGGCCATTTGATGCCTGACGGATCCTGCTTACATGACGTGTTTGCCTCACTAGTTGAGTACTTTGGCAGCATTAAGTGGCTTGAGTTGCTGCCTTATCGTTTCTCTGTGCTGTAGTGCTGTCTGCGCTTCCTTGCCATCCTTCACTTCTATATTTCGGCATCCTGTGGGAGTGTAAATAATAGCATGCCATTGATTACACCGCCTGGCTGCATTTAGATGGCTATATACTCCATAGCTGTGCACTGCATGCTCACTCGAACCAGTGAAATAAGCTAGTGTAAAGGCAGTTCCTTGATCTTTCCGTGGAACTGAGAGTGAATTTCGAATAATTTACCAATCTTTTTGCTATGTGGTAATTATCATAGTAGACTGTAAACCAGAATGCTGGGTGCTCGGTGACGTGCAGCTAAATGTCATAAGCAGGATCAACTGTCAACCTGGGCTCGAGCCTAGGTCATACTTTCGTGGTCACATACAGTGTTATCTGCTTCTGATATGCTTGTTGGCATGAAGCTGTGCATGTGGCTGCATTCTGAGAATGTGATTCTAGCCAGCCATTTACATATTAGTACTATATTTTTGATTCATCAAGTTCTGACGTGTATGTTTGCTCAGCTGTTCGCACACGTCGTTTAGCAGGAAGACGTTTCTGTTCAGCTGGAGTCACTTGACATCCTCGGTGACATGCTCGTACGCTTTGGACATCTTCTTGTTAGCTTCCATCATTCGATACAGCTAGCACTGGTGCCACAGTTGAGCAGCCCAAGGCTAGCTGTTCGGAAGCGATCTATTATTGCTATAGGTGAGGCTCAAATTGCCTTTTTTCTGCGTGAATCGCATTTCTGATTAGTCGCGCTCTCATTGCTTCATGTAGGGACCAGTGAAATGTCAGTTGCTCGGCATAGTTTTCTACCCATTCTTGGCTACAGCTTGGTGCTAAAAACTTACCGTGTTGTGTCATAATAATAATAATAATAATAATGCACTTGATAAAGCACCCTCAGAGTACTCAATCACTTTCTAGGCGCTTTACATTTGCTGGAAAGGGAAACACGATTGAATGGTGAGTAATATCATGCTTGATAAACAATGTGAAAAACATAGTTAGGGGTGACATGCACAGGGTCAGCATGCAAGTGTGGTTAGTGGCAGCATGCACAGTGTCAGCACGCATAAGCACATGAAGGATGAATCAAAGGGATCCACTAAATGCTGTCCTATATAGGTGTGTTTTTAAGTTCTTTTGAAATGTGGTCAAGTCAGGGGATGTTCTGATGCAAGTCGGGAGTGAGTTCCAGGCATTGGGAGCATGCGAACTAAATGCATGGTCTCCAAAGGATTTAAGGTTTGTACGAGGTATTGGTAAACTGTTTTGGTATTGTATTTATTTATTTTTGTATTTATTCATTTATATATGGTATTTTATTATTATATTTTGGTATAAATTGGTAAACTGGATTCCGAAAAGCGGGTGGTACGATGCTTAGCTTGGTGGGGGGATTAGATCTGATTGACTTCATAAATCACATTGCTGTATACAACCATGCTTAAAGGTATTCATCTACTTTCTCAAGTGTCCAGTACTTCGGGTTACAGTGAGGCCTCTGTGAGGGGGGTCTTTTGTTCATCTAATGCCTTCAGGCTCTGCATCGGTCTGTGGTAATAGCCCCTCCGACAGTTTGCTGAAATAACTACAGCAAAGCACTATTCTAACCGCCTAGCTAAGTAATATTTCCTCTAAACATGCCGTTGCTGTAGACAAACATGTATTAGCTTTTGCTAAGTATTTGCTAAGATGTAAGTTATCTGCCTACCTACCTTGGCCTTGTCGGCTGCTTGTGCCTTTCCGTGGCAGTATGTGGTTTGTATATATGTATCTGTCACTCGAACTATGCAGCTGTTACACTGTAGGTTTTCCTATAGTATACTCAAGGCATAAGTGGCTTTTGTTGTAAATAATGTAATGTATCTCCGTCTGTAACTCCACAAAGTCATAAAGACCATGTGGGTGTTACGCAGGAGAGCTTTCTATAGCGCACTCACAGCCTAAGCGACTTTCGGTACGCATTCGGTAGCCAACAGACTTCGTCTCACGCAACAAAGAGAAAATGGGAAGCATAGCAGAGTCAGGAGAGCAGTTGAGGTAGTGAGTAGCATAGAAGTAGCAGTTCAGGACCACTGAAAAAGATGTGCCATAGTCGGCAGTTGGAGAGTAGTTGTCGTTGCGTAATAATTGTGGAAGCGAGTTCCACAGTCTAGGACCTGCAGAGCTCAAGCTTCTGTCGCCAAGGGTCTTTAAGAGGAGGAATGGGACAGCTAATTTATTGTCCACACAGGACCTCAGGGCACGAACAGGCTGAAACTGATGTAGCAGTTCAGCTAGGTACGAAGGAGCCAAGCCGTGGCGGGCCTTGTGGGTCAGCGTAAGAACTTTGCTCTGTATCCTTTGCTCAACCGGCAACCATCCTAGCTCTTCCAGCAGAGGTGACACGTGCTCAAACCGCTCGGACTTGAAGACCAGCCTTGCAGCCATATTCATAGTCAGCTGTAGTGGCATAATAGCTTTCCTTGGCAGCCCAGCCAAAAGGGAATTACAATAATCAAGCCGAGACAAAACTAAAGAGCTAGTTAAATTTTTTGCAAGCCACTGGGAGACAGCTCTTAATCTCGGATAGGGATCGGATGTGATGGCTAGCTGTAGAGGCAGTCTTCTGAATGAAGCTTTTGAAATTGAGGCAGTTGTCGAACACGACACCTAAATTACGAGCATGTGGTGAAGGTCGCACAATAGCATCACCTATTAGAACAGCAAAGCCTTTTAATCCAGCCACACGCTTAGGGTGTCCTATGAGCAGCAGTTCGGTTTTATCGTCATACTGGTTACCATAGGCCTTCATCTCACACAAGTGGAGAGAGAGTTAAGCAGCATAGGAGAGTTATGCTGCATATTTAAGCAGCTGGAGATTAAAGAAAGTAAGTAGCATAGCAATAAGTAGCACTGAAGGATGGCTTGAAAGGATGCGCCAGTGTTAGCAGCAGGGGAGATGTTGTCGTTACAGAAGAATGGTGAAAGTTAGTTTCTCTATCTCCTGCCTCTCCATGCAGAGCAAAAGCTTCTGTTGCCAACAGTCTGCATAAAAAAACGATGTCGTAGTCCTACGTAGTATGAAGCAGCCGACCTGTGGCAAGCCTTGTGGGTCAGAGTAGGAATGTGGCCTCGTGTCAGCTGATCGACCATGAGACGATGAAGCTCATTTAGCAGAGGAGATGCATGACTGAATTTCATTCTTCGAGTTAGAAACCAACCTTAGAGGAAGTTTGGCTGATTTCACAGCCTCATTTGCATAGTGGGAGAAAAGTAGTCACCACTGCTTTCAGCTGGCAATATAGTAAAGTACTCAAAGCCACGTCGTGTCACCTTTCGGCCATATCCATTACCGTATAGGCTTATTTGCTTCTTTTTGGTGGTTTCGTCATGCCTTAGACGACCAGTGAGCTCCATGAGTTTCTAAATGGCCAGCTGCCAGCCTTGCGCACGGCAGGCCTGAGCCTTCCCAAACCCACAGCACGGCTTGCATTGTGTGCTGAGAGGCCCACGGGAAGCTAGCTGTAGGGACCACCTGTGCCTAGAAATGCCTGCATTCCTATAGCAAAAGGCTTTGTTGAGGCAGCTTTCCTGGCCCGTGGCAAGTGCTACCGGCACAGCAGTTTGCTAAGAAACCGTTCGTCGGAAGTTGGCAAGTCTCGGGATACTGGCAAGAAGTGGCCAGTGGCTAATCACTGTTGACAGTCCTGCATAGATGGGACCGGCTTAAAATGGGCCCGAAAGCATGGCCACTTCTCTGCAGCCGACTAGAGACGTGTTTCGTGGACTGACGAATCGAAATTGATCGTGTTAGGGAGCAGATAAAGGGAGCCCCACTTGAGCCATGAAATGGATACCGATCCAACGGCCTGCATGCAGAGCATGCTTAAATTTGGCGAAAAGCGGTTGTGGTTTTGGGAATGCTTCTGCTCAATTAGGGTCCAAGTTCTTTACCTCGTTAGTATCACTATTGATCCATGGCAAATTTTAATGTGCACTTTTTTGCAGCAGTGAAGTACTGTTTTAATTGTGATGCCATCGTTTTACCTACAACACCCTTAGGGCTGCTCAAGTCGGGTCCCCTTCGGTCGGTCTGTTTGTGTAGTGTGTTTTACTATGGCTAAATAATCCTCATGCATGAAACCAGACATACGATTGGTATTGGCATTTTTCCTACGTTTATGGGTTGCTCGACTGTGGACACGTTCTTTTGGGTGTGTGCTTGGAGATAGAGGTTTAAGCCGGTAATGTGATACTTTTCCTGATGCAGTAGTTAGGTCTGTGACATTAGGCAAGATGCAATTCGAGCCCGTCACCATCGAATTGTTGAGCAGTTACATCCATATCAGGGACTGCTGATTTTCTGTGCACAATCGCTTTGTGGTGGTGAGTGGATGAGGGAGTGGTGGGTCGATTGACAGTGGGGTTTCTGAGGCCGTACCATTGAGACCATCGGAAATAGGATCTAGCTGTGAAGTGTAAAGTGAATACTACGTGTCCATCCTAAGTGCTAGACATGTTCGTTTGACATACATATCGGGTCTTGAAGCTGGTAAGGATTTTTTAGTGCATTATCTAAAGACCAGACAAATATTTTGGTTCTGTACTTGTAGTTTTGCTTCTGGCTCGAGCTGAAAATGAAAAAGCCCCTTTATTAACTTTTGGCTCGTTGCTTCGAGGCTGTTTGCTCGTATAAGTCAAGAATTCTGGTAGTCTTGTAGTGAATTGCAGTTCTAAACAAGCACCGGATCACCAGTTTTGCACTGCGTTTGCATGCTTGTTGGGGGATTGCAAAATTCATGTAGCCAAGTCTATAATTCCAAGCTTGTGTTTGCTTGGCAGTTTGTGCTCGTGCAGCCATATTGGCTTTCTACCCTCATGATGTTTGCAGGGCACCTCGTAATGAGCTGCAATGGGTGTATTTTTAATGAACTGATCGACTTCCTACTCCGCGAACTGGAGAAGAATTCCTCCATGTCCACCAGTCGGACCTATATCCAATGCATAGGCATGATAAGGCAGGTGTGCTATATTGCATTAGTTATTGTGTAACCAGCATTATTGTTTAAGTAAGCAATTAGATGAATTGCTGAAATGTTCTGCAGCCGACAAGCTGGGCATCGGACTGGTGACTATCTAGAAAAGATCGTACCCCTTGTCGTCAAGTTTTCTGCCATTGAGGACGATGAGCTTCGAGAGCACTGCTTGCAGGCATTTGAATCTTTTATTTTACGGATGCCCAAAGAAATCGTCTCATATATTCCACAAGTAAGTTACCCCGACGATGTTAATGAAGTTGTTTGTCGTGTAGTTCAGTTCATTTTTCCGTAATCTTTTTAAAAAATAAGCTTTATATACGACATCATGTGCTTATATATGTGTAGTCACTGAAGATGAATGACAGCTAGTAGAGCTGCATTTGTATGGCTTCTCCCTATAGATTTATATGCTGCTGTGTGTCTCACTCTTTAAAACAGTACGACTACTCATGCTTAATATCGTACATCCACAAATACATAAGTGTTGTGAGATAGTCCACTCCATTCTGAGATACATTTTTTAGCAGGCATTTATTTGTTCTAGATTATTGGCATTTGCTTGAAGTACCTGACATATGACCCTAACTATAACTATGATGCTGATGATGAAGCAGGAATGGATATAGAAGCAGAGGATGCTGGGTAAGTAGTTGTATGGTACCTTTTTTGCTGTTCGATTTTAAGCTGTTGTTGCGTCTGTCCAGGTATTCTCTTGCACTGGCATTGCCTGGGGGCTAGGAGGTGGTCACATTTTCAATGAATTATGTGAGTCTTCGGCACCCAAGTTAGTAATTCAGCTACATGCATGCCCATTCTAATTTGCTTTCAGAGACGATGATGAAGACTACAGTGATGATGATGACATGAGCTGGAAAGTTAGGCGAGCAGCAGCAAAGTGTCTTAATGCCGTCGTACTCACAAGAAATGACATGCTGTCTGATCTGTATCAGACTGTCTCTCCAGCTTTGATTGGGCGTTTCAAAGGTAAGTAGTAGATTTGTATTCAAGATTAGACCTCTCTGCATACATTTTTTTAGGTTACTATCTTGGGAAATTTATCCAAAGAGCTGCCTGTCACCGGCCTGCTGGGTAAACGAATCTCCAAGTCAATGTATTATACCATCTTTTTAGTTAATCAGGGATGCATCTATTTGTGTTATCCCATCCGATGATTGTCGTGCATCAATTATGCTGTGGTGCCATCTTTAACTTTATCGTTACTCGTGACTTCTGGCTGAGTGCTTGACTTGGACTAGCTTAGGGTTTACCAACTAATTAATATGAATGCTTTGATTTGTGTGCTGAAGTGACTGTTTTTACATTGCTCATTATTCATAGCATGTCTTTTAGGAGTTTTGACCATGTTGCTCGCAGTAAGCTATTCTATTTTGGAAGAAGAGGTATGCAATGACAAAAAAAGCAAGGAATCCAATGTGTAGATAACTTTGGTGGGACAGAACTTTTGACTTCCCACTTCTTTGTATCGTGTATTGGCATTAGTTTTTGATTTGTGGAAATTATTGAGAGTTATCCTGGGATTTATTCTGTTTGATGTTTGTGACTGTCTTCAGGCACTTAGCTGCTGCTTGCCCAACTTTCGAGCTCATGTCATCATAATCATCACTTGTCTTCATCGTCATTTCTGGAAGCAACGTTAGCACGTGCATAAATCTAGCTAAATTAATAACTGAGATGCTGCACACGGACAATTCATTGAATTCAAAAGGTGACAACACTCAGGCCAAGAGGATACCAGTGCCGGCAACATGCACGATAACAGTTTACTAATAATGTCACAGCAATAATAAAAAAGCAACATGCGACTCTATTTCCATATCTATTTCATGTTAGTTTGCTCTTGGTAGATTTAGGGAGCTGTGGCAGAATACAAAGACCTGTTGCAGATATACGGATCCTGTTGCTGCTATTTTCAGTTCAAAGTGTCGTTATCAATTTGTTCTACTTTAACATTTTAGAGCGTGAAGAGAATGTCAAAGCGGATATTTTTGGCACGTACATTTGCTTGCTAAGGCAGACAAAGCCGGCTGCGGTTGCAGCAGCTGCTAGCTCCCTGGAAAGCAGCGCAATGGAGAGCGAGGCAGGGTATGTTGTAGTTTTGCTTTTTCTGCCTCGATCCTGCATTCTGTTGATGAGCATGCTGGATATAATTGTTGTTAGGCATGGCTTGATCGCACCCTGGCGCTGTGCGCTAATGCCTATCGAGATAGCTTGCTGAGACTAATGCATGCATGCTGTAGTTGTCAATTGCAAATGCATGTTCGTGCTCGGTGCTCCGCTTCTTGTTCTTGCTTATGCCACTGGTTTCTATTTCTGCAAGGGTTGGTGCTTTTAGGCTAGAAGGAAGTAAGCTCACCGCACGAAGGGTCATTTTCATTTGTTGTTGCATGCCTTAAGGTGCAATGCACTTTCGAAAGTTTCTTAGCTGTGCACTTTCGTGCCTTATGAAAAATTTAGTCGCATACTTGCCTTGCTGTTATACTTTCTGAGTGTTGCATCAGTTCTGCTGCTGTATGCACTGACTGTTAAATGTATTTGCTTTTGTAATTACTTCCAAGTGTTCCCACATGTTACTCATGTAATGTCTTTGTTCCTAGTGAAGCTCAGACTGCCTATTGGTTAAGTTGTTCACCTCAACCAAGGTCAAGGTTAATGTGTGTGGGGCCGAGGTTTAGGGCTCGAGCCCCGTGGCATATGTGAATCGCCTAAATAGAGATTAAGTTCTCTTAGGGCACTATGCAAAGGAATTATAATATTATGTGTCTCGAACCTGTGAAAAGTGGGGCGGTAAACAGCTCACTTTAGCTGCAAAGGTGTGATGGTTCTGGGTATTGATCGGCTTAAGAGACATCACGGTAGAAGGCACTGACTAGGCCATGATAGTTTCAATAAATAAGACGACAGATCGTGTGCTTGGCAAGTTGTAAGTTATGGGGTGTGGCTCTATTCTAATGTTGAGCACATTATGCACAGCCCACGAGGTTGTAAGCCTTTTGCATGGTGCGTGTTTGGCCGTGGTAAAGCGCAAGCCACTGTGAAGAATGAGTGGCACGACCACGTAAGTTGTGCTTAACATCTCAGTGAATGCTGGCATGCCTTGCATTCTTGCTAGTAGTGTAGGAAGCTGCTAAGGCGGCTGAGCTAGAAATCGCACCCAATCCAGTACATACATAGTAATTAAGCTGGTATGGGTACGAAAGCAGTAACCTTTTTTTGCTGGTTGGTCGTCCTCTAAGTCTTGCGGTAGATAGTGTGAGGAGGTTCCCTTTCTTTTGGGACTGCATTGTGTGCATTTAACTGGACATTAATGTTCCCTGTTCGTCAGTCGTGATCGCCACTGCTGTCGTATTGCACTACTTGTCACCGACCTGCACTGGCCTTCAATCAAGCGGCGAATCGATTTCAGACTTCTGCCGCTCATTCATAGGTGTCTTGATTCTCTTGCTCCTGCTTATCTTCAGGTATTTATAAAACATTTACTTATCAAGTTTTTCATTAACCATCGCTCTTGGGATTCGAGCCACTCATACGTGCCTATAACAACTCTCTAATCCTTTGGAGACTGCGCCTTCTGCTCTTATGCTCCTAAAGCCCGAAACTCACTCCCAACTGACATGACGACATTTCCTGCTTGTCGACATTTAAAAAGTACATAAAAACCCCACTTGTTTCTCACTGTATTTGGCATTTTCTTTGTCCGGGTGAACTTGTCTGGTGTATGCTCATGCTTGCTGAAATTGTGCATGCTATGATTAAACAATTATTATGCTTCCTTTCCAGTATATTAGAAGTACTTTGAAAAGTTATTTAGTCATTGTATGGTTATATGCTTGTTATATTAGTTTTACATTTTGGGAAGCCAATATTAGTGCTTTGTTCAGCAATCCTGCAGAGTATGCCTTGGTGGCATAGCCTCAGCAGGATAGCTCACTCGCTCAGCATAAGCCTCGTCGTCAGTTAGATCGTCTTAGCAACACTTTATTTGGAGTAAATCAGTTATTCAAAGCTTGCATTTTATGGCCTGCCCTATCATCTGGATCGTTTTCAGCTTCTGGAGATCATGCTACTCAGTGGCAGAGCCACGGTGGCATGGTGGCAATTCCTCCCCCCCCCCCCCGTTGGACAGAGGGAAGTACCTATATTATAGGGCAAATTTCCCCAAGCCTAAGGGGCCGGAGCAGTGTGAAGACGCAAAAGGAATGAGTCGAATAGATTGTTTAATTTTTCCATAAACTGTTTCATGTGGTAACTATGTCATTATGTCTGAAGGAGCTGGAGCTCCCTTGCCCCAAGCTGAAAATTCTGGCTCCGCCCCTGATACTACTTCTTTTGTCTTACATTTGTTAAAATGGCTTCTCTGCAGTGTAGCCTGTACAATCTTCATAATCTACAACTTCTTTATACTGAAAGCTTGCCAAATGAAGTCACATAATTTTTTCTCTCTCTCGTAACTGTGGAACTTTCCCATGATTTGCCTACTTCTCAGTGACGGGTTGGCATCGAAAATCGATAGGGAAGAGTCTCTGAAGTAATTTTTCAATGTATCACAACACAGCTTGAAGGACTTCCACCTGCATTACTTATTCCCCTTTGAGTAAAGTACCATAATATTGATTAGGCGCGATATTTTAGCGTATTTTCTCATCCCAGAAACGTTTTTGAATAGATTTTCTTTTCCTGCACGTCTTTATTGGTGGAAGTTAGTTATCTATCTGTTTTTATTTTGGATGGAAACAGAATCTAGATCGGTGTACTGCATCCAGGTCGGTAAACTGCATCTGAGCCAGTGGGAAAGACTTAAGCATCCAGACTTCCAGTTTACCGATGAACTTCAACTTGTGACGTATATATATGTTTGGTGAGCCGTAATGGCTCACTGGGTAAGGCGGTTGCTTTTCACGACCTCGGCTCGAGGTCGTGGGTTCGATTCCTGCGGTGGGCGATTCTTTATCGCCACTGCAAGCGGTGGTGTAAGCCGTAAAGGCTCTTCTGTAACTATACAAAAAGAGGCTGTTTAATCAGCTAAGATTTTTTTATGCATACCTTATAATATTATATACTGTGTGCATAAATTGGGCTGTCCCCAAGATATCAACACGTCGTGGGAATCAAAATATAATTAAAATGCTTGACTTGTGTATGAAGTTCTGGTCAATAAAACTTCACCATTGCGCAATAGGAAGCACACCGATCTACTTACTTCACACAGCTGGCCGGACTTAAGGCCTCTGTTATCATTCTTGTATTGACATAGTTGTTATCTATATACCTGTAACAACTGCCCTTAGGATTTTGTAGCAGTAGCAGCCCCAGGCTGTTTCTGGTGTTATCCTGCTCGATATGTCAATCGCAATTTATTGTAAAAAAATATGTTAATCTTGTAGACCTGTAGCAATGCTGCAAGCCCAGATTTCGAGTATTGTAAAGGCTGTCAATCGGCAGCTCAAAGACAAAAGCTTCAAAACTCGGCAGGCATGCTTCTCACTGTTGTCAGAGCTGGTACTGGTGCTGCCTGGCAGCCTTGCTGATCACTTGCCCTCTGTCGTACCTGGCATCGCCTTCTCGTTGAGGTAAGTTATGGTATACTGCAGTGTCCAATTTTTTAAATCAAAACGTTATCCCACCCTGCACTGGTTTGGCCCAGTTGTTAAGGTGCTCGGCCAGACCAAGGTCTGGCCGAGGTCGTGGGCTCGAGCCCGATGGCATACGTGAAGCGCCTGAATAGAGATTAAGTTCTCTTAGAGTGCTATGCAAATGAGTTATTATTTCTTTATTTAATCTGAGCAGAAGCTCAGCATCAGGTAAATTTGTTGGTCATGTTGCTGCGCCAGTGAGCTCAGTGGATGTCGTGCTGCAAGTCGTGAGTGAGTTGCAGGCTTTGGGAGCATACGAACTAAATGCATGGCCTCCAAAGGATTTGAGGTTTGTCCGAGGTATAGGTAAACAGTTGGATTCCGAAAAGCGAGTGGTATGATGCTTAGCCTTGTGGGAGCGTAGATCTGATTGGTAGGCTGGAGCCAATGAATAAAGGGACCTTAAAGTGAATTACAGAACCTTGAAGTCGATGCGTTGCTTGACTGGGAGCCAGTGCAGGTCGGCGAGAAGTGGTGGGATGTGGCAACTGCGATGCTCACGACAGACAAGCCTAGCTGCAGAGTTTTGCACCAGCTGTAAGTGCCTGAGTGCACTAGCTGTAAGTGCAAGTGCCTGAGTGCACAGGCCGGTAGTCCAGCAAACAGTGAGCTACAGTAGTCGAGACAGGATGTCACAAATGCATGGACCAACTTAGATATGGTATCCCTGTCTAAACATGCCCGAATTTTAGCAATGTTATGTGCTGAAAGTAAGCAGACTTGACTGTGGAGCTGGTGTGGTCGTCTAATAAAATGTTACTTTGAAAAAGGGCACCTACATTTTGTTATATTCAATAGGAGATCAGAGCTGGCAGAGCCGATTGTGAGTGTTAAACCTTCCAATTTCTGAATCACACTTGGTTTGCCATAGCTAGTAAGTTGGTTTTATCATAATTTAATTTAGGAAGTTTTGCTGCCATCCATGTGGTAGTAGAGAATTCGATGTGCTGAAGGGCTGGGAAGGATCAAAGCAAAGTTCAACCGCTTGTCATCTGCATAGAAGTGAAAGTCTAGATTGTGCCTGGGAATATCTGCTATTGGGAGAGTATAAACCGTGAAAAGAACAGGGCCAAGCACCGACCCCTGAGGTACCCTATACTTCAGAGGTTCCTCGGATGATCTTTGTCCATTCCCATCTATACTCTGGAGTCTCCCGCTGAGGTAGGACCTGAACCATTGCAATTCAGTGCCAGTAAAGCCCATGCGAGATGTGAAGTGCTCAAGAAGGACTTGGAAATCTATTAGTGCAGTTCCCTTTTTCAGGGCTCCCGGCCCGCACCCTAATAATAATAATAATAATAATAATAATGCACTTGATAAATCACCCTTGAGAGAACTCAATCTCTCTCTAGTCGCTTTACATAATACATTTGTTACAGTTGCTCAATAGAGAACTCAATCTCTTTCTAGGCACTTTACATATCCTGCAAAGGAAGCACGATCGAATGATTAGTGGTAGCATGCTCAATAAGCAACAAGTATTACATGCTTATTGGATGACATGCACAGTCGTCTGTTCTGCGTAACTTTCCCCTGCCCCATTTAGTTCGGCTTATTGTATTTTCTGTGCTTTGCCTGCTTACCTGTGCATGATTCTGTGCTTGTTACTAATTAGGGGTCCTACTAATGGTGGTTTTGCACACGTTTCGATGTGAGTGCATACACGTCGAAATGTGCGTAGCTGTGTCTTTTTTGTTCTTTTACATGCTGGCTTAAGCATAATACTTCGGTGCTTTTGCATACTTGTCTAAGCATGGTAGTATATATGTAATTAAACCGTACTTATTGATTCTCATGCAGTGAGTTGTAAAGCACCAATATACAGATCTAGTTAATAATGACGATTATAACTTGGTTGTATTGTTCCCTGAGATTTTTTCGGTGCTATATAACTAATTAATAATATTTTTGTGTGACCCGGATGTTAACCATTTTCTCTAGGCCGATATGTGCTATCTCTTAGGGAAAGACTACAAATAAGTTATTCCTTGCTCTGGAACAAATAATAATTTCTCCTAGTTTATATGGGCATTACAAAAATAGAATAAGCTATATTAATATGTTAAAATATTATAAAATATATTTATAATAATATTCATCGAAACCCCCATGCTTTGATGTATAATATGTCTTTTTTGTGTAACATCTAATGCATCCAATTTCTTATTTGTAGTGATAAAACTTCGAATTCCAATATGAAGATAGATACACTTGGCTTCCTCAACATACTGCTGACTCATCACAGTGCCAAAGTCTTTCATCCCCACGTGGCTGTCATTGTTCCGGTAGGCTTTTATTTTGTGGCTGTAAAATCGTACTCGTGCTTTGGAGCAATTTTAATGTGGCGATGTTATCTGTAATGCTTGTAAATTAATGAGTATAGTGTTGAACTGTGGCTTAATCATCAACGATGCATCACAAACTCCAGTTTTGCAATATTGATCTGATTCATTTTTGCTCTTCTGCTTAGCATTTTTAATCTGCTTACTTTGCCAAATCTGAACGATCACGATCATGTTATGTGTAACTGAGCATATTTTTCAGTTTGTTGTATCGGCAGTCAACGATGGGTTCTACAAGATAACATCTGAGGCTCTAATAGTGACACAACAACTTGTGAAGGTGTTGCGACCATTGGGTGAGTTGCTACTAAAATGGGGCTAGGTGATACTCGACTATTGACTTAGTATCTTGTAGTTATTAGTCGAACGACGTTACTGAGGTTGTGGGGTCTCAGTCGAGGCTCTCATAGGGACACGGTAACTTGTGAAGATGCTCGGTTCCCATGTCTTGCATTGCTTGTTCTGTAATCTGGACTGATGAAGTCGATTTGCCATAATCTCAAGCCATTGTGTGTTGTATCTTCATAAATCCAGCCTTACAAGCAAGTTTAAATGTATATAATTCTCTAGGTTCTAAACCAGGGCTGTTTAATATTAAAGCTCAATAAATGAACACTAAAAACACGAATGTGGGTACTGTAGGGTTTGTGGGCCGTCTGCTAGCATTTGGTTGACCCAAATGAACCTATCCGTTATTCTTTCATTTTTGTATGTCTATCTGTAACTCCACAAAGCCATAAAGACTATGTGCCTCGTACAAACCTTAAATCCTTTGGAGACCGTGCATTTAGCTCGTATGCTCCCACAGCCTGGAACTCCCTCCCGACCTGCATCAGAACATCCCCTGACCTGACCACATTTAAAAGAAACTTAAAAACATACCTATTTAGGACAGCATTTAGTGGGTCCTTGTGATTCGTCCTCGATGTGCTTATGCGTGCTGACACTGTTCATGCTGCCACTAACCACATTTGCATGCTGACCCAGTGCATGTAACCCCTAACCATGTTATTCATTTTGTTTGTTTTTCAAGCATGATTTTACTTACTATTCTATTGCGTATCACTTTGCAGCAAATGTAAAGCGCCTAGAAAGAGATTAAGTTCTCTGAGGGCGCTTTATCAAGTGCAATATTATTATTATTATTATTATATGTGGGCGTTACACGGGAGAGTTTTGTATAGCACACTCACAGGCCAAGTGGCTTTCGGTAAGCATCTGGTAGCCAACAGACTTCGTCTAGCGTAAGAAAGAGAAAGTGGGAAGCATAGCAGACTCAAGAGAGCAGTTGAGGTAGTGAGTAGCATGGAAGTAGCAGCTCAGGACCACTGAAAATGATGAGCCACAGTCGGCAGCAGGAAAGTGGTTGTTGTTAAGTAAGAATTGTGGAAGCGAGTTCCACAGTCAAGGACCTGCAGAGCTAAAGCTTTTGTCGCCAAGGGTCTTTAAGAGGAGGAATGGGACAGCTAATTTATTGTCCATACTGGACCTGAGGGTGCGAAGAGGCTGAAACTGGTGCAGCAGTTCAGCTAGGTATGAAGGAGCCAAGCCGTGGCGGGCCTTGTGGGTCAGCATAAGAACTTTGCTCTGTATCCGTTGCTCAACCGGTGTCCATCCTAGCTCTTTTAGCAAAGGAGACACGTGCTCAAACCTCTGGGACTTGAAGACTAGCCTTGCAGTCATATTTATAATTAGTTGCAGTGGCCTGGTTGTTTTCTTTGGTAGCCCAGCCCAAAGGGAATTACAATAATCAAGCCGAGACAGAACTAAGGAGCTAGTTAATTTTTTGCAATGCACCGTGGAAGACAGCTCCTAATCTTGGATGCAGTCTTCTGAATGAAGCTTTTAAAATTGAGGCAGCTGTCGAACTCGACACCTAAATTTCGAGCACGTGGTGATGGTCGCACAACAGCATTGCCTATTAGAAGAGCAAAGCCTTCTAATACAGCCGTGCGCTTAGGGTGTCCTATGAGCAGCAGTTTGGTTGTATCGTCATTTAGTTTCAAGAAGTTTTCCGACATCCAGGATCGAATGTTGGCAAGGCAAGCATTCAGTTTCTCAGTTACTGCAGCAGATTCCGACGGTTTAAATGACAAATACAACTCAGTATCGTCAGCATAAAAGTGATATCCCATTCCATTGGCCTTAATCACTTTTCCCATAGGTTGAGTGTAAATGGAGAACAGCAAGGGACCGAGTACGGACTCTCGAGGGACTCCACAGGTGACCCTTCTCGTGTGTGAGACCTGAACCCCACACGGCACAGATTGAACACGATCAGACAAGTACGATTTAAACCATGCCAGTGCCTCGTCTGCCAGACCGATCGTTGTTCTCAACCGTTCGTGTAGAACATCGTGATCTATGGTGTCGAAGGCAGCTGACAGACCTAGCAGAGCTAGGGCAGTGACATTCCCGTCGTCGTTGCCACGTAGAATGTCATTGTTAATACGGAGTAGAGCAGTTTCAGTGGAGTGCTGCCTCTTGAACCCTGATTGAAATGTTTCTGACATTTCATTCTTTTCAGTATGTTCAACCAGCTGCTTAGCAACAATTTTTTCAAGAATCTTTGACAGGAAAGGAAGAAGGGAAACTGGGCGATAGTTTACAAGGACCTCTGTATCTAATCCGGGCTTTTTAAGTATGGGTCGAACGATTGCCGATTTGAAGGACTTAGGGACGGCCCCTTTTCCCAAAGGTGCATTACAAACCTCGGTTATGGCAGGTCTAAGTTGGTCTGCCAGTGAAGATCACAGAGATGATGGTTTAGGGGCTTAAGGTGATGAGCTTATTTTTCTTGACCTTATTAAGGTAGCCACATTGCATGCAGAAACCTCGGAAAACCTCTTAAGGAAGGTCACACGTTGTGATTCTGCAATTGCTTTAGTCGGAAGGGGCTTTATGGAGGCACGAATGTGCACAGTTTTTTCAGTTAAGAAGGCTGAAATACATTGCGGTGTTCACAATCGGAAATTGTTTCCCACATCAACAAATCGGAGCCACCTAAAAATTAAGAATTTTTTTGATGTGATCCCTTGATTATCCACCCGAGAATCAATTGTAGACTCTTAACAGTTTTAAATGACCAGGGATCCACTGTTACCATGGTCGTAAGTAGAGTTTCACTGTATTAAGCTGCTTCAACCATCTGTTCTGAAGTGTTGCGCTCTGCACTCGCTCAGGTTATACGAATTTTGTGTCTTAATTTAAAGTTATTCTAGGAATAAAATTTGGCCCATGACCCTTTTACCTTACTGTACTAGAAGAGGCTGCTGGCTTCTATGTGTAGCTGGAAATTGCAATCCTCCTGCTGCTTTTGCGTTTTTCTTTCTGCTTTCTTTTAGCTTAGCTAGTTACGCTGTTGAGATTGTACTTGATGGCTTTTGACTCGTTGGTGAAACAACCTTAGTTTAGTACATATGCATAGCTGCCCAGTGAAATTGTGTCTTGATATATGAGATCACAAATTGTAATGTTTCAGACGTCAATTATAGCTTTGATTTTCGGCCATACGTCCAGCCTCTATATCAATGCACTCTGCACCGTCTAAAGGCAGCAGACATTGATCAGGAGGTCAAAGAGCGGGCAATAGCATGCATGTAAGTATATTGCATTGCATGGATGCTACGTCTGATCTGTGTTGATCTGGTTAGTACTGGGCTAATCTTCCTTTTTTATGCATGTCTAATTCCAGAAAATCTACCGGTTGTGATATATAGTCTTCAAGTAACTTTTTTCTTCACATGTGACTTTTTTAAAACCCTGCCCTTCAATGGGAATTTTGCTCGTGTCATAGCTTAGCATGAATTTTTCAGAATAGACACCTGTGATTGTCTTTTTTGTTTCTTTACTTATGGTCATGCAGCTAAGAACTATTTAATTAGCACTAACTGCTGGTAACTGGCTAGGTATTGCGTTGAATTTACGTCGCCATGTTGTTATTGTTTACAGGGGCCAGATCATTCATAGCCTTGGTGACAGTCTTGGCACCGAGTTGCCTAAGTGTCTGCCAATATTCATTGAGCGACTGAAAAACGAGATCACGCGTCTTACAACAGTGAAAGCCCTGACTCTTATTTCAGGGTATGTGGTGCATTCTCGGAGATTTGTTTGTTATTTAAATCGTCTAGAATGCTGGCTTTTGTACTGTCGTTAGGCTTTTTCCGAGGGCAAGTATCACAAAAGCTAGGTCATTTCGCATATCACGGAGACAGTGCGCTCGTGAATGGCAAGGTCTCTTCGTGTGGCCACGCTGTGAATGTGCTCATCGGAGCTTGGGGTGCCTACCTGTGCACCTACCTCGTGTACACACTTCACTTGCTCTCTCATCTCTTGCAGGTCGTCTTTGAAAATCGACCTGCAGCCATTCTTAGTGAGTGTCCGCTGGCTCTTTCGGTGCCAGCTGTCATTTTCAAAGTAACAGTGCAAATGCTGTTCCGGGATTGGCTGGTCGCACAGCGTCTCGGTGGTTTGCTTGCAGCCTGAAGCTATTCCTGTGCTGGCGTCGTTTCTTCGCAAGAATCACCGTGCTCTCAAGCTGTCCACGCTGGCTTGTCTGGATGTCATCATGCAGCGCCATGGTAATTCATCGCCGGCTCGCGAGGCTGGTCGTGCGCACCAGCCAGTCAGCCTCTTAGCTACATTTGGTAGGTCAGCTCTGTCTCTCTCTCTCTCTCGTGTCCCACAGGCTCCGGCCTCTCTGCTGACAACGTAGCCAGCATCATGAAGGAGACAGCGCCTCTAATCAGCGAAGCAGATCTGCACATATCACAGGTGAGCAGCTCAAACGGTGCATGTGCTGTGTCGAGAGATCGACCCCATAGCGTTTTCACGGTCGACGAAAGTTGCACTATATGCATGTCCTCACTCGCTTTGTTGTTTCCTAGCTGACGATGTGCTTGCTGACGACGATCTGCCGAACGCAGAAAAGTTCTGCCACGGCCCACGTGCGTGGCGAGATCCTGCAGCAGCTGCTGCTGTTGCTCCGGTCGCCTCTGCTGCAGGGCGGCGCGCTGACAGCCACGCTCGATTTTGTCGAGAGCGTGGCTGCCCTGCGTGCCCCCAATCTTGGATTCAATGAGCTGCTGGAGGTGAGTTGCCACTTATGACTTGTGTGCTCAAATCGTGTGGCTAACGCGGCTTCAGCAGCTTTCTGTTCTTCTGTAGGACCGAATCGCTAGAAATGTATGTAGAGACACTGTGTAAACAGCAGTGACTTGGTATGGGACGTTGTCTGCAAACCCAGTTTTTCTCTTACCTCCTTAACAGTCTTAAGGGTGTGCCTTGCCATGAGTATTGCTGTACTGCAGAATAACGCTTGTGCTAAAATGCATGTATTCAATTAACGAGTGTCGAAAGTCTGCTGAGTGCTTCCGAAGTGTTGTGAGACTATTCGAGCTTACTCTTCTAATATGGTCATGGTGCGAATGTGATTGTGTCACTTGTGCTTTTGCAATTAGTAGGCAAGCTGCACAGCACGATGCTGAGTGTACCTTAATCGCTATGCACCGGGTACTTTACAGTGTACTTTACAGCGTTTTCCACGATTGATTTGCCTTCTGATGATGAATCCGGTTACCGCATTCCATGTTAGCTAAAGAGTTTTCTGTTCTGACTCATTTAGCTTCGATGTATATGTTACTTAGGATGGTCAGCTTCAAAAAAATGCAGCCCTCTTGTTCTTATTCATGATCTTTTTTTTAAGAAAGGGATCTACTCGGTTTTTCTGAGGTTATGCATGTGCCCTCCCAAGTCTTTGAACCTATTGGCACTTATCCCCCTCTCCATGTCTGCAGCATGTGTGAGGCAAGTTGTTCTGGGCTTAGCCAATGACTCTCGTTGACTAAGCATTTGCAGATAAGGGGGCCTTAGCTCATCGGTGAGTGCATGTGTAGCACCTGAATAGTGGTCTGCTCTGGAATCGTGAAGGAAGGGGCACGCCAGCAGAGGCTTGATGGGCCGTAAATACTGGGAAAGTCCTTTTTAGGAAGTGTACCGCTCTGTGCTTAAAATAAATTTAAGCTTATTGCGGCAAGTCAATTAGGCAGCTGCACTGCTGGAGACCCTTAGGCAGGGACCTCTTGTAATGACTGACTGTCGGGACAAGTTCGGCAGTTTGAATGTATCACATGAGCTTGACGGACTGCGCGAGCTTGAGTCGGACCACTGCAGATATGCTGCTTGGTGGCTGGCTGACCGTGTGGCAGACGCAGGGGCTGCAGTTCTTTAAGTCAATTGCAATCGAAAATATGCTCATGCATCAGGCAGTGCACCAGGATTTGGCTCAAGCACATAGTTTACCATTAAAAGCTAATGGTTCAAATCTCGTGTTGACTGCTGGATAAGGGACTGTCGATAGATATTCAATCGGTAGAGCATAGACCATGCAATTCCTAGGCTGTGTGATCCGTCCCAGCTCGAGGCAAACATTTTTCTTTTAGTGTCACGGCAGACCATGTTTCGTCATTCTGCATTCAAAAGTAAGAGTATGCATATTAGCAGCCAGTTTAGTTCTTGTATAAGAAGTTGTCCAGAGAAGAAGACTTGGAAATCCCAAACAGTACTTTGGTATGTATGGCTGAGAGAAACGTTAAGCTGGAGCTGTCATCTTAATGGGTCTGTTGATTAGATTAAAGCGTTCTTGCTAGGTTTGGGGATTGACTATAATGAAAGCCTTGTTCGAGTGAAGCTTTTTGAACCCATCAGAATATGCCATTTTAAATAGAGACTTGTGGTCAGGGAGGGCATGTGCCCAGTAGAGTGAACCCTTTCATAGGATGTCCCTTTATATTCAATCCAGATTGTGCATTGAGCAGAGTAGGAAAACTTATTGATGCAGAACCATTGTGAGAAACTCGCTGACCATAGCCTGAGTGAGGCATAGTCTTTTAGCACGAGCCGGGCTCTTCTGGCTAGCCAAGCACCTCGAAACAGTGCACAAATTTTAAGTTTCGGTTGTATGAGTTAATGAACCTCGGCAGCTCGTGCTGTGTGCTAGCTAGCGATCTCTCTTGTCCCCTGTTCAGCTTTCTGTTTTGATTTATGCTAGTCAACTAAGCAGCAGTCGTAGAAACTCTTTCTGTGCGATTGGATGGAAATTTGCGTGAATTCATATATATTTCTATTGCATGAGGAGTTACTGCTGGAACTGGTTTGGCGACTTGTTTGCACTCTAGGATTTTAGTTTTGAAGTCATTGTAGACTGCTTGTTATTTTTTGTAGATGCTTACATTCCCAGTTTACAGCCCATCGACTGAGACGCAGAGCCCGACACTTGCTGTCCATAAGCAGGTCCGTTTTTTTTACTTTCCTTTGTGCAAGTTGTACTTTATGGCCACGATTTATTTTCAGCACTACTGATCTTATTAGCACTCTTCTTTATCAGTAAGCAGCCACTAGATAATTAATTCTCTAGCTGGTCAGTTAAAACACATGAATATAAATTGAAGGTACCAACCATCAGGTGACGTGTGCAGGTCATCACTCTTGTGATCAACAGAGCAATTTGGAGCCTCGTGGCAAGCCATCAAGTGGATGCACTTTTAATAGTTGCTGCTAATGGGCTTACTAAAATGCATTATGTTTTTGTTGCAGATTGCTTTGTGATCTGAGCCCTGTGTAGTAGAGTTTGCCTGACACTGCACATGAGGTTCCACATTTGACTGTCATCGTGGCCCTCCGACGTGTCGTTCAGGGTTGAAGTAATGACTCAGGCTGGATCAAAGACTTTTAGGGTTAAGAATCTGACGGCAGCTTAAGCTGGTCCCCCTAATATTTTCGCGCTTTACCACTAATGCCTTATTGGCTGTGCACATTTGACTTACGATTGTTTACGGTCCACATAAATGTGCCAAATTTGCTAATACTATTCCGTATATATCCGGTAAATATATGCGTTTATTAATTCGTTTTCTTTTGGTATCTAATTAGACTCGGTCAGTAAACTGAACTTCTACATTAAATGCTGAAGCTATCACCTCCTAAGTGTTTGCCGGGCGTGCACTCATTCACCGTCCAACAAGTCATGTCGAACACCCAGAGTCAATGTTACCAATGAATGTTCTTAAGATCAGAGGTAGCTCGACTACTTAAACGTGCAAATAATTTTTTTTTAAAGGTAAACCGATAATCTGTGACGTGTGGTGAACAGCAAATTTGGAAAGTCAGCGTGTTTTGTTTTTCTCTAAGAGCAACCCCAAAATGGTGAATTAGATATGATAAAGGAAACCATTGATCATATTGGTCACGGGTTGCCTTATTAATGGGCACTAGTGTATGAGGAATAAGAGACACGTAGGCCCTCAGCTGGATTTGATGGTTGGTGCTATTTGCCGACTACTGGAGGCAGTACCTCATATTTTGCTTCCAGTTTGCTTGTTCTGAAATGGAGAGGTTTAAAAGACTGGGCAGATATTGCCAGTGAAAATTTCTCCTATTTCTGATTTTATCGGTAGACAGACTCAGGCGGATTGGTGTTTTTGGTTTTCTAAAGGCTCCAATTGTCTCTTATTTCTCACTCACTGATGCCTGAGGATGTGGCATGTTCAAAAGAACCTCGATTTTCTCAGGAGCATCTAATTCAGGGTGTAGGGTTGTTTTTAGGGAGACAAGCCAACTTATCCAAGTTTTCTTTTGCCGGACATAGGACATAGCCAGGAAACTTTGGTCTTTGACTTCCGGTCTAGTTTTTTCGTTACTACTTGACCGGTTACATGGTAGCATTACCTCTAATTGTGTACATAATCGGTGACAATGCACACAAATGTGTGTGTGTGTGTGTGTGTGTGTGTGTGTGTGTGTGTGTGTGTGTGTGTGTGTGTGTGCGTGCGTGCGTACGTGTGCATGGGTGTATCTCTGTCTACCCACCATCTAATTAATATACATGGCTATATTACCGGTATAGATGTTTCCTACGATTTTTGCAAAGCTAGTGGTGTAATGGCTCTTTAAACGTGAAATAATAATCTGTAACTCATGCCAAAACTAAAGTGAGCAAACAATTTGCAAAGTCCACAAAGAAAAAAAACTAAGAAACGAAGGTTGCCCTAAAAACTACAAAAAACCAAGATCACGACACATCGTGGAAACAGGATCTTCCAATTCAGTACTTGCCATATTGATGGGCACTACCATGTGGTTGGTCAAGAGGCATGTAGCCCTCTGCTGTAGCTGAGTGTTGAGGTTGTTATAGATTCCCTGAATCGTTATCCTTCATTCACTTCTGGTGCATAGGTTTTTAACTTGGCATTGTTGTGGAGGCTATATAGGTTTTGGTATTGCCGTAAATGTCGAGAAAGTACTAAAGATAGTTCAGCAATCGAATATTTGCTTATGATACCTTTCGTTAAGGACAAAAATGTTAGAAATGGGATCAGGCGTTTTGAAGATTTCCACAAACAATGAAAAGTGATTAAACAAACCCTACCTAATCCGGAAGTAAACAGGAAACGACGTACCTACAAAAAATGTACCGGTCTCAGTATCATGTGCAACCTGTGCCCCAACTTGTTGAAACTTGGTAGATTGTGGGAAATGTTTGCAGTGCGAGGTGAATGTTACCTTTAAAAAAGTGTAGCTTTGTGCTTTGTAAAAATCAATAACTCAGTCGATATTTCACTGATCGTGTGAAATTTAAAATGTGGATTCAGCTCTGCTTGCACATTACTGCAGTAGTTTATTTCTAATTTTGGTTGAATAGGTATTGCTACACATGTCAAATGTCCGAAGCTATATTTTTTGCAATCATGAACGTGTATAGCAATATAGCACTTCTGACTTATGTAGAGTCTATCTGCTAGTTCTACTCTGTCGTGTATAGCAATATAGCACTTCTGACTTATGTAGAGTCTATCTGCTAGTTCTACTCTGTCTCTCGGTAACGTAAGATACCATTGATCTCTTGAGTTCTTCTTGAGCTCCTGTCATCTCACCTGGGCATCATTTTCGCTGAACTGCAAGGGTTTAGGCCCTGTTTCAGGGAAGTCTTAATGTTATAATTATTACTACTAACGCTATTATGATCACTATTATTATTGTAATTATTATTAGATGCCCAAAGTAGGTGGCCCCTGCATAATTGACTGCTACCCGTGGCCCAAGTGGTCTCGATTGGGGCATCCTGCCATTTCATGCAGGTCCACTCGGTGTAGCCTGATGAATGAAGGGGTGTATGTTCACATGCCTGTATAATATCTATCAACAGGATTTCTTCGATTGTTATTTTCAGGCATTTCAATCGATGGCCAAATGTGTGGCTGTTATAACCGTGTCTCACAGCAACGAGTGGATGAGAGTTGTCGGTCGGTTCACAAATGATTTGAAGGTAAATCGACCCGAAACATACTGCTATTTGCTGTAATGAGTAAATCTGTAAGGGTAATGTAATGTCGGGTTATTCAAAGGCCCAATTTATGTAGTCGAAGAAGAGCCTTTATTCCGATCAATCCACTTCCGATGGTCGCAGGGCTGTCTGCTGCAGAACTAGAACCCACGACCTTGATCGTGTCGTGCAAGCACCCTATCCCTGGGTTGTGAAATGGTGTGCTTGTTTGTAGAATCCCAAATCATCTGACTCCGTGAGGCTGTTCTCTCTGCTGGCGCTTGGCGAGATTGGACGTCATATGTGAGTGACTTTAGTCTTATTGGAGTGTGTCATCTTTCAGCATAACATTTTCAAAGGTCTGGGATCAGCCTGATATCACAAGGCTAATAAAAATCGGCAAATCTATTTTCAGTGATCTGAGTGGTAATGGGGAGACTGAAACCGTGATTCTGTCTTCATTTTCTCTGCCTAACGAGGACGTAAAGACTGCAGCATCATATGCACTTGGTGAGTATCGAATTGAGCATCTGCCTATGGGTTTCAATGCAGTCGTTTGTCAGCCTTATGCAATTGTAGCAGACTTGCCGCTGGCCCAGCCTGTCCTGAAAGTAAATGTCAGCTAATTCAACAGCCTTGCTGGCAGTTGGAATTAAAAAGATTGGCTGCTTTGGGACTCGAACCCATGACTTTGGTCGTGAAATGTAAGGGCCTTGCCATTGGACTAAGACTCGGGCCCTAATTGAACAAGTTCTGTCTATTACAGTGTACGTGAATTCGGCTTCCTTATACTAACCATTTTACCCTATTCTGTCATTTCTAGGTGGAGTTGCTGTTGGAAACCTGCCCCGCTATCTTCCATTCGTGCTGAATGAGATCACCACTCAACCTCGGCGGCAGTACCTGCTTCTCCATTCTTTGAAAGAGGTACTTAAAATGTGTTACTGAAAATTATTCTTCATCCCTGGACGTTGTCTTCGTTAACCGTCTGTCCATAACTGACTGTCCCGTTCCTTAACTGTACTCGATCTGGCAAGCAGAAGCTCTTCGGCAACCACTTCCTAAAAGCTAATTGAGTTTTTGAAAGCCGTGTCATTGGAAATGTTCGCACTCACCAGTGAGCACACAGTCACCCTCTTAGGAAGAATTTACAGACGATGTGGTAGGGTGGAGCTTGGGGACTAGCAACAAACTATATTCTATTTTTTTAAATTCTACCTCTTAAAAGGGTGTGCTCCACATTATACAAAACATCTCTAGATCAAGTATGACAGACATTTTTATGTGTTTGGGTAGCTCAAATGCTTCAAAGGTTATATTTTGGGGTGTGATAGCACAATGCTGAAGCTGCTGCTGCAAATCAATAAAATTACCAGTGAGCGAAAGCTCAGTTAGCTCAGACGAAAAAGTAATCGTTGAAGCCAAATTTTATTAGGGGAATCAAGGAATGCGAATCTGTGCAGGGCTAAACGTTGTCTCGATGTGTTCGTCGAGGACTCTTACGCCAAAGGGATAAGTGTAGCAACAGGTTGGAGGTAGTAAAAAGCCCTAGATGCTTGGAGGAAACCCCTCCACAGTGAGCAGAGATGTCTTCCAAGAGGGAAGTTGACGCCTTGATGAGCAAGCCTTTCCTCAAAGGCATGACCAACCCAACTTCCTTGCTAGTCGCACTCGGACAGACCTTAGCCCAGCAGGCGGTGACCAGGTGGGACCAACGTCCACGACCCTTTGCCGTCACGACAGGCCACCCAGCCGACAGACTTGTTTGGGGAGCTATCCGGCCTGCAGAGCCATCTGCCAGCCGAAAGTCCGAAAAAAGATGTGTCCGTCGATCGTGGGCTGGCAGTGTGGTCGAAGTGGTGCGACTACAAGCTGCCGCTAGCTAGACTCCGGGATAGCAGCAAAATCCTTTGCTATGAATCTACAATGTCGAGTGGCACGGAAACTGATTGCTGCAACACTAACAGAGAGTAGCTAGGTGTGTCGATATCAGTGTCGTCGGTGCTGAGATCTTTGTCTGATTGATAGGCTTTGGTTTTTAGTGAGGTCGTCAAAATTGTAATCCAATCTCTTTGCTGCATTTGCTGTAAGTAGCAAACACTACTTCGCGATATTTGCTTTGTCCAGAGCTTCTGCCATTACTTGTGGCAGCAGTTTAATTTTGACCTAATATTTTGTCTGTGGTGCAATAACCAACTGCCTCGGTATTTGAATTTTTTGTTCTGACTTCCTTCAGGCCAACAGCTGGCTTGTTGCAACAGTTCATGTGCCCCCTTCTCCTTGCAGGTATTAAAAAAAAAAGTGGTGCTCCCCCAGCCTCTGCTTCGCTCTTTTTCACGTCAGCTTCCCAACCGCCATCCTCATCATCTCCATGTTTGGCTGTTGAACCGCTCTCAGAACGAGATGGAATAAGTTCAATTATGAGTTGTTAATCTTTATCTGTTTCGTTCGTTGGCACGTAACAAGTATTTGCTCCTTGTCATAGCTGCATTTTTTGTCACCCTAGCTAGGATTTGCAAGTCCACTCTTGCCATTGACTCTGCCGATCTCTTATGTAATGTACCATATTGCAGTCTGTAACTCCGTAACTCCAATAAAATTATGCTGGAGAGTTTTCTATAGGGCACTCAATGTCTGCATAGCTTTTGGTGCACCTACGATAGCCAACCGATTTCATCTCACGAAACAAAGGGAAAGTGAGAAACGTAGCTGAGTTCGGAAGGCAGTTGAGGTAGTGAGTTGCATGGAAGTAGCAGCTGAGGACTGGTGGAAAGAATATGCCATAGTCGGCAGTAGGAGAGATGTAGTTGTATAAGAATTGTGGAAGTGAGGTCCACAATCTAGGACCTAAAGAGCAAAAGCTTCTGTGGCGAACGGTCTTAAAGTGGGTGAATGGAACAGCTAATGTATCGTCCATAGAGGATCCGAGGGTTTGGAGGAGATTAAAACTGGTGCAGCAGTACAGCCAGAAAGGAAGGAGTCAAACCAAGGTAGGCCTTGTGGGTCAGTAAGAAGTTGGCTTTGTATCTGTTAATCGACTGGGAGCCATCAATCTCTTTAGCGAAAAAGACACATGACTGAACCTTTAAGGCTTGTTGACTGACCTACCAATCATATTACATTTATCACCGGCTGCTGAGATGTAGTAGCTTTTTTTTGGAACCTAGCCAAAGCCGAATCAGTGCAGTCCAGCCTAGATAGAACCGATCAGCTAGTAGGATTTTTTCTGCCTTCTGAGTCCAACTCATTGAGCCACTCAGTCTTCTTTAGCTTACGCCATTCTTCAAATATCTGTTTAGCTTTAGTTTGTTTTCGACGTTGCTGTATATGTCCTATTAGGATTCTCACTTTCTGCTACAAGTTTGCTATATATCTATGACAGCAGCTGATGATGATCTGCATATGGTTTCATTAGTTTTGAATCGTCGATTACATCTAGATTCATGCAGAGTGTCACCAAAGAAAGACGACTCTTTTACAGATGTATTTATCTTGACATTGCTGATATTTCAACTGTGAAAACTCAAAGAAATGAAACCTTAGCATGGTGGATGATTATTGGTTAGGACTGGGTTCTTGTTTGTTGTGTTAGTTATGAAAATACATGAATTCATTTTGTGTCTGCAGGTTTTAATAATAATAATATATTTGTATTGCATCCTCAGAAAATTAAATCTCTTTCTGGGCACTTTACATAAAACATGGAAAGGAAACATGTCTATGTAGTTTCAATTTGGTAAATGCACAGTATTTGCTTGCGTAGACGCAGGGATTATTCATGCTGACTCAGTAAATGCTGGGAAAACGTGTTTATAGCTTCTTTTTAAATGTAGTCTAGTCATGGGGTGTCGTGACGTCTGTCAGTTCCAGGCTCTGGGACCATACGAAGCCGTGATGGCACACTAGGTAAGGCGGTTGCTTTCACCACCTCGGTCCCGAGGTCGTGGGTTCGATTCCTGCGGTGGGCGATCCTTCATCGCCACTGCAAGCGGTGGTGATAGCCTTAAAGGCTCTTCTGTCGCTATACAAAAAGAGGCTGTTTAATCAGCTAGGATTTATTTATTTATTTAACTAAAAGTATGGTCTTCAAAGAATTTTGTGGATAGTTTGAGGCATAGCTAATTGATTTGAGTCAGAAGAATAGGTGCTACGATGCCTACCTCGCCTGGTTAGAGAATAGTTCTGATAGGTGGGCTGGAGCAAGTCAATGAAGAGACCTAAAAGTGAGTTACAAAACCCTGAAGTCTATGCACTACTTTATGGGAAGCGAGTTCAAGTCGGCAAAAAGTAAAATGATATGGCAACTGCAGAGCTCACGACAGACAAGCCTAGCTGCAGAGTTTTGTACCGAATGTAAGTGCCTAATTGCACAGGCCAGAATACCTGCAAGTAGTGTAGCTGTAACTCACTGCTTGCTGGCGTACCGGCATGTGCAATCAGGCGCTTACAGCTGGTGCAAAACTTTGCAAATAGGCTTCTCTGTCCTGAGTGTCGCAGTTGCCACATCACACCACTTCTCGCCGACCTGCACTGGCTCCCAGTCAAGCAACGGATCGACTTCAAGGTTTTGTTGCTCACTTATAGGTTCGTTCATTCTCTGGGTCCAGCCTATTTCTCAGATTTACTCCCCCACCAGGCCAAGCATAGTACAACCCGCTTTTTGGAATCCAACAGTTTACCAATACTTCGTACAAACCTCAAATCCTTTGGAGACCGTGCATATAGTTCGTATGCTCCCAGCATAGAAGCATGGGACTAACGATTTGTGTCACAACATCCCCTGACTTGACCACATTTTAAAAGAACTTAAAACCACACCTATTTAGGACAGCATTTAGTGGGTCCCTGTGATTCGTCCTTCATGTACTTATGCATGCTGACACTGTGCATGTTGCCACTAACCACTTTTGAATGCTGACCCTGTGCATGTCACCCCTAAGCATGTTATTCATGTTGTTTATCTGTTTATCAAGCATGATATTACTCACCATTCAATCGCGTTTCCCTTTGCAGCAAATGTAAAGCGCCTAGAAAGAGATTGAGTTCTCTGAGGGCGCTTTATCAAGTGCATCATTATTATTAGTCTTACAAAAGTTTTGGCAGGTTGTCACAAATAATTACGACAAACTCGATCATTGTTGAGCTACTTCTGAATGGTCAATTGCGATTATATCGTGCCAGAAGAAAATTACAGGATAAAGAAGTCATATATTTCAGATTCAAAATTATGTCTGCTCTAATGTTTTTAGTAAGGCTGTACTTTATGGACCAGGTCAATGCAGTTGTAGTTAATCACAGTAATATGGCTGTGTGACTGTTTCCTATGCAAGTCTTAGTAACTAGCAGTAATAAACCAGATTGATGCTCAGCTGCAGAAAGCAAGTGATCGTTTCGACTAAATAGTGACATTATCTGTAACTGTTGTACTTGTGTTGCTGTATGCATTTTTTATTCCACCATCGTGGATTGAGTGATGGAAACATCCGGCATATGTTCAGTGCCAGATAGACAATTAGTTCTCCTAGGTTGCTATACATGTTTTATTATTAGTATTACTGTTATCAGCTAGCTTGCTCTTTTCTCCCCCTTTTGTAGCAAACATTTGGTATATAAGGTTATCTACTAAGTTGGCTTGCGATCCTAGCTATGCTTGCTTTCACCTGCATCTTTCCTTTTTAGATTATTAGCTGTGAATCAAATCCACTTGTCATCGAGACGTTTAAGCCATATATTTCCACAATATGGTAGGTTCCGGCAATGTTGAGGACAGACTTACCTGGAGTAGCCTGTGCTGCTTGCCATTGTCGTGCAAGCTTGCCCCGATGAGTGTGCTGCTGTTTCAATTACTCTTCTTCGTGTAACAGTCAGTATGTCGATTTGTTTTTGTGCAAGATATTTGCTGATTGCTTTCTGCATTGCAATCGGATCTGTCCATAGCACGTGCAAAGGATGATTTTGCCGTGGCAGCATCGTCATCCGACAGTCGCTTTTTGGCCATGGCCAAGGCTTGCGTGCCACATCGCCCAACCATCGTGTATGCATCTCTTACTTTTGGCACTCAGGCTGCTGCTCATGGAACACTGCGAGTGCCAGGAGGAGGGCACACGCAACGTCGTGGCTGAGTGCCTTGGCAAGCTCACATTGCTCGAGCCTACCATGCTGCTGCCAAAACTGCAGGCCCAGCTCCACTCTGGGCTGTCGTCACTTGCAACTGGCACGATAGTGACTGCAGTCAAGTTTACAATCACCGACCAAGTGAGTCCAGTCGATGGCCAGAAAAAGCCTGCGAATTGGCCGTGGTTGGCTATCGCATGCCCATTGCTTTGCAACTCGATATTAGTAAACAAATTTTTACAAAATCATGGCTAGTGGCAGGGCCTCTGTCAACTTGGCATGCTTGTTTACTCGCGAGCCGCCTTGCTGCTCTGCACATAAAGTAGGTAGTCAGGTAATGCACCATTTTAAATAGCAGTCGTCAGCTGTCAAGGTATATACTGTGGATTGACCTTTGGGTCGTTGGGCGTGTTTTGCACTTTGTTCCACTGCTTCCATTGATTTGGGCTGGCTCATCGTTCAGATGGATGCATTGATTACTCATGCTCTGATTTTGGAGGTACTGGTCGGTTCAGCTCACGTTTGTAACGTTAAAAGTAAAAGTAAATGCCGTCTGATTCATCTGCTTCATTGATGTGCCTAGCCGAAGAGCCTCGGCAGCATATGCCTCTCCTGCTGCTGGTAATAAGGAATTGTTTAGAACGCTATGATAACTCCCCTAGGTCGTTTATCTGTGTGTAAATGTAACTAACTGTTCAGCTACATCAGTTTGATGCTCATGATATTGGTTTTGTTGGGTTGGAGGCGTGCTATATATAGTGTTTGCAATTGAGTATATGCCGTTCCTGTATATGGACCCACTCATATACACTTTCATCTGTCTCGCTTTTACACATCTTTGTGTACACACCAGCAAATGGACGAGCATGCAAAACACGCATGCACGTGGAAAGGTATTCCTACCAAGTCAGAGTAAAAAAATAAATCAATCCGACGAGAGTGCTTCTCGATTAAAAGCTGTGAGGTTAAACGTTTCATTCGTTCTGACACATTTAGAGCAAAAAATGCTAGTCCTCAAAGTAAGGTTATAGCCACCAAGGAGACATGACTTCGGGCATGCGTAGTAATAATAATAACAATAATAATGGACTTGATAAAGCGCCCTCAGAGAACTTAATCTTTTTCTAGGCGCTTTACATTTGCTGCAAAGGAACTGCAATTGAATGGTGAGTAAAATCATGCTTGAAAAACAAACAAAATGAATAATATGGTTAGGGGTGACATGCACAGGGTCAGCATGCAAATGGCAGCATGCACAGTGTCAGCACGCACAAGCACATCAAGGACGAATCACAGGGACCCACTAAATGCTGTCCTAAATAGGTTTGTTTTAAGTTCTTTTTAAATGTGGTCAGGTCAGGTGATGTTCTGCCGCAGGTCGGGGGGGGGGAGTTCCGGGCTTTGGGAGCATGCAGTCGCGTTTCTTGTTCTAATATAGCGGTTACAAGATCAAATTTTGTTACATTTTCTTCTAGGATTCATTAGATCTATGTGCATCTCCCGGCTAGAGGGATCTGGCATGCAGGAGACTTATGGTGAGCAATGAAATGGGGCCTGTTACTAATTTATAGCCCAGTTGAGCAAGAGATTAACCCAGTACAAGGGCTGCTTCCGATATGTCTCACCTATAGCTATCAACACCGATTGCTGTGCATACTTAAGCACTTTAATTTTTACTATTAATTACTCCCTTTTCTCCATGCCATGAGCTACTGACCGTTTGAACATATCGTTGCAGCCACAAACTAAGTTGAACTATGTTCGGTAAAAGTAAAGTAAATGTAGCTGATTCATTAGCCTTATTTAGATTGCAACAGGAGAGCTATATGGCTATCACTCATGCTTGCAGTGAATAATAAAGAATTTCCTGCAGCATAACTCAAACTTACGATCTGGGTTGTGAAGTGCAGGCAGCTTACCTTTAGGCTAAGTGTAGAGGGTGAGGTTAATTTATTTCCTCTGATCCACTCACGGCCATGTCAGGTTTATGGATTCTTAGTTTTGGACACCTGGACAAAGGATATACAGTTTGTTGATACCAACTACTAGCATAGTCTTAGTATAAGAGTACCTGGAATAATGGAATCTGAGAAAAATGGGTACGAGAAGAAAGTTTCGTCTCTTGCAGGGATGTAATCCTATGCAGGGGAACGGACACATACCTAATATTGTCTGTAGAAGTCATCAGATTAAAGGCATTAGCGATGTCAGTTCATTGACATGAGGGATTATTATGAGTCTTGATATGGTCAAGGTTTCATCAGAGCTAGCTCTCAGAAAGGGGCGTATACTAGCATGCCCACGTACCCTTCGTTCGTTTATATGAAGCGCATGCTCAGTGAAGTTTATCGTGTCTATATACAATCCTTTGCTGAGAAGGACCTCAGCCAAGCAGAACTGCTTGTTGTTCTAGACGAAGTCCTCTCTGAAGGGTTTGTAGTCCACATCGATCGTGCTGGTGCCTCCTTGTTATAGGTTGTGCGGGCAACGATTTTCACGAAATAGGTAATCTGACAACGAATTTGCTCACTGCCTTAATAGATGCCAGCTATTCATCGGAATGTATTTATTATCTTCAAGTGCCTGAGTGTCCGACTAACCGAACCCGTGGCCATGACAACACTCAGATGCACCATTCTGCAGCTGTCTTTAAGGCGTGGCCACAGGTGCTAAAGCTCATCGAAATAAGGAAATGTTTGCACCTTCTCCTTGCTTCTCTAAGTTGGCTCAAGTGACTAGCTCGGTTGTTTTCTATTTACTTCACTTGGGCTGAAGCCTTGAACCGTCCTATAACAATATTCGCATAAAAAGGCTTTGCTGGCACTCTGGCTTGCTTAGTGGTTCAGCTGGGTAATTAGCCTTTCATGGGCCTCTGGTTCCACTGTTATTCTCACGTCCGATTTCCATGATCAAAAGAGATATTACTATTGTGAGTAAAAATCATCCGATCCGAATAATAGTAAGACTGACGTTTGTATAGTGCCCTAAGAGGATCAAATCGCCATCCAGAGTCTTACAACTTGCCGCAAGAAAAGCTATAACCAAGAGCTAATGATTGGCAAGCAATATATCATGCTTAGACAAGCTTGCAAAATCACATGAGAAGACACGACTGCTGGTTAGTATGACCCCTCTCTAGTACCATGTGCCGAATCATGCACGGCTGAGCGTGCAAAGCACACAGAAAAAAGGGCTAGCTCTCTAGGGTGCAGGTATCTCGAGGTTAAATGAGGCAATGTATATGGTGGCAGAAGCCGGAAGCCAGTGCCAAACTTTTGGTACATACTAATTGAAGGTCTGATCGCCAACAGACTACAATTAAGTAGAGGATCACTTTGACGCTGTGGAGCGGTAGGTGCAAGAGCACACTGGATGAGCAAGGGGATGGGATAGGCCGGCTGGCGAAGGAGAGTGAAGCTATCTGTTGGCCAAGGAGAGGATCATAAAGTCGGATGCTGCTTGATAGGGAGCCAGGTGAAGTTCAGACAGAAGCGGTGGGATGTGGCAATAATGACGACAGATCAGACGAGCTGCAGAGTTTGACACCAAGTGGACATGGTTAAGGGTTTGGGCCGAGAGTCCTTAAAAAAGGATGTTAAATTGCCACTTTAGGTTTCACCAAGCATCCTGTGTAAAGGAAACATTCCAACTGGGATAGTGCCATTGTAGCAGCAGTTAGAATTTGAAGTGCTCGGCCACTTTGCCTTGCCAGAGGCCAGTGTAGTTGTGTTTGATGCCAGCTCTGTGCACACGCAACAACTTGCCTACCAACGGCTTTTTATTGCACAAGAGAATAGAGCAGCTTTAGGAACTTTTTGAGTCACGTTTCTTTCCGTACAATAGCACACTGTATACTCACCTTTCACAATGGCTACCCATGCTTACAGCTGGTGCAAGCGTGTACAGTATGTGCTTGCTTAATCCTTGAGGGGGCCTCATTTATGCTATATCTCTTGGTTGGGCATTGTGAATAATTGTATGGGGAGGTGTGCCGAGGTATCTCTAAAGCTGATGCGACTCAGCCTACGTTTGCTTTTGTGGCTGATTCTTCTGTTCGACAGATTTGGAATTGTGTGTTGTGATATCCGTGTTATGTTTAATGACAGACTTCTGTTGTTGGGTACATCTATATGCTTTGTTAAGATGGCTTTACTTCTTTTTTAAATCTTCCTTATTTACTGTCTTTTGCAACTTGCTTGAGCAGATAGCTAGTCTTGTATGGCTACCATATACATTCAGTCATTATATTGAACTCTCTTTCCGACTTGTCGCATGACTGTCCTTCCATGTCATGGTAGATAAGGAGGACACTAGATCCTGTTGTGGGCTGATGCTTGTATTGTTCCCGTACATATATATTCCAGGGTGTGTTGAGTCCTCGTGTTTCATTCAGTGAGGTGAGGATGTGGTGAAGAGTGATCTTTTTATGTTTTTGCCGTGCTGCCTGGAGAATGCTGAAGCTTTGCAGTGGCAAGGAAGCATGCCTGTGCTGTAGGCATCTGGGCTTTCTTTCACGTATCGTATCGCCGTGTAGAGTTGACATACTACAAGCACGATTTTGATTTTCTTCAGCCTCAAGCTATTGATCCTCTACTGCGGTCATGCATTGGTGATTTCTTGGGCACTTTGCACGACCCGAAGGCAGATCTGAACGTCAGGCGCGTGGCTCTTGTTACATTCAATTCAGCTGCACACAACAAACCATCATTAATTCGCGATCTCCTAGGCTCCTTCCTGCCATTGTTGTATGCCGAAACTAAAGTAAAGGTCAGTAATGCAGTTCTGCTGCTGTCTCTTTTATTGGTAGGCTTGCATGGTCGTAAAGCTAATCGGGTTCTTGTTTGTTTCGTGACTTTTTACTTTATAATCAAATAGAAAGAGCTAATACGAGAAGTTGAGATGGGTCCGTTCAAGCACACGGTTGATGATGGCCTCGACATTCGTAAGGTAATTCGCTGGCTTTAATGAAATAATGCTTCTGTGCAGACTGTGATTTGATATGCGCCTAGCTTGCCATTAGCCTGCACCGTCGAGGTTATCACTGGATGGTTGCTAGCAACCGAAGGATTTTCTTGTGCTGATAACATCGGCGGTTTAGTTTTTCTCAAACATGCATTCTGGACTATTAATAACTCTTTGAATTGAATTGTTGTTGAACGGCTGCCGACTCGATAATTACATGCTAAGGGTGGGAGTTTAGTTGATGACTGACTAGAAGACTGGTGACCCCCTCTGACTAATAATTCAGAAAGGTCTGTATGGCTTAGTTAACATCATGTGTGCTTGTTAAGCCTGTCGATGAATTTTAGTCATTGTTCATGCATTGTTCTTATATGTAATGGTTAATAAAGTGGTATGCTTTTTGTAGGCAGCTTTTGAATGCATGTACACTCTGCTGGACTCTTGCCTGGACAGGATCGACTTATTCGAGTTCTTGAACCATGTAGAAGATGGGCTCAAGGATCATTACGATGTGAAGATGCTCACGTACCTCATGCTTGTGCGGCTCGCCCATCTATGCCCCGGCCCGGTGCTCCAGAGTAGGTTGCCATGAACGAGTTACCACTGCAGCTGCAGCCTCGTGAAAATACTTTTTGACTGTAGCTTTGCTCTTTCAAATACCTCACGTATTTGAGAATGCCTTCAGGGAAATGAGTCCGGGAGCACAATCTGAGAACTGGATGCTTTAGATGTTCTGAGCTGTAGACAGGTTAGAAAGTGATCGATTCGTCATGCAATTCTTCATCAGATTGCTTCGAGCTTTTGATCTGTGTGCAATTAATAACATGGGTAACCGCAGAGTCGTTCATCCTATCGCTTTAGGTGTGTGTGAAATGGCTGCTATGCTGACTCATACCTGTATGCAAATTTGACTGTGCTTGCCCATGCTTGTGAGATTTCCATGGTTCTGGCTCTTCGTATTTGTATCTGCTATTCTGTTCCATTTTCCGTTCGTTTTAGGACTAGACAGGTTAATAGAACCTTTGAAGCAAACTTGTACTTCAAAGGTGAAGGCTAATGCTGTAAAGCAAGAGTATGAAAAAAGTGATGAGCTTAAGCGATCAGCACTGCGTGCTGTTGTGTCCTTGCTGAAGGTGCCTGAGGCTGGTGAGTAACCATAGATGACTTGATGTAATTTCGCCTATCTGTGTGTATGGCGTATCGGGGCTTGGACACGCAAAATCATAAATAGTAAAGGCCTTCGTGTCCGAACGTCTGCTATGCTATTTGTAGCAGATGTACCCACACGATGACTCGCTATTTTTGTGTCTGTATATGTACATCCTTCACATAGTTGTACGGTGCTCCAGTGGCTCTTGGCACTCGTTTGCAGCTGTTGATCTATATGTGTTGTACGCGCATCTCGGGAAGCATTTTTGGCATTTCCAATATAATGCATTGAGGGCAGAAGGCGTAGTAGTAAAGAGTTTGGCTAGAACACCGGTGTGCCAGGCAGGGCTGGGTGCATCAAACTAAAATCTGCACTGTTACTAACCGCAACACATTCCCTTAGAAGCTAATGCTAATTTAGGAGCTAATGCTAATTTCTTTAGCTCAAAAAACCAATGCTAAACTGTGTACACTCTCTAAGGTCGTGCCTGTGGAATACACACTCATTGTGCAATGAACTATTAGTTGCTTGATACTTGACGATGCTCGCCATTTTGCTGTTATTGAGACATCAACGATGCTACTCTACAAGGTTTCTCCATGTTTCACACTTCGAGATCATTGACACCTGGTTTTGGAAAAGCCATTGTCGCCCACATCTCTTTCACTATTAATCCTTTCTCGGTTCTTACTAAACAATCCTTCGAATCTCTTAATTTTCTGTCCTGTTCTGGTAAGTTGCCAATATTGAATGTAATTTATCGCCCACCAGGTAGCAATTCCAGCTTCATCTCTGCTTTTTCTGACTGAGTTCTTTGCACTAGGTATCGCCTGCTTCTAATTCTGGTTGATTGCAATATATATGTTGATTGCCAAACAGATCCGGTGTGTTCTAGCATGCTTGCATTGTCTCAGTCTTTCTGCCTCTGTGTTCACATCCAAGCCCCTATACACATAAAAGGCCTTGACCAAATTTTCTCCAGCGATTTTATCCCATCAACCTCTATCGCCATTCCTTTTATACTCATCTGATTCTAACCGATTTCATTGCCCTCTGAATGTTTTTATCTTTCTACATAACAAATTACTTATAAAGTCTCTTGACATTGATGCTGTCCGAAGCAAACTTGCACATCCTCTGCTCATATGCTTGACCTTTCAACCGACCTTCTCTCCTTGATATGCAACAGCTTAACTCGAGCCAAAGTCCAAGATGAGTTTGCTCCTCTGAACTAAACCAGGGGTCTGCCGATGCTCTTTGGTTTATGGCTTACGTCTAAAAAGCAAGAATACAAAAATAAGACAAAAACGCCGGCAATGGGTGGCTAAAAGTCTGTTCATACTTTTCAGCGGTTGACATTTGAGGATGATTGTAGGTCGTAGCTATCCATGTATTATTAAAATCGCGCCACACGATCTTTTTTCCCAACCATATATGTAGAAATAGTCAAACTTACATATCAATAATCTCTGTTGTTGCTCACTGTTGATCGTCTTCTTAATTTGGTCACAAAGGAGCATACCTCGAAGTGATCTGAATGACGACTCAGCCGAGCTTTTCTCTCTATTCTTTGTAGGCGGTTTGATGGAACGAATTGTAACTCCATCCCCTTACTGCCGTCCCTGCTAGACTCCAACCCATCATTGCCCTGCCCTTCTTCTCTTTCTTCCTTCATGCCTGTCTCTGCTGGACTCATTGCTAAATTTGTCTCCCTGGCTAAGAAGACCACTAGTTCCTCTCGATCATGTTCTCAAAGTTCTAGCTATGAGGTACATAGACTTGCTGTCCACCTTAGCTAATACTGTAAACGTGACCCTGGTTATCGTCGAAGTCTGCTCTCCTCAAAAGAGCTGTAGTCAGGCCACTCATAAAAAGCCATTCCTGGATCGTGAGAAACCAAGCCATTTTTGTCCAGTCTTGGTTCTTTAGTTCTTATTCAAGACACTTTTCATATGTGAGTCTATGTGTGATGACATTGTGCATGTTATCACTAACCAATTGAGATGCTTCCTTTTCAGCACTTGTTAAGTGCCTATAAATAGATTTAGTTATCTTAGACTGCTATATAAATGCCTTATTATTATTACTATTCACACTTGGATGGTCCCTCCGAACATTTCTGAAGATTAGCTACGATTAGAGCAACCCAATACCTTTAAGCTAGCCTAGTATCACTCCCAAGTTGGATTATCTCTTCTTCGAGATCGGTTCATCTGGCAGCACTCCAGTGACGTCTGCCTGCAATCTGGCCATGCTGCTCCAAGCGACGTGTCATTGGATGGGCACCTTGCCTCCACTGAGAAGTTAGCCTACTTTCAGTTGAGCATTGCCAAAATTAGGCCCTGCTTAGGCAAGAGCATGACAGTCAAACTGGTTTATGTGTTTGTGACATCGCATCTAGATTAATGCAATTTCCTTTATTCAAAACTCTGGCCTGTGCCCTTAATCGTTTTGCGCTGATGCACCGAAATTCTTGAACTTATTTGTTCAGGTTGTGCTGCCACCTTCATTGACTTATCATTATTTAAGTCTCAGCTCAAGATGCATCTATTCCGCTCAGCTTCCCCTGCGCCCCAGAGAACTAGTCTTTATTCCTTGGTGCTTCGCAATGTTACGTGTGCATGATTAAGTGCATATATTGCTTACCAGGGGTCCTACTAACCAATGGCCCTTAGCATCTTCTTGTGTTCGTTTGCATGCTGGTCTAAGCTTAAAATAAAGCACTTTTAGATGCTTTCCTAAACGTGGTGGCTTGCCTGTTATTAACTTTTGGCGATCGCTTTTCTGGCCGCAAGTTGTAGTGTGTGTATTGGGGATTTGGTTCTCTTAAGTAGCTATGCGAAAGATCTGTCATTGTTGTTAATATAGAAGAAAAATTCAGTTATGTGGATGCGGCTTGGCAACAGATAGTTGTTCATACCCCACTCCTCGGTTTTGAGTAGCATTGTTAGCTAACAAGAGTAATTGGATTGTGGTGTAGTTAGTTGTAGTTAATGAGATTTAGTTAGCTTGGTCCTGAGAGTTGTATTCTGTACACACATTCACACATGCGGCATGCACACAGAATGTTTGTGCTAGTTGGTGGCTCTTTGCTGACCTCCATCTCCCTCCGATTGAAGTTACATCCTGTGCCACTCGGTTGCTTCCTCAAAGCTCGAACGCTGTTTTTTCTTGACGAACTTGTCGTTATCAGGCGTGATTTATATGAGCCATGTGGTTCTTCGTTATTTTGTTTGGCATTCTCGAGGTAAGCATAACCGACTTTCTCTATTTGGATGTAGCCTGTATTGAGCAACGAAATAAAAAAAATAGACGTGGTTCGACTGCTGGTAATATGGGAAACTCCAAATTCAACTATCGTTTGTTGTCTCCATTTTTGTGAAGCCTGCTTTGCTTAATAGCAGTCATTCTGCAGTTGCCGAAAAAGGTAGTTTTGCTTTCCAGATAAGAATGCTCACATGGTAGACTTCACGAACCAAATTAAAGCATCGCCGGAGCTTCAGTCATTGTTTGACAGCATTCAGAAAGATGTTCATCTGACTGGCAATGACTCCTCCACACTAATGGATGTCAACTAGCTCGGCGGACGTAGTTGACAGTGAATGAGCCCATTTGCCTATACACGGTATGTGGTATCTAACGAAAAACCAAACTGCAGGATCATTGTACTGTCCATTTGGCTGTGTGGGCATGGTGCTTTATCCCTTGCTGGTTCAGATGTTTCTGTTGGTGCAGTTATTAATAAAGTTGCAAACGCTGATGCAATTGTGTTCAATCTTTAGCCCCTTATGCATACCACTCCAACCGAGGGACCAGCTTGAGTGTTAAAGTAACTTCAGGCTACTTTTAAATCTGCTGTGCACTATGACTGGATTTACTTAGCTCAAATGAGCAAGCCACGTTATGTTAGAGAATTTGAAAGCATACGGAATGGTCAGTTCTTTCATCTAGACTTGATAAATAATTAGTGCAAGCGTCTACTCCGTCTACGGGAACTGGCAAGTCGGTGGCTGCGACTATGCGGTTTATATGGCACGGTGTAGCTGCTATTGACACGAAATAGGAACGAGTAGGTGCCTCATAAGAGTCACGAAGCAACGACTAGCAATGTGTTTACTCGTGGCACCTCATTTTTCTGGGCTCTGCTGTTCATTGGCGACCCCCTCAGTGACAGCCGGTGCAGCTACTAGTCATTTGCTTTTATTTCTACGCCGGCTGTGTTGATTAGCACCAGCTGTGAGATCCAAACATACTTCCTGGTTCTGGAGTCAGTTATACCTACGTCCGACCTCCCAGAAGCACTGACACTGAGACAGACTGGCATATCAGCTAGTTTGCGTGTCCCCAGATTGATACAAATTCTCTGCACTTTGGAGTAGGGTCCTTAATTCGAAGAAGTCTCCCAAGCGGTCAGCAATATCGTGGGCGCCCATCAGAGAGCGATATACAGTTAAGAGCATTGTGATGGTTCTGGGTGGGCTAAAGCCCCCTCCCAGTCCAGCCGGTGGGTGGGGCCGGGCTGCTACAGCCGATTTTCCATTTCCCAGAGAACACCCTCGCGAGTTCCTCTTACAAGCCCAGCGGTCCTCCATGGACAGGCCGCCGGGCCTAGGATTGGTTTCGCCAAACTAGTCACCAGTTTGTGACATTAGTCTAGGTCGCTGGCAGTCCCTTTATACGGGACTTCCACCCATTGCCGTTAATCGCCTCCTGAACTGATGCACAACTCAGCTGCTCATCTGGTCTGCAGTCACGACACTTCTGTCTGCGATTTACTGGCTCCCTATCACGCATCCTATCGATTTCACGATCCTCTGTCTGGATTACAGGTCGCTTAACTAGCTGGCATCAGCCGACCTATTCGAACGCCTCGCTCCTCCAGTGTGCTCTAGCACCACCCACTACCCCGGCACTCCTTTGCTTCTTGTCGTCTCGCCGGCCCCTCTACTAAACAAGAAATCTTCTGGCGATCGAGCCTGCAACTCGTACGCATTGTGATTGTGGAATTCGTTCCACCTGTTGCGACTACGTTCAATGACTTTGCTTTTTGAGTCTCAGCTAAAGATGCACCCGTTCGTGTCCGCTATGTTTTTTCGCCCAAGAGAACTTATCTTTTTTGCTCACATGTCTTGGTCTCCGTGCGTATCTGAGCACGATTCGGAGCAAGGTACCGGCCAGAAGTCCTACTAACAGGTAGCCCTGAGTGTCATCGTGTGCGCTTTAGCATGGTGGCCTAAGCATGACACTCGATTGCTTTTGCATGCTTGTCCGAGCATGATCCCATGCACCTCACTAACTGCTGATTTCGACTCTCGCTGAGTCGTAAAGCTTCTGGATAGAGCTTTCCTTCTCTTAAGAAGAAATACAGAAGACCCATTATTCCCATTATTGGTATTAAAATTTCGTGAGGTTAATTAAATAATACTAGCTGATTTAACAGCCTCTTTTGTATGGCGACAGAAGAGCCTCGACGGCTATCACCACCGCTTGCAGGAGTGATAAAGGATCGCCCACTGCAGGATTCGAACCCACGACATCGGGACCGAGGTCGTGAAAAGCACCGCCTTACCTAGTGTGCCATCACGGCTCACCGGTCCCCTGTAGGGCTTAAGTCCTAGTCTGTCTCGCTCGATCAATTACAGCAGACGACACGAAATATAACCTGCATCAGTGGCCTGACGCTTCAACGGCTTAACTATTGGTCACAGGTGAGGCATGTGCATTAGTGTCAGGCGCTTCGCTAATTACAACAGCAGAAGCCGAAGGCGCGAACCACACGATTTGCTTTTAGGTGGACCTTTAGTGCTTCTAGATCCCCGCGCTCACTGCTTACACGCGTACGCGGCAGGTTTTCAGACGGGCTATAGTTTATTTGAAGGGAGCGACCGTAGAAGACGCGCAGAATATTCAAATATTAGTAGTCAAATCAAGTCTGCAGAGACCGTCGAGCGGCGCGCTCAGCTTCAGGCTCTCCGAACTGGGGCGCGAATTCCTTGCTATTTATTACACGCACGGCTCCAAAGAAGCTTCCCGGTGGCGGAAGCTTTGGATGCGGAGAGCGTTTTTCTTTTTCTTTAAAACTTTGCAGGGCCTGGTTCTGGGCAGCGCGCCCTCGTCTCGTCCGTCGGCAGCTTCGAGTCGTTCAGCAAAAGGGAGTCCAGCAGCAACTCGCACAGCAGGTATCACTCAGCAGGCATCGCACGGCAGGCATCACAGCAGCACTCCTCGCCGGTGAGGACCTTCCGACTTCAGATTATCCGAGCTGGGGCTGGAGGTCGCAGTCTCCTGCCAGACGACGGATGCAAAAGGCTTCTTGGCGGCTCGCATTCGGTGAGGAGATTCAGACTCGCCTCAAAAAATGGGTTTAACATTTGTGCAGAGGGCTTTATTAACACTTCCACTTAAAAAAAATATTGAATATATAATTATATATATATAATTGATTTGTATAGCGTTCCGAGAGAGCTTAATCTCTATCCAGGCGCTTCACATGCGCCGCAGGGCTCACGACCTCGGTCGTCAAAAACGAGCACCTTAACCCCTGAGCCAAAGCAGGACTCGTGGCTCTCTTTCCGTTGGACCTGGGACTGCTTCTAGAAGAGGTCATTTATTTTTAAAATGAGCTAAATTATTGTTGTAGTGTATTGAGTAATGAGGATTGCAGGGACGGTACACGATTAGCGTTCTGCTCCTCTGTGTCTCCGCTTATCCGGTTAGGCCGATGTAGAAGGGCCGGCACTTCGTTCTGCTCCCAATCAGAGTCCGTTCCGCTTTGCGTCGATTTCTTGGGCGTGAGGGCGCCAACGTCAACGGCTTCTAGGACCTCCCGTTTAAAGGATGGAACGCTCGCTAAAGCCTCACCTTTGTTTTCAATCAGTTCTGTATACTGTCTCACTGCTAGGACATCCGGACCCGAGTGGGAAGCCGCATAGAGGACTTTTACGGTCTGCCGTGATGCTACCGGCTGCCCTAGCACAGGTCCATTATGGCGCCGCGTAGGTAATATCAATTGAGCCTTCAGCCTCTCTCCAAAAGCCATGGAAGGGACCGGAATTAGAGAGCAACTCAAGCGGCCAATGGGATTCAAGGTGTTTCTCCGGAGAGATGGTGGCCCCTTTCTTAGATGGGACTGTACAGACTGCTAATGGGGAGCATTCGACGTGCAGGTCCCGCGTGTTAATATCGGTTTCCTGGAGGGACGATCGCATTTCGAGAGGGCGATAAAAGCGACAGTCACTCCCGCTTGCAGTGGGTAAAAAAGAATTACGTGCTGCAGTATTCGAACCCAGGAATTCAGATATCATCTCAACTATTTCAATGTTTTATGAAATTCCTGGCCCAAAAAATGCTCCTAACGGTATGATTTGGATGAGTTAACAAAACTGATACCGAAAGGCAGTGCAAAAACATTTGCAATTGGCCTCTTCCGAAAACAAAGAAAAAAGTATCTGGAAAATAATTATAATAAGTATATAAAACTTCTTACGGCTCCCGGCATAGTTTTCATTTTGATGAATTTTATTTTGTTGCGATGTCAGATTACTACAAATTAATATTTACTGCTGGCACCAACCAGTTCCTCTAAAAATACATCACAACGAGTGTCCGGAATTTTTTCAGTAATAGTCAGTGGTTTGAAGGAATTTTTTCAGTAATAGTCAGTGGTTTGAAGCAAGCTATTTTGTGCATGGGAAACCATAGGCCAGACCTGGTTCAAGACGATACACGAAACCGACGAAGCAGTAAATAGAATGAGATACTTAGCAGCCTTTTATAGTGAACAAGGACTTACATAAGTTATTTTAAGCCGTTTCATTGGTCTCGTAACGTTAATTGTCACTTTTTAATACTTAAAGGGCACCTTGTTTTCAGTTTTCCGATGTTTTGCCAAGACTTCTAACCCAATTTTTTTCGTATCGGAAGCTTTTTTCCTTTAGGAAGCGTGCTTGGGCGTTTCTCGTTCAAACTTCACCGTCAATTTCTTTCGTAGCGTTGAAACTGTTTAAGCTGTTTATGGAAACGTGTAAAACCAGATGTCTCAACCTTGACCGTTTCTGAATAAATAATACCAGTCAGTAAGAGCGATGAATTTCCGAGAGAGAGAGAGAGAGAGAGAGAGAGAGAGAGAGAGAGAGAGAGAGAGAGAGAGAGAGAGAGAGAGAGAGAGAGAGAGAGAGAGAGAGAGCGAGGAATACTTGGCTCATCCATTTAACTTTCAATCGAGGTATCAGAGTGCATTATTTCAAAAATACATTCCGTCTTCATAATAATAAACCATAACAAACTCAATTTTTGTAGAATTTTGCGGCTTGGATTTCGTAAAACTCGGCAGATATTGAGGTGGTCTCGATCTTCAAGATGCAGGAATTTTTCGGGCACTGCTCATATTTTTAGTGTCGCTAAAGGAACTTCCAGCTATCTCAGAACAGTTTTTCCAAGATCTAAACTAACAATCCAAAAGAGCCTTTAAATAATAATAAGAGTTAAACTAACGCGTCCTTAGAGGCACTTAAGAACATTTGAGCGGATTTTATATGGAATGTAATATTAACTAATTTAACAGCCTCTTTTGTTTAGGGGTATAAGGGCTTTAATGGCTATCACCACCCTTTGCAATAGGAAATAAAGGATCACCCACTGCAGTATTCGAACCCACGACCTCAATCGTAAAGAGCGAGCAACTTGCCACGGCCCCTAAGGCGTCGACTCAGTGATATGCCCCTCAAGTTCAAGGTTTAGTGTCCTACATGCCAAAATCATAGCTGCAACCTAAATTACACCATGTATCGAGATTTCCGACCCTGTTTAGTAAGTGTTAGTAAGTGCTTATGCCTTAGACGTACAGAAAATTCCCTGCAAACTTTGCTTTTGTGACCAGGACAGCAATTCACTTGCAATTAACCCATTTCAGATGAGAAAGCTGAAAAATTGGGGTCTAGTTAGTTCACATTTAGTCCTAAAGAACAGCAAATAAATCAAAATAACACGTGTTAAGTTTGTGCGGGCAGTCGCGCACAGATCAAGAGAGACGGCTCAAGCAGATGCCGTTTATATCGGAAACTCGGGGCCGGGCCGCACGGCCAGCACGCGGGCCTGGAAGCAGCTACTGCCTTTCGTCGGGACTCTTCAGAAATACGTTTCTCGAGGCACATCCTCGCAGAAATTGAAGCGTAGTCTGCGTACGTCTGCTCACCCGACGCTGTGGGAGCTCTCGTATCGGATCCTTCTGTATTACACGGAGCACGTCGTTCAAATCCCATTCTCGTCGCTTTGTAGTAATTGTTATTTTCGTAGGCAATCAATCATGCTAATGCTGATGCTATGTCCCGCCTACCATTGCCACATAAAGAAGATCCCTGTCCGGAGACCGCCTCGTTCCACGTTGATCATTTTGCTGTGCTTCCTGTGACTATACAAGCGGTACGGGCATAAGATGGTCCGTAAGTGCTTGCGTGTGTTCCAACAGGCTCTTATCCGACGGATTGACCGGTGATACGATGCTACTCAGCGCGCATGCCTTAGCTCTGATAGAATCCAGGAATATGGCTTCAGGGCGATCTACCGGAATCTCCTGAGCTAGCACGTACTGTTCGAACATATCCTGCTCACTGGCTCACTGCAGGATTCGAATCCACGACTTCGGTCGTGAAGGCAAGCACCTTACCTCCGGGGCTATCACGGCCAGATACAGTCGAACATTGTCTGTATAGAGCTGAGATTTGATGCCGTGCGAAAAAATAGTGGTACACATCGAATGAGATAAATAAACAACGGCGCAGTATATATCAAATAGCCCAGTATTGTCCTTAGGGTCACACGCCACGCGTCACATCACAGCTCTCTAAGTTTTTGATGCCGCAGGAAACCACATGAGTTCTCTCCATTAGGCATGTACCAGTTTTAACCCAGGGCCATTTCGCCTAATAGCAGAAGCTAACCTTGCCACCAGTGCTTCACAAAACAATGTCAAGGCAGCTGAAAGATCGAAATAATAATAATAATGACGCACTTGATAAAGCGCCCTCAGAGAGCTTAAGCTCTTTCTAGGCACTTGAAATTTGCTGCATAGGGAAACGCGATTGAATGGTGAGTAATATCCTGCTTGATAAACAACATGAATAACATGCTTAGGGGGTGACATGAACAAGGTCAGCATGCAAGTGTAGTTAGTGGAAGCATGCACAGTGTCAGCACGAATAAGCACATAAAGGACGAATCACAGGGACCCACTAAATGCTGTCCTATATAGGTGCGTTTTTTAAGTTCTTTTGAAATGTGGTCAAGTCAGGGGATGTTCTGACACAATTCGGGAGTGAGTTCCAGGCTTTGGGAGCATACGAGCTAAATGCACGGTCTCCAATGGACTCGAGATTTGTACTGGGTATTGGTAAACTGTTAGATTCCGAAAAGCTTGTGGTAGACGATGCTTGGCCTGGTGGGGGAGTAGATCTGAGAGATAGGCTGGAGCCAGAGAATGAACGGACCTAAAAGTGAGGGACAAAACCTTGAAGTCGATCCTTTGCTTGACTTGGAGCCAGTGCAGGTCGGCGAGAAGTGGTGTGATGTGGCAACTGCGACGCTCACGACGGACAAGCCTAGCTGCACAGTTTTGCACCAGCAGTAAGTGCCTGATTGCACATGCCGGTAGGCCAGCAAGCAGTGAGTTACAGAAGTCAAGACAGGATGTCACAAATGCATGGACCAACTTAGACGTGGTATCCTTACCTAAACAAGCCCGAATTTTAGCAAAAAGCATCAGAAAAGCATCAGAGCCGTCACCCACCCACGTGCTGGGCATGGAAGTGATCATGCTTATACAGCAGAACCGTCTTGGTGCAATGGTGTTCCAATAAACCTGACTGAAGTGCATCACCAAGAGAATTTGTTTCAGTGAGAGGATATCTGATTATAAAAGCCTCTTCTGGAGCCTGGAACAGAAATGAAACCCAAATAGAACAGAAATGGAAGTGACATTAGCCTGCAATTGCACCCATGCCAGGCTTCGTCAGAACGGGTAGTACGACATTATTGACATGCTGCTATCGGGATGAAAACCGGTTTCCATTGACTGATTAAGAATATCCGTAATAGGTGGCCGAACAATAAGGTGAACGTCATGGTTGGCACGGATGCTTTCTTGCCGACGAGACACACGAGGTCTTGGGACTTTACATTCAAAAACGTGCCAATCGTCGGAGTCTCTAGTTCAGCATCTACAGCTGTCGTGGCTTGCTATTCAACGGGCAAACATATTTTCGTGACTTCTTTTTAGTGAAGAACACTACGAATGCACTGGTGGTATTAGCCACCGGCGGTTGAACCGATCATTTGGAAGAGTCTGGGAATCCACCAAGAATTTTGAAGACATGACGGGATCTTTTAAGGCTCAGGAACAGTCTAGCCTCGAAAATGGTACTCTGCAGCTACGATTTTGCTGTATACTCTGAATTGCAGTTTTGGCAATGGCAAGAAAAATATTTCTGCAGAATCTGAGCTATTTTTTTACCACGTATATATTTCTGCAGAATCTGAGCAATTTTCTTTTACCAAGTATAGCTAAGTCAGAGATGAACCATGAGAACTGTTTGTTGCAGCGAACCGACACCATCCTAAGTGGCAGACATTGTTTAGGCACAGGATTAAATTAAGTCTGTTTATTAGATCACCATCTGCGACACTATATTGATCGTCTAAGGAAAAATATAAACAGAACCGGCCCAAAAATCCAAGCACCCAAGGAAATCAAAACCAATCTGCAATGCCGCTGTTACAAAATCAAGGGCAAAAACTCTCTTATTATCCGAACAAAAATTTGCAGCTACAGCAGTTGTAGCCATACTGCGAGGATTTTTAGGTGCTGAGTGTACTGCATGTCAATCAAGTTTATGGCTGTGCATACTCAAATAGTATGCTTCACACTCTTGATGATTGCTGAAAAAAGTCCGGCACTGTTATTGAGAAACATTTTTAGAGAAGGGAATACTTGATGTATATCTAGCAAATCTTACTTTAAGCACTCGACTGTACACAAACTAATATCTGTTGATAATGGTGACTATGTTGAAAGCCAGAAATTTCCCTAGATACTGCAAAACAGGTTCGTTGAACATGCTTTCGCCTATGGTAAGATAACCTAGGCGGTAGCATGCACGATTTCTTACAAATACAGTATATGTAAAATGCCTAGAAAGAAATTAAGCTATCAGAGTGCTATACACAAATATTATTTTTAATATTGCTAAATGATGCAAATCCTAAACTCCGGTTAAATGTTGCTTGCCAGCAGCCCACGAGACACTGAGATAAGCAAGGTGAAATCTTGATCCCCAGGGTGCATGGATTCTTCGGGTTAGCACTGTATCTGGCTTTACATTTTGATATCCTGCTCGGGCACTTGGGCTGCAAAAAGGTTCTGCTGGGGAGTCAAACCCCAGATTAAATGCTCTTGGAAAATAGCCCAGGACTGACAACCGGTACATGATACAGTCAGCGCATGCCTGACCTGAATTGGCCCAAGAGTAAGGTGCTCGCCTGAGGACCTAGATCGTGGGCTCGAGCCCTGATGCATTTGTGAAGCACCTTGATAGAGATTAAGCTATCTTAGGGTGGTATATCAATGAATTACATCTATTTATTTATGTTACTATCAGCAGCCTCACTAACCAAAGAAATGAGTGTCGTAATGTTTGCTTTAGCATACTGGCCTAAGCACGATACTTGTTTGCTTTTGCCTGATACCATGCAAGTTAGTAATCCTTGGGTACCGATTCTCTTGCAGCAAGTTGTCAAGCGTTTAGGTAGAAAGTAAAGTTCTCCTAGGGCTCTATACAGACGACCTATTATCATTAATATTATTCCAACGCGGCCAGTCACAAGTCATGCAGCTTGGCTTGCTTCGTTATGAAGGTCAAGACTGACTGACGGTATTTGCTAACTTATAAAAATTTGCTCCTAAGTGATTGAACGATGCTACGTTTTTGTGTGCCTAGTCACGACGTGCTTTGTCAATGGTTCAATCGCAAGGTGTCATTGGGCATTAGAACAAACCTGTTCATGTAGGCCGGCTTGCAGGTCATTGTTAGCTCAGGGGTGAGGGGGCTAAACCGCAAGCATTGGAACTGGATGGAAACTAGGAACCCGGCCGAAGCATCCGACCGGTTACTCGCAAATTAACGATGCACAAATCCGAAAGATCTGCCTCGAGCACGTCATCTACATGTCGAGCCATCGAGCACGTCATCTACAGGCCCCCCTTAGGCCTCCTGATGCTCCGTAGATAATCCTTACACCCCTCAGGGTGGGGAGGGGGGTCACTAGGTCACCACCCTCTTCAGGAGCCACAGGTCTACAAACCTCCATGGTCTTTCATACGTGCTGCGTCCCAAATGTTGCGGCATCTCAAGAGCCGGAGAGAATTTTTCCACTAAACACCTTCCTTCCCAGGCTGTCAGCGCACACATTAGCAATAAGGACCTCACCTAGAGGGCTCTAATAGGAATGAGCTCAAAGGAACTAGTAGTCCAGGTGAAGCTGCGGACAGACATGCATGAATCATAAACAAGCATAACTTAGTAGGACAAAGCAATTCTTCTGTAAAGATATGCAGTGACAGGCCCACTGATAATAATAATAAGAATAACAATAATATGTCATTCATAGCACCCCAAGATAACTTAGTCTCTATCCAGGCATATTACAAATCACTAGATAGCCTTGATCTTGCCAATGCCTTGACGACCTAGATCTTTGGTTTGCCTTTTTTTTTTATAGCAATATGCTAGCTAGAACTGCTTAAGGTCTGGCCTTAAAATTCAACCGAGGCAGTGACAACAGTCTGATATCGACTCCGGCTTCCTGTGTGTGTGTGCAGAGGGATACACTGCAAGAAGTTGCAATCGCGAGGGCTATCGAATGTATAATTTGTACCTGCGCAACAGCAAGTACAGCAAAGGTACCTGCGCAACAGCAAGTACAGCAAGGCCGCATCACGTCACGATGGTTATATAGGTTGAAAACAGTTCCTCATTTTCACTTATGTCTCTTAAGCTAGTGAGGACGACCATTTTAGTGAGCCTAAAAAGACAGAAATAATGGAAATGCAAAGGCATGCAAGCCGAACATTCAAGTCGCAAGTTGCCTACCGAAGCCCTCGCAGAGCACTTACGACCATGACCAAGCTAAGGCCAAGTAAAATGCAGCGCAAATGCACAAGTTGCAGCAAGTTGGCAAATACGTTTTGGAGAGGCAGGACATCCGGCTCACATGCAAGCAGGTCGAGAAGCTCAACTGAAAGCTGTCTGCTGGAGAACGACTCGGTTCAGTTCACAGCGGTTCGAGCACCATCGCAGAGCAATGTCAGCGGCTCGACTACTTTGCAGCGCGTGGCCGCAATTGATTCGACCATTATGCAGTATGCACTATGCGCTGGTCACGGCTGGGAGCGTTATTCGCTTAAGCTGAATGCAGCAAAACAGCCTCCCGGGGCCGAGCCGGCCACGGATGTGCTTTCATGTAAGCTTCTTCGGTTGCATGCGCAAAGTAAGTGTGGCAACACGTTGGGAGCTACAGGGCCAAGATGGCAAGTGCATATTCATCGTACGGCATAGGGGAACTAGGCAAGAGACTGCTGGCCAACCGGCATTGGCGATCAGGCGCTTACAGCTGGTGCAAAACTCTGCAGCTAGGGTTGTCTGTCATGAGCGTTGAAGTTGCCACATCCCACCACTTCTTGCCGACCTGCACTGGCTACCAGTCAAAGCAACGGATCGACTGCAAGGTTTTGTCACTCACTTTTAGGTCACTTCATTCTTTGGCTCCAGCCTATCTCTCAGATCAACTCCCCCACCAGGCCAAGCATCGGCTACCACCGCTTTTCGGAATCTAACAGTTTACCAATACCCAGTACAAATCTCAAGTCCTTTGGAGACCGTGCATTAAGTTCGCATGTTCCCAAGGCCTGGAACTCACTTCCGACTTGCGTCACAACATCCCCTGACTTGACCATATTTAAAAAGAACTTAAAAACGCACCTATTTATAAGAGCATTTAGTGGTTCCCTGTGATTCTTCCTAAATGTGCTTATGCATGCTGACATTATTGCATGCTGCCACTAACCACACTTGTATGCTGACCCTGTGCATGTCACTCCTAACCATGTTATTCATGTTGCTTACCAAGCATGACACCAATCACTATTTAATCGCGTTTCCGTTCGAAGCAAATGTAAAGCACATAGAAAAAGATTGAGTTCTCTGAGGGCACTTTATCAAGTATATTATTTTTATTATTAAGAGACGTCGATGAGCACCAGTTTGTTCCCAACGACTTGCACAACTACCCCTTCACCTGTGCGTGACTTTCGAAGCGCTCGAGTCTGGGAAGGCTGTAGCGGAGGCCCAGTAGTCAGTAGCAGTCACGAGGCTTCGAGTTCGAATCCTAAAGAGGCCGAGCCGATCGACATGCCCATTCAGGGAGCCGGTGGTGGGGGGGTTTAGCAAGGGGCTAGGGGCAAGGAGCTAGGACTTGCGGCCCACGTTTCCCTAAGGCCAGGAGCCCCGAAATGCCGTGCATAGGCTGCAGTGTCTGCGGAACTTGCGACCGTCGCTCGTATGAAGGACCACACAGGAGGGTGGCTAAACGGTGCAATGCAAAAGATCTCAAACCTGCCTGCAATGCTGAGCGCATGAAGTTAGTCAGTGTTTGTACGAGGCTACTAGAACTGCACGACCATCCAGAGCTTTGAATAATGACAAGCCCGGCATGCCGTGACCACCTTGTCCCCGGACCCGACATTCAGTGGACACATCATACAAAGTAGCCGATTGCCAATAGGCTACTATCACGTAGAAACCCGTAGAGAGAATTTAGTGCCTCTCACCCCCCCCCCTGCCCAGAGGGAGAGAGTCAATCTCCAAGTAATCGGATTGCCAGACTAGGATAAAGCAGTTTGAACCAGTTTTGAGGAGGTCGGGTGCAGAGATTCGCACGTACGATGCAGCAACTAGTCATTGGCCCGAAGGTAGCGAAGCAAAGCCCAGGGGGCCTACCCAGGATTAAGCCAAGGTGGAGCCAGAGCTTGCTGATTAAATCTTGACCTTGCAGAAGCAGCGAACTAGAGGAAAGCCGAAGAGGCATGCCGGGAGGGAGGAAGGGAAGCAGAAAACGCCCTTCGGGTCGGTCCAAGGCAGCTTACCTGCAGTGGCCAGCTTGAGATGCTGAGCTATAAAACACGTTCGGTATGTACTGTTGCAGCTGCAGCGGCACCTCGTTTGGCACCGAGTACTCCTGGTAGGCGACGTTGGCGCAGTGCACTGAAAATGTGACGAGTCACGCGTTGTGCAGACACGCAAGGCGCCAGCCGACTCGGCAGCAGTACAGCCACTGGCAGCGGAATGACGAACGAACGAGGATTTTGCGCCGACGAATATGTGAGGAGGAAGCAGCAGCACAAGCAGCAGGTCGCAGGAGCTTGCGCTGGTGAGTGATAATGCGTCTTCACGACTCCCTATGCTCTCAAAAGGAGTCGCACTGAGCTCAGAATGGGGTAGCAGATTTGCAGAACGGCACGCCAATGGGTGGGTGGGGGGCACGTTCACACAAAAGCCACACGCTGAGGCTATGGGCACTTGGCGCATCAGCCACGCTCGGTGAGACCGAAGCAAGGTCGCAGATCACGTGACTCGGAAGTCGACCACTGACGGACGACATGCCGAGCGCCGGTGCGGCAGGGCGGTCAAAGCGAGTGCTTGCACAGCCGGCGCAGAGCCGCCCGTGCACGTCAAGGCAGCACGAGCCGCGAGAGCGTGCGTGAACCGAAGGACTCGCTGTGCCCAGACTGTGCACCGTTGGCCATCTGCACAGTCCGGATGCGCGTGCAGGCTGAGCCCACGAACAAACCATCTTGGGGGTGGGGGTATTGAAGGGGGCACTCGGTGAACCTCAGCTCGTGCTGCTGATTGCCATCCCACTGCACAGCGTGCCGCGCAGAGGCCTTCACTTGACGTTGCTGGGATAGCTGGGTTGGCAGTCGCTTTCACTTGACGTTGCTGGGATAGGGTTGGCAGTCGCTGCACAGGGGCAGAGCTGCAGCCTAGAGTTCGATACGAGGGCAGGGTCTTTAAAGGAAATGGGGTTGAATATTGACTTGATCAAAACATGCCACGCCGATCACAGCAGGTGGATGGTTCTCTCATTCCGCTTAGCGTTCGGTCCTCGTGGCCCAAACGAGTGTCGTATCGCTTGTGCACAGGTGTTACTTTCAGAGTTTCGAAGCCAGATACTGATATGGAATCCCAAATCGCCTTGGTTTAGCCTCGAGTGATCGAATTTCCAAAGGGCAAAAGACCTGGTTCCTCCAGCGGCACGAAAATGCCTTCTAGCATACTTTACAGATGGCTTACAGACCAATATGATGGCAAGCAAGCTTCATAAGGTTAAGCTGCTGAGCTCATTGAGACTGATAGCAGTGTGCTAAGCAACATCCTTCCCCCCATTGCATGGTAGGTTGAGGCTTTAACTAAGCCACCAATACGTGACACTACGGCCTATACTCTCCAATTTCGTTGGCTTATGGAATTCACCAGGTAAAGGACATTAACCACTTCTCTACTATATGGCCAACGAACAAATTGCCATGAAAGCAACGTGCCGGCTCGGCTGGTCACGATTCGGACAAACAATCCTCGTGGCCATTTGTTAAGACTGGAACAAGAAGCGGGTCACCTGAGGAGCATGCAAGGCTGCCACAGAAGGAGGCTTAAGAGGACAGGTCCATGCAAACTATCGCCCAGTTTCCCTTCTACCTTTCTTTGTCCAAGATTCTTGAAAAATTGTCGCTAAGCAGCTAGTTGCATATTGAAAAGAATGAAATGTCAGAAACATTTCAATCGGGCTTCAAGAGGCAGCACTCCACTGAAACTGCTTTACTCCGTGTTAACAATGACATTCTATGCTGCTACGATGACGGGGATGTCACTGCCCTAGCTCTGCTAGATCTATCAGCTGCCTTCAACACCATTGATCACGATGTCCTTCTTGAACGATTGAGAACAACGATCGGTCTGGCCGACGAAGCACTGGCGTAGTTTAAATTGTACTTGTATGATCGTGTTCAATCCGTGTCGTGTGGGGGTCAGGTCTCATACTCGAGACCGGTCACCCGTGGAGTCCCTCAAGGGTCCGTCCTCGGTTCCTTGCTGTTCTCCATTTATACTCAACCTCTGGGAAAAGAGATTAAGGTCTATGGAATATGATATCACTTCTATGCTGACGATACTCAGCTCTATTTGTCCTTCAAACCATCGGAATCTGCTGCGGCAACTGAGAAACTGAATGCTTGCCTTGCCGACATTCACTCCTGGATGTCGGAAAACTTCTCAAAACTAAATGACGATAAAACCGAACTGCTGCACATAGGACAACCTAAGCGTGTGGCTGGATTAGAAGGCTTTGCTCTTATAATAGGTGATGCTGCTGCGCGACCATCACCACGTGCTCGAAATAATAATAATAATAATAATAATAATTCACTTGATAAAGCGCCCTCAGAGAACGTAATCTCTCTCTAGGCGCTTTACATTTGCTGTAAAGTGAAATGCCATTGAATGGTAAGTAAAATCTTAGGTGCCGTTTTCGACAGCTGCATTAATTTTAAAAGCTTTATTCAGAAGACTGCTTCTACAGCTAGCCATCAAGTCAGATCCCTGTCTAAGATTAGGAGTTGTCTTCCACAGTGGCTTGCAAAAAATTGAACTAACTCCTCAGTTCTGTCTCGGCTAGATTACTGTAATTCCCTTTTTGCTGGGCTACCAAAAAAGCAACTAGGCCACTGCAGCTGGCTATGAATATGGCTGCAAGGCTAGTTTGCCAGTCCCAGAGGTTTGAGCATGTGTCTACTTTGCTAAAAGAGCTAGGATGGCTGCCGGTTGATCAACGGATACAGAGCAAAGTTCTTACACTGACTCACAAATCCTACCACGGCTTGGCTCCTCCATACCTAGCTGAACTGCTGCACTAGTTTGAGCCTCCTCGTGCCCTCAGGTCCTGTATGGACAATAAATTAGTCGTTCCATTCCTCCACTTAAAAGACAGTAGCTTTAGCTCTGCAGGTCCTAGATTGTGGAACTTGCTTCCACAACTCTTATGCAACGACAACTGCTCTCCTGCCGACAATGGCTCATTTTTTTCAGCAGCCCTGAGCTGCTACTATACTTCCATGCTGCTAACTACCTCAACTGCTCTCCTGACTCTGCTATGCTTCACACTTTCTTCTTGTTGCTCGAGATGAAGTCTGTTGGCTACCGAATTCGTACCGAAAGCCACTTGGGCTGTGAGTGCGCTATACAAACTCTCCTGTGTAACACCCACACGGTCTTTATAGCTTTGTGGAGTTACAGATGGAGATACATTACATTACAGCACCATCAAGGCGCTGCTCTACTCGTCACGGTGCACCATTAATAAATATATCGCCCGACTGCAGGCAGCTGACAAATCAGCAAAGCTAGCTCGACTGCTGCCACTGTCACATGAAGGGGGACGGGATATATCAAACCGACCACCAGCACATATATTTCTACTGATATACAGAAACTAACAGTACTTATGCCTGACCTGGCAGCCAAGCAGCTAACTCAGGGAAAATTCGACACATTGTCTGTCCTTATGCACAGACTAAGTGCAATAACTTGAACGAGCAACTCCATTTTAGTAATTACAGAAAGATGGAAATTGCTGCACATCCAGCTGAGACAGACTCGAGGACGGCTGCACAACAGCTGTATTTCGTGGACAGAGAGAATATTGATAGCAGATAGCAAATAGCGTGACTGCAGCTGTGTCTTGAAGAACCAGTTAAATAGGTAGTGAAGAGTTTGCACTGTCCAATCCAATTAGACACTTACAAAGATAAGCATACTCGGTAGAACTCAAGTGTTTGCCAATAATCTTAATAGACATCAGTCGATGGAACAACACCATAACAGGAGTGGCCATTCTTATATGCAAACTAAAGCACACATGATGGCAAAAGATCTCGGAAATCCTTCCAACATGTGAACTCGTAGTGGTAACCACACCGATTCGTAATTGCCTGGGCCAGGGTTAACAATGCTAACAGCTTCACGCCAGTAGTCGTATCTTCGGCTGTGCTTCCCAAGGGCAAAAGAGCCTACCTCCTAATGATTTAATAGTGCATTCAATACCAACTGATAGGCCACGGCCTGAATGAGCAAAGCCTAACAGCAATTGCTACGAGCTGTTTGCTACTGCTTGATTTTATCCGAAATGGGTATACTGTCCCCCAACAACGTAAAGCCACACAGGAAATAATAATAATAACTGATCGAGCACCTCTAGATATTCTAAACGAGCTTTGTGTCTCACTGATAAAATCTTTGGGATCGTATGATCTTTTTCAATGACTAAGATCGACTAGAAACAATTCTTCTGTTCCAGCCAAGAGTTCTTTTGGACGTACTGCTGACTTAAGCTCCCGAAATTATTGGTAGTATTATAACTAAGTCAACCGGATGTATAGCCCGAGTGGCTGAAGAGTGGCCGAGTGGTTCAACGGTCTATCAGGGCCTGCTGACCCCTCTGCAACAAGTCTATCTAGGGTCAACATTACTACTGCACGCATCGTGTCATGGCAGACAGCCACTCTTGACGGTATTGTTTTTCCTTTATAGCTCTGTTTTTGGCAGTAATGTCCAGTTTATTGAAATGCATTAACGTGGTTTAAGTATAAATGTAAATCAAAAGGCTCTGCTATATATCTTAACCGGCTGCTGGATTTTGGATGTGCAATACAACCTTATGATTATGAATGTATTAACCCATAATAGATCAAAGAAAAGGCGCTTGTCCCCATGGGTATTAAGAGCATTTGCACTTCTCAGCTGGCGGTCCAAACATACGCCGACAATGCCACCCTGGTTTGGCCCAGGGGTTAAGGTGCTCACCTTTGATGACCGAGGTCGTGGGCTCGAGCCCTGCGGCATTTGTAAAGCACCTGGATAGAGATTCAGTTCTCTTAAAGTGCTAGACAAATGAATTATACACTCAGGTGCAAACAATCCTTGCAGTATGGTCGTCACAGCTGTGGCTTCAGAGTGCAAACAATCCTACTAGTATGGCCGCCAGCGCTGTGGCTATAAATTGGTTCGGTTAATAAGAGGGTTTTCTATGATGCAAGGCATACTAAATTCATTCAAAACATGTGCAATTATTTATTGACAACCCAAAAAACAAACGCATATGCTGTTGGTGCCTATGCATTTAGAGTGACGTCCCACCACGTTTCTTAAATGACCTCATTTGTCTGGCCTGAAATAGCAGTTGCCAGCTTCTGTGATGTCTCTTCTGTTGTAACACATTCCAAAGAGCCCGAGTTTTACTGAAAAGGTCGACCTACGTCAGTAGGCCGAACACCCGGCCTCAGCTGCCTACCGATATTGCTTCTTAGCAGTTGTATAGGGTTCAAAAAGTACAATATCCTAGTAATTGTTGTTGGACAAGAAAAGTGGACTTTAAGGCTAAATTACTCTGTTTAGGGTTCTTACATTTGGCAGCAAGGTAAGGGACCCTGTGCAAGCTGCCTGAAATATAAAGAATTTTTGACGAATCCTTATTTGGTGCTGGTGCAGTGGTTCAGCCAGCTGCCTAATTAAAACCCTATAAAACTGCTATGAAGCAAAATCGATAGGCCGCTGAGGCCAGGCATTCAGCCTACGTCAGTAGCCGCCGACCTTCTCAGTAAAACTCGGGCTCTTTGGAATGTGCTACAGCAGAAGAGACACAGAAGAAGCTGGCAGCTGCTAATTTAGGTCAGACAAATGAGGTAATTTAAGAATGACGGTGAAACGTCACTCTTAACGCATAGGCACCAACAACAGCATATGCGTTTGTTTTCTCGGTCCATTCATGAGCAATTGCTCTTCTTCACGGGTTAAGTCACCAGTACCAGTGACACTATGATGATAAAGAGCCAAGCAGATGCAACAAAGAGAGAGAGAGAGAGAGAGAGAGAGAGAGAGAGAGAGAGAGAGAGAGAGAGAGAGAGAGAGAGAGAGAGAGAGAGAGAGAGATAGAGAGAGAGAGAGAGAGGCAGCAGCATCAGCAGTAGTCGACTCAAAATTATCATTAGCTGCAGAGATACTCTCCAGAGAAACAAAAAACTCAGGTGATGAAGGGGCTTTATGCAAAACCAGCCATGCATGTAAATGATAGGCATGGCCTGATCGACAGGCACAATCTAGGCTATCATTTCTATGCAGATGACACACAGCAGTGCCTGCGGTTTGATCACTGCCTGCTTTCCTTCACGGCGACCTCTCTTAACTCCCTAGCGACACATATTGCTGACAATGGTACCTGGATGACAGCAAACTTATTCAAATTGAATGACGATAAAACCAACTTACCAGTTAAGTACAAACCTAGTATTACTACGAAATTGGAAAGCTTAATGCTCAAAATCGGCTCTGCCAGCATAACTCCCATAGAATCTGCACGAAATCTAGGCGTCCTATTCCAAAGTGACCTTTTACTAGACGACCACATCAGCCCCAATCAATCAAGTCGCTACTTTCAGTTACATAACATTGCAAACAATTCGGGCCTGTTGGGACACTACATACAAGTTGGTCCCTGCATTTGTGACACCCCATCTCGAATTCGTTAACTCACTATTCACAGGTCTTCTGATATTTTCAATAAGACTTTTACATTTGGTTCCAAACTCAGCAGGTAGACTTGTCTGTCGTGAACGTGGAAGTTGCAACATCACAACACTTCTCACCGACCTGGACTGGCTCCCCATCAAACAGTGTATGGACTTCAATGCTTTGCTAGTCACTTGTAGGTTCCTCTATTCTCTTGCTCTAGTGCAATAATCCAAAACACTTCCCAATCAGTCTAGTAATAGTACCACTTGCTCTTTTGAATCGAGTCGAACAATTGTGCCACTAACGACCCTCAATCCTTTGGAGACCATGATTTTAGCTTGAATAGTCCCGATGCCTAGAGCTCAGTTCCGACTGACGTAGTGACATTCCCTGTTTTGACGACAAAAAAAAAAAGCTAAAACCCACTTGTTCCTCACAGCATTTGCTGGGTCTATGAGGAGGGTTTTCTGTGTGCCTACCCGTGCTGACCCTGTAAATGTCATCATTAATTAACCAACTGAGATGCCTCCTGTCCAGTACATGTCATGTGCCTAGAAATGTATATATTTCTTTTAGGGCGACACACAAAAAAGCCTTATTATTATCATCACCCTTATTATTAAGGCCTTCAGCTGCCTTGCATGGTTATTATTATTTCGAGGACACCGGCTTGCTTCACAGCCGAGTACTTGCCTGCATCACAGTTGTTGACGTACTGGCCGATCGCCATAGGATTTCGGGGGTAGAGAGTCAGCCACGTCATGTCGTTGGTCAGGTATTGTCCTATCTGCTCTCTTTTTGTACATGAGCTGAAACATGCAAAGAGAGAGATAGAGGGAGTGAGAAAGGGCGATAATGATCGAGAAAGAGACAGGGAGAGAGAGAGAGAGAGAGAGAGAGAGAGAGAGAGAGAGAGAGAGAGAGAGAGAGAGAGAGAGAGAGAGCTAGCATCTCAAAAGCAGCAGCAGCAACTTGGCAGTACCAAGCAATGGGCACGGTGAAGCATTGCCCACTGTCTGGTACTAGATAATATGGCGAACGAGAAGCTTGGGCGCTGACAAGCTCAAAGAACCTACATTGGCATAACTGCAGTTAGATACGATGCCGGCCAAAGAGCTGCTATACAATTATTAATAATAATAATACTAGGAATAATATAAAACATGTACGTAAGGACCGTCGGATAAATACATCTCCATCCAGGCCCATTAAATATGTTCGAAAGGAAGCATGCCAATTTGGTTAGTGATCACAAGCACAATTCTGCATGAATAAGCACACACAAAACAATTCACACGGATAGAGCAAATGCTTTAAGCAACAGGCAAACAGGCATTTTCTTGTTAAACGTCATCAAGCTAGGGGGTGTCGTGACGTCAGTCAGTTCCAGGCTTTAGCTGTATACGAACTGAAGGCACGGTCACCAAGGATTAGAGAGGTTGGTTAGAGGTACAACTAAATAACCTGAGTTACAACAGTAGGTACAACTAAGCCTGATTCGGAACTATTTCAACAAGATAACGAAGGAACTAGCAAGTGAGCGACAGAGTCTTGACAGTGTATGTTGGTGAGAGGTGGTGCGATATGGCTGTTTCGATGTTCACAACAGACAAGCCTAGCTGCCGAGTTCTGAACCCCAACTGTAACTACTCAGCCTATGGCTAACGATTTATATACGCTAGTGGAATTAAGTTGCTAGGCCAGGTAGCCGAGCACTCACAGGCCCGGTTCATATCGGTGCCGGCTCGTGTACGAGCATTTTCTTTAACAGATGCTGCTGGATAGAGATGTATGTATGCGACGGCTGACAACAGGAAGACAAATATGTCCAGCGTAACACTTGCTGCCAGAGGTAATCTATCTTGCCTACCACGTCAACCAGTGATGAAGAGAAGGAGGAAGATATATCGAGAGGCTGTTCAGGAAATATAACATCATTGTCGAGGATGACTAGAATTCCAACACCATCGCACATCACCGACCACATCCATACATGCTAAAGGGTACGTTTAAGTATCAGAATCGACCAAGAGGCCTGCAACGCAGTGATGTAGCATGCACAGCTGTGCATGAGCCCCACCCCACGACTGTGGCAGGTTTTGCACCGTCAGCACCAGCTACTGTTGGCCCGAGATGGTATGGGTGTAGCAACCGCTGGCTTCCAAACGAACTCACTTGCCAACACGGCCTTCGAAGGCCAGGCATGAGGTTGACTCACACCACCTGGGTCGGGTGGGTAAGCAGTTCCATTTAGGCGATCATTTTGTGCTGCACTCACATTTTGTGCGGCTCTACATCCTACGAGCTTGGACACCATTGGAGGTGCAGCTATATGTGACAGATCAGAAAACGAATGAACAAGCTGGCCAGGATCACAGGCCTTAATGTGCAAGAGACAATTCCAAAGTGCGTAGATCACATACAATGCTCGCAGCCATCTCAAGGGCTACCTCGGTTTCATAAACGTTGCTATGAGTTGGCAGACGGGAGCTGCACCATGCACATAATTGATTGTCATTGATTGGATAGGGCTCCCCACTATCGGTGCTAGCTAGCTTGCGCTGAAACTTACCGATGGATGGCCTTGGACAGACCGCGGTCCTTGCCATCGATCAAGTAGCCGTCAGCACATCTGAATATGTAGGGGTTTCTCAGCGAGGCAATGAACAGAGGCTCAAAGGGCTCATAGATGGTGCCTGAAAGAGCGATATGCATCGGCATGCAATTGAAGGAAATGGAAAGTAAAGGATGGCCAACTTAACAGCTCCATTTATATGGCTCTAGAAGAGCCTTTGCTGCATTCGTCTGCCTGCTTGCAGCAGCCAATTTATTTGTTACCTGCTTCAGGACTCAAACCTAAGCAGTGGAGGGCTAGCAGAGCCATGATTATAACTGGCGCCGAAGTCAGCAGCAAAAGAGTGGGCTCGGATTAAGCTCTCGGTGGGGACACAGAACAGTTTACCAATACCTCGTACAAACCTCAAATCCTTTGGAGACCGTGCATTTAGTTCGTATGCTCCCAAAGCCTGGAACTCCCTCCCGACTTGCGTCAGAACATCCCCTGACTTGACCACATTTCAAAAGAACTTAAAAACACCTATTTAGGACAGCATTTAGTGGGTCCTTGTGATTCGTCCTTCCATGTGCTCATGCATGCTGACACTGTGCATGCTGCCACTAACCACATTTGCATGCTGATCCTATGCATGCCACCCCTAACCTTGTTATTCATGTTGTTAACCAAGCATGATATTACTCACCATTCAATCGTGTTTACCTTTGCCGAAAATGTAAAGTGCCTAGAAAAAGATTGAGTTCTCTGAGGGAGTTTTATCAAGTGCATTATCATTATTATTATTATTATGGCAGTCTGCAACTTCGTCTACGTGCTGCCATGCCTACAGCAAGCAGCTGGTTGCAAGTACTAACAAAGCTCGTGGCACATTTGAAATTAAGAAAGCATGGAGATATCCAAGTCAAAACCCAAAACCGAGCAAGGAAGGAGAGGCAAATGGGTGACATGTTCTACGACTGCACAAGGACACATGCTTTTGTCTATGCTGCTCTAAATGCAAAAATGCAGTAAATGCCATCAGTCACAAGTGACAACGGCAGCTAGTGATAAAAATAACGATACAAACAGGAACATGACATGTCAAGATACCTCATCATCTAACAGTGGTTCTCAACCTTCCTAATGCTGCGACCCTTTAGTAACAGTTCCCCATGCCGTGGCGATCCCCAACCATAAAATTACTGTGTGCAAAATGTGAAAATTCGTGTTTTCTGATGGTCTCGGGCGACTCCTGTGAAAGGGTCGTTCGACCCCCAAAGGAGTCACGACCCACATGTTGAGAACCGCCGATTTAAAATTACTGAACGTGTTCTAATCGATCCTATTACATTTAAAGACATGGGCCAAACACATCAGACATCGACCACGAGAAATCAGATCAACTATACGGCACGACGGCGATCAAGCGAAAGAAACTGTGTACGTGCTGTTGCTTGCCTCTTACCAGGATAAAACGAAACTACTCTTCCCTTGGGGATACTGCCGGCACACACGAACACGCCGGTGCCACCATCTTCAAGTGTGCTCGGTCGCCTTTCTACGGCAAATCCTAGCCTACGATGCAGGGCCTGCAGGCGCATCGCCCTGTCGAGCTCCGGTTGCACGACGGTCTTCTTCGCAGCATCGGCATCAAACGCTCTCAGCAGCTCAAGTATGCAGTAAAGCTGCAGCTCGATCCCGGCGTCTCCGACTAGCGGTGCTTGCGAAGTTGGGTGCACCACCACGCCAACTGTCCTTGGCAAACGAGTGCAAAATAGCGATCTACCGCCGCCGCGCTGGTTGCTGCCAGCGGTTGCTGCGAGTCTGTCGAGCTTCTGCAGGGCAATCTACTATCGAAGCAATCGCTGGCAAGTTCGGCAGGGGGCGAGGGAGGGCATTATACAAAATCGCAGAATCGTGGACGAGACGGTTGCACATTACAACTGGGGTGCTGCTGTTTCGGAGACCCGAGAAAACCCAAACAGACGACTTTTTGTGACAGCCCAGCACTATAAATCATAAGCACGCAGAAGGCAAGAGAGGCTTACTGCGTAGAGTCGACGAAGCCGCCCACTACGTACATGGCTTAAGCGAGCGGAGAGAGGCCCGGCACGAGCAGCCTCAGCTCTCAGCGAATCCTCTGGAGCACAATCGCAAGGCACAGCCTGATATACAGCAGCCAACCGGAGCAGCTGGGCAGCAGAAGAATGCGCAGCCTGCTTAGTACTTTCGCGAGTTTCTGAGACACATTTCCGTAAAGTACCGGGTCGAGGACTTACTGAATCCGACTCGACTGGATAAAGCGCCGGCCACTGCAGAGTGGGCAAAGCGAGAGCGCTTCTTCTTAGCAGGTCCCCTAGAAAGGGATGTCTGCTCACAACAATCGAGAGGTAGCCGCCACGGTAAAGGGTGAAAAGTAGCAGCGATCGAGTTTCGAGCGGCTTTGGGGCGCCACGCGACAATCGGCCCACCTTACCTGTTAGGCATGGACCAGGCAACCCATGGGACGAATCTGTAGCGATATGTCTTCCAATTTTTTGCGAGTCGCCTAAATAACTGACGGTACATGTCCGTCTTTTCGGCGACGGCTCGAAAAGGAGATTCGCCCGCAGCACATGGCACACTGAGCGAGGTGGCGAGATGTAAGCAATGGGAAAGACGAAAGGATTCGCTGTGTGACCCTCGGGGCGCCGTCCTCATGGCAGCGGTCAGTGGTGGGGGGGGGGGTAGTTTACGTCGGAGTTGGCGCCGTGGCTGCTGTGGGCGCACTTGAATCCGAGTGCTCTGGGGCGCAGGCCATGCAGTTGGAGAAAATTTCCCCAGCAGATTATTAAGAAGATAGTATTCCGCTTATGGACAGCGACGGGGAGCACTGGATGCCGACCCCTCAGGAAACGACGAGTATGACCGTCACAGGCGCTACAGGTGTTACGTCCTGCGGGCGCATGGCGCCCGGTCCGCCTTCGCCGATGCGTGGCGGACGAGTCCTTCGCACGGCATACAGCGAACGCGACATGAGAATGGCCGATGTAACCGGCGACGTCGTGGGTTCAACGGCTCGGCCACACTCGTCGCTATCCGGCGGAGCGACCGGGTGAGTGAGCAAGCGGCTTGGAGTGCGCCACGCGACGCTAGCCGGCGAACGAGAGCTCCCGGTGAAAACCGGCGGCGGACCTCGCGTCAAACTGCCTCGCGGGCGCCTCACGGGCGCCGCTCGGCGAGGCGGAGGCGTTCCGACTGCCCGTGCGAGGAGTGTTCAGTTCCTGGTCGACCGGGTGGAAATCTGCAGCGGCGCCGCCGGCATTCCGACCGAGCGCCGCCTGCCGGACAAAGAAACAGACATCCGTCCGTCTGCTCCGACGGTGCTACCGGCGAGGCAGCGGCGGCGGCGCTGATTCAATAGCATTGCAACCTAAAGGCTGCGTGAGGCGCCTAGCAAACCGCGATCGCGCGCGTGCTTGAGTGGACGTTTGCAGAGGATTTCTGTGCAGCTGCTGCCAGCCTGCTGCGTCGTACGCCGGTCGTTCGGATGCTTCGGATGCTCTGGCGCGAAGGCTGCCTTCGCCCTTTGCTCTCACGCCGGCCTAACGGGTTTTTTCGTGCTTTCTGTAAGGGTCGTGAGATTGTCGTTCGCGGGGCTCGCGAATAGGATCCTGGAGTCACCCGAGAGAGAGCTTTAAACCGTATATAGCAGGTGCCACCGGGTCGAATGCATTGCTTTCACCCGTGCCTTCCCCGCCCATTGTAGGGCATATCGTGCAGAGCAGCATCAACTTCGTACTGCGATATCATCGTGCCTCCGTGGCTCGTTTGCTCGTTGTCCGGTATTCGTTTGCCTACCCCAGATTTGATTGCCTGGAGGTGCAGGCCCCCCCCCCCCCGAAGTTCACTAAGCAGCAGCTGTAGCAGAATGCTTCTTCCGGTCACGGGTCAATTCCTGCGGCTTCCCAGCTGCTAGTGACGCATTTCATTGCCATTCTGGAAGGTACCAGAGTGTTTGCCTTGCAGCGAAAGAAAACTGCAGTCCAGGTATAGTCCAGCCTTAGAAGTGCCCCTCACCCACCCCCCCCCCGTGCTGCATGCATGCCATTCTCGGGTTTGATGGGCATGACTGTTTGTGTAACCTGTTTATTACGTGGGTCGGGTGACGCTCGCCGTCCTTCATCGGCAAGATTGCCTGGTCTCCTCGTGTTGCTTTTCCTACCTGCCAAAGTTAGTCCGTAGGGGCCATCGAGGCACATACTTACTACACATTGGTTGGTTTCTTATGCAAATTGGCACACTTGGCCGTAGCAGCTGTGCAAGCATGCTACAGCACTGCTCGCTCTCTGTGCTTTCCCAGTGATGATGCCATCCAGTCTGAGAGGACGGCAATCCCGGAACGATGTGAAAGCCAGCAGCAACAGCAGCAGCAGTTCAAATGTGGATGGCATGTGTGCCGGCCACGTTAGGGGTTGGGCTGAGAAACTTCCGGGATTGTATGCTGTTGTGGCACTTAGTTTGCTGGTTTAGAATCCATAAACCGTAAATGAGCACAAGCAGCAGCCACACCATCGGCATGTCGTTGGATGACGTTTGTGGGTAGTTGATGTCTACATGGCTGTTGGTTTTCTGTGCTCGGCATTTTTCCGAAAGCTCCACGGCCATGTGAAGTTTAAAGGTTAGTGCTGGTCCCAGCATCAAATGGCTAATTGAAGCAGGCCGACCATGCCTGTCTTTGGGCAGGTGAGTCAAGTTTTTTCAATGCTGTCTGCTAAATGCATTTCCATTGCTTCTGGTGGAGCGCTGTTGCTAAACCTGGCCCCCCTTCTGGAAAGGCACAACAAGCTGCCCAGGGCTGCAGCTGTTGACATTAGAGCTGCAGCTGCTTCTCCTGCTGATATAGCCTTCCCTAATAGGCAAGCAGTCTGCACTCGGGCACCCGGAATGTCTTCCAATTGAGACAGATTTCCTTGTTAGAGCTTGTTTGCTCAGCACCATTGTGATCTAGCTGCCAGCTAGCTAAGCCAGTGAAACATCATGTCACTAAGTTGGCAAGACAGCTGTTGCTGGATCGTCTGATATGACAACCAGACTGATTGCCCGGCTGCTGCTCCCTGCCCTTCCTATTAATGATATATATATATATATATATATATATATATATATATATATAGAGAGAGAGAGAGAGAGAGAGAGCACCGATGTTAGCAAACATTGAAACGTTGTTCTTGTCTGGGGTCAAGTGATAATGTTTATCTAAGGAAGGAGTGGCCCTGAGTGAACAGCACGGGCAAGATGATCCTAGTTCGTGAGGGGATGTTACAACATTCAAGCCTTTCTCTGAAGTTTCAAGGTCGGCAGGGGTAGGCCAACTCGGTAGGTTGCCAACTCAATCAGGGAATGAACGAATGCATGAGCTTGGACTTGTATGGTGCCGAAAAAAAGAAAGAACAAAAACAAACAAAACCTTACTCAGTTGCCTTATTTATATAGCGGCAGAGGCACCTTAACGACAATCACCTCTGCTTGCAAGTAGCAATCCTGTATTGGCCAATGTACCAAACCCTCGACCTTTGTGTCGTGGTCTGTGTGCAGTTTCGGTGCATTGCAAATATTACAATTGTAAAAATCTGGCACATAGTTGAGTCTGACCTTATAGCTGGTATGTTTGCTAGAAGCAAGGCTTAAAGAATGACCACCAGATTGTGTTCAGCTCCGGTTTCTAACCCACCACCCAGTGAATGATTAATCTGATCGAATGGGAGTTAATGTTTTCCCATAGAATGCTTACAGAAATATCGTGTTACTCACACATATTTTCACACATCTTGCTCTGGAGTTAGTGTATGGTTCGTCCTACCGGGGCAAAGAGCAATAAAGGAAATTCTTGTGGCTCTGATGTTACTTTTTTTGCCCTGACCAACACAAGGGCACGAAAAGGCTGGCAGTGCAGCTCAGCCATGGCACAGCTGTTGCCGGTTGAGCCTGGCTGCCCCGTGACTGGCAGCCTCAGCACTCAGTAAGAATCCTTTGACCCTGGCAGCTGTCATTAATTGGATGGAGCTTTTCATGGCTCATCCCTTATGGCCAGCCACATGGCATCCTACAGAGCCCTAACTGTTCACCTGTCGGCTCTCGGATGTCTGCTGCTCTCAACCCGTGCTGATCAGGCAGAGTAAACTACGTGGCTGAAGTGATCCAGTCGTGTCGAGATGCCCGTGGTCGGTGTGGTCAGCCTCTATCGCACCGATAGTCACACTTGGTGTGACTTGGTGAGCTTCCAAGGCATAGGTGTATGCTGGAAATTCCGAGAGGCTGAACCTTGACCTTTCTGATCCTGGGTCTGATTAGACTTAAGTGGGAGTTTGCTTTTCGGCATACCTCTCCCTCTGAAGAGTGGGGAAGGGGGGGGGGAGTTGCATCCCTGAAAAGTTCTGAGTGCTATGTAGGTTCCTATAGGATCTCCTACCAGTCGAGGCCGAGGTGTGACCCAGATTAGCCAGCGTGAACGGCCATTAACATGACCAGTCTTTGCTCTCCAGCCTTTCCTAATGGAATGTATCTCCTGTCTGCAACTCCACAAAGACTACGCAGGAGAATTTTCCATAGCGCACTCACAGCCTAAGTGGCAACTCCACAAAGACTTTGTAGGAGAATTTTCCATAGCGCACTCACAGCCTAAGTGGCTTCGGTACCCATACGATAGCCAACAGACTTTTTTATCTCACGCAAATTATCTCACGCAACAATGAGAAAATGAGAAGCATAGTTGTCAGGAGAGCAGTCGAGGTAGTGAGTAGCGTGGAAGTAGCAGCTCAGGACGGCTGGGAAGGATGTGCCATAGTCGGCAGCAGGAGAGTAGTTGCTGTTGCATAAGAGTTGTGGAAGTAAGTTCCACAGTCTAGGACCTGAAGAGCAAAATCTTCTGTCACCAGCAATCTTGAAGCAGACGAATGGAACAGCTAATTTATTCTCTATGCATGACCCGAGTACGAGAGGAGGCTGAAACTGGTGCAGCAGTTCAGCTTTGTATGAAGGAGCCAAGTCGTGGCAGGCCTTGTGGGTCAGCCCAAGAACTTTTCTTTGTACCCGTTGATCATCGGAAGCCATCCAAGCTCTTTTAGCAATCGAGACACACGGTCAGACCTCTTGGATTTGAAAACTAGCCTTGCAGCCATATTCATAGCTAGCTGAAGTGGCCTAGTGGCTTTTTTCGGCAGCCTAGCCAAAAGCGAATTACAATAATCTAGCTGAGACAGAACCAAGGAGCTGGTTAATTTTTTGCAAGCCACCATGGAAGGCAGTTCCTAATATTAGATAGGGATCGGACGTGATGGCTAGCTGTGGAGGGTACCTTTCGAAAGACTAAAGTGTTAGCAATGGTGTCGGAAGTTGTGACGATTTCCACATACAGGAAAAAACAACGATGCAAACTAGGTCTTACCTGGAAGTAAACCGAAGCAACATATCTAGAAATAAAGAGTTACTGATCGCTGCATAATATGCGACTTGTGTCCCAACTTGTTGAAACTTGGTACTTAGGGATATATCATTCATTTGTATAGCACCATAGGAGAACTTAATCACTGTTCTGGCGATTCACATATGCTACTGTGCTCGAGCCCACGACCTCGGTCATCAAATACACGTCTGCAATTTGTTGAAGTGCATGTTTGGGGTTTCAAATACAGTGTAGCTTTGAGCCTTGTAAATTCCACAACTTGGCCAATACTTCACGGATCAATGGGAAATTTGAAATATGAGTTCAGCTCTGCTTGTAAATCACTGCAGTAGCTCATTTAAAATTTATTTTGGATAGGTATTGTCGTTCCGTGTCCTTGATTGTAGAAAATCAAGCTCCACGACGTTTGATGACTTTTATAGCAAACCCACAGGCCTCTCCATGCTGCTGTTGGAGGCTAGAGAATGTGTCATGTAGAGGCTTGCAGAGCAGTAGGCTAAATGTCGGACTAGCTGCATTAAATGGTGTCCTATTTATTTCATGATTAAAGCCAGTCTTTGGATTGTAGAGACGCATAGCATACGGTTCGACTCTTTATGGCAGTCGATCTGCAGCTTGATACCATCTTTCTTGTTTTGTTAGTTTTGACCATGTTTGTTACTAGGGTCTATCATCTCTCACTTAACCTCAAAAACATTTGGAAAGTTTCACCTGCTGCCGTGCTTATTGGTTCACTTGTTTGTTTTACATATAAACAACTTTAGCGATAATCAAACTATACATGCCGAGTGCACTCAAAAAACCTTGATCTTTTCTAAATCATTTCTTTGTCGTGTCTCACATGCTAATATTGACATCACGGTCTTCTTATTTAAATTGCAATGTCAAGCTTACATAAGTGCATTTCCTCTTCCGTCAAGTCTTGCCTGCTTTCAGTCAAGAAACATTACCAAAATTAAGGCCTGAAGAGTACTGCAGGCAAACTTGTTTGCACTTTTGTGACATCCAGTCGATATTATTGCAAATTTCTTTATTCATGACTTCTGGGCTGTGCATTTAATAGTCTGCTGCATTTGGGCATAACTCAGCAGTTCGGCTAGTCTGTCGTCAACGGCGTAGCTGCTACACCACACCTTTTTCTATCTGATCTTCACTTGCTCCCTGTCAAGCTTCAAATCGATTTCATAATCCTCAGTCTGGCTTACAGGTCACATCACTCGATTGCAACAGTCAGATTACCCGACTTCCTCTTATGTGCTCTCACACCACCCACTCGTCACAATCTAGTCATCTTGCTGTCACGCACACTAAATTGAAACGTTTTGGTGATAAACTCTTCAGCTGGCATGCACTGCAATTCTGGAACTTGCTTCTTGCTACCATCACTACCTGCAATCTTCTTTCGTACTGAAATCTCTACTTGTTTTGCTTGATCTCTCGGCAGCATTTGATGCTATTGATCTCCAAGTTTTCTCGAGCGCCTCTAATATCGCCTGGTCGTCTCTGGGATTGCCCTGCAATGGTTAAGATCCTATCTCAGTGAGAGACTCTAGAGTATTGATGTCAACGGGCAAAAATCATATAAGGAACCACTAAAGTACGGAATACCCAGGGCTCTTTGCTTGATCCGCTGCCGATGAAATCGCCAAGCAATCTAAGCTTTCACTTTTATGCCGAGGATACACGGCTGTACCTATGCTTGATCCATATGCTTGATCCCTACCAGCCTGAAACCTTGTCAACTTCTCTCAACTCCCTTGCTGTATGTTTTAATATCTGCACGTGGATGGCAGCAAACTAACTCAAATCAACTGACGATAAAACCAACTGACTAGCTATGAACAAACCTAGTGTGACTCAGGAATTGAAAAGCATAATGCTCAAAATCGGCTCTACCAGCAATTCTCCCATAGTATCTGCACAAAATCTTGGTGTCCTGTTCCAAAGTGACCTTTCACTAGATGACCTCATCAGCTCCACAGTAAAGTCGGCCTACTTTCACTTACATAACATTGCAAACATACGAGCCTGCTTACACACGGATATTACATCCAAGCTGGTCCATGCATTTGAGACATCCCGACTTGGCTTCCGTAGCTCACTATTTGCAGATCTTCCGATTTGTACAATCAAGCACTAATAGTTGATGTAAAACTCTGCAGCCAGGCATGTCTGTCAGCCAGCGTGGCGGAGCATTGCAGTTGCCACAGTACACCACTTTTTGCCGACCTGCAGCCACGTCCAATCAAGCAGCTATCGACTTCAAGGTTCTGTCACTCACTCTTAGGTCCCTCCGTTTTATAGAGTGCAAAGTTCTTATGCTGACCCACAAGGGCTGCCACGGCTTGGCTCCTTCATACCTAGCTGAACTGCTGCACCAGTTTCAGCCTTCTCGTGCCCTCAAGTCCTGCACGGGCAGTAAATTAGCTGTTCCATTCCTCCGCTTAAAGACCGCTTGCGACAGAATCTTTTGCCCTGCAGGTCATTGGCTGTGGAACTCACTTCCACAATTCTTAAGCAACGTTGTCTACACTCCTGCTGCCGACTGTGGCGCATCCTTTCTAGCTGCCCTGAGTTGCTACTTCCATGCTACACACTACCTCAATTATTCTCCTTACTCAGCCATGTTGCTTACTTTCTCTTTGTTGTGTTAGACTAAGTCTGTTGGCTGCCGAATGGGTACCGAAAGCTGCTTAGGCTTTGAGTGGCTTATACAAAACTCCCCAGCGTAACAATCGCATAGTCTTTGTGGCTTTATGGAGTTACAGACGGAGTTGCATACATACATACGTACGTGCATGCCTCCAGCCTGCCCATCAAAACTACCCCCCAACCAGGCTAGGCATAATGGTACCTGCTCTTCTGACTCAAATCGTGTAGCTATGTCTCGAACCGAACTCAAAACTTTTTGGAGATCGTGCCTTTAGTTAGTATAACTTCAGACTGACGCGACGACATTCCCCGACTTAACATTTAAAAAAGCTAAAATGTGCACACATTCCTCTCAGTATTTTCCGGATCAGTTTGATTTGACCTTTTTGTACTTATGGGTGCTGACAGGGTGCATTTTACCACTAACAATAGTATGCAGGTTGACATTGCATGTTATCACTACCCATACGATCGTGCTTCCTGTGCAGCATATGTAAATGCTCTGAAAGAGGTTAAATTCTCCGAGGGTGCCATACAAATGCATGATTATTATTATTTTTCAAGTCTCAGATAAAGACATCTGCTTTGGTCAGTTTCCCCGTTGCCCCTGTGAACTTTTCTTATCGTGTTCCTGCGCATGCTCACCTATGCATGCTCACCCATGCATGCATGATTCAGTGCATGTTACTACCCAGAGGTCCTACTAACCGGTGCTCATGAGTGTCTTAATGCTTGCTGTAGGAGCATGCCAGCCTTAGAGTGATACCAATTTGTTCTTGCATGGAGGATACCTTGTATATCGCTAACCCTTGGGGATTGATTCTCGTGCAGCGAGTTAAAAGGTGCATGGATTGAGGTCAAGTTCCCGTAGAGTGAAGCTCTGTGAACAACCTATTATTATGACTATTAAGCTTGACCTGGCTTGTATCTGACCGACTGACTGAAAGCATTGGGTATGTCTTAGACTAGGGATAGTGTGCTCTCTCTCGCCTCCCGACTGCCAGTCGGGCGTTCAAGTCATACACCACGTATGCATTTATTGCTCTAGTAGCTTACACGGCGTGATAGATGCTCGAGCTCTTCTGTACCTATAAATGTAAATAAATTTAGTTGACTTGTATTGCACCCCAAGAGAATTTAATCTCTATTCAGGTGCTTCACATAGGCCACTCGGCTTGAGCTCACGATCCCGGTCAATCAAATGCATTCACCTTGACTTTGGTCAAGATGCACCTCAGCCACTGGGCCAAACTAGCACGGCATATAAATGACGCTATAGAATCAGATCACCTTTTTTCATACATATTTATGATATTACTCCAGGTTTCTTACAAGTGGGTAAGACAGTCAGCTGCAGACTTAATACTAGCAATCTGAAGTCGTAGTTTTTGTTCTCACTCCACCCAAGAGGTCCGGTACTGACCAATGCACCCCTGGATCTTAGTCTATGGATAAGGTGCTCGCATTTAACGAGCCAAGTCATGGGCTCAAGTCCTGAAACAAGCAATTATTTATCGTCTGCTGAAAGTGGGGCAGGGTATCTGGTAAGGCTCTTCTGTCGTTATATAAATGCGGTTATTGAATCGGCCCACATGTACTTTACTGTTGCTTTTTTATTTTTATCGCAAGCCTTTATCAGTGACTTGATCATAACAAAAATCCAAAAATTATCAAACAATCTAATAAACCTATCATAAATTTGGACCCTAATTTTGCATTTTGTCTGCTACGTGGCATCTGCCAAGTAAAACTCACATGACCCGTGCTCTGGCTATGGTATAACGTGGTTTCTGGCGATTTGCTGTCGTGCGGGGGATAGTCACGAGTCTGCTGTGATTGCTGGTAGTGCACCACCAAGCAGTGCCACATTTCCCAATTTAATTGTAGAATGTATGAATTTAGCAATTTCAAAATGCACAATTACCGAATGCTGTCTGCCGTCGAAGTATGCCAAAATAATTTTGCCTCAAGCAGGAAATGACCTGGCAACTTCAGCGTTACCTATCTAGTGCTGTAAACCAATTAGCAGCCAATTAAACTATCCTCTTTTGGCATTCAACAAAAGGCCAAATTATTGGCAAATGCTTTTAGCTGTAACCGACAAATGCTTTTAGTGGTCACCGATTCACTATATGTTTCCATTTTTAATTTGAAACCTGAAACATTGCTTTTGTCACTCCTAGGAATGTGAGGATAGCCCAGGGGAAGGTCTTCACCCTTGCGACTGTAGTCATGGGTTTGAGTCCTCCTTCAGGCATTTCTTTATTTCAGCTGAATTCGAGGCGATTGCCATCGCTGCTGTTCTGCTGCTGTACACATGTGACTTTTAAGTAAGCTGAAATTTATTTTTACATCTCCTCAGCTCAGTCAGTGACTTCGGTCAGTGGCTCATTGAAGGTGACTCGTCCGTTTATGTTTTCGCAATGCAGAGGGGGGCTCAGATCGCGGGTTTGAGCTCTGAAGCAGGCAATCCTTTATTACTGCTGTTAGCAGAGTAGTAGCCACCAAGGCTCATTAGCTGCTGCATAAATGAGGCTGCTAAATCTCAGCTGACCTTCACCATTCCTTTTTTACTTAAATTAATCCTGGCTGATAAAATCAGTTACTTCTCACCAATGCAAACTAGCAATCTTACCTCATTTAGCAGCACCGTATATATATATATATATATATATATATATATATATATATATATATATATATATATATATATATATATATATATATATATATATATATCAAATAAATAAATAAATATATGAGCCGATTTGTTTCCCATATATATCAAATAAATAAATAAATATATAAATATATATATATTAAATAAATAAATATATATATATATATATTAAATAAATAAATATATATTAAATAAATAAATAAATAAATATATATATATATATCAAATAAATAAATAAATAAAAAAAATATATATATATATATATGAGCCAATGGTTTCCCATGCAAACATTTCATAACATATACTGTAACTTCATGCTGGACCCCATGAGACTAGGAAAAATGGATTTATAAGGCATTCCGGGTAAGTTTTGGAAGTATTTCAGCTAGCCTTCTCTATCAAGGATTGATAATCCATTAATTAGCAAAGTGAACTTATTGTCCAAAGAAGATCCCGTGCTTTCGGAGATGTCAGTTATCTATAGCATCCTGGAATTGCACACCATTGATCCGAATCATGCTGCTGCATGCACCTCTCCACCTGCTTCTTAACCTCTTCTCAATTGTGGTTGAATTTAATCCTGTTCTGGGAAAATGTTCTCGGTCGAAGCCAAGCGTTTAGGTCTTTAACCTTAGCTTCACACTTGCGTGGAGGGCCAATCGACAAGATTCTGCTGCAGTGGCTGCTGCCATTCGATGGTAACATCGATGGGTGCCCAGTATCCCGAGGGATTTTCACCAGTGGATGGGGTCAACCACATGTGCACACACACACACACACACACACACACACACACACACACACTTACACACACACACACACACACACACACACACACACACACTACATCGAATTTTGTTGCGGGGCGGTGTCTTGCTTATTCGGTCAGTTTGGGGGCTTACCTTGTTACCATTCGATTTGCGTCTTTCAGTAACGGAGACATCACTCTGTCGTCACACTCGAACGAGACATCATCATCATCATCATCGCAGCAGAGTCCGCTCTCGGCTGACGATAGAGGTTGGCATCTTAACGTCGTCAGGCGGGCCCTGTCGTCTTCTCTCTCCTTCCGTCGTCGCGACGAGGACGAAGCCATCCGTCAGGACAATGCTCTCTCTCGAGCCGGGCAAGCCGCCAAGCACGCCCGGGTCGTCTCCGACCCGTCGGCGATCGGTCGTCGTCCGACTGCAGTGCAGTGTCAGCCCGCGGCAGCAGCGGCGGCGGCTGCGCTGCTGCCGCTGCCTCGGCGGCGGCTCGGGTCGGAGCTCGCAACAGACGAGGCAGGCATCCCTGTCGCTCCCACTGCCGCCGCAGTGTTGCCACCAGCTTCCGCCGCCGGCGGCAGTGGTGAGCCGGCACGGCCTGCCTCATCGATTGTCAATGCTAACGCCTCGGGCAGCGGCAGCGGTGGCTACATGGGTGGCAGCATCAGCTGCGTTGACCGCAGCGACGGCAGCGGAGGCACCGATGACCAGGACGACTCGACAACTCTGAGCGGCAGCGGAGTAGGAGAAGCAGCACTGACCTCAGGCTCTGCGCCTCCTCCAGTGGCTGCACTGCCTGGCGCAGTGCCGCCGAGCGGTGATGCTGCTCCGCTGCCTCTGGCCGAGGCTGTGCCGGAAGCTACTGCATTGGATCAGGATCGAGGACGCTGGTCTAGGCTCCTGCCGGTAGGGAGATGCGATGCCAAATCGGTCGACACCATTTCGCTAGCTGCACTTATCGCATGCTATCCGGGCCAGGTTGGACACACGGCTCTCGGCCACTCCAAGTCCCCCCTCACAGTTCGCTGGGCAGGCCGTGAGCCCTTTCCATCGAGCATGTGTGAGTGCTAGGTCCCACTCCGCCTGGGTGGTCGTGGCCTGCCTGGAACGGTTTCAGCTGCTGCCCCACCTTCTGGCGTCCAGCAGACAGGGCTCTGCAGGGGATTACAGGCCGGGCTCTGCCGAGCTGTACAGCGTGCTGTCCCTGTAGCAGGCAGGTCCGTGCGTTCAGTTGGGGCAGGCTACGCCAGTGGACACCTAGTAGACTGCCACTTGCCAAGTGGCCGGCGAGAGGCAGTGCAGCGTGCCGCTGTCCAGGCCCGGTTCTGATTTCTCGGTACCTGCGCTCTTAAAAGGAACCGCAGTCGCCGTTTCGACTTACTTGTCGATTTCGCTTCGCACCTCCCAGTGACATTGCAGCGCTCGACTTTGTCTAGCTGCTTTGCTCATTACTGGCGCAGCTCGACGTAGTCGGTCGTCCGAGAGCTGCAGCAGCAGCTGCTGCCACCGGTGACCGCTGCCGATCTCCGGGGGCAGAGGGCTGTGATGCTGACCTCTGCGTGTCTCTTGCAGTCGTACCGGCAGCGATCGGACGAATTTAGAAAGCTATTCAAAGGCGTGCCCGAGGAAGAGCGTCTATTAGTAGGTGAGCTCTCCGCTGCTGTCCTGCTGCTGTGGAGACGCGCTCGTGCAGTCGATTGCTCTTGCGAGTTCTGGCAACTAGCAGAGAGAGAGAGAGAGAGAGAGAGAGAGAGAGAGAGAGAGAGAGAGAGAGAGAGAGAGAGAGAGAGAGAGAGAGAGAGAGAGAGAGAGGGGACACACGTCATTGACTCCATCCGGTCGGTGATCGCAAGCTTCCAGATGCACGAGGTTCAGGTCGTGCTCACCGAGACTTCTGCCACTGTTCAGGTCCTTCCTAGCATACAGCCGGGCTCTGAATTTTAATTTTAATTTATTTAACTCTTAACTGAATTTTCGACTTGTATGCCGTATTGCCATGTATGGAGACATGTGTGCACGTGCATGTGTGAGCAAGGGACCACCATGTGAATCCTGCTTGTAGGATCTTTAGTGAGGCACCTTCCGGTAGTCAATTCCTAGTTATATGTTTGCTCACTTCGTATAGAGGCAATATGTCTAGCCAACTCGCGCCTCAGTCTTCGCCCTGAGGCAAGGTGCTTGCTAGTCGTGACCCTGATCTTGGGTTTGGCTTCTTCGGTCTCTAGTCGGAGTGCTCACTGCAAGCGGTGGCGATAGCCGGTAAAGCTCTTCTTCCGCTATGCAAATGAGACTGTTTAACCAGTTAACCTCGAACTTTAACCGGCGGCCGAATCCCATGAGCTGCTGTGCAACAGGTGAACTTGCTGTCGAATATATAGTCGAAAGGTGCCAGGTATTTGCCTTTTTTGGACTGAATTTGTGATACACATAAGCTCCCCAGCAGACCGCCGGCCTCGATATTTTCAAGCTCTGTCACCTCTTCCCCTCTGTGGAGTATCTTTGGTGATCATCATGAAGATAACGAGATGATCTTGGTCAGAGTATTAATCCAAAATGTGGTTCGTGGCACTTGGTGAGGCATATCAGGGGCAGCAGCTGTTAGGTGCAGGCCTTCGACGCTGTCGGTTCGGCTACAACTCTTGAGACTGACGAGGCATGAATAGCTGAGTTGCTATATCAGAGTGCAGCTATAGCCTTCACGTTATATTCGTGCTCATCCTTGGCTTGGCTCTGTTTACCACCTTTCTCCCGATGTCGTGCTGTTTTTCCATTGCTTTGCCAGGCTGTAGCCAGAGACCTTTTAAAGAGATGCGTAGGTTTCAAAGGGATAGCTTAACCTAGACTTTGCCCCGAATCAGCCTGCAGGAAGTATCAAGAGTCCCTTTTGGGGTGGCTGCAGCCTGGCTGCCACGCTGCCTACATGCCTGTGTGTGGCTGCTTGCTGTTTCAAAACTTAGGCGGTGCACGTATCGAAAATCGTGCCGAGAGTGTATCTTAGGAAATGCTCGATTTGGGCCCGAAGTCACTAGCTTTCGCCTGGCCAGTTTAGTCAACGAGCTTCCCGCTTCGTGGTGGAATGGTGCAAACAGCTTGGTTCATCTGCTGCAGGGTCTTCCAAATGTTTCTAGCTTCATTTTCCTGCTGCCGATCGAGCGGCAAGTTTGTGTCTGATGATGTGAAGCCGATCAGTAAGTGAGTGAGATCATCGTGCTGAGGACGGCAAGCGTGTAGGAGTGACTGCATCCTGGAAGAAGTCGATTCTCGAGTCATGCGGCATCTTCTATCGCTTAGCCCGGTTTCGTGTTTTCTGCTGCACAATTCGAGGACTGGCTAGCTGCAATGTCCCGGCTCTACGAGGTCGAGCTCTCTCAGGCGCTCGGAGCCACTGCACGATGGGTCACCGAGCCTCCTCGATGACTTGTGCTCGTGCACTGCTCTGAGCGCTGCCTCTGCTGCACAGAAAGTTGCTGCTGTCGCCATCGCTGCTCGGCTGCCGCCACAGCCGCTTTTCATGGATGGCTGGCTGCCACTGCAGCAGGCTGCTGTATCAATGGCTGTCGCGAAATGCTTCGGGCAGGATGAGAACGAGGCTGAGAAATGGCCGAGCAGAGGGTGCAGACAGTTGAGCCAAGACCCGTCTGCCAAGGAGTGTCGATGATCCGTCACCTTCATGGGACTGGGAGCTGTAATCAGATATTGGTACCGTGGCAGCTATGAAGTCAAGCGATGATGAACCTGGCACAGGGTCCAGCAACGTCTCAAAGCCGGGACGTTCGGGCAGCGGTTTGTAGCACCTGGAAATGCTGCCTGGAAGCGAGAGGTTAGACCGAGCGGATCTGCGTAAAGATTCGGCGCTGCATGGGAATATAGTGTACTGTATTGCCGTCCATAGCTCCACAAAGCCACAAAGGCTAAGTGAGTGTTACGCAGGAGAACTTTCTATGGCGCAGGCAAAGCTCAAGTCGCTTTCGGTGTGCATACGGTAGCCAACATACTGCATCTCACGAAACAAAGGGAAAGTGAGAAGCATAGCTGAGTCAGGATAACTGTCGGGTAAGTGAGTAGCATGGAAGTAGCAGGTCAGGTTAGCTGGATTGGGTATGTCACATTCGGCAGCAGGACTGCAGTTGTCGTTGCATAAGAGTTATGGAAGTGAGTTCCACAGCCTAGGACCTGCAGAATAAAAGCTTCTGTTGCCAAGCAGTTCATCGAGGTATCAAGGAGCCAAGCAATGGTGGGCTTTGTGGGTCAGTGTACAAATTTAGCCATGTATTCATTGATCTACTGGAAGCCATCGCAGCTCCTCCAGCAAAGAAGACTCATGGCCGAACCTCTGGGATTTGTCGACCAGCCTTGGAGCCACATTTATCACCGGTTACAATGGTTTAATGGTTATTTTTGGTAGCCCAGCACAAGCAGAGTTTTAGTAATACAGCAGGAACTATGTAGCCAGTGAGACATTTTAGCATGCCATCGAGGTAGACAGCCCATAATCTTAAACAGGGATTGGGCATACTGGCTAGCTTCGGAAGCAATCTTCTTAACAATGCTTTCAAGCTGTAAGAAGTTATCAAATAGGACATCTACATTCCAAGCACATGGGGAGGTTGCACTACAGCATCATCAATTAGAAGTGCTAAGTCTCCTAGTCAAGTCGAAAGCTTGTCGTGTCCTATGAGTAGGAGTTCGTTTTTATAATTGTTAAGTTTAAGGAAATTTGCCAACATCCAGGATCAAATGTATGTATGTGCTATGCAAGCATCCAGTCTATCTGCTGAAGCAGATTGCGATGGCTTAAATTAAACACTGCTGGATATCGTCAGAAGATGGATGTGTGTGGAGGTGCTGCGGTTTCGAGGTGGAGGCGGGGCTGTGAGGAGGGGAAGGAAAGTAAGTTAAGGGCAAGCTCTTTCCACGCCCGTTCATTGCTTTGGATGAGGTGTTGCACGATTCTGCCATTGATTATGATTAGTAATAATACATTTGTATAGCGCCCTCAGAGAGCTTACACTCTTTCTAGGCACTTAACATATGATGAAATACAGACAAGTTGACGTTTGCCGTGCATATTGCTGTTCTTCACACATTTTATTAATCAGCGGCGTGTGGGCCTAGATGCTAGTGCGACATTGCAGTAGGATAGCGACACAATAGTAGAACAGCTAGTAGAACAGCTGCTTGCTGTTCACGAGCCGGGTTGTGGGTGAGAGTCCTGCAGCAGGCAATCCTTTATTGCCTGCTGCAAGCTGTAGTGATAGCCGTTAAAGGCTTTTCTGCCACTATATAAATGAGGCTGTTAAATCAGCTAGCATTTTTTTTTTAGCAACACAGAAGTAGAATAGTGACATAGCAGTAGAATAGCGACATCGCAGAAGAATAGTGGACTGCAGCTGCTTTGGTCATAGCTTAGTGCGAACCGGTGTCTTTTTTGCAACCTTGGCGTAATGATTGGCAAGTCCGGAAGTGCTCTTCACCCCACCTACCCCTCTACCGAGCTCCCGTAGCTGTGATACACGTGTGATACACGGGAGTATGTGTGCGAAAGGGGGCAGCAGACCGCTGTGTGTGTACCCGTAGCAGATGCTTATTGGAACATGCACTGCATTTGTGTCCCAATCTGCTCAATAGAGATGAGCTGCTGTCATGCCAACAGCTCAAACGTGCAGTATTTGGAATGCTATGTAAGAAGTCATAGCAACAGCAGCTGTTGCATAACATTCTGACTGCTTTTCGTACTCAAATCGTTTACCTATACGTCGTGAGAACTTCAAATCTTCTGGAGACCATGCGTTTAGATCGTATGCTCCCAAAGCCCGGAACTCACTCTCGACTGATGTCACAACGTCCCCTGACCTGACAACATTTAAAAAGTAGTAAAACGCAGCTGTTTATCACAGCATTTAGTGGGCCCTTGTGATTCGTCCTTTTGTGTGCTTATGCGTACTGATGCATGCTATCACTAATAATATTTTGCATGTTGACACCGTGCATGTCACCTCTAACCATATTATGCTTGTTGACATTGTACATGTTACAACTAACCATTTGATCTTGCTTCCTTTACAGAATATGTAGGGTGCCTAAATGCAGATTAAGTTCTCTGGGAGGGTTATGCAAATATATTACTGTTATTATTATTGTTATACTTAGATGTAATGTACTCTTGCTGAGTTCTGATCGGCTGCAGCAGTGGCTTGACGACAGCCGGATGCTTACCGGAAGCTGATAGGTGGCCAGAGTTTATCAGTATCAATGGGATTGGAGAAGGAGGATAATTCAAGTTATAATTATAATAACAAGTTTTGCATATAGCAGCGTAAAAGAAACAATTCTCCGTCTAAATGCTTTACAACTCCCTGCCGAAAAGGTAATAACCAAGAGTTAATGCCAAGCAATGTAGTATGCTTAAAGAAGCATGCAAAAGCATACAAGTTTCCCTGGGCAGCTGGTTTGTAGAACCCTTGGTTAGTATGTATAGTATAGTAACATGCACTGAATCATGTGTAAGTAAGCAGGCAAAGTACTCCTGAACGAAAAAGATCAGTATACTGGAGCACAGGGAAAGCACAGGGGAACGCATGCATCTTTATCTGAGACTAAAATTGTGCAAAGTCAATGCAGGTGATTGCATAAGCCGGAAGCAAGTTACATTTTTGTTGCATACGAACTGAATACCCGATTGCCAAGAGGTTTCAGTTTTGTTCGAGGAGCATCAAGATGGCTTGAAGCCGAGGGGCTGGTGGTGCGACAACACACTGGGCAAGCTAAGTAGGTCGGATAGGTAAGCTGGCTGTGTGAAGCGACCTATTGGCCAGAGAGAGGATCTTGAAATGGATGCAATTATTGATTTTGAAATGGATGCAATTATTGATTGGAAGCCATAGGACGTCTTACAGAGATGGTGTAACGTGGATAGGCAGGATCATCATGCTAGTGACAATTCACACATTTTTCTCTGTCTTCTCCGTCCACTGTTACTGAAGAAAAGTGCAGTGCTCATCTTTTTGCATCTGCAATGCTTTTTGCGGAGGCAGTCAGTTTATTATGCTTTTTGGACACTATTGCAATACAAACTACAATAGTTATGCAGTCAGCCATCGTATCTTTGTTGCAGACTATTCCTGTGCACTGAAAAAGGATTTCCTCGTTCACGGCAGGCTATACGTGAGCCAGAACCGGATCGGCTTTTATGCCAACCTTTTTGGATGGGAAAGCACGGTTCGTTACACAAGCTGATAAACAGCTCGCTCCTGTTTTTGCCTGTTTGCCTGCTGCTTCACTTTTGCTGCCCTCCCCGTGGTAACTGTCTACCTCAACTTCCACATTGTGTGAAAGCTGCTTACCTCAACTCACCTGGTGATTGATGCAGACAGGCTTTCAGTTCCTCGAACGTAACTTGGTAATTTGCCATGCATCTGCTCAAACTACTAGTGCTCTGGATTGACTTATACTCAGTTCTATGGTTGCTGTGCATGCCTTGCCCCAAATGTGGCCAGTTTTGAGCCCGAATTTTTCCCTTGCTCAGTTATTGTTTTAGCAAATTCAGGCTTTAGCCTCAGCTCAGTTTAAGTATTGTTTAACAAATAAGCAGATCCCAGCACATAGGAAAACCACGTCGTTGTAGAAGAAAACCAAGGTCAACATTTCCATTGTAGCATATATTATATTATATATTGTATATATTACATATATTATAGCCGATATTCTCTTGTGTCGTTTTGATTGCTGTATGCACTGTTAACAAACTCTCTTTAGTGGCCAGACAGTTTGATGTTGCATCTGAGCTCTCATCATGCCTTTGAAAAGACTAGACCTGGTGCAGATTTGTATTGCTGCTGCTGTGCTTGTTAGTAAAAGGGTTAGCCGGAAACTGTTGCTTGGTTGCAAACGGTATAATAATACTAATACACTTGATAAAGTGCCCTCAGAGAACTCAATCTCTTTCTAGGCACTTGACATTTGCTGGAAAGGAAGGTATACAGATGTATATGTTTGTGTTTCTGACTCAAGTGACAGAAATCTCGATTGAACGAAGCTTGGTAGATTGTGTACATAAGCCATCTATTAGATTCAGTCATGTAGCTGCACCACTGCAGATTGTATTGAAGCAGTACCATATGAACTGGTAATGTAGCCTCCTGTGGCAGACAACTATGTGCTTTGAGGGCAAGCATGATATTACTCACCATTCACCATTCAATTGCGTTTCCCTTTGCAGCAAATGTAAGCACCTAGAAAAAAAGTTGAGTTCTCTGAGGGTGCTTTATCAAGTGCACTATTATTATTATTATTGTTGTTATAAGGAAGTCAAATTTGTACTTCCTATAATCGTCATTGTATATGAGCCTTTGCTATGCCATGTCGCTGTACTGCCTATGCCATGTCGCTGTCGCTTTAAGGTTCCCGAAGCAGTCGCTAAGCTTTACTGTTTTAGATCTGTATCCCACTTCACGAGATCACTGCTATTAACAAGTGCAGGACTGCCAAAGTCATTCCAAATGCAATTCAGATTACTACTGCTAAAGACCGGTTCCTTTTTTCTTCGTTTGTTGCCAGAGATCAGACGTACCTTGTCATATTCAAAGCTTGGATATGTGCACTTACTGAGCGTGTAAGTACCTCCTATTCGGGTTTTATAAATCTGTTCTGTTGGTGGTTCACCGATTGAGAAATCAGCCTGAGAAGAGTTTTCAGGACCTTGGCTTCTGGAGAGCCTGCAATTATGAACGCTGCTGCTAACAGCCTTTTGTGTAAGGCTTTTTTGCATCACTAGCTTAGCTTTTTACAAGCACTAACAATTCAGAGCTTTCTCTACCGTGTCATTGTATATGCCACTGTGATTTTGAATGAGGATACTTTAAAGTCTGATTTAGCTGAATGATTTTTGCAAATGAATTTTGTTGGATCTATTCAGCGATGCAGAGCCAATTTTTCGATATAATGTCGATGACTTTGATCGCTGATGCTATAGTCAGCTTGCTGCTTGCACCATTTCTGGTGTTGTGGGCAAGTATGGCTTAGCGATTTTCTGACTTCCCGAGACTTTTCAGTTGTCTAGTTCTTTTATTAAGATTTCAGCTACCGGGGAGATTATATGCTGTCATAGTGCAGTCTCCGATTTGTCTCCCTGGCAAGTGAAGCTCGTCTGAGATTTGAACTTCTTAAGAGACCTCCTTCTTTGTAAGGCCGGCACTTTTTATGAATTTGTCCATGTGGTCTTTCATAGCTTGCACTTAGTGTCTGGCTTCTGTCGTAGATCCCTATAAAAGCCGGCACTCTGGCACCATACTTTTATTTTATGTAAATAAATAAAAAAATAAATCCTAGCTGATTAAACAGCTGCCTCTTTTTGTATAGCGACAGAAGAGCCTTTACGGCTATCGTCACTGCAAGCAGTGGCGATAAAGAATCACCCACCGCAGGAATCGATCCCACGACATCGGGACCGAGGTCGTGAAAGCAACCGCCTTACCTAGTGTGCCATCACGGCTCACCATGTAGTCTTGGCAGCCAGGATAAATTGCTTATCAGCCTTGTGAAAACGCTGTTTGCTTTCAGGGCACCTGTTTACAGGTCTATGCTTAGTGCCAGGCTTTTACTGAGCAGAAGCCGCCAAGCAATTCACTCTGTGGATGCCTACCCTGCAGCCATTGAGCTGCCTACGTTTGCTGTGTGCAAATGTCTGTGCTTTTCATACAGCAATGCCGTTTTCAAGACTCGTGGCTTGATCACCTGCCTGCTTTTTTTTAAAGCCGATCTCAGGATCTGATCTTTGGGCTCTGGTGCGCTGGCTATATGGAGCACCTCAGGAAGTCGGGCACTCAGGGGACGAGCCTCACATTGCTTCGGAAGCAGTCGAAGAGCTTCTACCCTCGGAGCATGGCTCAGATGGCTTGCGCATTGAACGCGAATCTCTGGAGGTAAGGGCTTGCCGATTCGTACTCGCAGCTGGGGTTACGAACAGCACTGGTAGCTGTGATTGTTTGCTCCTTGGCAATTCATAGCTGCTGGCTGGTAGGCATTCATATTTATAAAACGGTAGTAGGAGACTTAGTTGCTGAAGCTTTGGATAGGCTGGATACCGTTTACTCTGAGCTCCATCAAAATGCATAGGGAAGGAATTCGGGATGCTTGTGACAGAAAATTAACGGTTTAACTTCATAGTAATAATAATAATAATAGTAATACATTTGATAAGTGCCCTCAGAACTCAATCTCTTTCTACGCACTTTACTATTGCTGAGTGCTTTACTTGTCACTCCTACAAGTACTACCTTTCCCCTCTAGGCACTCACATTTAATCAAAGTCGTGGTTCTTGCCAGGTTCTTTTTACTGAGTTGAATCTCTCAGACGTGTTTCCAGGCCGCTCTCGGATGCCTTCTGCTTGGCATATCACTTGATCACAGTGATCGTCCTATCAATTTGGTTGCCCAGCCTCAGGCGCCTTGGCCGACGTCAGGTCAAGGGAAGCAGCAGGTTTAGGAAGGCCTATCTCTTCCTATCTGCTTGGTGGCGATTCTGTGCATTGCCTGACACAAGTGCATTGTGTTGTTAGCCATTGTCACTGCTTCTAGATATGTTAATGTTTTCTATTTCATAGAGGTCACACAATGAAATCAGAAATACGATGATTGGTGATGTCGAGCCCCTTGCTATTGCATTGAACGGAACTACCATGGATCACAGCCACCACAGCAGAAGCAGTAGCAGAAGCAGTAGTAGCAGGGGCGACAGAAGCAGGAGCAACAGCAGCGGCAGCAGCTGCATCGCTAGCGATGAGCCAGAAGTGGATGAAGACCATGATACTGTGAATCTCGAAGGTACTGAAGAATAAATCGTGTTTAATTCCAAAATGCCTGGCAAGACACATATGTTACTTTGTTCAACTGCAAAGGCTGCATTCTTATTTTCCACATGACCTGAAAGTTATGCATTTTTATAGTTAACTTTTATGAAATAATCCATTGCTGCCGAGTCTTAGTCCTGTGGTAAAGTACTTTACGGTCCAGGTCGTGGGGCCTAGTCCTGCAGCAGGCAATATTTTATTGTTGCCTGATTCGAGTGGGGTCAAAGCCCCAATGACTTATCAGACAAATGAGGCTATTGATTCAGCTGATCTTGGCTTTTGGCAACTCAAAGTTTATGACACTCCTATGTTTCTAAAACCTGTAACTTATTACCAACTGACATCATGACAGCCCCTGACTTGAAGGCGCTTAAATCAACCTGTTTGTCACTGCATTTGATCAGTGTTAATTGTTCTTAATGTATATATGCTTACTAAAATTGTGAATGTTATCACCAATCAGTTGACATGCTTTCTTTCTAATATATGTGCCGTGCTCATAGACAGACTTAGTTCTCTTGGGGCTCTATGCACATTGTATGTTATTATTATTATTGCAGTCTGATGCAAGCAGTATGAAAGACAGTAAGACTAATCTGCTGCTGTAGAAACAAGGCTGTTTAAATCAGCTACCCTTTATTTTTACTTTTATCGTTGGTTGCACGGATATACAGCACTATGCTACAGCTGCCGTCTTATCTTAATCATCGAGATACAGATTATCTTTGGAAAAATGTGGCATCAAATGTTGTGCTCTTGACAGTGCTGAGACGGGCACTTGCATGGCTGATAGGCTTTGGTGTAGGAGTTGTGCTGTGCTGCTGGTCTGTGGGAGCCTCACCGTGCTCAGCGCCTTCTCAGGCTGTTGCCATAGCAACAGTGTGCGGTGGGACTTCTGTGAGAGCAGGACAGTTTTTTTATGTAGTTTGAGTACATACATATCAGCCAGCCATTTTTTTTAAAGAAAATGTGCAGCTAGAAGATAAGTAGAGGTTATTGCAAGATAGTGGGAGCAAAGTCTTAGTGCAATCTTTTTTCTACTGCAAACTGCCACTGCCTGCTACAATATGGCTGTGCAAAGCTCAAATAGCAACTGTATATGACATGCATCTGTGTTTAAAGCATACCTGGCAAATTTCACGGCATTTTGTCACTGATGCTTTGTCGAAAAAATTGAAATATACTGCATGACACTGCACTGTGGTCTGGTTGTGATAGCACAGCACTGAGATCCAATATAAATTGGTTGCATGAAGTAGAAATAGAGATTGCATAAGGGGCAGTGCAATTTAAAGCCGTATTAAGCAAACTTTACAGTTGACTGTACCCTCCCATAACTGCTATCCACTTTCGGTCCACATACGATTTCCGGTTTCTCGAAAACTTGCTTGTGGAATGCCGTGAAATTCGGCTGCTCAAATGCTCGAAGCCCACAGTGTTGCACGTATCGAAGAATTGTTAATTAAGCTCGGTGCATCTGATTATTTCGCAGTAAAATTAGGTAATTCATCGCTCTCCAACGCAGGTGTGGGTGGTGAACTGGGGACAGCCGGCTCGGATCTGGCTGGTAGCAGACGCTCAATCAGGCAGGCAGACGGGTGTGCGGTAGGGCGGCAGGAGGCAGGCAGCAGAACTGCTGCGTCTTTGCAGGACAGCCGATATGCAAGGCTGTTTCCCTCGTGTCGTTCTTTGCTCAAACCGGATGGGCAGCTTCGCTCTTCAAAGACGAACTTTTTTTGCATCGACCGCGCTGTAGAGGGCAGCAGCAGCACGTGGCCTGCCTTGGAGGCCTGTCCTGCTCACGGTCATGAGCACAGGGGCGTTCAGATGTTGGACAGCACGTTCAACCTGCCGGCTCACGAGCTGTTTGCACTCCTGTTCACGGACAGCCCTTTCTTTGCCGACTTCTTGGCCAAGAGAGCGACGAGTGGTAGGGATTCGCTGCTGACGTCTCGCACGGCACTTTACTTGCTCACGCAGCAGCGCACCGCCGGTCGCCACGTGAGCAAGCCGCCGCTGCCCACCGAGTTCCACCATGAGATGGTGCGAGGCCAGTGGCCCCTGCCGACGCGTGCCGTGAGCGCAGTCGGTGCCGCTCTTGCAGATCTCGCTCTGTCGTCCTGGCCTGAAAGCCCCAGCGCCGACGGGAAGAAGCAGCGAAAGATCACGTACACGCTCGCTATCAATGCTTCTTTTGGACCAAAGCGATCGCCGGCAACCGAAGTGCAGGTGCGTACTCGGTCCGTCCGTCGGTCGGTCGTCGGTCGAGCTCACCTCAGCCGATGCACGAGCAGGCGCGAGTTCTCGTTCCCGATTGCTGTTGACTGTGTTCCCGGTCCGTGCGCCTTGCACCTGCCTGCCACTTGGGCTTGCCCGGACTCGCGATGATGGCGGCAGCAAAAGGAGAAAAAACCCGAGCGCTCGCCGATTTGCGAATGGGTTTTCAGATAGCGCTGCCGGAGACGGTGCCCGGCCGCTTCTACGCCGTCGACTGCGAGTGCCTCAACTCGCCCACGCTGCCGTACGGCGAGAACTTCTACGTGCTCAACAAGTACTGCATACTGCACCTGTCCAGCACCAGCTGTCGGCTTCTCGTGCACAGCGACGTCATGTACATCAAGCCGGTCTTTAGCATAGTTAAAGGTTGGTGGCCTGGCGGCTGCGTCGTCGCCGGCGGCTGTCAGAGGGGTGCTAGAGCAGTACGCTCGCAGCACACGCGCAGCACTTAGTTCACTCCCCCCCCTCTCACCAGTCCCGAGCTCTGGCCGGCCGGCGGGCGTTCACTTTCTGTCGCCGCCGTAGCCCCACACTGCATGACCACTCTGCTGTGCGCTCGCGGGCTCACCGAGTCTGTCACATCGGCATCGTCGTGCAGCTGCTGCAAAGTGATTGGTAGCCTGCTCCGATTGGGCTCGATGATGGTGATGATGAGGTCAGCGGCAGCCAGCTTGCAGCTACATAGCCGCCGCGGCTGCTTCTGCCGGTGCCGAATCGCTGCTCGCTCTCGGGCGAACCGTGCCATTTTCTCTCGTGCTCCGTCTGCTCGTGGCCACTTATCCTAATCGCGTGTCGCGTCAGCTCGCTGAGCTCAGCGTGGACTGTGGCGCATCTGTTTGCTCCTGCCGTGGCCCCCCTCCCCATCCGGCCCCCCCCCCCCCCGTGCAGTTGGAGCACTATGGCTGATGACACTCCAGCCGAGGAGGGCGTGTCAGAGGAGGACGTTGCCGGACCTGCATCCTCTGCTGCTCCGATTTTGGGCCGGCGCCTTCTAGCATGGCTCAGACCTATTAAGTTTCTGCTGGGGATGTTGGTAGTCGGGTTTTGATGCTGACGTAAGCGTGGGCATACATTAGCACCCCGGTATGTCGTGAGCAACGATACGTTGCACTTGATACAGCGGTGGCTACTTGCAGCCCTGCTGACCGGGGCTCTTTTGCTGTTTATGGTTCTGCTGCTGCTGGCTAGGTTCGTCCCTGTAGATCTTGTGCTGCAACTAGTACGATCGGCCGGTGTGCATGTGCAGCATCAGCTGCAGCCTCGTTCCCAGCTCCACTGTTGGAAGACACGTTTTTCCGTGACGGCCGGCGTCGTGTCTTTTTTCAGCTGCCTGTCTTTTCGCCGGAAGCTGTGGCGCTCTCAGTTACAGAGCTGAGCAGCTCTATTCAGTCTCTTGTACACTTGCCCTGCGAGGGCAGCAGGAGTTAAATTCGGCTGTTGCTGCTAGCGCTTGCTCAGCTGTAGGCATTCATTTGGTACGCACATGTTGTTGTGAGACTGTGAGGGCTCCAGATTGCAAGCACTGGATGATGATTTAACCGCTGCTGCAGGGAGCAGGTCTCGGGTCGGTCGAGGTTGTTTACACACGTCGCCTGTCGAATGAAGAATAATCAAGTTTTTTTGCTGTTGCCGATGTAATATAATCTGCTGCCTGCCTCCTGCCGCCCTACCGCACACCCGTCTGCCTGCCTGATTGTGCATCTGCTACCAGCCAGATCCGAGCCGGCTGTCCCCAGTTCACCACCCACATTATAAATAATAAATAATCTTAAGAAAGTTGGCGACATCTTGTACTTTGGACTTGCCCGTCTTCTTCGGCATCGGCTTCTTCCCCAGTAGCCATTACGGACAATCTGTCTGCACAATACTGTTGACTTAGCTAGCTAACACTCGCTGTGCAGCAGATGGAATTTTGTCTCCTTGGTCTTCGGTGACGACTTGTGCTGAGGTGACCGATTGCTATTGTAATGATGGTGTTCGGTCTGTGCTCGCTGCATTAGACATACCTCTGGACCGTCTATGGTAATGTAGTTCCTACTGAGGATTTGCTAAAGCCTCTGTTCGTCTCGGCTTTTCAGGCATAATCCAACGCAATGTTACAGCTGGTGTCAAAGACTATTTACGTGGGCTAAGTACGTGAGCTTTTGCCTGCTGCTGCTGCTGCTGCCCTGTCGTCTACTGCTGTTGCAAATTATGCTTTTTGCATACGCTGTCAGAAGCATCAGAAGCATAGCTGCTGCTCCCTCAGATATGATAAGGAATGATCATGATGATGGTGAGGATTACGATCAGGATGATAGGCCTGTTTTTGCAAGGCGTGCTTGTGACAGCTAATTGTTGCCCGGTTGCTGGGATATCTTCACAGTGATTGGTTAAAGGTTGCTTAACCAGTGCTGATGTTTTGGCTCTCCTATAGTTTACTTTTTGGCACGTGCTTTGCTTGCCTTCATCTCAGGGTTTTTTCTCCGTCCAGCTTGGGAACGCCTGGAGGAGCCCAGCTGTGGCCCGTCCCATGCGTCTTGTCATTCAAAACCTTTCCATCAGTGTGATGCTAACAGAGAGCTTGCACTGGTGACAGAGAGCACTCCTACCCGACTGCTTTTTATCGAAAATGTTAGCAAGAGATGTTTTCAAGATCTTGAGCAGAGTGCCCGTGATGCTGTAACTTTGCTATCGCGTGACAGTGACACACCGAGGCTGGGATGACGCCTCGTTCTCGCACCTGGCCCGAGCTCCCGGGACGGACGCCCAAGCGATCAGTGTGCTACCGCGCACTGGCAGGCATTATGCTCTGTCCAACCTGAACTCCTCCATCCCTCCGCCCCCTTCCACGCGGCGCACTCGCGAGCATTCCCCAGCTTTTTCCTCTTGCCGTTCTGCAGACGATTCCCTGCTGGCCGAGGTACGCCAGCGTGGCCTTCGCCTGCCAGCGGCGACAGCCAGACAGGACGGAGCAGCTGGGCGGAACAGCGATGACGGCCCTCTTCGGCAGCGCCGTCGCCGCCGAAGCGACGCCGCAGGGGCTGGCGGCGCTCGAGCTGAGCTGTCACGAGGTGACGACGACGGCGAAGACAAGCGAAGCAAAGCGTCACACGGCACGACGGAGGGCCGAGCGGGACCGGGGGCGCTCCAGGAAGGACGAGGCCCCGAGCAGGGTGAGCCCGGCTCCTTCAAGCAGCAAGCGTTCCACTTCATATGCGATTGCGGGCACCCGAGCAGCTGCAGTCGCCTGCCGTCCTCGCTTGCTGGACGGCCCGCCGGACGCAGTGTGGCCCCTTGAAGGCAAAAAAAGCCTTGCTTGACGTGTGGCCTCCTCTTTGCCAGGGGTTTCTGCGAGCTACTTCCGGTCGTGCTGCTGCTGCTGCTGCCCCCCTCCCGTTTGGGTGGATCGTCTTATCCGGGTCTATTCGCTGCGCCAGCAGTGTGTGCGCGGGGACTGCCTTTCTCCAGCGCGCTGAGGCCGTTTCCAGTTTCGGAAGCATGCCGCAGTTTTGGTAGCTGCTGGAGCGCTGCTTGTTTTTACATGCAGCACGTTTCTGATTGCAGCAAAGTCGCAGGCAGCAGCGTTCGCGACGGTGGGCGCTGGGCTGCAGCAGCAGCGGCCTCATTGTGTGGCGTCCCCTGCTCAGCAATGCAGCATTCGCCGCCGGCTGCTGCTGAATGCCGCTCTGTTTCTGCTGCTGGCTGCCAACATTCTCATGTTCTGCCAGACGTGGTGGCTGGACGCCGTCCATCTGGAGCCATGCGGTGTCGAGGAAAGCTGTGCAAGGTGAGTCGGGGCATGCTTGGACTGTGCGGACAGCAGCAAGTGGCATGCTGACGACCAGGAGTGAAGTTTCCTAGTTGCTAATGCGAATGTTTTTCGCGAAGTCGTTGGTATTATCCGTGGCAATACGTTCGGTAGGGCGCTTTCGGTTGGAGCGAAACTCGGCAGCTAGGCTTGACTGTCGCCAACGTTGAACCGGCCGTGTCGCACCGCTTCTCGCCAGCCTGCGTCGGCTTCCCGTTAAGTAGGGTATCTACTTCCGAAATGTTTTGTCTCGATCACTTTGAGGTCTCTTATTGCTCTGGCCAACCTGTCCGAACAACTTCTTAATTTGGCTAGGCAATGCACCCACCGCTCGCTCTTCCGACTCAAGTCGTTTAGCTATGCCTCTAACCAACCAAAAGTCCTCCTCCGACCGTTCCTTTAGTACGTATGCTCACAAAGCCCCCAAAAGTCACTCCCAACTGACATAATGATTTCTGCTGACTGCGCGATGTTTAAAGAGAAGCTAAAAAGACCCACCTGCTTCTCACAGCTCATTACCTACGGTCCTTGCGGATTTGCCTGTATGTATGTATGTATGTATGTATGTATGTATGTATGTGTAGCTGCCTATTCTTCGTGTTGACACTGTGTGCACGCTATCACTAGCCCAGTTGAATGCTTCCAGTTGCAGCATGTCAAAATGCGTCGAAAGAGATTGCGCTCTCTCTTTAGGCTTCGTGCACACGTCTTGGTTATTATTTGTAGTATTAGCCTGATTGGTGCTATCTTGGCGGTATTTGGCCGTGGCTCCGGCGGCGGCAGCAGCAGCTCTAGTGAATTCTCACCGAGACGCGAGCGCAAACCGGAGCGGGAAAGCGAGCCTCCTCCCACAGCTTATTCTCCCACGCTTGCCTTTATGCGAGCTGGCTGACTCATCGCTAATGGGGGAGCGCAGCTGCCGCAGACTACATCCTAGCATCAAAGGCCGGCCGCTGCGCGCCGAATGAGCAGCCCAACCAGCTGTTGCAGGCGGGACATGCATTAGTGGCCGGGCGCTGCGCTAATTACAAAAGCGGCGGCAGCAGCAGGCGCGCACTACCTCTTCGAGTACAATGCCGGCCTAAAGGCTTTTAGAGTGGAGCGCTCGTGCAGTGTCAGTTTTCGTGTCTGCTTCTTCCCAAGAAATTAAGTGTATTTGGCCTGCCGGTAAACGGCCAAGATATCTGATCGTCCGCTAGGCTCCAGCTGCACGTAAAACGCTTGATTGTTTCGTCGCTGCTTGCCTTCCCAGGCAAGGCGCGCCGCTGCTCGGCGGCGGCGCCGCCGCCGAGCGTCGGCGCCGCCGCCGAGCCTTTGAGTCGCGCCGCTCGACCGGCTGCTGGGCACCGCCGCCGCTGCCAGCGCGCTGCTGCCCGATTCGAGACGTCCCGCGAGCGTCGACGCTTTGGCTTGAGCGCGCGCCCGCGGCGTGCGTTGTTGAGGCTACCGCACCGAGCTCAGTAGATCTGCCAGCGATCGTTGCGGGCAGGCTGGCCCGTTCTGGTCGACGTGCGAATCGTTCAAGTGTATGAGGAGCTTTAGTCGGGCTCCGCTTTTTCTCTTTCAGGTCACCCTTCAAATTACCCCTTTCAAATCACCTTCAGATTACCCCTTCAAATCACCTTCAAATTATCCTTTCAGGTCACCCTTCAAATTACCCCTTTCAAACCACCTTCAGATTACCCCTTCAAATCACCTTCAAATTACCCTTTCAGGTCACCCTTCAAATTACCCCTTTCAAACCACCTTCAAATTACCCCTTTCAAATCACCTTCAGATTACCGCGCGCCGCGCTCTAGCAGTGTGCGGCGCGTGTGCTGCAAACGACTGTCTTTCTGATCGTGCGAAGCAGCGCAAGCCCAGGCTTGGTCAGAGCGCGGGTCGGCATGCACTCGGTTCGTCTGCTTGCTAGTTTGCCCGCTGACGGACGGCTCGCCTTTCGCTGCGAACCCGATTTGAGGCGACATTTTCCCGAGCAGTGCCAATGCGGTTCGGATGCATGCAGAACCCACCCACCTCCAAAAAGAAAACGGATCAGCTGAACAGTCGACTTGTCGTTAACTATCCTTATCTCTCCATACGACTCTAGCTCGTGTTGATGTCTCACGTTGCAGCAGAGCCATTCCAGACGAGGCGGAAGCGGTGCGCGTGCACATGGAGCGGCACCAGCGCGGCCACGACGTGGAGGCCGAGCACTGGCGCGAGCTGTTCGAGTCGTCCTCAGACATGATCTATCGAGTGAGCAAGCTCCTCGTCTTTTTCCCTTGCTTTTTTTTGTTAGCCACGCAGGCCTCGTCTAGTTGCAGCCGTCCGTGGCCGACGAGTGTTTATGCCCGCGAGTGCGCTCGCCTGGCCCGCCCTGCTCATCGGCTGATGGGGACGACCTCATTGGCGGTTAGGGCACACACATCCGACGTCGGTCGGGAGGTATGCGTTTACAAAGTGCACCAGTGTCGACAGGACGAGTTGTTCTCTTTATTTGTTGTTCACGTATTGCTTGTTGGTAATTGAGAGACGTGGCTGACTCCTCCATAGAATGAATCGGAGACCTCGTGGCCAACATTGCACTGGCATTTGACTAAGTAAGAACGTCCAGATTTAGTATTCGTACAGAGGGTTATACAAATATCTAGTATTAATATTAATATTATTACAACTATTGTTATTGGTCGCAGGAGTTGAATCCGGACCCGTGCGGCAGGAGCTTTGGAGCTTAAGTTCTACCTTGTTTCAGCTGAGGTAACCCGTTAGGGTTGGATTAGCTAAATAAATCGGGCAGCCAGTCAGGCATATTTATTTTTGGACTCGTCACCCTTCACTCTTCTTTGCTTCTTTTTACTCTTCTTCTTTGCACTCTTCACCAATTCGTCGGCCAGCATAGCGAGGCATCGTCGAAGAGCCGGCGGCAATAATAATAATAATAGTAAAAACAATGCACTTGATAAAGCGCCCTCAGAGAACTCAATCTCTTTCTAGCAGCTTTACATTTGGTGCAAAGGGAAATGCAATTGAATCGTGAGTAATATCATGCTTGATAAACAACATGAATAGTATGGTTAGGGGTGACATGCACAGGGTCAGCATGCAAATGTGGTTAGTGGCAGCATGCACAGTGTCGGCACGCACAAGCACATGAAGGACGAATCACAGGGACCCACTAAATGCTGTCCTATATAGGTGCGTTTTTAATTTCTTTTTAAATGTGATCAAGTCAGGGGATGTCGTGATGCAAGTCAGAAGTGAGTTCTAGGCTTTGGGAGCATACGAACGAAATGCACGGTCTCCAAAGAATTTGAGGTTTGTACGAGCTATCGGTAAACTGTTAGATTCCGAAAAGCTGGTGCTACGATGCTTGGCCTGGTGGGGTTGTAGACCTGAGACATAAGCTGGAGCCAAAGATTGAAGTGACCTAAAAGTGAGCAACAAAACCTTGAAGTCGATCTGTTGCTTGACAGGGAGCCAGTGAAGGCCGGTGAGAAGTGAAGTGATGGGGCAACGTCGACACTCACGACAGACAAGCCTAGCTGTGGAGTTTTGCACTAGCTGAAATCGCCTGATTGCATATGCCGGCATGATGCAGTTGCTTGACCACACTCGTTTTCGTCGACGTCACAGGGGCATGGCAGCCATGTTAGTGCTGTCATTTCCTTATCGATATCCACTTTATCAGGCACGAGTTAGAATTTTCGATGACCGAGGTCACCACCGAGGTACGGTATCACACACGGCGGTGGCACCAGGTCGCCTCCTGCAGTCTGCTCGCTGTTCGAGTGGGGTACGACTCTATTGCACGAAGCACTAGTGCTCAGAACCACACCCTCACCACTTTGCCGGTGAAGTGGTTCGTGCATGCAGGCCGCCATCGTCACTGGTCACTGTCCTACGGGTGTCAGCAGGTGCCGTCAGCCAGCCGTCAGTCAGCCAGCCGGCTAACGCATCATTAGAGGGCCTGCACAATTAGGATTTCTTTTGTGCCTCGTTGCTCTACTGCGATGCTTCCTCATTTGCAGTTGCAGCGGGACATCGAGGAGCTGCGAAACCTCGTCACTGCAAGGCAGAATCAGAGTCAAGTTTTTGGTTGATGCGAAGCATAGGCTGAGGCTAACACGCGACCGGTCGATGTGGCTCTTGCGAGCATCAACCTTCGACTTCGCCCGACGGACGTTGGACGGAGAGGACTCTTAGAAAAGGCCAGGGCTTTCGCATCCACGTTTTTCTTTTTACCGAGGTCTTCCATGACAGCCTTCCATGTATTTTTTCTCTCATCGAGATCTCGATACGTGCTAGGCGCTAGGTCGAGTGCTCGGCAGCATCTCTCCTGAGTGCTGCTGGGAGTGCTAGCTCCTGCTCGACTCCTGCTTGCTGTGACGGCAGCGCCTCACCGTGCGACCCGGTGCTATGCCTGCACGGCGAGGCTTGACCAGCTTTTCGAAAGTCTCGGTTGTTATTATTGTTGTTTCGTTGTGTTCAGCACCAGTCTCGCATTCCGGTGCTTGAGGTTGCAAGAGCAGTGGCGTATGTGTGGGCGACTGAGGCCTGCATAGTCTGCTCTAGCAGGGTTACTACTTGATGCAACAGTTTGATTGGCCAGACCGTCGAAGGGCAACAGCATTGGCTCCCGACGTTGCCCCATCGTCGCGTTGCGATCAGATGAGGCCGCGGGCATGCACTGCTAGGGCCAGGAAAACGATCAGTTAGCCATTCGAATATCGAAGCTATGCGTAATCCTATTTAAATATATGGTTCTCTACAAGTTCAAAGGTTGGTGTTTATTTTTTTTAGCCTACCGAGGCTGCTTGTAGCCTTTCAATGATCTCTGCCCGATCACTACCACAATTCCTTATCGTCGACCACAATTCCTTATCGTCAGCAATCGTTCTGAATCCTGATTGAGTATGATCCAAATTCTGGTTAATTTTAAGATATGGAAGTACCAAGACGACCACGAGTCTTAGACAATAACAATAGAAGTGCATGACAGCTGATTAAATGTCGTTTTATGCCCATGAACTTCATGTGACAGCAATTGCTCTCTCTCTCTCTCTCTCTCTCTCTCTCTCTCTCTGTTTTCTCTCTGTTTTCACTCTGTTTTCTCTCTGTCTCTGTCTGTCTGTCTGCCTGTCTTTCTGCCTGTCTGTCTGTCTTTCTGTCTGTCTGCCTGCCTGCCTGCCTGTCTGTCTGTCTGTCTGTCTGTCTGTCATCTCTCTCTCTCTCTCTCTCTCTCTCTCTCTCTCTCTCTCTCTCTCTCTCTCTCTCTCTCTCTCTTTCGGCAGAGACCGACTAACGTTCCTCGATATCCTCGGTTGCCCTCCTATTTCGACTGTATGGTGCCCGATGTTAATCGTGGTGTGCAAACACCCAAAGTCAAGTGTTGCAGCAGCCGAAGTTACACTAAGGCAGCTGCTCTCCTGCTCGCCACGTCAAGTGCCTATAGAAGAGAGGGAGCAAGAGGATCGCCGAGGCGTTGTTCGGTCGACTGTTATTCATGCTGGCTCATAGCTGCACCGGGCAGGCAAGGGGAGGTAGGACCGGGTGTTAAATTGTGTCATCCAGGCTAGGTAGCTAGGTCTGCTTGCACTATGTAATTCTGCGCTGATTAAACGAGCTGCTATCTTTGTATCACGGCAAGGTGGCCAATGAGATTGACAGTGGTCCAGGACGCATGGCCTAACTGCCGGCTGTGTGTCTTTAATTTTCTCGATGACTCTCTCGCTTCTCTAGGCCGAGTGATTTATGTAAGAAACCGACTGATCGTTCGGGCATGCCTTACTTCGTCACCCAGTGTGAAATCGGGTCTCGGCCTTCTCAGTAGCACTAGTCAAAGAGTTATATAAGGTCACCGACACATCTTCTCATGAACGGCACAGCTTCTGAAAAGCTCGCTTCTGGTCAGGATTCGGATCCTATGCGATGGGATTGCGTTCTTTAACGACGATTGTTGTAATGTAATGCGATGTATCTGCGCCTGTGTCCGAGCAAAGCCACAAAGACTACGTGCTTGTTATGCAGACGTTTTTTATTTCGCACTCAAAGCCCAAGCGGCTTTCAGTAGGCATTCGGTAGCCAACAGACTTCCCATCTCACGAAACAAAGACAAAATGGGAAGCATAGCTGAGTCAGAAGGGCAGTTGATGTAGTGAGCAGCATGGGAGTAGCAGCTTAGGACTGCTGGAAAGGATGTGCTATATTGGCAGCTGGAGAGTAGGTATCGTTGCTTAAGAATTGTAGAAGTGAGTTCTATAGTCTAGGATCTGCAAAGCAATAGCTTCTGTCGTCAAGGATCTCAGGAGTGAAACAGCTCATTTGTTGTCCATAGAAGACCTGAGGGCACGAGGAGGCTGAAACTGGTGCAGCAGTGCAGTTAGGTATGAAGTAGCCAAGCCATGGTGGACCTTGTGGGTCAGCTTACGAACTGTACTCCGTATCCGTTAATCAACCGGAAGCCATACAGGATCCTTCAGCAAAGGTGACACATGGTCAAACCTCGGAGATTTTGTAACTTTAGTCCTTGCAGCCATATTCATCACCAGCTGCAATGACCTAGTGGCTATTTTTAGTGCCCAGACAGAACCAGAGAGCTTTTTAATTTTTTGCAAGCAGCGGTGGTAGACAGTCCCTAGTCTTAGCTATGTATCGGACATGATGGCTACCCGTGGAGGCACTCTTCTTTATCAAGCATGCAAAATTAGGCAGCTGTCAAAGAAGAAACCTAAATTTTGAGCACACAGTGACAGTCGCACGGCAGCATAACCTTTTAGAAGAGCAAGGCCTTTAGTCTAGCCACATGCTTGGGGGAGTTCTACGAGTAGCAGTTCCGCTTTATCGTCGTTAAGATCAACTAAACTGGCCGACATCCAGGATCAAATGTCCGCAGGGCAAGCATTCAGACGCAGCTACTGCAGCAGATTCCGACGGTTTAATAGACAAACGCAGCAGAGTATTGTGATCATATATTGTGATCATAAAAGTTATAAACGATTCCATTGGCACGAATCTCTTTTCAAAGAGGTCGAGTATACATGATGAACGGCAAAGGACCGAAGACGATCCTCGAGGGACTCCACAGGTGACTGGTCTGGTGGATGACACCTGACCCCCATACGACACGGATTGAATGCGATCGAAAAGTAGGATTTGAACCACGCCACTGCCTCGCCTGCCAGACCGATCGTTGTTCTCAATGGTTTATTTAGGATATCGTGACCAATATTGTCGAAGGCAACTGATAGACCTAGCAGGGCTAGGGCAGCGAGATTCGAGCCCACGTTGCTGCATAGGATGTCGCTGGTTACACGGAGGAGAGCAGTTTCAGTGAAGTGGCGTCGCTTGAATCCCGACTGAAAATTTTCTGCCAACTTTTTCTTTTCAATGTGTGCTACAGCTGCTTAGCGACAATCTTTTCAAGAATCTTTAGCAAAAAATTGGTAGCAGCAGAGTGCATAAGGTTGGGTAAGAATTGTGGAAATGAGTTCAGAAGGCCAGGAGGTGGAGTTTCGCCAACGATCTTTAATAGCAGGAACGGAACAACTAATTTATTATCTTTACAGGACATGAGGGCATGTGGAGGCTGAGAATGATGCAGCATTAGTTCAGCTAGGTACGGCAGGCTTTGTGGGTCAGTGTAAGAATTAATTTTTCTCTGTATTCGTTGACCTACTGGAAGCCATAACAGCTCTTTCAGCAAAGGGGAACCGTGACTGAACCTCTTGGATTTCTCAACTAATCTCGTAGCGACATTCATCACTAGCTGGAGAGGCTTTGTGGCTTCTTTCGGTAGCCCAGCCCAAAACCGAACTGCGTAGTCCTTCCCCGATAGAACCCACGAGCTCGTCAGATTTTTACCGACTAAAAACTAGGAGGCAGCCATGAAATGGGAATGAAATGCCTATGCAAGTTATATCTATGTACTTTAAGGCAATTAATATAATTAATCACAGGGCGATCGACAGGAGCTTTGGCTGAATCTTAAACCTTCACCAATGAGAATGCGAAAGCTGGAGCAATCGGAATTGATTCGTGTTCATTCATTCAAGTTTCAGGCTTCCACAGCCGAACGAGCCAAGAGCAAGAGATGTCCTTTTCAACTAAACAACGGAACGGTTGGATGCGAGGGCGTGGCAGCCAGGATTTTAATACGAGGGTGCCTAACTGTTGACCTTGAAGGGCGTTGCACACAGTCAAAGATGTTTTTTTTCGAAACGTGATCGGAAAAGCTCCATAGGCATTCTGAAGGCTTGCTATTTTAGCGCTGGTTATTTTAACTGTTTGCTTCGGGTTTTAGCGAAAGCTAAACGCCCGAAAAGACGCTCGAGCCCTCGAGCTAAAATAGCGCCATTTCGCATTTTTGCGGAGAGCTTGGGGAGCATGCGCCGCATGCGGAGCGGCGGCGCGATCGAAAGCTTTCCTAGGCAGCGTTTAAACAGAGAATTTCGCCTCCTATTGTGTGAAAAACCTGAAGTTGCGTACGCCACTCGGCAGGCAGGCTTCTTAAAAGCTTCTAAAGAGATTACCTCGTCGGATAATCGAAACAAAACACGATCGCTACGTCAGTAAATGACGGTAGTCAGTCCGCACACCAGACGGGCGCGCCGAATGAGCACCGCGCTAGCTAGCATCCGTTGGAGACCCATCCGAGAAAAGCGGCAGATTTCCACTGATATGGCACATTTCGTCTGCGTGCCGAAGTCGCACCGCCCGAAGGCCGCCATAACCGCTCTCTCTCTTGCAACTGTGACCTTAGAGTAAATGAGTGAGTAAATTAAGCAAAAAAGGAAACGTGTCCATTTTTTACGATGCCGACAGCGCTCGCGAGTGATACCTCGAAAAATGTAACTGTGCGCTTGTCACTATGAAACCAGGAGCTGAAGAACTGCCCGGTCGCTAAGCCGGTCGCTGAGCCGCGGAGACCGCTGCCGAGTGCGCCCGCTACAGCTGCTTTTGTAATTAGTGCAGCGTCCGGCCACTAATGTCTGCCCTGCCCGCAGCTAGCGGTTGGGCCGTTGGCTCGGCGCTGTGTCCGGGTTTGATGCAGGGGGTGTTGCCCGCTGCAGCTGTACAGCCCCTTCTGCGGCGAGTCAGCCAGCTCGCATATATGCACGCGCGAGTGAATAAACCGAGAGTCTCGTCTATCGCTCGCGTTCGCGCCGATGCCTCCGCGAGACGCCGCCAGCGCAGCCGCCGCCTGCAGCCGCGGTAACACTCAGTAGCTGTTAGCCGAGAGTTGCTACTGCAACGTTGCCGCCGGCGTACGACGGCCGATCGACGCTCGACCTCGGGTTGAAACGCTCCGATGCCTGTGCGTCGTCGGCGAATGGCTGGGACGAGGCGTCCTACGCGAGCGAGACACGAGCGTAGATCCCAGCGGGCGAGGCGCTCTCGCGTGCCTTGAGGGGGAAGCTCGAGCGGAACCGCGAAAGGCATCGAGGCAGCTCGGGATGAGGCGCTCTCGCCCGAGGAGCGCTGCGGTGAGTACGCTCGCGACACGCAAGGAGGCCGCGTCCTGCAGGACGGCGGCGAGCCGGTGCGCGGAGCCGTGCGCACGACTTGAAGCGCCTGCTCAGGCGAGCGAGGCCAGCTTAAGCGGCGCCGCAAGCGAGTCGCTCCCGCACCGTCGTCAGTTTTAACGGACTGCCGGACAGTGTGGCCGCCGCCGTTAGGGCTTCGCCCGACTGTGCAGCGCCGGCGGCCCCCCCCCGAAGCGTGCCAGGGGTTCGCCACGAGGGCGCACGCACGCCCTACTGCAGCGTCCCTCGAGCCAGCCGGAGCGACGTGCGCGGCGCGAGTGTCGCCCGCGAGCTCGCCGCCCGTCTGGCCACCTTAGAGGCCGAGCTCCAGCGCATGCGACTGGAAGCGCCGGGCCCTCGGGAACAGCGCTCGGACGAGAGTCCGCAGCGGTGCTAGCGGGCTCGGCGCGCTGTCGCGAGCGCGGGCAGACGGGGAACTTCGGCGGCCCTAAGAAAGTGCGCGGGCAGGTGCAGTGCTGGGAGTGCTCGGGCTTCGGGGCGTGTAGCCCGCAGCGGTCGTAGCCGCCGAGTCGCACCGACTACCGGAACCGCCTCAGGAAAGCGGGCGAGGTTCCGCGACTGGCTGGCTGGGAGGGGCGGGGGGAGGGCCGCGGGCCGAATCTAGAGAGCACCCTGTGCGTGGCACCGCTACGCGTAGCGGGCCGCAAGCACGCTCGTCGTGCGCGACTGTCGTCGTCGGCGACGAAACTATTTCAGCATCGATCGGCGCCAGTGGTTCGAGCGTATCTTTAATTAAGGAAGAGGCTGCCCGCTGCTGTACGCGCATACGACGTACCGTCCGACCTGCACTACCTTAAAGGTGGCGGCCAACCAGCCTTTTCGGTCCATCGGACAGTGTGACCTTCGGGTACGTTATAGAGAACCGATCAGTGTGCCGTGCTTTTGTCGTCGCGGAGACATTGTCGCTGATACGATCTTGGGCGCCGATTTTTTAATATCGCAGCTGGCTCAAATACAATTTATAAAGCCCTCAAAGAAAGGTTGTCCTCATTTTCAATTGCCATGGCTGGATAGCAGTGCGGCGGCAGTGTCTAGCGTCGTGGAGCAGGACGCCGCATTGGAGACGCGATGCTTGGTGCAGTCATTCGATGCGGATGACGAGGCGACAGATATACCCGCCTGCCCTCAGCTCTATAGAGGAGTGGTTGACAAATTTCGAGTCCTCTTCCGTCGTCGACAGCGTGCAATTGATCGTGCGTATCACCATATTCCAACTGGTAACAGCGCACCAGTACGCGTTCCTGCGCGACGAATCCCACTGAAATTGCGAGACAAAATCCTGGTGCAGCTTAATATTATGCTGGAGCAGGTTATCATCAGCCCGAGCTTCAGTCCATGGCTGGCGCTTGCAGTTTACACGCCCAAGAAAAGTGGCGACGCGCGTATAGCTGTAGATTATAGAGAGCTTAACAAACGTACTGCAAAGTATGCCTATCCCTTGACGCTACCGGACGAAATTCAGGAATAAATAAATAATAAATAAATCCTAGCTGATTAAACAGCCTCTTGTTGTATAGCGACAGAAGAGCCTTAACGGCTATCACCACCGCTTGCAGTGGCTGCACTCAGCCTCCACGGCTCCTGCGTCTTCAGCTACGTGAACATGAACTTGGGATACTGGCATGTGCCGGTTTACCCCGAAAATGTTCAAAAGATGGCGTTTACACCCTGGCCAGGACTCGGTGCATTCGCCTTCTTAAAAATGCCATCTGGATTATTGCCGGGGCTCCGGCCGCATTCCAGCGATTAATGAAATCCGTGCACTCATGCTTACACTCGGGCGGACAGTGGAAGAGTCCTTTCCACTGCTTTTATTCGCTAACCACACCGCTCGACAGCAAGCTACGAGCTACGAGCCCCTTCGAGCTGATGTTTTGCCGCGAGCCGCAGCGCCTCGATAGCCTCGCAGAGAGCGCTCAATACGCTGCTGCAGGCACTACGCCTGCAGCAGCGTATTGCCTGTCTCTTAGCGGAAAGCTCGCCGAATTCCGCGAGCTAGTAGATGCTCGAAGCGCCGAAGAAGCGAAGCGCCGGCGGCGACTGCAAACACGACACGTCGCGTGTCGTCCCGGAGATCCGATGCGGCTGTGGGGATAACCGACCGTGGCACAAGCTCGAACCGCGATGGCTCGGCGGCTGGAGAGTGGACACACGTTCCTAGGACCGGTCGCCGTGCGCATCTTTAATGACGCTGGCCGCCGAAAGGTCGTGCACGTGGATAAAGTTAAATTTTGAGTTCAAAGACTACAGGAGTCGTCCAACCTAGTTGTAAACCTGGAGTGAATTGAGCCCGAAGAACGGCATGCCGACGGCATCTAATTCTAGTTCGGGGGCCACCGCCTGCTGAGAAAGTCGAGAGCGCCGGGGAACTGACGGCTGCACGAGTTTCAGGCCGCGACTGCCGCGGCCGCCGCGACTACCCTCCTCCCCCCCCCCCGCCAGTCGAGCTGGCGGACTGTGGGAATTATTGACCAGTCTATGAGAAATGGATTTTGTGTGCGCCTGCTGTTGCAGCCTTTGTAATTAGCGCAGCGTCCGGCCGCTAATGCATGTCCTACCTGCAGCAGGTGGTTGGGCAGCTGACTCAGCGGCGCAGCGGCCGGCCTTTGATGTAAGAGATGCTGCCGCAACGGCTGCATTATCCCTACCTGCGGCGAGTCAGCCGGCTCGCATGTATGTACGCGTGAGAGAATATACTGAGTCTCGTTTTTCGCTCGCGTTCGCACTGGTGCCTCCATGAGACTCCACTAGAACTGCTGCCGCCGGAGTAGCAGTAATAAACACCGCCGCCAAAAGAGTCAGACTATCAGCGACTCCTCCGATCAATAAAGATAATTTTAACCACCCTCCCTGCAAACGTCTGTAGCACACGCTTTTGCAAACAGAAAAGAGGCCTATGCTTGGCAGTTTGATTATAAAAGAGTGAACCGTTAGATAATACAAATAATTATAATAACACATTTGTACTGCGCCATCGGAGAACTTAATCTCTTTTTAGGGACTTTACATTTGCTGCCAAGGAAGCATGATCGAATAGTTAATGGTAGCATGCTCAATGTCAACAAGCATAACATGGTTAGAGGCGACATGCATAGGGTCAGCATACAAATATGATTAGTGGCAGCACGCGCAATGTCATCACGCATAAGAACACAAAAGACGAGTCTCATGGACCATGGACTAAATGCTGTGATGAATAGATGTGTTTTCAGCTTCTTTTTAAATTTCGTCAAGTCAGGGGATGTCGTAACGTCAATCGGAAGTGAGTTCTAGCCTTTGGGAGTATCCGAATTAAAGGCACCATCTCCGAAGGATTTGGGGCTCGTACGAGGTATAGGTAAACGAGTAAACTCCCTGTTGGGGAGTAGATCTGATAGGTAAGCTGGAGTCGGAGAATGAAGGGAACTAAACTTAAGTGACAGACGTTGAAGTCAATGCACTGCTCGACTGGTAGCCAGTGCAGGTCGGCGAGAAGCGGTGGGATGCGGCTATTGCACTGCTCACGACAGACATGCCTGGCTGCAGAGTTTTGCACTAGTTGTAAGCGCCTGATTGCGCAGACCATTAGATCAGCAAGCAGTGACTTACAGAAAACGAGACGGGATGCCATAATTGCACGGGATAATGTAAATTTAATATCCCTGTCTAAGCAAGCCCAATTTTTAGCAATGTTATGTAGCTGAAAGTAGGCAGACTTGACTGTGGAGCTCATGTGACCGTCTAATGAAAGGTCACTTTAAAACAGGGCACAACGATTTCGTGCAGATTCAACAGGAGATATGCCGGCAGAGCCGATTTTTAACGTTAGGTGCTCCAATGTTTGAATCGCACTTGGTTTGCCTTTGACTAGTATGTTAGTTTTATCATTATTCAATTTAAGAATGAGGATAAAACCAACTTACAAAGCATAGCTGTAAAAATGCCAGTAATCAACATTGAAAAAGTAATCAATAGTACATTCAACTATTATTTCGGGGGTAGCTGTGACCATGCTTAATCTGAGCTAAGTCTACACGAAAAAAATTGGGTAAGTAGGCCAGTAGTGGGAATTATCCCTCCAAAATGGCCGCTAATACTGCGAGTTGTCCCCCCAAAGCACATTTATTAATCCTATGCCGCTCAGGTTAGGCCTTGGGGTGGTGGCAGAGCCCGGGAGCAGGGGGATTTGAACCCCCTATTCATACGCCTACCAACCATCACCAAAGACGACATTGTGTCCTAGTTTCAGTATTTTAGCAACCGTTGAGTTCGTGTCGAATAAAATCCATGAGGATACGCCTTTCATTAATTCTGGGTTTGCCTCTAAAATGAAAATCTGCGGGTATTGCCCTCAAGATAAAACTCCTGGTTCCGTTTCTGCGCACGGGTTAGAGTGATCGCCTTTAAAAAACGTGGGGCCGTCGTGGATCGAGCCCTTGGTATTTATGAGGCGCCTGGATAGAGATTAATTTCTGCAAGGTCGCTATACAAATGATTCATATTTAAGCGGGCAGCACAACCAAATTTAACGAACCAGTCTCAAAGTAAAAGAAACTGGCTTTGATCTCAGCTCTGTTATTCGACGGAAGTAACGATAAACAAGAAATTTAAAAACTTACAAAAACTATGTAGGCCGTAGAGAAAAATGCATCGGATAGCTGCAAAGGTGTTTTAAATAGTTTTAGCCTCAGTACCCTGGTACCTTGATGAACTCGGTCACTAGCAGGCTACAAGTCTTTTACTCGTTTGATTGATGCAGATGGTTTTATCAATATTAATCCAAGAACCATTTTTTCTCTCATAAAAAATCACCAGCTGAGCGCGTACGTGATAGGATGATGGGGCCAGGACGTGGAGCACATGGACCCACGTCCAATAAAGTCGCTAGAATAAATCGAGCGGCGTTTTCAAGTGAAGCCACGAGATGATGGTAGAACCTGAGATATGAACTGTCCTCAAACTGATAAAAACACCCGATTTCAACCGATGAATATTAAACGTTACGCAGTTATAAGTTAAAAAATGTGCTTTTAATCTAGGCTTTCATTTTTATGCAGATGAAACGCCGCTGTACCTGTTTATTCATCTCTCTCTACCTTTCAGCGAATCAAACTCTCTCAACTCCCTTGCTGCATGTGTTGATGACATTTACACTTATATTGCAGCAAACCTCAAATTGAATGACGATACAGCCAATTTACTAGCTATGGGCAAATCCAGTGTGACTCACAAATCGGGAACAGCCATCTTTCAAAATGGGCTTGGGCAGCACATCTCCTGTAGCGTCTTAGCGAAATCTGGGTGCCCTATTCCGAAGTGACCTTCCAGTAGGTGACCTATATCAGCTTAATAGTCAAATCGGCCTACTTTCAGCTTCGTAAAAATTGCAAAAATTTGTGCCTGCTTAGGCAGGGAAACCTCATTCAAGTTGGTTCATGCATTTGTGACATCCCGTCTCGACTTCCGTAACTCACTACTTGGAGGTCTTCAAGCCTATTCAATTAGGAGCTGACTATTTGTGCACAACTCTGCTTTTTTGTCATGAACGTAGCAGTTGCCACATTGCACCACATCTCCCCGACCTGCACTGGCAGTCATCATCAACATCAAGCAGTATCAACTTCAAGATTTTGTCACTCACCTTTAGGTTCCTTAATTCTCTTGCTTCATTATATCTATCTGAGCTACTTCCCAATACAAGGCTAGGCATTATACCATCCTCTCTTCTGACTCAATTCATTTAGCTGAGCCTCTAACCAACCTCAAATCCTTTGGATGTCGTGCCATTAGTGCGTATGCTCCCAACACCTGGAACTAACTCCCGACTAAAGTCACGAGGTCCTCGAACTTGAAATTTAAAGAGAAGCTAAAAAGAATCCGTTTTTCACATAGTTTTCTGGGCCCGCACAATGTTCCCTGTGTGCTTACGTGTGTTGAAACTGATATGTCATAACTGAGAAATTGACACGCTTTTTTTAAGGATATATAGAGTGCCTATAGAGAGATAAAATACTTAGAGTGCTATAAAACAGCATTATTATTATTATTATTAATTCAGCCACCATGGAATATTTTTTTAGCGAAGATATTTCATTACAAGATTTTAAAACTGAATGCAAAGGTAATTTTATAACCTTGACCACTTAGCTTACCAAGTGTCTTTAAAGTTCTACCAGGCTCGCCTCGCAAACGGATTATTGAGTAGCGTCTGTTTCTTTTGCACCGAAACAAGCGTCGTCGTTGTGTCCCATGCCAGCAGTGCTTATTATTTATTTTTGAAAGCAAAGCAAACATGGGTAGTGTTACAGTGAGGGCAGACCGCCCGCAGAGCAAGCAAATTCGGTCGTAGTCATAACCTTGAGGAATTCTAGAGATTGCAGCGCATCTTCAGCCAAAAATTGTCAGGGTGTCCGTGCGACAGTATTAAAGTGTCACTCATAAAATTCCTCGAGAAAATGGAATATTTCACCAAGACACTATGCTGGTATCCAAAAGAACTTTATCCGACAGTCTAGCCGCTTTACGGATATAAATTCCTTCTAATATTAGAGGATATTTCGGAGGTAAGGCGCATCTAATAAGTAAAGCTGCCATCTATGTAATGTAACGTAGTGTAATGTATCTCCGTCAGTAACTCCACAAAGTCATACAGACCATGTGGGTGTTACGCAGGAGAGTTTTGTATAGCGCACTCACAGCCTAAGCGGCTTTCGGTACGCATTCGGTAGCCAACAGACTTCGTCTCACGCAACAAAGAGAAAGTGGGAAGCATAGCAGAGTCAGGAGAGCAGTTGAGGTAGTGAGTAGCATAGAAGTAGATATATGAAATCCAATAGAATTATATTTTAAATACCCCCTCCTTTGTGCAGCGAATACAATTTAAATTATCTTCGTGATTTATCGAGATACGACGCCGCTGAAGGTTTCCGAAAGGATTTATCAACGAAAGTGCGAACTTAATATTTAAAAATAGCCGGAGACATTTTCGTTCTGCCCCCCCAGAGTGTACATCTTTAGTCGAAGCTCTAAGATAGCGCGGGTAGCAATCGAATCTACGTGTCCGCTAATCTACTAATTTGATACATGAGCTAATTAAATCTACTATCTAAATCTACGTGCCGTATCTATGCTAATCTATGTTGTCATCGCGATCACTTTATAACAAGCCCGGCCACGGGTCCTCTGCTGGCGTGACGCGAGTTGCCTAGTTTAAGGTGAGGTTAAACTAGACTAAACGTTTAATCTCGCGCTCTCATGCATCCACTGCCAATCCAACCGGGCTACGCTCTTATTCACGCTATTAAATTAAACGGAAGGAGTGGTCGGGTAGCTCAGTTGCTGCAGGAGCGAGAGCTCGCCGCGAGTGATTAATAATTTCTCGCCTCCTGACATAGAGCGCTCTAACATGCGTTCGTGTTCGTTGCAGAATTCTTCCGAAAACCGAGGTTCTTGCGAACATCTTCTACGGAAACGATACAGCTAAGACCTGTTTAAAGTTGCTACCCGCGCTATCTTAGAGCTTCGACTAAAGATGGACACTCTGGGGGGGGGCAGAACGAAAATGTCTCCGGCTATTTTTAAATATTAAGTTCGCACTTTTGTTGATAAATCCTTTCGGAAGCGAAGCCCGGCTGGATTGGCAGTGGATGCAGGAGAGCGCGTGATTAAACGTTTAGTCTAGTTTAACCTCACCTTAAACTAGGCAACTCGCGTCACGCCAGCATAAGACCCGTGGCCGGGCTTGTTATAAAGTGATCGCGACGACAACATAGAGAGATTAAGTTCTCTGAGGGTGCTTTATCAAGTGAATTATTATTATTATTATTATTATTATTATTATCTGATTGTTATTTGACCGTAGCGCGTAAGAAATTACGTGCCTATGGACATCTAAACGCTTAGCGCTTCGGGCCGCTGGGTCTCCCACGCCGGCGGCTGCCTTAGCTACGCCGGCGGCTAGTAAGCTATTTGTTAGTTATGATCGTCAGCAGCTGCTATCGCTTCGTCATCGTAGATCAAATGCATTCCTAGATATTAATGTTGTTGTTGCGTGCTGACACTGTGCATGCTGCCACTAACAACATTTGCATGCTGACCCTGTGCATGTCACCCCTAACTATATTATTCTTTTTGTTTGTTATTCAAGCATGATTTTACTTACCATTCAATTGCATTTCCCTTTGCAACAAATGTAAAGTGCCTAGAAAAAGATTAAGTTCACTGTGGGCGCTTTATCAAGTGCAGTATTATTATTATTATTAATGCACATAACCGGCTAAATAATACAACAATGGATACAATTTTTTTAGAGGTCTAGCTAAAATCTGTGAACTATTTTTGGTTTAATTCTTAGAAAAAGTAAAATTTCATTGCTTATGATTTTTCAAATAAGAATGACCTTGTTACGAGTTTGTCGCATCGACACAAAATATTAAGTAATTCAGCTAAGAAAGGCAAATACATGTTTAGTTACTGCATACAGCTGTACCTCTTTGGTTCTGATGGTCAAAATGATAATAATAATAATAACCTGCAGTGGCTGCCAGTCAAGCAACGGATTGACTTCAAGGTTTTGTCGCTCACTTTTAGGTCACTTCATTCTTTGGCTCCAGCCTATCTCTCAGATATACTCTCCCATCAGGTCAAGCATCGTACCACCTGCTTTTCGGAATCCAACAGTCTACAAATACCTCGTACTAACCTTAGATCCTTTGGAGACCGTGCATCTAGTTCGTATGCTCCCAAAGCCTGGAACTCCCTCCCGACCTTCGTCAGAACATCCCCTGACTTGACCACATTTAAAAAGAACTTTGAAACACCCCTATTTAGGACAGCATTTAGTGGATCCGTATCGTATGATTCGTCTTTCATGTGCTTATGCGTGCTGACACTGTGCATGCTGCCACTAACCACATTTGCATGCTGACCCTGTGCATGTCACCCCTAACCATGTTATTCATTTTGTTTATTTATGAAGCATGATTTTACTCACCATTTAATTGCATTTCCCTTTGCAGCAAATGTAAAGCGCCTAGAGAGAGATTAATTTCTCTGAGGGCGCTTTATTGAGTGTATTAGTATTACTAATTTCTGAGCAGCAAGACGTTTGCCCATAACTAGTAAGCCTGTGGCTCTATTGCCATTCATGTAGCGAAAGTGAGTAGACATCCAAGCTCGAATGAGACGGGAAGTGCGGAAAGAATGAAGACGGCACGAAAGCAGATAAGGTTCAAAGTTCAACGAAGCGTTATTCATGTTGATTATCAAGCATGATATTACTCACCATTCAATTGCATTTCCCTTTCCAGCAAATGTAAAGCGCCTAGAGAGAGAGAGAAAGAGAGAGAGAGAGAGAGAGATTGAGTTCTCTGAGGGCGCTTTATCAAGTGCATTATTAATATTATTCTTATTCTTAAGATACTTTTGTCATAGCGTCCTCAGAGCACTCAATCTCTTTCTAGGCAATTCAAATTGGCTGCAAAGGAAGCCTCTGGCATGGCAAGTAACTATCATTGTAAGCGCACACAGTGCCGGCTAAATTGTCAGTTGGAGTAATGAATCCCTACATCAGTTAGTGATCCGCCGCGTGAGTTGTTCTGTGCAGAATAATGCAGTAGAAAGTGTATACACGCATTGCCGCAGTAACCTTGGACCAAAAATTGACCGTATTAATTAAACAGTAGATGCTCATAACGAGGCTTACTTGCTCAGTGGGAAAGAAACCGTCCATGCTTTAAAGGAGCATTTGCTAATCGTACACTGAAAGGACAAGTCTCCGGAGTGGTGGTCGGATTTGAACCCGTGCTTCGGGACGGAAAGCGAGCGCGACTGAAATGGAAGCCGCGCAAATTTGTTTGAAATATGTGTATTTTGCATCGACTAGTACGCCGCACGCTTTCTCTCCGATAGCACCATTTCCCTCTGAATCGACATCAAAGCAGCAGCCGCTGACGATCGGTTCGCAGATGAGCTACAGTTCCTGCTACATTTTGACGCCTGCATGCGAGGGCCGCAACTAATTGGGACCGGGACTCAGGTTGCCATTCATTGCTGTCGCGACGAGTCGGTTCTTCACTCTGACGCAGGTGAATGCCCAACCGGGCGAAGGCATGGACGCTGCCGGTCGGTTTCTGCGTTCGATGGCGCCGCCGCCACCGAGGCCAATTTTGAAACGCCGGTTATGTTGACTCTCGGAAAAAGCTCCGCGATCAGGCAAGTTTCGCCTGATCCCAAATTCAGCTGTCGCGGCGCGCTTTTCCCCATTTCGCAGCGGCTTCACCCGCCGGCCGCCGCCGCGCTTCATCTTCGAAATTGACCCGCAGCCCGGCGTCGCCGCTCGTCAGGCATAGGCGAGCTATTGCTGTCGGGCATAGGCGAGCTATCGCCGCCGCCGCCACGGCGACAGTTGGCTCTGGCCTTTAGCGACCGCTTCATTTTTGGCTGAAGCATTTGGGAGCCGGGGGTGGAGCCTTCGGGTTCGGCTCGTTTTCGAGGACTCGAGCGCCCATTTTAAGAAGACCCTAGCGGATGAGAGGCCGCAACGACTGCGGCCAGCGGTAGCTTCCGAGCCCGTCGTGATTCCGCGCTCCGATGCCGCCTCTACGAACAATAGCGAGCCTCCATAATCCGACTAGCCGAGAGGCAGCTGAATCGACTCTGCTCTAGCTCTGCAGTGAGACAATGGAGCCGATCTGAAGATTGCCGGCGGTGGCGCTGCGAACCGCCGGCCTGCCGGCTCGGGTGGTGCCGAGGACAGTATCCGCCCGATCGCCAGTTCTCCCCTTCTCAATTCGAGGCCGCTGAGTCATACAGCGAGCTCGTCTGGCCCATTCAGCCAGGGATCAGCAACGGACCAACCAGCGGCGAGGTCGCACGTTGCAGAGCACGGGCATTGACTGTCGCCGGCCGGCAGCAGACGGAGCGACACGACGCAGTCACACGCTCTCTCTCACTCTGCCTCCGTGGCCCTTCCAGTCGGCGGTGTGAGAGCTGTCCGTGGTGCCCCACCGTCGCCAGTCGCGCTCAGGTCCAGTCGTCTCTCGTCGTTAGCGGTAGGTCTCTTTGAGCGACCTCGGCGTCTTAGGACGCCGAACTCGCGGGTGATTAAATCGCACGCGCGCGCGCGCTCGGACCGCTCGCACGCGCGCTCGGACCGCTCGCACGCGCGCTCGGACCGCTCGCGCGCGCGCTCGGACGCGCTCGGACCGCTCGCGCGCGCGCTCGGACCGCTCGCGCGCGCGCTCGGACCGCTCGCTCGGACCGCTCGCGCGCGCGCTCGGACCGCTCGCTCGCTGTTAGCCGCTGTCGTGCTCGGCTAGGCTCAGCGAGAAACGGGCCGCTGCCACGCGCCGCGCCCCATCGCTGCATAGCGCCAACCTCGTCCGCGACCGACCGGGTGGCGACACGGGACGGAGCGGGCGGGCGGCAGTCCCGACCGGTAGCGTGCGTCGTAGTCGACGGTTCGCGGGCGCCTCCGTCGCCGCGCGACAGCTCGCGACCGCCGCCGCGACTTTCAGCGCACCCTGCCGGCGTCGCCAGGAGCGAACGCCGCTCGCCGACGACCGCGTACGAGCTACCCTTTCGTCCGTTATTGCTAGCGCGGCGGAGAAGTCTAACCAGAGCGATCCGCGCGCGTCCCTCCGACCGCCGCCGCCGCCGCCGCCGCCAAGGTAGTCAGCCGGTCTCGATCTGGCCTCGCACTGTCGCGTTCTGTCGCGCGGCAGGAGCGAGCCAGAGATGAAGAGCTGGAGGTCGACTGCGGCGCCGTAAGCGGGCTGCAGCGTTGCTCGGCGCGGATGGCGCCGGTCGGTGCGCGCTCACTCATGGCGCATGCCGTGGCGGCGGTCGAAAGGAGCGCGGTCTCCTCCGCTGTCGCGACTCGCTGCTTGTGTTTGCGCCGCACCGACACTGCGACTAACTGGCCCGCTCTAATAGCATGTATTACGAAGCAATCTGCTTAGCTCCCCGGGGGGAATATGCTGTCCATTCATTGGCTGCAACCCGCCGTCCGCAGTTTCCGGAGATTACGGGCTGCGCGAGCGCTCTCGCGCTTGTCGGGCGTCTAGGCGACCCTGACGCTGAGCGCGCGCGCGCGCGTGCGCGAGCGAGCAAGTTGGCTGCGCCGTCGAAGCAGAAACGTCGTCGCCGCTCTTCCGGCCGCCGCTAGCCAGCCAGCAGGCAGGTGCGGAGGCGATAGTAGTAGGGCGGAGCAGCGCCGGCCTCGGGCGCCGGAGTGCGAACGCGTCCGACTGCCGTCCTCCGTCTCTAGGCACCACGCCCATTCTCGCCATTGCCGCCGCAGGGTGACGTCGGGAGACTAGAAATGGGTCTAAAAGGAGTCCCTTCAGTCGGATGCCGCCGGAGGCGTCTCCGGCTCTCAAGATCCGCCTCCACCGGCGCCGATCAGCAGAGGGCCGCCGAGTTCAGAGCTCTGTTAGACGATCTGCGAAGAATCCTGCCGGCGTCTGCTCGCGCGGAGACTCTCAGCACAGTGGAGCTCCTGTATTGTGCTGCCGACTACATTGATCATTTGAATAGTCTTCTTCAGAGAGGGGCCACCGAAAGGTAAGCTGGCGCGCCGTCTAGGACGTCTCCCGCCGCCGCTTTCACTTTATGCAATACCGTTTCGGCTCGCGCGAGTCTTCGTTCCCTTGCGGGGGCGGCGGCGGCGGCGGTGGTGCGGTGTCTAGAGCATTGGCGCGTTTCGACCACGAATTCCACGAGGCGTGGCTGAATTTGCCTCCGGCTGCCGCCGCTACGTCGCAATGGTTTCCAATTTATTTTCGCAGTCGCGCGGAAGAAGCGACTCCGGCTGCGGCGACGGAGACGGCAACGGAGACGGAGACGGAGACGGTGACGGAGACGGAGACGGAGACGGAGACGGAGACGGCGACGGAGACGGAGACGGCGACGGAGACGGAGACGGAGATGGAGACGGTGACGGAGACGGCGACGGCGACGGAGACGGAGACGGAAACGACGATGGAGACTTCAAAGTAGAGCGGAGAGTGCGGCCGCTGCGACGCGCAGGCGCCCGTAGACCCTCTGACCGCCGACTCACCGGCCAGCGCCGCCGGCGCCGGAAATGGATTGGACCGAGCAATCAATAGCAGAAATTGACGCTGCTAGCCAGTCGCTTGACCGCGCGGGAGCGCGCGCGCGCGCGGTGCGCAGTCAGTTGTCCCGCGAAGCTTCGGACTCGAAAGTCGACGGACGCGCCGCGTGACGCCGCGCTCGCCAGCGCCCTCGCGGTCCAAGCTACTGCTGCAGCCGCAGCGAGAGGGGGCGGGACGACGCGGCCGCCGCGGGGGATCGGGGGCGCGGCGCTCGCAGCTTGGCACCTTCATCCTCGCGCTGACGTTGAGGAGGAGCGGAAGAGTGACAAATAAATGCGTGCCGCACTCAGCCGCTGCACCGCGCGCCGCGATGCCGCGCCTCGCGCCCGCGTGAGCTGCGCCAACACGTTAGTCAATAGGTGAATGCCGCGCGATGCGGCGCTGCCTTCGCGGCTGGCGGCCGCGAAGGCAGCGCTCCGCGCGTACAGCTTGCTTGTTTCACGTCGCGCCGCCGACGCCGGCAATGAAAAACGGTAGCGGCGGCGGCGGCTGCAAAAGGGCGTACCGCGAGTATCGTAAGCTGCGGCCAGCGGCGAAGAGCGTGCGGCAGCGACTGCTGCGCGTCGTCGAGCAATGCGAGCTGCAAGAAAGAAAGGCCGCCGCCGCCGCCGGCGTATGCACTCACGTCCTTTGCGCGCCGCCGTCTTCGTCGAGCGGCGAGCAGACGACGGAGGCCGCGGCCACCGCCACCGTCGTACTCCGTTGCGTGCTCAACTCGGACCTGCCGGTCAACTTCTGTCACGGCGTCGTGCGGACGCGCGGCGGCGAGGACCGGTCGGCGGCTGCAGCGCGAGCGCCCGAGCGCGAGCGGCGGCGGCGGCAGCAGCGGCAGCGACAGCGGCTGCTGCTGCCGGACGACGAGTGCGCTTCACCGCCGGGTGGCGCGACGCGGCTGTGGAGCGCGTGGCTGCAGCGAAGCGCGGCCTACAGGTTGGCCGTGGTGCTTTGCACGGTAGTGCACTGCGTCTGCATCGGCTTGGCGGTCGAGTACTCCGGGTCCAGTAATGGCGCGCTGACGGCGCTGGCTAAGGCTGGCTCGTTCGCCACGGTGTGCGCGTTCTGCTTCGACTTGGCGATCCGATGGACCGCGATGGGGCTCGCGAGCTTCTGGCGGGATCCGTGGTGCGCTCTCGACGCGAGTCTAACGGCACTCGCTCTGCTCTCGCTCGCCTATCCGCCGCCGCCGCCGTCGCCAATCGCCGGCTCGCGAAGCGGAAGCAGCAGCAGCTCGTTCGCCGCTCGGCTGCGCTGCGTCGGCGCGCTGCGCCTGCTCGGCGGCGTCCGCGCGCTCGCGGCCCTGCGGACGCCGACCGTTCCGCCAGCCGTGGCGGCGGTCGCGTGGCAGCGCTCGCTCGGCGTGGCGGGCCTGTTTGCGGCGCTGGCCTACGCCTACGCGCTCGTCGGCACGGCGCTCTTCGAAGCCTACGCGCACAGCTCCGACGCCGAGCTGGCGTACCGCGAAGCTTTCGCCGACGTCGGAGCGGCCGCGGTGACGCTGGCGCGCCTCGCGTCGCTCAACTGGTATCGTCTGTTCGACGACATGTCGCGAGCGCTGCCCGTCTACGTCGTCGCTCCGTACTTAGTCACGTGGATTGTCGCGAGCCACTACGTGCTGGGCAGCTTCGCCACGGGATTGCTCGCCGCCGTCGTGCGGAGCGTGCGCGAGTGGAACCTGCATCGTCGCTGCTCGGCCGCAGCCGCCGCCGCCGCCGAGCTCCGCGCCGCCGAGCGGTAACAGCGCGTACCGCGCCTCACGCGCCGCCAACGTCTCCGCTCTCGCAGTCCCGCAACGGCAGACCTCGGCGGCAATGCTCGTTGTGCGCTCCCAGCCAGCCGCGACAGGTAGCTGTACCCAGGGGCAGTTGGATATTGAGGATGCGCCAGCTTTAGGCAGACAATGAGGGAGCCTACACAACTCAGTGAGTGACGCGCTAATGAAGTCGAGAACTTTGCACAAAATGTAAGCGTCCTATTGCAGGGGCAGGAGGACTTGCGAGTAGCTAGTTTTGATAGGCGCATTTTAAGTTGTTCAAAGCTGTGCAAACTTATGTAAACAAGCAAAAAAGCAAAAAGGTAAGATGGTTTAAAAGTATCGTTTATATTTGGCTGCAGGTAAAATGTTATTTTCGGAAGAGCACGCCCAGATTCTATGCAGAGGCTATAGGAGATATGCTGTTCGAGCTATTTTGAAGGATTACGCTTCAAATTTCCTCATAGCACCAGGTTTGCCCAAGAATTATTTAGTTTGTTTTATAACAATTAAATTTGACAAAGGTGTGCAACCATTTAAGTGCGAATGTCAGCCTAAATACTAAACACTGTAAGGTAGATGAACCGGAGTTTGAGATGATGATGAAAGGTAGGGAGCGATCTAATTTAAATTGCGGCTGTGTCATCTGCATCAAGAGTTTAAATGGTCTGACAACATTCTTTCCTGCGTTTTTATGATAGGTATTGCAAAAGAAAGATTGAATGACAATTTTTGCAATTTCTCATAGTCTAGTATTGAATTCGAAATAATTTACCCGATAATTGCCTCTTTGAAAGATACTGGGACAGAATCTAAGGCTACGGAAAGACGTACTATGTTAGTTGTCCACGGAAGCAGTTAATATAAGCATATTATTATTGTCATTATTATTATATCCAAAACCGCGTAAGCGTCATTGCAATTAGAGCACCTCAGCCATGCAAAGCAGCCTGAGCTGTGGATTTCATTCCTACTAAGCCATCTGCTAATACGATCCAGTACCGATCGAACGGGTTCGCTCATCCAGATGCAGCAGCTCGACCAGACAGTTGGTAGCAAACTAATGGGAGCAGGAGGAAAAGACACGTGCCTGTCGGCTTTGCTTTGCAATCAGGGCGCGAAATGAGCAAACGAACATCGCGAACCGACTCGCCCTCGCGAATCGCGCAGGGCTCACAAGGCCGACCTGCTGGCACCGGCAGACGGCGCTCCGGCGCGCGATGTCGCATCGCAGCGCGCGCCGATAGGAAGCCGGCTCAAATGCATTTGAGCGCTTTCCGTCGCTTTCCGTCGCGTCGAGGGCTCGCAGCTAGTGGCTGCAGAGGAGAGGAGAGCCAGTGAACGGCCGGCGGCAAAGCAGCCAGCGGCCAGCGGAGCGTTGCGAAATAAAGGAAAAGGTATTGGCGACGGCGGCGGGGGAGCGTGGCGTGCGCCGCCGGCCGCCGCCGCGCAGCGGCGCGCCCTTAAGTGAGGGCCGCCTGCCCGCTCGGCGAGCATGTGTAATCGCGTTGCTGGGCGTAGACTCGCACTGACGAGTTTAAGACCTGGACTTGAATGATTGATCTAATAATCGGAGGCTGAGTTGGCGAGGAAGCAGACACAGTGGTTAAGCGGAGTACTTCGGCCCGCCCGCCGCTCTCACTCGAAATCTCGTTCGCGGACGACCGGACGTAGGGTACAACCCGGATGCTAAGGATAGGACGCTAGAAGTGCTGGCCCACTGCTGCCGCTGCCACTGCTACCCTCACTTCTCGCGCACCGTTGCCGCCGCCGCCGGCGACTACGACGGCGCAGCAGCAGCAGCAGCAGCAGCAGCAGCAGCAGCAGCAGCAGCAGCAGCAGCCATACCGGCGACTACGACGGCGCTTAGATGAGTGGCCGCCGCGAGCGTTTTTCGCAGATGATCAGTCAATATGCGCGGGTGTTTGCGTTCACTGGCGTGCGCATTTGATGACGCTCGACCAGCTTTCGCGGCCAACGCAGTGCGCTGAAGCGGCTACTGCGCCTGCGGACGCAAAGACTCGTGAGCGCGGACTCGGTCCGGCCGCCGCCGCCGTTAGCGAGCCAGACCACCGCCGCCGCCGCCGCCGAGCTCGCAGCGGCGCCGATTGAGATTCACACCGCGACTGTCGAGCCGAGTCTTGACGGGCGCCGCCTCTTGCGGGCGGCGGGACCGTTCGTAGGAACGCGAGCAGCTTGACGAACTTGAACGTGGCCTTGAAAAGGAAGGCGGACCTGAAAGGCGCGAGGAACGTAGCTGTAGCTGGCAGCCTCGACGCAGGCCCGCTTCGGCGACCGCACGCCGACGCCGGGTCGCCAGCGGCGCTGAAGGAGACCGCCGCCGCCGCCGCCGCTGTCGCCACCCCATCGAGGCCGGTGAGTCCGCGAGACGGTGCGTCTGCTGCGGGGCGCGCCGCGCGCGCCGCCGGTCGTCCGGATCCTTCGGCGCCGCAGCGAGTCGGCATTACCAATTTCCCTAGCGGTCGCAGGTTGGACGTCGCGATGCGCAGCGTACGGGACTCGAGCAAGGGGTCCGAGCTGCCGGCTGCCTCCGCTTCACTTCCCGCGCTATCGCCTCCGCGCTGCGAGAGCGGCGAGCGTAGCGCTCGTGTGCCGCCTCGCGCTCATTCCGAAGCTCGCTGCAGCAAGCATGGACGAAGCGCCCGGCGGACGAAAATGGCGACGAAGCGTGTCCGGGTGCGAGGCGAGCTGAATGGAACGCCGTCTCCGTCAGGCAAAGCAGCGTCGGGGATCCAAGCTCTGACAAGAGAGCTGAGGATAAGCAGTCTCTAACGACGGCCGAGGACTCTGAGGATGGCGCAGCTCTTCATGACATTATAGGTAAGCGGTGCGGGTATGTGGGGCATAGAGAGTGAGAGGAGGAGAGAGAGAGAGAGAGAGAGAGAGAGAGAGAGAGAGAGAGAGAGAGAGAGAGAGAGAGAGAGAGAGAGAGAGAGAGAGAGAGAGAGAGAGAGAGAGAGAGAGAGAGAGAGAGAGAGAGAGGACAGACAGAGAGGCAGAGTGACAGCGACTGGTTCCGGAGCCAGCCTTTGTTGAAGCTCGTGCCTTCCCAGCGTGCCTTCTCAGCGTGCCTTCTCAGCGTGCCTTCTCAGCGTGCCTTCTCAGCGTGCCTTCTCAGCGTGCCTTCTCAGCGCGCCTTCTCAGCGCGCTTTCTCAGCGCGCCTTCTCAGCGTGCCTTCGAAGTGGGCCGCTGCCAAGCATCGAAGGCAACGCATACTGCGAGCTCTTCTCCTCTGTGGCGTTCTTCGGTCCGACGGAAACTCGGCTTTTCGAATGAGCTGTGTAGGCTGCCGTAACAGCGACTGCCCACGCTTCGCTTATTGATCGGTAGCGTGTCGACTAAGGATGTTAGCATTCTACAGGAGAGTCCTTGCAATCTAGCAGCGAGTCGTTTCGGTGCATATTTTAGCCTGCGCTGACACCTCAGGCGACGTCAGCTCAGGCGATATTTTCGATCCGTCGGGTACCTTATCTGACGTCGCACACGCCTCCAGGGTCGCGCACGGTTCGCTCGCTGGCGACACGGTTCTCCAATCATCTATGCCAGCGGAGACGCAAGCTGCACGCCGCACTGCCACAGTCCGTGCAGCAGAGACCGGATGCACGGTCGTTGCCGAGGGCTCTGCCCTCAAGCAACGCGCGGACATGGCTGAACTGCTGCGCGAGCAGTTCAGCAGCTGAGTCGCGCGGGCCGCCGAGCGCGGATGCTTTCGTAGCTACTGGCGCCGCGCGCGCTCGCGGGCTTCGGCCGACGAAGCCGCAAGCTGCAAGGCCGACGGCCCCGAATGAACTCCCCGACTATGGCTTCGCAGACGCGGCCCGGAAGCGCGGCCGCTGACGCTGCAGCAGCAGCAGCAGCTGCTGCAGCGGGCCTCCAGCGAGGCGATGCAACAGGCACTTTTGGCCCCCGAGAGCTGCAAAAAGGTATTCTCTTGAGAAGAAAGTCTCTGGAGCGAACCTTTCGCTGCTGCAAGTTGATGTCGCGTCGCCATGACCGTCGAACCGGATACGCCCGAAGTCTTTCTTTCCAGCACGCTGGGGGCCGCTTGACCGGTCGTGGCGATGGCTCAATACAATCCGTCGGTTTTAGCAGCCGCCGAGTTCAGCGATGGGGAGCGAATCTCCTCAGGAGGGGCTGCGATGCCATCGGAAGCCACTCGACGCGGCGAGCAGGCGGCAGCGGCGGCGGCGGCAATGGTGGCAGCAGAAGCGGACCGCCTGGCGAGCGACTGGAACGCCGTCGTTAGCGAGGCGCTCCCAGCGCTCAGCAGCGTGGACGGGGTGACGCGCTGGACGACGCGCGATCTGCTCTGCTACTACGCTGCGCTCGAGCGTCTCGTGGAGAACGCGAGCGAGCGCGCGCAGATCCTCTTCAACATCAACGAGCGCCTGCTGGACATGCTCTGCTGACCCTTCCGTCCCAGCGACTGCACAGAAACTGCCGACGGACATGAGACGTTGGCGTTCGTTGCCAGCAGAATCCAAGTTCATGCGGTCCACGTTTCGGGATGGCTGCCCGCTTAGAGCCGAAGTTTTCTTTTCGGGGATCGATCCCAAGGCTGACGGTTTTTGATCGCACTGTATTTTTCCCAGGTTTATCCCACGTCGCGTCTCTTCCTCTCTGACGTCTTGGTCTCTTCGACTCTTTCTTCATGCCTCCCTCTTTCACCGTTTCTCCCTACCTCTTCCTCTCGTTTTTCATTTTCTCTTTCAAAGCTCACGATCGAAGGCCGTTCGCGCTCCCTAACCCGCTGCTTACGGTCTGTCGGAGCTATATATATATATATTCGGGTCGCTGGCTGATGGCCCAGTGACTGTGCGCCCTTCGCGCTTGATATCCTGCCGAGGCGCAGCACTTCGCGGTGACATTCCTGACTTTCATGGGCATGACTATTCCAAGCTCGAAGCGAGCGAGGGCGCAGCGAGCGCCCGCAGACGCCTCAGACCCACGGCAGCGACTGAGAGCAGTCACCGCCCGTCGTCTGCTACGCGCGCCACGACCGCATGACGCACGACGAGCAGATGATCCGCGAAGTGTCCATCGGCGGCGAGTGTCAAGCGAGATCGCCGCCGCCGCCGCCGATCTGCCGCTGCTGCCAATCGGCGCACGCGCACGGTTGGCAGCAGCAAGATTGCAATAGCGCCCTATTCTACGTGGAATTTATCGCCACTCTCCGCCAAGTCGAGCGAGTTCAATTGACGCTTTAACTTCTGGTATCTAAATTTCAAAAATGTTACAGGCTTTATAATTTGAACCTCGTTAAAAACCCAATTCTTCTAAGTTAGCCATTCAACGATTTTTTTTGGCGACCAGTGCTTGCTTGACCAGACAAATCCGCCGCCGTCCGTCTTTCAGCACTGCTGACCTGGCGAGTTTCGCGGATTTGAAGGTCTCCGACGACGATGAATATCCGTGGAAAGGTTGGTCCACGGTTTGTTTGTGGACCTGTCTCTCTCTCTCTCTCTCTCCATATAAGGTTCTAATTTCTTAGGCTCTTATAATGAAAGCCGTTCAACGACGATGAAGACAAGAATTAAAACAGAAAATCAATTAAGATCTGAACGTCAAAAAGAGCGTAGCACAACACATAGATTGTCATTTTTTATTGAGACCAGCACTCTTTAGAATACCACCCTGCGATATTTTCACCTGTGTGTAGTGACTCTTACCACGTGGCTGCTGCTTGACGCTACATGACCTCCGGCGCTCATCATTTGACGTTGCTCGCTACATCAGTGAACTTTTGTGGTGCCGAATTATGAAAAACGACGATGAATGGCTCGATGATAGGGTTTTTCTGAGTCTAATGATTAACGTAGAATACCGAAAGCAGCGTCTCGTATCACTCCAGTCTGTAGAGCATAGCTTGGTAAAAAAAATGACTCACTAGAAGCTTCGATGTCTAGTGCATGCTCTCAGCAAGAAATATTCTTGTTAAACTGGTCATGACCGCAGCTTTAAATTAAACTTTAACTAATTCCGTAGGGCAAGAATGGTGTAGAAAAAGACGGTGCAGTTGACAATAGCGCTGCGTTAAATTTTAGCCGTCAGTGCGGTAAATAATGGAGCCCTATGCAGCTGGCTCGTCTTAATTTTAATCTTACGGAACAAATAGTCCCTCAGGCTATCTGTGCTATTGAACCGCGGTCTGACCGAGCTAACAAAGCTAACACTCGGCATAGGGCGAAATGCTGTGAGAGCAACAAGAGCGGCCTGCAGCGACTTCAGCCGCCATCAAAACACGTGACGAATTAAGGAAAAGCCTCCAATTTGTACCGAATATTTCGGGAGCTCCTCCGTGTACAGTAGATCCTCACGCTGGCGGTACTTCTCAAGAAGTGCCAACAAAAATAATTACAAGTCGGAGAAATTCTGGCATTCCGAGATGTAAATGCACGTGGACCGCCGGTCACTGACCGGCTTTTTAAAGTCATGAAAGAGTTGGTTTTTTAATTTCAAGATGATTTAATTCACAATCGTGCACGATCCTGTTTCGTTTCTTTTGGCTATCCTACACTGATACACTATTGCACTTTTGATGCCAAACTACGGCCATTGTGAATGGCTGTGTGTACTGAGAAGATTGGCTGAAAAATTTTAAGAGTTTGAGGCAAGGCAATCATGACGATAATATATTTGCATACAGGCATTTAGTTTCTTTCTAGACATTTAAAAAATGAAACAGCTTTATCAAACAGTGACGGCATGTTTGATCTGAGAGCCTTAACCAAACCCTGGGGTACTCGTGAACACTATAAAGCGGTAGCTGCAAACCATCTTAAGAAGAGTGACTACACTATGCGACTAATGGAGCTAGGCGGCGGTGTCTCCTCATCGCAATGCGGCCCGACTCCGTCGTGACTCCTTGCAACTACTGTGCGCAATAGCCATTTAGCACTACGCGATTACGCCGTGATCTGATGTGGAATTGGCGTAGAGTGATCATCCGAAGGTCAAAAGGATTAAGCGGTATGCACGTTTAACACATTGATTTTCTTTAAAATATGTACAAGCCATATTGACCATATCTTTATTTAAACCATATTACTAAAATCCTCAAAATAAATTCCTTTGAATTGCTCAATTTGAATGCGCAGCTGAACCCAGCAGCGCGTAATCACTAAACGGCCGCGAGGTTTAAAACGCAAGCACCGTAGGGCCTCTATGGCTTCCCATTTCAGCTCGCTGGAAAACGTCGCATTAACTTGTTTCCCCAGACAAGCGCGATGTTCCGATGTCACACATGTTGCATTAATCCTCACGAAACTCTTCTGGATGTAACGCACGCTCAAATTTGATAGGCGATGGAGCGAATCTAAGCCTAAGCTTCCCGCAAAAGGCGTAGCTTGGAGGTCAAGGGGACAAACTACCTATCCGCGCAGGACGGACTGAAAGAGCCATGCCGAGCTGCTCCAGCCATTCAGGCTTTCATCTGGTTAGAACAGCTCATTTAGTTTTACTCTTTCTGGAAGCTGCGAAGCCTATGCTACTGCAAAGCTTCCAGAAAGAGGCTAGCAGCACGACAGAGTGAGTTGTTCCGGAGCCTTTTTAATGGAGCGATGCTTCTCTGCGTGTTTCCAGAAACTGCCGCCGCCGCCGCCTGGCCTATAAGGACGCTGTGGATACATTTTGCCTAGCTTCTCTTCAGCGATTAATCCACTGCTCGGTCTTACGGAGGCGTAGCTTTCCAAATAAGCTCCGTAAGCTGGTACGACAGCGATAGCCCGCGATTATTAATCGTAACTTATCGATTTAGGATGTCGACATTCTATAGGCGAATTATTGTAAAGCAGCAGCAAGTTATTTTCGTGGATATTTTATCCTACGCGGACATGTTGGGCCGTGGAAGTATAGGCGGTGTTTTTGATTCCGCAGCTACCCTAACTGACGGCTACTTGCGGCGTACAGCACGGAGTATATGTACGTGGCCCCCCCCCACCCCGGGTCTGTGGCGCAGTTAGCAGTGATTGATTTGCGCGAGCAATGTCGCACTGAAAAAGACGGCTCAGACAGATGCCGTTTATTATAGAACGAGTGACCGGGCAGTAGAGGCCTCCACGCTGGCTGATGAGCTTCCGAGCGTACCCAAAGCAAGGGTCGGCTGTTCTTGGCCGGAAAAAAGGCGGTAGCTGGGAACGCTGGCGGACCCTGCGAGCAGACCGAGACACAAACGGAATACGGTGCTGTCAGAGCCCAGCTCCTACAGCTACGGCGGCGGAATGCGTAGTCGTTGCCGTTTGGGGTTCTTAAGGCGATGCAGGCACATTAGATACTGCACACAGTCTAGCACAGCAAAGACGCGCATGCTGCCGAGCGCCGATGCTTCCGGTGCCACTGGCGCCGGCGATGCGAGACCAGCGCGGCAACTCAGCCGTGGCCTCGAAAAGCGCTGCCGACGATGCAGCAGCAGCAGCGGTCGCGTCTCTCTCCAGGCAGAGCATCAGCAGCGTAGAGCAGCCGTATGCCTTACAGTTAGCCTGCTTCGCTGGGTAGGGGATCTCTGATGTCGATGTACTGAATACCCACGGCAAGATTACTCATGGCTTGCCCTTGCAAATCTCTCTACACATAACAATAATAATAATGATGCACTTGATAATGCGCCCTCAGAGAACTCAATCTCTTTCTAGGCGCTTGATATATGATTACAAAGTCACAAGTTCTTGTAGCGAATGCTGTTTAATGAAGACGAAAGCTAGGGAAAAAGCAGAGCATTACAATTATCGAAAGGAGTTTTCGAAGCACGTGGTTGGCAATCATTAATAAGATCCGCTTACAGTGTCTCTGACCTGCGCCACTTTCACCCGAGTACGTACATCGACTCATACCGTGCTGCTGCTGGACACTACACAACATCCGGTGCTCATCTTATTCTAACTGATCTTTAAAACAGTGGACTCATGCGGTACTGAACGAAGAAAATTGATAAGGCAAAGCTCGCCGAGAGGGTCTCGAAGAGTTTAATGACTTACGCAGCGCGGCAACAGCAGCATCGCTTGTCACTTCGTTCGCTTTAAGCTTTAGCAAGGTAATAAAAATAGTCCACAGAAGCTACGACGTCGAGAGCATGTTCGTAGTAAGAAAGCATCTTGATAAGCTGACAATCGTCGAAGCTTTAATTTAAGCCGTTACTAATCACCAACGGCAAGAATGGTGAAGAAAAAGGAAGACGCAGCTGGTGAAAATTTCAGCCGCTATTCCGATAAATTAGTGAAGCCACTTGCAGCTGGCTCGTTTTGTTTTTAATCTTATGCAGCAATTATTCGTCCGTCAGGCTATCTGCACTATTGTACCATGACCCGGCTAGGCTAATGAAAAAAAGAACTCGGCGTAGGATGAATGGTTGTGAGAGCGAAAAGAGTGGCCTTCAGTGACTGCAGCCGCCATCAAAGCACGTGACTGATCAACAAAAAGCCTCTGATTTGTATCGAATACTTCGGAGGCTCCTCCGTGCAAGTTAGATCTGCATGCTGGCGGCGCTACTTAAGTGCTGACGTCAAGTCAGAGCAATACCGGCAAGGAAACCCACGACTGGACAAGGGCTCATGGAATTTGACTAATTTCTTTAAAGCCGTTAAAGAATCGGTTTCTCTCATTGAGATTATTGAATTCACAATTGTGCACAATCCTGTTTCTCCTTTGAGCTATAGAAGTGATCTCTCGTAGAACTTTAGATGTCCAATTTTCTCCATTGTGTTTGGCTGAAGAGCCAAGGCTACCTAAAAAACTAGATAGATTAAGACAAGGTAAGCATAATAATAATATATTTGTATAACTGCATACGAATTAAATTTCTTTCTAGACATTTAAAAAAAATGACACAGCTTTATCAAAGAGTGACAGCATGTTTGACATTAGAGCCTTAACCAAACCCCGGGGTTCTCGTGACATTGTACAGTGGTAGCTGGAAACCATCTTAAGAGCGCCTACACTATGCGGCTAATGGAGCTAGGCGGCGGCGGCGGCGTCTGCTCACAGCAATGCGGCCCGACTCTGTCGAGACTCCTCGTCACTGCTGAGCGCAGTAGCCACATAGCACAACGCGACCACGTGGTGAGCTGACGTAGTGCATGATTTGCAACAAGCTGCAGCCCTCTGGAAGTCACATGGGCTGAGCATGAAAGCAATACACTACCACTAAAAAAATGAAAGAAAATAAATTCAAAAGCATTGCATTGGACGACTCATTTTCATTGGGCCAACTAGAATTTGAAACGGCGAGTTCATAATTTGGATACTCGTAGCCTTAGTACACGCTCATTGCTTTGGTGGTTATTTCGAGAATGTAGTGGTCTTAGCAGAGTTTTTCAGCCAATTGATGGTCTCATGTAGGCGCTTAGAGTCGTAGGCGTTTGTGGAATGGAGTGCTGCAGAAGAGACCGCGTATAAGCTGGCGGCCTGTATTTTTAGCCAGATGAGAGAGATCGTATAGAATCGTGATTGAACGCCGTCGCAGTAATCGCACACATACGAACAGCATATGGGCTTATTTTTTTGGGCTGTCTGTAACTACTTTCCTATGTCGTGCACAGCTTTAGTAAGCCTGGCATCGTAAAAATCCTCATATTAGACCAACGAATTTACAGCCGAAGCAGCGGCGACTGCAGTACGAGGATTTTTTCGACACCACAAAATGTACTTATAATGAACATTTGCATACGGTAAATAATGTATGCGCACTGTGCATACTGGATTGTGTTGTCCGTGACATTGGTCACGTGTGTACACGTCCGTGTATCTCTAGGCTCGTACTACGTGCACTTAGCTTTCACGCAGATGAGCTATTTTTTACCGACGTCGGTGGTCCAGCAGAACCGGGCCAACGTTACTAGAGAAGCAGAGATGTGCCAGAGATCCGCTGCAGCGACACAGTATGGCCGCTCTAGTAGAGCGGCTCATAAGAATGAATGTAAAAAGCAAAATTGAGTTCATATCGTCACTAGAGGTAGTTGCTCGTTGATTGCGACTTAATGCTACTGCGATTTGCATGGAAAATGAGCCTCAACACGTACCAAGCACTTTGCTAGCAACGGGTTCAAGGATTCACACTAACAGGCGCTTATAGCTGGCTCTAGTGGCTGCAAGTTGTGAAAAAAGATGCATCTTGCTCATGCGTTCAAAGGAGGCAACTCATATTGTCTAGAGAATATTCAAAGAAGCCTGTCACGGGATTCGCTAGTCCTGTCACTTGTCTCTTGCTATTGGTAGGAATGTCGATATACTAAAAAAACCACCGGGCGGAGCTGTATCGCGAGCCGAATAGTCACTCACGCAGGCCTTCTCTGCTTGCAATACAGTTTTTCTTAAGATGGTACTCGAGGTACTTTGAAGCTCCAACTGTCAGCGCCGCGATGTCGCACAGATGCTCTTCCTGCTGCGTCTGGGCCCCAAAACAGCAGTGCGCGCGGAGCTGTCTGGCACTTGGCCGGAGAGCGGTGGCTGGGTTTCTTCAGACTGTGCCAGTTTCCTAGAATATAAATGATTAGATTATGTTAGCGGATTAAACAGCCTCTTTTTGTATAGCGACAGAAGAGCCTTTACGGCTATCACCACTGCTTGCAGTGGCGATAAAGAATCGCCCACCGCAGGAATTGAACCCACGACCTCGGGACCGAGGTCGTGAAAGCAACCGCCTTACCTAGTGTGCCATCACGGCTCACCACTTAATATATTGAGCATAGGAATCACCAACAAGTAGGACTTTTTCAGTTTAAATGAGACATTTGTATAGCGAACTAAGGGCAGCAAGTCTCTATCCTTAGCACAGCCGCTTTGGCTTTGATTTCGTTATACACAACTCTTCTGCGTTATACTCATATAGTCTCTACGGCTTTGTGGAGTTACACAGGGAGATACATTGCATTACACTACGCGTTACACGACGCGTTACACGACGCATTGCATGACACATTACATGACACATTTCATGACACATCGCATTGCATAACACATGACATTACACATTACATTAAAAATGATAAAATTACATATTATAAATTAGACATTAATTACAAATTAATTTAAATGACACATTAAATGCATGACACATTACACGACACATCATATTACATTACACACGATATGATTACACATTAATTACACATTAACTACACATTACATTGCTCATTACATTACTCATTACATTGAACATTACATTACACATTACATTGAACATTACATTACACATTACATTGAACATTACATTACACATTACATTACACATTACATTAAACATTACATTACACAATACATTACACATTACATTACACATTACATTGCACATTACATTGCACATTACATTGCACATTACATTGCACATTACATTGCACATTACATTGCACATTACATTGCACATTACATTGCACATTACATTGCATTGCACATTACATTGCACATTACATTGCATTACACATTACATTACACATTACATTACACATTAAATTACACAATTTACATTACAATTAACTAAAATTTATCACACATTAATTACACATTAAATTAATTACACATTAAAATTACATTACACATTAAATTACATATTACATTACATCACAGGGCGTGTGGTTGGCAAGGAAACATCAAAATTAAATAGCGATAGCATAGTGCCAGTGCGCATTGGCAAAAAAAGGACAACTCCCATGGAATCAGCAAAGACTGTGAGAAGCAGGTGAGTTTTAGCTTTTTCAAATGTCGTCAACTCAGGGAAATGTCGTAACGTCAGTCGGGACCGAGCTCTAGCCTTGGGAGTATTCAAACTAAAGGTGTTGTCGCCACAGGCGTCGAGTTCGGTTATTGGCAATTTTGAAGGCAGCAATAATGCCTGAAGCTAAGGACGCGTTTATTATATTAGCCATGCAGTGCAACAGCAATTGTATGCGGCACCTTAGAAAGAGAGCTGTCAGTATAAGGGGCTAGAGGGCTAGTGGTTCTTTTAGGCTGGGAGAGGAATTTCGAGATAAGGTCATTAGTGGAAAGCTTGAAGGTGGACGTTGAGATAACTCAAGGGGCTGAGGATAAAGAGTCCGGTGGGAATTTTACCTTGGAGGACAGACCCTAGAGTCTAATATATCTTGCTGGAAAATAAAGCTAGAGAAACAATCTGCGGCGTCCCCGCAAGGATCACTAGGTAAGGTGCTGACCTGGTAGCAGTTAAGGAGATAGTGGATGGTCGACACACATCTGCATTTTTAGCTCGTGACTTTGTAATTCTATTACATTATTCGGAAGCTAACTTAGCCTTAGCTAGGATGGCTAGAACAACCTATTGTAGTCCTCGCATGTATTTCACACGATGGTAAGCCAGTCCACATCTTTTGCACGTTTTCTCAAGCTTATGCAAGGTAGTCGTACCTAGGTTAGTGTCTAATGTGAGCTGCTCGCACTGTGCGACCGAGGTCGTGGGTTCGAATGTTAGTTGAGCCACTGGCGAGTCAGGGCGAATTATGCAGTGTTCTTAGTCGGAGAAACGAACGCATTCGGAGCATCAGAGTCAGTGTCGGGCTGTGACGTTCCACGAGCTCTAGATACTAGGTTAGATGAGGAGTTTAGCAGAAGGAGTGCTACAGGAAGACGTACTAAACTGTACTGTGCGGAAAGCATCAAGGAAAGGGTTTCAAGGCTTTGCGCTAGGCAGGCAATGTCGGATACAAAAGGTGACGAAAAGTGCAGGCTGAATTAGATCTGCATAGTGTGACATGTGTAGAATTTGATCGTCGTATGAGTTAAGTCAAGTAAAATGCTTAAAAAAATGCAAGTTCAATCAAGACTAGCAACAGTATAATAAAACGTGGCACATGAGGAGAGATGGCAGAATTCCTTTTTATATCGCTCTCGAAGGGCTAAATCTGAGTCTAGTCACCGTACGTAGGCTTAAAAAAGCATGCGAGGTGATTATTAGCATAACCCAGTAAAACTAGTCGGCATACGCATATAATGCGTGCTTCGCACGGATAAAGCATATTCGGCGAGAAACAGGGTGCTTCAGTTTCGCTTTCAGTATTGTTAAATGCATGCAGAACTGATGCTGATGCATCGTCGACAAAATAAAGTGTAGGCTGAACCGTCAGCTGGATCTACAGGATTTGCAGTGATCTCCAAAATAGATACCTAAGAGTTGTAAGAAAAGAACTTTGTTGAGTCGCGATAGGAGTTGACTTCCGAAACCGAAGGCAAATGGTGTGAGAAGTATATATATATATATATATATATATATATATATATATATATATATATATATATATATATATATATATATATATATATATATATATATATATATATACATATATTAATATATATATATATATACATATATAATATATATATATATATAGAGGGGCGCAGAGACGCAGGAAAGAGAATCGGACGCAGAGATGGGCACCTCGTGCATAAAAGCCGCTTTGGCTTTGAGTGTGCTATAGAGAAAGTCTCTTTTGCATCACCCAAATAGTCTTTGCGAAACTGTGAAACTAAAAACCGAACTAGATTAGATTATAGTTTTACAAAGTTACGTTCGCGCAGCTGAAAGTAGGAATACTGGGAAGTGAACTTGATTTTTTCATTGGGAATGAAGGTTCATTTTGGAACTGGACACCCAGGTTGAATGCAGAGGCTATAGGAGATCTATTGGTCGTGGCCACTGTGAGAGTGAAGTCCTCTAACTTTCTGGCTTTCCCTCAGAATTATTTAATTGGCTTTGTCTCGATTAAGTTTGAGAAAGTTTGCTGCCATCCAAGTGCCGATTTCTGTTATGCATGCCGCAAGGGAGCTGAGAAAGTTGGAAACGCTCAAAGGCAGGAGGGTTCAAAGTACACTTAAAGCTAGCTGTGAGTCATCTGGATAAAAAAGAAAGCAAAAATTGCATTTGACAATTAAATCTGCCAAAGCGAGGAAATACATTGCGAAAAGATAAAGTTGACATCAAAAGAATCTATAGGGTACTGCATGGTTCCTGACGTCATTACTGTTGCTCTTTAGTAGTTATCACTATAATAATAATGATAAATTTGATAATGCGCCCTCTGAGAGCTCAATCTCTTTCTAGGCACTTTAAATTTGTTGCAAACGAAACACAATCAAATGGTGTGTGGTATCATGCTCAATAAAGAACAAGAATAGCATGGTTAGGTGGGACATGCACAGAGTCAGCATACAAGTGTGGTTAGTGGTAGCATGCACAGTGTCAGCACCCATAAATACATGAAGATAGAATCATCACAGGGACCAACTAAAGGCTGTGATGAATTGGTGCCTTTTGTAGTTTCTTTTAAATGCCATAAGTGCCTGTCCGCACAGGCCGGAAGACCAGCATGCAGTGAGTTATTGAAGTCAAGACGGGATGTCACAAATGCATGGACCAACTTAGATGTGGCATCCCTGTCTAAAGAAGCCCGAATCTTAGCTGCGTTAGGTAGCTAGAAGTAGGCAGACATGAATGTGGAGCTGACGTGGTCGTCTAAGATAGGTTGACATATACTCTCTGGAATCTCCATCTGAGGTAGGACCTAAACCATTGCTGCGAAGCGCTATTAATTTCCAGGTGAGATGATAGACGCCCGAAATGATTAGAGATCAGTGTTAGAAAAAGCCACAGAAACGACCAGAACTAGCTGCAAGGCTCAACCTATGTGAACTTTCTGATGTGATTGTCATACACACATCAGTGCTTACTCTGAAAACGGTTTTTTCTAAATCCCAAGTAAAACTAACGTGATTGACGTGGAGGTTTGGATATAAGAATGTCAACAGTCTGAATAAACTCGTTCCTATGCACACGCACCATTATTATTTATATTTTTTGGCATTAGCGTGGCTGTGCTTGCAGTGTTTTTCCATTTCTTAAAACAGAAAAGCTCTAGTTTTACGTCGTGTACTCCAACATCTTGAATTGTTTGCTCTATTGCAGCAAACAGTTGCTTTGCATTAGTTGCTAATCATATCAACTTATGGCGTGGCTCACAGTAGCCTCTTATCCACCTCTACGGCGACCGGGGCTCACATTACTGAGTTCAGCAGATGAACACCATTGTCCGGCACCTAGGTTTTTGAGGTGACCTAGCAAAGCGGTCGCCTACATCTTTAACCAATTCCCACGAAATTGCCAGACAAAGTTTTTGATGGAGCCATCAGCGACTTTACAAAGCACTTCATACACATAAAAAAAAATAAGAGCATACCTACCAGTTCATCGCAGGTAGTTAAACTCAGATCCTCCAAAAACCAGACGGTACAATCACATCAAACCGGCCTGCCTATTTAAGCGATTATCGGTGACAGTCTGCCAGTGCTAACTAAAGTGGAGACACGACGTTCGAGCAATGTGCAGATCTGTCACAGGCGTGTGCATAATGTGCTGCCCTTCCACAGCAACGCCAGCGTCCTGTGGTAACGTCAGGTCACCAGTGAAACTGGGCCATGCATACTACAATTTGAAATAACCCTCTCCGGAAATGTCGGCAATAATTGCCTGTATATCATTATTCGTGCACCGAAGGCTACTCAATGAAGCATACAGCAAGAGGATGGCAGCGCAAAGACAGCAAATGGCACTTTTAAAAGGGATTGGCATTTTATTTAGATCAGCTTCGACTCGAGTGCTCAGTAGGAGAGTCGAAGTTATACAGCCTCATGCCTAGGAATGTATAACTCTAGTCCACTGAGAGGATAGTCTCTGTATTTCTGCACAGAACTAGTTGCACACACCTCCCGTTACAAATACATCCAAAATTTGGGTGCAACTTATGGTTTTTGTAGCTGAGTGCTGCGGCCCCGGTAGCTCACGTTTGTTGGTATATCTCATTCCTCCTGCCTCAAGCGGAAGACATAGTAGTTTCAGGTGCTCATAAGCTTAAAAGTTACATGAAGGTGAGTCCGGCGAACCGAGCCGTACTTTATAGGTTGGTCGGGTTCGCTTGGCGGTTTTGCACTAGGGCGCATATCATCTCAGCTGGGAATTTTGGACGCTTCGCAGTAATGGCTTAGGTCCTACCTCAGTAAGAGTGTCCAGGTCTACATTCTGGAGGATTCGGGCAATTTAATTATGGCTGCAGTCAGTGTGGAACGGAGCTCCTTGTACTCGCCGACAAACGTCGTGACGTCAACGAGAATGGCAGACACCTTGGCCTGCGTGCCCCTGTCGCTTCAATTTCAACCTGACATCGACCCGATTGTTGAGGAAAAAAGAACTAATTATAAAATAAAAGTACACAACATAATATGTACAGCCCTTTAAGAAACTTAATCTCTATCCAGGCGTGTCGCATGTCGAGTCGACGACTGCGGTGGCCAAAGGCTTGATCTCGGTCGTTGAAGGCGAGGACATGACTGGTGTGAATAAGCCTTGAATCGTCGAGCCTGCTTAAATGCCGAAATCTTTACAGGCATATGTGCACTTGACAGGGTCGAATTTCTCACACTTTGAAAAGTGGCACATAAGGCGCGACAACACTGACTTGAATAGTACCCTACGCAAAGAAAACAAACCGACCGCGGGCGCGTTTAATGCTCAATATGAGAGGCTCGTAAGAAAAAACTGACAGTGTAAGTATTGGTTCATTTTATATCTAGATAGAATATAGTGGGTCTAAGCAATGTGAATCAGCTCAAAATCTAGGTGTCATATTCCAAAGCGACCTCTCGTTAGACGACCATATCAGCTCCACGGTCAAAGCTGCCTATTTTCAGCTTCATAATATTGCTAAAATTCGGGCTTGCTTAGATAAGGATACCACGTCTTAGTTAGTCCATGCATTCGTGACATCTCGTCTCGACTTCTGCAACTCACGGCTCACTGGCCTACCAGCATGTGGGATCAGGCGATTGCAGCTGGTGCAAAACTCCGCAGCTAGGCTTGTCTGTCGTGAGCGTCGCAGTTGCCACATTACTCCACTTCTCGCCGACCTGCACTGGCTACCAGTCAAGCAACGGATTGACTTCAAGGTTTTGTCGCTCACTTTTAGGTCCCTCCATTCTATGGCTCCGGCATATCTCTCCGACATACTCCCCCATCAGGCCAAGCATCGTACCACCCGCTTTTCGGAATCCAACAGTCTAGAAATACCTCGTACAAACCTCAAATCCTTTGGAGAACGTGCATTTAGTTCGTATGCTCCCAAAGCCTGGAATTCCCACCCGACCTGCGTCAGAACATCCCCTGACCTGACCACATTTAAAAGGAACTTAAAAACACACCTATTTAGGACAGCGTTTAGTGGGTCCCTGTGATTCGTCCTTCACGTGCTTATGCGTGCTGACACTGTGCATGCTGCCACTAAGCACATTTGCATGCTGACCTTGTGCATGTCACCCCTAACCATGTTATTCATTTTGTTTGTTTTTCAAGCATGATTTTACTTACCGTTTAATTGCATTTCCCTTTGCAGCAAATGTAAAGCGCCTAGAGAGAGATTGCGTTCTCTGAGGGCGCTTTATCAAGTACATTATTATTATTATTATTATTATGTCTTTCGCACAAAAAACAACCCAGATAGCGGGTACCAGAGTTCTCACCACCGTATCTGATAGTAGTAGAAATAGTGCTTTGGAGTGCTATTAGCCCGCAATCTGGTGCCCAACAGCGAGCAGAGGCCTGCGTTTCGCTCCGACCTTTTTAAAAATAGAGGCTACCCTCACATGGTTACTAAAAGGGAACATATATTTAATGTAGCTGTCGACGTTAGCTTTGGCCATTCGTTCACACTAAAATAAAAAAATATTATACCAAGAGTTTGTAGACGAGTTGGCATAGCAACGAGTGTATAACAGCCTTCACAGCAATAACGACTTAGGTTGAGTCAATCTGGTTCTCCTGGAACTCTTCGGAGCACACATTTGATTATTTGGATCGCTACGTCTTTGTTGAGTACCTATCATTTCGCGTGGCCATCACTTGCACAGCATTGCAATGGTTTAGCTAATATCCCAGCGAGGGATCTCTAAGCGTAGTTGGGTAACGAGCAATCTTTCAAATATGGAGTACCCCAAGAATCTGTGCTCGTTGCACTCGTTTTGTAATGTGAGCCTTCTCTCGTCCCGATGTAGCCGTCAAGCACGATCTAGTCTTCTCATTTTCGTGAGAAGACACAAGCTCTACCTGTGATGCGATTTCGCTGTACCCTCTACACTGTGAACTCACTCAACTTCCCTGTAGCGTTGCTGATGCTTGCACTTAGATGGCTTCAAACTTTCACAAAATCGAATAAAGGAAAATCAGCATTATAGTTACAGGAAAACCCAGCGTTAGTCAGAAACTGAAAAGCCTGCCCTCAAAACGAAACCGGTTCAGCCAGGTTATGGTAACAGAACGGTTGTAGCGTCTTCCACGTCCGGAGAGAACTAGCTTGTACACGTGGCATTCGTAACAATCCATACAGCTGCAGAACGAAAGCTGTGGAGTCCTGAACATTGGAATTGTGGCTAGCAACTTGAGCGTGCATCACCTATGCACACAGGTATGCATGCTACTGTGGTAATACGGCAGTCACGAAGAACGCCCGTCAATTAAGATTACAAGACCGTATCTATCGTGTAGAGAAGTCTATTCGACAACAACTTACGGCTGCAGGCGTTTGGCATCAGCCGTGGCGTATACAATTCTCTTCCAGCGCTCAGAGCACCACCGAACTGTCGAGCAGTAAAAATACAGCGGCGAAACAGCCGCCAGGCTCAAATCCCAGAGCTAATTTTCTATTAAAATCCTGCTCAAAGCTTAGATAGAAAATGGCTCACAATTGCACGACTTCGGCTTCCATACCGCCCAACCACAGATTATGACATTGCATTACATTAAATTACATTACATTACAATACATTACATCGCATTACGTTACATTATCGCATAACCGATTCCAGACCACTGTAATCCACAAATGCCCCTAGGTCTTAGCCCAGGGGTAAGGTGCTCGCTCCTCACGATCCAGGTCGTGGTTTCGAGTCATGCAGCGAGCAATTCTTTATTGCCTGCTGGAGGTGGGGCGATAGTCACCAAGGCTCTTCTGCCACTATATAAATGAGGCTCATGGATCACCGGACGGATTTTACTTTATTATCACATAACCGGTTCTTAATGGTTAAAATTCAGGAACCACGAATAATATTTCGGCAGCCATAACCTGCATGACATAGCGCGATGCCGTTTTAACATCTCCTGTTGCCTCTGCATACAATCTGGTGTCTCTAATTTAGTGCAATTTCTCGAGATGACCAAATCAGATAGACAGTCAAGTCTGCCTAATTTCCAATGCATGCCATTGCAAATATTCTGGTTTATCTAGAGTAGCACATCTCAGCAAGTTGATCCGTGCATTTACAGTATCTCTACGAGACTTCTGTAATTAACTCCTCTCCGTTCTTCTACCTGTGCAACAAAACACTTACAGGTTGTGCCACAACCTGCAGGTAGGCCTGTCTGTCGTGAGCCTCGCAACTGCCACATGACACCGTTACTCGCCGACCAGCATCAGGAAGCGTAGCGACTTAAATGCTCTGTCGCTCGCTTTTATGCTCCCTTCCCTTCCATGCTCAGGCCTACACACCTGCAATAATTGCTAGTCATACCACGCCCCGTCAGCTCTCTCATCGCTCAGGCTGCTGCTCAGCTGCTCAGCCTCTAACCAACCTTAAATCCTCAGGCCACCGCTCCTTCAGATAGCGTGCTCCACAAGCTTTAAACTCATAGCCGAATGACGTAACGCCATCCCTTGACTAGGCAACATTTAATAGGGTCATGCAAACTCATGCGTTCTTCACAGCGTTCGCTGGGTCCGTATGCATTGCTCTTTGCGCACTTATGCTTGCTGACGCTGTGTAAGTAATCGCTCGCCAATTGCATTGCTATTTCAGAATATACGTATACTAAGTGTCTGGAAAGAGACTCAGTTCTTGTATTGCGCCACGCGACAGCCCCAATGTTATGTTATTATTATTATTACATATATTATTATATTATTATTATCATGGTTGCCAAGGATCACTACTTACTGTCCAATGCACGAACCTTGTCAAATTTCTACGGGACACGACATTAGCGTCTCAGTCTGTAGACGTGCTGCCTCTGACGCGCTAATGCAAGAGTCTGTTGGCTACCGAATGCGTACCGAAAGCCGCTTAGGCTGTGAGTGCGCTATACAAAACTCTCCTGCGTAACAACCACATGGTCTATATGACTTTGTGGAGTTACAGACGGAGATACATAAGAAGGAGCAATGCACAGCGCATGCTCTGGGCTTGCCTAACTTTCAATGGATGCTAATATATTACCACCAGAGTATTGCAGCACTTTCCTTACGGTAAAGAAACCAATAGACAGTAGAGATGCAGAGGTAGCGTATTTGGCATCAGCATTCGGCTAAGCATTATTATGGCTTAGCAGATCATTGAGTGCCTGGTTCGCCGGCGGACCAAAAAACATTACATTAGTAGTTTGCAGTTAATTCAGAGCATGATGCACTAGTCTGCTAAGTGTCACGTAGCTCGATGCGTCGGCATTGCCCCTGTGCGGTGCTGCGGTAATGTGTTGGCTTATTTTATAGTTTCTGCCTTCCTCGTGCGTCAGTCGGAGCTATCACTAGCTCAAAGCCAATTTCAGGACCTGATGACGTCAGCTGATATTTATTTATCACCAAGTTTTTTTTACCTAGCGATGCCTGCTAGTATTTCTTCCACCAGCATCCTTATTATCGGACGTGCTGCAGGCATGGATTCAGCTGGCCAGCTGCTTATTCAACTATTATAACTCAGTATTTCTAAAATCAAAGTAATTTGTTTCATATTACCTGTAAGCCTTTCTACACTCTCACCTTGCCGTCGCCTAAAATAGGTGGTCCTTCTACTGTAATTGCAGGGATTGCATTTTCGGCAAATCGGCGATTCTCTAATCTGTATGTAAGCATGTCAGCACGATATGTGCATTAAATGACCTCTGGTATTAAGTTGGCGAGACTTGCGCGCGAGACCGAGGATAGGGGAGTACAACAAGCATCGTGTCACCAGTCACACTAGTGACTCGTGCCATAGTCGCTCAAAAGAAGAAATGCAGTGATATTCTAGGATTGCAATCGAGGAGTTATTATTTCCACCATTTGAGAATTGCTGCCAATATTTGGAAAAATTTACTTGAGGATCTAAATAAGTTTTCGATTAGAGAGGTCAGAATATCATTTTCCTCTACAAATGTAAAGTGCCCAGATAGAAATTGAGTTCTCTGAGGGCTCTATAGCAAATTTATTATTATTACTTACTTCAATGTTTGAGCTTGACATTCTCAAACAGGCTATCCTACTTGTAGACGTAGTATTTTTTTATAAAAAAAGGCTGTGAATCTTTCTTTTTCTACATATTGCGGATCTAGTCCAGCCTACACGAACATTTTCTGGTCTGGCCCGCACTAGATGAAAATTCTGGCTCCGCCACTGCGTCCATATCTCGTTAGATGAGGAGAATTTTATTACAAATCATAATTTGTGTGTAGCCGTTCTCGCAAGGACTTCTTTTTGTTTTACAGACAGCTAGCTCTTGTGCGACGGCAGCTTTTAAATCCAACAATGTACCAGCATGCGTATTCTGCTGCCTGAATTCCAAATGATAATCCAAAAGGTTTTCAAGGCAGCCGTCGGACTTGAAGCACCAACAGTAACTTAAAGTCAAATGTGAATATAACAGAAAGCTTGGAGGGCACGGCGACTCAAGTTTGCAAAAATTTCACGACAGGCCGAATACGCACTTACAGGTATAGCATTCGGTTACCCGAATAAATGCTTTAATAATTAAGAGCTGAAGACGCTACTGACTCGACCGCTTTTAGCACTTCGCTTTGAGGGGCTCTGCTTTAAGCAACCGCCTGCATGCCCGAACCGGATCTCCAAGTAACGTGAGTGCATATTCGTAGCGGGTACGGTATACGTGTACGTGCGGGGACTAGACGCGATCATCGGGCGTGCAGAGAGAGAGAGAGAGAGAGAGAGAGAGAGAGAGAGAGAGAGAGAGAGAGAGAGAGAGAGAGAGAGAGAGAGAGAGAGAGAGAGAGAGAGAGAGAGAGAGATATAGGTATCTAGCCGAATTGCGGCAGCAGTTTCAGCCTCCTCAGGTCCTCCGTGATGAAATTAATTAGCTTTCTCAATCTCAAGCTTAAAGACCGTTGGCGATGGAAGCACTCACTCTGCAGGTCCTAGACTGCGGAACTCGCGTTCACAATTCTTATGCAACAACGTCTACTCTCATGCTGTCGACTGCAGTACATTCTTTCTCGAAGCCCTACGCGGCGGCCTCCGTGATACTCACTTTTGCGACTTTCTTCCTGACTCAGCTATGCTTCACACTTTCTCTTTGCTACATTAGAGAAATCTGTTGTCTACCATGTGCGTATCGAAACCTGCTCTGGCTTTGAGTCCGCTATAGAAAACTCTCGTACGTAACATTCACCTAGTCTTTGCGGCTATGTAGAGTTACGGACGGAGATACATTACATTATATTACACTGGTCGTCTAACTGTGTCTCTTATAAACCTAAATTCTTCGGAGACCAGGCTCTTACAGTTCTTGCGCACCTCAACCCAGAGGGCGCAAAATCTACTGACGTCAAGACGTCTCCTGACTTGACACCCTTTAAAGTGAGTCTTTAAACCCTTCTGCCTTGCGAACACTTAAGCAGTTAATGAACTCACCTGTTTCGAAAAAGCAGTTGCTTCGTTCATGTACATTTTTCTTCGTGGCTAATCCTTCGCGTGCTGTGATTGTGCATGTTAGTGTCACTAATGTGGTCAAATGCTTTCGTTCAAACCCGTGTGAAGCACTTACTTAGAGACTTGGTCCTCTTAGGGTGTAAAATGCATTATTATTGTTGTTTCAAAGGTGCTGGTATACAAGTTGGACTTAAATGTCTCATGGATAACTCTTAAAAGGCATGCAGACGCGCCATTAACGACATTATCGCTTAATTTGGCTGGTCCAATGCTCGCTCCAACAGAGCAGTCAGACCAGATGCGTCAGGGCGAGCCAGTCCATTAAATTTCTTAACCACGTTTAGCAGCTTAATCTTATAACGCCTGAAAAGCTCATTGTACAAGTCTGTATACTCCGCTGTTATCAGCGATCAATGCTGACACTCCCAAAATTACCGATTGTAGAAGCAACGGGTTTTGGTGAGCTAAGGTAGAGAGAGAGAGAGAGAGAGAGAGAGAGAGAGAGAGAGAGAGAGAGAGAGAGAGAGAGAGAGAGAGAGAGAGAGAGAGAGAGAGAGAGAGAGAGAGAGAGAGAGAGAGAGAGAGAGAGATGACAGCCTTACATGTCGCCAGAATCGGATTGTGACAGGCTACTCGCTCGGATGCTCCAAAGAGCGTTAAGTTGGCCTCATTCACTGGATATTATGCACGAGTGCTGGGCGTAATTTCCTCGCTCGCTAAGCGTACTGACGGCCGAAAACTGTCATTTGTGCAACGAGGAGCACTTCTTGCTATCCTATATTGATAGTATGACGCAAAATGTATATATTAAAACTTCAGCTCGAGGTATCAAGATGCTGCAGTGAAACAGGCATCTGGATATTGGCCGAACAGCAGCACAGAAGCGGCGGCCTGGCATTAGTATCGCTAGTTGAATTTCAGTTCCTTGAACCGAACTGGCTTCGAACCTTCATTATGTAGTCGCACTTCGCCCTGTTGTTTGCCTTGACACAACGACGATGACAAACGATCTTTTATTGCTCGGGCGATTGAGCCTGAGAGCGAGCTGTCTGCGAGCTCTCGAATGCTGGTAGTACATGTCTCAAAACACGCCTCGCCGCCTCCTTTCCCTCGTAGAATGGCCATCTCTGCCGGATCAGCAATCGGCGGCAGCAGCAGCAGCAGAGTAACAGTAGCAGCAGCGGGGCGACGGCAGCAGCAGCAGCGCTCTGACGAGCGGCGCCGCCACCGCCGTCAGAACCCCTTCGTAAACATAACGTCGCCTAGAGCCATCACGGCCTTACTGCACTCTTCGTCGCCCGCATGCGGTCGGTGCAGTCCGACGATGACGAGCAGCCGCGTCTTGCACACGGTGAGGCCGCGGCCATCGACGTCCGTCGCCAGTAGCCCGCGTCGGCCGTCGTTGAGAAGCACGCGGTACTGTTTGCCACCGACCGATATCTGCTTCGCATACTCGAATTCGGCGAGAGTATTTCGCAGCAGTCCGTACTCGCTCTCGGTTAGGTAGGCGCCCGAGCCGCTCCGGGCCAGCTGCTTGCATCCGGGACCGTAGATGCAGGCCGAGTCGATGTGGCAGCTGCCCATGATATCATCCAGGTAGTCGTTCCATTCGTGTATGTCCCCGAAGTCCTCATGCTGGACGCGGACGGGCATTTGCTGGGGGAGTCCAGCTGAGAGGAGTTTAGCGTAGCGGATGCTCCTGCTGAAGTCGGGTCGCTTACTAGAAACAGCAAGGGCTGATGCAACTGCAGAACGCTACGCGTTATTAACGGCGACAGGCGGGAATACGCATGTTCTAAGCCCCCTTTTCGCGAGAGATCTTTACCTGGCAGCCGCCTCGCCTGCCGCAGCGTGTTCAGATGCCCGCTTCCGACGGCGGCTAATGGACCAGCTGACTCGAGGCCGCCCACGATGAAGCGAACAAAGGCCGAAGCTCAGTGCAAGGTAAATATCCAAACAAGGCTTGCATAAGCTCAGGCGGTACGGCTAGTGGGTTCATTGTGCGTTTCTACTACTTATTGGAGTGCCTCTAGCAGTTAAGCTAGACCAATCGCTCGCTGCCTGCCCGCTGCTCGACCAAGCTCTGAGAGCTTAAGTGACGCTTGAGGACCGTGGAAAGCAAGAGAAAAACTGCAAAGGATAGAAAGGCAGGCAGGCAGGCAGGCAGGCAGGCAGGCAGGCAGGCAGGCAGGCAGGCAGGCAGGCAGGCAGGCAGGCAGGCAGGCAGGCAGGCAGGCAGGCAGGCAGGCAGGCAGGCAGGCAGGCAGGCAGGCAGGCAGGCAGGCAGGCAGGCAGGCAGGCAGGCAGGCAGGCAGGCAGGCAGGCAGGCAGGCAGGCAGGCAGGCAGGCAGGCAGGCAGGCAGGCAGGCAGGCAGGCAGGCAGGCAGGCAGGCAGGCAGGCAGGCAGGCAGGCAGGCAGGCAGGCAGGCAGGCAGGCAGGCAGGCAGGCAGGCAGGCAGGCAGGCAGGCAGGCAGGCAGGCAGGCAGGCAGGCAGGCAGGCAGGCAGGCAGGCAGGCAGGCAGGCAGGCAGGCAGGCAGGCAGGCAGGCAGGCAGGCAGGCAGGCAGGCAGGCAGGCAGGCAGCAGCAGGCAGGCAGGCAGGCAGGCAGGCAGGCAGGCAGGCAGGCAGCAGGCAGGCAGGCAGGCAGGCAGGCAGGCAGGCAGGCAGGCAGGCAGGCAGGCAGGCAGGCAGGCAGGCAGGCAGGCAGGCAGGCAGGCAGGCAGGCAGACAGACTGTTAAATAGACGGTCAGATCGACAGACAGAAAGCCAGGAGACGGACAGACACTGAGACCAGCAGTAAGACAAACGCCGCGACAAGCAGATAGAGAGAGAGAGAGAGAGAGAGAGAGAGAGAGAGAGAGAGAGAGAGAGAGAGAGAGAGAGAGAGAGAGAGAGAGAGAGAGAGAGAGAGAGAGAGAGAGAGAGAGAGTGAGAGAGAGAAACGTGAGAGGGCGGTAGCTTAAAAAAGGCAACCAACGGGCTAGTGGACGCTGCCCTCGGTCCTCACGTTGCCATGCTCGAGGTCAACAACCTCCGATCAGGGCTCGAATCGTCCTGAGCTCGTGGCTGAGCCGAATGCGCGGGCCTGAGCTCGTGGCTGCTTCGGTGGCTCAAGCAGGCATCGGAGCTTGCTTCGTCGAACTGAGAAGGCTGATCGATTGATTGATTTATGCCCATCGGACGACCGGAAGTTTTGCAGAGTGTGCGTGTGTTCGTGGATCGGCCTACTGCGGGCCTGCTGGGCAGAGCATCACACACCCACGGGCCAGTCTCAGGCTGCGTCGAGTCCGACACGAAAAAATGATCCCCAAAGGATTTGAGCTGACTTAGAAGCGCAGCGATCGGAATTACGGGAGCAGATGGTACGACCGCCCGCGGAGTAAGTATCTCGGCTAGAGCAAGTAAACAATAAGAGTTTGAGAGACAGTAGGTCACAGGAACTTTAAGTAATTACGCTGCTTGAGGGCGAGGCCGTAAGGGTCGGCGAGAAGTGCTGTAGCATAGCAGTTGCGAAGTTCACGACTGACACTTCTGGCTGCAAAGTTGTGCTAGAACTGTAAACGTCTTCTAGCACACGCAGGAATACTAGCAAGTGGTGAATTTGGCAGACGTGCTGGAGCGGATGTCAGAAATGTGCGGACCAGCTTGGCTGCGCATCATTAACAATGCAACCTTGAACTATTAAATGATGCATAGCTGAAAGCAGGTGGATGATGTCCTACTTGAACGATTGAGAACAATGATCGGTCTGGCAGATAAGGCACTGCAGTGGTTTAAATAGTACTAGCCCGATCGTGTTTAATCCGTGGCATATGGGGGTCAGGTTTCACGAACGATATGGTTCACCTATGAAGTCCCTTAAGGGTCCATCCTCGGTCCCTTGCTGTTCTCTATTTACACTCAACCTCTGAGAAAAGGGATTAAGGCCCATAGAATAGGATATCACTTCTATGCTGACGATACTCAGCTGTATTTGTCATTCAAACCGTCGGAATCTGCTGCAGCAACTGAGAAACTGATTGCATGCCTTGCCAGTATTCGATCCCGGATGTCGGTATACTTCTCAAAACTAAATGACGATAAAACCAAACTGCTGCTCAAAGGACACCCTAAGCACACGGCTGGATTAGAAGGCTTTGCTCTTCTAATAGATGATGCTGTTGTGCGATCATAACCACGTGCTCAAAATTTAGGTGTCGTTTTTGGCAGCTGCCTCAATTTTAAAAGCTTCATTCAGGAGACTGCTTCTACAGCTAGCCTTCAAAACCGATCAGTATGTAAGATTAGGAGCGCTCTTCCACAGAGGCTTGCAAAAATTTAACTAGCTCTTTAGTTCTGTCTCGGCTTGATTATTGTAATTCCATTTCGGCTGGGCTACCAAAAAGCAACTAGGCCACTGCAGATGGCTACGAATATGGCTGCAATGCTAGTTTTCAAGTCCCATAGGTTTGACCACGTGTCTCCTTAGCTAAAAATGCTAGGATGGCTGCCGGTTGATCGACGGATACAGAGCAAAGTTCTTACGCTGACCCACAAGGCTTTTCTCCTCCATACCTGGTTGATCTGCTGCACCAGTTTCAGCCTCCTCATGCCCTCATGTCCTGTATGGACAATAAATGAGCTGTTTTATTCTTCTGCTCAAAGATTGTTGGCGACAAAAGCTTTAGCTCTGTAGGTCCTCGACTGTGGAACTCGCTTCCAAAATTCTTACGCAGCGACAACTACTCTCCTGCTGCCGAATATGGCTCATCCTTTTCAGCGGTCCTGAGCTGCTACTTCCACGCTACGAACGACCGCAACTGCTCTCCTGACTATTCTATGATTCCCACTTTTTCTTTGTTGCGTGAGATAAAGTCTGTTGGCAACCGAATGCGTACCGATAGCCGCTTAGGCTGTGAGTTCGCTATACGAAACTCTCCTGCGTAACACGCACATAGTCTTTATGGCTTTGTGGAGTTACAGACGGAGATGCATTACATTATATTACATTACGTGATTGTGGAGGTGATGTGGTCAACTAGTAAAAGGTCAGGTCGAAAGGACGCCGTTTTCGTGCAGTTGGTCCAGAAGTATGCTGGTCGAGTCCATTTTGAATGGGTTGCTGAGCTTTCCAGTGTCCAACTGACACTAGGTTCTCACTCAAAGACCACTGTGGTTGTATCATCATTCAATTTGAGAGAGTTACCTATAGTGCACATGCGAGTGTTAGCACAAGGGAGGTGAGAGAGAGTTTGAACTGCTGAAAGGCAGGAAGGTATCTAAGCAAAGGCACTGCTGTGACATCTGCATAAACATTGAAGCCTAGATTGTCCTAGCAGTAAAGTCGACAGGAGGGCAAGTACTAATTGTGAAAAGTAGTGGAACGAGAACAACAACTTCCCGAGATAAGCTCATAGGTTACAAGGTTTAGTACTTTTGTTAGTTGACAGCTGCGGTCTGAAATCTTAAATGAGGTATGACCTAAACAGCTGCAGTATGGTAACAGTGATGCCCCGGCTAGATGATCGGCACTAAAGACTTAATGATCAATGGTATCACAGCTCAATGCCTGAAAGCAGGAGGAAAGACAAGATATTTCGGGCCAAAAGTTGTGAACATTGGTATAACGTCGCGGCGTGCATGGTGTACGCCGTTCGAGGAGCGCTCCAATAAGATCGCTGCTATTAGTAAAGGTCAACTGTTTCAAGAAGTAAGTGCATTCCAGGGCTCGTCGTTTTTGCTGCTCGCAAGCTGTAGTCTTGCTATCCGGGTTCTGAAGAAACATATAAGACAATGACCATTTACTCTAGCTCAGATATTGACCTTGAGGCTGAATAGTTTTGTGCCTTTTTCTTTGAGCCGTCTCGTTATCGTGTTCGCGAATACAATGATTCATGCCAGTAAATATGCGTGCCCCGACCTATAGAAGCCCCACTCGTATCTCCACTAGGGGACAACTCTTGCCAATGATGAACGTCCGAAATTAACTTGCGTCATGCTCTGCCCTTCTGCTTGACCCTTCGTTCTGACCTTACTTCTTCGATGAGCCACTACAATACGACGCCATCCAACTTCCAAGCTGAGTGCGAACCTCTGACTAAGCGACAGGTCTTTTATGCTCAGACGTCTTTTGGCTTGCGGCTAACATAAAGAAAATAAGACAGCTAGACAGAGGCCGCAGAAAAGACCGCCAAACGTCAAAGCTCACTATACATCGCTTGGCATTTGGTAACTAATGCTGGTCGTATTAATACGTATAAGCTAAAGGTAAATAATAATAATAATAATAATTCACTTGATAAAGCGCCCTCAGAGAACTTAATCTCTCTCTAGGGGCTTTACATTTGCTGCAAATGGAAATGCAATTGAATGGTAAGTCAAATCATGCGTGATAAACAAACAAAAATGAATAACATGGTTAGGGGTGACATGCACAGGGTCAGCATGCAAATGTGCTTAGTGGCAGCATGCACAGTGTCAACACGCATAAGCACATCGAGGACGAATCACAGGGATCCACTAAATGCTGTCCTAAATAGGTATGTTTTTAAATTCTTTTTAAATGTGGCCAGGTCAGGGGATGTTCTGACGCAGGTCGGGAGGGAGTTCCAGGCTTTGGGAGCATACAAACTGAATGAACGGAACTAAATCCAAACTCTATTGAGTAATAAAAAGGAGTGCTACTAAACAGCGGTTCTAGGTGTCTTCCTGTGCGTTTTAGCATGCTTGAATAAGCATGATATCTTACTTTTCATTAACTCTGGGCTATTGGCTATCTTACAGCGAGCTCTAAACCTCCTGCTTTGACATTTGGTTCTCAAGGTGCTACACGAACGCCTTATAGCTATAACAAGCAACAGTATAGGTTTTTATTGCTTTAACTACTAAGGGAACTGTTTCCATGCCAAGCAAGAGTATGATCGATCGTACGACAAATGCTTCAAATAATCTTGTTTGGATTTAAAGTTTTTTGCTCACCACCGAGTCTCTATCCGAGGCCTTTTTTCTGAGCATTCTATAAAAAATTGCTGCTAAATTGGTCACGAAGAGCATAGATAAGAAGGATTGATCGGAAAAAGCTGAACCAGAATTGAGGTGACAGCAATTCATTTGGAAATCCTCTCCACCGTGTGAATAGTGCTATTCTAAGAAGTAATTACGATCGTATTGTCAATGGCGTAGTCCTCTGTCGGCAGCTCTTGGCGCACTAGATCGCGTGGTCCTGCTCGCTCGTCAGCATCTTTCGGCACCATCCATTGGCAGTTCCTACTTGAGCAACTGGCATAAGAAATGAGTCTGACTCTCTGCCGTGTGGCGGCATCAGGTCTGATCGACAATGACTGTCAAAAGTTTGTTTTCAGTACCTCATTTCCCCGCAGTTGCAGATTGCTGACGCAGAGTGCTCTTGCATGCCATAGTCAGCGCTGTCCTTGCAGAGAATGTCGCATCGGCACATCTGACCAGTTTTCTCAGACCTTCTTACACTGTAGCTTGGAGATATTCTACCTGACAGCTGTCCCTATCGTGAACGCTAGTTCACCTCCAGACCGTTCTTCCCCCTCTCCTTCACTCATGGACGATGAGCTATCTCTGGGTCCCTCAACGAACTCCTTAGCCATGGTTTTAAGTCGATCGAGTGCAGTGGCTATTTGGTTTAGTTTTCCTAGTCTCCTGCCGCATTGGTTGACATTTCTTTTCGCGTCGAATAGACTAACAAATAACGCTGCATTTTTTAGTATTTCAAGATAAGAAAATGTTACCTATTCGCTTTTAATCTCAACGGGTGACTTAGAGCTAGAAATATTGCCCATATCCGGCTAGAAAAGGCAACGCTTAGCGAAGAGAAGCTAGACGACGGCTATTGGAATTATGGAGCCGAATAATAGTCGGCAATGTCGCTGGCTTGAGCCGCGAAACTCAGCCAGAGGCATGATGGCAGAAAAAGAAAGTTCGCACAGCAAGCCCACAGAAAACCAGGAGGCTACTATTAATCTCTCACTCGCTAGCTGCAGACCGTGGCTACATGTGAAGTTTAGGCCCGGTTAGCTGCAGGGCCCTTCACCTCGGCCAGCAGTCTGATCCAATCGGCCTTGACCCTGGACGATCGCTGCCTGTCTGACATGCAGATGTCGCCAAGAAGTGGAGCGAAAAGCAGCACGCCTTACAGCGGCCAGGTTCACCAGCAGTCTGGTTCACCCGGCCTCGAGCCTGGATGACCGCTGTTGGGCGACCGCTTCCAGTCTGATATGCAGTTATCGTGCAGAAGTGTAGCGAAAGATTGGGCTGCAGCCGACAGCTAAGGCTAGCGTCAGAGACTGACAGATACACCCTCGGAACCAGCGGCTGACCACTAATGGGAGCCCCGGCAACTTTTCCCGGGATGCGACCCTATACTGGCTAATTCCCAATATTGACCTACCTGCGTCAGTATGCTGCCCGAGTAGAGGTCGAAGTCCTTCACCGCCGACTGAAGCTACCTACTGACGCGTGCGATGGATGCGCATTTATTCGTAGACTCCACATCAGAGCCGTGCCATTAATCCTCCGAGCGATGGTCTTGCATGCTGGCATATCCAAGAAATACCTGCAGCTGCTACAGCTGCTGCACTAGTTGCTTCTTTGACTGCTTGCTGCAGACGTTCAATCCCGAAACCCAATATGACCCCGGAAAGAGGTGCTCCATCTACCAACGTAATATCGAAGGCCCAGTCCAGCAGCAGATAGATCTCATCTCCACGCCTTACTTCTTCAGTGATAAGCTAAGTCTTCGTCGCGGCAAACTTTTATTTTGTGTGTCACCTCCATGTTCTCCTCCCAAGGCCAAGTCACCTCCTCGAGCAAGAATCATGGCGGCTCTCACCGCGGGACAAAACTCGGAATAAGAATCTTCAGCAATAGGACGGTAATCGTGCTGGGGTGTTCTGCCACCGATCGATACTCTCCCACTGCGTCGAGCCCGGGCTTAAACAGACCGCACTTCGACAATCCAGCCTTCTCGACCTAGGTGACTGATGGGCGAGGCCATCGTCTCTTCTCTATCTCTCTCATTGTCCCCCACGAGTAGCTTTTCGGATTGTCTCGCTCGCCATCAGATCGCGCTTATTTCACACGCTTCAGCCGTCTGCTGCTTGTGGACCGCTAGCAGCCTATAGAGGTCTCCGCGAGTGCACGCCGCAGAGCAGCTGCACGCCACAGACCAGCTTATCGAGCTCTCCAGTAGTGCACACTTAATGCCCGCTGAGCGATCACCCGTTCTGCGGTGTCATGCCTCTGGCTCAAGCAGCGAGGCTTAGCTCGAGGAATGGCAGCAGAACGGGTTCGCTCTGCGGGCAGAAATGGCGTTTCGAGAGCGACGGCATGAGCTGACGTGTCGAGAAAGACGAACGAGGGCTAGAGAGCTCGTCGCTACGAAATGAAGGCAACCAACCGCCTTCATCTCGCGAGCAGCACCGAAGATAGAAAGGGGAAGCATAGCCGAGTCAGGAAAGCATTTTCTGAGGAAAGTAATGCTACGAACGGGATACAGTGGCTCCTGCACTCAAGTACTTTATGACAGCCACAAGGCACGCAAAGTTCGGTAATCCTTGCACAGGCTCGCCAAAGTACCGGCGGAGCTGGCGCCTCCAAGTACGGCTTGCGATTCGAAGTTGGTGCACCGATACGTGAAGGTGCACCCACTGTAGCACAGCAATTGGTAGCGCACACCCCTTGATGTAACAAATGCTCCCTATTTAATTGGCACAGTGTATTCTAAAGCTACCGAGAGGCACTATGTGTATACAACATGAGCCCACAACTCCCATACAACTCGACGCCCAAAGTAAAAGCAGCTAGCTTGAAACCCAACGTACCGCCGACTCAGCATCACCTGAGGTATTTTTTTAATACCTTTCAAACATAAATAAAGGGAAAACCAAAGTGGTTGATGAGTTATCTCCCGACAAGCGTGGAATTTCTAGCCCAACAGATTTAAAAAACTCGTTTACTGATGGAAGCATCTCAGTGAAAACTGACATTACCAAGCATAGCAACGTCAACTATCGTTTGATGTAAGAATTACTACAATGTTGACCTTGTGATGTCCTTGAACAGTCAATGGCGAAGCGTGTGCTGCCGTATTTGAATGCCGGAATCTGGTTTTTAATGCATCTGCTTACTAATCTTTATGGTTAAGGAACCGCCCTTAATTTTAAGCTTTTACGTAATCTAACCACTTAAAAACGCAAACGTTTTACTTGCACGTAATTAACTCAAAGTGATGCCAGGAAGTGATGTGCCGGAGTCGGCGGCAGCAGAGAGGGGCGGATTACGTAAGAACTATGAATGGAAGTTCCACAGTCTTGGGACCGCAGAGAAAAATAACCAATAGACCTTAATTAAATTAAAGGTTCACGTAGTGTAATGTTTTTCGCGGACCCGCTGGCCCTATGAGGGCGGGGCTTAAGTAATAATAATAATACAATTGATAAAACACCCTCAGAGAACTCAATCTCTTTCTAGGCGCTTTACATTTGCTGCAAAGGAAACGCGATCAAAAGGTGAGTGGTATCATGCTTGATAAACAACATGAATAACATGGTTAGGGGTGACATGCGCGAAGGATTAGCGTTTCAACTGGGCAGGCCGGATCGGACAGGAGCGGTAAGCCTTGCAGGTCAGAACAATAAAAATAATAATGCACTTGATAAAGCGCCCTCACAGAACTCAATCTCTTTCTAGGCGCTTTACATTTGCTGCAAACGGAAATGCAATTGAATGGTGAGTAATATCATGCTTGATAAGCAAACAACATGAATAGCATGGTTACGGGTGACATGCACAGGGTCAGCATGCAAATGTGGTTAGTGGTAGCTTGCACAGTGTCAGCACGCATAAGCACAAGTTTCTGGCTCGTAGCTGCTCATCTTATACCTTTACATTTTTCTCATACATCTATCCTTTCAGGTCGTAGCCGCTCATCTATCGTGGGTCACTAAGGCGTGTTACGCAAAGAAGACACGTGGCTGATACCTATAGCAACAGAATAGGGGGACGCATTTGGCTCACCGAAACGGCAAGGGGCTTTATTAATCAAATCATTCAGCTTTTGACAGCCGAATTTTTTTGTGATTTCCCGAATTATAATGGTACAGTACCGACTATTTCAGTCTACCGTTAAGTGGTACAAAAGCTTTTGTTACACAATAGGCACCCTGAACCTGTGCCTTAGCATTAGAGCAGCACGTGGCAGTTGAGCTCTAGCCGTCGGGCCCGGCGGGAGTTGTGCATGAGGCTTTGCTCCGGTCGGAAGTTCCGTGGTTCCGTGATGTTCTGGGCGCCGCGTGAGAATTGCTATACTCCATATCCACTACGATTGTCGTTGCTACAAACGTAATATGCGACTCCTAAGTTCGGTCAGAACTAGGCAGGAAAAAAAGTCGGGCTCGTTTAGACGTGGATACCACATGTAAATTGGTCCATGCATTTGTAACATCCCGTCTCGACTTCTGTAACTCACTGCTTGGTGGTCTACCGGCCTGTTCCATCAGGCGCTTACATCTGGTGCAAAACTCTGCAGGTAGGCTTGTCTGTCGTGAGCGTCGCAGGTGCCACATCACACCACTTCTCGCTGACCTGCACTGGCTGCCAGTCAATCAACGGATCGACTTCAAGGTTCTGTCACTCACTTTTAGGTCCCTGCATTCTTTAGCTCCAGCCTACCTTTAAGACCCACTCTCCACCAGGCTAAGCATCTTACCGCTCGCTTTTCGAAATCTAATCGTTTACACACACCAAGGACGAACCTCAAATCCTTTGTACACTATGCTATGATATCATTCGCATGATCCCAAAGCGTGGAACGCGCTTCTGACTTGCATGACGACATCTCCTGACTTGACTATATTTAAAAAGAAACTAATACGCACGTATTTATAACATCACAGCATTTAGTGGGTCCATGTGACACGTCCCTCGTGTGCTTCTGCGTGCAGACACTGTATGCTGCGACTAACCATACTTGCATGCTGACCCTGTGCATGTCACCCCTAACCATGTTACTCCTTTTGTTATTGAGCATGATACCACTCGCCATTCGATCGTGCTTCCTTTGCAGCAAATGTAAAGTGCCTAGAAAGAGAATGAGTTCTCTGATGGTGCTATATCAAATGCATTATTATTATTATTATCTCAGGGCACGGGGTTTTGATAAGGCCTCGGCAATAAACTATCGAGCAATCGCATAATCGCATAATCTCAAATCATAACTATCCGCCATCATCCGGCTGGTTTAGCTGGCGCTGCCGTTTCGCTGCCTCCTACTTAAACGAAAGCCGTCGTCGGCCGCCAATATAAACCTAACAACCAGCTATGGTAGTTGTCAACGCTTGGCTTCGCCGCCTCTTCAGGCCGAAAGGCACTAACAGCAATTGCTACTGATGATTTTCGGGTCGTCTTCTTCCAAGCTGTCGCCGTGGCTGCTTTAACTTCGTCTGATCTTCCTCGACAACAGCTGACCTTCCCACAAACGAGCTGCACTTCGGAGCATCTTCGAAGCGTCAAGGTCGTCGTCACTTCACGTGGCTGGAGTCAGCAGAGTGCCTTTAGCTATAGTGCTATGGCAACGGATACCTGAAACGATTTCATACTAGAAAAACTAGCACACACAACTTATAGAGGAGCAGCCCTCCCTGCAACGTAGCATGAGAGATTGCTGCCACTAACCACACTTGCATGCTGACCCTGTGCATGTCACCCCTAACCATGTTATTCATGTTGTTTATCAAGCATGATATTACTCAGCATTCAATCGCATTTCCCTTTGCAGCAAATTTAAAGCGCCTAAAAGAGATTGAGTTCTCTGAGGGCGCTTTATCAAGTGCATTATTATTATTGCGCCTTTGTCTTATCTTACTCAGTACTGAAATTGCCTCAGAAATCCGGTCTCGTCCGCCTTTAGCTCAGTTAGTCTGAGGGGTATGTTTGACAACGGCCGGTGTCTAACGTCTCTTAGAAGCATACACCCACTGGCAGACTCTCGAAGTGCAGTGAACAGTAAAGTCCCTGTGAATTGGAATAAGAAGACCAATGCATCTGCTTTTACCACACGTCGATTTAGCTGCCATAGCATGGTCAAAATAATTGCTCGACGTTGGTCGACATTTATGTAGTCGAAGATGACGGCATCGCACTCACCAGGTTACAAAGTCAGTGGCATCATTACAGAAGAAGTCACGCAGATGTTTTGACTATGCAGAGAAGAAGTTTCCTCAAGTCGGAAAGCATGCGAAAAGTAATCGCGATTAAAACGTAGATCTTGCGGCATAAGCAGGTAGTTCTCTCCGTCACTATGTAGCATCGGCATGGCACATATGGCATTATCACTTCACAGAAGCTTGCCATAACGCAGTTCCTCGTCTGGCATGTAGCAAGGCTTGGCTACAGTCACATTCCTTGAAGTCCAGACATCCTCTGCAGTAGCCTCGAACTCAGAGGAAATAGCTTGTCCACCGTCAGAGCAGCAGTCCATAACCTCAACAATAAGAACGGTAGCAGTTTCGAAGCAAGTTACAATAGTCACAGGTTCCACGGTGGCTGTAACCGGCTCAGGAAGAATCGCGCCTGAAATATCGTCAGTCAAGGCTAAGGTACCAGACACATGCACCTTATCGACTGCCATTTGTGTGCTCTCGTGTAAAATCACAATCTCTGACTTCTCAAGCCGTATATAGAGCTTTCCGATTTCAACACACGGAGCTTCAACTATGGCCTGCACCTGTACTAAAGTAGGTCAATTTATCGCCCCTGACGTCTTCTAAATTAGCCATAGCAAGTTCAAGCCCCGCTGGCTTGGCCCAGTGATTAAGGTGCTCGCCCCAACCAAGGTCTGGATGAGATGGTGGGCTCGAGCCCGTGGCGTATATGAAGCGCCTAAATAGAGATTAAGTTCTTTCAGGGTGCTATACAAGTGAATTATTTTTTTTTAGCCTGCTGCCGTCATTAGCGAACTCAATTTCTAGCCTTGTAGCAGTCTCAGCAAACTGCTGGTTTGCAGTACGTCTATTTTTGGTAACGTTTATTATTATTATTATTATTATTATTATTGTTATCACTATTGTTTTTGAGAGCGAGCCCCATTGACCGACCCGAAGGCAGCGCCATTGTTCTACGCAGATCTGCTCGCAGCACCCTTTCGTTCCGACAGTTGCACTACCGAGCACTGCAGCATTAGCAAAGGCAGACATATACTTTTCGTGGACCAAGTATAAAATAATTAGATTAGAAATTCAATGTCAATATACATTTTTACTAATCGGGACTAGATTTGTCTCTCCAGGTTGCTTGGGTTGTGCTTCAAATTTGGAGGCCACTGATACAAGTCCGTTTATTGTCACCATTTATAGGTCAATAAACACATACCGAACCGGATCTCCGCTGTGCCCGTTGTGACACTTGAGAGAGCTGGACACCTGGAAGGATCCCTTAAATGTCACTAGCAGGCTACGAGATCGGCGTAATGCACTCTAAAGTAATCGCACAAAAAAACTCGCAAGCAGCAATTGACAGCTCTTTGTGCGGCAGTGGTGCCTAATGGCGCTCAAGCTCACGTAGCACCTGGCTTACCCTCAGCCCCATTGTAGGTTCCAGGCCATTTGCTGCGGTCGGCAGCTAGCACTGAGCCTCTAACTAAAACTTATCCACTCCGATCGCCTGGAAAGATTAGGATTTCGAAATCCTAATCCGAAATCCGCAGCCACTCCTGTCCCGTCAGAAACCGCTCCAGTTCTGGCCGCGATCGGTCCAGCCCATGTGACCGGAGATATTACGCTCTTGCCAGATCGGAAGTCTGCTTCAAAGGAAAAAATAAGATTCGTCTCAACAGCGTTGTGAGAACCTAATCTCGATTCGGGCGCTTTCCATATGCCACGTGGCTCAAGCCCACGACTTCGGTCATCAAATACATACATTTGGTCTGACCTCGGCTCGAGGCAGAAAGTGCCACAGGACTAGATGCATTTTCGCACACGTACACTTAGCACGCCAAAACATCGCTGTCTCGGTGATTAGATTCAGCAGCGCTAGCACCGATACTGCCGCAAATACGCTGCAGCGGTTTCTGCACTGAGGCCTCTCCTCAGGCCACAAACGCAGAGCTCGTAGCGATGCTGGTCCTTGCCGACAGGCAACAAAACCGGCGAAGCCCCGGTCCTTATACCGCAGCTAGCGACGGCTCGCTGGTGCAGACCCGATGCATGCACGTATGCCGACGGCGGCGGAACACAACCTCGATGAACAGTGCCAATATTACCCTGACAGCGAGTCCGCATTTCAGACCCGCAGAGAAGTCTATTGGACAGCGACCTAGGGTTGCCGAAGCGTCCAGCATCAGCTACGGCGCATAAGGACTCGGTGCCCAGAGCACCTCGGAACTTCCGACCGGAAACGCAAAGCCTCGGGCGAAAGTTTCACCAGGCTCGACGGCTAAAGCTCACCTGCTGTTCTCGCTCAGAGCCTCGGGCGCAGCAGATTGACCTAATCACGGCTCAGGCTTTATATCGCCTCGCTATGGATTATGACATAACCGGTTTAATAATAATAATAATAATAATATTGCACTTGATAAAGCGCCCTCAGAGAACTTAATCTCTTTCTAGGCGCTTTACATTTGCTGCAAAGTGATACACAATAGAATAGTAAGTAAAATCATGCTTGAAAAACAAACAAAATGAATAACATGGTTAGGGGTTACATGCACTGGGTCAGCATGCAAATGTGGTTAGTGGCAGCATGAACAGTGTCAGCACGCATAAGCACATCGAGGACAAATCACAAGGACCCACTAAATGCTGTCCTAAATAGGTATGTTTTTAAGTTTCTTTTAAATGTGGTCAGGTCAGGGGATGTTCTGATGCAGGTCGGGAGGGAGTTCCAGGCTGTGGGAGCATACGAGCTAAATGCGCGGTCTCCAAAGGATTTAAGGTTTGTACGAGGTATTTCTAGACTGTTGGATTCCGAAAAGCGAGTGGTACGATGCTTTGCCTGATGGGGTAATAGGTTGTAAAAAGTCGGTTGCAGCAGATATTCTTGCCAGCGTGGAGACCTTGGACGTTGCCGGTTCAGACGGTATTGCTGATTCCTCAAGAGCCTCTGCTGCAGTCATGAACTCCGTCGGGCTAATGGACGCCACGTTCGCAGCATATCGACTTCAAGGTACTGTCGCCCTCTGTTTGGCCCAATCGTACTTTTGCTTGGATTTACGTGTCTGAAATACTTAATCCTTGAGTTTCCCCTGCTACAACCGCTCCTCTAACTCTGATGAGATTTAACTCTGGCTCAAAACAGCCTCAAATCCTTGGAAGACCTAGCCTTCAGTTCCCATGGACCAGCGGAAGACAGCCTGGAGACTTCAGCCTACTGAAACTAAAATACCTCAGAGACGCAGAAAATGGATCAATTCCTGATAGCATTGGCTTCGTCCGAGTGAATTGTCTTTAGCGTGCTTATGCATGCGGATATTGTACACAGTATCAATAAACGGTTGCTGCTCTGTCTTTTCAGACAATGCGAGGTGCTTAGAAAAACATTTAGTTCTCTTGATGGATAAACCAAACTTACGATCAGCTTTATAATTTTTGTTCGTGGTTGCAGCTCTTTTGCAGAAAAAAGACGTTCTGTAGATGCATTATTATTAAAATGATAGTGATGCAAAACTCATATAGCCTCCAACGAGATCCAAGACTCTTCCTAGGCACTTCACATACGCTGAAAAGAAAACGTGTGAGTTTTTTTGACCACTAATTCTTTTGTAATAAATCGATCAACGCGCGCTTCCTTTCCAGCCCGCGTGAAAGTACCCAGAAACGCATTCGGTACCGTGCACGAGAACGCAAACGGATCGTTCTAGAAAGACAGCAGCTCTCAACCCAAGAAACCGCCTAGAAGTGCTACGGGAAAGCCGCGCACGGAATGCCGCCGCTTTATCTCTCCAGTCTGGGCCCAGCGGCCCCCACTGGAGACAGACCTGAGTGGAGGTTCGCATTGAACGCAAGGGGGGGGGGAGGAGGAGGAGAGGTTGGGCACGCCCAGCGGGCTTCTCTTACCCTCTCGCCGACCGCAGCAAAGTACTCGGTAGTCTATTTACAATGGACGGAAGCCTCCCCGGATGCTCACATTTATCGAGGATTCGCGTATAAGTTTCACTTTTCCAGTGTTACCAACGACACATTTGAAGTGCGATGAAACGATACTTGATTTTGTCGACGCCGCGTCTTAAATCGAGTGCGAGCAGCTAGCGCGGAGAGCAGCAGCTGTCGCGATTCTGGCCGGAGCAAAAGCAAATAGAGCTAATCCATTCCAGCTACCCGTCTTTCTTTTATTTTCACTTTAACTATTATTTGATTTATCTGGTTACTTAATTTACACGGTCATATAGGCATTGCATAGGCATTTCAGCGGCGCTCTGGACGCCATACGAAAGTGGTCGAGTGCCTTGGCCGGATGCCTGTAGCCCTAGGTCGCTGGCGAATGGACTTCTCTACCTCGCTATGGAAACGGAACTGTTACCTTATGGTACGAGCGCTCTTCGCCGCTGCTGCCGCGTTCCATTACTATCGGCATATCTAAAAGCATTAGCGCTGCACCTGCACAAGTCGCTAGCCGCGGTGAAGAGAATCGGAGCTTCACCGTTCCTTGTCGCGCGTCTGCAAGGACTTGCACCGTTACGAGCGCTGCGCTTGAGGTCTCATTCTCAACTGACCAGGAAGCCGCCGCACCGACCGCGATAGCCGTGCCCAACGATAAAAGCACTGCTACAGCTAACCACGTCTCCACGACTACGTGCAGTTTGCCATAAAGGACCACTCCTGCAGGAGTCGAACCCACCACCGTGAAAGAGCTCGGCCGTGAAAGAGTGAGCATGTTACCTTCTGGGGTATCATAACCTTTGTATGAAGTCAACAGTCCCGGCTCGTGTATTTCGTGGTCGGCCACTGGTACGAAACTCAGCAGGTCTGTCGTCTGGTCGTCTGTCGTCTACCGTCCGTGGCGTAGCCGCCACATCAAACCCCTACGGCCCTGGTTCGGCACAGGGGTTAAAGTGCTCGCCTACGATGACGGAGGTCAAGGTGAATGCATTTGATGACCGAGGTCGTGGGCTTCAGCCCTGTGGTATAGGCGAAGCATCTGAATATATATCAAGTTCTCTCAGGGCGATATACAGATAAATTATGTTTCTATCTTGCGTCTGCACTGGCCCAAAGTAAGTGCTTAGTCGTTATTCACGCAAATTAGAGATCATTCTCGGCTCCTAAATTGTGCTCAAATCACACCATCCTATCTCTGACCTGCTATTGGCAGCCACGTCCCGCGTGGCGAGTTGGCTTGTGGCAACCTCGTATCTGCTTTCGTTTGGCCCAGGCATTAAGGTGCCCACCTTTGACCGGCGAAGTCGTGGGCTTGAGCCCTATGGCGTATGTGAATATGTGAAGCGCCTGGATAGTGATTGTACAATATATTTGCATTTAACAATAACAATACGTTCGATAAAGCGCCCTCAGAAAAAATGTAATATAATTCATTTATATAGCGCCGCAAGAGAACTTAATCTCTATCCAGGCGCATCACATATGCCTCCGGGCTCGAGCCCGCGACCTCAGCCAGACCTTGGTCGGGCCGAGCACCTTAGCCGCTGGATCGAGAACTCAACCTCGTTCTAGGCGCTTTACATTTGCTACAAAGGAAGCACGATCGAATAATGATTAGTGGCAAGCTCAATAACAACAGGAATAACATGGTTAGGGGTGACAAGCACACGGTCATTATGCAAGTATGGTTAGGGGCAGCATGCACAGTGTCAGCACGCATAGGCACATACAGGTAGAATCACCAGGACCCACTAAATGCTGTGATAACTAGGTGCGTATTTAGTTTCTTTTAAAATGTGGTCAAGTTAGGAGATGTCGTGACGCAGGTCGGGAGTGAGTTCCAGGCTTTGGGATAATATGAACTAAAGGCACGGTCTCGAAAGGATTTGAAGTTTGTCCGAGGGATAGGTAAATAGAGTCCGAAATAAATAAATAACTAAATCCTAGCTGATTAAATAGCCTCTTTTTTTAGCGACAGAAGAGCCTTTATGGCTATCACCACCGCTTGCAATGGCGATAAAGGATCGTCCACCGCAGGAATCGAACCCACGACTTCGGGACCGAGGTCATGAAAGCAACCACCTTACCTAGTGTGCCATCACGGCTCACGAAAAAAACGGGTATTACGATGCTTAGCCTGGTGGGGGAGTAGGTCTGATAGGTAGGCTGGAGACAAAGAATGAAGGGACCTTAAAGTGAGTGACAAAACCTTGAAGTCGATTGGTTGCTTGACTGGGAGCTAGTGTAGGTCAGCGAGAAGTGGTGAAATGTGGCAACTGCTACGCTCACGATAGACAAAAGCCTAGCTGCAGAGATTTGCACCATCTGTAATCGCCTGATTGCACAAGCCAGTAGACCACCAAGCCGTGAGCTACAGAAGTCAAGACGGGATGTCACAAATGCATGGACTAATTTAGACGTGGTTTCCTTGTCTAAACAAAACCAAATTTAGCAATGTTATGTAGGTAGAAGTAGGCAAATCGCTCTAAGAGAGCTTAATCTCTATTCAGGTGCTTCACTTAATCCGCGAGGCTTGAGCCCACGACCTCGGCCATCAAATACATTCACCTTGACCTTGGTTGGAGGCGAGAGCCTTTACGGGGGACCGGCATGCCATTTTAACTCTTCTCAGGTCGCTGTACATATAAACTGTATATAAAATGTATCTGCCACTGTTTAAGCTTCACTGGCTCTCCATGGAGCATGGAATCGATTTTCGGATACTCAATAGGGCTATCTCGTCGATTAACTCATTTGCTCCAGCCTTGACCTACCCGATCTCCGCTCTGCTCCAGTGGGCTCCAGAGCCGTCGGCTCGGCAGCTTCTAGTCGTCTCGTTGTCCGTTGCACTTTAATGAAATGCTTTCGTGATCGGTCAGTCAGCTCGTATGCATCAAAAGTCTGATGACGCTAGCTTTCTGGTAGGGTAACTACCTGTAATGACCTTGCAGCATCACAGTCTCAGCTAAAGCCGAGCTGGTTTGGTCTAGCGGTTAAGGTGCTCGCCCCGACCTAGGTCTGACTGAGGTCGTGGGCTCGAACCCCGAGGCATATGTGAAGCGCCTGAATAGAGATTAAGTTCTCTTGGGGAGATATATAAATGAATTATATATATATATATATATAATTATATAAAGAAGCATCTGTTCAAGTCAGCCGCAATAAATTTACCTTTTTTCTGTTCCTGCGTGATTTGTGTGCTTACCTCTGCACGATTCAGTGTATATTAGTAACCAAAGTTTCGACTAGCCATAAGCGCTGAGTGTTTTCTTGTCTGAGTGCTTTAGCATGCGGGCCTAAGCTGGAACTTGCTTGCCTTTTTTTGCTTGTCTAAGAATGCTAGCGAGTGCTGTAATTAAACCCTGGCAATTGAATCCCTTTGCAGCAAGTTGTAGAGCACCCGGATATAGATTTAGCTCTCTTAAGGTGTTGCCTTGCAAAAGATCTCTCACAATTATTGCTATTATGATTATTATTATCACTATGGTCTTACTCTGTACAAGACGTCGAGAGGACGTAGCTAAATGCACATTAGCGTACGCTAGTGGAGAGATAGCGGGAATCGTCTCTCAGGTCTGAAGATAATTGAAGACCGATGCGAAAGGGGCGCCGTGATTGGGCTTTAGCAAACCCACCACCACTAGACCTCCAGTGGAAATGTACTTACGAGTTTACGCGTCAAGCGTAAATGGACTCGCTGTACGGGTAAGCGCGCCGCCGACGGTGCTCTGGCCAAGTGCTAAATCATCATGACCTTTCTCTGCCGCCTCCCGATGCGGGAATTCACCATCATTATCGCAACGGAGCTGAGATAATGAGCATTCGTAGATGACCTTTTGTAGTCTAGAAAGGCTGCCGACGAAACCCACGGCGATCGCGCCATGAGTCGGAGGAATTATATTTATTACTGCCCGTTAGAGGATTAACAGGCTAATGGGGGCATAACGACTGAATTCCTTATTTGGCTGTTCGGTCCCGTTTAGCCGCGGGAAAAATTTGCCACCTGCAATTCAAGCCAAACTAACAAGTTTTTCGCAAACGGTGAATGCAGTGAAATTCGGCGATGTGCTATGGTGAGTGCGATTGGCGCGAGAGATGCTCTAAAAGCTGTGCTTTAAGCAGAGAAAAAACCAATCTCAGAGAGGCGCGCGTGCAGCTACTGACCATAGCTGAGCCTCCGCCATCGAACTGACAGTGAAACCAAGCCGTTATGAAGGTCGTCCTATCACCTTATCCGCCTGGTCTACTGTGCACAAGCAGATGCCTTCAAGAGGAGATGAGGCGTGTTTAAGGTATCCGTGGAGCCGTCCGTGGGTGGACGGCTCCACGCTCGCTTTCCTTATGCAGTGGAGTAAAAGCCACCTGGCAGCCCTCGGGGGTATATACAAGGCAATACAGCTTGTCAGTTTTTTCAAATTTCCCACAATTACGAAAAGATTTGCTCATTACTAAAGACGTCCTTTTCTTATTAAGCTTAACGCAGGGTGGCGAGGAATAATTAGGTGAGCTGGCGCGAGCGAGTACTTTGACTCTATTGAGCTGATCAGAAAGTAAGCTCCGTATAAGAAGCTCGTGTAACTAGCGTTTTAGACCTGAAAGTAGGAAGTAAACTATAAGCTGAGCGTATCCATACTCTAACTTGAGAAACTAATTACCAGAAATGATCGGCTTTGTCTTCCTTGTGTGCTGCTAAAACATTGGCTTGAAAGAAAGTCAACTGGTCTGAAAAGAATCGCTAGTATCGGCAATACTGAGGCTCGAGCTCTGCGGCATATGAAAAACGCCTGGATGAAGGTTAAGTTCTCTTAGGCAGCCATTCAAATGAATTATACACACACACACACACACACACACACACACACACACACACACACACACACACACACACACACACACACACACACACACACACACACACACACACACACACACACACACACACACACACACACACATATATATATATATATATATATATAAATAGTTTTAAGGCTCACCAACTGGTCGGTAGGCATCGTGGTACTTCCTCTAGCCACCAGCCAGTGTGCTTTGGATAAGTCCATGGCTGGCTTCTGGCAGAGTTGTAGCGATATTGCACAAACTTTTATTGCTCTTGTTTGTGGTTCGGTTTTCCGCCTCTCTCTGGCCCTTCTAGGACCTTCCCTGTATGACTCAGTCCGAGTAGGGCATTAATTCTTGCTGGCGAAGTTTGGTAGCGAGTCAGCGCTGTCAGCACCATCTCCTGACTCTACTGCATGTACATGATGGAGCCATTGGCTGCATTTATGGTTTACGGTGACCAGATCGTCGTCCCTGTTCCGTAATTCCTACGCCACGCTAGGTTTTCATTCTTATACCTGAGAAGCATAGTTTGAGATGATTAGATGACAGTGTGGTTCGGTTTGCCCACCAGAGAGCCAGCCGATGAACAACGCCAACGGTTTATTGTACAAGGCGGCACGGAGCAGCAAGACGCACGACTGCCTTCGCCCCCTTCTCACACTAGAGTCTCCTTCCACTCCTCCGGTTGACCCCGATGATTAATCGAGGACCACAACTATGCAGCGGCCGATCCTGATGGTGAATCCACCCCATCTGGCCACCAGCGTTTACCGGCCAGTGTCCATGCCACATCACAGGCTCATTAGAGGAGCCGGCCTACACTCAAACTACAGACAGCACCCTCAGCGGCTTGGCGTGGCAAGTCAGGGTACTTAAGCAAGTTTAGGCCGAGCAATCGCTGTGACGTTGTGAACCCAATAATGGCATTTTCAAAGGAATGGAGCTTTAGCAGTAACTCGTCAATGCACCGCTGCGATGTCCTGCACCTGCTGCATGTGCTCGCCTGAAAGTTTGTACTAAGCACTAAGCTAGTCGATTGCTTTGTAGGTGACAATGTGACCAGATGAAGTGTCGGCTCATGAAGTATCTATAGATTGTCACCAACCGTTTACCAAAGCTTGACCTGAATTAAGGCATACGTACACGCTACTAAGTGACATAGCATAACCGGCTAATCTCGTAGATAAGAACCTGCTTGAGTTCACGACGACGCTTCCTGACCATCTTGTGCATAAAACTCTTTAAAAATCGCTTGGACGAATAACTTTCACTTTCGTCATCAGTGACCAGGCGAGACAGAAAGTGGATCTTATAGGTAGCCTTGCGCCATTAGACTGAGGACCGCGGGTTCGATTAAAAAAAATGTAATTCATTTATATAGCGCCCCAAGAGAACTTAATCTCTATTCAAGCGCTTCCCATGTGCCTCGGGGCTCGAGCCCACGACCTCAGTCAGACCTTGGTCGGGGCGAGCACCTTAACCGCTAGACCAAACCAGCTCGGCTAATTCTTGCAAACAATTGTAGGAGACCAGCTAATATGTGGCCTTTGTAAAAAAGTCATAGTGCTAAAAACTGACACCGTAGTCCGCGTTAGACATTGAGAAAGTAGTAAAACAGTACAAAAAAGTTCAAAGCTACGAACAAGATTCCAAAAGTTCTAGGTTTTCAGCTGCCACATCTATGCATGCTGACAGGGTGATCGAGCCCTATTATAAGCCGTTCGTCTGCTTAATGGCATCAAGTAGCTAGGCCTATTACGAAAGACGAGGTGCTCTCACTACCGTACGTCACAGCTGCTGTCATCAAGGATGTCTACAGAGAATTTGTATGAGAAAAGATTGACAACTCTTTAGACTGTCAAGGAAGACCGCACCTAAAATAAAAGATTTACTCAAGAAATCACAGTACTTCGGGCAAGTGGCAGACGACATGTTGCTCAATTATTTGTCAATTAACATGGCCAAAAAAAACCGTGCATGATAGCAATAAAAATGAAAGGAATACCTGTCAAAGCAGAATCTGCCACGGAATGGAGCATTGGTTTGCTATCATGTAAGAATACAATACATTATATTCTCGCCTGATTCCTATGCCTACCGATATTACCGTGCCCACAAATGTTGCTACCAAGCAGATATTATCTATTTGCTTTATTCATTCACAGGATAAATACCAAAAGAAAAGGTCCAGACTAGACATTTCGTTCTAGCTGATACCGGCGTACCTATATTCGGCATTGAATAGACGGCGGCTTTAGATGTGGAAATCATCATGATAGTACCAACGCATTCTTTATACGATCATCGAGAACTGGATCTCTTCTGTACATAAAGGATTTCCTACATCTGATTTCGAGTAGGTTCAACGGTATTCTAGCGCGGTTGCCTGTTCGACAATGCTATGCCTACCCAGGACGAGTATCAAGCTGTGCCATTTCCGATAATCGAGAAGATGGAGGCTGAGCTATTTGGATGGCACTTCGTGGGGGTAGGGCAGCGCTATTTTTCTGGCTGATCAGAGCTGATGGATAAGTGACGCCAGTGGTGCCACTCATATACACCAACTGCTCGATCCGACAACACACACACACACACACACACACACACACACACACACACACACACACACACACACACACACACACACACACACACATATATGTACATGTGTATATATAGTGCGTACATAGATATACTGAATTCTCACTTAATTTATAACACATTGCTAATACTTTAGACTGACGACTTGCATGAGAAACCAAAGGTGAGACTAAATTATAAAGCCAGACTCGTCACGTCTCGTTTGCGCAGCTCGAGCTCGAAGAGGCGGCCTAAGATTGCGCTCCGGTCATGCGGCACATACGGGGCTTTTTAAATACAATCGCCAAGCAATTTTGTGTTGCCTCTGCTTCCTATATTTATCAAAGGGCTGTGGGTCACTGGTGGTCTGGGCTGCCTAGTGCTAGTACCGGTGCTCGCCCAGTGGTATCAGGGCGATGTTGTTGTGTCGGAAACGGACCAGGGAACATCCAGATGGGCATTCCACGCCCGTCTTGAGGTCGACGGTATTAATTAATGGGTGATTAAAGGTAAGCATTGGTAGTTTCCAACCAAGTAAAGAAAATAAGTGAAAACGCGTCACGCCGAAGGATAGTGACAAGGTCTTTTTCTCAATCTGCGAATATTTTGGCTCGCTAGTGGACAGTGCCTAGAAAGAGAAGGTAATGAGCCGTTCTCCATTGTTAGCTAATAAATGGGACAAAACAGCCCGTCTGCCTATGCAATAGCATCACAAACAGGCGGTCAAAAGATCAGGCCAACGCTGATGCCACGCAATGACTTGGCTACCACCTAATTTAGAACCAATATTTAGACCACTTTGTAACATATTGACCACTTTCTATGCTTCCTTTGATTATGCAAACTGTTAGGGCTTCGCTTAAAAGCGACGCAGGAGTGACTGCTGCCTAAGACGCTATGATGAGGGGATGGCCGAGAAGACATACCATCCTCGTTGCCACTTCAATTTTTCGGTGAGCAGTTCCACACAGCAGATGATTCAGGAAAGCGCCGTTTATTAAACACCAAAGTTATCCAGGCCAAAGCTGCCACCAAATTCGCTGAAGAGCCCAGATAGTGTCTGACTGGGTCCGCGGTTCTCGCCTGAAAGAGACCGGTGTTTAGGTAAATCTGGAGGGCTAAGCAGATTCGCAGATAGGTGCTCACGATGTTACTCCGGCTTATGAAAGAGAACACCAATTTTAAACTGATCCGTCGCAACGCATGCTAGAATTTCGCAAATGCATGTAGCATAGCCGTCAGTGCCATATTTAAACTGAAATAATAATGATAATGAGTCTTTCGTATGCTTTTCTAAGAGAGCCGAGTATTTACATTCAAGAGCTTTAGCTTAGCGAAAAGCAACTGTAATCAAAAGGTTATCACAAGCAAGGTAGAATGCTTAGAAAAGCATGCATGAAAAACACTAAAATGTAGCACGTAGGTAAACATAGTAAACACGGTAAACAAGCAGAGGCACAGAAGAAGGCGGTCAAGGGCGTTGTTTAGTAGGACACTTGGTGAGTAAAATACACCACACATGCACAGGTGGGCAGGTAAAGCATGCAGGAAAAAGACACGTTCACTGAGACGCTATAAGAAAAAAACTCATCGCTCTTGCCTGATTCACGACCGACACAGCCTCTAGCACTTTATCGTACAAAGAAAAATTCACTCGGACAGAGCACAGGCTGTGATATAAATGCAGGTTTGAAGCTTCTCTTTTTTATTAACGTCAAACCAATTGATGAATTGATCCCAGGCGTCAGTGAGTTTTCCAGGCTTTGTGAGCTGGATAGCTGAAGGCACTGTCTCCGCCGATTTGAAGGGATTTGAAGCGAGTTAGCGGCAATCGCACACAATCAAACAATCAAAGCAATTAATCAATCAATCAATCACACACAATAAAACCAGAGTCAGAAGAGTGACGGGTGGCCGGGCGGCCGGACGTGAAACTAGCTAACAAAAGTGGGAAGGAGCTAGTTAACTGATGGACTTGAAGGCGAGTGACAAAGTCTCGGAGTCGATGAACTGACTGCTTGACAGGTAGCAGATGGCGGTTGGTGAGCAGTTTAATAATGGGGCTGAAACGGCGCCAGCTAAGCCAGCCGGTTTATGGGGATCGTTATTATTCGCGATTATGCGATTATACGATAGTTTATTGCCGAGGCTATATAAAAATCCGGCGCCCCGAGATAGGCGGGCAGTCAGGATTCAAGACTCTGGGCATCGGCATTGGAGCTGATTTGACCAGTAGACCGCAGAGCCATTGGTGTTCGTCATGGCCGCAGTAGAACTGGCCACAGTAGAACGCCTGTAATCGTCGGCTGGTGGCAAATAGACTTGTATGCATTATGGATACGGACTTGATATGTTAAAGTATCGGACCTCTTCGTCGCTGCCACGTTTCTCATAATGTCGTCACGACCTGCGTGGTTTGGTGCAGCACCTACAAGTAGCGACCTCAGGCGTTAGTGGTATTCGTTGCATGTCGGCTGAGAGACGAGCGCTGTGTTTGCCGCCTAGTTCTGACCGGATGTGGAAGCTGTACACAACGTTTTTAACTGGGCAGCTGCCATTGTATGAATGATAAGCCTAGCTGCTTTGCTTATGAGTTTCGCACCGACTCTAAGTGTCCCACTATTCCAGCAGAGAGACCCACAAGCAGTGAACAACATAAATCTAGTCCAGATGTTAGAAACGCCTAGACCAGTTGGGCTGTGGTGCCCTTGTGTGAGTTGTTGCAATGTTACATAGGGTAAAGTAGGCAGACTTGATAATAGAACTGATGCACTCACCTAGTGAAAAGTCATTTCAATAGAGGACGCCCAGATTCCGTGCCGAAGCGACAGTGGAATCGATCGAGCTACCAGTTCTAGTCGAATAGGCGAGCTTTTTTAGCAAAGGAAATAGGGCAACAGGGGAACGGTGGTGGGCGAAGGTGGACTTAAAGGAAAAGGAAGGAACGGTGGGCGAAGACTCTGGGGAGGATGCCATCTTGAGGATTTAATCTCTGATGCTATCAATCTGTATGACAGAAAAGTCAGAATAGGTATCGGCCAGATCGCCACAAGGATCTTCAGGTATGGTGCTGACTTAAGAAAAATTAAAGGATTGATTGATGGTCGGCATAGGACATTTTCGATTCTGCATTAGTGATAGCACCATGTTCTTAGTGAAGATACACTTGACGTTTGTTACTATAGATTGGTACGATCTGAAAATAATCAGGGTGTAATAATGCGGCTTGGGTGGAGCGCTTCGCCCAGCTGCAGCACGCCCGTCCATATCTGATGTTCCATTAAGTACTTGCACGTGCTATCTAGGGCAGCTTAACCCGCCTGCGATGGGCTGCTTCTGGAAAGGAGGGTCGGGCACGCAGACCCGGATGAAAAGGGGAGACGTAACTTGGACGTGGAGCGGGTGGTGGCCTGCTGGCTGGCTTCGTGCACAAAGTAAAACATTTTTAGTCGCGTGTGTATTGTCAGAGCGTCAAACCACCGCGTGTGCTGAAGCAGGCTACCGTGTTTGCGTCATCGTTGACATCGTTCCATTGTGCACAACTTCCTTTGAGCATAACTCGCAGTAAGCGAAGCTCATAGCCAGTGAGCATGACTACCGATAAACACAACTTCTAGTGAGTTCCTCCGAAGAGAATAACTGGTAAAAACTCTATTGCAAAGCCATTGGTCAGACGAATTGTTGTTGATCGAGTTCTTGATCGTATCTGCGCTTGGCGAGGCTGCATTCGGCAGGCAGTGACAGCAGCTCCACGCCTTCGTCTCCTCTGCAGCTTATCTCGACGGGCCTTGAACCGGGTGCTAGCGTTTGAGTCGGGTCAAGGACGCAGACCGAGCGCTCGCATTTTGTTGCGTGCCACCCAGGCCAAACGTAGGCTTGGCCTGGACCAGTCCCGGGCGGCATGCAACTTCGCACAAACGCGAACAGAGACAACTAGGCATCGCAACCAAGCGAGATCTGCCCACCGCAGACATGTCCCGTCTTTTCCTCCGACCCTGGGCAAAGGTCAGAGGAATGCGATCTCAAAGGGAGGCGAGGAGTCGAGGACTTAGCGCACGCCCAGGCCATCAGGCCAGTGATGCATGACGGTTGCGTCCTGCTGGGCAAAGGTGTCATGCATTCGGCAAATGCCAAACCGATATAAGCCCCCAATCTGTCGGCCAGCGAGAGATGAGCGGCCAGCCGTTTAGTTTACCTGTCGCAGTACTGCTCGTTGTGGAAGCCAAGTGAAGTCGGCGGACCTGTGGGCCTTAGATAGCATGGACCCAGACTTTGCAGCGTCGGCGAACGATACTTGGGAGCTCATAAAGCAGATAGACGGCAAGGACTACTTCTACTACGAAGGCGACATCGAACGCGTCAAGCAGCCACTCGCGGCCAACCACATAATCGTAGCATCGCTAGCCGTTTACTCGTTCTCCTTGGTGCTGGGGCTACTCGGAAACGGCGCCTGCATTTTCATCATGCTCGCCGACGAGAAGAACAGGGGCATACGTCACTTTCTCGTCAGCCTAGCCTTGGCGGACATCGTCTTCCTCGCCATGTCGGTGCCGATGAAATTCATCGTGGTTTTCTCCTACAAGTGGGGCCTCGGCCCGGTCGTCTGCAAGCTGGAGCCGTGCGTCGAGTTCATGGCCTGCGCTGCCTCCGTTTTCAACATCGTCTCGGTGACAATAGAGAGGTAAGGAAGGGCGCTCTCCTTCGAAAAGTCGCGCGCGCGCGCGAGCGAGTGAGATTAGCAGCGAGATTAGCAGCGAGATTAGCTCGAAGGCGCGAGGAGCGCAAGCTTCTGCTTCTGACGGCACGGCAGCTTCTGCTTCTGACGATTCTCGCGGTCGCGCTGCTGCCAACAGCCTCTGCTTCGCGCCTCGTCCAAGGTTCGTGGTCATTGCGATGCCATTCAAGGCGCGCAAGAGCTGCTCGGCCAGCGTGACGAAAAGAACCACCGTATGCGTCTGGGCGCTAGCTGCCATCTGCTGCGTGCCAGGGGCTTTGGTGAAGGTAAGCCCAGGCACTTTGAGCGGCGGCGGCGGCGGCGGCGGCGGCGGCGGCGGCGGCGGCGGCGGCGGCGGCGGCGGCGGCGGCGGCGGCGGCGGCGGCGGCTATCGCGCTCCCTCGAAACTTGGTCGAAGGGGCTGCCAACGTGCTTTGCAGCGGGCCGAGGAGTTTGGCCTTTGGAACGAGAATGGCCACGCGACGGTGACCATATGCACCTACTACGACGCCGTGCAGAACGCTTACATGTGGTACCGCCTGGTGCTGCTGTTCGTGGCTCCGATGACCGTCGTGTCGGGCTGCTACGTAGCAGTCGTCCACGCGCTGCGGCGAAGCAATGAGCAACACCAGCTGCTGACCTCGCTCACGGCGGGAGCTTTGCGCGGCAGGTGCGTAGCAGAGCGGCAGCCCGAGGGGTGCCCGAGGCTGTCGCATTCCCACCGCTTTGCTCGCGCACGTTTCTCACACACGCTTCGCGCGCGCGAGCGGCGAACGCTCGCCGAGGATGCTCGGCGCTCCGCCGCTTCGTTGAACTTTGAACCTTATCTGCTTTCGTGCCGTCTTCATTCTTTCCGCACTTCCCGTCTCATTCGAGCTTGGATGTCTATTCACTTTCGCTACATGAATGGCAATAGAGCCACAGGCTTACTAGTTATGGGCAAACGTCTTGCTGCTCAGAAATTAGTAATACTAATACACTCAATAAAGCGCCCTCAGAGAAATTAATCTCTCTCTAGGCGCTTTACATTTGCTGCAAAGGGAAATGCAATTAAATGGTGAGTAAAATCATGCTTCATAAATAAACAAAATGAATAACATGGTTAGGGGTGACATGCACAGAGTCAGCATGCAAATGTGGTTAGTGGCAGCATGCACAGTGTCAGCACGCGTAAGCACATCAAGGACGAATCACAGGGACCTACTACATGCTGTACTAAATAGGTGTGTTTTTAAATTCTTTTTAAATGTAGTCAGGTCAGGGGATGTTCTGACGCAGGTCGGGAGGGAGTTCCAGGCTTTGGGAGCATACGAACTAAATGCACGGTCTCCAAAGGATTTGAGGTTTGTACGAGGTATTTCTAGACTGTTGGATTCCGAAAAGCGGGTGGCACGATGCTTGGCCTGATGGGAGAGTATGTCGGAGAGATAGGCTGGAGCCATAGAATAGAGGGACCTAAAAGTGAGCGACAAAACCTTGAAGTCAATCCGTTGCTTGACTGGTAGCCAGTGCAGGTCGGCGAGAAGTGGAGTAATGTGGCAACTGCGACGCTCACGACAGACAAGCCTAGCTGCGGAGTTTTGCACCAGCTGCAAACGCCTGATCGCACATGCTGGTAGGCCAGTGAGCAGTGAGTTGCAGAAGTCGAGACGGGATGTCACGAATGCATGGACCAACTTAGATGTGGTATCCTTATCTAAACAAGCCCGAATTTTAGCAATGTTATGAAGCTGAAAATAGGCAGATTTGACTGTGGACCTGATATGGTCGTCTAACGAGAGGTCACTTTGGAATATGAAATTAAAAAAGGCCTAACCTTCAAAACGGGTTCTGCCAGCATATCTCCTGTAGCACCTGCACAATCTAGACGGCCTGTTCCAATGCAATGTTTTAATATACGACCATGTCAGCTCCACAATAAAATCTGCTTACCTTCACTTGTGTAGCATTGCAAAAATTCGGGCTGCTTACGCAGGTATACAACATGCAAATTTATTGATGCATTTGCGACATCCCGTCTCGACTTTTGTAACTCACCGCTAGCAAGTCTTCCGGCTTGTGCAATAAGGCACTTCTTACTCTGATAGTCTGTCGTGAACGATGTAGTGGCCACATGATACTTTTTATACTACTTACATGACGCCTACTTCTCGCCGACCAGAACTGGCTCCCCATAAAGCAGCTTATCGACTTCAAGGTTTTGTCACTCAATTTCAGATCCAATCATTCTCTTGCTTCAGCCTTCCTTTCCAAACTAACTCCAATCAGACCAGTCACAGTATTGGCCGCTCTTCTGACTAAAGTCGTTTGGCTGTGCCTCAAACAAACCTCATATCATTTTGAGACTGCGCTATAGTGTGCGTGCTCCCGAAACCCAGAACTCACTCCCGAATCACGTCACGATACCTACTGACAAGACACTATTTCAAACGAAGCCAATGCTCCTCCTGCTCCTCACAGTATTTGCTGAGTCCGGACGAATTATTCAAAATAAGCCACTTGCCACCGATGCCGTTACTTGAAGAATCTTTGCGGAGAGGAGAAGTTCTGGCGAATAGTTGGCTTCACGCGTCTTGTGCTTTACTTGAGTATATTCCGACAACGGATGTTCGATCGCAGACCGGTCTTCAATTCTCTCTATCCCCGATGTTACACGTAGTCATCGGAAGTGCGGCGCTGTTGATTGTCGCGTGAAGAGTATACGTAGCAAATGCAGGATGGCTAATGGTCATACAAAGATTTTCTCCTTCGCAGCCCGAAACCGGGTTCCCGCTGTGTGATTCCCCGCTTTTCCTAGCGAAACGTCCTACTGGCTCCGGCACCGGCTTAGTCTTCGGCTCGAAGATCAGGCTCTTTAAATTGGGGTCGCATCTGTTTTGAGACACCCTCCGGTGCTGCGCGATTGGTAAGCAGAGCTTCAGGCTCGCCCGAAATTGGAAATAGCAGTTTTTCTCAGTGAGCTGCAGAGACTTCTTGGGGGGCGCACCCTTTAGCCTTTAGGGCGCTGGTTCCAGCATTTGAACCGGAGGAAGGCGAGCGCGCGTTTTCAGATTTACATTTACTTATTTTCATTTTCAGAGTTAGGTTAGCGTAACACCTTCGGAATAGCTCGTCTTCGGGATAGAGCTTCAGACTCTTCCAAGAGGGCCCTGCCAGTCGTAATTTTGGACCGCATCTGAAAACACTTCCGGGTGGCACTTTCAAAGGCATGTCTGTAGCTTCACCTGCAGAGGTATAAGAACGAGAGGCATAACATCAGAATCTGGATGTGCATGCAGCACCGTTTCGGTGCGGACATGCAGACTTTGAAAAACCATTGTATAACAATGTCTTCTAGAGGGGCTTACAAGCCCATCTCATGAGCGGGCAGAGTCGAAGTCTGCTAGCAGAAAAGCTATAACTGCTCTTAAAACAGAGGCGGCTCGCAATAGGCGTCGCCGATTCAAGGCGTCGGCATGGGAAACACTTTTAATATAGGTAAATACTTTTAATTCTTTTGAAGATGAGGCTAGACAGTCTGCTAGGGGGCGGCGCCTGCAGCGTGTCTTCGGCACGGTGCCAGTTCGATGATGCTTCCAGAGAGGCTATTCATTTGTCTAGAGCGGTTTATAATTTTAAAGTTGCTTAGCTGGATTTCATTTTGAGACCCATTGCAGGTTTGAAGAGGCCAGCTTTCGCACAGCTGCATGCCTTCGTAAGTCGCGTGTCTTTCGATACGCGCCCCTCAAGATGGAGCCTTAGCTAGGCAGTCTACTCTCTTGATACGCGTAGCGCGGTAATTGGGCTCCTATGAGTTTCGTTCAACTACCTGCTACCTAGTGTCGTCTTACTTTTCACCCGTGCATGAGCGAGCGTCTGACTCGGTCAGCGAGTGTCTGCGACAGGCCGCGGGCCATTTCGAGTTTAGCCCCGGCCGCGTAGCAGCAGCTCATCGAGGCCATACAGTCAAAGTTACAACTTGCTGATACCGTGACGGATTCGTATATTTATTGTTGTTCATATCATTTTTAACTCAGCGGGTTGCTTATTGTAACTGCCACGCACGCTAGGTGGGCTTTGGTCTAGATTTTTTTAGACTGACAAACTGGATGCTCGCCTTGCAGACATTCAATCAAGGATGTCGGCCGGTACCTTAAACTAAACGGCAATAAAACTGAACTCCTACTCAGAGGACGCCGCCAGCGTGTGGCTTGACTAGGGAACTTTGCTCTTCTTGGTGATGCTGTTGTGCGACCGTCATCCCCATTTCGGAATTTAGGTGTCCACTTTAATAACTGCTTAAATTTCGGAAGCTGTATTGTTAAGAAGACTGCCACCACGGCTGACCACTGCGTTTGATCGCCGTCTAAAATTGGTGACTATCGACCAAGGCGGTTTGCTAGAAATTTAACTTCCTGGTTCTGTCTTGGCTGTACTATTGCACTTCCGTCTTGCCTGGTTGGGCTACCAAAACAGCCTCTGAGCCTCTGCAAATCTAAGAGGTTCAGCCGTGCACGTTTCTTCTTCGCTGAAGGAGCTGCGATGGATTCCGGTTGATCAACGGCTGCAGAGTAAAATTATTGTACTGACCAACAAGGCCCGCCTTGGCTTGGCGCCTTCATATCTAGCTGAAAACTGCTTCACCAGTCTCATTTGAGTGCGCTATAGAAAAATACTCTCTCATGCGTAACACTCACTCGGTCTTTGTGGCTTGGCGGAGTTACGCGCGCCGAGATACATTACACACATCGCATTCCTTCTCAGAATCGGTGCTGGCAGCCAGCCTTAGCAAGAAATATTCGCCAGATCGAGAAATCACCTACTCGGCAGTGTGAAGCCGGCTTTTCTTCGGCCTCTGACTGAATCATTCTAGGTTTACCGCGCTCAATCGCTGAGCTGTCACCCGCCCCATTGTCCGTCTTCAGTGAGACGCCGCCGGTGCGAGCATTGACCGCGTCGCAACGCCCACCCACCCATCTATCCATCCATCCGTCCATCCATCCTTCGCCGGGCATTATATCTGCCTGCGGCGGATCGGCTAAGTGGCCACGCCCCCAACCGTTCGGTGGCGGACCGTAACTAGGCTGGCGCCAGCACCATGCCGACGGGTCGCTGCGGCGGCGTAATTATACTATTATACATTGTAATGCATTTGATCTAGTGCCCTCAGAGAGCTCAATCTCTTTCTAGGCACTTTACATTTGCTACACAGGAAGCGCGATTGAATGGTTAGTGGTAGCATGCTCAATAAACAACAAGAAAAACATTTTTATGGGTGACGGGCAGGGTCGGCATGCAAGTTTGATTAGTGGCAGCATGCAAAGTATCAGCACGCATAAGCACAGAGCCAAAGTGTAGAGGAGCGCTCGAGGACGATTCGCGCGAGATCTCGCCGAACGGAATTCGACGCTCTGCTATTCGCACCTTCGCTCGTCAGCAGCTGGGGTCCTTCGCTGAGTCTGATGAAGTTAGGCCTAGTTCGGAGAGCGGAGTAAGCGGGCCTGCTCCGAGGTGCTACATGTCCTGCTTGTCACTATCTACGCTGGGCTCCGGCTGCTTTTCGACTTATTCTTGGGAAGTTTTCACACCTCTCGGCTTTTCGCTCTTCTACGCGGACCATGTCCACGCAAACGTGCATGCATACCTGTGGGCTGGCGGAGAGCGTACGCCGCGGGAAGCTACTTAGCTACCGGTGCGCGTGTTCATGCGTGCAACAGCTGTCCACTTTCTTGCCACCGATTAGTGGTTGACAGTCAATTAATCCGGATTTTGGCATCCAGGGCGGGGTGCCAAATCCTCAAACTTGAGCTAGGCGTGGCGTGCCGTCAAGACCTTAATTATAATAACAAGAAGAATAATAATAATGCACTTGATAAAGCGCCCCCGGAGAACTCAATCTCTTTCTAGGCGCTTTACCTTCACTTTGAAATCCGCTCGCGAGGGTTGTGTGGCCGCTTTATAAATCATTATTTGGTTTTAATAATTTAATTTAATGCATTAAGCGTTAAGATCTTTCTGATTTGGCCTCACTGCATCTCATTGCAAAGCAACGGGGAACGACGGGGCTGAATGCAAACGTCATGAATCGAATCGCTACGGCGCCGCAGAAGCCGCAGGTCGCTGCTGAGAAGCAGCGACCTGCGAAGCAGAGACCTACAAAGCTGACTCAGATATAAGCAAGTATTCTCTATGCCTGCTAGTATTCCTGGACTATCCCTGCTGCTTGCCGATGTTGCCACCAATCACTTAGTAATGCTTTCCATACGGCATCTGTAAAGTGCCTAGACAGGGATTAAGATCTCTGAGGGCGCTATACAAATGTATTATTTAATTATTACTATTATCATTATTAATATACTGAAGAAATTCGTAAGCCGCCTGTGCAGCTCTTAGGCGGCACAATAGGAGACCGATTCGGAACTCGAGCGCCGAAGTCTTGCCGGAGTCATGGCCGAGACTCAAGACCGCTCTTGAAGGCTGGCAGCTCATCTCTGGAAATCCGGTAGTTAACTTGGAGGAGCTACGAGCTTTCAAGGAGGTTGAGGATGGTGTTATCGACGTCAGGTAGGCTTGAACCACAGTTAGCAAGCAACTCGGTCGAGCAAACTCTTTCAGCCAGATCCATAGGGGGATTTCGCTCCCTTGCTACCTCCAACCCCCCTCCCCCTCCCCCTCTCCGTTAGTACCGTTCTCCTCGCGACATTGGCTGATAGGTGCTCATTTAAGCCAGAGTGAAGTGCCCAAAAAGAGACAGCGCTCTCTTAGAGAGATAAAAACTTGGTTGGCTGTTACTCACTTGATTATAATAATGAGAAGTAGTCTTGCTGGGGCTTCAACTTTCCCGGTATTTGAACCGGTATGCTGCAGCCGTCGAGCCGTTTTTCGCAAACTCACCGTCGGCAAGGCTGAATAGGACGTCCTGGAACTCACTTTCGTGCCGAAGCGTGCAGAACATTTGAAATCGCAAAACTAATATCGACAAGCATGATATTTTTGTCATTATAATAATACATTTTATATACAGCCCCCAGATAAACTAATATCTTTCTAGGCGCTTTACATTTTCTGCAAAGGAAGCACGATCGATTGGTGAGTGGTAGCATGCTCAATAAATAATAACATGGTTAGGGGTGACATGCACAGGGTCAGCATGCAAGTATGGTTAGTGGCAGCATTCACAGTGTCAGCATGCATAAGCACATTAAGGTCGAATCAAAGGAACCCAATAAATTCTGTGATAAATAGGTGCGTTTTTAGTTTCTTTTTAAATGCGGTCAAGTCAGGAGATGTCGTGATGCAGATCGGGAGTAAGTTCCAGGCTTTGAGAGCATACAAACTAAAGGTATGCTCTCCAAAAAATTTGAGGTTTGTACGAGGTATAGGTAAACAGTTAGATTCCGAAAAGCGGGTGATAGGATGCTTAGCCTAATGGGACAGTAGATGTGATAGGTAGGCTGGAGCCCAAGAATAAAGGGACCTAAAAGTGAGTGACAAAACCTTAAAGTCGATGCTTTGCTTGACTGGGAATCACTGCAGGTCAGCGAGAAGTTGTGAAACGTGGCAACTGCGATGCTCACGATAGAAAAGCCTAGCTGCAGAGCTTTGCACCAGCTGTAAGTGCCTGATTGCACAGGCCGGTAGACCAGCATGCAGTTAATTACAGATGTCAACAAATGTGAAGGTTGGTTAGCCTCATTCTTTCCATAATGTTTTGCTACCCTTCCAATAGGTTTTATCCGCTCAACTTAACAGATGCGATTTATTTTTTGCGATAGTCCGAGGCAAATGCTCGTACGTAACTAATATAACATTGTTTTTAAATGGAGTCAGGTCAGTTTTAGCCATGGGCTCAGTGCCCACAGCACACTGTTCAACATCGCCGCCACAGTCTGTTTATATGTATGTTATATAAACACGCTACAGAGCTATATTTTTAGATTTTGGCTTAGCATTTTGGGTGTAGCGTTTAGAGGCTGTGCTTTTTGGGTTTATGGTTTAGTGGTTAGATTTTTTATTTCGTTTATTATTCGATACTTTTTTATTTAGATTTTATATATTTTATTTTATTTTCTTTGGGTTTGAGTTTTTTGACGTAGGGTTTAGGTTGTACAGAGAGAAGCTCCAAGTAGAAAAGATATCTCAAAATGCGTTTAACTGACGTAAATATAAACAGGCGCTGGCGACCATGTTGAACAACCTGCTATGGGCACTGTGACAACAGCAGAAACTGACCTGGCTCTATATACAAACGGCGCCTAATTAGCTGCGGTATCATACACTTTTGCTGTCCTTTGATTGGTGGCTGTCTAAGGAAACTTCGCTGAGTGGCGGGCGAGATTCACTTACCCCAATAAACAGAATTGGTTCTGTTATCGCCGATAGGAATTCTGACAAACTTTTGCCACTTCGCCAACGGCAAGATGTGAGAAGTGGGTGTTCTCTGACTCAGCAATAGTGAACGGCGAGCAAGCGAGTGCTTTAGTAAATATCGCATCTTGTGCACCGGGCGTAAGGGGGGGGGGCGACGACTACGCCACAGGGAAATCATGCCGGATGGTTAAGTACTTCAAATTTTGATGCGATTGGCCGGCTTAAAAAGTGCAAGGTTTAGTCCTACCCTTCAAATTCTGCCATTGTGACTCGACGGAGCGTGACTATTCCGTCTTCTGCAAATTGCTCTAATAAATAGATTTTGATAGTGGCTCATAACTCTATTAAACGACATTGTATTATCAAGCTGATCGAAGAATTTGTGACCTGACGCTTGGGTTTTCAACTCATGGGGCGTTACTTTACGATCAGAATGGCAGGGATTGTATCGCTAAGATGTACGATCGGCGTTATGTGTTATGTGAGCATGGACTCGCTAAACGGCAAAAACGCGGCTGGTAGGTAGCGCATACTCGAACACACTATTTTAACACGCTGCGGCCCATACGTTTGCCCAGTGGACGAAACCACCGAAACGGGCTGGCCTGCCGTTGGCAAGAGTTTGCACCACTTAGCTACATAGAAGCGGTCATCGCGGCGCGACTGGGGGAGTTGATACCGCTTAGCAGGCAGCGGCCCATGTACTTTATAAAAACTCAATACAGATACATCTGAACCGGCTGCTGAGCAGTCGTTACACTAGGGACTAAAAAGATGTCCAAGAGCCAGCCGATTGACCAGCCAATCAATGATCGCCGAGAGGGTATCGTTTGGTTAGCCCAGTCCGTGGATTGCAAGCGGTCCTGGGCCAATGCTGCGGTAGCGCCAATGCAAGCTATGTGGCTTGCCGTACAGGGATGAGCACAAGTCGTTCTTACGTAGTCGTAAAAGCAGAATCCGGAAGCTGCGAGTTCGAGGAGATTCGAGAGAAAAGCGCCGACCGTTGGTACGCTACGCCATGATACACCCGCCATGAAGCGCGGGAAAAGGGACCGTTCAGAAGCAGTGCCCTCTGCCTCATCTAGGAGTTTTCCCACTTGCTGACGCACCGACTCGAACTCGGACCGAAACTGACGCATTGCAAATGACTACGGTTAGGTGGTACAAATTAAAGCTTCTATGATTGCACTTGCCTTCACGTACGTCCTTCACCAAAAGTCGGCCCTTGTAAGAATAATCGGTAGAGAACAGTTCCAGTCGTCTCGCTGCTAGTCGAGGCCAAATAAAGCTACTGCCTGCTGATGGCAATTTTGACTTTCTATCTTTATTGACGCATATTTGCACCCAGAGCTTTGAGCCACCGGGGGCGAGAGGGGATAAAGTAGATCAACCAATGTTCTACGTCGAGATTATAGCAGTCAAAACTCATTGCTACATCCGGAAACACATTGTTTTATTTCCATAGAAATACATACCCAGAATCTTGATATTAAATGGATTGCAGAGCGGTGATTGTTGGACGTCGGAAATTCGGTCTCACTAAACGCCCAATTAGTCGTCCGCGATCGCCAACTCATGCTTTGAAGCACTAATCCTCAATCGTTCTATAATCACTGTAGTTCATTGAGCAGGCTAGCAGTCGCCGAAGCGAACTGTCAAACAATTTGTCAATGAAGATCGTGAATCTTACTTATCAATTGCGGAAACTAGCGGTGCCAAAGCAGCAGCACCGCTAGTACTCATCTGCAAGTACCTGTTTGAAAGCTGCAGGCGTCGTTTTACGTTAACGAGTTAAGTTCTTCATTACTGTGGTTTCGTTTAATTAATGGCATTGCCCTGATCAGTGTACGAATGGGCTGTGCAACTCGATGTGGTGTTCGGCCGGGATGTGCTATTAATGATTGTTGTGATAAGGGAGACTCCGGTGGGCGAGAGGGGCGAAGAGAGTCATGCTTTCTCCTGCTCCATGAGTAGTGAAATAAACTGGCAGCATGAGTAGTCGGCTGGCCTTCTGTGCTGTCCGCGAACCAAACTACATTGAATAAATTCGTTAATTGCATTACACTCACAGCTGCGAATCTCCTAAAGTAATGCAGCGCGTTTTTGTTGATCTCACGACAAACAAAAACTTTGCAGACCAAATGAAAAAAAAGAGCAAGGACACCTCGTCGCATTCGGTGACGCTCCTCAGGCAAAGCTCCAGGAAAGGTCTCACGAGGTGCACGATGGCAGAAATCAAGTAAGTTTTAATTTTCTCAGCCTAGCCATTTGGCAGATTCCATCAACTCAGTTAACGTCGCTTGGATGCCGGGCAAGGCTGACGTGCATAGCGGGTTCCCGAGTGCTTATGCACCAATTTCGAATGTGCAATGTTTCGCACAGGTCATCAAGATGCTCGCTGTGATCGTGCTGAACTTTTCAGTCTGTTGGGGTCCCAGACTTCTGGTTAGCATTGCGATAGCAGAGGCCACGAAATCAGGATTTTCGGCTGAGTATGGTTATAATATGATGCACTTTAAGGTGAGTTTTTACTTCGCTCAATATCCGTTTGCCGCAGGCGTTTCTTCTGATGCATGCCTAATTGGATGACAATTTTAGGTCGAAAGTGTAATGGACACACTGTATTTCGGGAAAATGGCTTTTCAGATGGACATGCAGGTTGCTTAAAATGGCTAAGAATTGTGCCCAAAGGGCATCTGTACATCTGGAACAGATCATGCATTGTGCAGAATTGCGTTCAGAAACTGCTTTACTGCCAGTTGCTTCCCGACAGTGCTTCACTGCAGCTGCAATTGAGAGTAGCTTACTTGCAGTGCCTCTTGCTATTTCAAAATATTTCCTTTCGCTGCTCCGATATTTTGCTGTCACGTGGCTAACTTGTCAGCTAATGTGCCGAGGTAGAAAAGTCTGGACTCCGCGATGAAACTCACTGGGTGCACTGACGACGCTATCAAATTCCCCCATAACATGTCACAGGGGATTCGACGAACCGTGTTGCATAATGGCAGCACTTTTAGGGCAACCTTCAAATTATCCCTCAGCCTTAATTGCCACGCAAGTACTACGAACCGTCTTGCTACAGTAATAAGTACTACATATAATCAGCTGACTAGAATCGACCCGTGTGGTCCAGAATCTGCTGAAGTTTGCCACTGACATAGCGTCGCCAGAATTCGTTTTTAAGTGATCGTTGGCGACTTGTCCTTCCACGAATTGGACAGTGGTACACTGAGCCAGACTGGCGTTCGCCTAGGGCAACACGTCTGACTCAGGCGTGCTGCTCCTCTTTTCAAGCCCCTGCTTTAGCATTCCTATCTTCTATCATGCTGCTCTTCTCGTGTGATAAATCTTCCTCGTTCCTGTCAGTCACTTCATTTCGCTCAGCCATGAAAAACTGATTGCCTTCCGTAAAGTGATGTCGGAACTGCAGTGGGGGAGGGCTCGAACAGAACTCACTGACAGCGTGTGGACAGGATATGAATAGAGAGCCGGCTACCTTCCCACCGTCTGCAGCATCGATACCAATAAAATGTGGCTGCTTATAGGCTTTTGCGATCGTCTACAGCTAACAAAGCAACACGTGAGGGAAGGTACTTCTGGAAGTGCCCAACGATAGGGACAAATGCAGCGAAGTCTTAGGGAAGCAGCCTTGCAAGTGTGATCGCTAGGGCAGGCTCTTCGAACGAGTGCATGCTAATTCGGTCCGAATAGGCGGAAGTCAGAAGAGTGAGCAGCAAATGATTGCAGCACTGGAACGGAATAAGGCAAGCATGAAAGAGCGAAATCAATTTGACTAGCTACTCGGATGATACCGGACACGGGTTTGCAGCAAATGTAAAGCGCCTAGAGAGAGAGAGAGAGAGAGAGAGAGAGAGAGAGAGAGAGAGAGAGAGAGAGAGAGAGAGAGAGAGAGAGAGAGAGAGAGATTGAGTTTTCGGAGGGCGCTTTATCAAGTGCATTATTATTATTATTATTATTAGGCTGCCTCCTCCCCTCTACAGGTCCTATGCCGCCCACTGTGCGGGTATCTAGCTAGAAAGATTCCAACTAATGCTTATTTGTTTCAGTTTATCGTCAACATGCTGCCATACATCCACAGCTGCTTAAACCCTATCATATACTGTGCGATGTCGACGAACTTCCGCCAGAGCTCACGGAATGCAGCAGTCAAATATTGCTCGCGACTCATTTCAAAGCGAACACTGGATGAGTGGCACAGCAGTACTCTGCCGTCAACTGGCTCCAACACACGCGACCTCAGCTGCACGACATCGAACAGGAGTTCCTCGCTACAGCCATGATGAGCACGAGCTTGGTGATCAATCGGGATGTACAGGCCATCGACGCTAAAAATGTGCAATGCGCGGTACAACGGTGGGGGTGCAATCTGTCGCAAAGGCCCGATAGTTCGTAAGGCGGACGCAGGTGCATTCTCGCCTCGCTGGCATGTGTGGATTCGAATCGAGTGAGAGACTTGGGCATGGAGAAACGATGTTGACGTGTCCGAGGCCAATGTTGTCTAGCAATATATGTAAAATGTAGACTTAGTAAAGTAAATTTGCTGACAATGCGAGTGCCTAATATTCATTATGAGCAGTCGTCAAGAAAAAACTACACCGATATATTGTGAAATGTAAATACTGGCCACAAAGCACAGTGGCTGCTTATTAGAGCTGTCTGTTTATGCAAAGGCCTCTGCCTGTCACAACATGTTTACAAACCGTTATAATACAATATAATAAACCTGCTAGCTATCATTATGTATCTGTTTTTGCAAGGCACAGACCGATTCACATGCTAGCTGCAGCAGGGTGGAAACATCGAAAGCGTCAAGCCGAAAAGGACGGTAATACGACCTGCTTGCCTGCACCATCTTTAGGCTCAGCATGCACGCCTGAGCGATCGGAGGTGGCAGGAGTGCCGCCGCCAGCGCTGCTGCCACCTCCGCGCCGGTACACCAGCACCTCATGGCCCATTCGCCCGCTGGGGAAGTGCGTGTGAAAAAATCGCCCCGTGAGGACGTAGCGGCCTTTCTTGATGAATGCATCCACTGTCGGCTGCAGCGCATCGTACATGACAAGGTGTGTCGGCACGGCATCATTGCTTCGAAGGACATTGGTCTTGAGCCACTTGAGGGGCTGCGTGTAGAACTGCTCGGCCTCCTCCGAATGTTGCTCCGACTGGTTGTGCCGCCGTGTGCGAGGCAGCGGCGGCTCGCAGGTGAGAAACCGCATGCTCACGTTGGCGTGCAAGTGGCTGCAAGTGGACAGGCGGACGAGAGCGAATGCCAGGCGTGGATGAACAAGCTGCCGTCGCCGAAAGAGCGAAGTGAGCTGCTCGGTACTCAAGAGGCCATGTACAGATTGTAAGCTTGCAGCAGCACAGCTGACCGTCTGCAGCCCAGCAGGCACGAAATGCAGACCGGAAGTCACGCGACCGATAATGTCGCCTGTACTTTCTACTGTTTTCCACTGTGCCACAATCACCATCCCTCAGGACTAATGTATCTCCGTCAGTAACTCCACAAAGTCATACAGACCATGTGGATGTTAGGCAGGAGAGTTTTGTATAGCGCACTCACAGCCTAAGCGGCTTTCGGTACGCATTCGGTAGCCAACAGACTTCATCTCACGCAACAAAGAGAAAGTGGGAAGCATTGCAGAGTCAGGAGAGCAGTTGAGGTAGTGAGTAGCATAGAAGTAGCAGTTCAGGACCGCTGAAAAAGATGTGCCATAGTCGGCAGTTGGAGAGTAGTTGTCGCTGTGTAAGGACTAGTCCTCGCCCGACTCGTGGCCTGCCAAATCAACGGTCAATTACGAAACATCGCCGATTTTGTGCTTTCGCATCATGCTACCGAAACAGAGACCACCAGACACTAAGCAGCATCTCCTTGCAAGCCATTTCAAGCCGACTTGGGGCAATCTGCAGCCAGGCTATGGGTAGCAATAACTTGTGCCGGATGTTTCAGCCAAGGACACTAACCTACATTTATAGGGAGTAATTGTCGATTGGTAACAAGATGACTCACGGTTGTCCCTTGTGGAAGGAATACAGATTAAAAACTTACGAAGCACCAAGCTTAGCCACGAAGTCAGCTCGGATTTTTTCTATAGGGCTAAGAGTTTTGGCAGGAAGTTTGGAGGTGCTCCTCCCGAGGAGACTACCAAATTTTCTTTTTACACGAGACTACATATGCTGCTGCTTTACAGCATACAGCATGCTTTCACCGACTGATTTTCAGATGGGCTAAAGAGTAGGGTGGGCCAGCAGCAGTTAGTTGCAGCTTTAGTCTCTCTCTCTCTCTCTCTCTCTCTCTCTCTCTCTCTCTCTCTCTCTCTCTCTCTCTCTCTCCCCGGGAGCTACTCATTTAATTGCACATGGATCTACTGGGGTTTCCCAGCAGTGGCAAAGAGGTCTCCAAAAATAATGGTGCATACAGTTTCTTTTATCAGTGGGCAGCCGAAGAGGCCTTCAGAGTGGCACCCTAGGCACACATAATCAGAGTCTACTTCAAGAGGACTTTGCTTCCGTAGCATTTCTCTTTTTCTTGTAGAGAGAGAGAGAGAGAGAGAGAGAGAGAGAGAGAGAGAGAGAGAGAGAGAGAGAGAGAGAGAGAGAGAGAGAGAGAGAGAGAGAGAGAGACTTGCTTGTGCCCTGAAAAAGCACGGGGAATTTTGCACGTGGCTTCTGCTTCTTTCTCAACCTCACGGCACGTTGCAGCTGGTGCGACTGACGAACGCCTTCAGCTTCAAACATTAGTCGTGCGTCTGCTTCATCCCCGGTCCCCCGGTCTTTATGGCCTGTCGTTGTTGGCGATAACTGCTACTTATTTCAGCGTCAGCAGCACACCGTTCAGCAGCAGCCTCTTCTGGCGTCTCTCCGACCCCTCGCTGATGGTGCGCCAGATGAACGGCTTCAGCTTCTTTTCGAATTCGTCGAGCACATGAGAGGAGTACAAAATAATGAAGGTATCGTGACCCGTAGTTCCACGGTGATTTAATGCTTATTGTCCACACACTCGCCGTGCACGTGTGTCTGCTGGCATATTCTTAAAGTTTAGCTTCAGTTTCGATAATATCGCGGTAGCAAAGACTGAAATCGAGTTGCCCCGGGGAGCTTTCAATTCCTCTGAAGAGATACAAGAAACAGTTACACTGCTTGCCTATGCTTACTCAAGCCAGAACTGTCTCGCATGTGCATGCTGCCATTTCTGACTTGTATCGGCCGGTCGGCTTCTGCCTATCCCTGATCTTGATAATAATCGAGCAGCTTTCCACCAATCAGCCCACTCGGGGCTAGGCACGAAATGGAAGCTGTGACTGCCAGTCATTGCGTTGTGCAGAGCTCAAGCTCCTGGAGTGCTATGGCTTCCCTTTGAAAAACCCTTAAGTTCAAAGTCGCTAAACTGTTTTAGGTCTAGCATTTCAATATTAAATTTAAACTATGATAGTGCATTTTCAGCTGCAAACTCCAACGATGCACGTTTCAGCTACATATTTCAACGATTAAACTATCTCTCCCTTACCCCTTTCCTGACACTCATTATTTGTGTACCCTCCAAAGACGACTATAAATACGTCGCGAAGGACTCCAGGTAAATATGACGTCAGAGACAGACAAACGGACTAACTAACTAACAAACCTAGCCCATTAAAGGAGCTGATTATAATCTTTTTATCCTTGCGATGGGTGGCTAATAAGGACCACCGGGCACTGAACCTTTTGCAGCTTCCTGATCTGTCACTCTGGGGGGGGGCCATCAGGATTGAAGGGAGCTAAAGAGGCAATCCAGGAAGCACCCGTTCAGCACTCTAGTTCCGAGTCAGCCTATTGAGTGAGGGCTAAAGCTTTTCGAAACTCATTGGGGTACGAATGCCAAAAACACTTACTTTGACAAACCCAGCTCTACGTCACATTAAACAAGTGTAGCCAGGTAGCAACCGCTGGGAGTTGCCTCGTGAGCGATCATCCCATTCAGCGGCGCCTAGCTCGGCCGACCTTTCCCTGACATGCCGCTTGACCTGACAAATAGGCGTGCCAAACGAGCAATATCTTTTCGATAAGCCTTTCAACAGCCTATCGCCAAGAGTGCTCACAACCACAGGTTGTCGGAGCCATCAGCTTTCATAATTTGTTGGGGATTTAGTAAGTGCTAATCATTATCACCTTACATATAGCATAGCTAACATAAGGAAGCTGAGTCTAAATGATCAGTGGCACCCAACCAACCGTCACACACTGATTCAAGAAAATCGGTTGGGGTGGGCGTGGGCACTTGGCAGAAAGTGGCACCGGCATTCGGCATCCTAGGAACAGGCTGTACGACAGTACTGGTGGTGACAACCACCTATGCCCAATCAAGGCCAAGGTTTCTTTCCTCCCTGAAGAATTCATGGCTGAGGCGGCATGCTAAGCAGTATGACCAACCAAATTCCTCGGGTAGCCATTTCCCTCCGGCTAGCATCACATGACTCTGATAGAGATGTACCAACGCATGAAATATGGCGGTAATCTAAGCTGTTCTACGAGTTTTGCCCGAGTAGCTTGTTGGAATGTAAACTGACCACGGTCACCTCAGGACAAAGCGACTACATTGGCTCCCTATGCATATACTGCCTTAACAGGTAATGCTCGTGAGCAGGTCAACAGTTCTGGTCGCTGCAAGGATTTTAGAGGTCATGAAATGTTGCACACCACAGCCGAGAAAGAGTAGAAGCTTACCCCAAAAGCTACACCAGCTTGTGTGGTGTCCTGACGTTAGATTCACCAAACGTGCTTTGAGTGGGCCTTTGAACATGCAAACACCCGGCATCAAAAAATGCTTGTAGTATGCCCCCCCCCCGTCTGTGGCTGTAAATTCGTTCGGATAGTAAGTGGGTTTTCTACGATGACAGGCGTACTAAAGTTATGTGCAACATGTTACAATATTTAGGTGATGGCCCAAAATAGTGAGCTGCTTAGACACTACGATTCATGACCTCCCTTACCTGGCCAGACACACAGGCCACGGGCAGCTTCTGGGTTGTTTCTTCTGCTGCAGCTCTTTCAGCAGAGACCGAGTTTTACTGAAAAGGTCGGTTACTGATGTAGGTCAAACACCCCACGGCATCTGTCTGTCGACATCGCTCCATTGTCGTTCTGTGGAGGTTCAAATCAGGTGGCTTGTTTTGCCATCGAATCCTCATCAAATGTTGGGAAAACGTCACACTAAACACACATACCAACAGTATACGTGTTTCTTTAACTATCAATAAATATTTTCAAATGTTACCCATAATGTGCCTGGCATCGTAAAGCACCCTCTGATAAATCTGAAGAATTTCTAGCCACAGCAGCTGCAGCCATATGTCGAGGATTTTTTGACACTGATTGTAAGTACCAACGATCGACCACATTGCGGTATCGAACTGATCGTGTCTTTACCATAACATGTTCACGTGGCTCAAGATGACCTGCATCGCAAATGTGGCATCACAAAGACTAGCAGCCTTTGCATGGCCCATGCACTTCAATGGCCAGTGCATTTGTTGTATCATGGTTTCTCTCTCCACACATGAGAGAAATTGCAATATTAAGATGCGATCTTAGTTGCTCAACCACACGGAAATGGTAATCGGCAATTGTTTTTGAGGATGAGCAGATCAATTAAAGAAGTCATCAGCATGCTACATCTTGGAAGCAGAAAGAACATTGCCTTAAGATGACAGCGAGTCAGGTCACACAGTGTGCTCACTAGCTGACGACACTTGGAGCAGCAAAAATTCTGCACATTCTGCAATAGCCTCCCGTTGCTTATTGGTCAGCCGCCTTTTGTATTGACTTCCTCGACTGTTCTATGTCAGGTAGACTTCCCACGTTTGCTATGTTGCCCCTGTCATAAGGGTAGTCACTGAATTACGGTTTGTATACCGAAAGTCGTCACATAGGCTTTAGCCGTGCAATAGCGAACACCTTCCAGACAAACCGAACCGAAACTCGGTGCCACCAGTCTTGCAAGGGTGTTCGACGATATGGGGGAGGGGCATCTAGCTACCGGGTAGTCGCTATCTCAAAGAGTTGATCTGGACAGCGACAATGTGCTCATGCATCGGTGAGCTAATTAGCACTGCCCCAACGAAAAGAAATGCAAAAACGTGCATGGCTTTTGCATCGCCGCCTCCTATTATGGAACCACATGCATGCCCCCTCACACATGCAGTGATAGAATGCCACTCGTTCCGAGTCCAAGTGGCACGCAACAAGAAGTGAAAATGACGAGCTACTCACCTGTAGAACGGCGTGGAATGGCAGGGCATGAGGAACAGCACGGACATGCTATCGTTGGGACTGCGCTGGTGCTCGGCATGCAGGTGAGCCATGGCATCCAGACCTCCTCGTTGATGAAGCAGCGAGAAGTAGGCCATCAATGGCAAGCTAAATGCGGCCAGAGCCACGAAGATGCGCCAGGTGGTGAGCAGTGGTCGGCCACGTTTGTGGCTGGTCGCCGGCCGAGTCACATCCGGCGGTGCCGGTCGGCCAGTGCCACCAGTGCACTCGTCTTCCGATGCACGCCCAGCGTCGCCACGGCTTTCGGTCGGCTCGGCGGCGGCAGTAGCGGCATTTGCTGCGGCACCAGCCAACGGAGCACTGCCTCGCTCCGAGCGGCCTGAAGGAGGCAAGCCACGGCTGGCTGCCTCGCCTACGGCTTGGCCGGCTGCAATTCGTGAGCTTGCCTGGTGCCGGGCGGTTATCCAATAGCCACACAGGTGCATGATGACAGGCATCACAGGGCTGATGAAACGGAACTCCTTGTGAGGTAGGAAACTGTGTGCAAAAGAACCAACAGCGAGCAACTTTACAGTGTTCGGCAGGGCTGCTGCCCTGTCTGCCAGGCCGGTCGGGGGTGCACGCATGCCTGTTCGAGCGCAGCCAAGCTCCACAGTAGTGCTACAGAAGTGCCACCACATGCTAAGCGCCTCGCAGGCAGGGCTGGAGCTGGGGGGGGGGGCTCAATCTCTTCGACTCGGCCTTGGCAGGCTCTGCAAAAACCGGTCCGGCAGGTGCGGAATACTTGACCGGTTGGCTGACAGTGATTCTCCGGGTTGCGGCATGGGAATTTTCTGCAATGGACCGGTGCCGAAGCAGCGAGCGGAATTCTGCCCACGTCCGACGACCGGTGTGTCAGTCGAAAGAAGCGAGCGACCTGGCAGCGACTGCTGCGACAGTAGATTCTGCCTAGTACACAATCTCGAAGGAACGTGATAGGCATCAAGTGAATAAACAGATTGGGCGTACGTCATAATTTGATTCAAGATCATGAGAATGTCACAAGGTATCTGTGAGCTCATAGATGCGCTGGCGAATCGGCGGGTCAGAATTGAAGTGCATTGCACTGCGTACAAAATCGAAACGATGGCAAGGCTTGACCGTAAAGGCAACAGACACTACAGCACGACCACAGCTGCTCATGAGGCAAATTCACAACCGTAAGTGGCTAGCACTTTTAGCAAAACTATTTCGCAGGAATAGCATTCTCTAGCACTGGTTTCGGTAAGTATCCGCAGCCAAGAACTCTAGCACTTGGTCGTGATTGACTTGCAGTATCAATTGAGCCGATGGGATTTGATCGAAAAGCTAGGCAGCATTCCTCTAGCGTGCACGGGTGAGGCGATCCTACGACAACTCAGTCAAATAAATTATCCGGCCGGGCTTGAATGGCAAGACTGAAGACCCGATGAGATTTACTTCGACTTAATCCTGTCAGATGCCGATTCTTGGCCTAAGCTACTTCTCCCAAGTTCGGCTTGGAGCACGTATGGCCATGCCAGCCATCAACGTACAATTCCTTCCTTAACTGATAGCTCTGCGTTGGATTCTATAACTCAAATCACATTTACTCCCAACCACACTAACCCTGGCAACTAGCCTGCCACGTTATCACGATGTAATTAGCATGGTAATACATGCCTGGCCCACTCTAAGGCTGTAATAGATGCTGCCCATCCGGTCGCTAGCACACAAGATTACAGGCCTTTACCTGGATGGCCCGGTTGTCAGCCAGCCCTATAGCACTTTGATGTCAACATTTATTTGTGGCTCAGTCACATTTTCAATCTGGACTTGTATCAAACCGTGAATGAAAACGCTGGCTGGTGTGATCATATGGCACGTGCCCTAACATCTCGAGTCATATTGGCTCACGTTTTTTATTTTATCTTGATCACAACGAATACAATTCAACTGCTTGCAGATTCTGAAACATCTGAGAAACATCTGGCAACAGCTACCGTTCAGAATGCTGGTCAGGTGACCGGCAGTCGGTTAGGGCTAGCTGAGACTGAATGATTCTCGTCGGCTCTGTAGGTAGGTGTGACAGTGGCTAATCAGCCTAGGCGATCTAAGTCACGTAGGAGATATTAGTCTGGAAGTGCAGACTACCAGGTGTAGAATCCCAAGCCATTCTCTGGTACGAAATGCGTAGGCAGAGCAGGCTTACAAAAACATCTGCTACATAATCAGAACTAACCGGCATTGGCTGACGACGGAGCTTAATCTTCGGCAATCCAAGGTTAGGGCAACAAGTCTAGAGTGAAGCCTGGTGCTGGCTTGGCAGACAAAGCTCACCCCCAGGAAAGCCAGCGATTGGCAGACAGCACTGCCGGCTTAGTACTCTTGCCAGGCGAGGCATGATGGCCTCCTTTAGCACCCACCTACAGAAGTTAAGAAGTCGGGAGACTGTTGAACCTTTGGCCATGTGCCAGTTGGCAAATACTTGCAGGAGCTAGCCGGCCGAAGCCTGGCTGGCTGGCATCATTTGACTCGAAGGCACTTTTAAACCTAACTAAGGCTTCCCGGTTAACAAACTCTACTCTTTAACCTGGTACAACCTACACCTTGACCTAAAGAAGAGTTGGTCAAGCAACGCCTGGGGGGGTGTCTGAAAAAATTGAAAATCAACAGAAGACTATATGGTATCCAAAAACCAGCAAGGTAAAGGAAAAATCAGCATTCGCTAGGGTCAGTCAAAGGCTAGTGGTGATGCACCACTGAACAGGCTCTAGTGCTCACGGTTAGGGTCAGCTCTGGTATAGATCAGCCAAGATGCGAGCACGACAGATGGATTAATGTAATGTATCTCCATCTGTAACTCCACAAAGTCACAAAGACTATGTGGGTGTTACGCGGGAGAGTTTTGTATAGCGTACTCACAGCCTAAGCGGCTTTCGGTATGCATTCGGTAGCCAACACGCTTCGTCTCATGCAACAAAGAGAAAGTAGGAAGCATAGTAGAGTCAGGAGATCAGTTCAGGTAGTGAGTAGCATGAAAGTAGCAGCTCAGGACCGCTGAAAATGATGAACCATAGTCGGCAGCAAGAGAGTAATTACCATTGCGTAAGAATTGTGGAAGCGAGTTCCATAATCTAGGACCTGCAGAACTAAAGCTTCTGTCACCAACGGTCTTTAAGAGGAGGAATGGAACAGCTAATTTATTGCCCATACAGGACCTGAGGGGATGAAAAGGCTGAAACGGGTGCAGCAGTTCAGCTAGGTACAAAAGAACCTGGCAGGCCTTGTGGGTCAGCATTAGGACTTTGCTCTGTATCTGTTGTTAAATCGGCATCCATCCTAGCTCTTTTAGCAAAGGAGACACGTGCTCAAACCTCTGGGACTTGAAGACTAGCCTTGCAGCCATATTCATAGTCAGCTACAGTGGCCTAGTTGCTTTCTTTGGTAGCCCAGCCCAAAGGGAATTACAATAATCAAGCCGAGACAGAACTAAGGAGCTAGTTAAATTTCTTGCAAGCCACTGTGGAAGACAACTCCTAATCTTGGATAGGGATCGGACGTGATGGCTAGCTGTAGAAGCAGTCTTCTGAATGAAGCTTTTAAAATTGAGGCAGCTGTCGAAAACACATAAATTTCGAGCACGAGGTGATGGTCGCACAACAGCATCACCTTTAAGAAGAGCAAAGCCTTCTAATCCAGCCGTGTGCTTATTATGTCCTTTGAGCAGCAGTTTGGTTTTATCGTCATTTAGTTTTGAGAAGTATACCGACATCCGGGATCGAATACTGGCAAGGCAAGCAATCAGTTTCTCAGTTGCTGCAGCAGATTCCGACGGTTTGAATGACAAATATAACTGAGTATCATCAGCATAGAAGTGATATCCTATTCCATGGGCCTTAATCACTTTTCCCAGAGGTTGTGTATAAATGGCGAACAGCAAGGGACCGAGTACAGACCCTTTAGGGACGTCACAGGTGACCCTTCTCATGTCTGAGACCTGACCCCCACACGACGCGGATTGAACACGATCAGACAAGTATGATTTAAACCACCCCAGTGCTTCGTCTACCAGACCAATCGTAGTTGTCAATCGTTCAAGTAGAGCATCGTGATCAATGGTGTCAAAGGCAGCTTACAGATCTAGCAGAGCTAGGGCAGTGACATTCCCGTCATCGTTACCATGTAGAATGTCATTGTTAACACGGAGGAGAGCAGTTTCAGTGGAGTGCTGTATCTTGAACCCTGATTGAAATGTTTCTGACATTTCATTCTTTTGAATATGTTCAACGAGCTGCTTAGCAACAATTTTTTCAAAAATCTTAGACAAAAAAGGAAGAAGGGAAACTGGGCGATAGTTTGCAGGGACCTCTGTATCTAATCCAGGCTTTTTAAGTATGGGTCTAATGATTGCCGATTTGAAGGACTTGGGGACGACCCCTTTTCCCAAAGATGCATTACAAATCTCGGTTATGGCAGGGCTAAGTTGGTCTTCCAGTGAAGACCACAGAAATGATGGTATAGGGTCTTCAGGAGACGAGCTCTTTTTGCTAGACCTTATTAAGGTGCCACATCGCAGGCACAAACCTCGGAAAACCTTTTAAAGAAGGTCACAGGTTGTGATTCCGCAATTGCTTTAGTCGGAGGGACCTTTATGGAGGCACGAATGAACACAATTTTTTCAGTAAAGAAGTCTGAAAACTTTTCGGCTGAGCCCTTAATATCTGGGGCGTTTGACTTCTCATTAATGGCCAGTAAATGGTTTACTGTCTTATAAATCTATTTAGGGTCCGACTGGATGAAATTTAGCTTTCGAGTGAAAAAAGAAGCCCTGGCTTTTTTTAAGCTTCCGGGCGTAAACTCAAAGGAAGCCTTTGAAATTGACTAGATCTGCATCAGACCCTGATTTCTTGAAGCGACGTTCAAGCCTGCGCTTAACACGGCGCATTTTTAGTTTTTTGTAAATTTAAAGGAATCTCCACGACTTTGTACACGGATAGAATGAACGGGAGCATGCTGGTCAAAGGCACTCCTGAGTGTCATGTTCACTACATCAGTGAGGGTATCGAGGCTGCCGGCCGATTCTGAGTGCAGATCAAGAAGACCTGCACCACAAACAGGTTTCAAAAACTTGTCAATGTCAATGCTTTGAAAGTTACATCGCTTGACAAGTTCGACATTACCCTGTACGTACAAGAGAGCAGGAACAGTAAACGAGACCGAACAATGATCTGAGAGGGTCAGTGGGCACACCACTAGGTCAAGTGGGGAGGACACACTTAATGGGTACAATCTAGCACCAAATGGCATAGCACCCAGTTCAGGAGCAGGATTGAGCTCATGCAGACGATTGCAAAAGGGCAATAATTAGTATGACCCCCATGCCGAGGCTCCAGCACAAATGGAACCGTGAGAATAATTGATCAGACGCATAGCTTCTTCACCCCCTTTTTTGGCTGACTGCCCAAGCACTGTCTGGTGCAGTCAGAAGGCCTGCTAGCAGGGGAAGGGGCTAAGCACTTGCACAAGCATTGCAAGGCCACAGCTCAGCCAGTAGAGTGGCCACTGTGTAAGCATGGTAGTCAGTCTATGAGCAGGAGATATACACCATGCAAAGGATGGCAGACATGGCTTTTACTAAGTAAGCATTACATGATTGTAAGAAATTTCCTGCTTTAGATGTGGCAGCAACAAGCAGCCAGAAAGTTTAAAGAACCGATCAGAGGAAGAGCAGCCCAATGAGCCCCACTACGGTGCTATTTCTCTATGCAGCTGAAGGGAACCAATCACTTGAGTTTTGCTCCAGCACTTTATGTACACACAAGCAGACAGCTTAAACGGAGCTCAGCAAACCTGAAGTTTTTAGGGTTTAGTAGCTAATATGCTGGTGTTTAGGAGGGCAGAGCTCAAAAGCCAACGACAGGTCTGAACATGTGTAAACACGTACATCACTTACACAACTTACATATGCAAAACCGAGAGTACCGGTCTGCAAGGCTCTGACCATTGTAGCTACTCTATGAATAACGATTAATGGAAGCTTTTGCCTTGTCACGTCTCACGATGTGATCGAAAAGAAGTCTATAGGCTCCCTTGTACTACCTCCTATAGTAAAAATACACCAAAACGTGGTAAGTAGTATGAGAATTCCTAGACCAAGAAAAAAGGATACACTTTTGGCAGTTTCTGCCTTGCATACAGATTCTCTTGGCTCAGCATCGGCTGCGATATATGTTACTTTCTCAGGCTGCGGTGAGCAGTCAAGTCTAGTCCAGTTTCGGTAAGCAGCGTTCAGGAGACAAGCTCACGAACTAGCCTGAGAGCCCGAGATCAAGTCCACCAGCAAAGTGTTAGAGCAGGCAGGAGGACGGTTGGGCAAGCTTAAGATCCCACAAGTCTTCTACTGTCCTATATATGAAATCTTGCTTTCGGAGTGGTACCCACTTGGAACAGAAGACCCCCAAAGGCCGAATGCTTATGCAAATTGTACTTACAATGCCTTATTCTGGTCATTAGCTTGACAATTATATCGATCTACGACATTAAAAATGGGCTGCTACAGTTTTCCTCTGCAGTTCTTGGTAAAGATAAATAAATAAATAAATAAATATATATATATATTTATATACAGTAGTGGTTTGTATTCACTGCTTCTTAGTTGACGTGCTGCACATTTATTCTTCACTTAATTCAGCTGATAACTCCATAGGAAGCAAGAATTGCATACAGCACACGGCTGAACGCATCGATTCGAGAGCTGAGAGACAGTCACTATTATAGCAGCGCAATTGTCAGCGACCTTCGGATATATACCTGTGGCCAAAACGTCCCTAGCCAAATCTACGGGCGTTTACAATCTTCTAGTTGTGGTGCCGTAGATCAGGCATCATAATGTGATAAAAAAAATCTAGGTGTCCTGTTTGATGACAGCTTGAAGTTTAGAAGTTCAATAAGAAGATTGCTGCCACAGTTATAGTCGTCACTGTCGATCCCCATCCAAGATTAAGGGCTGTCTACTGCTGCAGCTGGCTCTAGTTCTTACTAGCTCAAGGGTTCTGTACAGGCTGGACAACTGCAATTCAGTTTTAGTTGGGCCACCAAAAAGAAGCCATTTAGCCATTAAGCCTCTGAAGCTGGTGATGAATATGGCTGCAAGGCGAGTCAGCAAGTCCCAAAGAGGTTCAGCCATGTGCCTCCTTTGCTGAAGTAGCCTCCCATGGCTCCCTGTCAATCAAACGATGCGGAGAAAGAATCCTTATTTTGACCTCATGGCATCATGGCCTGGCTCCTTCATGCCTAGAGAAAAACTGCTGCACCAGTTTCAGCCCCCTCGTGCCCCCTCAGGTCCTCTTTGGATTACAAATGAGCTGTTCCATTCCTTTGCTTAAAGAATGTTGGAGAAAGAAGCGTTTGCTCCGAATGTCCTAGACTGTGAAACTCACCTCCACAACTCGTATGCACCGACATCTACTCTCCTGCTGCCGACTGTAACACATCCTTTACAGCAATCCTGAGCTGCTACTTCCAAGCTACTCACTTCCTCGACTGCCCTCATGACTCTGCTACGCTTCTCACTTTCTCTTTTTATGAGAGATACAGTCTGTTGGCTATCGTATGTACACCGAAAGCCGCTTAGCCTTCGAGTGAGCTATAGAAAAAACTCTCCTGCTAACACCTACTTAGTTCATGTGGCTTTGTGGAGTTGTGGGTGTGTCATCGCCATCACGTGGTTCCGCCCCCCCAGCCGACGTTCCGTCCGCCCACCAGCCCACTCCATGCCGGCTCCTTGCTGCAAAATTCCCTTCTTCCCCGTGCGTCGGCCTGTACACAAGCTATAGTCTCTTTCTCCATTATCACCACGAGCTCCGGAGCAGGACGCACGACGGCTACTACACGTGTATATATGCACATCCTCGTTTGTCACGGTCTCCTGCGTAATAATACTGCTGTTGTCTTTACAACCAAAACTCGCTTGTGGGGGAACTTCGTTTATCATCGCACCCCCTACAGAGTTACAGGCAGAGATACATTACATTAAATTAGTCATAACACGCACAATTTCAGACCGAACAGGCACATAAAGGACAATTTACACAAACGTAGCCAATGCTGTGAGTAATACACTAAGTCACGAGATTTTGTGAAGTCAGGTGGTTCGGAGTTCCAGGCTTTTGGAGATAAGAACTGAAGCCATAGGTTCGGGATTTTAAGTTTGTTTGGACACAAACAAAGGACCAGAGTCAGAAGAAGGTGATGATGCCACGGGAGGCCTCAGAGGAAGAAATTCATATAGGTTGCAATCTGGCACTTCTGTTTGCATCAGCAGTTCACCGTGGGTCTCTGTGTCTTAGCTCACGGGTAAAGTGAGGTCTTGGGTTCGAGTCCTGCAGTGGGCAGTCCTTTATCGCCCACTGCAAAGGTGGTGATCACTGTTAAGACTCTTCTGCTGCGATACAAATGAGGCTGTTGAATCAGCTAACTGCTACTTCACTTTTTACCGTCTTCTGAGCTGGTGAGCTCAATTTTACACCACTAATGTATCAACAACTTATCTCCAGTAGTGCCTAATTGAAGAGAAGCCGGCAATGCCTAGGGGTGCTCAATAAAGTATTGCTGTGGTAGGCCAAGCGGTTGCTAATCACTTGCTAGATCATTTGATAGAGCTTAGTCCTGCCAAAGGCCCAGGAAGTGTGTAAACAGGCAAGAGTGAAAGGTGTGTACTGGCATACCGGGCCCACTTCTAAAAACACGGCAACATGGTTGTGCTAGGCAAGAAAATTCCTGTCAAGCTCGTAGCTTGACGTTCAGACATGAGTTCCATAGGAGAATGTCAGACACATTTCGTGCCACTACAATGGTGGCCTCTCGGTGGCCGAGAGGAAGAACTCGAGCAGCAACATTTAGTCCTCTAGTGCTTAGTACCTAGCTAGCTTCAATGAGAGTAGAAACTCGCTGGTGACAGGCTTTGATGGAGCTATAAAGAGAGGATTTTCTATCGCATGAAAGATAAATTTCTGATTAAAAAGAATATCCTGAACTAGAATGATGGCCGATGGTGACAACACCACTAGGAGAAGAGCTGAGCTCATGGCAAGGACACATAATAGCTGGGTAATCGAAACTATTCACGGAGTACGGATGCAGCTGTTCGACGGCATCTAGAAAATGTGGTTGATTCAACAAGGTAGGCCGTCGAATGCTGACAAATGCAACTGATGGACGTAGTGAGCTGTACCATACGACAGTTCTGAAGCTAATGCAGTACCATTTTGCAGCACAAATTCTGCTATAGACACAGCGCCCATAGCAGGAAGCTCAACATGGTAGCCAACATCAGTAAGCAGCACATGCTAAACCCGGAATCAAACCTAAACCCTAATCTCTAAACAGTAAACCACAGACATGAAAAGCATTCAAGCCCCTAAATAATAGATCCTAAATTATATAACCCAAACGCTAAAGCCTAAACCAAAAAGATCTCAAGTCATAGTTTTTAAATGTAAATTCAAGCAGCTGCTACGGGCACAGTGCCCATAGCTGAAAGTTTGCTATCACTAAATGCGTAGTCGGCACCATATTTACCGGAGTTCTGCACATTTCATGAGCGATTCAACTATAAAACTGGTGGGAGTCGATGTCTTTAAGCTGCATGGCAGCGTAACTCCACCGATAACTGCATTATTAACTGCTCCAAGCAGATAAGACGGTATACAAAGATCCAAGGCATAAGACAAACTTTTTTTTTATAGATCCGAGACCAATGCTAACTGCAGTGGGCTGGACTGGCTAGCATCAACCTTGGATGCACTTATTAGCAGAAGAAGCAGTAGCAGCAGAAGAAACAAGACTGGACAGGCACGTGCTTACCTGTAGACAAGCACAACATATAGAACAAGAACGTGGAGCTGCTTTTGCTGGCCGTTGAGTAGGCTGGCGACAAACATGACTGCGTGGGGACCGAGCACTGCCGGTAAGCCTTGTGTGAAATACCAGTGCCACGGGTGGACGCCGTAGAATGAGGATAGCTTGCTCAGAACATTGAATTCGAGGAAGTTATATGGCGTAAATACCCATTCACCGTAAAAGCTCTTGTCAACTCGAAGGCATAGAGCCAAGAAAAACACTCTGTAAAATAAAGGCCAAGGCTGAGGCCAAATGCTCAAATATCGAGCAGAAAAAGTTAAGGCAGTGGGAGGCTTAGGAGTAGCACCCCAGGCCTCTGCCAAAAAGCTGCCACGGTCGGCAGTAGCAGCAGCAGCAGCAAGAGAGAGAGAGAGAGAGAGAGAGAGAGAGAGAGAGAGAGAGAGAGAGAGAGAGAGAGAGAGAGAGAGAGAGAGAGAGAGAGAGAGAGAGAGAGAGAGAGAGAGAGAGAGAGAGAGAGAGAGAGAGAGAGAGAGAGAAAGAGAGAGAGAGAGAGAGAGAGCCTGTGAACGAGAGAGAACAAGAAAAGAGTGACAGCACAAAAGAACTATGAAGAGGCATTAGTTGGTCATGACTAATGCTAGGCAAAGCTCATAAAAGCAAGCTACAAGACCGAGTCAAATTTGTAGGGCACCTAAAAGAGCTAACAATAAAAAACCTTGGTAAAAAAAGAGGTGTGCATGTAAAGCAAATGCATAAAACAGCTCTTCGAGACTTGAGTCTCTGGCAAGACTCCGAAATGGCTCAAAGCCTGTCAAGCATCGACCCACATTCAGTAATCATTCAAAGTACTGCTAAATAAGCAGCACAAACGCCCCCAGCTGACATCAGTGTAGAGAGTAGATATGCACACGGTATTGCAAAAAATGGGCCTGGTTTTATAAGGATACCATAGCCAAGCTGGTTCATGCATTCGTGACATCCCCATCTAGACCTCTGCAATTCCCTACTTGCAGATCTTCTTGCCTGGGCAATAAGACAATACTTATCGTTGGCAAATAACTCGGCATTTAGGCTTATCAGTCGTGAACGTTGCAACTACCATATTACTCCACTTCTCAATGACCTCTACTCGTTCCCCATCAAACAGCATATTGACTTCGAGAATATTTTACTTACTTGCAAGCCCCTTCATTCTCTGGCTTCAGTATACCTATTCGAAATAATTCCCGATCAGGCTTCGTATCGTAACACTCGCTCGTCTGACTCAAATCATTTAGCTGCGAAGCTGACCAACTGCAAATCTCCCGGAGACGATTCAATCCGTTCGTGTGCTCCCAAAGCCTGGAACTCGCTCTCAACTGACATCGCCTGAGATTAAAAACTCACTGCTACTTGTAGCATTAGCCACGTCCTTGTGATGTGTACTTTGTGTGCTTCTTTGCACTGACACTGTGCATGCTATCACTAACCAATTGAATGCTTTCTTTTTTGCATATGCAAAGTACCAAGACAGAGGCTTATTTCTCTTACAGAACCACACAAATGTCTTACGATGATTATTTTTATCTAATTGCATGTGCGCATAAACATTCTACGAGTATACGTACAAGTATGTGCCTATGATTCATTTAAGCATAGTGCAATTTGCTGAACCAAAATTGTCATTGTAAAAACTAGCCGAGCTGGTTTGCTCCAGCGGTTAAGGTGCTCACACCGACTAAAGTCTGACTGAGGTCATGGGCTCGAGCCCCGAGGCATATGTGAAGCACTTGAATATAGATTAAGTTCTCTTGGGGCGCTATACATATGAAATATATAATCAGTCTTATATACCCACAGGAATGAGAGATCTTGAACAACACACACTGAAATCACGTGGGCTGTTGCCACTGCATAGCCACACTGGTTTGGCCCAGTGGTTAAAGTGCTCGCCTTTAATGACCGAGATCAAGTTGTCTGCATTTGATGACCAAGGTCAGGGCTCGAGCCCCGTGGCATATGAGAAGCGCCTGAATAGAGACTTAGTTCTCTTACGACGATATAAAAAGGAATTATAATTAATTTATTAGCAAAAGAGTAGCATAGACAGTAGCTATTCAGATCATTTATGAGGGCAAGCTTAGTGGCATTAACTGGTGAACTTAGCGCATGTCATACAACAGTTTTGACGTAAGTTTCTTAAGGAATTCGGCCAAGGTGGGTAAACACGTAGGAATAACAATCGAGCTCTAGATGGATAATTTAGACCGATACAAGTGGTGCTTCCGACACATTACTGTTACTCAGCAGAAGTTCTATCCGTGACGAACCATGAAGAAGCACCCGAATTCTACCATAGCCGTTGCGATAAGAACACCCAGATAAGGAGACTGCGTGACTGCGTATCAAGGGGGCAAGACATGATTCGATTATCTCATCTGCTTACACAGATAAGGCATACCTAAACGGAGTAATACATAATCCAAGTCGAAATCATGTCATCGATTTACCTCACGCTAAAAGCACTCTCCAGCCACGCATCAACGACGATGCACGAACCAGGTTGCTACTTCATTCTAAATACTGAATGCGGCTTAAAGCAATTACAAAAATGTCAGGGTATCTCGATAAGTGCAAAAAGCCTCAAATACTACTTAGTGTTATACCTAAAACACCTTCGGTGTACAAGCAGCAGAAGTTACAAGGATACTTGATCACTTCTCTACTGAGAACAATATATCTTATACATCGAGATTATTTTGTACTGTTTACGATTATTTCAGTATAGGGTATTTTGTCTTCTAAATAAAAACCACCAAAGGTGAAGAGCCACACACGAGTCACAGGCAGGGCAGGTTAATACCAGCAGTCTGAATGCAATGGTTCAGTTTTAATGTAATCGGCTCTCAAAAAAAACTGCCCTATCAGCGAACTACTACTCGGAAGAGGCAAACAGAAAATTATCTCACTCCAAGGCACCTTCACGGCAGCTCTAGAAGCTCAACAGAGGCTAATCTACCTCTACATCATTTAAGGAGATTTCAGTAGTAAAAAGCTAGTGCATGCTTTGAATTATGAGACGAAATATTATTTCCAGCCGAGTCTGATCTTAAAGTCTCGAATCCACATTCCGAATAATTAATGTTAATAATAATAATAATAATAATAATATTGCACTTGATAAAGCGCCCTCAGAGAACTTAATCTCTTTCTAGGCGCTTTACATTTGCTGCAAAGTGATACGCAATAGAATAGTAAGTAAAATCATGCTTGAAAAACAAACAAAATGAATAACATGGTTAGGGGTTACATGCACTGGGTCAGCATGCAAATGTGGTTAGTGGCAGCATGAACAGTGTCAGCACGCATAAGCACATCGAGGACGAATCACAAGGACCCACTAAATGCTGTCCTAAATAGGTATGTTTTCGATTTCTCATTCAGTTTGTAGATCAAACTCGAAAACAATTTATTTCTATTTTATAAAGCAGTAAAAAAAGTAAAAGTCGGATGATATAATAGCACCATTTACAATGTACATAATGGCAGAAAAGCCTCAGTGGCAATCAACCTGCTTGCAGTGGGCAATACAAGATGCCTGTTTCAACATTCAAACCCACGACTAGTATACAGAACTGTGAGTATCTTATCGCCAGGCTAAGACCAAGCAGCTCGATTTTCAGATGCTATCTTCAAAAGTTGATCCTCCCCATTCGCCCATGGGACCGATAAGGATAGGTATTCTCTCTTTTATAGATTTGTAGAATAAACAAGCATACAGTGGTGCACTGAAGAGTAAGGATAACAAAAAATATAGCACTTGCATGAGTACATAGGTTTACTCGCCTACTGCTAAATGTTGATTCTAAATTGTTATACCATCTTAGTAAGTTAATGCTAATTGGTTAAATGTCGCTTAACAGTTATTACAAGACTAAGACCATTTTTCGTAATAAACTAGAAGTTATGATGATAACAGTAATAATGTCGTTAGCAGCCTAAGAAAAAATTCAATATCGACCCAGGTGCTTTACAAGTCGCTGCAAAAGAAGCAATAAGCAAGGACTAATAATAAAATGAAACTTATCATGCTTCTAGAAAAATGCAAAGACATAAAAATATCATGCATGCAAAAGTACACAAAAAGACACTCAGGGCCACCCACTAGTAAGACCTCGAGCTAGTAACATGTAAAGCAAAGCAAAGGCCAGCTAATTTTTTGCATCGCATTTATATAGCATCAGAAGAGCCTTAGTGGCTATCTCTGCCCCTTACAAGTGGGCAATTGAGAATTGCCTGACTTGAACCAACGACCTGGACTGTGTCATGCCAGCACCGAATCATGCACGGGTAAGCAAAAATGCACACAGGAAAAATAAAGACCGGTTCATTAAGGCACAGGGAAAGCTGGGCTGGACAGACTCATCTTTAGCGAGACCTAAACGAAGCAAAGTCATTGTGGGTGATGAGAGAAGCCATATCTTGTAAGTAGTTACCGAAAATACCGCCGTCAGAGCAAGCAGCCGCAAGTCTTACGCTGTCAAAATGTACAAGACAAGAACACTAAATTTCTTGTCATGACGACAGGCCCAAATGTGAGCCACGCATAGTGGTGTCCAGATCACAGCAGCAGTCGGCCTGATCAGGCAAGTCAGAGCAGCAAGCCATAGGAACTTCCATGACCCACTTGACCTGTAATAACGCAGAACCTTGCTGGGGGCAAAGTTCGTAGGCATGAAAGCTTAGCCTGCTTATCTAACGAACAGCATGCATAACAAGAGAAGCAAAACAAAAAGGTTGCACGAGAATATGACTTTGACCTCAGTAAATGGCATGATCGTGACACAGTTGCCAAATGGAACGGCAGCGTTTGAAATGCAGCAAATTCATGAGGGTTCATTGTCCGGTCTCCAAAAGTGGACAGCACATGTCTCTTCTCTGCCTTCTGATGTAGGGACGACAGTTTTTTTTTCGCGACTCACTACCCAATCACGGACTCTTGTTACAGTGCAACGTATCCCCATCACCTTGCAGGCAGATCAACGACCGTGCTATTGCTTTCAGCAGCTTCGAAGCTTTGGCATCAGAAGCTGTGTAGGCCATTCTAGCACATATTGATCTGTATTTCCTATCTGCTATTTATCTGTATTAAATAGGCATTTCCCTGACTAGTTCTTTGCTCTGTCCTGTGCGGTGGCATGTCCTAGGGTGGCATGCGATGTCAACAAGTACAATAGATAACCGAGTTGTTGGCAAACAATAGAGAACTAAGCACCATTTATATGAGCATATAATCAAACGCTATTTCGGATAGAAATTGCAAATTAGTCAAGAACTACTAGGATTTCCAAGCAAGCTCAAATCCCTCCAGCTGCTCACTAAATCGTACAACAATGGCTATACCAGCCATATAAGAGCATGTACTTTTCTCGAAGAATCTACTACTCCCATTGTCATACAAATAGTGCCAGCATTGAATATTCAGAGCGGTAAGTATAAGAAGTTGAAGATCATGAACTGCATCGCTACATAACATCAGGCAAAAGTATAAAGCACCAACATTTGTTATATAAATCTGAAATTGTGCCACGACTCTGGCTGGAGTCTTACCATCGCTTAAAAACATTATAAATTATAGACTTGAGGAAAAGGTTCATGTGCTGTGTTTTTCATTGTCCTTAAATTATTATTCATTAACTTATTATTAAAATCACGGTGCACGAACTTTCTCCTTGACCTTATACAATAATTTAGGAAACCCTCCAAGGTAAGTTAAAATAGAGATTACTTAGCAGTCCAAACCAGCAGCAGACAAGGAGGTCTAAAGATAAATTTTCATTAAGTCATTTAATTATTATTTCATTAAATCATTATTAAAATCACGGTGCACGAACTTTTTCCTTAAACTTATAAAATAATTTAGGAAACCCTCCAATTTAAGTTGAAATAGATTACTTAACAGTCCAAACCAGAAGCAGGCAAGGAGCTCTAAAAATAAGCATTACTTTAGATGAAGGACAATTTCTTAGGAAAACAAGGCACACATACATTGTCACAAGAAAGTATAATGTCAAAATACAGACTACAACATCAGATCATTCATAGCCCACTCTTTGCACAGGCTCACCTTGCCTCTCTGACCTTGAAAGGATAATATGAAAGAGCTATGGTGGTAAGTGAAACTTCTGTAGAGTTGGCAAGTGTTCGAGTGCAGGTGTAGAAGGTGTACCATGACAGAAGCTGGCACAGAAGTGCACATTGGGCGACTCCTGAGCCGGCGAGTCTGCATGACATACGGTAAAGGCACAGATCCCCGACAGCAGCCAATACACTCTGCATCAGTCTCGGTAGAAGTACCTGAAAACCAACGTTCAGCATAGCAACAAGACCGAGGACAGACCAGCACAGATCTCGACATTAGAAAAAGAGTTAAAACTACTACAATCAAAACAAATGATAACAAGCATGTTAGTATCATATAGTGAGCCTCTACCATGGGACTACTAAGGTGGGTTCCAGACGGTTCTGTCTCAGCTGAACTACGGCCATTCTATTTTGGTTAGGCACCCAAAAAAGCCATTAAGCATCTGCAGCTGGTCATGAATATGCTGCACGGCTTGCCAACAAGTCCCAGAAGTTCAGCAATGTGTCTCCTTTGCTCCGATAGCTCCTCGTCAACCAACCTATATAGAACAAAATTCTTACTCTTACCCATAAGGCATACCAAGAAAAATTCTTATGCTGACCAACAAGGCATGTCATGGCTTGGCTCTTTCATAACTAGTGGAACTGCAGCACCAGCTTTAGCCTCCTAATGCCCTCAGGCCATCTATGGACAATGAATTAGTTATCCATTCCTACGCTTAAAGCCCGCAGGCAACAAAAGCTTTTGCTCTGAAGATCCCAAACTGTGAAAGTCACTTGCACATTTCTTACACAACGGCACCTACTTTCGAGCTCTAACTTTTGCAGTATGGGCAATAATAATGGCCCAATGAATATTTCATTGAAGTTCCAATACCAATATGCTTCAAAATATAATAATCAAGCATTGTGAAGGCTATAAACTCACTAGCTGTGGCTAGTCGTGCCTGTCTGAACTGCCTCGGGGTCGCACTGCCATGGACAATCATCATTGTCCTGTCTTCCTAACCAACATGACGACATTTATAAATGGTGATGCCAATCCTGCTATGTATGTGGTTGTGCATGCATGTATCATGTCAATAATCCACAAAGCCAAAAAAACTAATGGATGCTACACAGGAGAGTTCAAATGATATTATAACAGTAACTGCATCGCAAAACATTATATGTCTGTAGGTACTAAACAATTTTTGAGATACATTTTCGGCATAAGATTTAGGGTGATGGATTGCAAGGATTCGTGGTTTAGGGTATAGATGTTACGGTTAGTTGCAGCCATCATAGTTGCATATTCTTATGGAGGAGCATACAATCCATCTGCGCAACAATAATACTACTAATAATATATTTGATATAGCGCCCTCAGAGAACTCAAATCTCTTTCCAAGCACTTTACATTTGCTCCAAAGGAAGCACGACGATCGAATGGTTAGTGGTAATGCAAGTCGGGAGGGAGTTCCAGGCATTAGGAGCATACGAACTAAATGCATGGTCTCCAAAGGATTTAAAGTTTGTACGAGGTATTGGTAGACTGTTGGATTCCGAAAAGCGGGTGGTACAATGCTTGGCCTGGTGGGGGAGTAGATCTGAGAGATTGGCTTGAGCCAACGAAGGAAGTGAGCTAAAAGTGAGTGACAAAACCTCGAAGTCAATCCGTTGCTTGACTGGTAGCCAGTGCAGGTCGGCGAGAAGTGGTGTGATGTGGCAACTGCGACGCTCACGACAGACAAGCCTAGCTGCAGAGTTTTGCACCAGCTGCGATCGCCTAATCGCACATGCCGGTAGACCAGTAAGCAGTGAGTTGCAGAAGTCGAGACAGGATGTCACGAATGCATGGACCAACTTAGACGTGGTATCCTTATCTAAACAAGCCCAAATTTTAGCAATTTTATATAGCTGAAAGTAGGCAGATTTGACTGTGGAGCTGACGTGGTCGTCTAACGAAAGCTCACTTTGGAACATGACACCTAGATTTCGTGCAGATTCAACAGGAGATATGATGGCAGAGCCGATTTTGCGTTTGCCTATTCAATTTCGGAATCCCACTTGGTTTACCCACAACTAGTAAGTTGGTTTTATCATTCCCAAAGACGAACCCGAGCCACAACTTTTTCTGGTCCTCTTTGCAGGATCATCTAGAGGTAGTGGTCGCTTTTCAGGAGATCCCAGGTAGCTCGATATCTTTGTACCCACACCGTGCTATTAGCCAACAGAACGATGGCCCACATATCGACGAAACCAGTTCTGGTGGCCAGCTAACTTGACATACCGGGCAGCTGACCGATCGAGCCTGACTGGCATCACTTTTCTGGCTGAACTTTTCCGGGCCAGCCGAGTCACGGTCTGCGTTTGGCTGGTTGGCAGCCATGAAGCCACAGCCATGAAGCCACAGCACAGCCATTGCTGCCAAAGTTGCTCACAGCAAACGATGGGCTGGCCAAGACAACAGTGGTCGTTCATAAATGTGAGGAAAGGCCTACTGAGGCATCTGGGTGGGTATCACCCCCCCTCTGAGGGCGGTAATGTTTTATGCACACACAGCAAGGAATCAATCCTACCTTCATCCAACCCTTGCCTGCTGCTACCATTTAGCCCCATGGAGCGTCATACCACTTTTAACAGTAAATTTGATACTCTACAAGCTCGTATACATTGATTACAATATTTCTAATCCATCGGTAGGTAAAACAGTTTCATCAGGGAAAGACTTCCAACCCAGCGGTCAACTAATACCTTGTAAAACTCAGGAAAACTAATAACGGTGGAGGGGTTGGAATGTCCCCCGGGAACACTAGCTGTACTAAAACATACTCTTGGGGCTCCAGTCACCTAACATCAGGCGGCTATTATTGTCACTGATGCACAGACTATCAAAAGCCAGACAAATGAGAGTATTATATTGCAACTTCCTTTTTGGAAGCTCGCCCAAGAAGTCAACAGGACAATAATGTAAGAATACAAGAGCCTCGGCTAGCAGGAACCAAATGGGTGCAGATGTATAGCATATTCGATCGTGTTTCGTTTTCATCAAATGTAAAGCGCTAGAAAGAGTTTGAATTCTCTGAACGTGCTTTATCAAGTGTGTTATTATTAGTACTATTATTATCCAGGATTCGTAATATCAGTGCTTACAAGGATCCACGTGAGCATAGGCGCAGGTTCTATGCCAAGTACAAGCTTTTAGACAATAACAGTTAGCTGCTCCAGTTGGTTGGTGTACAGCCTACAAGTTACTCAGTCGATCCAAGGCCAATCCCGATTGACTTCTCGACATCTCCTGACTTGACAAAATTAAAAAAGAAGCTAGACACACCTTCTTATAACAGCATTCAGTGGGTCAACGAGATTAGTCACTTGTGTGTTTATGCATGCTGACACTGAACATGCTACCACTAACAATATTTTACATATCGGCAGTGTGCATGTCACCTCTAACCACACTATGCTTGTTGACATTGTGCATATTACCACTAACCATTTGGTCATGCTTCCTTTACAACATATGCAAAGTGCCGAGAAAGAGATTAAGTTCTCCGAGGGTACTATACAAATGTGTTATTATTTCTATTATTATCATTACATGGCCCTTGATCGTAGCAAATGCTTCAGTCAATCCACTTTACCATATACGCTAGTTGCACAAATCCGTATGCATGAAAGCCAATTCCTACTAGATTATAGGAAGCCCCAGAAAAGCAAATAACTTCGAGGAGCTGATAAAAACCACGACAGTGACTTCTATAGTCAGCAATATATTCAGTTTATGTTATTGACCTTATGGCCATCGATTGTATAACCAATGTTCCAACAGCATGCGAAAACTAAACCAGGTTTGATGAGCGGCTGTTAAAGAGCACCTTACTTCCATGCATGCAACATACATGACGGTTGCTTCTGTTACTGACAAGAAGCAAAAATACTAACCAGAGGGGCACACCCGATAACGTGGCCACATTTTTAAAACCAGCAGATGCTAACATGACAATTATTATCTCTCTGTATAGCACTTTATCACCCTTTCACGGATAAAAGTCAAAACAAATGCCACTGCATAAAGAATAGGCAGGCAACGAAGCTCCACCTACCACAGTTGCTCTGCTATCGAAGCCAATCATTTCCATAAATTTATATGCACACGCAAATACTGATGGGTATAGAAAACTTCTGATTTTTTCTTTCCATTCCCAAGTGATATATCCATATGTTTGCGAGTTAAAGAAATATACATTGCACACAAGCCAAAGAACACAACAAATCCAATAAAAACAGGGAAAATGCAGTGGATAACACCTCAAATATGTTCTCAGTCTTTCCTATGTTGTGAGACTCTAGCCAATAGAGCTTTTACAACGCTGGATTGATTCTGGCTGCTAAGCTGAGCCAGACTAACACTTACAATTAAGCCAACACGAGCGAGAGAGCAAGTTTGAGTACAATGCCAGAGGTAACAACATTCAACGAATGACCAACGATGTGGCCTAAATAGTGGGTATGCAGAAAAGTCCAAAAGGATATCCAAAGGCAGCGTTGTGCGCAACTTCCACAGACTGCCAATACTCGTCAGGTACGTAGCTCGTCTGGATAAGCAGACAGTTAAGGACACGGATGATGAGAAGCACTGTGAGTAGCAGTATTTCCGAGGAGCATATTTTGTCAAAAATTTTAGAACCTGCAGAGATAAAGCGACATCATAAATATAGCTTCTAGCAAGCTTCAAGCAGGGTTCGCTGGGGACGAAGGCAGGCAAGCAAAATACCCAGTCCATTGTCGGCTTTTGTATCAACGGGCGAAGAAGATGTCGTAGAAAGGACGGAGTTACAAATGTAGTCAGCGATGGCGCGACTCGAAGGATCATGCTTGCAGTCGCAGTGGCTCGACCTCGCCGCAAGCTGCGAGTTTCCAGTACGAAGTATTTCTTGACGAGGTTCGTTATCGACAGCCACCTGCGGGCTATTGTGCCTTCGACCGCGTCTCTGTCTGAGAGCCAGAGCGGCCAGAAGAGCCATAGATGCTACGATTCACCTGCACGTAAGCGCCACTTTTAGCTCACGTCACCCATATCCCGAACCCGGCTAGCAAGTATCCTATATCCTGCTACCCGCAGCTACACCGCCGAATAACTAACCTTAAAACACGGACTAAATATCAAAGATTCTTTGAAAAGTTTCAGTTTCTGAGGCCATCGCTAATTCCCGCACTCAGCAAGCGCAATGGCTTCTTGCATAGTATATGCGAACTATCGATTTGCCGTTACTACCAAGCCACCGCGGTACGTGTCGGCCATTTCATTTCCGCCAAGGTGCTCGAAGCAGTGCAGTATTTATGGATTCAGGAAAAAATAGTTCAATAGTGCTATTTCATTTCATAACATATTATTAAAAATTAAAGTTATTGTAATAATGGAATTGAATTAACTTCTAAACTCGGAACGTGATTCGTTTCTCTTTGTGCGAGTTGTGCCCCGCCCTCACACCTCGGTTAGGCCCGCACCTGGAGACGAGACGCTGCCCGAGGGAGTGGCGTTGCAACGGAACTCCTACTCCTGGTGGAATGGGATAGATTGCGAGCCAGCCTCAGGTGACTCATGTACGTAAGATGTGTGTCGAGCTCTTTCGCACACCGCGATACTTCGTGAAATATTGCTTTCTCTCAGGCGCCGGGTAAGCTAAATTGCACGACAACTATCTGCTTACTCTGGGCTCAGATAGGCCGAGTTAGCGTCCCAAACGCCGCCCTTTTTGCTAGAGACGTAGTATTGGCAGCCCGTATTAGCTCTAAGCGTAAAAGACGACAGCGTGTGCAGTGCAAGTTGCTACAACAACGATTTGCAAATTCCACAACGGAGCTTACAACCGCTCTAGATGATGGCCGGGGGGGGGGGGTGGAAGAGCAGGCCCTATGTGGTGTAGGCCCCTATATAGGTGGCCCGCTGGCCCGACGCCTACGGCATGCTATCAGCTTTAGATATACAATGGAAATAATATTTAATCTAGAGCTGATTTAGTAAGTGAGAGAGAGAGAGAGAAAGAGGGGAGGAGAGGGGGAACCGTGTTCGGGCCGGTGAGCATCGGCACTTTGCTTCGGGATGACATGAAACCAAGAGACTGGCTCCACTTCTTGAAAATTTCAGCTCGCGCCAGTATGCGCGCAGCGGATGTGGAGATAGTCGGGATTCAGCGGAAAGCTGCCAACGGAGCGCTTACGGTGCGCTCGGTCATTGTGGGTGACGCTTTCGCTTAATTGCCACTTCCCAGCTCGCTATTGTCAGCCACGTTGCTAGTGCATTGTTAGCGCAGTTTCAGTGAGTATTAAAGCCATTCTGCGAGCGGCTATTGTGTTGCACCTTTCCTTAATTACCGCACGCTTGCGCAGTTGCTAGAGCTGCATACTTTTTGACCGAGAGAAAGCTCGGCGCCCCGGCGCCTCGACTGCTGACACGCGCGCACGACGCGGAGCTCAAGCGCGATGCCGGACTGCCGGAGGCCGCACTATGCGCCTCTCGTTGGCTAGACCAGCTGGCACGCTAGAGGCGCTGTCGAGCTGAGCAGCGACATCTTTTCCAGCTACTTGTATGCGGGCATGTGCCGTGTTTCGTGCCCCAGACTTTTCCGCCTTCGCGGGCGGGCGATCCAGCGACTTTCCTGCGCAGCGTGTGCGATCGTCGATGTGAAGTCCGATGCATCCGAGCGTGCGTGGAATTGTCAGGGATGATCGTAATAGTGATAATAGCAATAGCAAAGTCAATTTGACAAAACAGTCGAGTAGCGCGCCCCGAGGCAACTGTGTATTTATTTTTAGGCACGCACATGCACATGCTAGACGCGCGCGCGAGGGACTCGCAACACCGGGGAGCCGATCTTCTTGTCTTGTACTAATAGTGTCACGGGCTACAGACAGCACTCTGACCACGGCACGCATCGCTCGATGGTAAACCACCACTAGCGGTCGATGTGACGTATTCTATTCTCTGGGCGAGCTCTCAAATCAGGGCGTCTTCAAAGGCATCCGGGATTTTAGGGATGGGCGAGCAGTGCGGAGCAGACCTGCTGGCCTTCAAAAGGATCGCTTCAAAGAATCGAATGGTCCACATTCCGCCGATGCTTTTCACCAGGGAGCTATCGAGAACGTAGACAGAACGAAGTGTATCGTGCAGCCGCACTTGAAGATAAAATTCAGAGAGCAAGAATGACGTACGACGCCGATCGCTCTGATTTCGCATTCAATAATTTCGAGGTGCAAGATTTTACTATACGGCACGCCACCCCTGCCAAGTTCAGCTTGTTGGACACGAGCAGGGCAGGGCGGGGTCAGTGCAGGGCTGGACCACTGCAGGGCAGAGCGGGAGCCGGTTCAGGGCAAGCCGATTCAGGCATTGAAGGCATGAATTGAAGGCATGCTAGCAAAGCAATTTCCTTCCCAGATCCTTCCTTTCCATTGAAGTTATTCCTGTCCATCCTGTCAGCCTTAACGTCGCGCTCACGAGGCCAACAGTTTGCTGCAAAAGGTGGCTCACTTCATAATCTTGTCTGCCTTATTAAGTGTTTTATTGCCTACTGTAAGATGCCGTCTCAGATTGGTTATACTCATGGGGCCTTTTTTGATTCAGAGCAGAGTGACCTGCCTGCTTCCGGCAAGATGAGCTCACTCAAAAGAAAGTAGCTCCACTGGAATGGCTGTAGTCGGGAGCAAGCACAGCGCTGGCACTGGGCCAGCGCTGTCGTCGATCAACGAAGGCGACGAGCACGTGTCGCTGATGGACGTCCTGTGTGCTCGGAGCGCCTGGCTTGACGAGGAAGAGCTCTGGGCAGTCTGTCGCGAATGCTGTCTGGCGATAAGAACACTGAGTGCATCGTCGGAGACATTTCAAACTTATTGCGTGACGCCCGACACGCTTGCCTTCGACATGTACGGAGCTGTGTGCTTACTGGATTTTGAAGTCGGTAAGTTATTTACGTCGCTCGGAAAAAGCTATCGTGTGCATAGAGAAGGCCGCGTCTTCGCTTAGGAATTCCAGCCTCATTCCGAGCCATGCATGACTTTGGCGTTTGATGTTGCTGCGCGTTTGACTTGTACACTTAACAGGAGCTTATCCAAGCTTGTGTTAGATACCTTCAAAATCAGTTAAAATTATTATAAGTGGCAAAAAAGGCAGAGCGAATCGCCAGTCTTACGTACCTGTTGCACGAACAAAACCGCCGAGCGAATACAGCTGTTATACAGACGCTTCAAATAGTTAGACTAGCCTTAATGGTTCAGCACTTGCTTTCGAGTCTATCGCGTCTTCTCCTGGCTGACAAAGAGCGCGTAACCGAGGCAACAGCGCATGCGCAGGCATATCCAAATATCTCCATTTAATTTCCCCGGGCCTCACTTTTGCACCGCATGGCACATAACCACCGTATTGCAACTTGAATTCGAACAAAACCTATTCTGCCAGGAGCTTTGCAGCTTAGATACAGATTCAAGGCATTACGAAGCAGATCATCGGCGTTCAGGATTCTCAGTTAAACAATTGCATTTTACAGTTTCAACCGGCTTAGCGATACGAGCATTGAAAGTGCTGCTATTTATAACGATGTTTCGATGACATTGATGTTATCTTGGTGCCAGGATATGGGCAGCGGTCTTTTCACCTTTGATTTAAAATAGCAGCTCTAGTAAGAACGTACTTTGGACGCAAGCGTAAATAAAAAATAATCCCAAATCGATGCTCATCCACTGGATCGTGATAGCCCAGGAGGTAAGGTTCTCGCTCTTCATGACCGAGGTCGTGGGTTCGAATCCTGCAGTTGGGCGATGATTTATTGCAAACTGTAAGCGGTGGTGATAGCCGATAAAGCTCTTCTGCCGCTAAATAAATGAGGCTGTTAAATCAGCTAAGATTTGGACCATTAAAGATGCCTCTCCCTTCTGGACGCTGATAAGTGAAACAGCATAAGACAGGGCGTTGCGACACAAATTACACTCGTCAGACGGTTGAGCAAAGACAACCGATAGCACCCATCTTACAGCAGTACAGATGCTCTGATTAGGGGATGGGTTACAGTGAGCAGCACAGCGTTTAGGCATTCGTGCAGTCTAGTTGTCACTCGGCCACCTGCGTGACGTCTGCAAAACCCACACGCACTTTAAACGAGTGACTATTACCGTATGTTGTCTCAACTGGCGATGAGTATCGTCACCTAGGTCCACTTCCTCTCATCGACTGCCTTCGCTGACTCGGCTATGTTTCTCACTTTCTCTTTGTTTTGTGGGACGAAGTCTGTTGGCTACCGAATGCCTACCGAAAGCCAGTCAGGCTGTGAGAGTTCGCTTTGTAAAACTCTTCTGCGTAGCACACACGTAATATATGCGGCTTCGCGGAGTTACATACGAAGATACAGGATCGCCCACCATAGGATTCGAACTCACAACCTCGGGGCCGAGGTCGTGATACGGAGATACACCACGTTAAGTTGCTGAGCTTCCGCTGTCACCGTCTAGGAAGAATTAACTTTCAGCTCATCCGTGGACCGATACGGTGGCAAGTGTGTCACCGAGCAGGCAGCACTGTTAGCTAAGCCCCTAATTCGTGCGCTTCATATGCTGCAAACTGCCTAGTAGGAGACTGTGTTTTCTCAGGGCGCTACAACAAATGTATTATTATTGCTATTCATATTTTTCTTAGTTGCTGGTTAGCATAGCGAAAATCGAGAATCTTTTTGCTATTAAGAGGCGAAGCAGCTAACTTCGACGACAGTGTTGTAGAGTGAATGGTTTTGATTGCAGGCGGGTTCACGTAGCGCCAAAGCACTGACCATGTAATGTAATGACATTTATCTCCATCTGCAACGCCACCAAGCCACAAAAACCAAGTGCGTGTTACGCAGGAGAGCTCTCGATAGCGCACTTTAAGTCTAATTGGCTTTTGATACGCATTCGGTAGCCAACAGATTTCATGTCACGTAACGAAGAGAAATTTTAAACTATAGCTGAGTCCGGAGGCCAGTTGAGGTAGTGAGTAGCATGGAAGTAGCAGTTCACGATGGCTGGAAAGACTGTATCGCAGTCGGCAGCAGGAGAGTAAATGTCGCTGCGTAAGAATTGCGGGAGCGATTGCCACAGTCTAGGACCTGCAGAGCTAAAGCTTCTGTCGCCAACGGTCTTTAGGCGAAGGAATGAAACTGTTTGATAATGAATATGTTTGACAAGAGAGCACTTTATGTTAGCCAGATCAGCTGTCAGAATGGCAATTATGGTAATTATTACGACGACGTCGATGACGATGATGAGGATGGAAACGTAACAATGCTTGTAGTAATATCCGTGAAGATTAGGGCTGTACCGAATAGCTAGTTTTCACTATTTAGCTGAATATTTGCTCAGCTATTCGGCTGAATACGAATAGTGTGAAGAATAGGTCTTCCGAAAACATTCAAAATTAACAATTTAAGCAAACGTCGAACTTTAATAAATCTAACACATAAACTAAAATAAATAGTTAAATGCATGCACCTTCCATTCCATTCGTTGCATCGTCCTCGTATGCAAAACAATATTTCACTTGCCCAAGAGGCGGCCCCAAAGCGATGACAAAGGTAACGTTCGGCGCAGACCTAATGCATGATTCTGCTACCATAACATGTTGAGAGCTTGGATACTACATTGGCTCTTTAGCTGGGTGGAAGCTTTACCTCCGCGTTTTTTACGCAGCTGCGCTGCCACGCATCGCATGGTTTTTGTAAGTAGCCGCCGTCGTTGAACTCCCTCCAAACCAATTGAAGTGCCCTTTTGTATCAGTCAAAACGAAGCGCACCGTGTGAGCATTTCGCTTTCTGCTGCTGAGCTGTCTTCATTTAACTATGCCGCTGGAGCGTGCGCCTCACGCACTTGGTTCGTCTTCTCTCGCCGGCCAATCACGTGCCGCCGCTCTCTGCTGCCGTTGCAGACGACTTGCTGTGCAAGCCACCCGAATTCTACTTGGTCGGAAACTCCTACAAGGTATGCAATGACCCGAGCGAGTGAGGCCATCTTGGGCTAGCACCTGCCGCCCGCACGTGTCGCCTCGTATCCATTCACTGCGGCGGGAGGGGTGGTGGGAGAAAGAGAGGGGGCATGCTGAGGCTAATCCAAACACTGGGTGCATATACATTCTACAGCGCCGCCGACGCGACGTAGGAGGCGACGAGCCATTCCGCCGTACGCGGACTGCCGAAAGCAGCCGGCGTGTGAGTCGGCTTACCAAAGCCTCGCAATAGCCGTAATAATTGGCCATGGAAAGCTAAAGTAAAAGGCAACAATGCTCCGCAAATAGAGCTGCCGCCGCCGGTTTGGACTTTGCTTGGGTCGTCCGCCTAAAAGGTTAAAGTTGGCTAAAGGAGGAGCCATTTAGAGGACTTACGCATAGCAGAGAGGATAAAGCAAACAAGGAATTTAACACCTGGCCAGGTTAGAGATGCGAGTGATTACGCTAGTCATTAAGCTAACACAAGCCTTATTGACAGAAATTCGCAGAGCAGGAATTGGAGTAGCACAGTGGCACTACGATATATAACATAGCAGCATGCTTCCTGTGAAATGTGACCATTTTAGGTGATCGTACCTCACATCGTACCAACCAAACAAATAATGACAATACGGCAACCTCAAAAGAACGCAGTCTCGTTCTAGGCACTTTCCATATGCAGTAAAGAAAGCACGTCAATATGGTTGGATATAGAATGCCCAGTGTCAGCACACATTAGCCAACAAAGGAAACGTTCACGAGGACCCAGTGAATGCTCCGAGGAGCGGGCGCGTTTTAACTGCTATTTAAATGTCGCCAAGTCAGAGTGAGTCGTCAGATCGGGCGGGAGTGAGTTCCAGGTCTGAGATTATAAGAACTACAGGCACGGTTTCCAAAGGATTTATGCATTACTCCACTTCTCGCCGACCGGCACTGGCTACCAGTCAAGCAACGGATTGACTTCAAGGTCTTGTCGCTCACTTTTAGGTCCCTTCATTCTATGGCTCCAGCCTATCTCTCCGACATACTCCCCCATCAGGCCAAGCATCGTACCATCCGCTTTTCGGAATCCAACAGTCTACAAATACCTCTTACAAACCTCAAATCCTTTGGAGACTGTGCATTTAGTTCGTATGCTCCCAAAGCCTGGAACTCCTTCCCGACCTGCGTCAGAACATCCCCTGACCTGAGCACATTTAAAAGGAACTTAAGAACACACCTATTTAGAACAGCATTTAATGGGTCCCTGTGATTCGTCTTTCACATGCTTATGCGTGCTGACACTGTGCATGCTGCCACTAACCACATTTGCATGCTGACCCTATGCATGTCACCCCTAACCATGTTATTCATTTTGTTTGTTTTTCAAGCATGATTTTACTTACCATTTAATTGCATTTCCCTTTGCAGCAAATGTAAAGCGCCTAGAAAGAGATTGCGTTCTCTGAGGGCGCTTTATCAAGTACATTATTATTATTTTTATTATAACTATTATTATGGATGGTTCGAAGCGCAGCTAAACGACTTGATTCAGCCGAACAGGTGTTAGGTACTATGCCTAGTCAGAGTGGAGAGTATTTCTGAGAAGTAGGCTAGAGCCAGAGAATGAAGGGACCTAAAAGTGAGTGACAAGACCATAAAGTTGATTGGCTGCTTGATTGGGAGTATGTGAAAGTTGGCGAGTAGTGGTGTATTATGGCTATTGCGACGCACACCATCGACAAGCAGGCTGCAGAGTTTTTCTCCAACTATAATTGTCTCACTGTATATGCCGGGAGACCTGCAAGCAGCTAGTTAAAGAAGTTGAGATGGGATATCGCAAATGTATCTACAAACTTGGATGTGGTTTCCCTGTCAAAGAGGACCATAATGTTCTTAATGCATTGTATCTACAAGTTGAGTGACTTGACTGTTGAACTGATATGGTCGTCTAGAGGAAGATCGCCGCTTTGAAACATAATTAGGTCTCGGGATGATCTCAATTTTTATAATATTGAAAACTTGTAACAGTATATATTACGATAGGTTGAAAAGAAATGCTTAGGAAATTACAACAGTTTTTCATACCATTTGGTTAATTCCTCCAAAAGACAACAATTTCTAAACAAATTTAATGTAATTTATCTCCGCCTGTAACGCCACAAAGCCACGAGGAATAAGTGCGTGTTAGGCTGGCGGATGTTTCTACAGCCCACTCAAGGCCGAAGCGGTTTTCGATACGCGAGCGGTAGCCAAAAGACTCCATCTCACGCAGCAAAAGGCAAGTTAGAAGCATAGCTGAGTTAGCGAGAGCAGTCGAGGAACCGAATAGCAAGAAAGTGGCAGCTCAGGATGCAAGGAAAGGATGTGCGCAGTCAGAAGCAGGTGAGTAGATTCGTAAGAACTGCGACGGCGTCAATGTAGCTTAAAGTTTTGCTCAGCTAATGCGAAATCCCATAAAGGCAGGCAGTAGCAAGCGTTCTCGAAAACAGTTTGCAGCCAGAGAGGAAATAGAGAAAAAAGGTATTAATGCAACCATTAAACATTCTGCCTAAATAGATCAAAAAATCAAAAATCTTGTCGCATCCAGTTACCCGAATAGGCTAGTTATGTGCTACATGTGGCTATCTAAAATAGCCCTTTGGAGATTGAAGGCGACCTCTTGGTCAAATGTAAAGCGACTAGAGGACAGCATTTAGTGGGTCCCTGTGATTCGTCCTTGATGTGCTTATGCGTGCTGACACTGTGCATGCTGCCACGAACCACATTCGCATGCTGACCCTGTGCATGTCGCCCCTAACCATATAATTCATTTCGTTTGTTTTTCAAGCATGATTTTACTTACCATTCAATTGCATTTCACTTTACAGCAAATGTAAAGCGCCTAGAGAGAGATTAAGTTCTCTGAGGGCACTTTATCAAGTGCATTATTATTATTTGTGTAGGCCCGGGGGTAAAGGCTTCGCGCTTCGAAACCAAGGGGTCCAGTGGGCCTCAGTCAAGAAGCAGACAGCTCTTTACTGGTCGCTCCAAGCGGAATGCTCGCTACTGCTTGTTCTCCTGCCGCAATACAAAAAAATGAACTGAAATAACCGACCTTACCTTCACCGCTTTTTACGAAGCAGGGCCACCAAAAAAGACAATGGAAAAATTGAAAATGTCATTGCACAGTAAAGGAAATTAAAGTAACGCTAAACAGCTTCATTTGTATATCGGCCGAAGAACCTTAGCTGTTTTCATTCCGCTTACAGTGGGCAATAAAGAATGCTTACTACAGGACTCGAACTCACGACCTGGGTCGTTAGGTGCGAGCACTGTACCCAGTGGGCTAAGACCCAGGGGCACAGCCGTGGTAAGACCCGCGTTTTCCAATCGTATATATGGGTTCGAATCATATTTCCATCTAATTTACTCGTTTATTTTATTATATATATATATATATATATTTTATTCCTTATTTATTTATCTAAATGTTTATTTTTATTTGTATGTTTTAATAATATGATCATATATATATTATTTATTATTTATTTATATATTTATTTTATTATATTATATAATATTTAACTTTAACTTATTTTTTAAAATATTAATTTTGTTAAGACGTATGCCTCTGGCAGCAGAGACTAAGGTTTAAGGTTACCCAGACCAATGAGACATTAACGATCTTTAAGGTAAGAGCGCCATATCCATAGGTAAGAGCGCCATATCCAAGCTAGTCTCTATGCATTCTTGCCATCCCGCCTAGACGTTTCTAGCTCCTAGACGTCTCTAGCTCCTAGACGTCTCTAGATCCAAGACGTCTCTAGCTCCTAGACGTCTCTAGACGTCTAATCGTCTCTAGCTCCTAGACGTCTCTAGCTCCTAGACGTCTCTAGACGTCTCTTACTTACAGGTTTTCGTGGCTGCGCCATGAGACTCGTTGCCGCTGGTTCCAAACTCGGCATCTAGTTTTGCCTGCTGTGAACGAGAAAATGCCAAATTGCATTACTTCTCAATAATCAGCTCTGACTGCTCATCAAACAGCGTATCTATGTCAAGACGTTGTCACTAACTTTTAGGTCAAGCCATTCTCTTGCTCTGGTCTTCCCTCTGAATCCCTGTGACAGCAGACCTCAGCAGTCGCACCTCTGACCTACTGTTCTGATTCAAGCTTGTTAGCTTTACCTCTAACTAACTTTCAAATTTCTCGGAGGCCATGCCTCCAGTTAATATACTCTCAAAGTCTGGAAACCACTACAAACTGATGTCACGCAACTTCTCTGAATTTGAGGGCAGTCAAACACAAGTCAAAGCGCACCCATTCCTCACATCCTTTGGCCCGTCAATTGAACTGTCACTTTTGTGCCTGCACGTTAGGAAATTGTGTATCGTTTGAATAATCACTCCGAGGGATGATGATGCTTGATGAGCAGCCAGCGCTGATTAGTGAGAAGTATGCATTTTTGTGCCTCCACTTTCAGAAATTTTGTAACGTTTGAAAACACGCTTCGGCTTCCCAACGAGTGAAAATTTTGTAGAATGGCTTGGTCCTCTTGTGGCACCACATGAACGTTTCATTATTATTAATGCTGTTAAGAACGAACGCGAAGTGTAGGTTCCAGCACACGGTCCACAAGCACAGCACTCGTATAGGTCCGAGATGAATCGAAGCGAAGCGAAAGCTCAGAAGTCGCCTCCAACGCTGCCTTGACACGCAGATATGCCGGAGGCACAGCAGCAATATAGAGCACCCATACCTTTTTACGTAAAAAGTCCTTGCCCTTAGTGTAGGCTAGTCTATTAATATGGCCAAAGAGAACCTTGAATGTACGGAGCTAGCTATAGCGTACAGCTGACTTTTTAGAAGTCCAAAACACAACTGACCAATTATTACATATTGCATACGGTTAGGTGCAGGTTTTAGGACGTTCGCCTTCGATGCCCAAGGTTAAGGTAGCTGCCTTTGGCTAACGAGGTCACGGGCTCGAGCCCTGAAGCATTTGTGAAACGCCTGATACAAATTCAGTTCTCGTAGGGTGCTATGCAAATGATTTACACACGTGCACGCACTCACGCGCACACGAACTCCTCGAAAACACGCATTTACGTGCACACGTATTCACACGCACACACTCACGAGCGAACACACTCACGCGCGCATACTCGCGAGCACACTCATAAATGCACGCACGCACTCACGCATACACACACCCACACACAATATATATGTATCCGGTTCAGGAGCTGCTAATAATCAGGTGACGGCTGACGGGAAGCATTTAGTCTTGCAGGCCGTGCACTTTCGTTCATCGCCGGTCACAAGCTCAAAGGATTATCACTTAAAGTCCCAGAATTCCTTAACGTGCAAGCTCCTGAAAGGAGCTCATGATTTCGTGACGCTGCAGTCAGGCCCGATCGCCAAACATTTTGGACGTCTTCCGCAGCATTCTAGATAGCTGTGAGCTGGTACCAGTTTAGCCAATCAGTGGATAATTCAGACACCAGACCATTCGGTTGTCGCCGGATGGTCCCATTGCAATCCCAGGAGAGGTCATTCGGCGCAGTTGTATCTCCTCGCTTCGTTGAGGATTCAGCCAGTAGTCCTCAGACTAATCTTGGCCCAGTTGTTTAAATTTTTGATGCTAACGAAACGTGTTCTTTACGTCTATCGCTCACCCGAACGGTTGGCTACTGACATTCCATCATACACGTAAGACGTGTGCACAGTCAACCACCTGTTGCTCACCGTATGGAGCTTGTTTCTGGCCTCAGACCACGCTAAAATTACTGGCTGCTGTGTCAAGTTACTGGCTCTTGAGCAATTAGAACCTTTTTTGGTGCCACCTGTGCCAGGGGGTATCCATGTGCAGCTCTTCAAAGAAGGAAAAATGTCCTCGCTGCTAAGGATTTTCAATAATTCAACCTCATGAATTTAACATCTCCACCACTTAAAACTTTCGATTGAGTGAGGCGTGTACATTGTTCTGAAAGAAGCTATTGATTATTGTAGTGGACTGAAATGTTTGTGATTATGCTCACGGTATTTGTTAATCAGGGAACTCCAACTTAATTGGTTAAATTTGCAAGCAATAATCTTTAAACTTAGAGCAAAGCTTTTTTGAATTGCCTTTAAGCACCATCTTTTATAGCCCTTGAGGAAGAGTAGCAACTTTATCCGTGCGTAGCAGTACAAGCCTCTATTTTGGCAGTGGCATTTCAGCCGATCAAATTCTTCATTTGGGCTGGAAAAACCGAGGCAAAGAGAGAAGCTTGCAAGCGAAAGAAGCGAGTTATGGAAGCAAAAATACAGAGTAAACAGCTGTATAATGCAATAGAATTCTTGAGAATGCTAGGTGCAACAACCCTATAATTGTACCTTCCAGTATAGACGGGGAAAGAAATAATCATAGCAGCTTGTCTTCTTAAACAACTGCTTGGCTGCGAAATGCAATGTTCTCCTTGCAGAGCTGCCCCGGTGCTAACTTGGCTTCGGATGACCTCAATACGGCTTCGGATGGCCTCGATAAGGCGAATCGCACTTTCTGACTTTCCAGGGACACGTGTACTCTCTAGGCACCACGATGCTCATGGCAGCTCATTACAATATGGAAGGTGGAAAGCCGAGGCATTCGCGTCGGCTGACGCAGCTGCTGTCGGTCATGACGGATCAAGACTACGACTGCCGTGCTGATCTCGAGTCAGTTCTTAAGGAGTGTGATACGCACATGCGAAGTCGCTCGTCGCGAGAACTATGCCGTAGCCTCGTGGCCACCGTCGTCTGCTCGAGAGCAAGTAAGTCCCGGCATGGTCGCGTTGAAGTGGTTTACATGACGGAGCGTGCGACTCCGACTCGATGTGAAGCGCTGTGAACACTGCTGATTGCTCACGCCAAGGATGCTTGTGCAGAGCTTAACCTTCCCAGTCTCATCGAAACTCGGCGTCGCTGATCGATCAAGGTTTTTGAAACTACTCCCGAAAGTCTTTGAATAATCTGCAATACTAGAATGGTGATTCTTTTCGCTTCATGGAAAGAGAAATGCAATTACGGATACAATAGGCTAAGCTTGTGCACAATTTTCTCTCCGACCAATCAGCACCTCGTGGCTCAGCTATGGCGTCGAGCGATCGCCATGGCCACTTGTTATGAAAAGATGCGCCGAATAAGAAGGAAAAGTGAAAGGTGGCGCGTCGAATTAATCCAATAAGTTAAAGGCGATCTATGAATTAAAAGCTGGAACCAAGTTATTAAATAAAGCTCGTGGCGTGAATTAGTATTTCCCTAAAAAGCAGAACAATCGCTCTGTGTGTAGACTTGGCAGATACTCATGTATTAGCTGTTTGAAAAAAATGTCCCTCGCACCAATAAAATTGGCTGTACATGTAACTAGCTGATTAGTAGTTCTGCTTTGAACAATTCTAGGCCAGAATATCGGCAGAATTGCTAAAGACAGTAAGTTACCAACTCCTTAATTAATATACACATTTAAATTGGTTATCACGACCAATAATAACTCTACAAAGAAATTCACGCTAAATTATTATCTTGGTATAGTGAATGCTGAGGGCATCGAAGACATTCAGTGGTTAAATAACTCAGTTCACGCCTTTTAGTTTTCGTTAGCGCATTCTAGCTAAGGTAATATGCTGTAAAAATTAAAACCAACGTCTTTCTGCTTGCTCCAGAACCAACGTGTTAGCTATTTGAAAAAAATGAATGGAAGAATCAAGAAATAGCAATTGCTGTGCTCATTTAGGCTGGGGCACGCTACTTTCAATTGCTAATTTAAGGTTCGTGGGCTAGTGTAGCTGTAAATATTCAAGCCAGTAAAATCCGTAAATCACATCATTGTATTTATCTGATTAATAATTCTGTGCATCTAATTTTGTATTATGTTACGAGGTGCTGTTTGAGATTAAGTGCGTGCAATTTCATAAAGCTAACTAATGCTTCTTATCCGCCAAGAATGACGGGCGGAAAACTCGTGGAAGCGCGTCTTTTCTCTTGCACGTCCCTTGCTCTTCCTTATTTTATATAGTGTCAGACAAACCGGGACGGCTATCGCTACCGCAAGCAGTGAGCAATAGAGTATTGCCTGCAGCCGGATTCAATTTAGCGACCCTGTCTAGTGGCAGGAGCACCTTACTCCTGTACTACGAACAAGGATATACAGCTGGCAATTCCCCCTGCTGAGCCCTTCGGTGCAACCCTGCGGCTGCCGAGTCTGGCCCGCTCGAATAAAATCCGATGCACCCTCAGAGAGAACATAATCACAGCTTGAGCCGACCGTTGTAAGTACTTTCTAACCTGTAGTCAAGTGTGCAGCCTTTAAGCTACTAGTTCTTCGAAGATTTTCAGGCACTCGTAGGCTGACAGTACTTCAAAAAATCCTAGTTTGTTACTAGACATTCTCGCGAAAACAGAAACCGCGATCGCATAACAGTCAACAGTTAGTTTGAAGGTTACTACGCCAAATCATTTCGTTTACCGCACGAGTATTCTCTTGGCTAAAGTGTCGTGTATCTTGCCTTCGAAAAAGCGCAGAGTAGCTCCGTCGTCTCAGTTTCACGATTTTTATGGTAGGAGACGAGGCGACAGCAGCCTCATCAGCCCATGTGAAGCACCAAGTGACACCAATTTCCGGAGCCTGCTCTCCTTTAACCGACTCCTCGGTCAACCGAGGCCCGACTAAAGTGACACACAAGCAGCCTGACGCTGCTGCAGTAGACTGCCGCCAATCGGCGGGCGAAGTAGTCAGCGCCGAGCGCTGCGAACCACCAACGGGCGCTGCTTTGGGTTTGGCGAGTGGACTCGAGGATAAACAGAGAGACGCTATCACCGGCTGCCCTTTGGGCTCGGACTCCACTACTGAAACTGACTTCCTGCGATTGTCGTCGGCGAGAAAAGAAGCGACGCCAGAAAACAGCAATGCCATATCCAAGTCCACCGGGGCACGTATTAGCACATTCACACTCTTTGTCTCGCTACTGACAATTTTAGAGCTCAGAGTGAACGCAGCACTCGTTTGCACCTTTGGGCTGCGCTCGCTCGGAACAGCACGGAACCATCGAGAATAGATTGAAGCCAGGCGTGTAGAGCGCTGGACTGGAGCACCGCAGCCGCGTGCGCACGAAACTGCCTGGCGGACTCGAAACGGACTCAGCGCAGCAGCGCCTGAGCGCCTGGTTCTCTTTGCGGTTCTCTCTGCGAACCAGCCGCATGCGACCTCAATAGACCAGAGGCCGGTACGCGCCAAGAATAATCGAAGCAATTTCCATCTCGTATTATATACAGAACACACATTCATTCTCTCGTTCGGCTTAACTGGGGTGATGTGCTGCGTCTCTTTTCCAACTCAACCTTTGCCAGTTTTTATAGCTTTCCAGAGGCTCCGCTTTACGTAGTGACACTGGGCTCTTCGGTCAGAACTTTGGGGCTGTTTTAAAAGCTCTTTACCATCGATTATGCCTAACCAATAGAGACTTTCCTATAAGACGTTTCAGAAAAAGTCTACCAACATCCTGATTGTAATACATACAGGCAGTGCCTACTTTGATAGACCTTAAGTCAGATACAGATGCCGCATGGTGCCGCAGAACCGGTGAACTAATTTAAGACTTTGTGAACGAGACAACAGCGTTTCGTTCAATGGCATCGAAAGACAGTTAATGAAGAGAATAGACGTCCAAGAATGCGATTGAAACCGCAAGTGATTTCACTTTCGATGCCGGAATCATAGCGTTAACGCTGCTTAATTCGGGTTCCACAAGTTAGATTGCAGAAGTTAAACTTACAATGGTGCACTACAATACAAATCGATGCAATAATATCAGTTAAAAACCATCGTATAATGTCGGTGCACTATTTTTTGGACCGTCATTATGCAGAAAGCTATGGGCTTAGGTAAGGCTTTAATTTATGGATAGCTAATAACAAATTTAAAGTAAAGGTTACGCTTTTCAAAAGCTTCATGTACATATATTTATATATTAAATATTTTAAAAAATCACTGTGCCTTCGCCGGAGTAGCCATTTACTCCATATATATATATATATATATATATATATATATATATAGCGGCATAAGAGCCTTAACTTCTATCACCCTGCTTGCAATCAGCAAAATGCGACTGTTTAGAGGGGTATAAACCATTTAGCATAGGTGTGACATTTGCAAGCTCAGGGTTATTTTATGCTATTTTCCCTCAGGCTTTGTTGCATAGAAGCAAATGTTTTGGAAAAAAGCTACGAAGTCGTAAATCTGCCGGGGCATAGCATGGACATATTGATAGTTTTAAGATTTAATCGTATTTAGACTTGCTGTTGCCAAAATGCGTAAGCTGACTGTCTTCATAGCCTTAAAGATCGATTTAGCCTAGTTTTCATAAAGAAAGTATTCTCTTTTAATTGCTGATCCTAAATTAGCCTACCTATGTGCATAGTATTTTATATTCTTAGTCTGCCTACTGTTACTTTATCTTGCACAAAAAAGTGAAGGAAACTACACTCGCTGCATCGTCTGATTCTTCAGTAACCTTAATCCTTATAACGTAACTATACGAGTGATAATGCCGATTGTATATCTGGCTCACTAATTTGACAGTCAAAAATGATTAACAGTGCCTTGGTGTATACAAATTTTTTCCAACGCTTTATATTTTATATTGGGTTCAAAGGTCAACTCACTTTCAAAGTTAGGATGTGTTTTTGTATCATTGTTCTATTGAAATACACGTAGCGAAATATTTTGATAGAGTTGGTGCCGAGTACTTGGACCATATACCAATTTGACCACCTCATAAAATATCCATGATTGACACAACACAAGATATAATTCATTTGTATAAGGCCCTAAATAAACTTAACCTCTATCTAGGTGCTTTTCGTATGCCTGCCCGAACCCACCAACTCCTTCGTCAAAGGCGAGCACGTTGCCTGTAGGCCAGACTGATGGAATCTGAAGTAGGACAGGTAATGGTGAGCACAGATTTGCCAAAGTACTGGCCAGAGGCCGAAGGCTGTCCAGATTATCGTCCCATCCGACAGAAAGCTATTGATAGTTCGGGTGGGAACCGCTAGTTATTAACCTAAATTAGTACAATGGGCTCGGAATGTCATCTCACCCGATAAATGTCGTGTTCGGAAAAACGGCAAACTTTGAGTCGGGGGGGGGGCCAATTTCGTAAGGCTCGAACTCTCTTACCACAAACCTGCACTACTCTTGACACGACTACGTCGCGAATGGTCTTGCATAAAGATAGTGGGTGGGCTTGTATCGAGAGTCGACCTTCGCACCTACATTGCTTTTCTCTTGTCTATGTCTGTCTCCAAATGGGTAGGCGCGAGAAAGAAACTCGTGCCGATGGTGAACTCATTGCAACAGCACGAGAACCTATTGACTCCAAAGTTGGAGGGTTTTCTTAGTTGTAATTCTACTCCCGATGCAAGCTGACTTGTCACACCCACACCAGCATTTGTGGCCTTCTCCCAATGGGCGACCTTCACATGAGGAGTCTTCGTATCTGGGGCTGAACAAATTCAGCCAATGGACGCTCATTTCCTCGTTTATAGCCATTGTGCGAGTACATCACATACATTTTCATTCCAGTTTGTTGTGGTAGTAAGTTTAATTTCAGTCTCGAGGCACGTGCTCCGATAGAGCTCACGTGCTCGCTTTAGTCGGGGGTTGTCCACGGCGGCTTCGTTAGTAGCAGTTTTAGTTTTGTGACGCCGACTGTCTCGAGCTTATCCGATCGTAAGGCGAACTGGTTGTAACAAGTGTTCTCGAGCTGGCTCATGCACCCACAAACTTCGGCCAAACGAACGCAATCGCCTGTCCAACGAGCTCCACACCAAGCGTTTATCCAAGCTGTTTAATGGATCAAATGAATTTAAGCTGAATCACTTGTTCTAGTCGTCTGCACAGAGTTCACACTATCACGAATTTCGCTCAAGATGCACAGTGCCCATTATTCTATAATTCCAAACTAGTCTTTTGTATGTATAGAAGTCGTAGTCTATCTTTATTTTTTTACGGTGATTTACATCAAGTTATAATAAAGCTAAAGTGGATGAACACATAAGAGCAACTCCCAAGTGACCGACCCCCGGTCGTTACGTTTCAGGACCTGTCGGTACTTCGATCGTCAGGACAGCTAGCAGCTGAGGCCGGTCACACTCTTCAAGCGACACTTTCGGCTTCGACGGAGAGCATAATGTCGCATCCAAAGAGGCCGTCCGCTTTTACACCTAGGCGAGAAATCACTACGACATCAGCGTTTACCCCATTTCGTCAGTCTGCCAAAGGTGACATCAGGTACAGTTGTTTCGATCGCGAAGCGAATACTTGTAAAAATACGCGTATAGCCACATTCGCGGCTGGCTACGGAATGTGTGCATGGAACAGAACAGCGAGCAACGTTGTTTACTTCGTTTTCGTCGTTGACAAATTGACCTCGATTTCAATTAGTTGTCCTCTGTTTGATCTTAACCTTGAAGAACTCACGTTGTCTTGTGACTGCTATGGTGAGAATGGTATCTGATCATTTTAATTAAGCGGTTCTCATCAAGTAAAAGCAGAATTTAGCTATCTGGGAAGCAATTGCGATTTAGCTATCAGAATGCGCTAGCAGGTTTTTATGGCATTCGGCAGTGAATTGATGTGCAGATCATTCTGAGTCCGATATGGCGATTAATACCAGAACAAATTAATGAATTAAAATAGCAATTAATTCCAGAACGACGACAATCAGCTCGAAAGCTAATAGCAAAGAATAAGCTAATAACTAGTTTTGAAACCTTGTAGATTACAATTTGTTATGCCAGTATATGTACCTATACTCTAACTTGCTGTTACAGAGCAGGCGGCATTTGTCAGTTCCTTATTTCAGCGAAAGGGTAATAAACAATAACACTGTGTCAGAATACATTTGCATAGCGCCCCCAGAGAACTTAATCTCTTTCTACGTACTTTAGATTTGCTGAAAATTAAGCACGATCGAATGTTTAATGGTATCATGCTACGGTGAGCCGTGATGGCATACTAGGTAAGGTGGTTGGTTTTCACGACCTCTGTCCCACGGTCGCGGGTTCGATCATGCGGTGGGTGATTCTTTATTGCCACTGGAAGCGGTGGTGATAGCCGTTAAGGCTCTTCTGCCGCTATTCAAAAGAGGCTGTTAAATCAGTTCGTATTTATTACATTTATTATCATGCTTAATGTTAACAAGAATAACATGGTTAGAGGTGACATGGATAGGGTCAGCATGCAATATGGTTAGTGGCAGCATGCACAGTGTCAGGCAGCATAAGCACACAAAGGACGAATCACATAGACTCACTAACTGCCGTGATAAATATATGCGTTTTTTCGTTTTTTTTATAAATTCGGTCAAATCAGGGGTTTTGCGACGCCAGTCGGAAGTGAGTTCCGGGCTTTGGAAACACACGAACTAAAGACACAGTCTCCTAAGAATTTGATTAGAGGTTTGTACGAGGTACGTTTGTAAACAATTTGATTCAGAAAAGGGGGTGATGCGTGGCTTAACCTGGTGCGGAAGTAGATCTGAAGGGTAGGCTCTAGCATAGGAATGGGGGGGGGACCTAAAAGTAAGTGACAGGGTGACCAAATATTTCGGCTTTTCTAATGCATCAGGCTTTTTTACTCTCTGGAATGCTATGCACGGGTTTAGAAACGAACGCTTTTGCCACGCCGTTAGTCCGCACAAGAAGCCCACACCGACCTCAGAGATTGTAGGACGATCTGTATTTATAAAAAGCATCCTCACTCGTGCTCTGAGGATACTTCATACGTTGTTTTCTATTGTAGCGTTCGTGTTTACGGGCATTCTGATTCGTCGAGCGCCGAAACTCCAGTAGAGCAAAAGCTCAAGGTGCTCAGTCTGCCGGCGGCATATGGCTCCTCCACCACTCACTTTACTCCCATAGTGCTCAAGTCGGAGCGAAAGTTGCTAGAGTATGGCGCAGAGGTCAAGGACAGAGAAGCAGCCAAAAAGATCAAAGAGCTAAAGAAGAACTTGCTTAAGAATCTACATCCTCCCAACGTGTCTGAGGCTATGCCACAGACAAGAAGCTCTGCTACGGAGCACTATGGCGACGTGGCGCATTCTAGATCCGTTGCTGACAGGTCGGAACCTCTGGCAATTGCAAATGATGTAAACGGCACGTACAAACCATATTTATCGTACACGAACTTGCAACTGCTAGCTCCGCCGACCGAATACGGGGACAGGGAATCAGTCATTTCATATCCACCAGCAGGACCAGAGAGCCCTGACTCGGTTGCAGTGGACCCTGCATTGGTCAAACCTCGCGTCAAACCTGCAGTCGGCGATGCTGCCGGGCGAAGGCTGCCGAGCGAACTCGCCGCGAGCTCGTCAATGAACTCTCGTGGAAGGCCAGAGCCTTTTTTTCCCAGAACTCCCGGCTCTAAGAACGCGATATTGCTGGCAGAGGACGCAGCTGCTGCTAGCTGTGCACCTGTAGCCGACCGGCAGGTAGAGAGGGCTCACCTTGCTGCGGTGAGCGTGGACGACAGCCCTGGGCCGCTGGAAGCCCGCGTCGTGCAATCTAACAAGAGTGGCGAAAAGAGCGTCAACACAGCTGAGCTTCTGGGATCCCAGCAAAACCCAGAGTGCAAAGGCAACGGGGACGCGATAGGCGCAGGAAAGCGAAATTCCAGCTCTGTGCATTCTGCTGACGGCGCGATAGAAATGCCAATAATGAGGCCAAGAAAGAAGAGGATCGCAACGCAGAGTCACAGTATTCCAGATGCCGAGGAGCGGACTCTTACCAAGAAGCGAGACGGTGCAGAACCTTTCAACTTTGATGAAAGTGTAAAATCAGGTAAGAGGAGAGAGAGAGACAGCGAGTGAGAGAGAAAAGGAGAGAAGTGAGAGAGAGAGAGAGAGAGAGAGAGAGAGAGAGAGAGAGAGAGAGAGAGAGAGAGAAAAGGAGAGAGAGAGAGAGAGAGAGAGAGAGAGAGAGAGAGAGAGAGAGAGAGAGAGAGAGAGAGAGAGAGAGAGAGAGAGAGAGACTGGAAAGTGGAGTGACTAAAGAACTTTTAAGATGGGATGCCATAAGAAGACACCTGGTACGGAGACGGCAGAAGGGGTTGAATGGAAAACTTAAGGATTGGATGGCATAAGGAGACACGCGGTTGGTAGGCTCAGGATAGGAGAGTGAATGGACAATTTTTAAGGGGCTTGCTACTACTCGGCATAAAAAACATCGTTTACATAAAAACAGTCTGACTTAAAGCAAATAGGGTATGTGCAATTCGTTCGACTACTCCATCCGTGCAATAAATATGAAATTCCTGTGGATTAGGGTAAGCCGCTCCCACATCTGCAGGAGTAAAGTGCGATGCCACACTACTCCAGATGCTGGCAGGAATAGTAATAGAAAAGTTGTTTATCATTAGAAAATGAGAAACAAAAAATTGATTATTGGCGGATCCAAAATTACCGCTAAGCATCCCAGTACTGACAGATATGCATTTTGTTATGTATTTGGCATGGAGCATGGTTGTCCAAATGTCCGCTCCTTGGGAAAATGCAAATTTCTCAAGGTAAAATAGGGCTCCCGCCATGTGCCTTTTACGCTACTAAAACCATGGAGTTTTTAACCTTATTTCAACATCGTATGCTTCAATTTTCCATTCAGCTGTCCATTAGTAACCCTGACATTTTCAATTTATCTTAATCAGTCCTAACTTAAGCCTTTTTTCTCTGATTTTTCTGTTCCTTAACGAGGATTTTTGGATCTAAAAATACCAGCTCCTCGGCAACTTTCTCGAAGTCTTTACACTAGCTTAATCTTCAGAAATATGCCGTTGCATGATTCAAATGTGCTTGATCAATGTCTTGAAAAGCGGCTGTAACATTTATGGCTTTGCTAGAGGGCGAGCGTCAAGGAAGCAGACAGAGAAGTTATTTGATCGTGAGTCGTTCGCTTCCAAAATACTGCCTTTTCACAGCAGAGGTCCCTATGAGACAAGTACCGCCATTTGGTAGCTCGTCGCCATCTGCAGCCAAGGACTCATCAGTCGGCCTATCGAAGCAGGATGCTGTGGCAGCCGTGGCTCCAGCGCTCTCAAAAGACGTAGCCTCACCGCCGCCGCCACCTTCGCCATCACTCTCCAAAGATTCCGGAGTTGGTCTGGGGCTGGGCCACAGCAGTGGCGATCCAGTCCTCATGGAGAGGTTACTAGCATCTGACGGCTTGCGAACAAGGGCGGCTCTTGGACACGTCCTATGCTTGCTACGCGATGAATTCTCTTATGATGGGTACATGGACAACGGTGTTGAGGATCTTGCAATGGGTAACTCGACCGCGGGCTTTTAGTTCGTACGAGTCGCGAAAGCAGAATTAGAGGACGGATGGACGACAATATCTTGACGAATCGAACCCATTCCTGCTTTTTTTTCAGCTGAATACGTGGCGTCACTGGCTGGTCTCAGATGGGGAACGTTCGTGAGCGCCGTCTCAGAAAAGTATTGCGACCTCTACTGGCAAGAAGAACTTCTCATTCGGCTCTATGAAGCTATCAATGGAAAAGCACCTGCAATAGCCAGGTACGCTGGTGGCGGCCATCTTGCCCTGGATTGATGCAGGGCACGTAAGGAACGAGGTGGACTAAATGTCCAAAGCCAAGCTTTCGCTGTTAAATTGAGCCGAATGAAGGCGACGCTTCGAGAAAATTTCGTCAGTTCTCCCAGACGGGGAGGACGTTAGGTGGAGGATTGCTCAAGTTACTGTTGCTCAAGATTTTGGCCCGGTCCTTCTTATCTGAGGCTAAAGATTGGTGCTCCCGAATTTTCAGTCAATTGTATGCTGAATCCTAATTGATGGGTTAAATTTGGGATGCGTCTCAAATTTTTGTGGTGGTCACATTGTGGTTCGAGCACCTGCTGATGTAGGTGGACGTATTTCGGTAGAGTTCAGTTAGCCGGCAATTTCCCCTCCGGTCCGACTGGTCGATTAGGTGATTTATACAGGCTATGTCACCCCGAACAATTTGACGGAGATAAATCCAAGGGGTTGGAAAAAGTCAGCCAACTTATCGGCACGTTAGGCTACGCTGGTCGGCCGAGTCAGCTGTCGCCCCCGATGTGGAATTCCCGGCCGGGCCAATCACTAGTGCATCCAGTTTTATTTTGATGTGCCCAAAACAACTCTAGCGGTTGAATTGTCGTTCGGAATTTCTCAGAACTGTATTGAGAAATACTAGCCGAGTTTATTCGTTACCGTCCTCTCTTTTTGATATTTGTACGAGTGTCTCGCAAAGCCAAAAACTTCTATGTTCGTGCTGCACTAGGTCTGCCGAGGACCGTTTTGATTTAATTCTCGATCTTCGGAGCATCAAGGACCCGTAGGCGGAAAACCCCCGGAGATACCGCAGATGATTCTCTTGTTAAATGCCTTTAGTAATTTATTTCACAGAACATGGTACTTTACTATTAACTACGAGCGCCACACACACTAGGTACAACTTTGCCTGAGTGGCCCCGCGTCCTCAGAATAGGCCAGGAATCCGCTTTTGTATTCCCGTTTAAACGCGTGAGATAAGCAAATCCAACAGTCTATAAATCAATGAATCAGCAGATCCAGATATCGGTCGGCGACTCGCCAGGGTAAGTCCAGATTTGATGCCGTAGCGAAACGGCCCACCAGACTAACAGAGGTAACTCAGCTGGATCCACCATCGTCGAAATCGTATGACGCATGCCGCTTACCAGCAATCATGGATCGAACCTCGGAACCTCTGGGAAAAGTGATTCGGTCCCCTTGAATAGGCGAGCACTTGAATGCTGACGATACTCAGCCGTATTTGTCATTTAGACCGTCGGAATCTGCTAAAGCGACGGATAAACTGAATGCTTGCCTTGCAGACACATTCGATCCAGGATGGCGGCCAATTTCCGTAAATTTAAGGTCGATCTAACGGATCTGTATCTCGTTGGGACAACCCAATGTGTGGCTGAACCAGAATACCTCGCTGTTCAAATAGATAATGCTTCTGTGCGATAATATGTTTAGAAATTAGGTGTCGTCTTTGACAGTTGCCTAAATTTTGAAAGCTTCATTAAGAAAGAGCTAGCCACGTCCGATCCCTATCTTAAATTAGGGGCTGTCCACAGCAGTGGCTTGCAAAAAATATTACTTGGCTCGCCGGCTCTGTCTGGGCTAGCTCATTGCAATGCCATTTTGGTTGGGCTACCGAAAATAGCCACTAGGCAACTGCAGCTGGTGATGAATACGACTGCAAGGCTATTTAAGAAATCCCAGAAGTTTTACCACGTGTCTGCCTTGCTGGAGGAGCTGCAAATGGCTATCACTTGCGTCGCATCTGCCGACGAGCACCGTATTTTGTTTAACCTTGGAGGCCACAAGTGTATCATTCATTGGTGGCAACTCGGCTTTTGGATTAAAGGCCTAGATCACTCAGCGCACAGCGACGGCCCTTAAGCTAGAAATTAGGCGTTTTTTCCGCTCATCGTCGGCTCATCTCTGCTGCTGCAGCGAATTATTTTGCGTGCTGTCGTGCAGGAGGCCCGTCAGAGTCGTTTCGACGGCTCACGTACTGCGGGTGGACGAGCCCGCGGCGGCGGCTGCGGACCAGCTAGGAGGAGGAGGAGCCGCTTCTTCGGCGCCCGGCGGCCATAGCGTGCACTCCCCTTTCCGGCCCATCTCTAGCGGGCTATCCACCGGAGGCGGCTTCGGCACTGTGCTCACTCGCTGGTCGCCCAAGGGCACCGACGTCGCTCAGAAGGATGCTCGATCGCCGGTTTGCCACTCCGCGAGTGCGGCCGGGTCGCGACCGGTCGCTTCGGTCGATCTGCTTGCTGCCGCCGTCGACCTGCCTCGCTCTCACTCTGCCGCCGTCGACAAGAAGTCTTCGCAGCAGCTGTCACGAAAGAGGAGCGCCTCAGTCCAGGCGAGTAGCGCACTGATAAGCTGCGCATTGCTGCTAGATGTGTTTCGACGTGATGATGCCAAGCCGACAGACGCGGCCCCTTGGACAAATATTGCACAGTACACGATGCTCAAAATATTTCAATATATTAAGGGGTTGTTTCAACGGCGTGACATTATCAATCTCGAAAATTATACGGTTCTCTGTCTTTGGTTTAAGCTAACTAAAAAGCAGTTATCAACATTAACATTACGCGTTTAACCTATAGATGGATCTACTGATGTGGGAAACGGCGATGCCAATTTCTAAGAATAATTTCGTAGACCTGTGGAACAATTTTTGTCCTTGATGTTTTAATTTATCTGAATAGTTTACCGTGAAAAAATACTCTTCAATCCTTAAAAGGGAGGAATTAAAATAATTCAGTTTTACAAAGAGAAAACGCACAGCAGCCTCAGCACCTATAACACAAGCCACAGATAATATTTTCGTAGACCTGTGGAACAATTTTTGCCCTTGATGTTTTAATTTATCTGAATAGTTTACCGTGAAAAAATACTCTTCAATCCTTAAAAGGGAGAAATTAAAATAATTCAGTTTTACAAAGAGAAAACGCACAGCAGCCTCAGCACCTGTAACACAAGCCACAGATAATATTTTCCTTTGTAGATTTGGATTGAAAACTTTGTTTGTACAATCCCCTTTGCTGATGTAGACTGGAGGTTGGGCCGCGCGTTTATGTCATTTATAAATATCTATACAATTAGGGTGCAGAATAATTTGATCTAAATCAATTTTACAGTTTACTATCAATGGGCGAACACACTGCCGATCTCTCGTGGCCAAATAGGGGTTGGCGGGTAAGCAACGGCTGGTTTTATCCAGCGTTCATCTTGCAGTCCATGATGAAGCAAACTCTTCTTCTCGTCAATCACTTGCGGCTTGAATGCTGAAAAGTTAGTTAACTGCAATCTTTAGCTAGATACTTTGTGACCGAATGCACTACTACGAAAACGGTGGTTGATACGACATCATTTCTCGAAGAGGTCTTTCTGGTAACACCAATTGAATTTTGTATGGGTCTGGATTTATAGGAACTGCCTGGCCCTGGAGACGCGGCAGCATCAATTGTGGCCAGTGGAAACTTGTCTAAATCGACAGGCCACATTATCCTTTACAATGGAAGCGAAGAGCAGCAGCCCCAGACTGTCAGGCAGCTCAGCCTGGTCCCTGTCAGTCCGCAGGTAATGCGAGCGTGCCATTGTCTTGGGCGAAGTTAACTTATCTATTACTAGCTGCTCAGCGAATGGGCCAGCGTCTCCTTGGACTGCCCCGGGCAGCAATGTCGCACGGGATACACCCTATTCATCCAAGGAATATACAATCCTGTCGAGGTCATGGTCCGACTACTCTTTGACCTAGTTCTAGCTATGCCTCAGCTCGGCGGCTTGCCAGCTCACCCTGTAACGGTCGCTGAGCAGACGCAGCCAGAGCCGGTTTTTCTCTTCAGCCTCGAGAATCTCGCTGCGGGAGCGCGTGCAGCGGTGGAAGCTCCAGCAGCACGTCAGTTATTCGTATACGCGGGCGGAGGCCGGAACTCGATGACGAGTCGCATCGCCAGCGCCAGCAAACGCCGACCAGAAAGCAGAGGCAGGCGGCAGCAGGAAGGACCACGGGCTGCAGCTATGCATCCGGTCGTGTGTCTGTACTGTCTGTCTGCTCGGGTCGACTGTCAGTCAACGGAGCCTCAGTGCGACCCAAAGTGTCGAATGGCAAAGGCGGACACGTCCAAGACATGACGGATGCTAATGGTGTGGCAATAACAAATGACCACGCTGGAGGCATTAGCAGCCCTCTGACGAATCTTCGCAGCCAATCTCGTTTGGCTGAAACACCTCGAGATGGCGATAAGGTAGAAGCCAAACTAACCTAATCTGGCTTCGTAGAGCATATTGTAGATTGTAAAGTATCTGATAACGGAGCGCTAGGAAATGGCACAAACGTGCGGGACCGCTCACACTAGTTATCAGACACAGAAGCCCGCAGTAACGCATTTGAGCGCTTAAAGCGTCGACAAGCAACGTTGAGATTGCGAGATTGCTTGCAAACTAATCAGTCACATTATCTATATGTCTCTTCATATAGCGTACATAGATAGATTGTCGGAGATATTTATTTTCCGAGACGTTGCGATGTAATTACACGGTCCGTCATATACACACCTGCATCCATATGTGCAGAGCTGTTACATATCACTCAAGGCGGACAAAATCCTCGGTGTAATATGTGTTCATCTTGACTACAAGCAGAAAAATACAAGTCAAGGATGCACACACAGCTTATTGAAAACAGAGATATCTAAATTACAAGCTAACGTTTATTAGGGCCGAGCTCCGGAAACTCTCTGAACTGAGATTCACTGGAGATAAGCTCACTTTATTACACTTAAAGACAGCAACTGAAACGAGATACACACATTGTGATGGGTGCGAGCAGAGCGCAATGAGTAGCTCTACTCGAGGAGTTCTTCTAATCAGAGGGTACTCTTCAATTCACTGCAAGGTGCTCTGCCAGTTTACTACAAGGTGCCATGCAATTTTACGACAAGGTGCTTGCGATGTTACAAAAGCGCGCCCGTCCGATTTTCCATAAAGTGCCCTTTCTTTATTTAATTATTTAATTTACTTAATTTTCTTTCTATATAATTAATGCCAAAATGCAAACTTACGCATACTGCATCACTCACAGCAAGCTCTCACAAAGCCCAAGCGGCGAGATAGGACACATTCTTCTGCATTGACGGCACTCACGCGTTCCTACACACAAGTGAATCGTGGATACTTGTCGGGCTGGTAGTTATCCTAACTGGATTGCTGGATTGCCCTTTAAAAAAAAAGAGCAGCTGATTTAGCAGCCTCGGTATTTTAGAAGCCGAAGAGCCGTCATGGTTTTCATCTTGCATGCTGCAGGTGCAGGACTCGAGCCCACGACTAGGGTCTTCGTGGCGAAGTCCGAGTACCTTACCACTGGACTAAATACGCGAGCCCTCTGATAAGAGCAGTAGAATTAGAAACCTCTGAAGCTCAGTGGTTAGGCCTCTGGTAATAAAAATCGATGGCTGCATGTTCATATACGGCCTAAGGTGAGTCTTTCCAGTGCCAATAGATCAACCTCAGGTTATCTTCAGACTCTGAATTTTTAAGTGTAAGACCATGTTTCTAATGGATAGCCTGTGGTAGGCGGACCTTTGAAAGTAACCGGCAAGCCTTTGAATGCAAGTCAGAGCTTAGCTACTCGTGAAATCTCTCCGAGAGCCGGAAGAACACTCGGAGCGCGCTACGACTGTGCTATGGAAGAAACTATATGCAGAGCTTGCCAAGTCTAGGCGAGATGCTAGCGGTCGAGATTAAATGCGCTTTCGCAAACCTGAGGCTCCTGAATTCCCTTACAGCTACAGTCCACCAATGGGCTGCCAGGCGATATTGCCCTTTAGCTAGCTGTACCGAAGAACTGCATTCGCAGCCCTCACTATTGATCGCTTGAGCTTTGCGATGTTACTAATATTTTATGCTACTGATTCTTCCTGCAATCACCACCTCCCTCTTTGAGAACCTTAGAAGCAGGACAGGCATAATTTGGAGACCCCCATTGGCAGGAGCTAGGCTGTAGTCCCTGTACACAGTCGGCGCAGGTAATGGCCCCCATCCGATCGACGTTTCAGTCGTATTCCTCTTAGAAGCGTTGGAGGCAAGTCTCTCTAGACGTGTGTCCGCTCAATTTCTGATCTTGGTCAGCGTGCTGTGAGGGCTTAGCTTCTGATTTGTGTATTTTCCAGTAAGACTGCTCCGTCGGAAGGTTTTTCGTCTTTACGCTTGTATTGAACACTGTTGATAGAGCCTCGCAATTAACTTACACATTATAGGCTTTTGCCGAGAAACAGCGTAGGTATCCTGGCCGGCCAAGCCAATCAGTTCGGGATGTAGGTTCTGATTCATTTTTTCCCGCAGGACTCGGAAAGCGTTGGAGCAGCAAGAGTGATCGATATCCTTTACTACGCGGTCAGGCTGCCGCACATGAACTCGGAAAGTCCGCTAGCGAGCAGCAAACTGGCGGTGAGCACCGATGCAGCGTGTGCTGCCCCGCAAAATAGCAGCTGATCTCTGCCGTCCTTCAATTACTCGGCCGCCGTGGCTTTGACGAAGGCGCTTATGGATGCAGTGGTGGCGAGAATGGGCAGAGTTGCTCTGGTCAGCCATTAATCCATTCGATTGCCTAGTAAGCGAATGCACCGCCCATCCGAAACCTCTATCCGGGATCAGAACACTAGCAGCAGCTATCAATTTATCGGTGCTTTCTTTTTGGCGCTTTGGCTCCAGGAGTCGACGGATCGGGTCGAGCTATGCAACCAGCTATCCGGCACCGAGCAGCAAATCGTCATGCAGACAAAGCAGCGTAACAAAGCGCTCAAGTACTGCCGCCAGCTTCAGGCAATGGCCGGCGGCGGCGTGGAGGCGAGAAAGCAAAGGGGTAAGATTCGCCTTTCGACTGAGACTTTGACCGAGTGACGACTGACGACGCATCCCGCTAAAAAAATTTTAACTTCCATGAAGCTCCACCCCTCCCCGCAAGCAGCGTAAGCATGTTACGCAAATGGGCGGAAATCTGGAAAAACTGCTAAAGTGACGCACGCGCGACAGTGAGACGTGTCGCGGGGGAGTGATAAGAGTGCCGTCGCTTTGACTATAGACACTGAAATCCACTAGCATCGAGCCGGATCGGATCAGTGTATTGATTGGAGCGATCGAATCGACCCGATTGGCCTGTCAGCGACGATTGAAGCAGCCCTTACTTTGTGGCAGTGGAACGTGCTTCGAAAAAACTGATCCTAACCCCCCCTTATTGCATGAACTGGAAACCATGGACTTAGAAATTCGTTTATCAGTTTAGCAGAATTCGACGAAGCTCGCGCCTTCTAACAGGAAGGTTTCTTCGTAGGCAAGCTTAATATTAATAGACATTAGACATATTAGTATAATATAACTCATTTGTATAGCGCCCTAAGATAATGTAATTTGTATGCAGGTGCTTTACATATGCCACGGGGCTTGAACCCACAACCTTGGCCAGACCTTCGTCGGGGCGAGCACCTTAACTACTGGTTGGATACGAATACATAGACATAGCACACACAGAGATATTAGCCACGGTTAGCTTGCACTTTAGGAGACAGTTCTGAAGCTATCGATAAAAGTCTGGAATAGGTGCGAACGTCGGCAACCGGAGCAATTACGGAGGGCTCATAGTGCGATGTCTGTAGGGAAGCTCGTCACTGTCTAAGGTTTCCCTCTAAATTATAACCTTCATATGCCTCTATTAATTGATTGCTGGAATTTCTGGAGCCATGGCCGCCAATGGCTTCATAACTCCTGAAAAACCTGCCGCTCACTGTCTTCTCGCTCAATTGTTTCTGTCCATTGAGACAAATCATCAGGGAAGGGGGGCCGCTGTAACTTTAGCAAAGTTACAGCTTGAAGGGAGGCCTAAATTTCTGTCCTATGGACTACGGACGGCCAACTAAATTATCGCCTGCGCCTTTGATAATTAAAAGTTTTCATATTTATAGCGGAGCAAATAATTTACTTTTTGGGTATGTGAACCTATTTATTCCTAATGGAAAAGCCTTGTTAAAACTTTTTGACTGCTCCGAAACTAGCTAATTGTGATTTAAAACTGATTAGAAATTCAAGTAAGTATTCGGCCTGGCGGTGGAGTATTTTCTTTTAGAAACGGCCGTTTTTTGCGAGCCGTTCTTCAAGCACCGTCATTCTTTTGTTAGGCACTGGCTTCGGTTTCGGATTAAATAATGTCGTTCAGCCTTTTGCATTTCAAGACGAAGCGATTCCACGATAAAATAAGCAGCTAGAGAAAATGCAGCCTTACAGCGTATACATACCTAGTTTCAGACGCATATACAGGCTGCATGTAATAATACTAAGAATACTGATACACTTGATAAAGCGCCCTCAGAGAAATCAATCTCTTTCTAGGCACTTTACATTTACTGAAAAAGAATCACGCTCGAATGTAACTGCACATACACGTACATGTATACAGGTATGTACAGTACGTAAAAATTGGTATGCAGCCTGTAACTCTGCAATACACCGAAGGCTGAGTAGGTGCTATGCGTTTTTTACGCGTTTTTTTACGCGAAAGTTTTCTGCAAGTCACTCAAAGCCTTCGAGGCTGCTGCTGTTAACGCGCAGCAGCAGCCTCGAAGGCAGTGCGCTATTGCTGTACACGACAATCAACCTAAGCAACTTTGAATGTCCGTACGTGCACAATACTCATTCGCTTCCTGGCGCTGACCAATGAGAAGAAAACTAGCGGATATATAAATACCATTGCACAAGTATTTAATACTTAATAATATAATTTCATTTGAACCATACCAAAACCTAGAAATTACCGTAAGTGAAGAAGTACTAAACTGGTCCAGCAATTAGTCCGGAACGAAAGAGGTCAAATCATTTGAGCGAGCATGCTAAGAAAAACTGAGAGGGCCACTCGCGACCACTGGTTAGTTAATCGTAGGGTTAGTAACGTTCCCTGAATCATGAGCACCTGCTCATGAGCACATGCAACGGCGAGAGAAAAAGAGGAAGCTCGTATTTTGAAGCTCAGCGAATATGTGGTCAACGAAGTTTTAGTGCAAAGCCCGAGACTTACGTAATTTTTCACACTATTGGCTAGTAATAATAACACAAGTTTATAAGGCACGAAATAGGGCAAAATCTCTTTCTGGGTGGTTGAAGTACCATTATAACGTGTCTCAGAAACTATGAATTTATGAATTTATTTTAAAGTTTAAATTAATCTGATCTAAAACGATTCCCGCCGAAAAGAGCAGGCTGTTTTCATACGGCAAGAAATGTCTGTGGATATTTCGTAATGTGGGGCAGATTTTGTCATGTAGGGCATGCGTGTCATATATGCTCGTCAATGCGTGGCGTGCAGCGGCTCAATTATTATCAACAGCGTTCGACCGCAGAGCTGTTTTTGAGAAAGCCGTCGGTGACGTCGTGGAAGCCAGCGACAAGCTATCGCTTCTCACCAACACTAAAATGCATCTGCAGGTGAGGAGATCGCGTGGTCATCGCGCGCTTGAGAGAGAGAGCGCGAGCAGGAGCAGTGAGCCTGCGACTGCTGCGACCGGGGGCCCAGCGAGCCTCAATGTGGGATTCAAGAATTGCTGTACAATCTTTTCTAGTACTGCCGCTGACCTGGCGCACTCGCATGCGTGGCGCCCGGACTCTGCAAGCGTTTTTAATCTGAAGTTGGACGGCCTTATTGAGCAGTCTACCAGAAACTGTAGGCAAATAAAAAGCCGGTGGAGAGGGCGTGGTAGGACAACTGCCTTTAGTGGGATATGATACTGAAGCTACTGGTTTAATGCGTTTCGCGATTTACAAGTCCATATACCAATACTCTGCCGCTCTCGACAAGGGGTTTGCAAACTGGCCTTAAATGGCGCGCTTGGGCATGGGAGAAGATCCTGGAGGGCTGCATGAAAATGCAGTCCGCGTAAATTGCAGCTGCAATTTGGTGCTACAAGTCGGAACTCGGTCGATCGCGGACCGGCGACATAACCACTGCTAGACGTCCGCTGATCAATGCAGGGAGATAAATCCACAAAGCAGGGCCACAGACGGTGCTACTCTTACTTAACGCATTTAAATGAGTGCACGCTGCCTTAGCGGCAGTTGAAATGCTGCGGCAGTTTGATATCACTGATCAAACATTTGCCATTAAGTGAGAACCATATATTTGTACATACAAACACGCACAAACATATATATAATAAAGTCAGTCGATCCGTCATTGCCATATATATATATATTGATCCGTCATTGCCATACATATTTATATACATATATATATATGTGTGTGTATGTACAATATAGAAATATATGTATGGCAATGACGGATCGACTGATCCGTCATTGCCATATATATATATATATATATATATACATGGCCATATATATATGGCTTATATATATGGCCATATATATATATGGCCATATATATATGGCCATATATATATGGCCATATATATATATGGCCATATATATATATGGCCATATATATATATATATATATATATATATATATTTCAGTCACTATATCGCCGCAGCTTGCGGTCGGCAATAAGGAATTGATCAGCTGCAGGGTTCGAACTAACGACCTCAGTCGTACAATGCGAGCACCTTACTTCCTGGGCTGTCACAATACCTGAATATGTAGCGCTCAAAATGCTATAGGAATTTAGTCAGTGGTTTAGCCAGGAGATTTCAGGGGCATGTACTCTCCAGCGTAACACCCACATATTCTTTGTGGCTTTGTGGTGTTACAGACAGAGATGCATTACATGACATGATGTACCCTCCTGCAGCGACCTGGGCTGCCCCCTAGGTCGGACGGGGGCAGGATCTGAGGCAGGAGCAGTCTTGTTCAGACATGGGTACGGGTTTCTTATAGGGCCACTTTATTTGAAAACCCGCTTCGCGCGGATTTATGCAGTCAACAATTTCCAGAGTCGTCGACTGCCTTGGAGACCTAATGAATGATGTCTTGCACCCGTACATACAAATCATTGCTCCGCCCCTGACTATATTGGAGTTACAATGCAAACGAATTATTTTGCTCCTGGGTTTAAGCCTCTTAAAACGGATGTGTGATTCAAAATATGAGTCCAATTCAATTCATTTCACTGTCAGTCCTTATAGCTATATTTCGATAATCACTGTAGTTTGCATCCTATTTACTTTTATATTATTGTCTACTGCCAAACATCCTGCTATATTGGAATTTGTTTTGCGTTGGCTGCACATATGCGGGCTCACATTCGATCATTTGTCTATCTCGAAAAATGACTGTAAGGACATATCCAACGACAGTGCAGAGAGAACGAGAGAGAGAGAGAGAGAGAGAGAGAGAGAGAGAGAGAGAGAGAGAGAGAGAGAGAGAGAGAGAGAGAGAGAGAGAGAGAGAGAGAGAGAGAGAGAGGAGAGAGAGAGAGAGAGAGAGAGAGAGAGGGAGAGAGAGAGAGAAAGAGAGAGAGACATAGAGAGAGAGAGACAGACAGAGAGAGAGAGAGACAGAGAGACAGAGAGAAAGCGAGAGAGAGAGAGAGAGAGAGAGAGAGAGAGAGAGAGAGAGAGAGAGAGAGAGAGAGAGAGAGAGAGAGAGAGAGAGAGAGAGAGAGAGAGAGAGAGAGAGAGAGAGAGAGAGAGAGGGGGGAGAGAGGGAGGGAGAGAGAGAGGGAGAGAGAGAGAGAGAGAAATAGAGAGACAGAGAGACAGAGAGACAGACAGAGAGAGAGAGAGAGAGAGCGAGAGAGAGAGAGAGAGAGAGAGAGAGAGAGGGAGAGAGAGAGAGAGAGAGAGAGAGAGAGAGAGAGAGAGAGAGAGAGAGAGAGAGAAGAGAGAGATAGAGAGACAGAGAGAGAGAGAGAGAGAGAGAGAGAGAGAGAGAGAGAGAGAGAGAGAGAGAGAGAGAGAGAGAGAGAGAGAGAGAGAGAGAGAGAGAGAGAGAGAGAGAGAGAGAGAGAAAGAGAGAGGGAGAGAAAGCAAGGACACAGTTCAACTTTTTGTTTTCTTTTTCTGACAGAAGATAGATAGATAAGCATGAATTGGCATCTTGTCTGAGGCAAACGGGTTGATACATTTTCATATAAAACACGGATACTCACGGACGAAACGTGGACAACGAAAGCAGCGGCTACCATAACCAGGATGGGCGCGTAGTAGCCGGCACTACTTTCAGCTACAGCTTGCAATAGTGTAGCTGCCCATGAGATCGGCTCTGTGCTGTTGAAGATGCTGCTGGCGGAACAGAGCGGACTTGACGTGGGGCTAGCCTGCTCGCTCGCAGCCGCCGACCGAAGCCGGCCTTTGGTGCTGCCCAGCGAGTCGTCCAGCGAGGCTGACGTCACACTTTTGCTCTATCACGAGAGCCGCGATTGGAGCGACCGTCATCTGCGGCTGGAGCGGACAGCGACGACGAGCCTGCACGCAGGCACCGCTCTGGGCTTGAGCTCTTTGCTGTATGCGAGGTGAGACCCAGGAACGAGCCGCCGGAGGTGAAAGCTGCCTTTGTACAAGCAGCTCACACATCTGACGAGCGCTGTCGGTCCAGAGAAAATAGTTCGTTCAATCAAAAAGGATTTTTTTTCACATCGGTGCTGCAATTATCTTCTTCGAATAATGGTCCCACACATTAGCAGCGATTCTTAGAGGTTTTTGCAACAACGCACTTAAGTAAATGAGAAAAAAATAAGCGACCTTTAAGCATGTGGAAAAGTACGCGAACCAGATGAGACGCACGGTTTACACTGCTCTAACTTATTCCTGCTGTCTTCCTACAATATCTTTAGTTGAAACTCTAATAACCAGAACGGGGGTGTAATTTTTAGGAGGCTTGTTGGAAACAAGGGCGCACGGATCTACAGATTTGGCTAACGCTTACGGAAAAGATAATCTAATAACCAATCAGAACGATCCTCAAGTGCCCGCTTTCATCGAAAGTGACGGCGGATATAGTTCGTGGATTTACGTTTACCTAGACAGGAAATTTTAAAGAGTTACTCATAGCTCTGACTGAAAAAGGAATTAGAATGACGCAGAAAAGCAATAATTTTACAAGCCAAATTGCACAACTTTGGTGTTTCATGCCTGCCGCCATTTTCTTATCCTCAATATTAAGTAGACCTGTACCCAAATCAGGGCTTACTTCCAATGATACATCTGTGGGTGGACCTTGTATGAAGAAGGTAGTAAGGCCCCAACCCCCGCTTATTCGGAAATTCTAGAAAAAGTATAGGGAAAAAAATACAGGAAGAAGGTAGGGCCGTATAAACCCAGCTTTGCCTCGGAGCGACACCGGCGCTTGCGAGTCAGCTGTTGCAATAATTGCAACAAGTACTTGCAATAATTTCATCCAATAAATGTGAACGCACGCGGTATTCAAGCATTGGCCGGAAGGCAGGCGGCAGGGTGACCGAATGAACTCGATGGAATGCTCTGCCTACTAGCGAGCAGCTGCCAGTAGCCTACAACCTTGGTTCTAATTCGACAGCACATACCCCCATTTCGTTCTTGCGGGGCCGCTACGACAGTCATTTGAAACCATCTCATCTAGTCGGGCTTTCTTCGAGTGCTTAGGTTAGCTGCCCATCGCAAGTTGTTTCAGCCTCTACGAGACAACTTGCGGATGTTGTAGTTTTTTCAATTGATTGCTCCCTCGTCCTGCTTCGTCCCTCCGGCAGACCTGTATCGCGGTAAAGGTGACAGCAGTCGCGTAGCCTATTGCAATCTGCATTGATGGTCGCAGAATGGCACAACAATAAATGGCAATAGGAAACTGTAGGATCTAATAGATTCAGCCATCCTTGTGACTTAACAAAAGAAAATAGGATGCGAGAACGTTGAGACAACTTGTGTGTACATATTTAGATTTTTAAGCTGTGCATTCGATGGTTTTATTGTCTACGAGCTTGATAATTATTATTAGCGCTCATGAACTAAAAAAGCCTATAATATGGTTTTTCCAACGACCTGTCATTGCTGAGCTATCACAAGTGGAGCAGGCTAGTTTCCGTGTCGGCCTCAGCACTGGCTTGCACCGGGGCTGATTACCACAGTGATTTAGTCGCAAGAGAGAAAGAAAGACAAAAGCTCAATTACGATGCTCAGGTCAACATGGCAGTACAAAGTCTTCCAGTAAATAATTCCGGAATTAGTACATCTGTCTGAATCTTCAAATCATGTGCAAATGTTTGCTTTTTAAGCAATAGGTTTTGACAAATTCAAATGTGCATGGACCCTGAATGTTAGACAAATTACCAGTGGCAGTTACCTTATTGTGTGCTTATTTTTTCACACGCTAACCATTAATTTTAAGGAGATTAGTCTTTGAGGAACATGAGCAACGCCTCAATGTCAGGGAGTTCAACGTAGGCAAGATGTGCTTAAAATTGTAGAGATTGAAAATTTCTTAAAGAATACAGCATCGCTTACTTGCACTTAAACAAATTTGCCTAGTTATAATAATAATAGTGCACTTGATAAAGCACCCTCAGAGAACCCAATCTCTTTCTAGGTGCTTTTCATACGTTGAAAAGGAAACGCGATCGAATGGTGAGTGGTATCATACTTGATAAACAAAATGAATAACATGGTTAGGGTGACATGCACAGGGTCAGCATGCAAGTGTGGTTAGTGGCAGCATGCGCAGCGTCAGAACGCATAAGCACATAAAGGACGAATCACAGGGACCCACTAAATGCTGTCCTAAATAGGTGCGTTTTTAAGTTACTTTTAAATGTTGTCAAGTCAGGGGATGTCGTGACGCAAGTCGAGAGTGAGTTGCAGGCTTTGGGATCATACTAGCTAAATGCACAGTCTCGAAAGGGTTTGAGGTTTATACGAGGTATTGGTAAGCAGTTAGATTCCGAAAAAGTGGGAGGTACGATGCTTGGCCTGGTGGGGGAGTAGATCTGATAGATAGGCTGGAGCCAAAGAATGAAGGGACCTAAGAGTGAGCGACAAAACCTTGAAGTCGATCCGTTGTTTGACTGATAGCCAGTGCAGGTCGGCGAGAAGTGTGTTGTGATGTGGCCACTGCGACGGTCACGACAGAAAAGCCTAGTTGCCAAGTTTTGCACCAGCTGTAATCGCTTGATGCACATGCCGGTAGGCCAGCAAGCGGTGAGTTGCAGAAGTCAAGACGGGATGTCAAAAATGCGTGGACCAACTTAAATGTGGTATCCTTACTTAGACAAGCCCGAATTTCAGCAATTTTATGTAGCTTAAAATAGGCAGACTTGACTGTGGACCTCATATGTTCGTCTAACGAACGGTCACCTTGGAGCATGACACCCAGATAGTTAAACAAAGCTTCCAAGTCCCAGCAGTTGTGGGCTCCACTCTAGCCAGACGTAAGCGTGAGTGAAAGCCGCCGCCGCCACTGCTTTTCTCTCCTGGCGAGCTTCTCACTTCGCCTTTGGACTTGCTTTTCTGAGTCACAGTAGTTCCATCACAGAAGACGACGCTGCCGCTCGAAGTCCGAAATCATGCCACGTGACGTATAGACCCATCTTGCGGCCTTGCGGCGTGACGGACTTTCTCGCTTTAATTAGTAGAGATAGAAATGAGGCTGTTTAATCAGCAATTCCTTATTTTTTATAGTAGATGCTTGAGTACAACATTAACCTATCTGCATTGTGGTACTAGTAGTTACTTTAACTAAACCGTGAAATTAGGTTTGAATATAGATCGTGAGCTACAAACATTCTAATGTTTAGCTGAGACCTGTTCACTGGAGTCACTGGTTCGTGTGTAATTATGCTCATGTCGTTAATGTTTAATGTACGTTGTTTTTCTCAGGGACTCTATTTTAGACCAGTATATTCATCAATTTTTCATCTCCTATCGATACTTTATTGCACCACATCAGCTCCTCGATTTCATTACTGAGAAATACATGGCTTCCTTTCGGTAAGTTTTACTTCACACAAAGCAAATGCTGTGTCTGTTGAAACAGCAATCGATGTGGCTTACGCTCTACTAATATCTCTGATCTACTATAGAGGCTGTCATTGCAATTGCACATAAGCTGATTATTTTGAAATTTTAAAGCTCTTATTCGTTGACCGTACACAATAGAGTAGTTTTGTGGAACTTTCAAACGACTTTCGGACACTGGTTAATTTTGCGGATGCGTAAATGCGCATCTTACAGAGCATATATCCGAGAAAATGTTCAAAATCCGCTCGCTACTCGTAGACTTGGCAAAGCCGAAAACAGCAGGGATACAATGATGTATTTCTGATAGCTGTGCATTGTTGGTACTACGGGCTCACAGCAGAAAGTATCATATACCATAATTGACTTATAAAAATTCTAATTACGACAGGTTTTTACAGTGAAAATATATTTCCTAATTTGGGGCTGGTTGTAAACGCAGATAACGTTGCGGAAATAAGAAAAAATAGCCTATCAAGCAATATATTTTTAAATTCTTTATAATGAAAGTTCCGTCTATGAAAGGCATCTAGAGATTGCAAATTAATTGCAAGAACACGATTTAGTTACACGGAAGATGTGAATACATTACTATTAATTCGCATAATTGCAGGCCTCCTCGGCGAACTTCGGAAATCAATGACAACTTTCCACTCAATTACATCGCGTCAGATGTCGCCGAAAAAATGCAGACTCGTTCCTTAGATCTGCTGCAAACTTGGATCGAGGGATTTTACAGCGTGGATTTCAAATACGACAGCCGACTGGTTTCAGCGCTCGCTATCTTCTATCAGAATCAGGTCAGTGCTCGCTGTCAGCGTAAAAAGGAAAAAGTCCGTTAGCCCTGTACAACGGCACTTCATCTTCTCATTAGCTCCAGTATTGGCGAATTGCTGTACGAGCTTCGCGGCGTGACTCCGCTGCCACAGGTGTTGCGTCATCATCCAACTAGAGCCGACACCGCAATTCGACTGATGCAGGACTACGACCTTGGCCTCTGCTGCGACGTTGGTGCTGGTGCTGCTATTCAAACCAAAGACTACACGGCATTCCTTCGAGAAGCAGTGGAAAATGGAGCGACCGTGCCGAAGAAGGTAGCGGAAGGCCGGCACTCCAAGCAACTCCTGGCTTTCTGCTACATCTCAGAGCTTGGAGCGCTAGCTGCTGAGTGCGGGGAGGGGGAGAGAGCAGAGGAGCACGCCGGTGCTCCACATGCGTGCTCCGCGGCTCTCCGATTGCTCGTTTCTCGACCAGAAACTTTGAGCCTCGTTCTCGCTCTCCGTGGGGTCTCGAGTATTCACTAACGTTGCTGGGCGACAAGAAGCGGCGCATGACTGTCGTCAGCGGAAGACACGCCCGAAAACTGGTTGCACACTTGCTGAGCCAGGTGTGCCGTAATGGGTGGTCATACTTTCACAGACGACACAGCAAGCATGAGCAGGACACCCCAAGCAAAATGGCGTCGCACTCGCAAAGCTAGATCTTTCTATAAGACTGTCGTTATTTTGACAACGGCAGCGAGCGTGGCCTGGGTAAGACCAAATTCAATCGTCGCTTGGCCACCATTTTACTACCGTTTGCAGACGCTGGTGAAGGTCACGATCAACGCTGGCAAAGAAACCCTGCGGTATGCGATTGGCCCGCACGGTCTGCTGTCGTTAGATCGACCTGTGTCCACTGTCCGGCCGCTTCACGAGCCAGCTGCGACAAGCGCGCTCAGCATGGACAGTTTCTCGCTGGACGACTACTCGGTGCAGACGCTTTCGGAGCAGCTGACTCTGATTGAGCAGGTGAGCGAGCACGTCGCGGCAATCTATCGACCGTGGGTACCCGACAGCTGTCTTTCTACGCTCATAGTCACAGCTATCTCTGGCCACACTGTAAAGGTGCCTCCTGACGAATTTCGAGCTAGCAGCCAACTATAGACAAGAGACAAAGGAGACAAATGTATATATATAGACAAAGGGGATCAATGCTTGGTCAAAGCAGGGAAAACTCCTTAGCCGCTTAAGCTGCGTTGAGACGGTCGGGTCCGTCTTGTTTCTGTCATGCCGCTCTCCTGCATCGGTCTTCCTTGTTCTTAGTAGTTTACACGATCGACTGGCCGTCCGTATTGCTTCCTTTTTAGCCACATACTAGCTCCGCCTCAAGATGGTCGTAGGGAAAATTTTCAGCACTACTGAGGCAGAAATTGGCTCCATACGATGCAAGTTCAGACTAATTTAACCTTATCGGCAATAGTCTTTATCGATTGCCGCTTCGTGATCTGATTCCTATATGAAGATCTCGAAGTTTCCCATAAACAGGGATTCACACGGAACGCCTCGGCGATTTCGCTGGTCGCGTCATTCGCCGTGCTTTTCAAAGCAACGAAGAAGGCGTGCGCTGGGCCTAGTGCAGAATTGGTCGCTTTTTGTGTCTTGCTTCCACTATCCGACAAGTGGAACATGCAGCTCAGCTTCCTCGTCTGCGTTCAGGCTTCCAGCAGCAGCATTGAACCCCTTCACCAGTCTTGACGACGTATGCACCGAAGGCTGGAAGCTAAAATGAAGCCGGCTAGAAGCGATACGGGCCGCTGCCGCTCCTAGAGCTGCTAGCCCATTGAACTATCACTATATATGCGAAGCATTCATCAATCCGAGCCCATTCGAGCGGTCGTCGTATGCGACGGGTTTTCGAAAGCAATATATATACTCGCTTAGCGGGTATTGCTTCCAGCAATGAAGACAAAATATTTGTTGAGCTCTAGTTACCCACGGCCTTTACGTTCAACATAGCTTGGCATTCTGAGGGAGCGTGCTGCTACAGATATTCGCTTTTAGACTGATGCTTGGAGCTCGTTCTCTTTGCGGATATTATGATTTAAACTAATGACTGATATATGTCTTCTTTGCAGACTTACTTTGAGCGATGTCACCCAGTGTATTTTATGAACTCAAAAGCACAAGGAATTGGCGTGTCATTGGAAGTGCCTGCTACCATCATCGTCTCAAGGTAGCAAAGGGAGAATGGGATTAGGTGTGCGCAGGTCTCATTTTTTGAGCCATTTACAATGCACAAGCTGATATCTGTTACCCTACTTCTGGTATGGCATTGCTCATATATTTATGTATATTTGTTGATTGCATATAAATATCCATTGTGTGTATTCAGAGTGCCTAAAGCATTAGTAGCTGATGACTTTCTGGGCTGAATTTTATTTCTAAGAGCTTTTGGTTTTGAGTGCGTCACGAATGCAGGGACGTACGCGATGGCCCAGAGCTATCAAGTCCACGTATCGGTCTGCCATTGACTTTTTTCACCCAACGTTTCTTGATATATGACAGTTTCGTATACTAGCAGACTGCTCTCCATTTTAGGAACGATTCAACATTATCAACCTCGGGAAGTCATCTAGATTCTCCAGTGTGCGGCAGTGGCAGCCTGTTCGTAGCCTCCTACACACAGGACGCCGTCATACATTACATGATAGACCGCGCTCAGAGTATATCTCACTGGGTGGCAGCTGAGCTCGTAAGCTGCAGCGGTGTCAAGGTCAGTTCGTAATAGTTGCTTCCGATCGCACAGCTGCCCAAAGCTCGTCGGGCACCGTCGCAGTAACAGTGCTCGGTAGGTAGAGCTGCAGAGCAGTCCAGTGTCATCGTGTGCACTACTTGCGACTACAGCAGAGTGAATCATAGCAGGAATGCATACAGGTGTGCATGTGTGTGAGGTGCGATCTCAGACAGACAGTGGCGACAAGCACTGCAAAGAAAAGTCAAATTTCAAGCCACGTTACACGGTCTAAATTGTCTGCTGTTGGAATACTCTGTCTGTTGGATCCATAATTGCCGCGTCACAAAGGGCACGCTCGCCGGGCAATCGCGCTCGTCTCAGCAGCAAGGTGCACGATGTTATGCGACACATCTGATTCAGTGTGGCGTATTGGTTCAACAGCTTTCAGCCTTACTAATTGCCCAGCTTCATGAATTAGTAGGCATTCAGGGTTGACCTATCTATAGACCTGAAAATCAAGTTCAGCTCCAGCAACGGCAGCTTGCTTAGTCCAGGCTTGCCATTCTGCATCCTCCAGCTATTCCCTACGGTATGCAAGCTATTTTAGAAGATATTGTATATAATTGCATAGCACCCTCAGAGAACCTGACCTCTTTCTAGCAACTACACATGCGCTGCAGGTGGATCAGTATTAACAGCCGTCTCAATCACCTTGCAGGTGAGTCTAATTGTATTGCAGACAGTTTTCATTGAAGAACACGCTTTCGAGGCCTTTCTGTACACCTGGGTGAAATATGGGCAATGCAACGGCACTGCATTCAGAATTAGTTTGCGACAGACTTATGGCTGCAGCCGACCGTTGACAGTGTAGCTGTGCGCATTGCTTCCCAGTGTCTGTGTTTGCGACAATATGTACGACCACTGTCGGAGTCAAGTGCCAAGCAAGTGGCACCAAGCTGGCGTCGAACGGCGGCAAGATGCGCCATATGCACCATATGGGTGTGTTTTTATTTTCAGGCGCAGCTTGCACGGCTGAAGAAGTTCATATGCATAGCAAGGGTCTGCCGGGAGATACGAAACTATGCTACGTGTTCAGCTGTTCTAGAAGGGCTTGAAAACATTATTGTCAGACAACTCCCGGTGAGAAAATTGATGGCGCGAGCTTTCAGCAACCTACTAGTTTTGCGTCCAACTTTGCGACAGTGATTGCTGCCCGATATAGCCCAAAGACGGCAAGAGCATTTCTTTTTTTATTTTTAGCCTGCCACAACACGGTGACTAACTAATACCCTTCGATGGCGTGCAGATGACTACCCAAATGAATGTCGTGCTAAACACTTAGTTTAAAGTTACAGCCTTTCTTTGCTGTTGAGGCTGGGATTCCTCACAAATATCCCAGTCATCTCAAGTGCAAGTTTGAGATCAATAATCTCTTACATAATTTGAAGATTATTCCTTAAAAAGTAAATAAACACTTCCGGCAAGAAGCTAAGAAGGCGGAATCGTTCAATGGGCCGGCTGCAGCGATATTTACTAGCGATATTTGTCTTGTTCTGATACAAATGCGTACGATCCTGTATTGTAAGACCCACTGTGCGTGTTGTGTCATCTAACAGGTGAGAAGGTAACTTTAAAAGGATGGAAAGATTAATAGAGCACGAGTCAACAAAACCTGAATTATAAATTATAAATATATTATAAATTATACAGTGCCGAACTAGGCGTCAAAGAGGCCCGCCATGGTCCGAAATGTCAATCGTGTGACAGGCCATGGTCTTAGAAGCATCGCAAAGAACGGGCCATGATTCGCAGATTATCGGGAAGCGCTCCAAATGAATAGCTGTCGCACCTATCTAACGTATCGCCAGCGCACTTCTTTCCAGAGGGAAGAGCCGTAGGGACTACTTTATCAGGTTTTTGTAAGCATGACCGGCCCGTCATGAGGTATGCCCAGCTAAGAAGTAGCCCTGGCAAGCTTCTTTAATCCTTTCGGTCAGGTGCAGGCTCGAGGTGTAACTAAACAGCAGCTACTATGCAAATGGAGACCGACCAATGCCGACTGTAGCTGGCTGAAGTAGAGTCGACCAGCGTTGGTCGTAGCTCGCTGCAGTAGAACCGGCCCTGGTGCCGCCTTTCGCTGGCCGTAATGGAGCACGACATATTCCGCTTCTAATTCAAACCGCTTTAGATTTTCGTATAGGCTGCTCTATTATAAAATCAGCCCAACATCCTTTTACTTAAGGAGAATTTTAATCAGTGTGCACTATAAAAAAATATAATTCATTTATATAGCGCCCCAAGAGAACTTAATCTCTATTCAGGCGCTTCACATATGCCTCGGGGCTCAAGCCCACTACCTCAGCCAGACCTTGGTCGGGGCGAGCACCTAATCCGCTGGATCTTTAAAGATTGTCTTGTTTTCTGTCGATATTTATTCCTCTTAGAACTGCACTCTTAATATAGTACCTATAATAATAGTAATAACTCACTTGATAAAGCGCCCTCAGAGAACTTAATCTCTCTCTAGGCGCTTTACATTTGCTGTAAAGTGAAATGCAATTGAATGGTAAGTAAAAGCATGCTTGAAAAACAAACGATAGTCATAGTGCTGTTTATAGAATTCAGACTTTTCATTGTAATTAATTCTCACTGTAACCTTTTGATAAAAAATGATTTTTTATTTGGATCAAGAGAGAATACGTAATTTTTGCCTCTGTGCGGTATTATGGGGCACCGTGGTTTAGTGTTGCCATTTATATGAGCTTCTTAAATGACGAATCGAAATATACCATTGAAGGTATGCTGTATGCTTTCTATTCTACGATGATAATGATAATAACAATACTTTTTATAAAGCGCGATAAGAGAACTCAATCTTTTTCTGGGAAATTTACACTGGCTAGAGTTGTTTCGTGTGTGACCCTTAGTTTTAGCCCTGTGCTTATAGTCCACCGATAAGTTGCTTGCATTTCAAAACTCAGGTCGCGAGATTGAGCCCTGGGATTGGAAAATCTGTCAGGACCCACTGCAAGCTAGAATGGTAGCCGCAAAGGCTCTTCTGTCACTATATGAATGAGGCTGTTGAATCTATTATCAAGTTTTAATCAATCTAAATCGTTTGAACTCGTTCATTAAATGTCAGAGATATTTTCAAGGAATGCTTGGCAGTATGACCTCTACCGAGGTTTTCGAGAAAAAAAGTCGTGACTATTGTTGAGGATGTAAGGCACAGCAAGATTGTTTTCTAAACAAATATGCCTTGAAAATGATGGAAAGCACTGCGCAGGATGAACTTAACGTTTTCTTTTATGAGCATTGCCTAGTATGGATGCCTGCCGTGCATATAATTTGGCGCAGTAACCATCAAGAGTTCATACTAGGCAATAGTAGCTCGTAGTAGATAGTATGAGCTCGGCGTTTGCCTTCGCGAGCGCTTGCTAATATAACGAGTTTGGAAGTATAAGATTTAAGTCGGCTTCGAGTACCTGTGCTGCAATATTCCCTGCCGCCCGCTGCAGGTCTGGAAAGATGTCTCCTACAAAAGCATGGAGCAGCTCAACGCTGTAAAGGTGAGTGCCAATCCAAAACCTGAGAGCATTTGGAGATGCAGATGTCTCGAACTTCAATTTCCACGCTGGGCGTTCGAATCCGTGCAGCAGGCAAGTTCTCATTGGCTACTGCAAGCGGGGACTAATTGACGATAAAGGTTCCTCCACCGCCAATCAAGGAAGCTGCTAATTCAACTCACCGTTACTTTACTTTAATTCACGTTTTATTTTAAGTAATAAGAACGCTCCATCCCTTTCACTGCCTCCTATAACAACAAGCAAAAGTAATGGGTAGCTGAGTCAACAGCCTCAATTATGGAACGGTAGAAGACCCGTAGCTTCTATCAACCTGCTCACAGTGGTCAATATAGGATTGGCTGCTGCAGGACTCAAATGCACAGCCTGGGTCGTGAAGTTCAAGCACCTTATCCCTAAAATAAGACCGTTTCGATGTCTCCTACGGGTTTCGCCTCCTTTTAGAGCCTCGGCAGCTCTGCTGACCCACAGGGATATCGTAATTCAATATAATAGAGGTCGACAAACTCTGACCTTTAGGCCAGATAGGCCTAGCTAGTACTCCACTACGGCCTAACGCCGCCTCGAGTTATTTATTGTTGGATCCGGCCTAATTGAATTGTCGCAGTTTTGTTCCCTTTTATTACTGCTGGGTCAAGCTGTGGCGCGTGTCATGTTTGCAAATTGAATGCAACAGAAGCACCAGATTGAGGAGGAATTGTGAATGTCTGCCCCCAATCATTGCCGTGCGCGTCGGTTGCGACCGTTTGTTTTTTCGTCTGGCCGCGCCCACTAAGCCGGCCGACGCTGGCCCAGTGCGCCTCCTTGACCTCCTGAAATAGCCTAGTAGTCCGGAAAGTTTGCCAACCCCTACTCTAGAACCATTGGTAAATATTATCCATAACCACCGCTTGAGCCTGGAGTGCGACGATCTAGAATCCCCAAAATCATTCACTGGTAACCTTTTTAGATCTAGAACGCAGGATCGGCACGTAATTAATTTGGTGGCAAAATCGAACACGACTAGAGCTAGGTTGGTGTTTCGCCACAAAACTGGAGAGCTCAGTGGATGCTTTCCTTGATAATTTGTACAGCGTTTTCGCTTTGCACCCAACTTTTAAGAAAACAATGCTCACCATCCAGGAGTCTCCGCAGTCAGTTTCTGCTTGCTTGCTCGGTCCTTGCTCAACGAACGTGTGGCCAGCCGGTCAGATGACGGGGCGTGTCTCTTCAGGCCTAGTTCCAGTGGGCAGTCGGACGGTTGGACAATCTCAATAGAAGTACAGAGTGAGAGCGATTGGCTGGCAGTTCCATCGGTACTATCAGGTTAGAGAAAGGAAAAATTTGCGAAGCCATGGTGGCCATCAGTCGCTACCGCATCCAGCGTCGCTCGCTCAATAGAAGTGACTAGAAAAGGCAGCTTGCCAGGTTCTTATCTTGAAAGACTCGCTAAGGCGTCTGAATGAGTCGTCGTCTCAGAGAGTCTCTCCGCTAATTGTGGAGACGTGGGAGTTTCTACGCTCAGCATACAGCCTTTCAGCCTACTCTCCTTGCACTTCTTTCACCATTTCGGCGCGACACTCAATCAAATCTTCTTTCAGGCTAAGCTCCATGCTTGATAAATTCCGTGTCGCTAATATTTTGACCTGATCCCGGAGTTATTTAGGTCCAATGCGGCATATCATGCTTTAAAAATCAAATTTCCATTTTTGGACCGCCCTAGAGTGATCGAGTAATCTCTGCTGGACAGTACTGGCTCTGTGCTTTTCATTAGGTCTGTGAATTATAACGGATTGTATTGAATCTGACCCGGTAAAAAATAAATTGACAGCTACCTTCTTTGGATCATTTAGAGGTGCAAGTTAAATTTTGTTGAGCCTTGCATCTCCAGAAATATTAGCTTTTAAATTCCGGTACCGAATAATGTGACAGCGAATAGTTAATTTAAATGACATAGACATGCTAATGATTATTTCCCTGTGCCTTCATGCAATTTATGGTTTTTGCAAAATCATAACTATTAGGTCCTATCCTGTTGGGTGCTAGCAACAATTGATATATACATGTACCTGTATCTCAAAAAAACTTAAAATTCTGTCGCTCTCAAGTTACTTAAACTAAGTTGCCGAGCTGGTTTGGTCCAGCGGTTAAGGTGCTCGCCCCCCCCCCGAACATGGTCTGGCTGAGGTCGTGGGCTCGAGCCCGGAGGCATATGTGAAGCGCCTGAATAGAGATTAAGTTATCTTGGGGCGCTATACAAACAAATTATATTTTTTTATAAGATTACCTCACTCCCAGACTCCTGAAACTACTTTCAGCTTTAGTTCTCTATTAAAAGTATTATAATCTCGTGACAGTTGCAGTTCAAAGTTTCCTGCCTTCAAAGGGAGTACAGCGAAATAAAATCTTACCGTTGCACTCGCGATCTCTATAATGCTTAAAAACTCTGGTTATTATTTGTCAAATATTTTAAAAGGCTATGCTTTGGCGCGATTTGTTTGAATTGGTACCGTTTCAACTGTAGTCAATATTATCAAATCAGATAAATAGTATGAAATATATGATGCTAGTTAAAATTTTATAGCAGTCGGTAGTAATAATTGGTCATAAATATCTGCCTTTGATATCCTAAAATCACAATGAGACTACAAAAAAGCAATAACTTATACTCGACAAAAAGTTCAGACATTTAATAATATATTCGATTGTTGATTTTATTCCCTGCGGCAAAATGCCTCAAAATTATTTAATGAGGTTGCACAAACTTCGTTGAATCTAAAGCAAAAGAGTCATTAGTGACCCTAAATGGTGCCCACTACAATGACAGTACTCTCTTTCTTTACCGAGTATGATTCTTGCCAGTACATCGTTTGCTGTAAAATTAGGACGCACGCGATATGCACAGCGTAAACGTGCAGCACGATGCGCTGATATGATACATACATACCAAAAAATGTGCTGAGCTGGTTTCGGCACAGCGGTTCAGGTGCTCATCCCGACTAAGGTCTGGCCGAGGTTGTGGGCTCGAGCCCTGTGGTTTATGTGAAGCGCCTGAATAAAGATTAAGTTTTCTTGGGGTGTTATATACATGAATTATATTTTTTCTTAAAGAATAACTCTGCTAATGATGTAGATGGGTGCGCCCACGATGCTGTTGACACGAAACCGGTGCAAAGCGTAAGCAAGAGATTGAGGGTTTGAGAGACTTTAGGAAGCAGCCTCTTGATAAGACTGACTTTTTCAACAGATTTTCTAGGTCGGGTTCTAGTGAGACACAGCAAACTAGCTTAAGCTTAGATACATATGTAAAAGCCTACAGTCTATTTTACTCTACGTTTGGGGCCATTGACTAGTTTAGGGTAAGAGAATTGTTAAATCAGTCTAACCGGCGGGTCATCGTCAATAGTTCTGTTGCAAGTAAAGAGTTTTGCAATAGGAAAATTTCGTGGCTTCCTACTCAAAATTCAACACAGCCGATACAATTTTGTTGCAGATACTAAGGACGCTACATACATTTAATACATATGCTTGCATCATTAATACGGTGCATTAATATTAATTTTGAGTTCTTAACTCTAAATAAATAGTCAAGCTTCGAAGAGGGAATGTTCATAGATGAACATCGCTTGCGGTCACTATAGTTCCGTATGCGACTGATACGAATGACTTAACAGAAAATTTCCATATTTAAACAGTAGATCAATTAAAAAACTAGCCTCCAATATATAACCTCTAAGGGACAGTGACGGAGTTGGCTAAAAATAGAAAATTATGTGCAGAATGGCAGGTAAAACAAAAACCTTATCTGGCTCAGGAATATGAGGTAATTGATCGGATTTTATTATTTTGGTTAGGGAGCTTTGGAAATCTTGGCTCTGAACAAAGGACTGCACTCAATGTATCGGTATATAAAGCACTACCTCGTTATTGTGATATGCTGGTATTAAGTTTTCTATTCCTGCCAGGATTCTTGGTATTCCTTGCGATATGCAATCGACTATTTTGGTTATTGTGAAAGTTTTACACCATGTTAATAGATTGAAAACAATACAGCGTCTCTTTCGATGGCGCATTCCTTCAAGAATATTGTGAAACATCGGAGAGGAAAGTATTAGGATGGTTACATAAGTCATTCAGAGACTGCCGTCATTTAATCGTATTGTTTCAGTACAACGACTAGCCAAATCACGAGTAGAATTGCATTCAGGGGTTTACTTGTCTGTCGTGAGCGTCGCAGTTGCCACATTACTCCACTTCTCGCCGACCTGCACTGGCTACCAGTCAAGCAACGGATTGAATTCAAGGTTTTGTCGCTCACTTTTAGGTCACTTCATTCGTTGTCTCCAGCCTATCTCTCAGATATACACCCACATCAGGCCAAGCATCGTACCACCCGCTTTTCGGAATCCAGCAGTCTACAATACCTCGTACAAACCTGAAATCCTTTGGAGAACGTGCATTTAGTTCGTATGCCCCCAAGCCTGGAACTCCCTCCCGACTTGCGTCACAACATCCTCTGACCTGACTACATTAAAAAAGAACTTAAAAAACACCTATTTAGGACAGCTTTTAGTGGGTCCCTTGGATTCGTCCTTCATGTGCTTATGCGTGCTGACACTGTGCATGCTGCCACTAACCACATGTGCATGCTGACCCTGTGCATGTCACCCCTAACTATGTTATTCATGTTGTTTATTTATCAAGAATAATATTACTCACCATTCAATTGCATTTCCCTTTGCAGCAAATGTAAAGCGCCTAGAGAGAAATTGAGTTCTCTGAGGGTGCTTTATCAAGTGCATTATTTTTATTAATATTAGTACTTGAGTATGAGAGCTTGCATATACTGACATCAATAAGCCAACTGTAATTGGTGCGCTCTTACTATCAATTGTAATGCCTTTGAGATCCACGGAAGATAATACGATTGCACTCCTGAGTAAGCGTCTACCCTACAAACAGAAAGTAATTCGCATTAAGTGGCTAGGGTAAGAGGAGATTTATTGCGTTCTTCCTCTTTGGATTAGTCGCGTCGAAGGTGAGCTAATTCTGAAAACCTAGCTTCCACGTTGAGACCCTAATGGTCTCCAGGAGTCAATACAAATATCGACTGGAAGAAAGGCTTCAAGGATTTTGTGGTCGCTGAAATTCGTAAGCGCTCTTGGATTTTTCCTTTAAAACTGGCCATCCATTATAGGCGCTTAAGCATAATTGTACATCATTGCAACATATTCTCTCCTGGAAGTCAGAAGCTGAGCTCGTTCGCCGTGCCAACCTCGCTGCGGAACAGTAGATTGATGTCACTCTGCAAATCTTGATTCGATTAGCAAGGCCCAAGCCACAAGGCTCGCTCCTAGATACACGGGATTACCAAGGTGCATGCCATTTGACGAGCTCCTAGATACAGCCTAGCTCGACTCTGGCATCGGCCAAAAAATGTGCGAGCTCCCATCGATAGGTGACAATGCAATGACGACCATTTTTTATCGCGACCAAAGAACCTCACTGATGTGGACTCTGTATGGTACACAACGCAAAATTCAAGCAGATTATGTGTGTATTCTTATTTAATTACCTCGCATTTCCCGTTGCTGCTGAGCTGCTTGTAACGCCGCGATGATGCCCGTCGACTGCTTTCCTCGCAGGTGTTTCTGAAGAGCGATCCGATGTGCCTCAGCAAGGACCCAGATCCGGGGCAACGTGTCGCTCCTGGTGCGCTAGTTCTTCCCACAATTCCGTCGATACTCATCTTCCTTGTGCACGTGCAGCAAGCAGAGCTGGGCAGCTTCACTCTGGCTAACGGGATGTACAAGTGGAGCAAACTGAGGTAGAGCGGTTATTTTATGCGTGAGAGAGCGCTAAATGTGTCCGGTGCGACTATCGGTTACGAGCTTAGAGAGCGTCCCTCACTGGTTTGACCGTGGAGATTTTCTTCAACTGACTTTTTCAGATCGCTGTCAAACATCGTCGATCAGATTCGAGCTTTCCAACAGAAGAGATACGAATTTGAAGTTGACGTCGGTCTTTGCGAGCGTTTGGAAGCCCGAATTGGAGAAATGCGTACGCGTGCTCTAAACGTTCTCGCCACGACCCACGACATTAACTTCCAGCGACCTCGCTCGACCATCAAATGGATGCGACAGCTTGGCAAGCAATCAGCTCGCTGAGAACCTTGACGACGGCGAGGTCGTGTCTCTACCTCAGGTGGCAAAGGCGAGATTGTTTGAAGCATTGGCTCTTGATCTTTGAACCTCTGATTTCGTTCAAATTTTTGTAATTCCTTATTTCCGGTACTAGTCTGAATGCATTGGACTCTTCTAGGATGGTACGCCACTCTGCCGGAAGGACTGAGTGTACCAGGATGGGCTGATTTGATATTAACTTTTTAAGCAAAGCTATGGACGCAGAACGAATTTTCTCTGTCATTGAACTTTCGGCATTCTGCCAATCTCTTTAGCACATACTAGCATTGGAGTTCCACTGTGCACCTGTATATATTTTCTGAGTTGCCATAGATCGTGTTGGACAAAATGTCCAGCGCATCGGTGCTTCCATGCAACTTGGAACTTATATTTTTATGTTTTAAATGGTTTATTGTAATATATTTAGAACAAATTGTACCTGCTATTTTAATTCTAAAAGGCAAGTCTTTAGAAAGCGAGATAACTTAATTATCAATACCGGTGATTCACCCGGTCTTTGTAGCGCTTTCACGATTTCAGCAGATTAAAACCTTTGCATCCTTTGCTCTGAGCACATTCATAAAATTATGTTGGTAGGAGCTAGGTCTTTGCAGTTCTACATTATTTTCAAGGTCGAAATAGGTGACACATTCGAGCGAGTCGGAGGTAGGTTAAAGCAAGCAACGGGTGACACTCATCATGCTTCTTTGTGGCATTACCGAGTAAATCAATTCTTGTCTTACTCACATTCAGTTAGTCTGTGTGCTATAATGCCCAAAGTCCAGCAGATCTCATAACAAGCCCGAATCTAAGGGATGACTTTTAGTGCTCAGTGAATAACTAAATGACTGAGAATCAAAACAGAAACGCCAAGCAACTTGCTTCGACTAAATTAAGGTTCAGAATTAGTCGTAAGATCGGAACAGCACGGTTATTCGATATGCATGCGCACGAAGATCACAACATTCACCATTCATTAATTCACGTCAAGAAATCAACATCAGTCGAAAATTGTCTCCGCACTGCAGAAAGTTCTCACACATCGTCTCGACGACGCCATCGCTGCCCAGCTAGCGACACCCGAATGTTCACCATTGGCAATTGGCGGCTGGTCGCCAGCAGGAGGAGGCCGAGGAGCTCGCACCACAGAGCTCACTTCCTCACATGCGTTCACGCGAAAGCGATGCTTCAGGCTGCCCTCCCGAGTGAACCTCTTATCGCACTGGCCGCACTCAAGTGAAGCTTCTTGGCCGTGTTAGGGCACACGCGATGCTTCAGGCCGCCGAAATGAGTCTGACCTCTTGCTGAACTGACCGCACGCGCGAGGCTTCTCGCCCATGCGAATTCGCATGTGCTGCTTCAGTGTGCAGCGAAGCCTGAGCGAAACTCTTTCCGCAAAGGTGGCGAGCGCGAGGCTTCTCGCCCGTGCGAACTAGAGAGCGCTCATTCAAAGCCCCGCCCTCCGTAAACCTGCCTCACTCGGCAGGCGTGCTCTAGCGAGGCTAACCCTTTGCCCCCTAGGGGCCCCTAACCCTCCCTCAAGGGAGAACTTAACTCAGGGAGAGTCCTTTCCATCTCTTAGCTGCGAGCCTAAGCCCACTGGGGCTAGGACTTTATCACACTCTTATTGCCTTTAAAAAGAGATGTTCCTGCAGATTTCAAGCGCCTGAGTAAGGCTCCGCCTCCCTTTGGAATCCCTCCTCCTTAGGGATGTTAGTCCCAGGAGGGGGGTGGTTGAACCCTTAGGGTATACTTAGTATAGCTTAAGGGAGATGAGAGTACATCCAATAAGTACTTTAGACTAAGCAAGTACTAGGGACTCACTTAGGGACTAATAGAGTAAACTAAAGGGTTAAGAGTGAGGAGGGTATTGGGGCTTAACTCACTCCGTTACACTCCATTCCCACTCTCTTGAGTGAGAGGTGATCGGCCTCCGATTACATATCTCAGATCATACCCCCCTTAGAGCCATTACTCTCCCTCGTCAAGGATGAACATAGAGGGTCTGCCCTCTTGAGGCTGTTAGGAGTGGAGCCTCATCGAGGATCATACCCCTCTATGCTCCCCTCTCCTTAGTTCCAACATCTGTGGACTGTATTAGAGGTGGTTTGTATAGAGTCATTTGCAGAAGGCAGAGGTATAACCTTGGGAGTTCGGATCGTCTTTAGTGCTCAAATAGTCTGGGCTTATCCCTCTAGGACTAGATTAGCCAAGGAGGGAAGAATAAAGATCGTTGAGTAGTCTGGCTTATCAGAGGGAGTAACCTCGTTGTGCCCTCATTAACACATTACACCCGCAGCGTCGTACAGACCTGTAATGCCCTCCTGGTGTCGACTGCACAGGAGCGAGGGAGGGTAGTCAGGGCTTACAGCAAGGTGGGGGCTCAAGGGGCTCCTAGGGAGATAAGTCCCATTAGCTGATCAGTGGAGGGGAACTCTTGTACCCATGCTGGGTTCGGTTGGCTGGGACCGGACGGCTTTAGTGAGGGTTAGGGTCACCGGCTAGGCCGGGGTCGGACCTACGGCACGGCCGGATGTATGCGGTGACGTGAAGTCACCGGGGCTCTTGGGTACGGGAAGTTGGCCTAGTAAGTCGTGGTGTTGGAGGCTCCCGGTCTCGCCGAGTTATGCACCTGGATTCGTGCAGGCGTGCTCCGGCGATGCTGCCACGCACGCAAGGGAACTAGTACCCAAGGCCCGAGCGGAGCTGGATAGCTCGCTCGTTGTTGACTTGTTTACACCGCGTTCCCCCCCCCGTGTAGTGTGTTCGTGACCCCCCCCCCCCGTGTGTTGGCGTCTTTCGGTGGAAGCTTACGACTGTGGTAGTTGTCGACTCGGACTAGCCAAGCAGTTACTCAGCTAGCCGGGTTTTGGACGGCGTACGCTCGTACTGTTGGATTCGGAGTCGGTACAACGACAGGACTGCAGAAGCCGACTGACCCCAACTAACACGTTTGTTGCCCCCAACTAACACGTTTGTTCGCGCTTGCTGCGTCGTCTTGCGCCCCCGTAGTGTACTGTGTATAGGACCCTCCCTGTAGACTTGCTTAGTTCACCTGTTGTTGTTGGCGCATGCGTTATAAAGATGTTTAACCTGACGGCCGCTCGTCTTACCCTAGCTCGGCGGCATGGCGAGCGGCAGCGTGGCCGGAGTATGGCGGGGTTTGGCGGGAAATGGCCTTTGACCCCAGGAACTCGGTTACACTCTTACATCCATGAAGAGGGAAGGCCTAGGCACCCTGATCCTACGTAGTCATTACTCTCCTACTAGGGTGTCAGTAGTAAACTGGAGGTATTCGACCCCGGTGTCGAGTGCATAGGAGCGGAGGGAGGAGAATATCCTTTAGTTTAGCTGCTGGCTCCTTAGTAGTACATCCAGGGGTTAGGGGAGGGGTAGACTAGGGCTATCCCGATAGTACCCTGTAGAGGAAGGTCTAGGGAGGGGAACTCTCGTCCCCGGACTCCACTCCAGATGGAGGAAGGGGATCATGGGTTCCCATACCCCTCTCAGTTCCACAGATCTCTTCCTCTGGGCTTATATAAGATTAATGTAGAGTGGAAGATCTTTGAAGAGCTAGAGCTGGAACCTGTTGAGGCTTATCCTCAATAACCCTCCTGAGATCCACTAAGGGTATTTACTTAATACGAGTTTTTACTCTTACGGCCACAGAGGGATGGGAGGGGCTTCTAGCCCTCCCCTAAGCTCCTCTTAGAGAGGTCTTAGTTGAGTAGGGACTTGGTCCCCTTATTCCCCTCTAGGGGGAAGGTTAGTCTCCACTAACTTCTTAGCTGAGATTAGCTAAGGGTGTTTATTCAATACGAGCTTTTACTCTTATGGCCATTGAGGGATGGGCTTCTAGCCCTCCCCTAAGGCCCTCTGAGAGAGTTCTTAGCCCTTATAAAGGGACTAGATAAGCTAAGTTAAGCTATCGGGCTCATACCTCGAAGATGGGATTCCCCCTCTAGTCAGAGTTAACCTAGTCAAGGCTAACTTTATGGTTAACCTTTTAATTAAAAACCTAATTGTCGTAGTGGCTGTCTTACTGGCAGTAGCTTTCCTTACTTTGGTTGAACGTAAGGTACTCAGGTACATTCAACTACGGAAGGGCCCTAACAAGGTGGGGTTTGGGGGTCTTCCCCAGCCCTTTGCTGATGCTATTAAGTTGTTTACGAAGGAGAACTCTTGAGTCACTCTTTCAAACCCCTTAGCCTATAAGCTAGCCCCTGTTCTCTCCTTAGTCTTAGCCCTTACTTTGTAGGTACTTTACTTATCCCCCTTTAGTGGCTACTACATTCCTTTAGGAATCTTACTATTCCTTTGTATCTCCAGGGTAAATGTTTATACCACCTTGATTTCTGGGTGATCCTCTAACTCAAAGTATGCCCTCCTGGGGGCACTTCGGGCTATTGCTCAGTCAATCTCTTATGAAGTAAGGATGGCTCTCCTACTCCTAAGAGTAGCGATTGTTTCCCATTCTTACAATTTAAGGACACTCTCTGAAGAGCAGGGCTTGTCTTGACTTTCCCTATTCCTGATACCTTTAGCTATTATGTAGTTTACCTCCTCCTTAGCAGAGACTAATCGAGCTCCCTTTGACTTCGCTGAGGGAGAGTCAGAGCTTGTCTCTGGGTTTAACATTGAGTACGGGGTAAGGGGATTTGCCTTCTTATTTATGGCAGAGTATGCTAATATATTATTATTCATGAGTAATAACAATGAAATGACACCCGGCTCCTCATGCTTGTAAAAAGAAACGTTAATAATCTTCAGCACTGTCATAATCTGATCAATTTACAGTGACAGTGTGTCTGTATACATTAAACTCGCTGAAGACGTTGGTTTAATGAGCATCCGCCTCAGTAGGAGAACAGATTGAACCATTGAATCTTCAATTGCATCAAGCGTCACCGTCACTTTCTGTGTTAAGTAGCTTGACATTTCGTTGTCGTCGCAGGCAGCACAGAACGTCCGATGACGACCAACACTGCCAGTTTAATCAACTACGCACAGGGGGGGGGGAAGTACGACTCTCTTTGAACCTCTTGACCACCTGACTTGCCGGCTTCGAACTCCTAACTGCTCCTAGCAGGTCGTGACTCGTCAGCCCCATAGAGCCATCAATGCCACTGGGCCACAAGCTAGCCGCAAGACGAGTAACAGGGCAATAAAAAGTAAAAAAAATATAATGCATTTGCGTAGCGCCCTAATGGAATTTAATCTCTATTTAGGCGCTTCAAGAATGCCGTGGGGCTCGAGCCCCTGACCTCGACCAGACCTTAGTCGGGGCGAGCACCTTAACCACTGGGCCAAACCAGTGCGGCAAATCCACCCGCCCTAGCACCGGAAATACCAAAGCCATATCCTGCTACAGGGCATAGCCTGAACCGCATGTACTACATCGATCATTGAGCGGCACGGCCCACTTACACAACGATCTCGAGTGGTACGGCATTGCAACAAAACCGCACACCTCATATCTACAATCTCCCCAAATTGAATGCAAAATGTGTGCCCTCTTAGATTGAAGAACCCTTAACACTCACATTTTAGTTCTAGACCTAAATATAAAGGGCAGAGCCCCAGTGGCTTTCGCCAAAGCCGCTTCTAAAAAATTAGGATGTTACGTTGGTCTTGGGAGTTATACACGCCCTGGTCGCCTGAGGCGGAAATGTGTCTCGAAACTGCCAGTAATTCCTATCGACTAGTTAAGAGATGCTCTTGCACGCTGTATAAGCCACTGGTGACGCCCTACACGCCTCAGATGTACAACTTCTTCAAATCCGCTAATATAGCCACAGATATAAGCGTACCACGACAAGTCTGTTTTGTTCGACCAGCTCAGCTTATGAGATTTTCATTGAGACGACCAATCAATAATGAAACTTCGGAAGAAATTGGGGAAATATTTTGCAGTAGTGCTTGGGATTACATCCCATCCCCGACCACCAGGGGACGCTCTCTTCGAGGGTCACTGTAGGGGCAGTGGAGTTAAACACAGGAGACGATCGAGATCAATATTGAGAAACGTTGATAGCGCAGCCTGCGCAGGAGGAGTGTAGTGTTTGGCTTGAAGGGGTTACTCTTCAGTAGTCAGTAGAGCAATCGCCTGTGATAGCCTGCTCGTCTTATCGATAACTGTTCGCCGCAGCTGCCATTCCATGCACCCAGCACTTAGTATTGAGCGCCTGCCGGCCTGGCGGAGGCCGCAGATTAGTGTACTCTGTTTGCTCTTTTAATGGCAGTCTTGGAACTCGATTGAAAGGTGCTTATGGTTTGAAGTAGCCGATGGCCGAAGACCAGTTTCTGCTGCAACTCGCCCGATGGATATCTAAACAGGCGGCTCGGTGATGATTATCCCTCCACGCGATGCATGGTGGCTCTCCTCGAAGACCAGCGAGAGCGCACACGAGAGCAGACCAAGCGCACGCGACTGAGAGTTTGAGTGACGGCTAAGAGGGTGGAATATTGGTGAACATGAGAGTTTACGACGAGAAGCCACTGGAGAGGATGGAAACACGAGGAGAGAAAATGGAGGCTGAGTGTGGACAGAGAGGAAGTGATACTGAATGGGGGAAAGTGTAGCCCAAGAACAGAGCTAGGACCGGGAAGGGGACGCCATTATCGACGTGAAGCAAAACGGAAATGATGGAAAAAAACGGAAAAGACGGGAGGGCATGGTGACATGAAGAGGAAAGGTAACAGGGCCGCGAACGAGACGGGAGAGTGCTGTGGAGCCAGAGCCGACAGATGCGCGCTGAGGATGGCTGTGCGACTGAGGAGAGATGAGGACAGGACCGAGGAGATGGAATTGAGATGATTCAACCGCAGAAGTCTCTGTCGGCTGACAGGCTGGTGCCTGCGTCAGTCAATGGTCCCAACAGCGGAAATTGGGCATCGCGAGCCTAGATAGGGAGTATTAGATAGGGAGCTAAGTATTCCAACGACATGGAAAGAGGCTAAGAACGAGGACAGGAAGAAGACTCTTGTGCACCCAGGATAGAGCAGAGCAGAGCATGGCTGAGCAGGGCAGAGCAGAGCAGAGCATGGCTGAGCAGGGCAGAGCAGAGCAGAGCAGGGCTGAGCAGAGCAGGGCAGAGCAGAGCAGAGCAGGGCTGAGCAGAGCTGATCATGGCAGGGTGGTCGAGGTGGTAATGAGTGGTAAGGAATTACGGAGGAGGCAGAAGAGTTTAAAAGAGGCCATGAGTGGGGTAGATGGGATGAGAGCAAGAAAGGATGAGAGCGGAGCGGAGTAAAATGGAGCGGTGTGGAGCCTAGTGGAGAGGAAAGGAGAAGAGCCGGACGCCTGAACTGAAAAGAACTTAATGAACGGTGATTGAAGATTCTGGATATTTGAGAGGACAGAAGAAGGGAAAGAGCTCTTGCAATCCGAGCAGCCACGACTAGAGCCGTCGCACTGACTCTTCGGGTGCTTTTTAGTAAAATATCGCAACGATCACATAACTCTCAAGACAAGAAAGATCTTTCATGCAGGCTCAGAGCAGAACGGTGTAAAAAAAAAAGGCTCCTATGACAGGTAAAGCAGTGGCGCATGAAGGGAATATGTGAAAGGAACGGACATTCCCTTGCACTACGCAATTCTATGCAAACATAACGACAGCTACCGGGTTAAAATAGCAAAACGTGTGTTGTACAGTTAATGTTGCTTCAAAAGCCAACGAGCCTTTGCAGGTTGCAAAGTTTGACAGCCAGGACAAGACAGAATCTGCCTGACGGCTGTGGGCCTCACTTGGCTTGGGCTGAGTACCAACTTTGCATTTCTTGCATAACCAGTTAAAAATGCTGTAGCGGGAATATTTGTTCACGAAATCTTTAGTCGATCTGAATCGCTTTGCGAGTTTAGGCGTTCGAGTAAGTTTATTTTTTAAATCACGGCAGGCGAAGGAATGCTCGTAAGAGAATGATTTTTACACAGGTCGGTATTCATGAATTCAAAGGCGAGCCCGATACAATTCTCTAGCTATCCCAATCTCAGAGCTTCAAGAGAGCACGAATTTGTATGCATATCTACACGAGACCAGCGTTGATCGATTGGCGCTCCGTGGGTGCAGCTCTCTCTTGGCTTCCCGGCGACCCTAGCGGTGGCCTTCACAATGACATGAATCCACAAATAGATCCTTAGATAGATGGCTGGCTGAGCTCCGCCGGCTACGTACGTAGGTTGTTCTCGCTCGGGGTCGGCAACTAGGGCTGTGCATTAAGGGCCGACAACACACCGGACTACATTTCTAGCAGCTAGCTGAAATCTAAGCGTTGCTACCACAACGGCTTCGTTAGAAAAATGCCCTTCACTACGCGACGCTTCACTACGCGACGCTTCACTAGGCCACAAGTCCGCGAAATGCGTCTTGGCGAGAATGATCTATGAGCCATGGAAAGTGTGGAGATCATGCCAAATTTGATTGGCATTCTCATGCACAGTTTGCTATTTCTAAAAGCAATAAGTCTACATAAAAATTTAGTTTCTCAATCATCATTGGCAACAGCTCTAGCATAGCTGAAAACCTGCCTAGGCACGTTCTAGAAGTCAAACCAATATCAAATAATTAGTGATAATAATGCATTACTGTAGAATTCTAGGCTGCACACGGGAAAGTCACATTGACGAATCGTACGATTTAATGAACGGGATCGTAAATGTTTGGTAGATAGCTGCATTTAAAATGCCTTAGAATCAATTTATTGCACAACGATAGGCAGTAGAGGCTCCACGCAATGGGTTCGTATGAACTGCAAGCACGATTCACAGACCCTTTAAGGTTGATTGGTGGTTACCGAGAAGCGGCGATCAGCCAGACAGGTGGTGCTGCGAAGGGCTGCCCGGGGAGAATTTGTTCAGACAGACAAGACAAGGAAAGAGATCTAAGGATGCCTAGGATGGCTAGACTTTGAAGCCGATGCGCGGCGCGAACAGTGAGCCAGTGCAGGTCTAAAAGAAGTGGCTGAATGGAGCTGCTGCAACATTTGCGACAGAAAATCTCGGCTGCGGCGATTTTCTTTCTCTGGGTTTTTTTGTACATTCGGAAAGACGTGTGTGGAAAGAGTTGCAGAAGTTTCAACGCGATATCGCGAGCTTTTCTACCAACTTGCCTGCGCTACACACACGCGAACGTGATAAAAAAAGCCGTGATAGATGTTCTCGGTGACTTAACTCATCTGAATAAGTACAAAGTACTCTAGCGTTCAGTAGCTGTGTAGTTACACGGCCGAAAATTAACTATTCAGGACGGCAAGGCGCAAGCTTGAAAAAGCACGAACAATCGGCAGGGCTGACTGCCGATCTACGAGCTTCTGATCGCGTTGAGGTTATATCTAACCTTTCCGCATCAGACCAATTCTAGCTGCTATAGAAGCTTAGTCGAGTCACTGATAGAATTTCCAAAACTGCCTATGAAGACCCTTTGATATTCTCATTAGGTACGCCCAGGTCGGTTCTACACCGAGAAATTCAAGGTGGCATAGCAAGCCCTGGTTTAGCCCACGGGTTAAGGCACCTGCCGTCGATGACCAAGGTCAAGGTGAATGCGTTTGATGACCGAGGTCGCGAGTTTGAGCCCTGCGGTATGTGTGTAGCTCCAGGATAGGCAATAATTACTCTTAGGGCGCTACAAAAAATGTCTATTTTTATAACACATCACTTTGCCATGGTCTTTGCATGAAAAACCGTTGTTCTAACAATGCCACTGAACTCCTCGCACTCATTTCCCAGCTCAACTTCAATCGCCACTTTTCAGTGCTAGCTCCTGCTGACCTCTTCTCGAAATAGATATCCCACTCTAAGAGGTCTACAAGCCCTGTAGACACTATATCTACCAACTCATTTCTCCGAAACGTTGATTTCTCATGCAAATAATAAAAATTACAATAAATATGTCCTTAGGCTCACCATGTGCCTGCATTCTCCAAAAGAGGCCTTTTTCAGGTGTCGCACTAAGAAAGCATCGTTGGACGGCGCTAAAGGCATAGCTTGCACGCTCAGCCATTTACTGAATGCCAATGTTGGGCGGCAGCGGCGGGGAACCGCTCGTGGGGGATTACTCTCCTTGCCTAGTCAGGAAGCGGACGCGCTTTCCGGTTGCTGACCCCAGTAGGTGTGACATAATAATAATAATAATTATTATTATTATTATTATTATTATTATTATACACTTGATAAAGCGCCCTCAGAGAACTCAATCTCTATCTAGGCGCTTTACATTTGCTGCAAAGGGAAATGCAATTGAATGGTGAGTAAAATCATGCTTGACAAACAAACAAAATGAATAACATGGTTAGGGGTGACATGCACAGGGTCAGCATGCAAATGTGGTTAGTGGCAGCATGCACAGCGTCAGCACGCATAGACGAGTTGCAACTGAACAAGGAATTTGCAGTCACGATCATGCACGTTCATTTAAGCATTACACCGAGTTCCCGGTTCGGGCACCTAAGTGAACATGTATAGCTGAGGCTATACATGTCAAGTGTTGAACGCCGAATAAAAAATTAGTCTCGGTTACATCTGCAGGTGGATGATACAATCAGTCTATGCAGCGTGCCTTGCGATTGAGCCCGAGGATCAGGTCAGCCCGCCGGACATTGTGTGGCCTCGCTCCCGGCGTAGCAATCGGCGGATAAGAGATGCAATCTGCCGAAAAGCGCTGATGCGCTACATAAAGGTAAGTTCATAAGATTTAATAGATATAACGCATAGCAAAAGAGCTACACGTACTCAAAAGTTTCGATGGCTCTCAATCGGTAAAGCATTGGTCACGAACGTTATCCGAAGGTTGCTGAAGCGTACCCGCTCAAACTGAAATTATTTCCGAAGTTCAGTACCACGTTGGCCAGCCTCAGTTTGCACCGTATTTCGAAAATAACTTATAAACGGGGTGCAGCTGACTCCACGTGCGGGAAAAAAGTCCGCAAACATAAGGCAGTGCTCGTAGCGCTGAGCCTTGAAATTACTGCTAGCCACTCGTGGATGCATGATCAATGATGCACTCGAGTGCGGAAATGGTAACATTGCTAAAAGTGCTAGAATTCGGGCTTGTTTAGATAAGGATACCACATCTAATTTGGTCCATGCATTTGTGACATCCCGTCTTGACTTCTGTCACTCTCTGCTCGCCGGTCTACCGCCCAGTGCAATTAGGCACTTACAGCTAGCGCAAAACTCTGCAGCTAGGCTTGTCTGTCGGCAGCTTTGCACTTGTCACAACACACAGCTTCTCGGCGATCTGCACTGGCTCCCAGTCAAGCAAGGGATCGACTTTAAGATTTTGTCGCTCACTTTGCGGTTTGTTCATTCTTTGGCTCCAGCCTATCTATCAGATTTACTCCGCCACCAGGCCCAGCATCGTAGCACCAGCTTTTCGGAATCTAAGAGTTTGCAATACCTTGTACAAACCTCAAATCCTTGCAGACCGTGCGTTTGGTTCGTATGGTCCCAAAGCCTGGAACTCACTCCCGACTTGCGTCACAACATCCCCCGACTTGACCACATTTAGAAAGAACTTAAAAACACACCTATTTAGGACAGCTTTTAGTGGGTCGGGTCTCTGTGATTCGTCCTTCATGTGCTTATGCGTACTGACACTGTTGCATGCTGCCACTAACCACACTTGCATGCCGACCCTGTGCATGTCACCCCTAACCATTTCATTCATGTTTTTTATCAAGCATAATATCATTCATCATTCAATTGCAATTCTCTTTGCAGAAAATGTAAAGCGCCTAGAAAGAGATAGAGTTCTCTGAGGGCGTTTTATCAAGTGTATTATTATTATAATTATTCTTATTATCAGGTGTATAATTATTGGTAGCGGAGGAAAGCGGCCGCAGCGGAGGAGGAGCGCTCTCACCTGTTTCAGACCTTCAGATAAGAAATCCACATCCGCAGCACCGAAGAGAAGTGTGCTCGACAGAGCCTGAAAATGGCTACCGTCAACAAACCGCCATGACGTACACAAACTCACGTGCCGCCCAAAGCCTCAAGCGACACTCAAACCAGCTGCTAAGGTGCAACTCGTCGCCAATTCCGGGGCTTCGGCGTCTATGCTGCTTAACCATCAATCACAGCTTAGCCGGTTCCGGGTCGTTATACTATTGGAACCGCGAATGATAAACATTTCGGCAGTCGCGAGCTGGCTGCCGTAGCAATACACCGTTTCATTACCTCGAGAACATAGATTATTTCCTCCCAGTTTTACCAAACCATTCTCGTGAGACACTGGACAGTGTAGTGGCAGATCGTCCATTGAAACGCCAAATCTAGCACGCTTCGGTCAGGATTTAGAGCAAATCGTTTCATTTAGTCAGCCAGCACTACTGTGAGTGGACGAAGACCTCGGGAATATCTGCTTGGCAAGAGTGTCTTTGACGGCTCTAACTGGTTGTTTCGGCAGTTCTACTTGAACCATAGTCACTCCGCTTCGTAACCAGTGCCGTTGCAGCGATGCCGCTTAGGTCCGACCTCACCGGGGGATTTCTCAGCATAGGTATACGCATCCGGTGGTCATCCAGTGATCCTTCACAGTACCATGAACCCCAAGAATCTGTTCTAGATTGACTTCTTCTTTTCACAATTTATATTCTCCCTTTGGTCACTATGATTATGAAGCACAATATAGGCGACCGCATCGATTCCAATGCTTTGATAACTCTCGTGCAATACCTCAAACTCTCTTAAATCTCTGTCCACTTGTATTGCCAACAATCGCAATTCGATTGCAGAAAACTTACTCAAATTGAATGACGATAAAACCAATTATTAAGTTCTACATTCTTGACTTTTGAAATGACACTAGTGCAGGTCTTCCGGCTTATGCGATAAGGCGCCTACTGAAAGTCATGAGGTGCAAATCTCTGCAGCAAGGATTGTTTGTCGTGAGCGATGCAGTTGCCATTTTACACAGCCTCTCTCAGACCTGCTCCGGGTCCAAATCAAGCAGCGCATCGCTGTTAAGTTTTTTATCACTCATTTTCTTATCTTTCCGTCACTTGCTCCAGCTTACCTATCCGAACTACTTCCCTATCGGGCGGTCGGCGGTCGTACAGCCCGCACTTCTGCCACAGGTCATTTAGCAAGTGCCTCGAATCAGCTAATCCTATAGAGATTTTGCATTTTGTTAGTATGCTCTAAAAGACTGGAAATCACTCCTTACTGAAGTCACTAAATCCCCTGAATTGACGACATCTAAAAAGAAGCTAAAGAAAACATCTGTTCCATCATTGCATCATTTTCTGTTTTTGCTTTTTTGTTCTTATGCGTGCAGGCGCTGTGCATGCTACCACTAACCGTATTGACATGCTTCTCGTACAGCGTATGAAAAGTACCTAGAAAGAGATTTTCAAAATTTCTCTGGAATTTTTAAACAAATGTATTAATATTATTATTATTATTGCTGTAAAAAGGTAAAACCTAGCTTAACCCTCAGATAAGCTTTGTCAGCATTTGAACCCTTCCGAAATTACTGAATGACCCATCACTTCCGCAGTCAAATCAGCCTGCTTTCATCTTTGCAGAAATGCAAAAATCAGGTGCATTTAGACGAGGTTGATGAAGCCAAGTTGGCGCATTCATTTGTGATATACTTCTCAAACTTATGTAACTCACTTCGTGCAGGTAATTGTGACTGTGCGATAGTACGCTTACACTCGGCGAAAATCTCTGCCGGTAAGATTGCCTGTCTTGAAAGGTAGAAACTTCCACATCACACTATTTCTCTTTTACCCGAGCTTGTTCACCATTATGCAATGCACTGACTTCAAAGCAAAGCTGCGTGACCCTGGGTTGCTTCCTCCTGCTGCTCCTGCTTATCTAACTGAAACGCTCACTTCTCGGACCTCTTTTCGCACCACAGCTCTTCTGAGGTCATTTGTATAGTTTTGCCTCTAACGGAATTCCCATGCTGAGGTGACCACGCTTGACCGGTTTCCATGCTCACACAGAGCCTGCAGCTCACCGCCGTCCGACGTCATTATATCCTCTGGCTCTCAGATAAGCATGACAACTACCTGTTCCTTACGCCTCGTGCTTAGTCCTGCGTGAGCTGTCTTTCGTGCACTTACGCGTGCTGGAAGTGCGCTTGTCATCACTCACCAGTTGACGCGCTTTCTTTCCAGAATTTTCCAAGTGCCTAAAAAGAGATTTACATCTGTTAGCTTGCTTAACGCAAATATTGTTTTATCACTGTGCGTCGAATTTTTTAATCGGGCTTAATTGGGCATAATCACACTTGACTATGGAGCTGATTTTTTCATCTTGATAAAGGTCAGTTTGGAAAAGAGTGCTCTGATTCCGTGTAGGGGCTACGGGAGCGACAACGACTTGGATGAGTTCTCCAGGTATGGCTTTTCAGTTTGTCAGCGGCGACACTCACGCCTATTAGCCTATTAGCCTAGCCCCTGTTAGTATTCGATGGAAGAAAGTTAGCTGTCGGTGGATATAAAAATTTGGCAGCGAGACAGCCAGAGGAGTCGAGAGAGCCTGCCGACCTCGACCGTGCTCGAGCCTCGGCCTCGAACACGCCGCCGCCGCCGCCACCGCCGCCGCCGCCGCCGCCGCCGCCGCCGAGGCTCCTCGCGCGGCGCCCAGCGGCCGGTCGGAGCCAATGCCATTGCCAATGCTCGTCGGCTGAGTCAAGCGCGCGTGCGCGACGACAGGGCGGACGGCGCTCGCGCGAAAACGAGCGCCTTTTCATCGAAACACCCGCGCGCCAGCAGGAGCGAGTGCGCTCTCGCGGCCGCTGCGCCGCCGCGGCCGCAGCGGCCGCCGCCTCCGGCGCTCGCAGGGGATGCTCGCCGCACAGCTAGCGACGCGGCGGCGCAGCGGGGCTCTCACACAGCGACGTGCCGCTCGCGGCGCGTCGCGTTCGCCGGCGGCCGCTTTTCTCTCGATAGTGGATGCCCGCATCGGCGACTGGCCCCCTATCGAACGAGAGCGCTGAGCTGTCGGCGCTCGCTCAGCGGCGAGCGCGAGAAAGCAGCGCGTCGGCGTGTTGTCATAATTGGAAATCATTTGAACAAACAGGAGTGCCATTATAGCGGCCGAGTTAGCGTGCTGCTCGCTAAGATTAGGCGGCGCATCGGCACAATCGGGCCCTAGCTCGCTCGTCCTAGGCACATACACTCTGGGCCGCTGCCACCGTCTTTTGACCGCTACCGCTCGCGCTGCACGCAGCCGCGCCGCAGCCGCCTGCCGCTGCCGCCGCTCGGAGTTGACGTGAGCGCATACGCCGCGGCGACGTGGGAGGAGCAGCAGACGACGCTTTCGTCGAAAGAGAGGGACACAGAGAGACACAGAGAGAGGGCGAGAGGGATATAGAGAGGGAGGAAAACGGCGCGCCGCACGCGCTCGCGTACGGACTGAGCCGCCGTGCCAGCAGCAAGCGGTTCGCGCGGTTGCGATACCGCCGGCAGCACCAGCGAGGGGAGAGCCATGCGCCTACCGGGCAAGCAGCACGCGGGCGTCGGCTCGCTGTTCTGCAATCTGGCCACGGCGCTATGCCTGTGCGTGTCCTGCGCTCTCGACAGCTGGGAGACGCTGGTGCTCAACGTCGACGGCCTGCTTAGCGCCAACGCCAGCGTAGCCAAGCGGGCGTACTCCACTGTCAGCGGCTCTGGTCAGGGAAGCTACGTCGTCGTTGCGTACGCGGCATCCGCCGCCGCGGCGCAAGGCACCAGCAACCTGACGTCTGCCACCGAGATCGCCATACCGCAAAAGATCCTGGGCGGCCTCTGGGCGTCGTGCGACAACGTTGACGGTACAGCAGCGGCGGCGGCGCGGCAGCGGCGGCAGCGGCGGCGAGAGTGTCCCAGAGGGCGCGCGTGCTCATCGCCGGCACCCGGGCGGACGACGTCGAGTTGGATGCGAGGGGCTGCGGCCGAGATAGACGCCCTGCCTTCGCGCCCCCCCCCCCCCGCTAAACGCGCGCGCGAGCGATGCGCGATCGCGCCAGGCGGCGGGCGGTGCATGCTGAACTGGTGAGCGGCTGGTCCGAGGCAGGCCAGCCAGTCCGGGCTTGTGCGCGGATCCAAGGCGAGCCTTTCGGCGTTCAGGACAGAGCGGCCACGCGAATGGCGCCGACGGAGCAGATCCTCGAAAACCTTCGTAGACCGTCGTCACGTGCCCGCAATGCCCGCCGCGCCACGCTTTCAGTCGCCGCTCAGCTGAATGCGGGCGGAGGACGTGCGGCAGACGCGTGCGCACGCTCTCATCCTCATCCTCGTCCTATCGCCCCCGCTCGAGTGGCGAGCGCTGCTGAGCGGCGCTTCCATCCGGGCTCGCGGCTTGCGGTCCAGGAGTCCGTTCTTGACCAGCGGGCTGCTGCGGTTTCAATTCCAATGCGCGCGCCGCCCTCACTGTAGTTGGACATTCTCCTCGACGGCGCGCAGAACACCGAAGCGGGCTCGAAGACGTTTATTCGCACGAACGCTGGAGTGGGCGCCAGTGCGCGACTGCCCCTGCCCGGCGCTCTCGACGTAGTAATATTCCAGCACTCACGATAGACACGAGACAGTCGTTTAACTCGCGAGTTGACATTGACCCGCTGTTCGACCAATAGCGTTCAGACGACCGGTCCTCGCTTCCTCGCGTGTTATCGCTGCGGCCGGCGCCGTCGAGTTGAAAGCATTAAATTGCAGCCGCCGCATCGAACATCCCGCACTCCTCACCCCAGCCGGGTATTTATTCCCGTCTCCATAAGCTTCGCAGAGGCGGCGCAGGCATTTTCCTCTTCTCCGAGTCCGAGGAAAGTGGAAGAGAGTGGGAGCAACAGAGCCAAATCGGCGTGACTTGCAGACGACGACGACGAGCCTTGACAAATGCAGACCGTGTCGCTATTCCGTCCAGCGCCGAGGCTCATTGAGGCGCTTAAGGTGCTTCTTTTGAACGCGAGCCATTTTGAACGCGTGAAAGAGGCTATTGCAATCTTTGGAGTTGCCCCAAGTTTGTCGCTGCACGAAAGGCGACGCGCGATAGGCTGGATATTCGAGCGGCGATCGACCTCGGTTGCAAACGGGCAGGTCCTGCCCACGACCGGCTCCCATCGCTTCAAGTCTTCCCTTTGGCACTTCTTTGGTCAGCGGGTGAGTTGTTCCATGTCGACATACTTCAAGGTGGAGTCGCGGGTAGTACCTACCTCTATGCGATGCCCAGGCGTGCGTGCGTGGGCATTTGGCTTGAGCGCGTAGGCCGTTTCGTTGCGATGTGCTGACAGCTGCCCTTCAAATCCGGAACGGCCTGAACGCTAGCCAGAACTTTGATTAATTGACTGACAGCTGACGACTTTGAATAATTTCACACCTCTGCCGCTCGGCCGGAGAGCCGGAAAAATTCTTAACGGCAGCGGCTTAGCGAGTAGCATGATAATGTCAACGAGATCAGCCGAATGAACTCCAAGATTTCTTATGTATCAATGGCAAAGATTCAACTTCAAACCTGCCTATAATTTAGGCTATTATATTAATATTAGTATACAGTATTATATGATTTATAATGCTGCCCAAAATTGAGGGTATTCTGGTTTTTTGTTTTTTTTGCAAAGCCGAGAAAGCCAGAGCGATACGCTCGGTGAGCGACGCTGCAGATCGCGTCTCCGTATGTTGCTGCTGGGAGGATTCCTGGATGAGTGACGCATGCCGGAACCGATTTAACAACAATTCCGAATGCTAACATGGCTGAGATAGTAACGAAAAGCATTCTTTTTTAGTGTATTCGCGCTGAGCCCGAGGATTAAGGTGCTCGCCTTTGAAAAATGAGGTCGAGGGCTCAAGTCCAGCGGCATATTTTAAGTGCCTGGAGTGAGGTTAAATTCTTCCCAGGCGCTATACAAATGAATTATATATTTTTACTTTATCGTAAAAAGCTTGAAAGTCTCGCAAAGTTCATAAAAGCAGCCACTGAACTTTGTTCACCTGTGTTCCTTGGCTAGCAGTGCCTATTTGAGCTCAATCTGAGCTTATTACTCACGAATTGTCTGGCGATCAGAAACCATTACCATTTAACGAAAAGCTTGGACTTTGGTCAAAGGATAATTGAGACCAACTTTTCACGTGCTGTTTCTTTGAGTCGAAAACGGAGATATTATTTGCCATCATAAAATCTAAGAGGCACGATAGATAAGACAGGTTCGAGAACAGTGACTAAATAAAATTTAATTTAAAATTATCAATTTATAAATAGTATTATCCCACATCGCCACGAAACCTAAAAGACCGCTGTGACGAAGCTGGGGGAAAAGCCATAACTTTGAAGAATCCTTATAGATGTCGGTCAGCAGTTAGTGCCTATTTTCTAGTGGTTCCGTTGTTCATTTGTCCTCGCATTCAACAAGACGGAGAGAACTCTCATTACATAGCTGTAAATGATTCATCATTTGAGGTCGATAGACAAACCGGTAGGTAAAATATGAACTATCGCGATTCCCAGCCGGCCAGTTGCGTTGCCTGCTCCTGCATGTAGTTTTGTACAGTAATATCTGCTCTGTTGCTCATGCATTGAAAGCTGTCATCTGTCACAGATTATCGAAAGTTTCTATTTTTTAATCTAGATAACACTGTCAGAAGTTTGAAAAGGTCTGGTGTCAGCTGGTGGGTCTCCACTGGACACTGCTTATACGATAACGATATATCTGCATCGGAATTATTGCCATCACAGCAGGTTGACGCTCAGACCAGTAAGGCAATGCATACCTGCAGGCGACAGCAATCTATGTAATGCATCAGCTTCATGGTCAAGTCTGCCTACTTTAAGCTATATAACATCGGAAACATTAGAGCCTGCTTATACAGGGATACTCCACGACTTCTGCATCTAAATTGTTCCATATATTTGTGACATCCCGTCTCGACTTCTGTACCTCACTGATTACTGGTCTACCGGCCTGTATACAACCAGGCACTCACAGTTGATGCAAGACTCTGGAGCTAGGCACGTCTTTCGTGATCGTTGCAGTTACCGCACACATTGCCTAGAGCCGACCAGGACTGGCGCTCCGAAGAAAACAGAGTGTCGAATTCAAGATCTCGTCATTCACTTTGAGCTTCCTCCATTATCTGGCTCCAGCCTACCCATCATAACTACTCCCTCGCCAGTCTAGGCACCTTTCCGCCCGCTTTTCTGACGGAAGTCGTTAAGCTAGACCTCGTACGAGCCTCAAGTCCTATGGAGACCGTGCTTTTAGTTCGTATGCTCCTAAAGCCCCGAACTCACACCCGAATGAAGTCACGACACCCCTCTCCCCCGACTTGAAGAAATTTAAAAAGAAGCTAAAAGGCACATGTTTCTCGAAGCATTTTAATCCTTGTGATTTATCCTTTTTTTCGCATGCGTACTGACACTGTGAATGCTACTCCTAACCATATTTTACTGGTTGGTCCTGTGCATGTAACTTCTAACCGTGTCATTCTTGTTGACATGGTGCATATTACCACTAACCATTTGATCGTGCTTCCCTTACAGCATACGCACAGTGACTACAAAGAGATTAAGTTCTCTGAGGGTGGTATACAAAAGTATTATTATTATTATAACTTAATGGCACTCGCCACTCTTTGGATCACGTGGCTGAAAATTCCAGTTCTATTCATATCTATGAACAGGCTGGCACATCAAGCCATTACCAATAGCTAGCTAACTAGCATCGCTATTCGATGGTAGGCTGGATGCCTGCACAGGAGTAAGTAAGGAAGGACGTCTACTGAGTAGTTTATTAACAGCAAAGACGCAGCCGCTCGGCTCAAATGCTGCTGTGGGTGGACACTTCACAGTCTCCCCATTCGCTCAGCGATGCCGACGCCCCATTGCAATAACGGGCCATGATGCTGCACTAAATGACTTGCAAAGAGTTCTCGGCCTTTTTCAATCTGTCCTACTATCTGAGATCGTGTTTTTGCTCATTTTTCGGCTGAGTATTTAGATATTTTAAGGTGTGGAACCACAAGGGGATGTTTCCAGTTGCTGGCCGATCGTCTACTTGTATCTCCGTCTGTAACTCCACAAAGTCATAAAGACCACGTTGGGTGTTACGCAGGAGAGTTTTGTATAGCGCACTCACAGCCTAAGCGGCTTTCGGTACGCATTCGGTACCCAACAGACTTCGTCTCACGCAACAAAGAGAAAGTGGGAAGCATAGCAGAGTCAGGAGAGCAGTTGAGGTAGCGAGTAGCATAGAAGTAGCAGCTCAGGACCGCTGAAAAAGATGTGCCATAGTCGGCAGTAGGAGAGTAGTTGTCGTTGCGTAAGAATTATGGAAGCGAGTTCCACAGTCTAGGACCTGCAGAGCTAAAGCTTCTGTCGCCAACTGTTTTTAAGCGAAGGAATGGGACAGCTAATTTATTGTCCACACAGGACCTGAGGGCGCGAACAGGCTGAAACTGAAGCAGCAGTTCAGCTAGGTACGAAGGAGCCAAGTCGTGGCGGGCCTTGTGGGTCAGCGTAAGAACTAACAACGTGGCACGCTTTTTTCAGCACGCTCAGTTTTTGTCTGTATCCATGTTGTATAGGCACAAACCGAAAATGGGAAGTGCTATATAACTCAGGCCAATCAAGAAAGCTCCATTTGGATGACATCTTAGTAGAGCTCCGAGCTAAAGTAAATGAAGCAATGCTGCAGCCACTGAGAGATGGTACTAGCGAGTTTGTGTCGTAGTCTATTGGTAAATGTATTAATAATCCCTATCCTTCGAATTTCCGAACACTTTATGTTCTACCTTTGGTAGTTACAATCGCCAAGTACGACACAGCGTTTCATTTCTTTGCAGCTGACACGCAGCTGTATCTTTGCCTACTTCCTCCATACATTATAGCACCCCCAAATTCTCACAGATCCTCTAAATACTGTATTGGTGATATTCACACTTGGATGACAGCGTATTTTCACAGATGGAAGTACAATAGCTATTAAAAATTGATGCACTACTGGTCCAATTGCATAAGTGTGGGCAAAGCTATTGTCACTCAGAAACTGGTAAACTTAACTCTCACAATTAGCCCAGCCAAAGTATTTGCTACACAATCTCCGAAGAATTGACGCGTCCTGTTGGAAAAAAACTTTTCACGACGACGACATCAGCCGTAAAGTCAAGTTTGCCTACTATACAAATTTGACATAAAAAATGAAAGCACCACAGCTAATTTAGTCTATTAAATGAGAAGTCCGGTATATGTTGTGTAGCACTCTTCTTAGCGGTGAGACTGCCTGTGCAATAGGATGCCGGTGCAGAGCTTGGCTCGGTTTGGCTTATCAACTTTGAATGCAACAACTACCACATTGAACCCATTCAATCTGCACGGGCGTTCCATCAGCAAGCGCACAGAGTTCAAGTCTGTCTAGTCACTGATGGTGTGTTGGTCTCTTTGCTGTTTGATCCTCAGTCTTTTGATCTAAAATTCTTGCTCTTCAGGCATCCTCTCATGCGATCCGCTCCTCAGACTGTGGTCACTTAGCTGCGCCTCTTACCAAACTCCGATCCTTTTGAGGCAGTGCCCTCAGTTTTTTGCCCATGAAACCTGGAAGTAGCTGCCCACTGAAATAGCGACATTCACTGATTTCGCGATGTTTAAAAGAAGCTCAAAACCTACGCTGCTCATCGCAGCATTGCTCCTTTCGGAAAGACGATCAGATGGTTAGTGGTTGCATGCTCAATACACAACAAGAGTAACATGGTTAGGGATAACATTCACATGGTCAGCATGCAAGTGTGTTTAGTGACAGCATGCGCAGTGTCAGCACACGTAAGCACATAAAGAACGAATCATAGGGACCTACTAAATGCTGTCATAAATAGGTGCATTTTTAATTTCTTTATATGTGGTCAAGTCATGGGATGTCGTGACGAAAGTTGAGAGTGAGTTCCAGGCTTTGGGAGTATACGAACTAAATGCACGGTCTCCAAAAGATTTGAGGTTTGTACGATGTATTGGTAGACTGTTGGATTCCGAAAAGCGGGTGGTACGATGCTTGGCCTAGTGGGAGAGTAGATTTGAGAGATAGACTGGAGCCAACGAATGAAGGGACCTAAAAGTGAGCGACAAAACCTTGAAGTCAATCTTTTGCTTGATTGGTAGCCAGTGCAGGTAGGCGAGAAGTGGTGTGATGTGGCAACAACGCTCGCGAAAGACAAGCCTAGCTGCAGAGTTTTGTACCAGCTGTAAGCGCCTGATTGCTGTAAGTTACAGAAGTCAAGACGGGGTGTCACAAATGCATGGACCAACTTAAATGTGGTATCCTTATCTAAGCAAGCCCAAGTTTTACAATGGTATGTATCTGAAAGTAGGCAGACTTGACTGTGGAGCTGATGTGGTCGTCTAATGAAAAGTTACTTTGGAACATGACACCCAGATTTCGAGCTGATTCAACAGGAGATAAGCTGGCAGAGCCGATTTTGAGCGTTAACCTTTCAAATTTCTGAATCACACTTATTTTGCCCATAACTAGTAAGCATAGTACGGACGGAAAAGTAGGCAATTGAATTTGTCCCACAGATGCGATCTTCATGGTCAGTGTTAGGTTTTCGTTGATATGCGAAGAGTATACGGAGAACATGTGCATTCGCTGCAATGCAGAGACCATGCAAAAAGAGTGTGTATTCGTTGCAATGCTTATGAGGTATTTCAGAGGGACTTGGTAATCTACGTTCAAAGCTTCACGTGCATTGTGCAAATCTATTAATATATACATATATATGCCCAGCAATACCTACCAGGTAGGCACTATAGAACATCTGTCATTCTTGAAAGGATCATTCGCACAACTACGACTAGACTACCCATTTTCTCATTCGTGTAAAAATCTGTTTTTTGTTTGATAGAAAATTAGTGATTGTCACTATGCATTGTCACTATTTAGGACAGCATTTAGTGGGTCCCTTTGATTCGTCCTTCATGTGCTTATGTGTGCTGACACTGTGCATGCTGCCACTTACCACATTTGCATGCTGACTCTGTGCATGTCACACCTAACCATGTTGTTCATGTTGTTTATCAAGCATAATAGTACTCACCATTCAATCGCATTTCCCTTTGCTGCAAATGTAAATCACCTAGAAAGAGATTGAGTTCTCTGAGGGCGCTTTATCAAGTGCATTATTATCATTACTATTATGTGCATGCTAAGACCTGCCTATTGATTAAAATTTGTTTCACTAAACCTATTCAAACCTGATCGTCCTCCAATGCAGCTGTTAGCCATTCTTACCGCACATGCAGATATGAATTCGTGCAGCTCCATTAACAATAGACGGCTCTTCTAGAGCTCTATTCGTCTCGACTGGGCATCGCTGGCTCTGCTCTGCAATGGTTCAGGTCCTATCTCAGTGGGAGACTCCAGAGTATTGACGTGAATGGACAAAGATCATCCGAGGTACATCTGAAATAAGGGGTACCTCAGGGCTCAGTGCTAGGTCCGGTTCTTTTCACGGTTTATACTCTCTCCCTCTTGCTGATGTGATTGCCAAGCACAATAAAGGCTTTCACTTCTATGCGGATGACACTCAGTTGTACCTTTGCTTCGATCCCTCCGAGCCTTCGAGCACCTCAAATTCTCTTAACTCCCTTGCTGCATGTATTGATGATATCCACACATGGATGCAGCAAATTTTCTAAAATTAAACGATGATAAGAAAAACTTACTAGTTATGGGCAAACCCAGTGTGATTCAGAGATTGGAAAGGCTGACGCTCAAAATTGGCTCTGCCAGCATATCTCCTGTTGAATCAGCTCGAAATCTAGGTGTCATGTTCCAAAGTGACCTCTCGTTAGACGACCACATCAGCTCCACAGTCAAATCTGCCTACCTTCAGCTATATAAAATTGCTAAAATTTGGGCTTGTTTAGATAAGGATATCACGTCTAAGTTGGTCCATGCATTCGTGACATCTTGTCTCGACTTATGCAACTCACTGCTTACTGATCTACCGGCATGTGCGATCAGGCGATCGCAGCTGGTGCAAAACTCTGCAGCTAGGCTTGTCTGTCGCGAGCTTCGCAGTTGCCACATTACTCCACTTCTCGCCGACCAGCACTGCGACCAGTCAAGCAACGGATTGACTTCAAGGTTTTGTTGCTCACTTTTAGGTCACTTCATTCGTTGGCTCCAGCCTATCTCTCAGATATACTACCCCATCAGGCCAAGCATCGTACCACCCGCTTTTCGGAATCCAACAGTCTACCAATACCTCGTAAAAACCTCAAATCTTTTGGAGACCATGCATGTAGTTCATATGATCCCAAAGCCTGGAACTCCCTGCCGACTTGTGTCAGAACCTCCCCTGACTTGACCACATTTAAAGAAATTAAAAACGCACCTATTTATGAAAGCATTTAGTGGGTCCCTGATATTCGTCCTTCATGTGCTTACGTGTGCTGACACTGTGCATGCTGCCACTTACCACATTTGCATGCTGACCCTGTGCATGTCACCCCTAACCATGTTATTCATGTTGTTTGTTTATCAAGCATGATATTACTCATCATTGAAATGCATTTCCCTTTGAAGCAAATGTAAAGCGCCTAGAGAGAGATTGAGTTCTCTCAGGACGCTTTATCAAGTGCACTAATTTTATCATTATTATTATTATTAATTCTTTACCCAGATGATGGCTATGGCGATGCCGCGGTTGGCCATTTGAAGAACACCATTCCGGTACCGTGTCGCCTTAAGCTCACCGTGGGCACTAAGGACTACCGGGTTACAATTAATGCCTGACCCAGCAGGTAGTCAGTAGTCCGTTAGCCATTTTGACTATTGATCAAATGCTCTTTTTTATCGTAATTTAAAGTGATGCTTGGTGACCATTCTGCTGGAGCATCTTTGGCCTAGCTTCAGGCTCAGACACGCAGTAAGGAGCGCACGTGTGCATTCAAGAGCTACTGTCGTCTCGTTTGCGTTGAGCTTTAGCTCTGGCAAAACCGGTGGCAAAAATGTGATCCGACTGCTGGTTTCTCGTCATAGGGCAGACGGCTACTAGAACAGCGCAGTCATGCCTCATTGTGTCGGCCCTGTGCGTCGTGGCTGCACTGACTCTTGAGCTGTGCAACCTATTCTTCCTGAATGCTATCGTCAGCCTGCTGGCAGCCACTACGGCGTTCTGCACGGGTGAGTGGTTGATGGTACCGATATCACTAAGTGAAGCACGCATACCGAAATCCTAAAACCGTACTTCTCGAACCGAGTCCAGCTTTCGTCGCTCAATTATTCGCATAAGCTCAGGAAGAATGTGCTAGTGTTGGCCAGTTGTAATGGGTCACGGTCCGTATTAACTAGCGAATTCACATAAACAAAACGGCACATAGCATACAATCTAATGAATTTGTTAATCTGAGATACTTCGCATGCAGTCAATGTCCCTCTCTGCACTTGCATACACGAGCGAACTATTCTGCACACATATACTACCACCGATCAAGTGAATATTTACACCACCTTACTCGTCACGGAACTCTTGCTTGCCGCCTACGCTAGGTATTTAGCGTAATTGTTTCTGCTGTTCATGACTGACAATAAATGACCTCTGCCTATCCAAGGAATCTCAAGCTGAAATATCTACGGCCCAGCACATCCAGGTAACTAGGCTATCCCCTACCGGAAGTGCTTCGTGGCAGCGTAGAAGCGGAGCAGAAGCGAGAGGACGCTATCCGCATATACGCCTATACGAAAGCCGAAGAGCTGCTTACGCCACGCATCTGCTGCTGTTGCTGCGAAAGGGTCAAGGTTACCAAGCATTGCAGAATATTTTGTCTTCGTCGTGAACGTGCTCGTGACGTTCTTAAGTTACGCATTGACCATCGAAATCCGTTTTTTTGCGTTTATTACTAATTTGTCCTTGCCCATGAGAGGGAAACAATGCAGATCTAGTTCTCGTGTTCTTTGTCTGTCCCCCTCGTTTGGCGTGTTCCCTTGCGGAGTGTGTCAATTGATTCTTTTGATGAAATAAAAGAGCACCTTCGTTTGCACAAATTAAAATCAATGGAATTTGGACAAGTTTCAATGCAGCAATCCTGGAATTGATTTTCCTATTGTCAGGCGTCTACGTGGCTTTTGCACTGGCCCTCGTGACCGTCCGTATGAATCATCCAGAACACTTCAGCTACAACAATCTTGACATAAACTCCAATCTCACAATCTCGCAGCCTGCTTCTTCAACTTGGATTTCGGTGGCGACCCTCCTGGTGGCATTTCTCGCTTCGACATCGTCTACTGTATACAGCCACTACTTGAGAGAAGACGTGCGACGGAAGGCGATCCACGTCTGCAGACGCTCCGACTGAGCGTTTCTTAGGGTGCCAGAATGTCATTCTACCGATTAGAAATTGTTCTAAATCATGTAACCAGCCACGTTAGCAACATGCCACGTGTCACAATAAACGCGACCGCACACCTTGACATTGTCCATTTTCTTAATGCAATCTAAGCTACATGACTTTATCGAGTGTGATGTCGCCGGTAGACGGTGATTAAAGCTAATAATACCAGCAAATATTAAGACCTCTAAACGAGGGTACAGTGTACACTTTGACTTTACCTACGATCAGTAAGATGGTGCTTTTTGTACACCCTAAAATCGTCGGGGACAGTAGCAATGCCAAATGGTTAGCTGCCCCTTTCAACCGGACGTGAAAAAGCGCACTGGGCATGCAAAAACGTGGCTGACCGAGCCAAGCCTTCGACGTTTAATGCTGCCAACTGCAAAGTTGAGAGGTTTTGAGCTCATCAGCTTAATTCTGTGGTTTCTTCGGCGTGGCAGACAGGAACTTGATCGGTTAGCCGAGCTAAATCCTAGAGAGTGTTCGCTACTCAAATGATTGTTTTCGTGTTACTCGACAACAACAACAGTTGTGCAACAGCAGTTCCAGTTAACTGGTATGCAATCGAGTGATTAGAAGTTTGTGCTTCTTCACAAATGGGGCTCTCGACGATGAGAGATCCAATTTCATAGGTGCGACATCAGCGACAGCTTAAATTAAGACAGGATGTATTGCAGAGAGTAATTCCGAAGGGAAGCCAACATATGAGTGGTTCGCACTTGGTGGTGGCAAAGCAGCAGCTGTAAGAGCAGCTTCGGAGGTATCTGTGGTGATTAAGCTGACAGCGGCCTACTTCGATGGCATACATCCTGCTGAGGGCTGGCGTTTGTAAACTCTGTTGGCATTGATCGTCGAATTTCAGCGCGTATTGAAAGACATGGCTCCTAATGCTGACTCCTGTGGCTGACCGTCGATATCTGCACTCGGCTCTTCGTTCATTCCTACTACTCCCTAAGTAAGTACGTCCGTCCGGTTTATTTTAGACCCACAAACTTGGCTTCGGCGAAAGCTTTCTGGTTTTTCCGTTTGAGCCGAGCGGATTTGACTTAGATTTCCCCATACCTGCGATTCCTTCAATCCAGGTAGAAAATCGCCGCTGTTGCCAACATACTATCGGTGAGGAAAAGAAAATTAATTGGAAGGCCAGAGTGACGCCATTGCCTATCCTACTTCGTGATGAACGGAGATGGATCTCAGAACGACGTCAGCGTTGCTCTATTGAATTACCTGTGGATGAGCATATGTCGAAATGCCAGCATAAAAAAGTATCTGTGGCTGATTAGCACCCGGTCTTCAGAGTGTTACAGCTCATCGACAGAGTGATTGCAGCCTTTTGGCTGAGTATTTACCTCGGATCGGTTTCCGGATGCTAGCCAGCGAGCGGATGTGCTCTGACGGCGATGTTTGGTCCGACTACTTAAAGAACGGCTTCTTGCTAGATAAATTCCAGCTTAAAAAACAATCGAGCCCGCTGAAATCCTTGTGTTCTCGCTCAGAGCATCCATGAGCAGAGATCTGGCTTTGCAAGCGATGGCAGTCCGGACGTTCCCACCGCTTCCGTTTCGCCGTCCACGCGCGGTCGCGAAAAGTGGCGGAGAAGTCCGCGTCGTCCAAGCGCAGCAGCACCTTCGTTGCAGCGGCGACGCACTCACGAGTAGCGGGCTTTACACCAACTTACCTTACTTTACCGACATTCCAAGGCTTCTCGACCTTCGCTCGTAACCTTCCTTACGCCGTACTTGTGAATTCGGGTCTGGACTAGCTGCGACGGGTCTAAAACCGCTAGCTACGCCCGACCGTAACTCCGTCGTGACCGCGAGGGTGGCCGTGAATTCGGCGGGCCTGAGCGTGAGTGCCGAGTAGCGCGTTGCACTTTGGGAACTCAGCAGAAACTAGTGGCAGGGGCAGCTGACTGGCCACAGCTGCACTGCTCCTCGCGCGGCCATTTGTAGGCGAGCGTGACGGCGCAGAAAGGGCGCCGGTCGTTGTGGTCTAGCACGGTGAACGGCTCTCGAAAAGCCCTTCTCTCGCGCGCGCGGAACCCGAATAAAGATCGAAAAGGGAGTGCAACTATGGCCGCGCGAGCGCCGGCGGCCATTTACGCGCCAGCTAAATGGTCAACGGTTCGCTTGCTCTCCTATGCACGTTGCGAGAGCTTGACTTCATTACCGGGCAAGAAACGGCCAAATAAGAACTCTCGCCGTAGACGAAGCGAGCTCTGCTTCTTGGGCATTCGGTGGGGCGGCTGTGGGTGAGGGATTGAGAAGACACGGCTCGCATAGAGATATTAGTAATAATAAATATGAGACGCGTATATAGCGTAGAGAGCTATACCACGTGCTAGGTACTTTACATATGCTGTAAGGGACTGTGATTGGGTCGGCAACCCTCCTGGGATATGAATAGCGATCAACTGATTCTCGTGGGCCGTATTGGTCTGTAGTTAAGGCCACGTGCCCAAACACTGCTCGTCCTGGCTGGCCCTCACAGGACTCAGTGGTAGCCTGGGAATCGCTGGCCAGTTTTTGTGCCAGTTTAAAGTAGGATCTGGTGAAGCCTGACAATCGGTCAGTGATAACCTGCGTGGTGTCAGCACGTATAAGGACGATATAGACAATCCACGTGGAACCAGAGCAGGTTCTCCCGCCAGGCGAACTAGGCAACCGCCTTGGGCGCTGGGCTAAAAGGGGAAACCAGAAAAAAACCCAGAAAACTAAAAGATCTTTTGATTAGGTATTAGTAGCTTACACTAAACCACTTTCCACATCAGAACTATTTGGCAGCGTATTAAATGAATATCATAGAAAGTCGCTAAGAAGAATCATCCGAAAAGTGCAGGGGAATGGGTGATGGTGCGAACTGTTTGCATTAAGATAGGTTTGTAGGGGTTTTGCGGGCTAGTCGCCGACCTCGTTCCTTGGGAGCATTTGCCTTCGGGGAAAACGGCTGCAAAAGGCAGTGAAAGAACTGGGCAGTGCAGCTGAAGCCGGCAGTGCCTAGATCTGGTCACAGTAATAGAAACTCTCATATGGGATACCGAGCAACTGGGGAGTTGCTGGAGGAATGTGTTTTGTCTTGCAGAGCCCCACGGAGTCATGTAGCTAGGATACTTAAAACTACGGTAGAATACTTCGTACGTTCCCTTTCCCCAAGGGTTGCTAGAGAATCCATCTAGGTGCTAGAGAGTCAATTCCTAGCTTCAACGGCACCTCAAGTATCGTAGGCCTCTAGATACTTTAGTCCTCGGGGTACGGACATTTCTCCCCCTGGACATTCACCCCCCCCCCCCACATATTCCCCTGGGGTAGGACATTTCCCCCACTGGGGTAGGGCATTTCTTCCCTTCCGTATGGAAATGCCGTGATATAAACTGTCCTGTTTACATATCTTATAAAGATCTCATATAGAATATAATATATCACAGATTCCTACATTGTAGTCATTGAAAATGCGGTCGCTGCGGCCCTGCTTTTCGGCAGAGCACCAAGTGCAAGGTCAAAGCTCTGTCCAGGGCGGCCAGCAGCAGACGCTCTCGGCAGCAGCCACGAGCGCGGAACAGTATCCTCGGGCGCCACCGACACTGCCGCAGCCCCTCCTGACATCGGCGCCGCCTGCTACCGCCCGTTCAAACCTCACCGCCACCGCAGTCGCTGCTGCACCGGACGTCGCGCGTCGACCGCCGCCGCGCTGGCCGTACCGCCTCCGTCGGTCGTGCTATCGAGTCGCAGCTTATACTGGGTTGATTTTATTTCAGTAGAACGTGAACTTCATTTGATCATGTATATTTATGTCTGTATTCTTACTTATACATGCATCAACATACGGGGAATGCCCTACCCAGGGGGGATGTCGGGGGGATGTCCTTGGGTCCACCAGGGGGGAAATGTTCGGGGAACGACCCGGGGGAGGTAAATGTCCTACAACCAACCATAGTCCTCAAAGGCCAAAGGGAAACCTTGAGTCAAAGGCGTCAAGTTGCTGTGGCCCTCAGAGGCATGACCAATGGGGCCAATCAGGCTCAAGCCAGGCTAGCTGCAAAGGTGAGTTTCGAGTCAAAGGCCTTTTGTTGAAAATTGTGTGACTCAGGCCCATATCGGCATGCCGGCAGTAGAGTACCTCTTAGTCCATGGTCCTGAGACAGTGCACGAATCGTGAATCTCTGCCGCTTGTTTTTTGCTGTTGGCTGCTGCTCGATCTCGTTCTACTTTTTCACAGTCTAGTTATCAGCTCAGCAAACCGGCAGCAGTCGTCCAGGTTAGCTTCTTCTATCAGGCCACTGGCCCGGCCGAGGTACTGCAGTTAATCTGGCCGAAACTTCATTTGTAGCCTCGGTCTGCAGCTGATGAATGGACGACCAGCAGTAGCCTCTCCTTACTGTCGCGAGTTGGCTGTTTTATGTCAATAATATTAATGGCTGGTTGTCAGTCATTCTACTTGCAGTGGTAGAGTACAAGAGCACTATAAAAACTATAGATGTTATCTATTTTTACAGAGTTATGGATAATAAGAAACGGTCGGGGGGGGGGCTCAAAACGGTAAGAGGTGGGCCCGAAAGGCCAAAGAGCAAGCAAAAGCAAAGCGAGCCCATTCCTAAAATACCGGAAGAAGCACAAATCATCTACTGAATTGCCAGACGAGCTACAGACGGAAAATATTGAAGTTGAAAAATGTCTGCATGAGCAAGGTGAAGAAACCACAGTTCAACTTCCAAGTAAAGACAAAAACCAAACTGAGATAATGTGTTAATCAAGACAGTACAGTTCGAGTCTTGCAACAATTTTAACCGTAGTTGAATAACAGTGACCCTGCCACACGGCAGTCTGATAATATTGGTAACATTACTGCGCTTCTGATGTAAACGGGATCGCTGCAAGCTTATGCCTGTGATTTTACAAAAGATTCACACAACAGAAGATTGTCTAAGCTCAATTACAAGAGAAGACGAACAATGGTTGATTTATTCAATGTTAAGAGATGTACTATTCTGCTTCTGCTGTAAGCTATTCAGAAGGCTGGCATCTCGTCTATGCACGGAAGTGGCTTTAAAGATTGGAGAAACCTGTCTCAATTTTGTCCTCGCACGAGACAAGTTCATCACACCTAGAAATCTATCAAGCTCGGAGGGAATTGGAGGTGCGGCTAGCCGACACGGCAGGTCAATAGATGAGCCAATTCAACCGAAGATTAAGCAACAAGAGGAATATTGCACCACGCTTTCTTGTGCAAATGGCCTCCTATGGATCGGCCTAGTCAGGACCGGGTTAAAACTTTAGAGGCAGTTTTCATGAGAATGCGAATGCCCAACTGCACGGAATTTAGTGAGTAAACCTGAAATAGTGCTGTCTTTAGAGTGTCAGTTGAACTGCAGTGTCGCTACGTCATTTTGAAATGGCAGGTGGATCGAAGTTCGTAAGTACCGAACAACTGGCAACAGAGCAAACCACTGCAGGAGACCATTTGACCATGAAAGCACCCACGACAGATTGCACAAAACTCTTTGGAAAGACCTGAAACATACTTGTACCGCACTTTCGCGATGCTTATTTTGCAATGGCAGATAAAAAGCAGTTCAAAAGTGCCTCGCAACTGGCTGGGTACGATCGTAGGAAATGATTGCACGAAAACGCCCACTTTTGTGAGTAAATCCAGAATACCATCACCCATTTATCCGAAACAAAAATAAAAGTCTCGCGGTGCTTAGTTTGTAAATTGCGGATGGATTGAAGTCACTCGAACCATTTGCATCATCAGCATCAAATCGAACAAGTAAACAATTATGTTCAAAAACTGCAATTCAAAAGGTCTGATATTGCACTGCGTGCAAGCTAAATTAGACATGGAGAATGGAAGGTTGTCTGCAAGATGTTCGTTGCCAGCACACTGCTTAAAAAACGAAGGGGAAAAATAACACCCGTGGTGGGATGGCACATACCAGTTGTAACTTCGGCATACTAAAGCTACAGATACCACTACTTGACAGGGGCTAATTAGCACTGGCATTAGTATGCCTGTTTTACGAACTTAACGGTCAACCCTCCAAACTCCCCATCAAATCAATCTATGCTGCTGGGGGGGCCTCACTGAGAAACGGGCTGCCTTCGAGCTGACCCAGGAAGCCTACTAGAGTGCACGTAACATGTGCCAGAATCTCTACCCACCGGCAGCAGGTGGGCGAATAAGTGTGCACATATATAGTTCTACAGGAAGAAAAGGAATGATAGAACCGAAAAGAACCAACCGGTAGGATGGCTCGAGAACCTGACTGAACTTCAGGAGCCACTCGCCGGCCCATTGCATGCAATCGGCCGGGACACGTTCTGCCGATCACTGCTCGCCAGGCTTATGCTCATGGCAGCGTAATGCACTTTGCAATGGCCCGCGGCAAGATCGAAGGCCGTCACTACTTCACCGATGACAAGTGCGGGTAGCAACATCCGTGGAAGCACCTCGCCGGCAAGCATCCTGACAGCGTCCAGCCTGGTGGCGGCACTTGCGCCAGCCAAACCGGCAGCAACGACAATCACGGCGAACAGGGTGTCGGAGAACGACCGGTTCCTCTTGACGAAACGGCAGGCGACCTCGTTCAAGTAAGTCCTGAAGACCGCCGGGTTCATGTCCGGTGGATGAACAAACAGGCACGGGCAAGGCCTGCGAGCGTGGCGGCCACTCGCAGTCTGGGCTGTGCCGATTGCGGCAGAAGGTTCTCGGCCGGGCTCCTCGATCGCGCTGCCGTGCAGCAGCGGCGCGGCAGCACGCAGCCGGCTAGCCAGCGCGGCCACCCGATGCCTGTCAGGTGTGCACGTGGCCAGGGCGTCGTCGTCGGGCACCATGTCGCTCAAGAAGTACTGCCGATCTGAGACCTCGTCGAGCCAGCCAATCAGTACCGACTGCTCCGCGTCCAGGATGGCGTTCCGAAGCAGCTGCAGTGAGTGCGGCAGACTGCCATACAACGACGATGCAGCAGCGACCGGAAGCCGGCGGCTAGGCGAGTCGAGCGCCTCCGCGGCTGTGGTGCGGTGGCTCCACACGCGAGCCACCGCACCGCCGTTGCCCTCGGGCCTGGGAGGACACTGGCGGAGCCAGCGGCTCAGACTGCCATCGGCGCTGTCGTCAGCAGCCGTCATCAGCAGCAGGCGAATGCTCGAACAGACGACGAGCGCCAGGGTGGGAACGTGGCTGCCGGCAGTGGCAGCGCGACTCTGGTGTGCGTTCACCTTGGCAGCTGCTGCCTTCAGCAGGGCGGCGCCCAGCGAAGCGTCGTCGACGCCCAGACGAGCATGTAGCCGAGCCGAGGCGGCGTACTCACACTCGCGGCTCCATTGGCCACCGATCAAAGCGGCGACGAGCTCCTCTGCTTCGATGGCCTGCGACTGGCTGCAACAGCAGATCAAGGTCCTCTTAAATGGCGTCGGCACCTGGGGCAGGCAGTGTCGAGGTTTGGTATCACAGGCGAGCTAATAACTCAGGCTAGAGGAAAGATGGAGGGAGCCGCAGGCAGGAAAGTGAAGATGGCAGGGGAGCAGGAGCATTGCCATCAACCGACGGGGCAGTTTCTGTGACAAAATGTCAGTCCCTTCAAGCTCGGGATTGACGTCAACAACGGTGACAAGGTAAATTGAATGGACTTGGCACTCCCACGTCAAGCCCAACCGAAAGGAAGCTACGAGTACTGCTGGATTCTTACTTAGAACGATGAACCACAAAGCTGCATCGGTGGCGGCGGAAGCAGATGCCGAGCATGCGCTCGGTCACTCAGTGATGCCGAGCCATTTAATGCCTGCCTCGACCTGCCTACGTAAGATAAGCCTGCCTAAGCTGAATTTAGTCTCCGGTCGCTGACGTAGCCTCCAGGCTTTCAACCTCGGTGATTAGCTCAGGAGAAGAGCTGAGTCTCGAGAGCTACATCGGTTGAATACTAGCAGGGTAAATGACAGGATGCGAAATCATCTCCACTCATTCTCCACTCACGGTCCCACATTAGACAGCCTTTAGTAGCTCTGTATTTTCAAAAATAAACTTGCAAGTAATCGAGATGTTGTGACACCAAAATCTAATCAAGATGTTTCTGTGAAACTGCCGTGATTCGTCAGATGTGGCTTCGGCAGTTCGGATGGTCTAATTCATAGACAAGAAAGCCGTGACTGCTCTTGGACCCCAGCGACTAGAATTCTTGGGAAGGGCTTCAGAACCTTTAAAAATGCCATTTTCTCATCAGGCACAACTTTGCTTCGTTAGAAGTACTGGCTAGTACTTTTTATCATTGCATTAGCAAGAGCTAGCAAAGACTGCCATTGTAATCACGTCAGTGTACCCGTTCCTATTCGTAGCAATACCACCAGTGCCATCGTTCACATAACCAACTAGCCTACTAGGTACATTGCCATTCGAGGGAAATGACAAGAAGCATCTCTGCAATGTGAAACCCTATAAAGCATGTGCAGCTCTAGAAACTGCCTATTTTGACAGATGGAATGAAAGAGCAATACCGGCAATTCGTGTGCTTGGAAAATGCATTACCTAAAATTGCTGCTAGTAAAATGAAATACAGAGCTTTATACAAAATAGTACAGAAGGAAAAGAGAACTGCCATCACGCGGTGTTGGCAGATTAGAATACGCTTAGGTAAACGCACCACTCTGCTCGGCAGCGGCACTCACTATACGTGACTGCACAAGTCCACCAATAAATGCAATGCATAGCAATGGCTTATCATGTTGAGGCAGTGGTGATTCCAAAACACAATGTCGGACAAGCATACGTTTTGAGACCCGAGAATTTCCGAATGATTGCTGAGTAAAGCTCTGATATCGTCGTGACTGCAGTTCACCTTTTCCAATAAGCAAATGACGATTTCTGAAAGAAAAAATGCAAAAATGCAACCACAATTGATGACTGCGATGAGCGTTAATGAGGGCCAAATGGCTTTCCCGAAGGGCCACTCGACTCACGAAGAGCCTGAACTCGACAATGTGCTTCCAACCGACGGATCTCCTTTGTGGAGCTAGCTCTGATCGGAAGGCCAGGCAGCAACTTCGTGTTACCATTGCTGCTAGCACTGCATTGAGTCAAACAGAGAATTGCGAGTTCATAAAAATCCCACGTCTTCCATTCGCTCGTTATGATTTCCCTGATGACCAATATTTTCGATGGGCTCCAAGAGCCATTTAGCAACCAGCTTTCTCCGCAATCATCGATGAAAGAAGCGAGACAGGCAATAGTTAGTGTGAACACTAGAGACCAACCGAGGATCGATTAAGGTCGAACAGTGCAAGATGAATAATTGCAGAGCCGAATTGGTCGAGTAAGCAATGGCAGCCGACCTTTGACCTTCGGCTAACGATGCCAACAGCTCTGAGCAGCCGAGCTGTAACAGGCTCCAACGCAGCACGTGAAGACTCTTTTTGCTAACGAATCTTTTCCCTAGTCGCAGCTGGACCATTCAGAAAGACGGCGCACGATGTCTTATCCGGAAAGCTGCTGCATGCGCTACCTGCTAGCGGGCGCCGCCTGCTAGCGACACGGGCTGGCCTCACCGAAACACTGCTACCAGGCAAAGCAGCGAAGCAGACAGCAGAGCAGCAGCAGTCACGACACGATGCCGCAAACGACTCGTCGTCCGGCGGCAGATGCGCGCTCGGGGACCGGCTCCAGCGTGGCAGCAGCGCAGCTCTCGAGGGGTGCTCCTGCGGCCGAGAGCAGAGAGAAGGTCTAGCCGACGCAGGAGCTGAGGCTTCGGCCGGTGTTCCGTGTTCAGTCTCGCACGCGAGCGCACCAGGCGCTGCCGAAAAGAGAGGCTAGACCGTGCCAGAGCTCTAACGTGGCACGGGCGCCGAGCCACACGCATCTTCTCACTTCCTCTCTCCGCTGGTGGCATGGAGCAAGATCGATCGGCATGGTGCGGCTGCAGGCTTTGCTCGGAGTCGTAGCTAGCAGCCATACCGTCGGCCTGCAAAAGAAAACGAACCGCCGAATGGCTGAAAATGGATGGCCGCCGTCTGCTGCTGGGCTGGATCGCCTGACTATATACTCTACAAAGCATTCCGCCTAAGTTGACCAGCCGACCAATGACTGCAAGCTGCCTCAGGCTGCCTTTCCGGCCGGCTTGCAGTACATGAAAGCTAGAAATCAAGCGGGACTTGGTCACAGCAGCACGTGGTGCACTGATGAATACCCACACGAAGTACACAACTGTTACGTTCATAAGTGATATTGGTCATTTACATAAGCGTGCAAACCCTCCATACTGACAGCAACCCGGTAAAGCCCGTTCTTAGCTCGCCCTTGACCAAAATAAACGGTGCATATAAACTTGGAAGCAGACAGGTACCACCCGAAGTAGAAACCTGAAACGAGTTCCACATTACAAATTCGCCAAGAAGGTATTTTTGTAGGCTCCGAAAGAGCCCCTGATTCGCACCCTGTACGGAGTATTTAAAGATACGAGTTTTGAGCACGAGTTTTTCTACTGACAGAAGTATGCAAACTTGCTTCTTCGTTCTGAAAAGCTACCCAACGCCAAAACAGATAAACATGAAAGCCAGAAAAGATTTAATTCAGGCAAACCACGTGAGCGCATGTGGCCATAAAGGCATGCACAGCAATGAAAAGATACGTAAAGAAAGGCAACGGTTTTTAAATTAACGATGGTCGAACTGCTCTCTATCTAAGCACAACATCTACCAAGACCAATCAGATCGAAGGCATATTGCTATTGTCCAGAGCATCCCCCAGACCACCTGCACCAGCTGGCAGATTTGCGGGACCGGATGTAGGCGTCTGCTAAAGCTCGGTCCAGCATCGGCTGGAGTACCGTATCCAGGCGGTGCTTAAACAAAGGTGGTCACAGAATTAAGCACACAGCAGCAATCAGGTCGTACCCTGAGGTCACCAATAGCCTGTGAGAACGAGAGCCACATCGGCGATGCCTCCAGCTTCTTTTTTCGGTTGTTACATCGCTCTGGAGTACGACGAGCCGGTCTAGTATCGATGGCTGCCGTCGTGCCGCTTTCTGGTCCACCATCAATAACGCAAGGCTCGGCTGCAGACATGGCTCTGTCGTCGAGCAGGCGAAGGTTTGCAGCAGATGAGCCAGGTTGATAGGTGCCGTGTATAGTGCCACCATAATTGGGCGGTGGGCGAGGTGAAGAAGGTGGTGGCTCTCCGCCGAGTCGTGCCAGCGCGGCCCAGGTGCGGCCGATCTGGATGGACGAGCGGCACTCGCCACGATCAGCCACGAGCTCAGAGTGGCGCAATGCAAAGCGCAGCACGTCGACCAACTCGCCTGTGCTGGGTGCTCACCACCCGGCTCGCCGTCACCGGCTGCTACTTGGCCGTCGTTGCTGTCGTCATTGGAAGATTGAAGTGACATGCTGAAGCCTGGGATGGACGAATTTTCAGGAAATGCAGGGTTATGCAGATGGCGCAAAGCAAGCAGAAGTTCGACGGCGTCTGCTGGCCAGTGCAGAGTAACGGCCCAGAGAGTGGGTGTAAGCGACAACAGAGAAGTGAATGGGCAGCATGCGCCGATCCGTGGTCCAAGCGCACTAGATAACCAAGGCTCGCGCACAGGCCGGTGGCTGTGCAGCTGGGCCACTACCTAATTAGACCGACCTAAATATAGTTCATTTGTGAAGCACCATATGAGAACTTACTCTTTATTAAGACACTTCACACAACCTCGGTCGTCAAATGCATTCACCTTGACCTTGGTCGAGACGAGTTCCTTGAGCACTAGGCCAGACCTACGCTAAGTGAGCTGCCATTGCCTGGCACGTGACGAAGGGTGCCGACCAGACTGCTGTGCTGGCAAGCGCCTGCGTGTAGGTACACTGGAAGGTAATCGCACCAAAGAGTGGAAGGAGGGCACTCCGAGGCGTTGCTCTCTTTCTGGAATCCTCTGGAAGCCAGACATTCGGTTTCGATGCTCAGGCGATGCAGCACAGGGCGGCAAGGCCCGACAGGCGATCTGGGGAAGCATGGGTCACTTCCGTGTACGAGTTTTAGTGAGGAAAGGTGAGGCCGGCTCCTCTGGCTCATGTGCCACACTAATGTGTCCGAACTTACACATAGACCTTGAACTGTTCGGAAAACTCGCCTCGGTTTATACTGTGCAAAAATGAGCAGAATGCCTGAATGCATAAACTTGGGTCCAAGCTTCACAAAAGGGCCGCTCAAATGCAGATTAGCCACATGACCGGCACATGATTGCAGTTCTCTCTGGTCATTCTGAGAGATTAGTGCAGGGGTCATGCGAAGGACTGCGTTTGAAGGCCTCATCTTAGCTGCTCAGTGAACGTCAAGGTCGCTCACTCAGCAATAGCAGTGCTTTGCAAAGGAAGCATGAGGCGCTATCCAGAACGATGACGGTCGCGTCAAAGATTGGTTGTCGCACAGTCCAGGAGGAGCAGGAGTAGACCGGCTAGCAGGTGGTATCAGAGTTTTGCTAGCACTCTGACCAGTCTCTCACTCAGCACAGGCTCACCACAAGCTCAGCCAAGGCTTAGCACAAGCTCAGCACAGTCAGTACAGGCATGCACGAAAGTCTGCTGCTGCCTGCAAAAGAGAGTGGCCTAGCTTTATGCCACAAGAGGGTGAAGTCGGCAGTTAAAATGCAAAAATGCAATCGCCATGAGAAATGGAAGATCGTCGAGGCTCTGCCACAAGACGAGCATCGGTGACACTTACGATAAAGAAATTGAAGCAGACTAGACTGACGGGAGGCCGAACAGTAAACGGATCTTCACAGCTAGTTCTTACAGTCTGCAGCCTCTAACTGTGGGAACACAGTGCAGTCTATTTGAGGAATGTCTATACACAAAGGAGCCATACCGTGATAATGCAGGCAGCAAGCACTTAGTGTCATTACTGCCTCATCGGTTACCAGTACTAATATCGCTAATACCAGAGAGGTTTCTTTAGACCAGGGGTGTCCAACACGTGGCCCGCGAGCCACAACCCGGCCTGCCGAGGTCTTCTATGCGGGCCCCGAAACGTTATCCCAAAAATATTTGTCACTCCATGTTTTTCGTTCATTTTTAATCATTACGAACGCCGATATAAGGCGTTGTGATGTACTTCACGCGCGGTGAAGCGTGAAGGTGTCCGAATGGCTATTTTCGTGTGAAGGTAAAAAAATCGATTTATTTTGTTAGCCTTCATGTGAACATTTTGGCGTGAAGGGGTAATATATTTGTGCTACAGCGCCATTACGCCATTACGATCACATTTATAACGCTTCCGCAAGCGGAATTAACTGTTTCACAGTGGATAGAAAAAAAGAGCCGTTTCTCAGGTGCTGCTGCACGAACTGGAATCAGTCAGGTAGGTTTTTAAAAAAACGCGTATTGCTCAACTTACTAATACTAAGACATTGCTGTGATAAAATATAAATTAATCAATTCGTAACTGATCTGTTTTTTTATTTCACAGAGAAAAATGGCGGCGAATGTGGATCTTTCGGCAGCTTTTGACACCACGATCACAAAGTTCTTCTAGAGCGCCTCTCATCTCGCCTGGGCATCACTGGCACTGCTCTGCAGTGGTTCAGGTCCTATCTCAGTGGGAGACTCCAGAGTATTGACGTGAATGGACAAAGATCACCTGAAGTACCTCTGAAATATAGAGTACCTCAGGGCTTCGTGCTAGGTCCGGTTCTTTTCACGGTTTATACTCTCTCCCTCTTGCTGATGTGATTGCCAAGCACAATCTAGGCTTTCACTTCTATGCGGATGACACTCAGTTGTACCTTTGCTTTGATCCCTCCCAGCCTTCGAGCACCTCAAATTCTCTAAACTCACTTACTGCATGCATTGATGACATCCGCACATGGATGGCAGCAAATTTTCTAAAACTAATCAATGACAAAACTAACTTACTAGTTATGGGCAAACCCAGTGTGATTCAGACATTGGAAAGGCTGTCTCTCAAAATTGGTTCTGCCAGCATATCTCCTGTCGAATCAGCTCGAAATCTAGGAGTCATATTCCCAAGCGACCTCTCGTTAGACCACCATATCAGCTCCACAGTCAAATCTGCCTATTTTCAGCTTCATGATATTGCTAAAATTCGGGCTTGTTTAGATAAGGATACCACGTCTAAGTTGGTCCATGCATTCGTGACATCCCGTCTCGACTTCTGCAACTCACTGCTTACTGGCCTACCAGCATGTGCGATCAGGCGATTGCAGCTGGTGCAAAACTCTGCAGCTAGGCTTGTCTGCCGTGAGCGTCGCAGTTGCCACATTACTCCACTTCTCGCCGACCTGCACTGGCTACCAGTCAAGCAACGGATTGACTTCAAGGTTTTGGTCGCTCACTTTTAGGTCCCTTCATTCTTTGGCTCCAGCCTATCTCTCCGACATACTCCCCCATCAGGCCAAGCATCGTACCACCCGCTTTTCGGAATCTAACAGTCTACAAATACCTCGTACTAACCTTAGATCCTTTGGAGACCGTGCATCTAGTTCGTATGCTCCCAAAGCCTGGAACTCCCTCCCGACCTTCGTCAGAACATCCCCTGACCTGACCACATTTAAAAGGAACTTAAAAACACCTATTTAGGACAGCATTTAGTGGGTCCCTGCGATTCGTCCTTCACGTGCTTATGCATGCTGCCACTGTGCATGCTGCCACTAACCACATTTGCATGCTGACCCTGTGCATGTCACCCCTAACCATGTTATTCATTTTGTTTGTTTTTCAAGCATGATTTTACTCACCATTCAATTGCATTTCCCTTTGCAGCAAATGTAAAGCGCCTAGAAAGAGATTAAGTTCTCTGAGGGCGCTTTATCAAGTACATTATTATTATTATTAATACTAGCAAAAAACAAAAAATTGACGCAGAAGGAAGACTTTTCAAAGCATCTTGGACTGTAGACTATTTTGTAATGGAAGGCTTCGGTAGGATAATGTGCCTAATATGCCAAGAAACAATTGCCGTTGCAAAGGAGTACAATGTTAAGCTACATTTTTCAACAAAGCATGGCGACAGGTACAACAGCCTGACTGGTCAACTTCGAATTGATCGCGTGAACTCGTTGAAACAGAGCGTCATCGGACAGCAGTCATTGTTAACAGCAGTCAGCAACAAGTCTGAGGCTTCAACCAAAGTAAGTTTTTTAATAGCTGAAGCTATAGCTAAGCGGGAAAGCATTTTCCGATGGTGAATTTGTTAAGGAATGCCTCAGGCTGTTTACTGGTGTGGTCTGTCCAGAAAAGAAGTCAGAAGTAGAGAAAGTCAGTCTTTCTCATCAAACGGTTGCGAGAAGAGTTGACGAGCTCGCATCCAACATAGAAGAAAGTCTCACTAAAAGACTTGCTGAATGCGAATTTTATTCTCTTGCGCTCGACGAAAGCACGGACAATAGCGATACGGCTCAACTGTCGGTGTTTGTACGCTGAGTAACAGGAAAGTGTGTCACTATCGAAGAACTGTTGGATATATGTTCAATGAAAGGCACTACAACGGGAGGGATATTTTGGATCAGGTCAAGAGGGTACTCACAAAATTTAATCTTCCTGAAACTAAATTGATTGGTTTAACCACAGACGGAGCCCCTTCAATGACAGGTAGACACAATGGATTTGTATCTTTAATGGTAAAATTAGTACCTCACAAAATTGTCAGTCATCACTGCATCATCCACCAAGAACAGCTATGTGCAAAGGTCTTGAGCATGCAACATGTAATGGACAATGTAGTTTCAACAGTCAATGTGATAAGGTCTCGTGCGCTAAACCACAGACAATTTCAGGCTTTCCTTGAAGAGTTGGGATCAGATCATTGTGATATTATTTATTTCTGCCAAGTCCGTTGGCTAAGTAGGCCAAACACGTTAGCCAGGTGTTGGTCACTTCGGGACAAAATAAAAACATTTATGACAGAAAAGGGAAAAGATGTTGGCTTCCTCGATGACCAGCAGTGGTTGAATGACTTGGCTTTTTTGATGGACATGACCAAACATCTTGCAGATCTTAATGTCAAACTCCAAGGTAAGGATCAACTGGTCCATAAAATGTATGAGTGTGTTGTCGCGTTTGTGCAAAAGCTGAAAATTTTCCCGAAACACTTTTCAGAAGAAACTGTTACATTTCACAACACTAGCAACAAGATCGCCTGAAACGCTGGCTCATATGAAGTACTCCACTCTTGTTAGCAAACTTGTTGATGAATTCGAAGAGAGGTTTCAGGATTTCCAACAACATGCGGATGACATGAACATGATTAGTAATCCATTTTATATCGATCCCTCTGATGCACCTGATGAATTTCAACTCGAACTAATCGACATTCATAATGACAGCAATTTAAAAACTGCTTATGATCAGCATGACCTTGTTACCTTTTACAAGCAGTATGTTTCATCAGAGTCTTTTCCTAACCTAGCCAAACATGCTCGCAGGTATATTGCACTTTTTGGCAGCACATATTGCTGTGAACAGCTTTTTTCCAGACTGAAAAATGTGAAAAAAAAGACTCGATCCGTTCTCACAGATGAACATTTATCAGGAATCCTTAGAATTGCCACATCCACTGTTGCAGCAGATGTCGACTTTTTATGCAAACAGAAACAATGCCAAATATCTCATTGATGCCTGCAGTGCAGAAGACATTGAATACCCGTGGCATTTAATTAATCAGAAGACATTAATATTATGTGAGTCCTTGTCATGTAATTTTGTAAGATTTATAAGTTTCTGTCATGTTATTAAAATAAAAATCCGAAAGTAAAAGATTGGCCATAATATCTATCGAATTATTTTCCACGACACATGATTAAATTTTTATTATTTATTATTTTTAATTATAATTATGCTAAAAAATACTATTGTATTGCGGTTTATTTATTAAGTATAATAATAATAGTCATACTAAATTATGATCTTATTTTCTGATGTGGTCAACTACGCCAATTTACATGTGGCCCCCGGACCTTTTAAATTTTTGAAATGTGGCCCCACCCCCAACGCAAAAAGGTTGGACACCCCTGCTTTAGACCATTACGTTCAGTCGATCTAAAGAACAAAGTCGGCCCGATATCCGAGGCTAAGGTCAGCTTGACTGATGGAAGTCGTAGAACTAAAGTGGGTCTGAATTACCAGCACAGTACTATTCAGTTAAAGAAGAGCGGTAGAAGGATAGGGACCAGTTCCTCGAGAAACTCTGCAGGGGGAATCCCTACCACAAGAGAAGTGACATGACACAAGACCAGTCTCTCTGAGACAGGTATCCTTATTAATAATGCTAATATTGAACTATGAGAAATTGTATGACTATAACACACTAAAAGGCTAGTACTGTAGACAAAATTAACACATTGACAGAAACAGCAAAAGAGCAAAGCCAGCAGATCAAGTGGCTATGAGGTCTACTTAAAGGAAAAGCTACCGGCACTCAGCCAGCTAGCTGAGCTCCTGAGGTCGTGGATTCGAGTCCTGCAGCCGACCTCTACCTCAATGTATTTTTAGTGATAAGAAATTTCAGAAAGCCCTGGGAGGTTTCAAGCCAAAAGAAGTCACGAGTGACTTCGAGTCAAACTTGTAACGATCATAATCGACGGTAAGTGACAATGGAGACAGATAAGGCAATTGCTTAGATGCTTACTCTGCAGCATCGACTCAGAGGACGTACTCTCCGAGTCGTCATCTTTCTCGCCCAGCCAAATGATGCAGCTTGCAGCCTTCGCCGGATCGAAAATATCCGAGCACGTGTTGTCCACCAAGGTCCAGCTAGCGCCGGAGTTGTCGTCAGTTGGGTCGGCACGGGCTGCTTCGAGTCTGTCACTGAAGTGCCAGTCTGGTGAGCCGAAGCTTCCCTTGCTGCTAGACTCGTCAGTAGACCGGTACTCGCATTCAGAACCTGAGCAGTCAATGACAGGTGGGTGTCACTCTGGCACAGGGTTGGGGAAGCAGTGCCTGCTTGGTTTCAGCCAGAACCAGGTCAGGGAGTTCGATGCAGTTTTGCTGGTTCATAGAACTTGCCCTCAAAGCACAAGCAGTAGCTGTGACTACTGAGTCTTAGCTCAGTGGTCGTTTGTATAGCAGCCTACGAGAACTAAAGCTCTATCGAAGCGCTTTACAGCTCATTGCAAAAGAAGGCTCTGCTGTAGCTATAGAAATGAGGCTGCATAATTAGCTGCCCTATACTTCTTTTTCTGCTTCTTTGCACTTATCAATTCAGGTCATGAGTTTCGGAACTGCAGCAGGCAATTCTTTATTTCCCATTGTGACAACGTGGCTCTTGCACTTCTACGAACACGAGGTTATTACATCGGCTGCTCTTTATTGTACATGAAAGCTACATTGCATCCAACAGGTGTTGCTGGTCAAGGTCCTTTTCAAGGGAGGCAGCTTACAGTCAGTTAGCCTGACCATCACTGCATGAATACGAAAGCAGTTGGTGGCAGCCAGTACACGACGGACCACACACGGGCGATCTGGTGAAGGAAGCACAATCAACAGTGCAGCAGACTGAGATCATCTCAGCAGCTCCTGAACCGTTGTATTGTTTAACTAAAGGATCGACTTGCCCACTTCTCTATGTCTAAGAGGACATGATGAACTGATTAGAATAAAGTGAAGGTAGCATAGCACTTCACGAGCAGAGGTGTAGCTGGTTCTCAAATAGGCAAACACTCAGAGCACCAGAGTGGCACCAGCAGCCTGAGTAGGACAGGTGCTATCGGAGCAGGTAGGACAGGTGCTACCAGAGCAGGTAGCTACAGAAATTGCATGAGTCGAGTAGCCTAGTTCAATCTTGGGGGAGACAATCGCTAATCGACACGATAATGCAGCAGCTGGATTGTGTTGGTGCAGCGTTGCAGCCAGCATATTTTAAAAATGCTGAACCGAGCCCATGCACAGCCGGGGGTGTGGCCGACCACCAGCCGTAGGGGTGACATTGAAGTGTGACTTTTTCCGAGGGATGCAATCTGTTTTCAAGACAGGTCTAAAATGTCCGTTGCGACATCGGCTGTCGACCGTCATGCACCTATGTCACAAACAGGGGGCAGTCCTCAATCGGACAACTACCAGATGAACCCCAGCTCGTCTCTAATTTTTGGCCAAGATGCCTAGAGATGTCAGGATCAAACGACCAAGTGCCTTCAAGCAGGGCAGCTTTTGGTGCGTTGAAAAAAATGTTGGGACAAAAACATGCATCCATAAACCTATGCTTATTGCATCTCTATACACATACCTCTATATCTATTAAGTCTCAATTTATGGGATACGTTTATGAAGACTCACAGAAATACAGTACATGCCATTGCAGAAGAACGGCCAACGACAACGGCAATAAGTTAAACACAAAAGGCAACTCCTCGTTGGTTGGAACTAGTAAGAGGACAGGGAAAGACAAGAGGGATGACTACCGGATGGGTATTGACTTGTCTGCATGTCTAAAAAGTTGAAAGTGGGAAAAGGGTCGAACAAGCGGTAGTGTTCCAACAGAATGTAGAGGCATGCTTCAAGTGGCTCTAGCAGGTTGCAACCCCCTCCCCAGCCAAAGCCACTTTAGCTACCCAGCTGCCGGGTTCACTCGGTTGCAGGGCAGGACACCAATAATAATAAGAGTTGTATGTACCACCATAGGAGACCAAGATCTGCTCTAGGAATTTTACGTCGCTATACGGGAAGCCTGTCAATATGGTTAGTGATAACAATCACAGGGTATGCCTGCATCAGCACACAAAAGATAATTCACACGGACATGGCAAATGCTGTGAAAACTAGGTGGGCTTTTAGCTTATGCTTATAAGTCGTCAAGTCAGGCGATGTCGTGATGCCAATCGGGAGTGAGTTCCAGACTTTAAAATCATATAAACTAATGGCACGGCCGTCAAGGAATTTGAGATTGGCACGATGAAAGGTGCTCAAAAAAGACTTGCTGATCAATAGTATCAAACACTGCCGAAAGATCCACCAAAAAAGCAGAGACTGTTTAAGTCTGCATTCCTGAGAAGTTTGCTACACACCTCCAGCAATGTTGATTATGTGGCATGATTAACTCAAAAGCCGAGCAGAACTTACTTGCTAGGCTCTGCAGTTTTGATATAAGAGTTTAGCTGGTCTGCCACAACTTGTTCTACTGTCTTTGACTTACCTTGGGATTCTGCAGCCTTGTGCAAGAATTGATGATGCAGCGAACAAAAAACTCTAAAAAATGGACATCAGAAAATTTAACTAAAAGTGCACCAGATGCAAAAAACTGCATGCTGTAAATAGCACACAATACATGCATAGAATAGTACTCCGAATAAATTGCCACTTAAATTAATTCTGCAAAAAAGCAATTGCATGGCCACTTACCCCACTTGGTTTGTGCGAAAACACATCAAACAGTTTTGCAGCAATACTGCATGCACAATGTAAACTTCCAATAAAGTGCATGCAGTTCAGACTTTTCAATTGTAACTATTAATACTAATAACACAACAAATATGAATATTAAATTGTATATCACCAAACAGTAAAAATCGCTTGCTACAAACTTCAAATAGGCAGAAATAATAATAATAATAATCGTAACAGCAATAAGATAGTTGTATATAGTATCCAAATGGAACTACTCATTCTAATCCTGACCACTTTACATACCTTGGAAAAAGTGGGTCAATCACGTTAGTGATAACATGAGCATAGTCAGGATGAGTAAGTAGTCGAAGGACTACTTGCATGGATTGAATAAATGCTATTAGGAATGCATGGGGTTTTGGCTTCTTTTAAAATTCCAGCAAGTTAGGGGGTATTGTGACATTATTTGAGAGAAAGTTTCAGGCTTCGGGAGAATACGAACTGCATGTTCTGTCGACTATGGATTTGAGCTTAGTTGGAGGCACAGCTAACCGGCTTAAGTAAAAAGACCAGGTAGAATGCTTGCCTTGCCGACATTCGATCGTAGATGTCAGAAATTTTCTTGAAACTAAATGACGACAAAACTGAACTGCTGCTCACAGGACACCCTAAGCGTGTGGCTGGATTAAAAGGCTTTGCTCTTCTAATAAGTGATTCTGTTGTGGGACCATCACCACGTGCTCGAAATTTAGGTGTCGTGTTCGACAGCTGCCTACATTTTAGAAGCTTCATTCAGGAGACTGTTTCTACAGCTAGCCATCCCATCCGATCCCTATCTAAGATTAGGAGCTGTCTTCCACAGTGGCTTGCAAAAATTTAACTAGCTCCTTAGTTCTGTCTCGGCTTGATAATTGTAATTCCCTTTTGGCTGGGCTACCAAAAAAAGGCAACTAGGCCACTGCAGCTGGCTATGAATATGGCTGCAAGGCTGGTCTTCAAGTCCCAGCGGTTTGAGCACGTGTCTCCTTTGCTGAAAGAGCTAGGATGGATGCCGGTTGATCAACGAATACAGAGAAAAGTTCTTACACTGCAAGGCCCGCCACGGCTTGGCTCCTTCATACCTAGCTGAACTGCTGCACCAGTTTCAGCCTCTTCGTGCCCTCAGGTCCTGTGTGGACAATAAATTAGCTGTTTCATTCTTCCACTTAAAGACCGTTGGCGACAGAAGCTTTAGCTCTGCAGGTCCTAGACTCTTGAACTTGCTTCCACAATTCTTACGAAATGACAACTACTCTCCTGCTGCCGACTATGGCTCATCGTTTTCAGCGGTCCTGAGCTGCTACTTCCATGCTACTCACTACCTCAACTGCTCTCCTGACTCTGCTATGCTTCCCACTTTCTCTTTGTTGTGTGAGACCAAGTCTGTTGGCCACTGAATGTGTATCGAAAGCCACTTAGGCTGTGAGTGTGCCATGCAAAACTCTCCTGCATAACACCTACATAGTCTTTATGGCTTTGTGGAGTTACAGACAGAGATACATTACATTACATTAGAACGATGCATAGCCTGATGGTGAAGTATTTCTGACAGGTAGGTTAGATCAAGAGAATGAAAAGTGAGAGGCAGAACCTTCGAGTCGTTATGCTGCTTGATATGGAGCCCGCATAGGTCGGTGAGAAGTGGAGTAAGTAAGGCCGCTATGACATCCACGACAGACAAGCCTAGGCAGCAAACAACAAGCGATATTATATAATTCATTGGTATATCACCCTAAGAGATCTTAATCTCTATTCAGGCTCTTCACAATATATGCCACGGAGCTCGAGCCCACGACCTCGATCATCAAATACATTCATTCCCCTTAACCTCGAGCGTTAAATGGCAAGTACCTTAACCTCCCGATACAACCAATGGATATAAACATATGTGGTCTAGTCATTAAGTAAACTCAGTTTTAAAAATGTAAGGCAGCTAAAACTAGGCAAATGCCACCGTGAACATGATCTCGACATCAAGTAAAAGGTCACTTTGGAAAAAAGAAACTCGGGCCCCATGCAGAATCTTAAGGAGACAGGCTGACCGTGCCTACTTTAAGGGTTAGACTTTGTCAATGTCTGAGTAAAACTATGTATTCTCAGAACTTGTAAGTCAGTTTTATCGTCGGTTAATTTGAGAAAATGTTCTGCCATCAAAGTACAAATGCCAGCAATACGTATTGCAAGAGAGTAAACAGGTATCGACATAATGAAAAAATGTCATAAAGTCTTTGCAACTATTGATGACTATAGCTGCAAGGTTGGCAGTGTGCGCCCGATGCAACGACGGCAGCCGAAGCGGGGCTCTCACACTGCTGCACCAGGGACTGCCCGGAGGCAGGAGATAGCTCAACAAAACTGCTTCTGAAACCTACCCTTTTATCGCTGGCTAAGACAAACAGTCAGAATAGAACAACAAACAACAGAAGCAAGCTACGACAGAACACACTCTACCAGTTGCAAGGGCAGCTACAGTGCATTGACATGAGACCGACGGCGTTTGTGTCAGGTGCCCACACCTGCCAGGTGACGGTAATGAAATGCTACCCCTGCTGGCCACTGCATTTCTCGAGAAGCACAGCGATGCACACAGCGCACGGCGTTTCGGTGCTTTCGGTGAAAAAAATCGACAGGAACGCTGCCATCGACAGGCGAGCGACTGCAAGCGGGGCGCCAAGCCAGCACATACCGGTAATAGTCCTGGCCTTGCACTGTGTATTTTTTAACTAGGCTGCCACTATGAAGCGGGTCGGTCTTTGCACACGGGTAGTGGAAGTTCTTCTTACACCGCATATAGCCACAGCCGGCGGTGGCACCAGACATCACTGGCGGTCGACAGCTGGTCACGGGCTGCTTTGTATGCATTTTCGGTGGCCTGTGCACATGCTTCTTCTTTTTTCTCTCCAATTTTCGCCTCCGGTTACAGAGCACTGAGCACACGTGACATTTCTAAAGTAAATAGGGCGGAAACCCACTGTCAGCAGGTGTCACCAGCGAACTAGTTGGGTGGGCAACAGGAACGAATAAAAGTGCTAGCGGAATTGGGCTCAAGGCCCCATATGAAGGTCGGGGGGGGGGGGTCAGCAGCAGGCATGGGTCAAAGTCATCACGCACCATCTGTGGCTAAGCAAGGCCGCGGGGTCAAACCAGCAAAGGGCAAAACTGCTGTGGCAGCAAGCACTCACAGGTAAGATCACGCACAGCTGGTCAACGCAGCTTGATGAGCAGCCAACCGGTGGCCAGCTAACAGAGTAACGAGAACAAATTCACTGCACAGCGACATGCTTGGAATGCATTTTGCCGCATACGTTTGCGTATGGAGTAATAATAATAATAATAATAGTAGTAATACATTTGTATAGCACCTCAGAGAACTGAATCTCTCTCTAGGCACTTTACAGATGCTGCATATAAAGTAATACCAAATATTTGGTGGTAACATCTACAAGCAGCAGGCGCACCGAGCAGCAGGCACGAGCAAGTAAGCAGGTGCGTGCACACGAAGGACGAATCACGAAGACCCACCAAATGCTGTAATAAAAAGATACGTTTTACACTGAAGTTTGCTAAATACTGCCGGCGACCAGCCACTGCAGCTCATTGTTATTCCTATCCATACCGGCAAGATGACATCATTATTCACGAGAGCTGCAAATTGAAGGTCGGCAGTGCAGGCTAGCAGCTGCTGGCTCTGTCTGCTATTAGGCCAATGCCGAAGCACGGCCAGTGGCTGTCCAACGAGAGTGCGTCCAAGTTGACAGTGAGTGTGTACGTACCAGCAGCCTGCCCCTGCTGATCTCCTCCGCCACATCGCCAGACTTAAAGCCGGCATACTGCCCAAAAGAAAGTGGCATGCAATGAGAAGCAGCAGCAGCAGCAGCAGTAAATGACAAGCAGCAACTAACAGCAGGCAGGCAGGCAGGCAGGCAGGCAGGCAGGCAGGCAGCACTTGCCAGTGCGCGACCAGCTGCAAAGAGCTGCGAGAGCACAGCTGGCACCCTGAGGAGAGAGAGAGAGAGAGAGAGAGAGAGAGAGAGAGAGAGAGAGAGAGAGAGAGAGAGAGAGAGAGAGAGCAAGTACCTTTCTCGTGTCTCTGCTCTGCGCCAGCCCGGCCGAGTATTGCTAAAATAGAGTTCTAACAGAGCTGGCAGCCATCCGACGTAACAGCTTTGCAAAGGCAAAACCCCCAGATCAGATCCCACCAGGCAACAGTCGTATATCAAAACTGTGCAGGGATGGTAGGAGATGCACAAGCAAGCGTGCACACACACAGCCGCACGAGCACGGATGCATACAGACACCCAACCATGCACACACACACACACACACACACACACACACACACACACACACACACACACACACACACACACACACACACGTGCATGCATACACAATGACAGCACACGAACACATGCACAGGCACATGCACACAAAGACACCCGTTCAAACACACACACAGACACCAGCAGTACGCATGCACGCACATGCGCACACACGAGAAATCATGTGCAGATCTTGGAAGCCAATACAGTGAATTAAGATTAAAGATTTACAATTGGCGAACCAACAACGGCTGGCACAGCACCAACTGCAATGCAGCATTAATGCAATACTAGGTTCCATCAGAGCAGGTTCAAATTTATCTGTAGCAGCATACAGGTTAAAGAGATCAGCTGATTAAATAGTTTTATTTATATAGCAGCAGAAGAGCCTTAACGGCTATCACTGCCGCTTGCAGTGGCCAAGATAGGATCACCCACTGCAGGTCTCAAACCCACGACCTAGGTCGTGAATCGTTAGCACTATGTGGGCATACTATTTAAGCACTTGCATATTATAAAAGCACTAGCATTATGATTTATAATGCATTAAAACCAACAATGCACTGGATACTTTGTAGCTTACACTTTATGCTTGTTTCTGTTTCAAAAACGTGCCTTGTCAGTTGACAAACCGTGCAATTAATAATCAAATTAAAGGCTGAAAGTCATGTTAAACTATGTAAAGATAATAAATAATCTACGACGACAAACACGCAGCACCAATAAGGTCTGGCATTTCAGATACATTGGCTATTTTCGAGCTCTGCTGAAGTTCAACGGGTAGTTGACGTCACAGGTGATAACATTATAGAAGTAACCAGGTGAGTGCCGCACGGAAAGGAACATTTGCACATGGCAACTCGTAGGCCTTGCAGATTGCAATGTGCAAGCCTTGCACATGGCACTGCAGAAAAAAAATCCTATAATTTGTCTGCTCACCAGTCTGGTATAAAGCAATAAGTATGTTGTTAGTAGCTGTATTATTTTTTCATTTGGCTTCATGCTAGCTGTGAGCGACTTTTGGTTTCTCTTTCACTCATTGCTACTGTCTGTGCCTCTGGAGTTTCCATGGCGTCCATCAATTTCTTGCTGCTTCGTCACTCCCTACTCTCTCCCTCACACACTTTTTACCTGCTGTCTCTATTTCTCTTTCTCTCCCATTTCTTCACCAATATTGCTGCATGGCGTCTTATTCGGCTCTGTGTTCGAGAACCGTCGGAGAACTAGCAATGCCTAGGCAGGTGCCACTTCAGTTGGCATTCAGGCAACACATTCCACTAAAACTGCTCTCAACCTTTCTCACCAGGCCTATCCCCTCAAGCTGCGTCTCAAAATCTCCCTGCTGTTCATCTATCGCTGTGCCATGATGCTGGTAAGTACAGAGTCTTCGGGCTTCCCAACAAGAACCCAAGCACTGGCATGCTGCTTTAAATGGCTTATGGCAACTGCCCACGGTCCCAACATTATGACAGTCCCAGGCTGACTGAGTGTGAGCGGTCTTTTCAATCCAAAAAAATAACAAAACCATTCACACAAAACCACACTGTGCGCCAGCGATTCATCGCTCGGTGTGCCAACTTCGGGCTGACAACAAAACTCGAGTGCAGTGAGCCTAGCCTCGGCAAGCCTTTACGTGTGGCTAGCTGCTTTGCTGGATTGAGGCGATCCGGCAGTGCAGGAATAAGTTTCACGGATGGGCAACATGGATGTTCTCGGGTTCGGGATCCTGCTGGTGGCAAGACTTTGTGCAGGCTGATTGGCAGCGACCACAACCTGGCAGTCGAAAACTTTTGCCTGACACTTGAGGCGTGACGACAACCCAAAAAGGTGCTTCAATATTGCTCTCCGGGGGCCAAAGAGTGGGCATATATTGTTCAAGCCCGAGGCAATGGCAGTACATAAGCGTGCGAATTTGGAAAACGCTTCGGGACTATGCTTCATCGTTATGCTGCGTTTCTGAGAGCTGGCCATACCGGATCTACACACTAGTGAGCGGTGGATATAGGCGTGGTAGACGCCAGCACATTAGAGAGGGAACAGCTGGTGACATTCGAGAAACTCGAGCCAGCAGCCCTCTCCCCAAAACACCAAGAAAGAGAGCCAAGCCAGGCTGACTTGCAGTCTGTAGCCTTGGCGATGCGGTGCGGCCCGGTAGGAAGCCGCGGCTAGAGTCGGGACGTAAACGCGGTCGCAAAAGGTGAAAGCAAGAAGCTCTACACACCACGGCCGTCGATCCCTCCGGTGCTGCGTAGCGTGAAGCTGCATGAATTATTGGTGCTATGCTGTACATGTGCACCAACCTCTGCCGCGCACACCGTATTAATGTAGCGAATGCCCACGTCAGATACCGACGGCTAGTATGCCTCGCAGCATGTGCCCGACGACAGGGCAAAGGGGTGGGGGTCACGCGAAATGCAAACCTTACGCACAACTGCAAGGTTTCAATGAATCTGCGACTTCTTCTGTAGAACAGAGCAGAGATGGCATTTTGCAGAGGATTGCTCACCCGTCGAGTGAACGCAACACATTTTGAGCTAGATCACACGTAAAATCGCCATATTACAGCACTCCCGCACAGGCACGGATAGCAAAATTGGAAATTCCCTTGAAGAAATTTGTCTCTTACGATGGTAACGCACTCGACTGTACAGAGCATTCGCCTTGGCGCAGAAGCCTGCGTGGCGACGCCAAGCTCAAGTAAGGAAAAGAGAAACCGACTATCCATCACGGTAAAAAGCTGATGAAGACATGTTTATCCGTACCAATACAGTGGTACTTGCTAGCCTATATGAAATAGCAGTCCTGTTTCAAACAAAAGTCGATTTCCTAGCAGCGAAGAAGCAAGGACGATACTGGAGTTGGGGGAGTATCCACAGCCGTGCGTAATTTCAATCAGCTCAGTGATAGTTGCGACAAGTATCTGGCACGCTCACCATGCATTTCTTATGAGCTGCAAACTTGTGGAAAATTATCAGTTTTCCACATTCGCTCCTCTCGCGACCGAGGTGACAGAAACCGCACCACTTTCGTGCGAGCATCGCCGGCAACCTTCCTGCTCATACGGCCTTGACCTATACGCTGTGGGAGTAACTCGATTGTCGGAATGTCAAGTCCGAGGACGGTGGATTCATAGAAAACGCCCATTACGCTCGCTCCAAACCGTCTTACAGTTCAAACTTTGTAACTATATTCAACGCAGTATTACAGATGCAAATACCTAAGTGCATTGGTTTTATTTTTCAGAAAATGAGGCCGGAGTCTTGAGCTGCGTTTACACGGCACTTTCCTCCCGATAAATGCTCAGTTTCCTCCTAATTAGGATGCTTGCGCGACAGATTTAGTCCAGCCCACAACAGATTAGATGGCAGATTCAGTCCCGCCCACCGCCGTGCTCTAATCCGAGAGGCGGGTTTGAAAGAGGGCTCCCCAGAAGACACCTAGCCAACACCAGCAGAAGTTGAGTTCACCGCTGCAGTCATCAGTGTAGAGTAGTATGAGAAGAATATAAATAAATGAAGATAAGCCTTTAAAAAAATCTTTTTTCTGGAAAGAGAGCTGTATCAAGTCTAGAAATCTAGGCCCGAAGAGCAGAACTTCTCGGATAAAAGTATCAAATTGGCATATCAGAGAAAGAGTCTCATCAACTGCGTACCGCTTGTTCAGTCGGCACGATGGGCCGTGCTTTGCTACAATGCGGCCTGTCTATCTGAGAAAGTATGACTCACCTTTAACCCGCATGAATGGCGTCTATTCATACACAGCTAATCGAGGTACCTCAATGCCGCACTTCACAGCGGGATCAAATCCTTTGGAGACCGTGCATTTAGTTCGTATGCTCCCAAAGCCTGGAACTCACTCCCGACTTGCATCAGAACATACCCTGACTTGACCACATTTGAAAAAAACTTAAAAACACCTATTTAAGACAGCATTCAGTGGGTTCCTGCGATTCGCCTTTCATGTGCTTATGGGTGCTGACTATGTGCATGTGCCACTAACCACACTTGCATGCTGACGCTGTGCATGTCACCCCTAACCAGGTTATTCATGTTGTTTATCAAGCGTGATAGTACTCCCCATTCAATCGCGTTTCCCTTAGCAGCAAATGTAAGAGCCTAAGAGGAGATTGAGTTCTCTGAGGGCGCTTTATCAAGTGCATTATTACTATTATTACTATTATTAACAAGTACCCGGCTCTCCCCCTATCTGTGCACTTCAAGGAAGACTCCATCAGTATCATGATTTTTCAGAGTGCCTTTAATTATTGAGACTGTGGTTGGTACGTCACTTCGGACTTCAAGATAATGTAACTTGTTACATGCCTTCAAGGCAGTTTAACTGAGTTTCCCTGTTCTCCGCTCTGTGAGGTCCTAAGTACGACTTTCGTGTTAACACATTTTTTCATCAATTTTCTGCTTTTCTTTACTAAATTTGATTCACGGGGTGTGACTTTGTCGGTTTTCTATTGGGATCTAGTTAATCATTGTACTGGTCACAAAAGTAAAGTTTAACAATGTCTGTTTTCTAAACTTCTCAGCCATTACCAATTAGGAAATAACACCTAGTCAGAGGTAAAATTCTGGTGCGCAGTCTAATCAACCGATGAAATCCCTAGTTCGCGTTTGTCCCGTAACTAGACGTCGCTCCTGATCCGCTCATCGATGCTGCCGAGTGGGAAGAGATCAGGTGAGTATGTACACTCCTTCACAGAACGCCTCACATCACGCCTGGGTATCACTGGCACTGCACTGCAGTGGCTCAGTTCCTATCTGAGTGGGAGACTCCAGAGTATTGGTGTGAATGGACCAAGATAATCCAAGGAACCTCTGAAATATGGGATACCACGGGGCTCTTTACTTGATCCCGTTCTTTTATGGTTTATACTCTTGCCGATGTGATTGCTAGACACAATCTAGGCTTTCACTGTTATGCAGACGACACTCAGTTGTACGTTTGCTTTGATCCCTCCCAGCCCTCAAGCACGTTGATATCTTTTAACTCCGTTCGTGCATGCATTGATGATATCAGCACACGAACGGCAGCCAACATTCTTAAATTGAATGATGATAAAACCAACTAACTAGTTATGGACAAGCCAAGTGCGATTCAAATATTGGAACACATACCGTTAAAAATAGGCTCTGCCAGCATATCTCCTGTTAAATCCGCGCGAAATCTAGGTGTCGTGTTCCAAAGTGAGTTTTCACGAGACGACCACATCAGCTCCAAAGTCACGCCTGCCCACTTTCTGCTACTTTGCATCGCTAAAATTTGGGCTTGCTTAGACAGGGATACCACATCTAAATTGGTCCAAGCATTTGTGAAATCCCGTCTCCACTTCTGTAACTCACTGCATGCATGTGTACCGGCCTGTACAATCTGGCGCTTACAGCTGGTGCAAAATCTGCAGCTAGGCTTGTCTTTTATGAGCGTCGCAGCTGCCACATTGCAGCACTTCTCGACCACCTGCACTGGTTTCCAGTCAAGTGACGGATCTGCTTCAAGGTTTTACCACTCAACTTTAGGTCCCTATATTATTTAGCTTTAGCCTACCTATCAGATCTATTCCCCCACTAGGCTAAGCATTGTACCACCCGCTTTTTGAAATCTAATTTTATACCTATACCTCGTGCGAACCGAAAATCCTTTGGAAACCGTGCCTTTAGTTCGTATGCTCCCAAAGCCTGGAACGCATTCCCTAATTTTGTCACGACATCCCCTGACTCGACCACATTTAAAAATAAGCTAAAAATGCATCTATTTATCAGAGCATTTAGTGGCTCTATGAGATTGGTCCTTCACGATCTTATACCTGTTGACACTGCACACTGCCACTATCCATATTGGCATGCTGACCCTGTGCAAGTCACCTCTAACTATGTTACACTTGTTTCATTGTTCATAGTAGCATGCTACCACTAACTATTCAATCATGTTTCATTTGCAATAAATGTAAAGTAATTAGAAAGATATTGAGTTCTCCGATGGCGCTATAACAAATGTATTATCATTATTATATTCTATAGTCATTTACAGGTGCTGGTCCACAAGTCCGTGGTTATATGGCTCGCAACTCCGACGCAGTTGGAGCAGAAGCAACGCCAAACCACTGCCTTCCGTCGCTGCTTTGCAGCAAATATAATGTGCTTAAAAAGAGATTCGGTTCTCTGAGGCTGTATGCAAATGTATTATTATTGTTATTATTAATTTTACCGTAGGCTGGAAAAATCTGTGCGGAAATTTGCATCGCTTTTGCTTACTTAGGAATGTTTTTCGTTTGCTGAAAATGAGGAGCATGAATTGGGACTCTTTGATCCATAACTGGACACCAGTGGGCTGCCAGTCATGGGCAAGGTTCCAGGCCCATCTTGCAACAGCGTCGCTCCGTAAGTAAAAGGCTGCGCTTTGGATTGGCATTTCTCCTCAATATATAATAATAATAATAATAGTAATAAAAAATATATATGGTACCCTCAGAGCGCTGAATCTCTTTCTAGGCACTTTACACATGCTTTATAGAAAGCACTACCAAATGATTGGTGGTAACAACATCATTCGTTGGGTAGAGAACATGCAGTAGGGGATGAGTTATCCCAGTTTATCAGAGACATGTGGTTAGCCTGGTAATTCACACGTTTGCTAAAACTATGCACTAACACAACTGTTCTATTGCGACTATGTAATGTAATGTATCTCCGTCAGTAACTCCACAAAGTCATAAAGACCATGTGGGCATTACGCAGGAGAGTTTTGTATAGCGCACTCACAGCCTAAGCGGCTTTCGGTACGAATTCGGTACCCAACAGACTTCGTCTCACGCAACAAAGAGAAAGTGGGAAGCATAGCAGAGTCAGGAGAGCAGTTGAGGTAGTGAGTAGCATAGAAGTAGCAGTTCAGGACCGCTGAAAAAGATGTGCCATAGTCGGCAGTTGGAGAGTAGATGTCGTTGCGTAAGAATTGTGGAAGCGAGTTCCACAGTCTAGGACCTGCAGAGCTAAAGCTTCTGTCGCCAACTGTCTTTAAGCGGAGGAATGGGACAGCTAATTTATTGTCCACACAGGACCTGAGGGCGCGAACAGGCTGAAACTGATGTAGCAGTTCAGCTAGGTATGAAGGAGCCAAGCCGTGGCGGGCCTTGTGGGTCAGCGTAAGAACTTTGCTCCGTATTCTTTGCTCAACCGGCAACCATCCTAGCTCTTCCAGCAAAGGTGACACGTGCTCAAACCGCTGGGACTTGAAGACCAGCCTTGCAGCCATATTCATAGTCCGCTGTAGTGGCATAATAGCTTTCATTGGTAGCCCAGCCAAAAGGGAATTACAATAATCAAGCCGAGACAGAACTAAAAAGCTAGTTAATTTTTTTACAAGCCACTGAGGGAGACAGCTTCTAATCTTGGATAGGGATCGGATGTGATGGCTAGCTGTAGAGGCAGTCTTCTGAATGAAGCTTTTGAAATTGAGGCAGCTGTCGAACACGACACCTAGATTACGAGCACGTGGTGAAGGTCGCACAATAGCATCACCTATTAGAACAGCAAAGCCTTTTAATCCAGCCACACGCTTATGGTGTCCTATGAGAAGCAGTTCGGTTTTATCGTCATTTAATTTCAGGAAGTTTTCCGACATCCAGGATCGAATATCGGCAAGGCAAGCATTCAGTTTCTCAGTTGCTGCAGCAGATTCCGACGGTTTAAATGACAAATACAACTGAGTATCGTCAGCATAGAAGTGATATCCTATTCCATGGGCCTTAATCACTTTTCCCAGAGGTTGCGTATAAATGGAGAACAGCAAGGGACCAAGTACAGACCCTTGAGGGACTCCACAGGTGACCCTTCTCGTGTGTGAGACCTGACCCCCACACGACACGGATTGAACACGATCAGACAAGTATGATTTAAACCACGCCAGTGCTTCGTCTGCCAGACCAATCGTTGTTCTCAGTCGTTCAAGCAGAACTTCGTGATCAATGGTGTCGAAGGCAGCAGACAGATCTAGCAGAGCTAGGGCAGTGACATTCCCGTCGTCGTTGCCACGTAGAATATCATTGTTAACACGGAGGAGAGCAGTTTCGGTAGAGTGCTGCCTCTTGAAACCTGATTGAAATGTTTCTGACATTCCATTATTTTCAATATGTTCAACTAGCTGCTTAGCAACAATTTTTTCAAGAATCTTTGATAAGAACGGAAGAAGGGAAACTGGACGATAGTTTGCTAGGACCTCTGTGTCTAATCCAGGCTTTTTAAGAATAGGTCTAACGATTGCCGATTTGAAAGACTTGGGGACGATCCCTTTTCCCAAAGAAGCATTAAAAATCTTGGTTATGGCAGGGCTAAGTTGGTCTGCAAGTGAAGACCACAGAGATGTACATCACAGCATGTATGCTCTAGTAAAAAGTGGCAGCCAGAGCTGCACTTGGGGGCCTTCGTTGTGGCAACTGACAGAAGTAACAGATAGAACGCCACCGAAGTTCCACAAATGCCGAGCTGGCTTGGTCCAGCGGTTAAGGTGCTCTCTCCGACCAAGATCTGGTTGAGGTCGTGGGCTCGACTCCCGAGGCATGTGCGAAGCGCCTGAATACAGATTAAGTTCTCTTGGGGCGCTGTGCAAATGAATTATTTTTTATATTTTATATTGTGGACAAGCTGGTCACACTTTCATCAGGTATCGGCTTGCAAAGAAGTACATTTTCTTTCAAAGTTGAATGCAAAATATGCCAAATTCCTCACTTAATATATACCATTTCTAGAAAGCATCCGGTGCGACGTCTCTATGTTTATGACAGCGTCTGCAGCGAAGACTAAGATGGCTTTCGGAATGATGCCTTCCATAGCGGAAGAACCAACAGCTTCAGGTGAACGTAGTCAGCCGAAGCTTATTCTTTGTGTGACCCGAACGCGGCTTATAAGTCATACTTAAGCTTTTTGATATTCTAGCGATCCGGTCTATGGTAGTTTTTGAGAATCTGCCCCATTTTTGGCTCAGCCTGTTCTTTAGGCCTGGATCTGAGCCCAGTGGCAAGGTGCATGTCCTTACCCAGGTCATGGGATGGAGTCCTGCTGCAGGCAATTCTTCTTAGCCGACTTAAAGTGGCGGTGATTGGCTCGTTAAGGCTCTTCTGCTGATACATGCGGATAAATGAGGTTCTTTTAATCAGTTGATCCTAACTTTTTTTTACTTTAAACATTTTCCATACAGGCCTGCAGTCATCCTTTCGTGGTTCTGTCGAACGTTGAACTACCAGGCGCGTTGGAATCGATGTTTAAATGAGCCAGAAGATGCAGACCTTCTTTCTGTTCGTTTGCAGGGACACTCACCCTCGGGGACTCAGGGACAGAACCCTCACCAAATGCCCATCGTGATAACTCAGTTAAAAGAGCACACGTGAAGCAAAACGCTAAAACGTTGAGAGCCAGTCATTCCCTAAAACGACAAGTATACAATTCAAACTCTCAAGCAGCCACAGTTTGTGCAAGTTTAAAACTGGAATGCGCCAACTAACTACGAGGGACATCTATTCTACGCTGACTGCACTGGTCATGGTTTGGATTGCACAGTAGCCGCCCCGGTAAAAGAGCCGGTGGCTGCGGTTAAATCTCTCTCTCTCTCTCTCTCTCTCTCTCTCTCTCTCTCTCCATTTGATATAGAAGTTTACTCATTTTTATCAGTGGAGCAAAATATTAGTTATGGGAATAAATGAGTACGGCACAATGCACTCGTGGCTAAAAATTACTTTTGATTACAAAAAGACTAAACTGAGAAATTTTCAAACTCGAGACAGTGCCAAGCTTTGATAGCAATGGATCTAAAACAAAAGAGAGCTAAGCGCGAAGTATTTCTGTGCGTAACTTTCTCCAGCAGCAGGGAGAGAAACAAATAAAACAAAGCCACTCAGCATCGAACTTTCGTAACTAAGGGATTTTCAGCAAAATTAAAAACAGCGAGAGACTGAAGAAGAAGAAGCCCGAGAAGAGGCCGTCCAATCAAATTAGGGTTAGGTTTAGACAGTCTCTGCCTCGTTGATGCGACGTTGTATCGCTACGTCTAACAGCGACAAGACGAAGCTAATAGTAATGGTAAGCCTGATTGCATCCTCAGGAAGAACTCGCCTTCAAGATCGGTTCATCGGAGCATCACTGCAGGAACATTTGCGCCTAATCTGAGCTCCACGATATATCAAAACTGCTATACATAGGATGGGCGCATTGCCTTCGCTGAAAATTGGTCTACTCCCATCCGAGAAGCATTGGCGAAATTAGAGACTGCACTGGTAGGAGTACGACAGACAAGCGAGTTCCTCGGTCGGTCAGATTGCGTCCATATTACTGTACATGGGTAGAGTGTCTCTGCTTGTTTTGCTTGATCTTTCGGCAGCTTTTGACACCATCGATCACAACGTTCTTCTAGAGCACCTCTCATCTCGCCTGGGCATCACTGGCACTGCTCTGCTGTGGTTCAGGTCCTATCTCAGTGGGAGACTCCAGAGTATTGACGTGAATGGACAAAGATCATCTGAAGTACCTCTGAAATATGGAGTACCTCAGGGCTCCGTGCTAGGTCCGGTTCTTTTCACGGTTTATACTCTCTCCCTCTTGCTGATGTGATTGCCAAGCACAATCTAGGCTTTCACTTCTATGCGGATGACACTCAGTTGTACTTTTGCTTCGATCCCTCCGAGCCTTCGAGCACCTCAAATTCTCTAAACTCACTTGCTGCATGGATTGATGACGCAGTTGTCGCAGATAACGCAGATGTCGCAGTTGCCATGTCACACCACTTCTCGCCGACCTGCACTGGCTACCAGTCAAGCAACGGATTGACTTCAAGGTTTTGTCGCTCTCTTTTAGGTCCCTTCATTCTATGGCTCCAGCCTATCTCTCAGATATACTATCAGGCCAAGCATCGTACCACCCGCTTTTCGGAATCCAACAGTCTACAAATACCTCGTTTAAACCTCAAATCCTTTGGAGACCATGCATTTAGTTCGTATGCTCCCAAAGCCTGGAACTCCCTCCCGACCTGCGTCAGAACATCCCCTGACCTGACCACATTTAAAAGGAACCTAAAAACACACCTATTTAGGACAGCATTTAGTGGGTCCCTGTGATTCGTCCTTCACGTGCTTATGCGTGCTGACACTGTGCATGCTGCCACTAACCACATTTGCATGCTGACCCTGTGCATGTCACCCCTAACCATGTTATTCATTTTGTTTGTTTTTCAAGCATGATTTTACTTACCATTCAATTGCATTTCCCTTTGCAGCAAATGTAAAGCGCCTAAAAAGAGATTAAGTTCTCTGAGGCCGCTTTATCAAGTACATTATTATTATTATTACTGCACCCTGAATCCTAGCCAGTGCTTATTTTTTCACTCGAAAACTGAAATCATGCCGTTCAGACCCAAAACATTTTTATAAGACAGCGAGTAATTTGCTTGACAACTCTAAGAGATCTCTCTACCCGGATTCTAATGGCTCAGCCGACAGGTTTTCAGCCTTCTTCTCTGTAAAAAAAAATAGTTCGCAGATTCGTGCCTCCTTAAAGCACCATCTTGCTAAAGTAAATGTTGAGTCGCAAAGTAAGACCCTCAAGAAATGAGTTCGTCTCTTGAGGACCCTATATCATCCCTTCTATGGCCTTCACTGGAACACACACTTAGTCCAGCATTAACTGGGTTTTAAATGCTTCTCTGTATAAGAAATATCGGCCATCGTTCGGCCTATACCTCAAAAGCTTCGATTGCATTCAGAGGTACTTGGAAACTATCACTCTGTTCTCGTAAAGATTGTTTCTAAGCAGCTTGCAGAAGACATTGAAAATAATAAATTTTCATTTAAGTAGGGATTCCGGCGACATAACTGAACTGAAACGGCTCTCCTCCATATAACCAACGACAATCTATGCACCAACGATGACGAGAATGTCACTGTCCTAGCTCTTCTGGATCTATCAGCTGCCTTCGACACTTTTGATCATAACATCTGCTGCAGAGGCTGATAAAATGACTGCGTGATTCACCGACAGTTGATTCTCGATGTCAGCCAATTTTCTTAAACCAAACGACGATAAAAACCAAACTCCTGCTCAGTGGACACCCGGAGCGTGTGGCTGGACTGGGAGGCTTTGCCCCTTTAAATAGACGGTGCCGCTGCGTGAACTCGAAGTTTAGGTGTCTTTTTTGACACCGGCCTATATTTTTAAAGTCTCATTTGGGAAGCCTGGCTCCACAGCTAAAATTCATCGCGCCCTGTCACTATTTAATTTTAGGCGCTGTCTATTACTGTGACACCAACGAGTGAAGCTAGCTCCAAGGCTTTGTCTGGACTAGGTTATTGCAATTCCATTTCCTGTGGACTGCCGAAAAAAATACAATGTCACAGCAGCTGAGGATGAATGTGGCTGCAAGGTTAGTCAATTAATACCAGAGATTCGGCCATGTGTCTCCTATGCTGAAGGAGCTGCAACGGCTCCCGGATGATCAAAGGATGCTGAGTAAATTTTTAATGATGACCTATAAGGCATCCCATCGCTTCTTCATGTAGCTAATTTGCTGCTCATGTTTTAGCCTCCTCGCGCCCTCAGGTCCTCTTTGGAAAATAAATTAGCTGTTCCACTCCTACGCTTTAAGACCTTTGGCAACAGAAGCTTTTACTCTGCAGGTCCTAGACTGTGGAGCTCACTTATCAAATTCTTTCGCAACGACGTGTATTCACCTGCTGCCGACTGTGGCACATACTTTCCAGCCGTTCGGAGCGTTATCAGTCCTTCTGATCGGAGCCTCTTTCATCTCTGGCTCCTGTCACCACCACAAGCAATAACAGCCACCTGACTGCTTTTCTTTTGCAGCATGTGAGTCTCTGCTAAAGACGCAAGTGTTCCTCTCAGCGAACTCAGGCATCCCAGTGTTCCTCTCAGCGAACTCAGGCATACCAGTGTTCCTCTTAGCGAACTCTGGCATCCCAGTGAGCTTATCTTTCCTTCCGCGTGCATTCCGTGCTCTCTTGCACACGATATTCAGCGCACGCTTCTGACAAAGGCTACTACTAACCAGCTGTCCCGATTGTCTGCCCGTGGGATTTGCATGCTTATCTAAGCATGTTACCTGAATGTTTGTGCATGCTTGCTTAAGCTTGATGCCTTGCTTCTCATTAGCTCGTCGCTGGGCAAGTTCTCGCAGCACCCACGGGTGACTCTGCATAGTCCGTCGCAGGCAGCACTGAATAGTGTACTGTAAACCCTACTTTCTGACAGAGCCTAATTGTTGCTCGAGCGGATCCTCCCAAACGCTTTTGCACACAAACCTCGATAATGTAACAGTGAAATAGTTAATTGCCCCTCGAAGTTCACCTGATTGTAGTAAATGCTTACCCATGTATGAACAAATGGACAGACAAATGCTCTGAAGTAGGTTGATAGAGACTGGCTGGCATAGAAGCAACCATATAATCGCTCTTGCGTCAGTCGATGCACGTGCCTTTTAATTTAAGTGCGTCTAAATTAGTCTGTATCGCAGCTCCGGTAGCATTGAGGAGGCGCTGCCGGAAAGCAGCCTTCCCTCGAAGCAGTTTGAAGTGCTCTGCTTCTGTACCAGAATTAGCGGCTCCCAGGTCGCGAACTTGCACACGGGTTAGTGTGCTCGCTATACGGGCTAGCAGCATCAGCCCATGAATACAACCGTACGTCAACGGTCGTACCAATCAATCCTAGCAAAGGCCAAGTCTAGCTTCTAGAAAAATCTTGTTGAATCACAGAAAGCACAGTCCAAAAATGCTGATGTCGACGATCAAGCATCTCCTCTACTGCTCCCAGGTTAGCTTTTTACCTAATGATCCCTGTGACGATCCAGCCTATTGCTTCTCTCGCTACTTTGTTCAGAAGATAGACAAGATCAGGGAGTCCATCCCTACGATGGCAGCATCTCCTCTAGAATGTTGTCTCTCAATTCCTGCACCACCTCAGTGTCTACGTTCAAGAAGGTCATTAGTGACCTCGTCCTGAAGTTCATATCCCATTCGAAGAAGGCGACTAGTCCTTTGGATCCTATTCCCACTTTCCTGATTCTAAGATGCATTGATCTGCTGCTGTCATGCATACACAACATGGTAAATATGCCATTAGCCTCAGATCCCAGCACCTCTCAAAAAGGCTGTAGTCTGGCTACTGCTCAAGAAAGCGACACTAGACCAAGAGAACTTAAGCAACTACCGCCCAGCATTCCTTTTTCCATTCCTACCAAAGACACTGGAACGAGTCGTGGCAAAACAGCTGAACTCATATATCGAAACCTCACACCTTGTTAGTAAGTTCCAGTCTGGTTTTAGAGCTAATCCGTCCACAGAGTCAGCATTGCTTCGGGTGTACAACGACCTAATTAGGAATGCAGACATGAATAGAGTATCTCTGCTTGTTTTGCTCGAGCGTTTCGGCAGCTTTTGATACTATCGATCGCCAAGTCCTTCTTGAGCGCCTCTCATCTCGCCTGGGCATCACTGGCACTGTATTGCAACAGTTCAGGTCCTATCACAGCGGGAGACTCCAGAATTTTGATGTGAATGGGCATAGATCATCCGAGGAACCTCTGAACTATAAAGTATCTCAGGGCTCCGTGCTTGGTCCTGTTCTTTTAACGGTTTATACTCTTTCTCTTGCCGATGTGTTTGCCAAATACAATCTAGGCTTTCACTTCTATGCCAGTGACACGCAGTTTTATCTTTGCTTTGATCCCTCCAGCACGTCGAATTCTCTCAACTCCCTAGCTGCATGCATTGATGACATCCGCACATGGATGGCAGAAAATTTGTTTTAAATTGAATGATGATAAAACCAACTTACTAGCTATGGGCAAATCAAGTGTGATTCAGAAATTGGAAAGACTAACACTTAAAATCGGCTGTTCCGGCATATCTCCCGTTGAATCTGCACGAAATCTCGGCGTCATCTTCCAAAGTGACCTTTCGTTAGACGACCACATCAGCTCCACAATCAAGTCTGCCTACTTTTAGCTATATAACATTGCTAAAATTTGGGCTAAAATTTAGAAATGGATTCAATATATAAATTGGTCCATGCATTTGTGAAATCCCGCCTTGACTTCTGTAACTCACTGCTTGCTGGTCTACCGGCATGTGCAATCAGGCGCTTACAGCTGGTGAAAAACTCTGCAGCTAGGCTTATCTGTCGTGAGCGTGGCAGTTGCCATATCATACCACTTCTCGCCGATCTGTACTGGCTACCAGTCAAGCAACGGATCGACTTCGAGGTTTTGTCACTCACATTCAGTTCCCTTCATTCTTTAGCTCCAGCCTACCTATTAGGTCTAATTCACCACCAGGCCAAGCATCGTACCACCAGTTTTCGGAATCTGTGTGTTTACCTATACCTCGTACAAACCTCCAATCCTTTGGAGACTGTGCATTTAGTTCGTATGCTCCCAAAGCCTGGAACTCCCTCCCGACTTGCGTCAGAACATCCCCCGACATGACCACATTCAAAAAGAACTTAGTGGGTCCCTGTGATTCGTCCTGTATGTGCTTTTGTGTGCTGACACTTTGCATGCTGCCACTTAACACACTTGCATGCTGACCATGTGAATGTTACCCCTAACCACGTTACTCTTGCTGTGTATTGAGCATGCAACCACTAACCATACGATAGTCTGTAACCAAGCTCCAGGGGTCAGAGGCTAATTCCCGCCAAACCCCGCCATTCTCCGACCACGCTGCCGCTCGCTATGCCGCCAAGCTAGGGTAAGACGAGTGGCCTTCAGGGTAAACCTCTTTATAATAACGCTTGCGCCAACAACAACAGGGGAACTAGGCAAGTCTCTACAGGTCCTATACACAGTACACTATCGGGGCGCAAGACGACGCAGCAAGCGCGAACAAACGTGTTAGTTGGGGTCAGTCGGCTTCTGCAGTCCTGTCGTTGTACCGACTCCGAATCCAACAGTACGAGCGTACGCCGTCCAAAAACCGGCTGGCTGAGTAACTGCTTGGCTAGTCCGATTCGACAACTACCACAGTCGTGAGCTTCGACCGAAAGACGCCAACACACGGGGGGGTCACGAACACGCTGCACGGGGAACGCGGAATATACAAGTCAACAACGAGCGAGCTATCCAGCTCCGCTCGGGCCTTGGGTACTCGTTCCCTTGCGTGCGTGGCAGCATCGCCGGAGCACGCCTGCACGAATCCAGGTGCGTAACTCGGCGAGACCGGGAGCCTTCAACACCACGACTGACTTGGCCACCTTCTCCTACCCAAGAGCCCCGGTGACCTCAAGTCACCACGCGTGCCGTTGGTCCGACCCTGGCCTAGCCGGTGACCCTAACCCTCATTATAGCCGTCCGGTCCCAGCCAACCGAACCCAGCCTGGGTACAAGTCTTTCCTTTGCAGCAAATGTAAAGCGCCTAGAAAGAGATTAAGTTCTCAATGGGCGCTCTATATCAAGTTTTATTATTGTAATTATTAATGGATGCGTAAGAAGAATTGGCGTCATCCACTAAGCGTCGTGATGTACAAGTGGTGGATTTCGGGCTTTTTCAGACTGCTGCGACGAAGCGTCTGGCGCTCTTCGCACACTTTTCGCATCGCACCGTTCACGTCAGGCCGAATTTTTTTTAAAGTTGTTATAGTTCAATTTGCTACGGCAGCGTTGAGCGAAACACGAATTCGGACGGAATTTCTCCAAGCACAAATCGCAATTTTCTTTCTCGGGATTTGCGGGCGAGAGCGTTTTGGCCAGACCGGCTGCCCCCGGGTGGCATTTTTAGCGCTCTCTTCGCAAGCTGCAGCTGCGAACCACCCAGTTACTTTGTTCGCACCCGTAGAACGCCGCCCATCGATTGACGAAGCAGGCTCAGCGCTGCAATCGCCGCTCGGCGAATTCGCGTGACGTGCGACACTCGTCGGCGACAGAGGAAGCCGGACGCACGGCAGGAGTGTGACGGCCTCCGACGACTCGGATTCAACCGTCTGCTCCTGGAAATGACGATTTGCCAACTCCCTCGCCGCCAGCGCCGCCATCTCCGGGGTCGCGAGCTCGCGCGAACGGGCGGCGACATGGCGCCAGCGCGCCAGCGCCTCGGTGCGCCCGAGCGCCTGCCGAGCGCCGCGCTTCCGGGCAGCGCTCGGCAGGCCGCCGCCGTCCATTCGCATCCGCCGCCGTCGTCGCCGCCGCCGAATATTTTTTGAGCCTCGATCGAACCGCCATCGAGCCTCCGCTGCGAGCCGATAGTCGATAGTCGCGCTCTCCGGACAATGGCGAGCGAGCGAGCGAGCGAGCCAGCCAGCGGCGATTCTCCCTCGCTCGTTAGCAGTCGATCGGACCTCGAGCCTCGGCCTCGGCCTCCGGAGACGCTCGCGCCGCCGTCGCCGCTCCAGTGCGAGCGGCCGCGAGCAGACGCCTACGCCGGTCGGCGGCGCGGCGCATCGGAGATGAGCGCCAAGTTCGGCTACGAAGAGCAGACGCCTAACGAGCGTGCGCGAAAGCTGCTGCTGCAGCGGGCCAGTCGACAGCACGTGATCAAGATGTACCAGCGCTCGGCGCTGAGGAACAGCGCCGAGAGCGGGCAGCTGGCGCGGCAGGTGCGTCACCTGAGTAAGTCGAAAGAGCAGTGGCTGATGAACCATGACGCCTCCGTGCGCGTCTTCAAGCTGGAGAAAAGGCGCGTGCTTGCGTCGGCCCCGCCGCGGCTGTCCGCTCCTTCAGCCGATATCGCCGCTGCCACTTGGCCGCTGGCGGGCGACCGTCGTGCCGACTTCGATTCGGACGCTGAGGAAGACGGCGGCAGAGAGCGAGCAGTCGATGCGTCGCCGTCGCCGTCACCGCCGCCCAAGGCCAAGGCGGCCGACCCCTTCGACAGCGCGACGCTGGCGAGCGGCTTCGCGCCCGGCCGACTGGCGCGAGCCGCTGCCGCGCGCTCTCGGAGCGTGCTCGGACTCCTGCCGCCGGCCGCGCCGCCAGCGCCGGCCTCGCGCGCCGCCTCTCGAAGACTGGCGACGTGGGCGAGCTCGCGCAGCGAGCGGCGTCGCGAGAGCGCACCGGACGCCGCCACCTCCGCCGGTGCAGCGACATCCGCGCACGCCAGCAGCGTGCAGTCGGCTCGTCGCAGAGCGAGCTCGCCGCCGCCTCCGACCGGCGGCTTGCCCGACGGCTTGCCGCCCTTCCTGGCGCTCACTGCCGCCGAGGTGTCCCAGCTGAGGAAAGAGCGACTGGCGTGCGCGGTCGAGGCGGCGAAGCGGCTGCATGCGGTGACGGTGCGCGCGTGCGACGAAAAGCTGCGGCGCTGGATGAGGGCGCACACGTGACGCGCTCGGCGGAGCGGCGGCCGCTGAGCGGACGTCGACGGCGACTATATAGCTGCCGGATCGGGCTCGCGACGACGCCCCGCGCCCGCCGGCTGAGCGCTAGGCGCGCGCGGGGCCGCGGCGCTCGGCGGACGAGCGCGGCGACGACGCCGCCGGCGCAGCGAACGTCGGCGAGCCGTGCGCGCGGGCGCGCACGGCTCGCCAGCGCGTGCTAAGTTTGGGGCGCTTTCTCGCGCCGGGCGTTTTTCGTCGGCCACCGGACGAGATCACAGTGGCGCTCTCCCAGTTCGCGATTTTTGCCGGTTCGTCGCGAGCGTGCTGCAGTGTCAAACGGCAGATCTCGTTTGTCCTGATGCGTCGGCGAACGCAGGCAGCACGCGACCTGCCTTCTAGCCGATCGGGGCGGCGTAAAAATTAAATGTGCCTGCAGCTCGCGCCGCGACTCGGCATTCGCGACGCATGCGCCATTTGTTGTCGCATCGCGCTTGCAATAAGCCGCCTGCCGGCAGGTTTCTTCGCTGGTTTCGTCTCGAGGCACTTCCTTGGTTGCAGCCAAGCGTCGTTCACCGAAATGGGCCCTTACGTAACCAAGCGAGTTTGGAAAGCAGCCGCTCTCCAGGCTGAGCTCAGAATGATTTTATGCGGAGAGCGACGTGGCGCACGAGCGGCGCTCGGAGGCGAGCGGAGAGCTGCGGCGGAGCGGCGTCACGCGATGCGACGCCCGGAGGCCCTTCCCCCCATCGCCCGAGCGCTCTCCGCGGAGTCTTCTGATGCAGTGGTGCGTCGCTCTTGGCCGTGAAGTGCTGGCACTGTGCTGCGTCCGTCGTCCGATTGTGAGTGGCAAGATATACTAGAACTTTGCGAGTCCTGAATTGCATTGACTCGAAAAGATCCGGTCAGTTAGTTAGTCCACAGGTGGACGGCATAGAAAGTCGGTATCATGTGAGTCATAGTGAGTAGCCGTGCCCTACGATTCAAGCCAAGCACTTCAGCTGTGCTCTGGCGTCGAACTGTGAGTTTGTGTACGCTAAGGCTGAGACTGGACTTGTGTAGCACTCTGCGGCTGTCGCAAGGACTGCCTTACACTGTCAATACGGACTTGCTAAGTTACTATTTACGTATTGCTGCCATGCTCAAATACCGACAGAAGACCTGCATGCAGGGATGCTACATCTAAACGTCGTTAATCTCGCTTCTCGGCATAGGCTTCCCCGGCATTTGTCACGCATTGGCAAGGACTAACACCTATGCAAGTGCTGTGCTTGCCGCCCAGGGGCTGAGCTGAGAAGCCTCGTTTGTACCTGCGGCAAGCCACGCAAAAGAAAAGTCGCTCTGCTTGACCCACTAATAGTTCACGCACGTGCGTAACAGCTTTTTAGCATCCTCGCGGTTTGCAGCCCTCCGCGCAGTGAAACAAGCCACGAAGATTCCACAATGCCGAGCCGGTGAAGCGCGCCGTCTCTGGTCCACGACAGTCCGCGCGTGAGGCTCTAGCTTGCGTCACGCCCGACTTCTCTCCACAAAAAGGCTCCTGACCAAACGTTCCCCCGCTCTTCGGACAAATTGAGCAGCACAAACTGCGCGTTCAGTCACCCCCGAGAACCAGCCCGCTGCCGCTGCTGGCAAGGCCGAAGCTGGGCGTGTTCCTGATATGTCGCGGCCAGGCGCAGAAAATCTCGGCCTCGCAGGCGCATAAAATGAAACTGCCGCACCGTGAAATGCTCATGAATTTTCTGATCAATAATGCATCGACTACGAATTGCGACAAAGTATGACTCGTTTGCTGCGCGCACTTGTAGGCTAGCTCGCAGTGCACACCTTCCCTCAGTGTCGCCCCGCGCCGCGCCGCGCCGCGCCGACGCCTCGGCCATTCTCTTCACGGCGCGACAGAGCGGCTCTCAATTTCACGCTTCGGGATTCCGTTGTCTGTCGGAGCTCAATACCGACTCGCGGGCACTGGCGCGGCGAGGCGCCATCGATTTTCCAAGACGGTCCGGCGAGACGACATTTCGGCCGATAGCGTTGCGGGAGATGAAGGAAATCGGGTCCGGCAAGTCTTTAAGAGGGCAAAGGGGAGTGCAAAATACATGTCGTTGTAAGCCAGCTTTGGTGTTCTGCCTGCTTCTGCATACATGCTGTTGCGAGAGCATTAATCTACAGTGCGCATAAGGGAGGAATAATTTTCCGTCCGCGCAGACGGAAAGGAAGCGGGCAGCTTCCGCTAAGCTACCGTAGCATCTGCTTTTAGCGACTTGGAGGTTTTCACCTGTAACTTAGTCATCACTCCACGCTTCGGCCGACTGAAATATCGCGAGCGCTGCGGCGCTCGCGCTTCGGCCGACTGGGAAAAAAAAGATTTCACGCCCGCAATTCGTGGGTGCCGGTCGCGGTCACGTGTCGAGCCGCCGAAGCGACATGCGACACGTCGTTAAGCAGCCGCCGCAGCCGCCGCCCGCCGGAGGCTTCGCTGCCGCTCCGAATGCGGCCGCAGCACTGGCGCCGGTGCGTAGCCACGGAGCGCGCGCGCGCGCGCGCGCAGCGATGCCGCCGACGCGTCGAGCGCGACGAAGCACCCGGCGCTGGTTTGACGTCTACTCAGCTCGCACGTTCGCCGCGCTGTCTAGACAAACGCCCGCCGCTCCAGCGCGGTCTATCTATTAATCGCTCGTCGCTCGTCGTGCCTCGGACTCCGGAGCTCAGACGCTGGACAGCGAGCGACGTTCAGCGACGTCGGCGCATGCGTACGCATATGCTGACGCTGACAAGCTTGACGCCGTGTGGCTCTCGTGCATCCGGCCTCGCATCCGCGCTTGCGAGTCGCAAAGCGAAGGAGATGCCGGCTGATGCTGACAGCGTTACAACGATGGGGGTTGAGTGGCCGCTGTCGTTTGGCGGCCCGCGAGCGGCCCGGCGGCAGCGGCGGCGGCAGTGCGAGTCATTTCATACTGCAAGAGAGCGTCCAATGTGATGCGTGCGAGTGATGCGGTTGGACAGTCGCGGCCACGTCGAAACTCTGCGGTCATTTCAAAATGGGCGCCAAGCGTCCATTGGCAATTGGAGATCTTCCGAAATTGAAGATCCAGTCTTCAAATATATACTGTTTTTCCAACTGCGTAGGCGCATACTGTCTTAATGACAGCTCTTTCTGTATGTTAAACAAGTGGTATAGAGCGGATGATATTCTCAGCCGTAAAATTGTCACTGCGTCGCTGACGCTGATGCATACTTTTGAGAGGCTACGTGCATAAGAAACAGTAAGAGCTAAAAAAGCGAGCAACAGTTCGGCGGGCTTGAGCAGCTTACGGGTAAGTAAACGACTAACGAGGTTATGACGTGCGCAATATTTTTTGGTGAATGCACAAAAAGTATAGAGCGCTCACCCTATACGCTAGAAAGCAGATAGACTCTAAAGCGTGAGCTATGGGCGTCCCGGAGCCATCCGGTTACCGGACGCGGCGTGCGGGCGCGCGCGTAAGCTCCTACGCAGAAGTGGCGGCGTCCTTTTTCAAATTTGAACTCTCGACGTTTCTATTCGGGCCCTCACGATTCACCTTAGGTGCAGCAGAAATTGGCGACCCCAATAAATTGGCTTCAGTCCGGCCGCAGCCTATACTTAGCGGCACTATTCCTGCGAAGCTAATTTCGCACAATCCTCATAGCGGATGTGATGCCAGTGAGAACGCTGAAAATCTAGTCATGGGGCAAAGCTTAAGTTTTTAAACAGATTCCTTTGCATATGCGTGCATAACTTTTTTACGCTGCTTATCCTTTGAATGCCGAACCTCGCCGGCATCGAGTGCTGCGTTTGCTGACACGGCAATACGTACTTACTTTTAACGACAGTGACACGAGTTTGAACTCAAGTAAGTAATATATTGCAACGTATTTATTTTTTTGGTAAAAATTTTATTTTTAATTATTCCTTATACCTTAAACAGTGAGCTATTGCTCTACAAAAAGTCCCTTTTGGACGTACACGTACGTGCAGGCTCTGCGCTGCTACCCGGATTTTTTTAGAACTAGATGAGTAGAACCGTAAGTAGGAGTATCCTTAGAATAAAAACAGTACAGGGGCCTTAAACGAATCTTTTATCGTAAAGTAAGAGAATACTGAAGAGCCTTATTTTTTTGACGTAATAATAATAATGCTACACTTGATAAAACGCCCTCACAGAACTCAATCTCTTTCTGGGCGCTTTAAATTTGCTGCAAATGAATCCCAATCGAATGGTGAGTGGTATCGTGCTTGATAAACAGCATGAATAACATGGTTAGTGGTGACATGCACAGGGTCAGCATGCAAGTGTGGTTAGTGACAGCATGCACAGTGTCAGCACGCATAAGCACATGAAAGACGAATCACAGGGACCCACTAAATGCTGCTATGAATAGGTGCGTTTTTAATTTCATTTTACGTGTAGTCAAGTAGGGGGATGTCGTGACGCAAGTCGGGAGTGAGTTTAATGTTCAACTTCTTCGGTCGGAAAGATGGGCTTGCGCTTCTGCAGCAATGAGGCCGGTCCGTTCAAGGCTACACGAATCGCCAAAGATCCGAATGAATTGCGCCTGTTCATATACACTGATCCCACCGAGAAACCGCACTGTTTCGTAACGGCGAGTCAGTACCCGTCTCTCTGCGCATGGCTCACTTTGTTCACCTCAAAGTGGAATGTTTTTGTTGAGTGCCTAGTAGCGTGGCGACTATAGCAGGGAAGTCAGTGCAGACTTCAAAATGGTGTCAATCCTGGTGAGCCAGTAAAATTCATTAATTAAGTTAGTCCCTGTCCTGGTCACATAAGCAAAGTTTCTAAGCAATAATTGCCCTTTCCATAATTTGGAAGCATGACCAATTAGGAAATAGCACTTACTAAGCACAAAAATTGTGCAACATGGTGCTACTAGATGATGAATCATTTGTCTTTGCACATTCGCGCGAAGACGAGGGCTAAAAATATAATAGTAACAATAATAGTAATCATAGAAAATGTATATAGTCTATATGAGAGCTATTCTGCTTCTAGGCACATTATCAAACTGGAAAAAGCATTAATTGTTTCGTAATGTAAACGGCGCGTAATGGTTGCACCCACAAGCACACATACACAGATTTATAATAAAGAAGCATTTGCATTAGGAAATCTACTGACTTTTAGTATTGCACAAATTGCACAAATTTTCTCAAGTAGGGAAATTCCATGACGTACGTCGGTAGAGAGTTTGAGACTTAACTCGCATTGGAACAAATGGAATACTTCCAACGAATTTGAGGTTTACCAGAGGGACGGCCAAACGAGGAGTATCGGTGGAGCCAGCACGCATTTCTTAAGAAAAGTCAAAAGCCATTTTCTGTGCAGTGTAATAATAATAATAATAACTCACTTGCTAAAGCGCTTTCGGAAAACTCAATCTCTTTCTATGCGCTTTACATTTTTTGCAAAGGGAAACGCGATTAAATGGTGAGTAATATCATGCTTGATAAACAACATGAATAACATGGTTAGGGATGATATGCACAAGGTCAGCATGCAAATGTGGTTAGTGACAGCATGCAGTGTCAGCACGCATAGGCACATGAAGGACGAATCACAGGGACCCACCAAATGCTGTCCTAAATGGGTGTGTTTTTAAGTTCTTTTTAAATATGGTCAAGTCAGGGGGATGTTCTGACGCAAGTCGGGAATGAGTTCCAGGCTTTGGGAGCATACGAACTAAATGCACTTTCTCCAAAGAACTTGAAGTTTGTACGAGGTATTGGTAAACTGTTGGATTCCGAAAAGCGGTTGGTACGATGCTTGGCCTGGTGGGGGTAGATCGGAGTAGATCTGAGAGATAGGCTGGAGCCAAAGAATGAATGACCTAAAAGTGAGCGACAAAACTTTGAAGTCAATCCGCTGCTTGACTGGTAGCCAGTGCAGGTCGGCGAGAAGTGGCGTGATGTGGCAAATGCGACGTTCACGACAGACAAGCCTAGCTGCGGAGTTTTGCACAGGCTGTAATCGCCTGATTGCAAATGCCGGTAGGCCAGTAAGCAGCGAGTTACAGAAATCAAGTCGGGATGTCACAAATGCGTGGACCAACTTAGACGTGGTATCCTTATCTAAAGAAGCCCGAATTTTAGCTATGTTATGTAGCTGAAAGTAGGCAGATTTGACTGTGGAGCTGATGTGGTCGTCTAATGAGAGGTCACATTGGAACATGACACCTAGATTTTGAGCTAATTCAGCAGGAGATATGCTGGCAGAGCCAATTTTGAGCGTCAGCCTTTCCAATGTCTGAATCACACTGGGTTTGTCCATAACTAGTAAGTTAGTTTTATCATCGTTTAGTTTTAGAAAATTTGCTGCCCTCCATGTGCGAATGTCATCAATGCATGCAGCAAGTGAGTTGAGAGAATTTGAGGTACTCGAAGGCTGGGAAGGATCAAAGCAAAGGTACAACTGAGTGTCATCCGCATAGAAGTGAAAGCCTAGAATGTGCTTGACAATCACATCAGCAAGAGGGAGAGTATAAACCGTGAAAAGAACCGGACCAAGCACGGAGTCCGGAGTGTACTTCCAGCTCGTAGCTTCAGGGTATATGCAGCGTGACGTCACCGTCCTTGGTTTTAGCCTACGGATAGAATGCCTGCATTTCAAAACGCGAATCTTTGATTCCATAGTAGGGTCGAAGTCATACTATATATCGTTTGTCAACCTCTTTAACACTCCAGAGCGCGTAAATAGAGATTGAGCTATCTGTATGCGCTATACAAACTAAATATAGTTATGTTTATATTTTTTTAACGTAGATGGTGTACCTGATTGAATGTTCCCCCTGTTAGCGGAAGTCACTGCGGACTGCAGGGGCTCGTGGGCGCGAGATGGTGGGGAGACGAAGAGCGAAACCCCCACAAGCGAGTCGTGGCGTTGTCGACGACGGCTGTATTATATGATATAGCAACCGTCGTAAGTGCTGCTCCAAAGCACGTGGTGTTAAGAGAGAGAAGAGAGTGGATAGCGTGCGTACAGGCCGACGCACAGGCAGACAGTGAATAGAGCGGCAACGAACGCGTCACGTGCCGGCAAGGAGCGTTCCCGTAGGGTGAACGGAACGTCTGCTGGGGGGGGGGACAGAAACACGTGACGGCGATGACACGCCCACACCATTGCCATCGCTGGCAATTTTGCATTTCCTTATTTCACGTCGGAGTAACGGCTTCCATGACTGTTGACTCTGCTGATCTTTACTTTTACATATCCTGCGAGTTACTGCGACGCCTATTCAAGCAAGGGCAAGGTTTCGCACCTCCCATAAGAAGTTCCGGCTAGGGCCGAAACGCTGCATTGAAACGCCAGCGACGCCCAGGCGACATGGGACGCTCCCAGAAATGACTTGGTGATCAGTGATGTCAAATGCCGTCCGAAAAATCCTGCAGAATTTGAAGAGAAACTCTACGCAGCTCACCAACGGAAACGAGCCTATACAGCTGACCGCACTCTTACCGCCCAGTTGTTTCAAGTTATTGGAAGGGCTTCGGAAAGATTTGCTATGAAGGGCGACGGTAAAAAAGAATTGTTTAGCGTCACACTTCCTGCGACGTCCAGGTAAGCTAACGCAAAGTCAATGTTTAAACCCTTGCCGTAACCCTGGCTGCGCCCAGCAAGAGACAGCCGACACATTTAAGCGGGTGGCGCGGTTGAAGTGTGCTAACTGCCACCGCTGCAGTGACTTCTGTAATGCGTCCGCCATCACTAAACTCCGCACGAAACCTTGCGAATCAGACGCAGGTGTGATGCGGGGATATCCGTGGTCCGATATTGTTCACACACGCCACCTCAAGCACTCTTGCGGAGGAAATACTTCTCCACACTGGGGCTGACGTGTATAGTGGGAAACGACCCAAATAGATGGAGCCCGAACCAGAGCCTAAACCCTAACCGGAGAACTAGGACTCAGTTTCCACCAGTGCGGCAGGAATACTCCACACACGCCAACTCAAGCACTTCCGCGGAGGAAACACGTCTCCACACTTAAGCTGCTTACATCTAAAATGGGGAACGACCCAAGTAGACAGAGCTCAAACCGGAGCCTAAACCCTAACCGGAGAACTAGGACTCCACACACACGCCAACTACGTCTAGCTCGCACCGGAAAATCCTTATGCCGAGACCACGTGCTAGCGCGCACACATAAAACACAAAAGAAACACAAAATTCCAGCTCCGGCGCGATACGACCGTATTCGGTGGAGTCCACCGAATCCTCCTAGCGCTGTCTCGTCCTGTACCGTCAATCGCCGGCGAACAGCCCGCCCTCCTCCCTCGCTTTCAGAGAAACGAGTGCGACGGCGTCGAAGCGCGGAGCCGGGCCAAGGACAATAGACCATAAGACCAAGAGCGAGCGTCGCTCGACTGTTAAATACCTAGCTGAGACAATGGGACAAGAGCTTAGTGGTATTGGGCCCGACACCTTGGCCCAATACGGTAAGGTATTAATACCGTCCCCATGCCACTGAAAGGGCACCTCTGTCCAGCTTGAATGGCGAATGGGTTCCAGACGATTCTTTCTTGGAACGAGTGAAGGCGGAAGTTGACAGGCCAGCCAACATCTATCAGCAGCTTCCGCGGGTATCGGGCCAATTCTAAAGGCCGAATCGCCACCGCTCGTCTCAGAGCTTCCTGGCTTGCTCTTAAGCGCTTCCTTCTAACCGCACTGACGCTCCTCTCGAGCTCACTGCTCCAGGACAAAGGAGTTCTAGGCCGCCTCCGAACAGCTCTTGTTCGCGCTAAAATTCAGCCAAGGCCAGCAAGGCCGCTACACCACGTTGGATCCATTACGACAAGCCGTCTAAGCGCTTCAGCACTCCTTAAGAACAGTGTACCGCAGGCAGTTCTTTGACTGGAGATAACTTCTGACCGGGCTCGAATGACGTCGGTGGGCGAGGCCAGGGCGGGTTGCAGAGTTATGTCCATACTACTCCACTGTCCATACGACTTGCCGCTGCAGTTGCACGTCGTGCCGAGATGAAAGTGCAGGCACTCGAGCCATCACATGCGGGCCTCACATGCGGAACCTGGCCTCGCTGCCCATCCGAATCTACTTTTTTTTTCTGTTGGGCGCAGCGTGCTCGAGTAGCGGTGCGTCGCGCTGATTAGCATCTCACCAGGACGGCCAAGAAGAGAGCTTCCGCTGACTTTAACATTAACCTTGAACCTGACCGAAGCCGTTTCCGGGAGCCAGCTGCTGCCCGACCGCCGTCCTCGTGCCGGCGGCGTTTGCTGAGCTAACGGCATATGCTGCCGCGTCGCGTGCCCGGTAGCGGCGCATGGATGTGGACGCTGTCATATGCGCAACCGGCGAGTTTGGACGGTTGCAGAAAAAAGTGCTCCTCGTCTACTGCCTGCTGTCCCTTTACTCGGGAACGCTCATGGTGCAGAACGTTTTCGTCGGTTCAATCCCCAAGGCAACATGTAGGGACGCTCCAAATGTCGACGGGTGTCACGCGAGCTGCCGGCATCCAAGCTTCTCGTCAGATTTCCACTCGTTTGCTTCCGAGGTACACATCGCGCTGTGAGCCGCGGCTCTGAACGCCGCGGCTCCCAACTTGTCGGCCCCCTCGCCAACGCTCTCTTCCTCTCACTCTCTTGCTTCTCTCACCCCGTCTCTCTGACTCTCGTGTCCTTTCTCACTCCTCCCTCCATCTCTCTCTCTCTCTCTTTCTCTCTCTTTCTCACGTATCTCACTCCTCTCTCCTCTTTCTTTCTCGTGTCTCACTCTTCTCTCCCTCTCGTTCTTTGTCACGTCTCCTTTCTAACTCCTCTCTCCATCTCTCTCTCTTTTTTTCTCATGTCCCTCACTCCTGTCTCCCTCTCTTTCTTTCATTCTCCCGCTCCTCTCTCTTTCTTACGTCTCGGCTCTCACCCTCTCTCGCCCTCTCCTACTCGCGCTGTCTCTGTCTCTCTCTCTCACTCTGCCTCACCTACCTGTATTTTGGAGAAATGCTAGCGACGGAGCGAATTATATGTTGGTGCTGGCACAGTCGCAGTTGCTGTGAGCTGCCGAGTGTTGCACGGCCGTGCGAATGCCTTCATTTTATGTCGTCGGTATTTGGCTTACAGTGGAAGCTGACCTGTGGCAAAGAGGCCACCGCAGCCGGCTCCGTGCAGTCGGTCTTCATGGCAGGAGTCATGGTCGGCTCGTTCATATTCGGCCACTTGTCGGACACTTTTGGACGACGACGCGTGATGCTGGGAGCCACCACTGCCAGCGTTGCGTTCGCCCTGGCCAGCTCATACGCCAGTGGCCTCCGAGAGTATGCCGCTCTGCGATTTCTGACCGCTTTCTTTCTTAGCGGCGAAATAGTTGTCGGCTTCGTTCTCGTGTCAGAACTTCTGGGTCCGTCCAAGCGGAGCCTCGTTAGTGCAGTGCCGGCGGCATTCTTCGCAGTCGGCATATGTCTGCTGTCGATGATAGCCTTCTATACCAAAGAGTGGAGGGCTGTGTCGCTGTGGACATCGCTTATTGGCGCGATGCTTCTTCCACCGGCGTTCTGGTAGGTTTCGCCTGCAGTGTCGTGCCTGTAGCAATGCGCGACTGGAAGTTCGTACGTCGGCTGAGCGTTCGGCGTAGCAATACAGTGCATGCCTGTCAGATATCGCCTCGGCACTGCCGGAGGTGGGGGGGGGAGTTGGTGTTTGTGTCGTGTGCATCACTTTCGTAGGATCGGTAGGCCTGGCACAGCACCTATCTGCTGCGAGGCGTTCTCATCTGCCAGGCAGAGGCCAGAGACACCAACTGCCTCTTGTTGATGGTGGTAGCAGCCCTCGATAAGGATCAATTGCATTCTAGAGCAGACCAGCGGTTCCCATTGTTTGGATATATTGCATGCTTCTGTGGAAAGTTTCGAAGCATCTACTCAGAGTCGGAATAGTACCAACTTGGTTGTGTCTTTTCTAGGACATTCTGTGAAAGTCCACGCTGGCTTCTCCAGGTGAATAGGCCCGAGGCAAGTGCCAGTGTACTGAAAGCCATTGCAGCACAGAACGGCCACCAGCTGGGCAAGCTAGAGCTCAAGGTAGCTGACCTCGTTTTTCGTCTTAGCTTTGCTTTTGTTGCTGTGATGGTTCCGATTTCTCGAGCCTGCTTTTAATGTGAATTGAGTGCCTGGTCACTCAGCAATGGTACTGCGCTTGAGGCCACAGCATGTCGCAGTGCTTGTGGCACAAGAGCAAACCGAGAAGTGTGCTGTTTAATTGTCAATTGTCACCTGGTCTTACTTAAGTCAAGTCGATCGTAGTTTCAATGCATCGAATATCGATAACTTATTTTTTCAGCCATATATACATATACAGCTGTGATGCGGGGATATCGGGTAAGATGGCCAAGCTGTGTTTCACCGCTTAGTGCCTGTGTTTGCAGCCACCGGAATCTGCAGATTGTGGCAGCAGTCACCCCTCGGTTTTCGATCTGTTTCGCCACAGGGTTCTGCGGCAGCTGACGTTACTGCAACTCTATTCGTGGTAAGTAATCAGACGTGTTTTGGCATGTACTTATGTGAAGCAGACAAGGCTACCTATTCAATGCTGTCTGCATCACTAAGTACTGCTGCAGCGAAGCAGTAACAGCTGCACCCAATGAGCAGATAGCGCTGTAATTTACGAGTGTGTCTTTTGCGGCGCATTGCCTTGTGATTTGCTGGACGCTGGTGGAAGTATCGCCTCTCCGTCAGTGCTGGCTCTCAAGTTTCTTGTGTTATTACTGTGCAGGTTTGCAAATAGCGCAGTCTACTATGGGCTGACTATGGCTGCAGGAGCGGTCGGCTCCAGCATGTACCTGAGCGTAACCCTGTCGGGACTAATCGAAGTGCCTTCCAACCTTGTGTCGCTTGCCCTCATGAACCATCCCAGGTAGGTGTGTGCCCAGCTGCCCTGCTTTTGCAGAAATATATCGCAAAGTCATACCAATTGTAGCTCCAGTAGAACAGCTGTGCATCAAATGGTGCCTCTGCAATTTCGGTCCGTTTTATTGAGTTGTGGCTGTTGAAATCACGTCTTTTTGGCTATGCTGTTGCTTAAATGTGAGCTTGAATGTGAACGTACGAAATTTGCTGCCGAGCTATTCGGGATGGCCAAAATTCGAGCTGAGCGGCCTTTGCAAGGGTGTCTGCGCCAGCAATGGTTTCCACGTTGGTGAGTCGAGCGGCTGATTCAGTTTTACGTTGTGCTGCCGTCTCCGAACCGTCACGATCTGGCCACCAATAGCTGTGCAGAGAGAGGCACCACGTACCAGGGCGATTATGCTGTCCGAGTGCGAGTGTGCGCAGGCAGCACGCCAGTGCGTGCACTCTCGTTGTCGTGGGGCTGTTGTTGCTGTTGTTTGTCAGCTTCCTGCCACTAGGTGGCACCCGTGTGGTAGGCTGCTGCTCTCGAATAGCCAGCGGCGGCTGCAGCAGCAGCAGCAGCTTGTCTTTGAGAGAGCGATCGGACGCGCGAGCCTTGGTAAGCAAGCAGTTCATCGACCCCCTCAAGCCCTGGCTGGCGGGCACGTGGTAGCCCACGAGGACATTTGAACTCGAGCGACCAAGGAAAGTGAGATGGCAGCCATAGGAGGAGGACAGTCGAGCACGTTAGTGTGACTCGTGGCTCGAAAGCAAGTGCCAGTGTCGGCGAAAGTGTTAAAATATTGCACCCACTCCGAAAACGAGGATTAGGCTCTTGCCTGCGTGGCCATCTGGCGGTGCCACTGTTGTTTGTATTCCACCCCCTCCCCTCGGACCTGACCGGAAGTCAAATGGAGGGCGGCTCGTTTCCATGACAACAAGCCAATTCTTGAAAGGGTGGCCCCCTCAGCCTGTGACTTTGATTGCCTTTGATTATCAATGTTTGCTGGATACCTGGCTGCTTGCATCTGGTCATTATCAAGCAGTGCCCTTGCGACAGTCCCTTCGAGATTTTTTGTGACTTCTAATTAGGCTTTCTAATTTGACCTCTAATTAGTGCTTTCTAATTATTCGATATGTAAAATCTTGCTATTCCTGGTAATGATCGATATTGAGCTGTCAAGTAAATATGGGTCTCATGAATAATGCTGCACTGCCTGACCGTTCCAAAGAGGCATTCCATGCCAGCTTGCTGGAGGGGGTCGGTAAACAGAGCTGCAAGCGATTTGCTTTGTGAGTGAGCAACAGCAGACGGTTTGCTTCATGGCCGGCAGCCGCTGTAGTTGCCTGCAGTTTAGTTCACTGTAGGCCACAAACGATTGCTCTCTTCCACGATTCTTGGCTGGGCTTGTGTTGTCAATATGCCGAAACTCGATCCAGTTCTTTGATCCAGCTCATTTGGAGCTTTGGCTAGGCAGGCCTCGTGTGCTACTGAACTCCCCCTCTCACTCGACCCTTTGATGCTTTGCCTTGTATTTTACAATGTCATTTGGGTCTTTTCTCAGATGTCATTGCTTTTAACTCATCACCTACATGTTGTGGCTCCTTTTGCAAGTTAATTGCTTCTTGCCGTGATGGCACACTAGGTAAGGCGGTTGCTTTCACGACCTCGGTCCCGAGGTCGTGGGTTCGATTCCTGTGGTGGGCGATTCTTTGTCGCTACTGCAATAGTCATAAAGGCTCTTCTGTCGCTATACAAAAAGAGGCTGTTTAATCAGGTAGGATTTATTTATTTATTATTATTATCCAATGACCTGGCTGAGTACTGATTGTCTTCGTGGGCAGCTTGCCGAGTGTCCCCTGAAAAACGTGTTCATCACTGAGCCCTTGCCACAGATCGGCTTCTTCGGTGGTCATATCGTAGTCAAGTTGTTGGGGCAGCCGTGTAGTGAGCTGCTTCAGGCTTGCACCTGCTTGCATTCGCATGCATCATGAATCGTGTCTGATTTGCATTTGCTTAAGCATGCCTGCAGGGGAAGTCGGAGCTTTGTGTGGCGACCCTTTGGCTGCACCGTAATGATAGGAACAAAAACCCAAACCTTCTTGAAGGTCAGCGTTGTTGTTTTCATTTAGGTTGGGCCGGCTGCACACGCTCTATTGGAGCATGCTGGGAGCAGGCTTGGCATGCACCACGATTTACATTCTTCCTGAAAGTGAGTCCCTTATGTGGCATACGCTACTGAGCTGTAAGCGTTTTTTACTTAAAAGTCGTGCTGGCATGCCATCTCTTCACTTTAACCTGATGCTGCGAATGGTGCATACGATACCCTGACTCTTATTTTTATGCCTTGCCATTAGACTACTCAGAAGACTGATTGCTTAAAAGTCTAAGCATCTGTTACATCTACTCTCTTGCTGCCGACTGTGGCACATTTTTTGCAGACGTCCTGAGCTGCCACTTCTATGCTACTCTCTTCCTCGATCGCCCTCGTGACTCAGCCATGCTTCTCACTATCTCATTATTACTTGAGATGGGGTATGCTGGCTGCTGTAAGTGCCAAAAGCCGCCAATGCTTTTGAGTATTCTATAAAAAAAAAATCAGGCTTTGCATCTACTTAGTCATTGTGTCTTGATGGAGTTACCGATGGCGATACATTTGCATGGGCACATGCTGACACTAATGTTGGCATTCTTGCATGCTTGCCAACTTTCAGGCTATTGTGAGATAGTCCCATGCATGGCTAAGAGACTCTCCACGGCAGCAGTTGCTGTTCATTGGATCCGTGCACTACTGTTCAGTGCTCTTATCAAGCGTCGGACCACTGTTTTTTCTTGGCTTGTCAGAGGTGCCGATAACGATGACTGGCACTCAGTACTTTAAATCAGAATAAATCTGGCTGCTTGAAGATCAATTTGGATAACGATTATGCATGTAGTTTAGAAGCTGTACATTAATTTAGAGCTGCCAGTCGGATAGTTGAGCTACCTTCGATGGCCTAGATCTTTTTCTTGCTCCTTCTCACTCCCACTTCTACCTGCAAAAATCATATCCGTGATCTATCGGCATGCTTGGGGATGCTGTTAGTCAGTCTAGAAAGCTTTCCGAAAATGCGAACATCTTCTCACCGGGATGTGACCAAAGAGGATCGTTGCACTCAAATCGAAGCGCAATCGACCTGAAACGGCATCCGCGTACAATCTATGCCACCTACCGAAGTAGCAGCCGATTTTGAGCCTAGGGTAAGGGCAATCGAGTGCTGTGGATGAAACACGCCGTGTTCTCAATGTCCGGCATGCCCCCTCCACACGTGTTAAGTGCCTAGTGAAAGAGATCTGGTTCTCTTTGTGTGGCGCCGCACACATGTCGTAATATCACGTGTCAAAGGATAAGAAATAGGCAACCAATTAAATGCCTTCACTAATTTCCATGTTCATCCAACTAAATGCCTTCACGATTTGCCTGGGTATCTCTATATGTACACCTATTTCTGTGCTTTTAAATGGCCATGCTAAAATGTTATGCTGTGGATGGTGACCACTCTTTGATTACTAGCTGTTCATTGCAGTGTGTATGCCTAGCTTTCGTATGCCTTATTGGGGGGTCCCAAACACTCAAGAGTCAGAATGAATTTTGCACTTCCTGATTGTTTGCAGCTTTACCATCAGCCAATCAATTTGTCTGTGGCTTTCAAGAGATAGTACATATCATGAAGAAGTGCTACTCTGTAGTTCTGCATTGATCCCTTTCACCGGAACTAGGGCTGCGAGCTGTCGTCGCTCGCATGCCTTATATTATCGTGTGCCATTTTGGCTCCACAATCGCCGTGAGCTGATCCGCATGCAACAGACTCTTCTGGCTCGTCAGTTCCATCGTTATGGCTGGTAAGCTGGACACCTGATCAGGGTTTTCCCTTAATTACTCCCTTGGATGACAGCTTAGCCTAATTAGTAAGGTGCTTGCTCCTGTCGATCTCTCTAGTTCGGGTTCGAGTCCTGCACTAGGAAAGTCCTTTTACCCCATTCTAAGCAGGGAGGTAGCCATTAAGGCTTTGAATCCAAACTTCCTGCCAGTTCATGTAGGACATTTGGCTGCAAACCTTGGCAGCTAGGCATGTCTATCTAATCATCACATCTACAAAGTTACATTGCTTCCCACCGACCTGCTGTTGTTTTGTACTAATTGCAGAAAGCATACCGATTACCTACGTCCTGTGTCTCAGACTTAGGTTCTTTCATCCTCTTGCTCCCACCTACGCATTTGTAATAGTTGTGTTACATCCCAGGCTTCCAGCCATAGCACACCCGCACGTCGTAACTCGAATCGTGTAATGGAAAATGAAAGAGGATGTGGCGAACCTAAAATTCTTTGTAAACCTAGCCTTCTGCTGCAATGCTCTCAAAGCTCTGAACTCACTACCGAGACTCCCTATCAAGTCTGAATCTTCTGACTTGACGACATTTGAAAGCATTTAGAAGCCTACCTTTTTCCTCACGATATTTGTTTGCACTGTCTCTGTGATACGCCTTTTGCATCCCTCCGCGTGCCGGAAGTGTGCGTGCTATCAACTAACCAGTTGGTGCGTTTTCTTTCTACTATATCAAACTGTCTAGAAAGAGATTGTAGCTCTGTTAGGGGTCCATGCGTTTATTTTTCTTTTTATTATCTGCTATCGTGGTGACTCCGGATTGGCATAATTTCCTCCGAGTCCGGTGCTCCAGTTGTCGTCGTCTTCCCCCAAGCCATGCATCCTTGACGATGCCTTGCAGCCATTCACCTGCAGTGGCCAGCCAGCACCGTCATCGAGTGGCTAATCAGCCTTTCCTAATGATCACGTGCCATCGTGTCAGTGCCGGTCAGGCTAACCGTCTTGGCATCTCTTTCGATTGCAGGCTTGGCCGCCGCTGGCGGCGTGACCTCTCTGGCGCTGGCAGGCAAGCTCTTCATCACGATATCATTTGCAGTCGTTTACGTGCAAGCGGCCGAGCTTTTCCCGACGGGGGTCCGGTAAGAAGACTGCAGCAGCTGCAGCAGCCTTGGAAAGCTCATTATCCGTCCTGGCCTCTTGTGTGTGCGCTAGCGGTGCCCTCCGTGCTCTCACGCTTACCTAGCGGCTCCAGTCTTTGGTTTGCAGATTTTTCTGTGTAAAAATGGGAATGCTCGTCAGCTTAAATGTCCTGTGTTCTTTCCCTGCCGCTTTGTTGCTTGCCACAGTGGGGGGGGGGACGTCTCTGATTCCATTGAGCTGCTGGCAACAGCAGACTACTGCTAACTGCTTTATGCACGTACATTTCGGGTTTCTTGTCTGGGTTCAAATGGGCAGCTTAACTGGTGCTATCTTGGTGTGGGAACTATTTCTGACTTGCAGTACATTTCTGGTATTATAGCAGGATGCTTCCAGTTTTACTGAGCTGACAGCATTTGCATTTGCATCGACTTTTTGTTCCAGAAATGTTGGCCTCGGCGTGCTGTCCGTATCAAATCGCTTTGGAGGCATTGTGGCACCGCTACTGCTGAACTTGGTGAGATTTTCTGTCGTTGGAAGTCGCTAGCTTGCTATTCGGTCTATCGCTGTGCAGTCTTGCCGGGTCGCCTTAGGCTGTCGCGTTTTGGCTTTTGGCCACCCTTCTGTGCACCGGGCTTATACTCAAACGCCGTCTCTGTTGAATGACTCGGCAATTGGCTAATGTGCAGAGATACTCGTCCCTTTGAAGGATCAAGCTCAGCATAACTTGCAGTTCCTGGCGTTCGGGCTGCTTGCACTCACAGCTGGGCTCCTGAACGGTCGGCTGCCGGAGACGCTCAATCAGCCGCTGCCGGAGACGGCCGACGACCTCCTCAGAACGAGGAGGGTAAGAAAAAGCTTGCTGCCCGAGGAGACTGCCTCGTACAGTCGCAGTGTGCAGCAGCTTTAGTGATGGCATCGGCGTGGGCTCCGTGCGGCAGCAACTTCACTTTTGACCAGTCTGATGTCCCAGCATGCACTGAACGATGGTTTTCTTACAGATGAAAAACAGTTTCACGTAACGCATGAAATAAATCATTCGCAGTTGCCACAGACCTGTACTATAGCACCGCGACCTTGCCGACCCGGCCGGATGATCATCATCCGAGGATCAGCCAGTTGCAACTCTTGGCAGTCACATTTGTAGTGACCAAAATATATTGTATTCTCATATCTGCTTGCCATCTGAATTAACATTGACGAAGTGCTTGAGACTTAGGTGTAGCATTTGGTGTGGCATGCATGGGTGAATTGGTAATACATTTAACCACAAGATAGGGAAACTTAGCTTATACCTTGCGACAGTGCCAACCTCCCATTGGCTCACCTGCATATTATTAGCACGAGAGAGCTCATTCAATAATAATAATAATAATAATAGTAATGCACTTGATAAACTTGCGCCCCCAGAAAACTCAATCTCTCTCTAGGCACTTTGCATTTGCTGCAAAGGGAAATGCAATTGAATGGTGAGTAATATCATGCTTGATAAACAAACAAAATGAATAACATGGTTAGGGGTGACATGCACAGGGTCAGTATGCAAATGTAGTTAGTGGCAGAATGCACAGTGTCAGCACACATAAGCACATGAAGGAAGAGTCACAGGACCCACTAAATGCTGTCTTAAAAAGGTGTTTTTAAATTCTTTTTAAATGTGGTCAAGTCAGGGGACGTTCTGACGCAGGTCGGGAGGGAGTTCCAGGCTTTGGGAGCATACGAACTAAATGCACGGTCTCCAAAGGATTTAAGGTTTGTATGAGGTATTTGTAGGCTGTTGGATTCCGAAAAGCGGGTGGTACGATGCTTGGCCTGCTTCATGCTTGAGTATGCACTTCTCACTGCTCGCTTTGTTCGAGACTGCTTGAGTCAACTAAAGAGTCCTATCAGTCATCTATAAAGGTAGACATTATTTTAATGTTACTTTCAAAATGCTGATTTTGCATCGGTGAAACAGAAATTTTAAAACTTGGTTACCTAGAAGAAAATTCAGCAAAAATACTGCGTTCGTTATGAAAATATTTCGTCTCTACTCTCACAATTCTTCCGTAGCAATGGATTAGGAACAATTATAGGATCTACTTGTGTTTAATTGTATGCAACAATGCTCATGGAAATGTGACAGTTTCCGAGCTAGTGACATTTACAAGATAGCTTAATAATAATACATGTTATATAGCACCTTAGAAGAACACAATCTCTTTCTAGGCATTTTACATTTGCTGAAAAAGAAGAACGATCAAATGATTAGTATGCATGTTATTTATTAGTTAGTATTATTAGTTAGTTATTAGTTAATTATTATTGTTAGCATTAGCATTAGTTAGCATGCTCAAGGAAAACAAGCATAACGTGGTTAGGAATGACATGCGCAGGGTCAGCATGCTGATGTGGTTAGTGGCTGCATGCACAGCGTCAGTAGGTGTAAGCACGTACTGGACGAATTACATGGACCCAATTACTCAATTTTACTGCAGAAATCGCCATGTCAGTTCGTATTTTAAGCTTCTGTTTTTATTACATTCAAACATCGCTCTTGGCGATCCTTGGGCAGTAATGGACCATGCAAAGAAAAGGTCGATTTTGCATTAGCTATCCAGCTACGATTTGCGTAAATATTCCAAACGCAAAAATTTGGCAAACGTCAGCTTCAAGATATCGATACAGACTTCACAGGTGCAGTTTTAGCTGTTTAGAGACGCCTTGGGATAGCGGAATCCTTCGACGAAAAGGTGTCCTCGAGACTCGGCAACGAGTAGAAGGGTTTTTTACGGCAGCTCATAATAATAATAGTACATTTGATAAACTACCCTCAGCGAACTCAAATCTTTTTAGAGGCGTTCTACATTTGCTTCACTCGCGATCCATAAATAAGGCCTAGAGCCCTTGAGTACTGCAGCACAAACAGCCTTACTACACTCTGCAAGCGACGTAGAAACTGCTAAAGCTCTTCTGCAGATAAATATTAATTCTACACTGCCCAAGTAAATCTTGGCAATACGTTAGCTACACAAGAAAGTTTGGTTACTTTCTCAGAAATGTAAGCTATATTTATTAATTTCTGGAAAACGTAAGCTTCTCAGCGTTGCTAAGGAGGTACTTTTTACAGTGCGGTGCATACGTTAGATGCGTATATAACAGTTATCAGAGCCGGTGTCGATTGCGATTGGCAACGCTGAGACCTCTTTTTCTTGCAACAGAGATGTCGCCAGCACCCAGATTAGTGCTAAAATGCTTATGTCGAATGTCGAAAAATGCTGATGTCGACGATCAAGCATCTCCTCAACCGCTCCCAGATTAGCTCCTTACCTGATGATTATTGTGATGATCTAGCCGATCGTTTCTCTCGATTCTTGATGCAGAAGATAGACAAGATCAGGGAGTCCATCCATGCGATGACAACATCCCCACTAGGATGCTGTTCCCCGATTCCTGGCTGCTCCTCAATGTCTACTTTTAAGCAGGTTACTTGTGATCTCGTCCTAAAGTTCATATCCCAATCAAAGAAGACAACAAGTCCTCTGGACCCTATTCCCACTGTCCTGCTTCTACGTTGCATTTATCTACTGCTGCCATGCATAACTAACATTATGTCATTAGCCTCATGTCATGTCCCAGCACCTTTCAAAAAAGCTGTAGTCATGCCACTACTCAAGAAAGTCTCCTTCTACCATTTCTATCAAAGACACTGGAACGAGTTGTGGCAGACCAGCTGAACTCATATATTGAAACTTCAAACCTTACTTGTAAGTTCCAGTCTGGCTTTAGAGCTAATCACTCCACAGAGCCAGCATTGCTTCGGGTGTACAACGACCTATTTATGAATGTAGACATGGGTAGAATTTCTGTTGTTTTGCTCGATCTTTCGGCAGCTTTTGATATTATTGATCACCAAGTTCTTCTAGAGCGCCTCTCACCTCGCTTGGGCATCACTGGCACTGCTCTGCAATGGTCCAGGTCCTATCTCAGTGGCAGACTCCAGAGTGTTGATGTGAATGGACAAAGATCATCCGGGGTACCTCTGAAATATGGGGTACCTCAGGGCTCCGTGCTAGGTCCGATTCTTTTCACGGTTTATACTCTCTCCCTCTTGCAGATGTGATTGCCAAGCACAATCTAGGCTTTCACTTCTATGCGGATGACACTCAGTTGTACCTTTGCTTTGATCCCTCCCAGCCTTCGAGCACCTAAAATTCTCTAAACTCACTTGCTGCATGGATTGATGACATCTGCACATGGATGGCAGCAAATTTTCTAAAACTAAACGATGATAAAACTAACTTACTAGTTATGGGCAAACCCAGTGTGATTCCGTAATTGGAAAGGCTGACGCTCAAAATTGGCTCTGCCAGCATATCTCCAGTTGAATCAGCTCGAAATCTAGGAGTCATGTTCCAAAGTGACCTCTCGTTAGACGACCACATCAGCTCCACAGTCAAATCTGCCTACTTTCAGCTATATAAGAATGCTAAAATTTGGGCTTGATCTAAAATCTAGGCTTGATCCGCATTCGCGAATGGCTACAAATGTTTAATATTGAAGTTATTCACACCATCTCATCTAGCGCTGCAGATGCTAAGCTACAGTGGTTCGAGCATGCACTGCCCTGCAAACATTTGCTGATGCACCCTTGATGAGCGAATCTGCATTTCCCTCTGTTGTCAGTCCCATCTTGCGATTATGCCTCACTGCTAATCATTGAAACGTCAATATTATGGTGTTTGAGTCCAAGCTCGAAATATCTGCAAAGGACACTCTAAATTTAAATAAAATGAATTAGAATCGTTGTCTCAATCTCGCTGATAATAGCCATCTTAGCTATATATTGAGCACCTCTTATTTTCAATCAGACGCTGCTGCAATCTGAATTAAAGAAGTATGCCCCCATTGTAGTCCACGGTGTTTACTATAGTTCGCGATTTACTTGACCAGCCTGTTTGCTCCACTGAAATGCTTCAAATGAATAAATGGGCTTTTCGTGATCTCGATTACTTCGGATTGCAAGATCCAACAGTGACATTGCAGGAGTTTTGCTAGTGTCTGCTAGTGGTGGCTCTACAGAATCTGCACAATTTTTAAGTTTGTCTGGATTACTGTTGATGCTATGGCCCGTAGGCTGTGGCAAAACGGTTATGAATGAATCGTCACCATGTCAGCACCCTTGATGATTATTTGAAGGCATACATGTAGGAATCTCGTCAGGAAGTTCTAGTTTCCAGTCCTTTGCAGAATTTGTAGATCCTAGTTCTTTTTTATGTGTAGTCTTTGGACTATGCTCCCACTTAAAAGGTACGTCAGTGGATTACTAGTTCTGTGTTCCTTGGCATCACTTAGCACAATACACAATATAGTAAAATATTTTTCAATGAAAAGCAAAACTCGGCACAGTGACGACCGCATCTGGAAGTGTCCCGTGTTCGTGTGAATAAGTCCGAGGACCACATGCTTAAATTCACTGTCACAAAGGTAGCCGATATTTCGATGTATCTTATGCCAAATGGTCATATTTCAGAGTCATCTGTCCTGAGTAATTATGGCAGTGGTGTAATTTCCACGATTTTCACAAAGGCAGGAGACCTAGCCGATAGCTCCACTAGCTTCTTTGTCTAAAAGACAGATGAAATCAGAGAGTCCATCCCCAGGGTGACAGCATCCTTTCTGAAATCCTGTCCCTCAATTTCGTGCAGTGCCTCAATGCCTACAACTAGTCCTTTGGACCCTACTCCCCACTGTCCTGCTTCTACGATGAATTTATCTGCCACTGCCATACATAACTAACATCATAAACATGTTATTACTCAGTTCATGTCCCAGCACTTTTCAAAAAACCTGTAGTCAGGCTACTACTAAAGAAACCATCACTAGACTAGGAGAACGTGAGCAACTTCCGCCCAGTCTCCCTTCTACTGTTCCTATCAAAGGCACTGAAACGAGTCGTTGCAGACCAGCTGAACTCACGTATTGAAATTTCAAGCCTTGCTAGTAAGTTCTGTTCTGGTTTTAGTGTTAATCACTCTACAGAGTCAGCATTGCTTCGGGTGTATAACAACTACTTAGGAATGCAGACTTAGGTAGAATATCTCAGCTTGTTTTGCTCTATCTTTCGGGCAGCTTTTGATACTATCATTCACTGAGTCCTTCTTGAGCGCCTTTCACCTCGCCTGGGCATCACTGGCACTGCATTGCAATGGTTCAAGTTCTAACTCGGTGGGAGACTCGAGAGTATTTACGTGAATGGACAAAGATCATCCGAGGAACGCCTGAAGTATGGGGTACCACAGGGCACTGTGCTTGGTCCGGCTCTTTTCACGGTTTACACTATCCCTCTTGCTGATGTAATTGTCAGGCACAATCTAGGCTTTCACTTCTATACAGATGACATTCAATTGTACATTTGATATTTGATTTCGCTCAGCCCTAAAGCTCGTCGAATTTTCTCAGCTCCCTTGCTGAATGTATTGACGACATCCGCACATGAATGGTAGCAAACTTTCTTGAATGATGATAAATCCAACTTACTAGTCATGAGCAAACCAAGTGTAATTCAGAAATCGGACAGGTTAACGCTCACAATCGGCTCTGCCAGCATATTTCCTGTTGACTCTGCACGAAATTTTGGTGTCCTATTTCAAAGTGACCTTTCATTAGACGACCACATCAGATCCACAGTCAAGTCTGCCTACTTTTAGCTACATAACATTGCTCAAACTCAGGCTTCCTTAGACAAGGATACTACATCTTAATTGGTCCATGCACTTGTGGCTTCTCTACTTCTGTAACTCACTGCTTGCTGGTCTGCGGCTTGTGCATTCATTCGCGAACAGTTGGTGCAAAACTCTGCAGCTAGGCTTGTCTGTCATGAGCATCAGTTGCCACATGAAACCACTTTTCGCCAACCTGCAGTGCACCCAGTCAGGAAACTCATCTACTTCCAAGGTTTTGTCACTTACTTTTAGGTTCCTCCATTGTTTGGCTCCAGCCTACCTATCAAATCTAATCCTACTACCAGGCCGGATCACAGCATCATCGTACCATCGTACCCACCATCGTAGTACCCACTGTTCGGAATCTATCCGTTTACCTACAACTCGTACGAACCTCAAATCCTTTGGAGACGACGCCTTTAGTTTGTATGCTCTCATAGCCTAGAAATCACTTTCGACTAATGTCACGACGTCCCCTGGCTCGGCCACTTTAAAAAAAAGGAAGCTAAGAACGCATCTATTTATCACAGCTTTTAGTGGGTCCCTGTGATTCGTCTTTTCTGTGCTTATGCAGGCTGACACTGGGCATGCTGCCACTTAACCATAATTGCATGCTGACTCTGTGCATGTCACCTCTAATGTTGTCGTGCTTGTTATCATTGAGCAGATTACCAGTAATTACTCGATCGTGCTTCCTTTACAGCAAATGCCGAGTTCGTAGAAAGATATTGAGTTCTCTGAGGATGCTAGAAAAAATTTATAATTATTATTATTTTATCACTACGTTTACTGGGGTGCTCCTCCACCGAGCTCAGGCGTGCTTCCCCGCGCATTGCGCAGGCATTCGATGGGAACCAGGCAATTTCAGGAAATCGCTAGCAGTAAGTTTCACAACGCAGGGCTTAGCTGTGCCGGTCGACCACGAAGCCACATTTTGTGTCGGCATGTCCTAGCTGCTGTCACCCTTTTGTACCATGTCACACGACAGAGAGCAGAGACACCAGAGCCACTAGGCATAATAATAATACACTTGATAAAACGTTCTCAAAGAACTCAATCTCTTTCTAGGTGCTTTACATTTCCTGCAAAAGAAACACGATCGAATGGTGAGTTTATCATGTTTGATAAGCAACATGAATAACATGATATGGGTGACATGCACAGGGTCATGTTGCAAGTGTGGTTAGTGGCAGCACGCAACCATATCAGCATGCATAAGCACATAAAGGACTATCACAAGGACCCACTGAATGCTGTCACACATAGATGCGTTTTTAACTTCTTTTTAAATGCAGTCAAGTCAGGGGATGTCATGACGAAAGTAGGCAGTAAATTCCAGGCTTTGGGAGCATACGAACTAAATGCATGGTCTCCAAAGGATTTGAGGTTTGTACAAGGTATAGGTAAACAGTTAGATTCCGAAAAGTGGGTGGTACAATGCTTACCCTGGCGGGGCAGTAGATCTGATAGGAGGGCTGGAGCCAAAGAAGAAAGAGAACTAAAAGTGAGCGACAAAACTTTGAAGTTGATCCGTTGCTTGACTAGTAGCCAGTGCAGGTCGGCGAGAAGTGGTGTGATGTGGCAAATGCGACGTTCACGACAGACAAGCCTTGCTGTAGAGTTTTGCACCAGCTGTAAGCGCCTGATTGCACCTGCCGGTAGGCCAGCAAGCAGTGAGTTACAGAAGTCAAGACGGGTGTCACAAATGCATGGACCAACTTAGATGTGGCATCCATATCTAAACAAGCCCGAATTTTAGCAATCCTATGTAGCTGAAAGTAGCAGATTTGACAGTGGAGCTGATGTGGTCGTCTAACGAAAGGTCACTTTGGAACATGACACCTAGAATTCGTGCAGATTCAAAAGGAGATATGCTGACAGAGCCAATTTTGAGTGCTAGCCTTTCTAATTTTTGAATCGCAATTGGTTTGCCCATAACTAACAAGGCATGTCACCCAACTGAGGAAATAAATGCTGGGATGTCTTCTTCCTAATGAATCCATACACGTCATCAGAGGGATTCAAGTGGTGTGACATGCTGCAGCAGCTCAGCACTCTCTGAGCTAGCCAGGGCATGCAGAGAAAATGTGTGGCAGCTAGACGAAGCTTACTATAGGAATAGAAAAAAATTCGTGCACCGTGATTTTTATTAAATCATTAGATTTATTAAAATTAATACTTTGTTAAATTATTTAAAAAAATCATTATTTTAACACGGCACACAAACGTTTTCCTCAACCTTATACTTTCAGTGCTTCAAACCCAATGACGCAGGCAAGGGGACAAATGAGCCATTTCCCTCTCCTACAAGCGGAGGCCTGCTTCGGACTGGTACCCTTTTTCTCGGGGATCGGTACAGTTAACCCCCCCCCCCCCATCGACTTCTAAAAAGCTCGGAGAAGCAGTCGGTAGCTGGAGCAACTGGCTCGAGTCGACAGTCGCTACTACGTCTTACATGTCACGGCAGGTGAAGCAATGCATGTAGAAGTGTGCTAAAAAGCACTAGAAGACTTGCTACAGCGAATATAACAAGGCAAATAATCGTATGTGGTATTGCATGTTTTTTTCCAGATCACTGAGCCAGTGGCAGATGTTCAGCAAGATTTAATAGAGGCATAACAAAAAGTAAAAAGAAATTTGTCATCAAGGCAAGCATATCGCATGTAGACCTTCTTGCAGCCGTGTAGGAGTGGCAGCAAGAAGCTAGTTCCGGAATGAAAACATCATGCACAGGAGCTAGGGATCACCAGTTTACTAAGGATATTGCACACGCTCTCGATAGAGGCCGGGTCTGGACGATCTGGATTAGTCATGTGCTGAAGGCGAAGCATCACAGTTAGATTACTGTGAAATCTTCAGCACTCTCGGGCAGTGCCTTATTTAACGTCTCAGGCAAGCGGAGGCTCAGCAGACCACATGAAATGGTAAGTAAGGCGAAGGTGAGATACTGCAACCCGTAATGGTAGCCGTCCTAAAACACAGATAACTCGTGGCAACGTTGCACGTAGCAAGTCAGCTTTGGAGTGCAGTGAGTGGGAGAGATCAAGCAAGCAGAAGAAAGAGAGCATGCAGGAAGGAGAGAGAAAGATCACGAGGCAGAGCGCACGAGAGAGATAGAGATCGGTAGAGAGAAAGCAGGGGAAAGATCAAAGCAGGATCAAGACAAAGAGACGGACTGAACGGGTAAAAGGAAAACAGAGAATGATACTGCCTCTGCATTACATTACATTGCATATGCCTGGTGAGACTTTTTGTCAGTAATCAGAAGTCAATGTTCCTACGTTGTAATTCCTGTTGCTAGCTGTTCGATGCTCATTCAAAAACTAGAGCAGCTGACATCTAGCATAGAATGTACAGTCGTCACTTGCCACTTCTCGCTTCGACTTTTGCTGATTCACTCTAGCACGGTTTTTTCAAATATATTCACTAAAACGTTTTATCGAGAGAATGAAAATAATACAGCACGTGCTCGGTTGGCTGGGTCAAGCATACACATCTTTATTAGAATTAAAATTAAAATTACCGTACGTATGGACTGAAGGCCTATGTATTCGAACATGCCCAAAAATCTTTCAATGCCAGGTGCAGCCACTCGACCACTCTTTGTTTGTGGGCAAGAACTTTTTTCGAAAGAATTGGGTATGGTGAAATTTAGCCAATTAGAGCATGCTGTTCACTGATTGGCTATCATATCGACGAAAACGGTGCACCTGCTGAAGATTCTGCACCATCTGAAGACTCTCCTACTGAAGTCGTGCCTTCAGAGGAGCAGTAACCTTACACTTCTTTGCTGTGCTGTACATCTCGTCATCTTCATCGCTTTCTCATCGAATAAGTTGCGCTATTTTCATAGGTTAGTGGTTCAGTGTAAGAACTGTGTGTAATTAAATGTATAATAATATTTAATATGATATCTGTAACGTATAATGTATTATTTTCTCCTATTTTGTGTCAAATATATCGGGGAATAGGAGTGTATTTGTGGCTAAAGGGATGCTATTTGATGTCCAGAGGGTAGGTTTTTCATGCTCTATGAAAGTATTTGATTTATATATAAAGAATCCTACTTCGCGGATACTAAAATATTGCAGTAGAGTCTGGAACTGACTAAACGCGATAAATGAGGGACCGTAATATAATGCATATGTAAAGCATGTTCACCGAATCTTCATTTGACAAATGACGATAGAAATTCAGATTAATAGCCTATTGGGGGATAGTCTATTGTATAGCCTATTAATAGCCTATTGTGACATATGGTTGGATAATACCATCTAAAGCTACTAGTTCCAGAGTGATACAGCTACAAGGCAGCTACAAGGCTTTAAGCACTCTAACGATAGCAAAAAAATTCAGATTGCATTTGAAATGCTTATAGGGTGTTCATCAGTTACTACTTAAAGGCCCGTGCTTACAACGAAACCAAACCAGTTGCAAGCCCTATCATGACTCTAGCATGGATAACATGAGAAACAAACAACCAGCGACTCAATGACCGCTTGAGAAGATTTGGGATAGGTTCTCAGCACCTGCTCCGTATACAGTTAGTGAGTGCATGAGCTTTTCAATTTTGACGATGACAAAAAATGCCAAAGAACGAACTGCTCGAATAGCAAATGATAGCTGGTATTCTGCCTCATAATTTCTACTCAAGCATAAACAAACTCAACCAGTAGGACCGCGTACCTCTGCATCTATTCTGCATGAGTACTTAATAAAAGCTCGGGGCAACACTTGCAGTAGTCGTCTAGTGTCAGAACGTTCGACGCTTTCATCAATTAATCAGACAGCTGTGAGCGGGTAAATACGTCATGCAATGCAAAATTAGAGTCGGCGTTTTGATCTGGTAGATGCAAAACGCTGACTGACACGTGAAATAAATAAACACCTGCATGTTTGCGGTAATGAAGAAGACCAGGCAGAAAAGTGCTGACAAGTAAAACCAAACGTCCTTGCAGCTCGCATGACAATGGTAAAGCAGTGCTCACTTACAAGATGTGGCACCAACGATGCTGCAATGCCGCCTATCCGATTGGCCACGGACAGAACGCCGAAGCTTGTGTTCCTAGGCATGATAAGAGTAAGAACGGTTGAATGCTATTACATAAATCGGCTAGAGAAATAGCAAAAGCCAACACCACCCTGCACTGCCGGGGGATCAGCACATAGCTAGCAGGCCTGCAAACAAGAGGACAAGCAGGCAGGTCAGAGCATCAGCTGTCCAGCTCACAGATTTGATTCAGCAAAGACCAAGAGCCAACCAACGAATCGGACAGTACGTAATGAAAGCTACACTGCAAAAAGAATGGTCAGAGAGCATGGGTATCGGAAATTCAGGCATCAAAGAGGCAGCACACTTAACCAAAGCCGGGTAGCAGAGCTGCAGTACTACCGAGCTGCCTCGAGGACTCGACGTTATGCAGATGGGAGACTCAATGCCAGGCAAATAGAAACCACCTCGTATCATGTGTGTGACAGCAGCAGAGAAGATGAATTGAAAACAAGGATCTTCCCTTTTGTGCCGACCAGAAAACGTTCAGAAAGACGATACACTTTTTGAGAGAAGATTGTTTGCACCTCCCCATAGATGACATTACCGACGGTGATGAGGCACCCTACATGGTATCGTCTGGCCCCTGATGAACTGGAAGAGACTCTTGTTTACTTTACAGCAGCAAATGCCTACTGGAAAATCGGTTTTACTGCTGAAGAGTGCAAGGACCTTAAGGATGAAATTTCAAAAGCTTCATTCAGAAGACTGCCTCTACAGCTAGCCATCACATCCGATCCCTATCCAAGATTAGAAGCTGTCTCCCACAGTGGCTTGTAAAAAATTTAACTAGCTCTTTAGTTCTGTCTCGGCTTGATTATTGTAATTCCCTTTTGGCTGGGCTACCAAAAAAAGCTATTATGCCACTAGAGCGGACTATGAATATGGCTGCAAGGCTGGTCTTCAAGTCCCAGCGGTTTGAGCACGTGTCACCTTTGCTGAAAGAGCTAGGATGGTTGCCGGTTGAGCAAAAGATACAGAGCAAAGTTCTTACGCTGACCCAAAAGGCCGGCCACGGCTTGGCTCCTTCGTACCTAGCTGAACTGCTGCACCAGTTTCAGCCTGTTCGCGCCCTCAGGTCCTGTGTGGACAATAAATTAGCTGTCCCATTCCTCCGCTTAAAGACAGTTGGCGACAGAAGCTTTAGCTCTGCGGGTCCTAGACTGTGGAACTCGCTTCCACAATTCTTACGCAACGACATCTACTCTCCAACTGCCGACTATGGCACATCTTTTTCAGCGGTCCTGAACTGCTACTTCTATGCTACTCACTACCTCAACTGCTCTCCTAACTCAGCTATGCTTCCCACTTTCTCTTTGTTGCGTGAGACGAAGTCTGTTGGGTACCGAATGCGTACCGAAAGCCGCTTAGGCTGTGAGTGCGCTATATAAAACTCTCCTGCGTAACACCCACATGGTCTTTATGACTTTGTGGAGTTACTGACGGAGATAAACACACACATACACACACACACACATGTTGAGAGACTACTGGGAACATTGGTCTAACAAATAAATATTCTTTTTAAGGTACCTTTACAAAGACAAGCATGTTAGAAATGAGATCCCAAGTTTTGAAACTTTCCACATAAAAGGAAAGTATTAAAAGAATATTATTCGAACCATTTCTAATCCAGAAGTAAACCGAAAGCAACAAATCAACAAATAAAAATTCTTGATTTCTGCATCATATGCGACTTGCATCCCAACTTGTTTAACCTTCGTACATCGAGCTGGATGTGTGTACAGCTTGTTGAGGTAAATGCTTGACAAGTTATAACAGCTTCATTTACATTGCAGCGTTTTGCCGTGTAAACTCCATAATTCGGCCAATACTTTACGAATCAGAGTGCCATATCAAATGTGAGCTCAGATGTGGTTGTACATCACTGCCATAGTTCAAATCTGATTTCGGTTGGATAAGCTATGTTATACATGTCCATGATAACAGAATATAAATTTCAAGGACGTGTGATGACAAATATAGTCAGATGACAAAGCTAAGGGTCTAGTACCACTGGATAGTAGCGGTCTGTGGCAGGTTCTAAGATAAAGCAGGACAACTCTTTCTCGACGAAAGATTAAAAGCATAGATACATATCGGATGAGTTCTAAAGCAGCCGAAGAACCATATTTAAAATAAAACTTTAGCTTGGATGCCATTTGGTGTTGTTATACTAGGTATATATAGTTATTATACTGTTATACTTTTTGTTCTACTATGAAAAGAAACTGCAAAACTTTTGAAATGAGATACGTGGCCATGGAAACCTGCCTGCACAAGGGTAGCAGCTGAGTAAATATACTGGTAGAATCAGACATGTTCACCATGTGTGCTACTACAATCTTTTGCCACAGCTTCTCTCAAGTCGTCCTAACATTGCTTTTAACTGTCATACTGTTGCAGCTACCTCCAGGTTACTATTGAAGTTGCAAAAATAGTAGCTCGTTGTGGGTAGATGGGCATGCATACACCTCTACCGGTGGAGGCTGGTGCCATTTCTACTATTTTCCTGCCACTTGGGAAACCTTACAATCTTAAGCTCTGAGATCTCAGCCCTTACCAATATATATATATATATATATATATATATATATATATATATATATATATATATATATATATATATATATATATATATATATATATATATATATATATATATATATATATATATATATATATATATAATTCATATGTATAGCATCCTAAGAGAACTTAATCTCTATTCAGGCACTTCACATATACCTCCGGGCTCGAGCCCACGACCTCAGCCAGACCTTGGTTGGAGCAGCACCTTAACCGCTGGACCAAACCAGATGAGACAAAATAAGGGATAATGTACCCACAACAGCTAAAAAACAAATTCAAATAATTCTTCTGGCAAGTATCAATGTGCTGAGCGAATTCACTTCTTCCAGCATTGAAGATTTTCGAAAATATTGAAATAGTCGAAATACATCATCAAGGCATCGGGAAGCTCCTAGGCACATCAATGAACCGATGCTGCATTTTGTGTAGTAAACCAGTATCGTGCATTAAAAATGCAGAAAAATGACACTTCCTGCAGATGATGCTGCGCTGCATCAGTCTCTTGTAGATAGTATATGGTTATCCTACAGGGAAATCTCCAACAGAAAATTGTTTTTGAAAGAACCACATTTTCATAGTGTAAATGGCTCAACCCAGCCATCTTGTATCGTTGATCCCTACAAGATACAAAAAACCCATACCGCCCGAGAGCAAGTAATTGCAATTTCTAGAAGCTGCTTCGGTCACCATGTGGATGATTTCGATTGATGTTATTCACGGCCACAGAGTTGATCCCGAGTGCACAAGCAATCACGACTAGTACGTTCTTTTCGTCAGAAGGAGTCCTACACAGCGGCTTTTCAATGCTCATACAATAGCACTTTAAGTGAAAACACGCCTCTTGTTTCCTATTTGGACCTGCAGCCTAAAAGCATACACAAGGAAATCTGCATTCTCCAAAAATCGACAAAATTTGTTCTGTGTGCTTTTCAAAAAAGAGACGCTAGGTTATGCAATCAACTTCTGCTATTTCTTATCTCTTTCCCTTTTCCCTCTATGCCAACGAAAAGTCCTAGACCTTGTGCAGTTGCATAGCAGTCATTGCTTTCTTGTAAGATAATTCGAACAATGAATCAAGCCGTGTAATACACTTTTCAGTTGCATACTGCTAGCATTATTCTTTAGTTCCTTAATAATCTAAGCCATTTGCATCAGAGCAGGGTAATGTGCTTCCAGAATTGGAAAATGCACTTGGTCGATATTCCAGCATGCTTGCAGAAGGGTAGGAGAAGAGATAAAGCCTTTCGAAAAAACTTTCTATGATAATATAATTCATGATAGATAAGCAGACCCTCATGCAAATGTGAATTAAGTAGCAGGTGCTTAAGCAAGGCAGGCTGCATCGACCCCTAATGGTACACAGCCAACCTGACCTTCGGCTGGTCGGTCAGGCGCTGTGGTCAGGGGCAGGCTAAGGAGCTTGGGCTGAAACGAAAGCAATCCCGGCTACATCAGTGGCAGTGGCAGCGGCCAAGGAGTCGTCAATGCGTGAAAAGCGTGCAGGACTAGCAAGCGAATGTGGCACGCCCACTCGTACCTGACGCTCGTGGGAAAGAGTTCGGAGGACTGCACGTGCAGCACGGCAAATGAAATTGTGGTGAACACCTTGGCGACTAAGGTCGCCAGGGTCCTACCGGTGGCTTGCATTCCTAGGAAAATCAGGAAAGAATACGATGACAACGACAAATCATCAAAAGCGGCGCCGCAGCAACATCATCACGGTCAAGAGTTTGTGCAACCTTGAAAAGTGTGTCCATAGCTGCTCCCGATGCATCCGGCTAGTCTCGTCCAAGAGAATGGTGCAAGGCTTTGCTGCATCTAAGCAGGTCCATCTGCATGCTGCCTAACAGTGCATGGAGCATGCAGCGCCACAAAGCTGCCGTTCGGAAACAGCGACTCCTACTGTACGAAATGGACGTATACCAATTGTGGTTCAAACAGCACTAGAAAAAAAATATATCGGGCCTACTATAAAAAGAAAAAATCTTAGCCGATTAACCAGCCTCATTTGTATAGCAGCAAGAAGAGCCTGAGTGGCTATCTATCACCACCGCTTGCAGTTGGTAATACAGGATCGCCTAACTGCAGGATTCGAGCCCACGATCCCAGTCGTTAACAGCGAGCACCTTACCTCCTGGGCTATCACGGCCTAATTTAGAGCACTGTTTGCACTGGCTGGAGACAAGTCAGCACTGAATCGCACATCTATTTTCTTAACTTACCTATTCCCCGATAAGATGGCTTGCTAGCGTAAGGCCGAGGTTCAAAACTAGCCCGGTGAGCTAACATCTCTACGCAGTCAGATCGACAAGGAGCACTCAGCAACAACCAAATCCAGGCAGCCTGCTGAGCGAAATTCGTGCCTGCTGAGCCTGCAACATAGCAGCTTTCGGTGTACAAGCTAAACCCAAGGGCATAGGAAGGCGAGTATTAGCCCAGGGGTGAGTTGCTCGCTATTAACAACCCGGGTCGTGGGTTCAAATCCTGCAGTGGGCAAACTTGTATTGCCTACTGCAAGTGGTCTTTTTTCATTTTTCCTAGGAGGAGGAACTAAAGCTTTCTCCACAGGTCAGGCTGAACAGATGGTTCTGGGTGGCCTCAGTCAAAAACAACAGCCGTCCAAGCTCTTCTTTTGCCAAAAAGCAACCCTTTTGCCATTCCCCCCCCCCCCCTTGAGGCCCGAAAGCCTTTTCCCGTGGTGGCTGCAGGGCTTCCGATGAGAGCCTACCAGACTTAGTGAGCGGCTCCGTGGGATGGGCGTCGCGGCCGATGGGCCTACGGCTCGCTGACTACATGCATTTCTCCCAAGAGGCTCAACCATCTGTCCTTAGATATGGCTTAAAACCAACGGCGGGACTGTCGAGGCATTCTCGCTCATTCAAGGTAGGACTTCCTGAGGGCCATCGCCATTTTCTTGACGGAGGCAGTCGCATTTTTAAGAGCTTCCCAGGACGCGAAAGTCTTTTTGGGTGGGTGTAAAGAGTCTGCCGAGAGGCGAATCTTTAGTGCCAACTTCAATTCAGACTCGTCGAATTTGAGCAAATGCTTCTTTTAGCCGGACAGGCCTGCAGAGGTCTCCATGCCCAGCACCTTTCTGAGCAGAGCCTAAGGCTGTCCCTACGGCGTGAGATAACTAAGCATTTATTAGAGAAGCCTAGAGCTTTTCTGTGCGGCTAGCGCTGCACGTACTGCTTTGTCAAGTCCATAAAGGAGGTTACCACTATTTTTTGACTAGTTAACATAGATCTGTCGGGCAGTTGAATTTCGAACGAAGCTCCAACCACTACAAATGCCGAAGCAGTCTCTTTTCTGATTGAATAAACTACTTCCGAGTGTTCTTCCGGCAACTATTCAGACTTTCTATACAAAACTTGGGTAGAGCAGCATCTTTTGGTAGGTTGAAAAACCTACCTTCGGGCTTCATCAGCACTCGAAATCGATCGGAGTTTGCTTCTAGACGAGGTGACTGTTTCTGCTTACAATAAGCTAAAGAAACTCGAAATGTCCGAAGAGAGTGCACCATCGATGCTTCGAGGCTCGCGATCGGTATCTGGTGAGGGCAGCCAGGCACTTTTCAGAAGGATGCTAACTAGGGCGCAGTCTAATCAGAGCTCCAGTTCCTAGTCGGCCTTTAAAAGGTCACCTCTTCCATTTAAGGATTTTCCGGAAAAATTCGAATTTTTAAATCAGCCTTGTAGGCTGCTAAACAGCAACGACCTGGGGGTAACTAACCGTCCTAGTCGCCTAAGGTTGTGTTCGCTAGGTCATTTCTTCTTGCTTTACTATGACACCTCAGCGAGGGTAAATTAGCAGTGTCTGTTGAACCTCCCCCCCCCCAAAAAGCCCACCAGCCACTTCACAGTGGCCATCAAGATTTCTAGGGGGAGGCTAATGAGTTTAAGAATTTAGTAAATTCACCAGAAGCATCGGTAGTTTGCTTAGGAACTACCGAGTTTAAGAATTTCGTAAATTCACCAGAAGCATCATCAGTTTTCTTAGAAACTATCAGGAATAGGCATCCCTATTTCTCAACTGGCTTAAATTTGTCTTTAGCAAGCAAACTTCTGTCGAACAGCCGCATACCGAAGAAACTCATGCGATTTCATCCGTGGGGCCAGAGGCAGCAAGGGCCACCTTCTGACTAGCATGCCTTCACGTCAGGGACACGGCCCTACCAAGGCAAGTTACAAAGACGATCGGATGGGCCGAGCACCGACCATTCCACTTGCAGTAGCCACCAGTTTCGCCTTATGATTACTCCGACATCCCTAGGACTAGAATGCCACCTCCTTGATGGAAGCGGCCGAACGACATCGCAGAGTTGCTCCAAGGATTTCTCGTGAGGAAGGCTCGGGCACACACCGAGGCCTCCCAGTAGTGGATGCTCTTTGCCTGGCATTGTCTCGGTATGACTTAGCCAGCCAGCCAGCCCCCACAACGCACTCCGAGAGCCAAACGTCAATGAAAAGAGATTCGTAGGCCAAACGACCAGCCTGCCTACAAAACTATGTACGATTACACTAGTGCTCAATCGACTTCTCACGGAATGGGAGATTGTCGGGTCCCTTGGATACCCCTGGGTACCACTCTCTTCCTGTGTAGACTTCGGCACAAGAGAACAGAGCCCCATACACGAGAACAGTTAAAATGAAAATACAATTTCAAATAAAAAGTTATTTGGGTTAAGCATGGGACCAACAGCTTTTGCCAAGTTGATTTTTAAGAGAACTCCTTGACGTTGTGCAGTGCTCACATGGTCCAGATTTATTTCCCACACCAAAACTTTGGGTGTGCCCTTGGTTGAAATCAAGGCTTTCAGAGCTAAAGACAACGTCTTAACTGCTTTTCCACACCAACCACTACAATTACACGGAGTACCCTGTCTGTCAGTCAGATAGGCATCACTGCTTGCAGAATGTGAACGTGGATTCGAAGCCTGACATTTGGTATTTATACAGCTCACTCTTAGAGAGTAAGCACCATAGCTCGGGCACAAACGCAAAGCATTTTTAAGCAGCGTCTCACATTTACAAAACCCATAAGCCATTTCGACGAGGTCTGGCAGAGCACTTTAGGCCATCGCAAGCTGATTCAACAGTCTCATGTAAATAGCAGCAGAAGAGTCTTCATGGCTATCACCACCGCTTGCAGTGGGCAATAAAGGATCACTCACTGCAGGACTCGAACCCACAACCTAGGTCGTGAAGAGCAAGCACCTTACTTCCTGGGCTAAGATCCAGGAGCAATAACTGCATCTAGCACAGTCGTAGACCTGGACCTACTCCAAAGCATAGGCCTGTTAGTAAGCTCACGATTGTTCTGCTCGGGATGCTCCTGAAGCCTGGCTGGCTGGCTGGCTGCTGTTCAATAGCTGCTGCAAGATGCTGCTGTTGCCTGAAAGCTAAAGCTAAAGCTGCCGCTCCATTGCTGTAGCGGCTATGGTTAGGGCTTTGCAAACTCTTGGCTCTGTTCTGCCGCCGCTGCTGCTGCTTCTGCCGCTGCTGCTGCCACAGCTGCCGCTGCTGCTGCCACCACTGCTGGTGCTGCTGCTACCACTAATGTTGCCGAAGCCACTCCAGCACACAGTACTGTTACCTATTGGCATAAGATAGGCCAAACTGCAGGCACACCCTGAACACAGCATGCTCCAATAAAGGGTGCGACTCCTTCCAAGGCTACAAAAAAAAACATCAGAACAGGTTGAAGTGCTAATCACCTGCCAATGACAAAACTCGGTAATTCTCAATGCAAAAACGTTAGACCGCAGGCAGCTTTGCTGACTGGTTAATAAGCCACAGACATCGGGGTACTAGGATGAATGTCGGATGGATCAGTTGATGCTCTAGCAATATTCATCATTGTAGAGTAAAAGTGATAAACTAAGTGAGAGAGGCAGGGAGTGTCAAGTATAGACAGCAAGAGACAAGCAGCCTGTCTGCTGGAAGACTGCCAGTCAGTCGGTCAGACACGCCTATGCTAGGACAGAAAGCCGAAGGCAGCGGCCAAGATGCTAATGTAATTTCCATCAGCTAAGCCTTCTATCTGATTTCTTGGCAGAATGCTTAGAGGCTCTGGCAGCACATGCATCATCCTATAGACAGCAGACTACAAAAGCTACAGTGCATGCAGCCACGGCAGCAGCATCGCTTGTACAAAAACTTGAAATATTCTGATTCTCTTGAGCTGCCGGTGGCCATTACAAGGGAATGGAACCATGCACAGGCGTATGCCTGCTAAGCAACTGCCTTTCATTCAAGGCGCACCTGATGCGCAAAGTAAAGTAAAAAGCAAACTTCAGCTGATCTACGAGCTTTACCTATACATTAAGCTGAGTAGCCGCGGCCCATCGGTCGTGCTTGCAGCAGGCAATAAAGAATTGCCTGCTGAAGGACTCAAAACCGCGACCTGGGTGGTGAAGTTCGAGCACCTTACCCCTGGGCCAAGTCTCTGCGACAAACAGATGCCTGGTGGCGGGGCTGGGAGCTGACATGATGCATGCCGCACAACAGCAATGCACAATGAATGCATCGACAGCTTTGAAACAGCTTTCTCCTACGACGATTTAAGTCGCTAGTTAGCAATTAAGGACACACTCTTACACATGAAGTCACGTGGTCTCAAAGCAACCATCGGCCTTACGATGGACAGTGGCAGCTATACATCTGTATGCACAAGAGCAGAAGCAGCATGAGTATAAGACAAGCAAAAAGTGCCGTTGGTTTTCGGATTGGTGCGGCTACACGTGGTGCTCTTCACCCGGTCAAACAGCACTAAGGCACAGCAGCTTGACATGCCTGTATGGCAGGCAGTTACCGTCTGGACCAGTTACGAGTCTGGATCAACGCATGTTGCGCGTGTGCATGCACTGCATGACAAAGAGAGGGAGAGAGGGTAGGAGAGAGAGAGCGAGAGAGAAAGAAAGAGAAAGAGAAAAGAGAAAAAGGAAAGAGAAAAATAGAAAGAGGGAGAGAACAAGAGAGAGAAGGAGAGAGGTGCAGAGAGAGAGAGAGAGAGAGAGAGAGAGAGAGAGATAGAGAGAGAGAGAGAGAGAGAGAGAGAGAGAGAGAGAGAGAGAGAGAGAGAGAGAGAGAGAGAGAGAGAGAGAGAGAGAGAGAGAGAGACACACACACACACACACAAAGAGAGAGAGAGAGAGAGAGAGGGGGAGAGACAAGAGACACAGAGACGGATGGAGACTAATAGGATGGATGAATTGACAGAGGAACTGAAGTAGCAGAGAGCAAACGCCAAGCACACCTACGACGCTGCAGGTGAGATAAAGCAAAACAAAGGACACAGCTGGCTGGCTCGGGTGTGCGCGCGCACTTGTGCGCACGCATGAGATGCATGTAAACAGATCAAACATATATGAGGCCGAATACTGTCTGTGACTACACACGGCCCAGGGGAAGCACGAGCTAAAGTAAGTTACCTGGGGTGGTTCATGAGCTTGAGACAAATGAAGTTGGAAGGTACCTCCACCAACCCCGACAAGGCGACGTTGACAAACATGCTTGAACCGACACTTCCAGCTGCCATCGTCAAGCCAAAGTAGACAGTGCTGTTGGCGAACCTAGAGCAGACAGGCACGCGCAGTACAGATGGCTCGAAGTACGGCATGCAGACCACATACGATAGCTGATGAGGGGAGACAACTTTGAGTTATTGCATCCACGCTCTGGCCAGCTCAGCTGCAACGTGTGACTTCGTCTTTCGACAAACAGCAGTTGCTATAGACTAAAACCGAAGAAGCTGCCGAGTCGTCGCCGGACCAGCTCATTGGCTCCTGGTCACTGTGGGCCTAGTAAGCATGCATGGCGTGCGTAAAGGGCAGCCCTTACACCAACGAAATTTGCAACCACGAGAGTTGCAAGCTGATTAGACTGCCGACTCTGTCAGTCAAAGATAGTCCTTACCACGCATAAAGCAGCAGCCCGATGAGCCTTTGTAGACGAGGATGGTAGAGCAAGGCGACAAGAGCATGACGACTCCTTGATGATGCAGCATTCCCTTCTGGCGGCTACAGCAATCATGCATTCAGCCGAGGATGTGTGAGTACATCAGCAGAGGGGGAAAGCAGCGACCGGCAGCCAAATGGCTGAACAGATCACGGAAGGCCTTCCACCGTGCCGCTGGTGTCCTTTCGGCGTCACTTTTCACATGGACGTTTAGGCTCAGGGCTTTCACAGATCGACGTTCGATTCATGGGCAAGGCAAGCTCACGTTCCTCTCTTTCCCCCATCTCTGGCAGCGACCACTGGCAGGTCAGGTGGGAACTGGCAGCCAACGGCATGCTCTAATGAAGCTACATGCAGACCAGCTACCGATGCGGTAGAGCATAGCTGCCCCAGGAGTATGATTCGAGATTCATGTCAAAGAGTATTCAATTTCCTTGATCTGCCTGGATCAATCCCCAGCCATTTAACCATTGGGTGGACCTAGACAGGCAGTATCTGCATTCTGGCCTGATCGGCCAGCCTAGCCGTACGACTGATCAGAGATCAGAATAATACAGCCATGATAACCAATAACAGGAACATTAAACGAAGGGGTGCCGAAGAACTTGGCCATCGATACATCCCATTAGGTCGGTTGAGGGGAGGCCACGGCCTGCTGGCAGCCACATTCCCTATGCCCATGAAATGGTCTTGCCTTCAACAGAGATTCGATTCACCAGTGTCACACAGTGAAAAATCTAATAGGGCAATCAAGGCACTCACGAATGACGAATTTGCCTGGCTACTCATGTTAAATTCAGTAGAATATTTGGTAGTCAGATGGCTCCCATATATTGGGAAAAGCAGGCAGAATCCAGCAAATATTCTAGCGTACTTTTAATAGGAAAGAGCTGGGGCTACATGCGAGAATGACATAAATCCTCTTTAACCTGAGTCGCTGACTACATTTTGCGCGCCGAGCTGGTTTGGCCCAGTGATTAAGGTGCTCGCCCTGATTAAGGTCTGGCCGAGGTCGGGGGCTCGACTCCGTGGCATTTGTAAAGCACCTGAATAGAGATTAAGTTCTCTTAGGGCACTATACAAATGAATTATATTTTTATTTATTTGTATCGTGGATTCAGACTGAAGACACTCAATCACTGAAGGTGAAGCAATAGGGCTATGTGATCAACCAAGCAGCAAAGCATTGATAAGCCAATCCTGGCACTCATTGCCAACCACACCTCTTCAGGGTAGCAACAACAACGAGACCATAAATTGCCATCAGTTGCAGCAACCTTTTTGTCCTAGGTAAAAAGAGATCTGTATTTCTAGGAATCCAGGATTTTTTACTGCATGACATGATCTAACGACCCTGTTGCCTAAACTAGCCTGGTCACTAACTAGCATAGGTACCTGAATTAAGGAAGTCGATATGTAGACTTAATGCAGAGCAATGAATGAGATAATTCACTACAGCACGACAATATAGCTACATCTTTGCAACGTCAGCGAGTTGTGCAGGTAGGTACGACCACGGCAGTCTGGACTCGATCCAGTGCTGACAAGGTCCTGTCACATTCGGTTTCCTAAAGTTAGGGCTAAAGGCAGAAGATCGTCGACAGCCGACTGGACGCGGCCGCTTGAATCCAGTGGCAAAGCCAAGATTGGAGCTCCGGGGTGGCACGGGGGTCTGGGGGCGGACCCCCACCTCTGTAAAAGGGGGGTCTTGGGCGGTCCCCCAGCGCCTGTGGAAAGCGAAAACTGGCTGATGTGTCGTGCAGCATGGCCAACCACCAAGGGGCTAGCGGCCGTGCAAGCTCGGCCGCTCGCCACCCGACTGAGTGTCAGACTCTGCTCCCACCTATCAGGCCAGGGGCAGTAGCTGTCACACTCCCCCCCTCTGCCTCTGCCTGTATCCATTCCACTAGTGAAGGGGTTCATTGCGGAATATGCAATAATTGGGCAGAGTTAGAGCAAGGACATATGGCACCGACCTGCATCCTCGTGACTGCATTTTTGAGGCACCACGCTTGGCCTTCGAGCCAATGCATGCCATAGTTGCACAGCGATCCACGCGGTTGTGGCACAGAGCCACTCGGCAGTACATAAGTCACGACCACTGTTCAAACCCGAGACTTCGATGGACTGAAGTCGGAGGGGGGGATTGGCACTGCCTGGCCTCCATCATTCCAGCACACATGTGACAGCTGCAAGAGGCCGCTCAACCCGACTCTCTTCCAGCCGAGTCGACCAACTTGAGAAGTGCGAGCACGCGCGTCCAGCGCTCGAGCCGAGCTAACCCGTGCAATACTGGCAATGCTGTGCACATGCAAGAGTGCCTAATCTTCAAAGAGCAGAGGAGAGGCTCACCTTGAGCTGCAAAGAGGAAAGTGAGCAGCCATTTTGCGCAGCAATGCTTTTCAGCAGCTCCACACAAGCTTCGGTCCTGCCTGCCCGAAGCAGCCACCGAGGGCTTTCGCACATCACCCTGAAGCGCACATCCACGCGAAAGTGTCAGACTGAGCGGATAGCAAAGAAGTGACAGAAAGCCGACGGCCACTGAGCCAACCCTGAACTGCAGAGGCTCCGCAAGGCGAGCATGCGCGCATGCCTACTGCTCAGCCTACAGCCGGACAGGCGCTGGCCAAATCAGCCAAAGCAGGCGAGTTGGAGCGACGAGGCGCACACAGCCGGTCGGCCGGGCCTGCTGCCGACCTGCAGCCGCAGGCGATGACAGCAGCGCGGAGTGGCGAAGGTGCTTACAGGTAGGCGGCGGGCAAGATTGATGCTCCAAGCATGCCCGTCCAGAACGAGACGTCCCTCCAGTTGCGCGTCAAGTACGCCGTGCCCGACAGGCAGCAGATGCCACAGGCAAAGAAGGCTGCCGGCACCGTGCCCACGAGGCCACGCTTCGTGGGTCCCACCAGCTCCGACATGAGCACGAAGCCGGCCACCACCTTGCCACCGAGGAAGACGGCCGTCAGGAAGCGCAGCAGCGTGAACGTCTCGAAGGAGGCGGCATAGCTGCTGGCGATCGCGAAGCACACGCTCGCCGTGGTCGCCCCGAGCAGCACGGGCCTCCGGCCAAAGGCGTCGGACACTTGGCCGAACAGGAACGATCCGATCATGATGCCCACCATGAAGAGGGCCTGCACGGACTTGGCTGCGGACGCTCTGCTGCACGCCAGGCTCCACTACAAGCAGCAGCCGGCGGGCAGGCGGCGATCAATCGGTCGGTCGCCAGCGCCTCTGCCAGCGATGCACTTGCCGCCTCGGTGCGAGCAGGCTCGATAAGCCACGGTGTCGGCTGCCCTCGGAGGGATGTGATGCCTGTCTGATTCGGGCGGTTCGACAGGCCAGGAAAGCCAGAACTATTGCAGCTGCAGGTTAGCGGAGCGAGCAGCAAGGGCTTCTCGGTTCCTGCTCTGAGTCGAAGTGTGGCAGAGCATGACGATGCTGAGAGCCCTCAGCAAATGAAACCCTGGACCGTCTGCGTATGTCTCCAACCCAAGCTTCGGCAAGTCCATCCCCCCCCCGACAGCAGCGGCATCGAGTACTGGTCAAACTACGACGTCATGGAGACAAACTCGTGGAGACAAAACTGTGCGACATTCTTTAACGTGTTAAAACTCAAATCCTTTGGAGACCGTGCTTTTAGCTCGTACGCGATACCAAAGCCTGGAACTTGTAGTCTGACATTCTCCAAGCGGCAGGTACGTGATACCAAGGGCTCAAGGACGTTTATTCACACCGACACAGCAGCAGGGCAGTACACGACTGCCCTGCATGGTGTCCTCGATGTAACTCCCCGGGTCTTTGCAGCCCGTTACTTATATGTCACTGTTATAAATCACAACAGCCCATAAACCAATGACAGTGTCATAATCTAAAAATAGCCACAGAACTCACTCCCAACCTGCGTCACGACATCTCCTGACTTGACCACATTTAAAAAGAAACTAAAAACGCATATATTTATCACAGCACTTAGTGGGCTCCTGTGATTCGTCCTTTATGTGCTTATGTGTGCTGACACTGTGCATGCTGCAACTAACCGAAGCTGCATGCAGACCCTGTGCAATGTCACCCCTAACCATGTCATTCTTGTTATTTATTGAGCATGCTACCACTAACCATTCGATCGTGCTTCCTTTGCAGCAATTGTAAAGAGCCTAGAAAGAGGTCGATTTCTCTGAGGGTGCTTTATCAAATGCATTATTATTATTATTAACGTGGCTGCATGCAGGTCATGCACCTAGGTGGTGCCCTAATAACGTCGATTGCTTGGCACAGGTCAACTATGCTTACACATGTCGCCTCTGTGCCAGCAGCTATCTTGGCCTAACAGTAAAGTACTCCCACTTCACGACTCACGAGGTACACTTGAGTCGCACAGCAGCCGTTCTCTACCGAGTTCTCTACCGAGCACGTGGGTGAGAGCTGTCACAAAGGCATCTCTACCACTACCTTAATGAGTCTATTAATAGTAACAAGAAAACCACCTCTGTTCAGCACCCTAAAATCTCAGAATCTATTTCTCTGCACTTTCTAAATCTCTCTATGCCAAAAAGGAAGCATGTCAATCGTTAAGGTACTTTGCACAATGTTAGCACAAATTAGCATACAAAAGACAATTTGCAACAACGGACGAGCAACAGCTGTAAGGAACGAGTAGGTTTTTTTTCAAATGTCATCAAGTAAAGGCAGTGGCAAAGCCAGAGGGGGAAAGTGGGCACCGACCTTGGACATCCCCTCCTCTGCACCCCCTACAGTCACTGATACATAATTATGTCCTGTTTCTTGTAGAATAAACACTATGATTGCTGCGCTATAATTTGTCAATAATTGTGTACCTTGCCCCTACATTAGAATCTTGCAAGCTTTGCCCCCTAGATGAAAATATTGGCTCCACCTGTAAGTAAGGGGACATCGTGATGTCAGTCGGTCGTGAGATACAGGTTTTAGGTGCATAGGCTGTGAAGATGTAATCTTCAAAGAATTTGAGATGTGTTACAGGCACAGCCGAACCGGGTCAGAGTCGGATGAGTGGGTAGTTGGATGACAAGCCCGATTATGAAGTCTTTCAAATAGGTATGTCGAAGCAAGACAATGATGAGAACTAAAGTTAATGAATACGAGGATAAAACATGTCTATAGCACACTAGATAAGGCGATTGCTATTCATGACCTAGGTCCACAGGTCGTGGACTCAAATCCTGCGGTGGGTGATTCTTTATCGCCGCTGCAAGCATCGGTGATGGCCGTAAAGGCTCTTCTGTCACCACGCAAAAGAGACTATTATATCTGCTAGCATTTTTTGTAAAGCACCCAAAAAGAGCTACATCTCTTCCTGGGAATTTTAAGTAGGCTGGTAAGAATAGATGACTACGCAAGACGAAGATGAAATCGAAGGTTCACACCAAAAGGTTTGGCGAAGAGATCGAGAACAGAAAATGTTTCGGAGTAAATGAGTCGGAGAGCCGAGGACATTTACTTTACGGTGCTTGCTCGGATGTCCGCCCTTTCGAACGCATGTATCCACTCTGAGCTGGGCAAAAAATAACTCGTCAACACACACGGGTTATCTTACCCGGAAGAACAAGCAGACTGCTCGACGGTGCACAACTCACGAGGGCGATACTTCTCCAACCAGCAAAGGCACAAGGCCCATCAACGGCAAAAGTAGGTTGACGACTACATGCTCTTCGCAGTTCGGGAAGAGATTATAACGCCACTACAGTATTAAAACTGCTCGTAAAAGTGAGGAGAACAGTGAAATCGATAAGCTGCTTGAGGGAGAGAAAGTGGTCGGCGGGACGTTGCGTGACGTGGCATTTGCGATGTTCACGACATACAAGCCTAGCTGCAGAGTTGTGCACCAGCTGTAAGCGCTTTACTGCACAGACCGGAAGATCTGTGAGTAGCAAGTTACAGCAGTCGAGACGAGACGTCATAAATGCGAGAAACAGCTTGGATGTGGCATCCCTGTCTAGGCAGGTCTGCATTTTTACAATTTAATTGATTGCGGAGCTGATGTGCAGATCTCATGAATGGTCATTCTGTGAGAGGACACCCAGACTTCGTGCAGATGCTACAGGTGATACGCTGGCCAAGCCCATTTTTTCGAGGGTCAGGTTTTCCCATTTCTGAGTAACAGCCACTACATTTGATCATTCCTAGTAGGTTGAGAGACCTAAAAGCTTCGCATTGTGACTGTCGCACGAGTACCAGCCACTCACCTCGCTTGCAACAGAATAAAAAGTACTGTCGACAACGGCCTCGGGGCATTTGGAGTCGCATCCGTCCAAATCCGCTCCTTTGCATGAAACATGTGGAGTGGCTGCCACGAACACATTTTGTACAACTTGAGCGCCGAGATATATCTTCAGAAGACAATATACCAGGAGAACTTTTTTCTGATAGAAACCTAGTTCTCCAGCAGAACGCAGCACGTCATCGACCTCCATATACAGGGCATAGCGCCGCGACGTAGCCGAGCGTCAACTTAAGTACCAATAAAACGCGTCGTTGCTACAGACGGGAAGGCTAATCAATTGGAACCGCTGTGGCGAAGGCGGTTCAAGGTGACCTGGGCGTGCTGGGGCAAATGGGCGGGCTTGCCACACGTACGTCCTAATGTGGTCGTCCGCTACCCAGCTGCCGCTGCGGTCGATAGCTACCGGTAATTAGTTTCCGTTTGTTGATGAATTTTGGAACTCCACCCGAGAAGTGGGTGAGAAAAGGAAGTCTGTGCAAGATGACGAGCCGGTAAAAGCAAATGTAAAGCGCCTAGAAAGAGATTGAGTTATCTTAGGGCGCTTTATCAAATGCGTACTGGGTCTCCCGGGATGCATGTGCACTAATGTAATCAGGCATGGAGACCAACCTTGATCTCTTCCGCGATATATAATTACGTATGTATGTATATATGTGTGTGTGTGTGTGTGTGTGTGTGTGTGTGTGTGTGTGTGTGTGTGTGTGTGTGTGTGTGTGTGTGTGTGTGTGTGTGTGTGTGTGTGTGTGTGTGTGTGTGTGTGTGTGTGTGTGTGTGTGTGTGTGAGTGAGTGTGTGTGTGTATACATACATGTGGAATGAGTGTGCGTGAACATAAGTCACACACTGGGGAATGGCAGCTTCGGGAGGAGTGGTTGCGTTGCAGAATCGCCTGACTGCAGCCCAAAACCGCACACACGTCAACCGTCACCTTGAGTCTGGCGTAGAGCAGCAGGCACGTGACTCGGCGACTCGCTTCCAGTCTCGCTAATGACTATAAAGAAGCATCATGCACACGCACCGCTGAGAACAAACGCACGAGCCGACCGAGTCACCGCGAGGACCCTGCTGGCTGGCGCTGGTGAGGCAGTCCGAGGGAAGAGCTCCGGGTAGAGACTGGCTTTCGCGAATGGCCCTGCCGCGACGACATGCACCCGTCAAGCGCTTGGGTTTAGATTAAGCTCACTTCGAGCGTTATCCAAATGACCTATGTCTATGATTATTATGGCTGTTTTTCTTATTTTCCATAAGCGTCCGACTTCTCATTTCTTTGACAATCGACGAGACAGCTTTTGCCGACCAAATGATTCCGAATGAAATACTGTCTACTGCCTACATGGCTTCTGTAAAAAAAAACAAGAGATGCGTGTTCTGAAGCTCGTTTTGGCGAAGTAGGCTGTCCAGCAGTTGGCCTTTCCCCCTCCGTCCGATCAAAGGTAAGAACACGAGCGCCAGTTCGAGGGCTGTCCTACTATTCTCAGATACCTGCACACCTCTGCAGTCCAACAGAAGACAAAAAGCGAACAGACCAAGATGGGCTGCATTATCATTGAGACGAATGCCTCCCAAAAATGTGATCGCATTGGCGATCTACTGACAGAACTTGAGATGAGGGCGCTTCTTGGAGTGTGGCTTTCTGACCAACATAACAGCCAGCGCTCTGGAGAGAAAGTGAAAGACCAGTATCCTAGCGCCACGACGAGTGGCACACTCCTACTAGCCAAGCGAGCATATTCTAAAGAAATACAATGCAAAGAGACGCGAGCGATAAATTTTTCAGACTCTCTTGTTCTGACACATCTCTTTAGATTCACTGTATCTCTGTAAGGACTATTATTAAGTAAATATTATTTACTTGTATGCCAGGTCAAGAGTTTCACCTCTATGAAACTAGACGTGAGTACTATTTAATTTATAAAAAATGTGCAACTCTAGCAGTCAGATAAATTGAAACAATAGATTAAATTGTATGGATCATCTGGATGAGCAAGAGCTATAGTAAGGGAAAATCTGTCGCGGTAGGTTTTTCTCGATGATTCACGACAGCAGAATGGCTTGGAAAATAACACTCAAGTAAGTTTAGCGACCGGCAGCGTTTGGAAAGCCGCCAAGGGTACTTGCCTTTTAAACAAGAGCGGTTTGCCAAGGGTTCGTGAATAGAAAATAACTTTCAAGAAGCCTACAGCTAGCCACCACGTCCGATCCCTATCCAAGATTAGGGGCTGTCTTCCACAGTGGCTTGTAAAAATTTAACTAGCTCTTTAGTTCTGTCTCAGCTTGATTATTGTAATTCCCTTTTGGCTGGGCTACCAAAGAAAGCTACTAGGCCACTGCAGCTGGCTATGAATATGTCTGCAAGGCTAGTCTTCAAGTCCCAGAAGTTTGAGCACGTGTCTCCTTTGCTAAAAGAGCTAGGATGGCTGCCGGTTGATCAACGGATACAGAAAAAAAGTTCTTACACTGACTCACAAGGCCCGCCACGGCTTGGCTCCTTCGTACCTAGCTGAACTGCTGCACCAGTCTCAGCCTCGTCACGCCCTCAGGTACTGTATGGACAATAAATTAGCCGTTCCATTCCTCAGCTTAAAGACCGTCGGCAATAAAAGCTTTAGCTCTGCAGGTCCTAGGCTGTGGAATTTGCTTCCACAATTCTTACGAAACGACAACTACTCTCCTGCTGCTAAATATGGCTCATCCTTTTCAGCGGTCCTGAGCTGCTACTTCCATGCTACTCACTACCTCAACTGCTCTCCTAACTCAGCTATGCTTCCCACTTTCTCTTTGTTGCGTGAGACGAAGTCTGTTGGCTACCGAATTCGTACCAAAAGTCGCTTAGGCTGTGAGTACGCTATACAAAACTCTGCAGTGTAACATCCACATAGTCTGCATGGCTTTGTGGAGTTACAGACAGAGATACATTACATTACATTACTCGTGGCAAGCGTAGGGCCAAAGGGTGAAGGTTCAGTATTTCAAGCATTGTCTTCAGCCGTCTTCCACTCGTTCAACCTCAAGCAGTGAATCACTCTATTATTACCAAATTCTACTTATCTGACCACATGCAGATCTCATTTGGTCTACAGTGTGTGCCCTCGTCTGCATCCAAAGTCACCTGTAAATCGCGAAACCTCAAGACCCTTGAAGTCGATGCTGTTCGTGCGAGATCTTTTTCGTCCCTGCTGCTCCATCCCCCTTCCGACCTTTCATCATTAGTAGAATGCTACAACACGACACTAGCAGACATGCTTAACGAGTTTGCACCTCTGGCTAAGCACCCTGTTCGTTGCACTTGCACTTGCACCCAGACGGCCTATGGTATACCGTGGACAGCTAGGTCAACTAAGCTCAAGCTTGAAAAAGCTTTTACAAGATCAAGTCCGACTGTCCATCGTCAGGCAAACGAGGACTACTTCAGATCGTTCCAGACAATCCCAGCAAAGGCCGGGTCTATCTTCTATAAAAAAAATGCTGAATGACAGATGCATTATCCAAAGATCCCGATGTCTATGATCAACCATCTCCCTAATTACTCCGAGGCTAGCTTCTTACCTAATGATCCTTGTGATGATCTAGATGATCGTTTCGCTAGCTTCTTTGTCAACAAGATAGACAAGATCAGGGAGCCTATCCCTACGGTGACAGCATACCCTCTGGAATCCTGTCCCTCAATTCCGTTCAGCATCTCAATGTCTACATTCAAGCAAGCCACAAATGACCTCGTCCTGAAGTTCATATCCCAATCAAAGAAGACAACTAGTCCTCTAGACTCTATTCCAAATCCTACTTCTTAGATGCATGGACCTGCTGCTGCCATGCATAACTAACATTATAAATATGCCATTAGCCTCATTTTCCAGCACCTTTCAAAAAGATTATAGCCACGCCACTACTCAAGAAAGCAACACTAAACCTAGAGAACTTTAGCAACTTCTGCCGAGTCTCCCTTCTACCGTTCCCATCAAAGACATTAGAACGAATCGTGGCAGACCAGCTGAAATCATACGCTGAATCTTTGCACCGGGCTAGGAAGTTCCAGTCTGGTTTTTGAGCTAATAACTCTCTACAGAGTCAGCATTGCTTTAGGTGTATAACGACCTTCTTAGGAATGCAAACTCTGGTAGAGTCTGTTGTTTGTTTTGCTTGATTTTTCTGCAGCTGCTGATACTATCGATCAACAAGTCCTTCTTGAGCACCCTTCTTCTCGCCTGGGCATCACTGGTACTGCACTGCAATGGTTCAAGTCCTATCTCAGTGGGAGACTCCAGAGTATTGATGTGAACAGAAAACGATCATCCGAGAAACCTCTGAAATATGGGTTACCTCAGGGCTCTGTGCCTTGTGCGATTCTTTTCACGGTTTATTCTTACCCTCTTGCCGATGTAATTACCAAGCACAATCTAGGCTTTCACTTCTATGCAGATGACACTCAGCTGTTTTTTTCCTTTTGATCCCTCCCAGCCCTGCAGCACGTCGAATTCTCTCAGCTCCTTAGCTGCATGCATTGACGACATTTACACATGGATAGCAGCAAACTTTCTTAAATTGAATGACAGCAAAACCAACTTACTAGTTATGGGCAAACTAAGTGTGATTCAGTAATCGGAAAGGTTAATGCTCACAACCGGTTCTGCCAGCGTATTTCCTGTTGAATCTGCACGAAACCTTTGCGTCCTATTTCAAAGCGACCTTTCATTAGACGACCACATCAGCTCCACAGTCAAGTCTGCCTACTTTTAGCTACATATTATTGCTCAAATTCGGGCTTGCTTAGCAAGGATACTACATCTTAATTGGTCCATACATTTGTGACTTCTTGTCTCGACTTCTGTAATTCACTGCTTGCTGGTCTACCGGCTTGTGCAATCATTCGCTTACAGTTGATGCAAAAACCTGCAGCTAGGCTGTAGTTCAGGTGTATACTGACTTAGGTAAAGTCTCTTTAACTATTCGCATGTGAAAGTCACGGGCATTTCATCAAGTAAAAAGTAAAGGTCGGTGTATTCTCGGCCTCATTTATTTGGTGGTAGAAGAGCATTAGTTGCTATCACCACCGTTCAAGGTTAATCCTCGGTATTGCAATATTGTAGGCAGTCAATGAAAAACAAACTGACGACTTTAACTGTAGAATTTCCACGTTCAGCAGCCTTTATTATAGCAATTTTGAAGTCGGTGCTAGGTGGTTCGTAAACCACCCATCAAGCCAGATTCCCATATATAGCAAACTTTGATATTGACAGAAAATATTCCAGTGGTCGAAGATTGTGCTAAATAGTTTGGTAGTGTCAAAGACTCTACTCAACTCTAGTGCAAACGCTTTCTGGAAAAGAGACTGTCAAGTAATGAGCATCCGAATTCACCCTTTCATTGCTTTCAGCATACCTTCACACAAAAAGCAAGGTCCTCCATATTCCTGCAGATATCGAACACTGCAATCCCACACAGCCACAGCAAGAAGCCGTGATCAGTAAGCCTGTTGCGTATCCACTTTGTGATGAGCAGAGATTCATCGATATTCGCTAATGAACTTGTGCAATTAGGATGGCGGTGTTCGATTGGCAGTCTAGTGCCTATTGTAACGTATCTCCGCCTGGATATCCACAAAGCCACGAGGACCAAGTGGGTGCAGCCAGCGCTGGAGAGCTTTCGATGGCGAACTAAAAGCCCAAGAGGCTTTCGGTAGGCATACGGTAGCCAACAGACTTCACCTCATGCAACAAAGAAAAAGTGTGAGACACAGCTGAGTCATGAGGGAAGTACAGGAAGTGGGTAGCATGGAAGAAGTAGCTTAGGGCGGCTTCAACGATGTGCCATAACAGCAGCAGGAGAGTTGATGCCGTTGCATTAGAATTGTGGTAGTGAGTTCCACAGTCTAGGATCTGAAGAGCACCAACTTCTGTCGCCGGTGGTCTGTAATCGGAGGAATGGAACCGGTAATTGATTTCTCATAGAGGACCTGAGGGCAGGAGGAGGCTGGAACTTGTGCAACAGTTCCATGAGGGTATGGAGGAGCGCAGCGACTGAAGCCCTTATGGGTCAGATAAAGAATTTGGCTCTGTATCCATTAATCTTCTGGGAGCCATTACAGCTCCTTTAGCAAAGGAGACACGTGCCTGATTGTGCCTGGGTGCTAAATAGCCTTGGCGCAATGCTAGCTGATTTAACAGCCTCTTTTTGTATAGCAACAGAAGAATCTGTACGGCTATCACCACTTCTTGCAGTGGCGATAAAAGATAGCCCACCACAGGATTCGAACCCACGACCTCGAGGCCGAGGTCGTGAAAAGCAATCATCTAACCAGCTGAGCAATATTTACTGCCAGCCGAAGATACTTAATGGATTTTTAGCGGTCTGCACAGCGAAAACTGAATGACTGCACTCCAGCCTAGACAGAACCAGGGAGCTGGGAAAATTGTTTAGCCAGCCGACGCAATCGGAAATTCATGATACTAGACTGAGACCGAGCCCGATGGCTAGCCTCAGAAATGCAGCCGTTAAACGGTGAGCAGTAATCAAAGAGATAGTGCGAGACTACATTGCACAGGGGTGTATAAAATACCAGCTGCCCACCCATCAAAATGGTGGCATAGCCATACCTAAATTCCTACACTAGACCAAGAGAACTTAAGCAACTACCGCCCAGTCTCCCTTCTACCATTCCTATCAAAGACACTGGAACGGGTCGTGGCGGACCAGCTGAACTCGTATATCGAAACCTCACACCTTGCTAGTAAGTTCCAGTCTGGCTTTAGAGTTAATCACTCCACAGAGTCAGCATTGCTTCGGGTATACAACGACCTACTTAGGAATGCAGACATGGGCAGAGTGTCTCTTCTTGTTTTGCTCGATCTTTCGGCAGCTTTTGATACCATCGATCACAAAGTACTTCTAGAGCGCCTCTAATCTCGCCTGGGCATCACTGGCACTGCTCTGCAGTGGTTCAGGTCCTATCTCAGTGGGAGACTCCAGAGTGTTGACGTGAATGGACAAAGATCATCTGAAGTACCTCTAAAATATGGAGTACCTCAGGGCTCTGTGCTAGGTCCGGTCCTCCTTTTCACCGTTTATACTCTCCCTCTCGCTGATGTGATTGCCAAGCACAATCTAGGCTTTCACTTCTATGCGGATGACACTCAGTTGTACCTTTGCTTTGATCCCTCCCAGCCTTCGAGCACCTCAAATTCTCTCAACTCACTTGCTGCATGCATTGATGACATCCGATCATGGATGGCAGCAAATTTTCTAAAACTAAACGATGATAAAACTAACTTACTAGTTATGGGCAAACCTAGTGTTATTCAGAAATTGGAAAGGCCGACTTTCAAAATTGGCTCTGCCAGCATATCTTCAGTTGTATCAGCTCGAAATCTAGGTGTCATATTCCAAAGCGACCTCTCGTTAGACGACCACATCAGCTCCACAGTCAAATCAGCCTATTTTCAGCTTCATAACATTGCTAAAATTAGGGCTTGTTTAGATAAGGATACCACGTCCAAGTTGGTCCATGCATTCGTGACATCTCGTCTCGACTTCTGCAACTCACTGCTTACTGGCCAACCAGCATGTGCGATCAGGCGATTGCAGCTGGTGCAAAACTCTGCAGCTAGGCTTGTCTGTCGTGAGCGTCGCAGTTGCCACATTACTCCACTTCTCGCCGACCTGCACTGGTTACCAGTCAAGCAACGGATTGACTTCAAGGTTTTGTCGCTCACTTTTAGGTCTCTTCATTCTATGGCTCCAGCCTATCTTTCAGATATACTACCCCATCAGGCAAAGCATCGTACCACTCGCTTTTCGGAATCCAACAGTCTAGAAATACCTCGTACAAACCTTAAATCCTTTGGAGACCGTGCATTTAGCTCGTATGCTCCCACAGCCTGGAACTCCCTCCCGACCTGCATCAGAACATCCCCTGACCTGACCACATTTAAAAGAAACTTAAAAACATACCTATTTAGGACAGCATTTAGTGGGTCCTTGTGATTCGTCCTCGATGTGCTTATGCGTGCTGACACTGTTCATGCTGCCACTAACCACATTTGCATGCTGACCCAGTGCATGTAACCCCTAACCATGTTATTCATTTTGTTTGTTTTTCAAGCATGATTTTACTTACTATTCTATTGCGTATCACTTTGCAGCAAATGTAAAGCGCCTAGAAAGAGATTAAATTCTCTGAGGGTGCTTTATCAAGTGCAATATTATTATTATTATTATTATTATCTTAGAGCTATCGGTACATTGTGCAAACGATGAGGTATAACCAATTTGTTTGGACGTGCTTAAAAGCCCATCTCATCCGTGCTTCTTTGGCACACATAAGAGAGAATACTAGTAATAATAATAATTACAGCAAAAAGTTGTCGTTTGTAAAGCGTCCTAAAAGGGCTAAACCTCTGCGTGGGATTTGCATCTCCCTACAACAGAAGCAGTAGCCAAAGATAATTGTCACACACGGCAACGTGCTTAGGCAAGCAGCAAAAAAGCTCATTAGCATCACGGGCAGGTCAGCATGCAGAAGCACAGAAGAAGAAATCAGGGACACCAACCGGAGAAGAAAACCTGGCTAGCTACATGGGCTGACCCACTGCCTTAGCTTTGTGCAGGAGTAAAGTGATGGCATTTATCGACCAAGACCGTTGGCTAGAACCCTACGGCTTATGTATAGCGCATGAACAGAGATCAAGTTCACTTAGGGTCCTATAGAAATGCATTACATTTTTATTGTATTACTCATTCATACGTAAGCGCACATGAAAAAGGCAAGTTCACTGGGGTGCAGGTAAAGCTAAGCAAAATGGGCTTGTCTTTTTCTGCGACTTCAATGCTGCAAAGTCGTTGCAGGCGATGACAGACGCCGGAAGCGATTTACAGAATTTATGCAAATACGTACTGAGGGCTGGCAGCCAAAAGATTTTAACATTTTGTACGAGAAATGGCGAGATGACTGAAGAAAAAGCACTCTAATGTAATGTAATGTATCTCCGTCTGTAACTCCACAAAGCCACAAAGACTATGTTGGCGTTATGCAGCAGGGTTTTGTAAAGCGTACTCGCAGCCTAAGCGGCTTTCGGTACGCACTCGGTAGCCAACAGACTTCGTCTCACGCAACAAAGAGAAAGTGGGAAGCATAGCAGAGTCGGGAGAGCAGTTGAGGTAGTGAGTAGCATAAAAGTAGCAGCTCAGGATCGCTGAAAAAGATAAGCCATAAACGGCAGCTAGAGAATAGTGTGAGAGCACTATGGAGGAACAGAGATGCAGTTTAGAAAGAGTGCTGCAAGCAAATTACGCAACCTATAAGCTAAAGAGATGGTCGTGATAATAATAACAATAATAACAATAATACACTTGATAAAACGCGCTCTGAGAAATCAATCTTTGTATAGGCGCTTTACATTTTCGTCAAAGGAAACACGATCGTGTGGTGAGTGGTATCATGCTTGATAAACAACATGAATAACATGGTTAGGGGTGACATGCACAGGGTCAGCATGCAAGTGTGGTTAGTGGCAGCATGCAACATGGTTAGCATGCATAAGCACATAAAGGACGAACCACTGGGACCCACTAAATGCTGTCATAAATAGGTGCGTTTTTAATTTCTCTTTTAATGTGGTCAAGTCAGAGGATGGGTCGTAAGTGAGTTCCAGGCTTTGGGAGCATACGAACGAAATGCACGGTCTCTAAATGTTCGAGGTTTGTATTACGTTTCAGTACTATGCTTAGCCTTGTGGGGCAGCAGATCTTATAGGTAGGCTGGAGCCAAAGAATGAAGGAACCTAAAAGTGAGCGACACAACCTTGAAGTCGATTCTTTGCTTGACTGGTAGCCAGTGCAGGTCGGCGAGAAGTGGTGTGATGTGGCAACTGCGACGCTCACGACAGACAAGCCTTAGAGCAAAGTTTTGCATCAGCTGCAAGCACCTGGTTGCACATGCCTGCTTTTGGTAGAATAGCAAGCATTGAGTTACAGAAGTTAAGACGGGATGTCACAAATGCATGGATCAACTTAGATGTGGTCTCCCTGCATAAACAAGCCCGAATTTTAGCAATGTTAGAGCTGGAAGTAAGCAGACTTGATTCTGGAGCTGATGTAGTCGTCTAACGAAAGGTCACTTTGGAACATGACACCTAGATTTCGTGCAGATTTAACAGGAGTGTGCTGGCAGAGCTGATTTTGAGTGTCGGTCTTTCCAATTTTTTAATCACATTTGGTTTGCCCATAACTAGTAAGTTACTTGTATCATCATTCAATTTGAGAAAATTTGTTGCCATCCATGTACGGATGTCCTTAGTACATGCAGCACGGGAGTTGAGAGAATTCGACGTGCTCGAGGGCTGGGAGAGATCGAAGCAAAGGTAAAATTGACTGTCGTCTGCATAGAAGTGGAAGCTTAGGTTGTGCTTGGCAATCACCTCGTCAATAATAATAATAATAATAATATTAATAATGCACTTGATAAAGCGCCCTCAGCGAACTTAATCTCTTTCTAGGCGCTTTACATTTGCTGAGGAATGTATAAAACGAGAAAAGAACAAGACCAAGCACGGAGCCCTGAGGCACCCCCTATTTCAGAGGTACCTCGGATGATCTTTGTCTATTCACATCAATATTCTGGAGTCTCCCAATGAGATAGGACCTGAACCATCGCAGAGCAGTGCCAGCGATGTCCAAGCGAGATGAGAGGCGCTCAAGAAGGACTTGGTGATCGATTGTATCAAAGTCGACTCAATACTCGATAGCGTCCCAGTGAAGCTTAGCGTGAGAGTGTGCTGCGATTAGGGCCGTTGACGAAAGTGACCTCAGGCGAGCTGCTCAGCTTTGCACCGGTTTTGCTGACAATTCAGTGCACGCAGGGCCGCAGACCCTGTCTAGTTGGAATCGTAGTAGTCTGGTGACGCGATGTCACAAGCGCATAAACCCGTTGGGCCGTCGAGCACTGGAGTAAGCTGGCCGGCCCCGATTTTTTTTTTAAGCGTTCTTTGGCTGAATGCAGGGTACCAGACATTTCTCCCAGCTCTAATGCTGCTCAAGCGAAGCGGCGGGCCTGGCGAGAAGGAGAAGCCAAGCGCACAGGGGGAACAGTCGGAGCTCGTGTCGCGCGAAACTTCTCCGGCCCGTCTCTAGAGACGAGCCGCTAGACCTAGACCTAGAGGGGTGCCAAAATGGTTTTGACGTGAGGCGCGCTCCTTCGCTGCTCGCTATTCCAAGTCGGTCTGATAAAGGCGAATCCTCCGAGTCGCTAGGCAACTTCCGTTTAAATCGTCCCCCCTGCTGAGCAGAGATTTCCTACAGTTGCTAGTCCAAGCCGTCGCCTAAAGGTGCTAATTAATATTTAGCCCCACCGTTCCTCGAATGCTCTAACGCGCAGCCGCATTGAGGCCGACTGATAGGTACCTATTGAGCTTCCAGTCCCCCGAAAGCCCACGAGCTTACCTCGGGAGGTCACCGCGATTGCATGGGGCTTACCGGCTTAAGTATATAAGAAATAAAACTAGCAAAGAGACGAAGAAATCTTGGAAATTGTAAGTATATTTTCTTATCTGAAAGTTTGGACATTGCATCCCGCAGCGCGATGCTTGTTCAACTCCTTTTTTGATTTATTTTCGTTGCTGCCTTTGACAAAAATTCCAATTAAGTCAAGTTTCTGGAGAGCGACGATTATTGGCATCCTCCTTTTTTTGTCTCCCATGTTGCTGTGCGATATGTTTGCATACATTCGGTACGCTTAGCTCTTTTTTGATCGGAATCCATTCCAATAAAAACAGAATAGTCGTTGGAAAACGAATAATTACCTAGTTAACTTTCCTGGTACTACTATCTTGAGAATGAAAAGAGAGAACGTTAAACTCTTACCGTAATTAAACTTTCAGCTGTCACTCGGTTCACTTTCGAGCTCTTTTTTTTTATCTAAATCACTTCCCTTTTTCTCGAGTCTTGTTTCAGTGCACTTCTGATTTGCAGCAAATGGTCTTACACACTCGAAGACGCCTTATCTTTATATTTGAAAATAATTTTTTTTAGAACTTTCGTTACAATTATATTATATATGCTTTAATTTGAAATTTAAAATATAAGAATGTATTTGCGACACGAAACTGTATAGGTAAATTGTGCGGGGTATCTTCCTATTGGTCAGCGTCGGCTAGCTTGCCCGCAGTGACTTTCGCTAGCGGGAGGAACATTCAATCAGGTACACCATCTACGTTAAAAAATTAATAATATTAATGATATTTAGTTTGTTTAGCGCATTAGGATAGCTTAATCTCTATTCATGCGCTCTGGAGTGTTAAAGAGGTTGACTAGCGATATATAGTATAACTTCGTGACTTCAATTAGGTTTACCTGGAGGGTGTAAGCATTTTTGACGGGCCAAAAAGCTTGCTCGAACGGCGCACCTACAGTCCGAAAGTTTAGTACCGGCTTTCATTAGGCGATGGATATTTTTAGGGGGATAAAAATTTTAAAGCGCTAAATAGAGAACTATTCTTAGATAAGTTTATGCAGATCTGCATTGCGGTGCCCCTTTGGTAAACTGCCTCGGGCTCAGCAAATGGGCGTTCATAGTTCTTTTTTTTTAGTGTGCTGAAAGAGAATTTTGGGCGGGGCGTTTTTGCTGCCGAGTTAGTCTTTCTCAATTTTTTTAAGAGTTTTACCAGCAGCTTGGGAGAAAACCAAAAATATCGGTAGGTTTTTTAATAAGGTTCTAGAGGCTGTAGAGATTTCCGAGTAGATTTCAAAGAGAGATCCTTGACCTTTCGCCACTCTCCGTAGTCTTGGTTTAGCCCCCATAAAAAATTGTGGCTATGCATTGGTCTGCATTAATTATTTGGACTCCTCTATGCAAGCTTTGAGCTCACGGCGGGTTAAAGGATCTCGCCAATCATGGCAGCAATCCAAAGAAAATTAAGTATTAGCACGCTCCCAGGTAATTTTCTAACTCAATTTGTTGGCGTGCCAGCCATGTCTATGCGTAATACCCGCTATTGCATTAGCACGTAACCTAATAGCTGTGCTTATGTTTACACTGCGGGGCTACATTTAACGTCATCGGCAGTACATTTTGTAAATATCATTCAGCCAAAAGGTTGCCCAAAGGCCCAATCTCAATGAGCATTACTTACATCACCTTTGACTGTAGCAAGAACTAGCCAACTGAATAGGAGAACGATGTAAGCAAACGGCTCGCTCGCCTTTCATTCATAGCTCACGAAGGCCGTGTCGTTTCTTGCACGTTGACAACAATTGCTAGTTTCGTACGAATATGGCTATGAAATACAGATAATTCAATGTTTTGATCATCAGCAGTTTTCCGAGGATGCGAATGGGAGGCTGTGTCTGTACTTCATACGAAAATGATCCTTTAACAGGCTTACGCTAGCCGCCAAACGGCCGCTGTGCTTTACTTTGCGTCTAGGTGTTCTCTGTCCCATAGCACCAGGAGCTTGGCTGTTGCAAGGCTTACAATTCCTTATACAATTCAGCCAGTAGCACCGTAGTAGCACTCAAGGTAGGTATACTGCATACTGACGAACTTTTGGCTCACGTCTGACGCCGGTATCGGTCGTCCTTTGAGGCGAAGTCTAATTGCTCGTGACTGCGAAAAATCCCGACATTCTCATGCTGGGTCAAGTAGGGACGACTTCGCGACCAACTCGCTTTCTACGAGAATTATTCATTACATAGTCCTCATACGTCTTCAATTTAAAAAAATCTACCGCCGGCTTGACGATAGGAGAGCAAACGGAATTCTCGAAAGCTGAAAAGAAAATCAGCCTTGACCTGAGATCAAAGATCAGTGCTTTCGAACTCGCCCACGTTCACGTTCTAGTTCAGAAAGTGTGAGCAACCTAGCGCGATGATGCACAAGCTCACTTCGACGACATCGACACCCCAGTAGGTCAACGGCATTTCAAAACCTCCAGCTTTACCATGAAAAAAGTAAAAGGCTAGCTCGTTCAGCAGCACGGTTTATTTAGCAGCAAAAGAGCTTTGCAGATTGCACTCCAATTGAAGCAAGAAATTTTAAGTTGGCTGCAACAGGTGTCAAATCAGCGATTGGGTGACGAAGTGCCTTACCAATGGGCTAAGACCCAGCAAATTAGGGCACATGTAGATTAGAGATGTGCAGCCTGCATGCGACATATGATGTCAGGCACACATAATGAAGCTGCGAGCAGTAATATGCATGAGCAAGGGACACACGTGGTTCCTAATCATAATATAATACATTGACAGAGAACATATTTCGTGTGAAGCTGCAGTCTACAAGCAGCCGGCTATTTCAAATCACTAGCAAGAGTACTCAGACGGGTTGCAAGCCTAAGATCACCACTGACGGATATTTGGCCAGAAAGGTAGGCATGCAGTGGGCTGACTGAGCCGTCTAAAAATCCTTGCATGTCGGCAGCCGGCAAGGAGATGATCACGTCTGCGTTATCGCCAGGGGGCTTTCCCTTGCCGGCACAACCACAACCTGGAATAACAGAAAGCGCACTATAGTGGGTGCTTCGCCGTTGCGTTGTTACACTCAAGCTTATTTTGTAACAAGCACAAAGAATACTCAATGACGATAAGATCCATGCCCACATGCATTAAACACACTTTCCCCTGCCACCACTGCTACAAGCACTCTGAGACTAAATATCTTGACACGGTACCTAAGGTGCACTTGGCTGCCACCTACTGCTTCTGTCATGAATATCTAATCATTTCCAACTACAACGGCTAACAGATACCAAAGCAAGCCCAGATTCTGAATAGGATGACCCCTGTTAAAAAATCTTAACTGATTTAATAGCCTCATTTGCATAGTGGCAGAAGAGCCTTATCGGCCATCCCCATCTTGTAGTTGGCAATAAAGGATCGCTCAACTGCAGGATTCGAACCCACGATCTCGGTCTGTAATCATATGGTCATATTCCCAACATTAGCCGTTGAAGGCAATCTGGCGAAACAAGCTAAAGTTGGTGAAACCCTTTGAACTGATGAACATCAGTGGCAGTATAAACAACGGTGTCATCAGAAAACCAAGAAGAGTGCACAAGACTTTTACATGGCAACAGCGATGCCAACATGAAACATGCTAAACCACAAAGACCAAGTACACATGACTGGCTAGCCCGGACTGCCCAAGTAAATCTCAGACAAATGTATAGCCATAAGTAAACCATTCATAGACAATTTGGTTTACTGTCCTGCCAGAAATCTAGGGTGTGCTATGCAAACGATAAACCTTAACAAAAGGGAGTGTGCAGCTAAAAACATGAATATTACCTCACGGAGTCGGTGGTTCTTAAAATGACACGTGTTAGTGCATAAGGCATACAAGGACAGCTTGCCATACAACAGGGAAAAGCAGGAGCACCTCAAGGTTAACAGCATTTGCCTCTTCCATGTGTTTTGTTTAACCTACCCAACAACCCCACGTGTTACACTTACAAATAATAGTATACATAATAAATAATACATAATAAATACAACTTGGACAGAGGTAGATTCAGAGTGTATAGAGAACTTTGCGGGATTTGCTTGGGGCTATTCAGGGTTTTTTGAAAGCAAAATTACTTTAAGGGGAGCATTTTAAGGAACAGGGCGTTTAGAAACGAGTTCAGGTAGTAAAATACAGGGTTGACAGGGTGCTACTAATTCTTTTAAACTGCTCCGGAAGTTGTTATGCGCTGGTGTGCAAGCAGAAAACCGGCCACTGGAGTCACCAGTCTTAATGGTTGCCATCTCCAACAGACGATGATGTAGGAATACATCTGTTGACGCCCATACGCTGTACATACAAAAGCTACCCTATGCCACTGATGTGGGGATTGTTTTTATTCTTGTCAGAGAAGCATCCAGACACTTTTTAAGGGGTAGGTTGAACCTTAACGGGAAGTGGGTTTAAACTGTATCTTGCCTGGGTCAGCAAATCGTAGGGTAGGCGGGAGGGACACCTCTGGTGGCATGTGTCTTTTGGAAGCATGTCACCTGGCTCTCAGGCCTCAACCGGTAGCCTGCTTCTGGTTCGCCATGTGCTGCTAGCGAATTATGAAAATGGTAATTTTTGTATTTGAAATCAAAGTTGCTGAGAGAATCCAGCACGAATTTTGGCACTGATAAGACCTGTTGAAAGCATGTTTCACCGTAGTGTAGCATATTTTTTTTATCATAGCACATGTGACAATACGTGCTTATGACTGTCTAAATACTTGCCACTTGTGCTTGTTGTTAGGTCGGAATGCACTTATGTGCCCCTGCACCTGAGATAGCTGCTGTTCTAGCTGTGCCTGCTCCTTAGCAACCATACTACTCGGTACGATAGTGCATGAATAGTAGTGCTTCTCTGTTGCTGTTCAAATGCATTTCTGGATGCCGATGCCTATGACAGGATTAGTCAATTAAGTATCTCCCGAAGACTAGGATCTGGCTGAAATCAAGTGACTGCTCGACCATAACCGATGCCAACTTGTGAACGAACATGACTCAGAAGCTAGAGAGAATTGGGTGAAGGCCCTAAGCAGGATCAGAATACCTAAGCAGCAGCAGACTCTAGGGTGGTTGAGGGGCCGACAATGGCTCTCGGTGGATGACTCGACAGTCCGGCAGAAATCCATGCATTACTGGCATCTGTGTGGACATCCATCTACCACAAACTGCCTCTAGCTATCGGGGTTCCCGGGGTGGTGGTGGTGGAACAAACAAAGGCTCAACAAGTGCAAAAACAATGCATGCATGAAATACAAGGGCTGCCGAAGGATGAGAAGGGAGAGGGCTCGATCCCTCTACGCCGGCAGCCGTCTAGATTGCGTAGACTGGGCTCGGCCGATGTGGTTTCTGCTAATGTAGTGCTTGGTGTTGGAGCCAGGACTTGTTGCTTTGTCACACTACTGATTCTCTAGAACAGCAAGCTGACAATGTTAGCAGTAATTATAGCCCCTCGGGTATCAAGTCTTGATTTAATATTTTTTTTGGATCTCATTTTGCCACATGTTCCAGACATGATCCTTTCCTAATACTGGGTGATTTTAACATTTATTTCGATGACCCGACTGATCCCCTATGTGCCAAATTTCACAAATCGGCTTATTCGTTTTCTCTTGTGGCTCATGTGCATGGCCCGAGTCACAACAAAGGTCACACATTTGATCACATAGGCTCCTGCAATTGTGTGGTTTCAATTCCTATTATTACCAGATGTTGCACATCTGACCACGTGCAAATCTTGTTCAGTCTGCCAAGGTCAAGTCTGGCATTTATCAAACCATGGTGGAATCCTAGAGGCACAATCCAAAAATGCTGATACCAACCATCAACCATCTCTGTAAGTGCTCCTAGGTCAGCAATCGTTGGAGTAATCTAAAAGATCATTATTCTAGCTTCTTTCTCAGCAAGGTAGATACAATTAGAGACTACATATCCAATGTAGCATATAATAATAATAATAATAATAATGTACTTGATAAAGTGCCCTCAGAGAAGTTAATCTCTTTCTAGGCGCTTTACATTTGCTGCATAGGGAAACGCAATTGAATGGTAAGTAAAATCATGCTTGAAAAACAAACAAAATGAATAACATAGTTAGGGGTGACATGCACAGGGTCAGCATGCAAATGTGGTTAGTGGCAACATGCACAGTGTCAGCACGCATAAGCACGTAAGCATCTCCACTGAACTCCTTACCCTCAGTTTGCTGCTTTACCTCAACGTTTATCTTCAAGCCTGCCTATTGAGATCTCATCTACAAGTTTATCTCCCAGTCAAAGAAGACTACTAGCTCTTGAGACCCCATACCTACTGTTCTCCTTCTAATGTGCTCTTATTTGAGACTGCTTCTCTTAAGGGTAAATGTCAAGAAAATACTGAGACGATTGGTCGAACAATAGACTAATTGTTTAGGGTACCATTCAAAAGACAAACGCGTTAGAAATGAGATCTGAAGACTTGATGATCTCCATATTAAAGGAAAGCATCAAAAAACACACAAGCAAACTATGTCTAATGCCTAAGTCAACTGGAAGCAACATATCTACGAATAACAAATTTGCCGATCTTAGCATCATATACGGCGTGTGTCCTAACTTGCTGAGCCTTGGTACATCGAGTTACACGTTTGCAACTTGGAGAGGTACATGCTTTAAAATTTTAAACAGCAACAATTACAGTATACATTTGTGATTTGTAAATTACATAACTCCGTTAATACTTAATGGATCAACGATCAACTTGAAATTTTAAATGTGAGTTCAGCTCTGCTTCTATGTCATTGCAGTAGTTCATTTCTGATTTCTTTTGGATAACCTCAAGTCGCATTTCGCCAGAGTAAAAAAACAATATCGAATGGCTAAACCGAGACGCATGAGTGTGAAATTGTGACAGGTGAATCCCGCTTAGCACCCATTGCAGCATGCAAACCTACCGTTCTTCAAATCCAAAAAATAAATACCCCCTCCAGGTCCGGTGAGTTCGAATTCATAGATGGCAGCAACGCTTCGCACTACATCCTCATTCACCATGGACGATATACGAGCCAGGGCACTTTCAGCACTCGCCTCCGACTTGAAGGCAGCTGCAGTGAGAAGACATTTAACCGCATCGCTGTGCAAGTTCCATCATCCTTACAGGAGCATGCTCGATGAAAGTCCAGACAGGCCATGGCAAACGCAATGTCATATGATGGGCCATTAATCAGCCTGGACAATGAGCGGCGGACATGTGGTTCGGCCCAACTGGAGTGTCTACGGCTGTGGTGAAAGTCAGAAGAGTCATGAAGAGCCAAGCTTGCATTCAGAGCTCTGCCGAGGCATCAGTTTTCTCAATGAACTGACCTGCAACACTGCACGTGCCGAGCCCGGAAAGACTACAGAAAATGATACTCCAGCATCGGTTGGGCTAATCACGACTCACCGGTAGCTTCCAGAGCAAGCCTGATTGGTCGGCAGCTACGAGCAATCATCTTGGCTAGCAAAAGACCCGAGGCGGCGACCGTTTTGAGCTGCCAAGCGCTAGCAGCCACTGTTGAGTGCCAGCAGCCACTGTCGTCTGCTGCTCTCAGAAAAGGGTGGCTAATCAAAGAAGGGTGGCTAACCAAAGTCAACTTAGTGTGTCGTGCTGTACAGTTTGCTTGCAAGCCACCTCATAGGGGCTCACTCCCTAAAAAGAGTCTACTTTCGAGCACAGCAGATGAAGCACAGCTAAACCGCACTGGGTAGGAGTCCATCTCACTTCGGCTATGAGCACACACCTCCTAGCTGGTAGGCTCATATAAGTACATCGTGTCTTGTCATTCTGCTCTATGCCCTCCGACTGTTGTGCATACATGCTTAGACTTCAAGGTTTTGTCGCTCACGTTTAGGTCACTTCATTCTTTGGCTCCAGCCTATCTCTCAGATATACTCCCCCATCAGGTCAAGCATCGTACCACCTGCTTTTCGGAATCCAACAGTCTACAAATACCTCGTACAAACCTCAAATCCTTTGGAGACTGTGCATTTAGTTCGTATTCTCCCAAAGCCTGGAACTCCCTCCCGACCTGTGTCAGAACATCCCCTGACCTGACCACATTTAAAAAGAACTTAAAAACACACCTATTTAGGACAGCATTTAGTGGGTCCCTGTGATTCGTCTTTCATGTGCTTATGCGTGCTGACACTGTACATGCTGCCACTAACCACATTTGCATGCTGACCCAGTGCATGTCACCCCTAACCATGTTATTCATTTTGTTTGTTTTTTAAGCATGATATTACTCACTATTCAACTGCATTTCCCTTTGCAGCAAATGTAAAGCGCCTAGAGAGAGATTGAGTTCTCTGAGGGCACTTTATCAAGTGCATTATTATTATTATTATCATTATTAGTTCAAGCAAAGCCGGTCAATGCAAGCCATGGCACCAGCAGGCCCACGACTGACTTAATTCTACTCCTGGGACAATCCGGTTACTGATATTAAACCAAGTTTGTTGCCGCTGGCTGGGGGGGGGACAAATAACGTTATGAACGAGGCTCGATACGGTGCCTGATTGCGTCAGTGCTCGGTGCATCATTCACATTCCTCGGTGGCTCAAGAGCTTGAAAGAAAACACACATTTTAGGAAGCCGCTGGCTGGCGTCGTGTACTCGATAGAATGTCACACTTGCTTGCATACCTGTGCGGGTGGCCACTGCAGGACCAAAGGTGAATGGCAAAGCAGACGACGGCTGCGGCTGCATCTGGCGAACTTCCGCCCCTGGCTGCTCTTGCGCCGCTGCCGACGGCCCGTTGAACAGCGCTGACAGCACAGCCTTGATGTCCTGCATCGCGTCCGGCTCGGGCAGCATGTGAAGCAGCCTAGGCGGAGAGCTGGAGACGAGCCAAACAATTTCGTTCACCAGACTTCGTCGAGCGTGCAGAGCAGCGAGTGCAAACGCGGCCCTGCCTTTGCAAGCGGGCTGACTGGAGGTGCACTATACTTAGGCAAACAAGCAAAGCAGCAGCAATCAATAGCAACAGCTTATATATAATTATGTATATAATTAATTTATATAGCGCTATAGCGAGAGCTTAATCTTTATTCAGGCGCTTCACATATGCCACAGGGCTCGAGCCCTCGATCTCGACCAGACCTTGGTCGGGGTGAGCACCTTAACCACTGGGCCAAACCGCTTCGGCGTGAACACTTAGCTAAAGCACGAGGAAGCAACGGGCAGTTCTTGACAGCAGCTAATTTGCACGGTGTTTCGGTGTTAATGCATTAGTTTGTCTGAAACAGCTATTCACCGACACCCTCGAAACCGGCTATATATTTGCAAGTGCGTGGCTGCACAAGAAAACAGGCATGAATCTAGCAAACGAAGCTATCAACCAGAGAACAAAATAAAAATAAAGCACATTAAAAAGTTTGGATCTCCCTTGCAAGTTGTCTGTTTGTTTAGCAAAATCGATTGCCTTCTGAGACGGTATAGCAATCATAGCATCATCGTAACTCGTAGCAACCTGACCCACTTCAGCTAGACCAGTGGGTCATTTTTGCAGCAGACTACGACCAGCTCACTGCCTGTGGATCCACTTCATTAAGTAATATTAGTTCCGTCACGGAAGACCACGTTGCGCCATCTTGTAGCGTGACGGAAGTGGGGTATCTTTCCAAGTGCCGGACAGAAGGACAGACTTTCTCACTTTAATTAGTAGAGGTAACGTCATGTATACCATAGCTGTTCACTACCTTACCACAACCATTAGCTAAATAGCACTTGCGAGGCTCGTGCATGTACCCTTCACCTCCCCTACAAGGCAGTGCTAGCTAGGTAGGAGCTGAAGCCTGCAGTCATGATGCTTCATCGATCATTCTGAAGTTCCGCTTTCAAAGCGACCATGGCCATTACTGGCACATGTAACAAGCAGAGAAATGCAATAGATGAAAACACTCACTGCGAAAATATATTGAAGTCATCAACATTATGCACTTACAGTGCAACTCCATCAATATGGCCTGGCAGCCTATCGGCCAAAGAGATACCCAAGAACTGTTTCTATGGTGCAACTTTGTATAAAAGTGAGATGGAATTTGTAGACGTATAGAAAAGTAAATACATGAACGTTCAGGCAGAAGCGAGGTCGGTGCATCGGCTGCGTGCTTGCAGCAGCGACTGACTTACACCTCTACCCGTGTGATGGTGATGCCCCACTGGTTCACTGCACGTGACAGCTCGATCTGCAATGCAGCAGAAGAGCGAAAGTGCACATTGAGTAAGCGCCGGTAAGCATGCGCGAGTACCATGAACGAGTCCCAGAGCTGCCACCAACCTCGGCGCACCGAAATCATTCACCTGCATGTACTTGTTCACCGACATCAGGCTTGCCTGCACGTCAGAGAGCTTCAGGAGGGCGAGATAACGCAGCAGCGTGGTCTGGCCAATCGCTCGCAGAGAGCCGTTGGTATCCTGCGTCGAGAGCACAGACAGCTGTGGATCCATAACTTGGAATGTGACGTTGGCTCCCATCTCTACCACGGCACCATCCTTCGTGTAAGCCTGCAGTGGACAGGAAAAGGCTCTGCTAAGAACCAGTGCCAGTAGAGACATGAGTGAGGCACGACAACCGGATGTGACAAATGGATCGGCAGCACGGCCTGCACATGAGCAGCAATTGTGCAGACGTCACAGCAAAGCAAAGGTAAACAGGATTCGATTTTAGACTCGATTGCAGCAATGCAAAACCACACGGCAACGAAGTGTCGTCCCACAGCCACAAATGGCCGGGAGCGGCCAGACGATGCTGTTCGGCTTCCTTATTGTGAAGCTCCAGGCTTTCATCTCGGCGTAGCTCGGCGACGGCCAGTGAAGCCATGGCACCAGAAAACGAGGCAGCTAAAGGGCTGCCGGAAGCAATGACACAATATCAAACAGAATATGCAGAGCCAGAGGGGGGCATTTGCCCTGCCCCCTTACAGCAGAACCACGACCTGGACAGCCCCTGTTCCTACACCCCGACCGTCACCAACGACGGAATTACGTATTAACTCCACTCAATGAGCACCACCAAGTTCACGCCGAATAGCTCTGCGATTTTGTGCTATAATTGTACACTGATTGCGGGTCTAGCCCTGCCCACCTGAAAATTGTGCGGGTCTTGCCCCACTACAAAATCTTTTTGTAGGTCCAACCCCCTAGAAGAAAATTCTGGCTCCAACGCTGCCTGCACAAAGTGTCAAGATAAAAACACACCTCCCCAGCATATACTCGAACAGATTGGTCGTTTTAATTGAATGAGCAGTCGCATGGTTTAGGAGAGAACATTGGCTATGCATAAGTATAACGACAATGACACCAGCTCTATCAATGACACTGAACTCTACCTATCCTCTGAACCTCCTAACCCTTAGTCCTCATCCGACAGACTGACTTGATTATCTTACATCCTGCATCAAAGATATTTGCGTTTGGATAGCTACTAACGTCCAGAAGCTTATAACAATAATAAAACACTTGTGTAGCACCCTTAGAGAACTTCATCTCTTTCTAGGCACTTTACGTATACTGTAAAGGAAGCATGATCGAATGTTTAGTGGTAACATACTCAATGGCAATAAGCATAACATGGTTAGAGTGACAAGCACAGGGTCAACAGAAGTCATTGAAACACGAAAAGATTCCCAGCAGCTAGTCTCTCCTCATCTCTCCCTCCCTCCCTCCCCCTCCCTCCCCCTCCCTCCCTCTCTCTCTCTCTCTCTCTCTCTCTCTCTCTCTCTCTTTGCCATTCACACTCCTCTCATTGAGCAAGACAATCATACAGGACGAAGCAATAGCAGCATTCAGATCGGAGACCACTTACCCTCGATGGGGGCACGCTGAAAGCGCGCGGTGCTACATCCACGGCCACCACGCTGTCGAGGAGTGGCAAGACGAAAGCAAGACCTGGTGTAAGTAGAAAAAAGGCAGAAGCGCTGGGCCCACGTGCGCCTCGGCACACAGTACACGCTCAACAGTGGGTTGTGGATTCAACAGCAGTGGATTCAACACGACTAAGCAAGCAGGAGCCCCGGGAGTCGCCGAGGTCCCCTGCGAAAAGGAGACGTCGTGCTGGTGTGCAGCAGGTGAACAGCAGAGTGCACACACAGCAAGCAGCAAGCACAGCCACCAACCTGGTCCAAGCACTCCACGCATGCGGCCCAGCCGAAAAGCCACAAGCCGCTTCTGCTCGGGTACGACCTGCAGGAGCACATGCCGGACACTTCAGCAATACCATGATTGCTGTCGCCGCCATTGATGTCACTAATGCTGCTATCAATGCTGCTGCTGCTGCCAATGCTGGCTTGTTGTCAGGGAAAGAATGTGTGCTTTAAGCTGAACACAAGGGCTGTTACAATATTGTCTATTCAAGTCAATGGGAAATAAGTGAACAACTGAAAATCGAGATGTGCATTGGGGCTGGTCGGCCCAGGCACCTGCCTCGATGTGACTGATTGCACCTAATATTGGCTCAGTAATTGAGTCGGTCTATGATGGTTCACTAAATTTGACGTATGTGCGAGCTAACTCTGCTAAAGGCTCTAGAAAAGACCGAGCCAACAGCTGCCTCGAATGTTGAGGCCTGCATGCATTGCGAATTACAAATGAAAGCACCACGATTGGCCGCAAGCTGGCAAGATGATTGGAAAAGTAATAGATGGCACTCGAGTGGGTCGGCTGCCCGAATCACCTGAGTTGAAGGGCCTTGCATAATGGAGGCAAGTGCCATGCAGTGGACAGGAGACAGTGTGCACCACATGTCAGCAGTATGATCACTGATGCTAAGATTAACTAAGCCGAACCCTCAGCACGACGACAGAAACTGGCTGATGTCATTGCACCATGCAATTCGCTGCACTTCTGCATGATGCTAGCCTAGTGTCAACACGAAATTATGCTGACATATTTCAATTCCTAGCTCTCTCTAGCTACCAACCAGGCAAGCTGAAAGCCACGTGACATTGCTGACATGGTGCCGGCGCCGTTAATTAACGCTCAATCGGCAGACAAAATCGCTGCCAGCCGGAAAGTGAATGGTGCAAGCCGTGGCGGTCACTTGAGCTGACATGGCTCACACAAAATAACACGGCTCATGCAAGATGGCAGAATGCAGCCGCAGCAGCTAGGAATTATCTTCCACCACACGAAGAGGCTTTGACGACTGAGACCAATAACTGCCATAACTTCTTAACTTTGGCTGACTTGAAGCTTTGGTGGCTGCCATCAAACTGTGCAAGCCTTTCGAATGTTGAACCTGCTTAACACATCAGCATTCAATGAACGCACCTAACGAATAAACCGAATTGCCAGTAGTGCTCCATCACTGCCCTGTGTGTCATTGCATTGCATGGAAGAATGTCACGTCGGCCAAAAGAAGCTGAACGCACGACCTCCGACCTCAAAAGCATCCTGGCCATGAATCGACTTCAACACATCTTCAGCTTGACACGAAGCCGCAGCCGACTAATCACATGAAAATACCCAGAAGCCACTGCAAGACAGCGCACAACGTTGTCTCACGGAATGCGACTCACTATTAAGTTCACCTCTGGCGCACAAGGTTCGGAATAAACTGCCGAGACAAACGAGGCCCATCGTTCATTACTTTGTCCCAGAAGGAAAGCAGACAAAGTCTCGAGGGCTACACTTGAATCTTCCTGAAGTGTTGGTTACTTTTTGTTAGCATGACATCAAGGACGGCCATGTGTCACAGGGTCACACGTAGGAATGACAAATCCGAATCGTGAGTGAAGTGATCAGAACCAACCTTACAGATTTAAAACTTACTCTAAACTAATGGCATCAGAGCAGCTTTTGGCCTTTGCACGCAATCTATTACCACAGTGATCAGCTATGGCAGCGCTATCGAAAAAGACAATCCCTTTGGAAAGCTACAACCTGTCCTCTCGTTGGGCTACAGAATAGGCTTCTAGGGCATTCCCCCTGGACGCCCCCCCCCCCGATATCGCCCGGTAGGACATTTCCCCCTATGTTGATGAATGTTTAACTAAGAGTACACACACACACACACACACACACACACACACACACACACACACACACACACACACACACACACACACACACACACACACACACACACACACACACACACACACACACACACACACACACACACACACACACACACACACACACACAAACACACACACAAACACACACACATACACAAATATATATATATACATGATTTAAAGAATATACATGATTATACATATAATCATGTATATATATATACATGATTAAATGAAGTTCATGCTCTATTAAAATAAAATCGACTCAGTATAATTAGAGGAATGGATGAATTGGAAAGATGGTAGCGGCGGCTTTGGCAGCTGCGAGCTATAAAGTTAGGTCCCGCTCGACACAGCCATGCACGCGTTCCTACCGTTAAAGCGCGCTACCGAGTGCCACGAGTTCCAGCAAATGAACGCTAAGCCTCGGAGGTCTACTGAGTATAAGTCGACCTCAAGAAATCTATTTATGCCCTAATACGCACTAATTAAAGCATGGAATATAAGCAAGGGTGGGCTTAGGCAGCGGAGCCACAGTCCACCCTAAACCCTAAAACCTAAACACTAAACCCTAAATTCTAAACTATAAACCCTAAAACCTAAACTCTAAACCCTAAACCCTATATCCTAAATTCTAAACTCTAAACCCCAAATACCCTAAATGCTAAACCCTAAACTCTAAACCTTGAACACTAAAGCCTAAACCCTAAAAACCTTAAATTATAAACCCTAAAACCATAAAAACCTAAATGCTAAGCCCTAAAACCCTAAACACTAAACCCCAAACCCTAAAAACAACCCTAAACTCTAAATCCTAAAAACTCTAAACCTTAAAACCCTAAACACTAAACCCTAAACCATATACCAAGAGGGGATGTCCTACCCCAGGGGGGGAATGTCCAGGGGGGAAATGTCCGGGAGGATGTCAGGGGGGAATGTCGGGGGTGGGGGGGAATGTCGTGGGGAAAACGTCCAGGGGAAAGGGTCCACAGAATAGCAGTCCGCACATAGACCACAAGCACACGGCATGCGTGCTGTTATGCCTATGTTTCTGTTGTTCGACCTCGATGTAAGACTAAGAACAAGCCAGTCACACACACAAGGCATTGCAATAATTAAGAAATGACTACAGCTGTTGCTAAGCAACAACAGGACATTACTACAGCCTAGAGTCAGTACAAATATTAAATCTTAATTTCGAGACTTGCACTTACCTTAAAAGCAAACCAGCCCGAGAAAGGCAGTGTGACAAAAAACAATACAAATCCGAGTGCTGCAAAACATGCCGTGATAATGCGATTGCCCATCGTCGGCTGTAGTTCTGCAAAACAAAATGTAGGTAAAACATGTACAATCGGACACCCCACACCATACAAGGCAGACCCCTGCAATCACTTTCACGACTGCAAACGACCCTTTAAATCCATCATGTGGTTGTAGAGGATAACCGCCGATGGGAAGTGCTTTGAGATTCCGGTTCAAACTTTTGTAACCAACCAGCTGCGTGATTTATCTTGCAGATAAGAAAACGGACTAATAACTCTGGGATTATATTAGCACCAGCGGATCCAGCAGCAGAGCTCAGTTAATATGCGCATGCGCTGCTGCTGACTATGAAGGTGCACTGACATGACTTAGAGAGACATGCTCTATTTGACTCGACCTCGTCATAGCTGTGGGATCATAATGCATTACACTGTCGACTACTGCTTGAAGGCTGCAGCTGTCTGCTTGGTGTCAAGCACCCCCCCTTCTGGCATCCGAACATTATCAGGCACCGAGTACACAGCCTTGCTACAGACTATACTGATTTTTCATTTAATGTAAGACTCACAGTCAAACGCCGTGGTAGAATGCACACTTGTGTACTTTTATGAGCTTCTTTATGAGCGGCTCACTCGGTAGCTGAGGGAAGTTTGATTCCTGGTCGGGGTGATTGAGTGGGTTGTGTGCCTAAAGTCCCAAGTAAACGACAGTTAGGCTCAATATTTTCAAACTGTGTGCTGAATTTTCACTAGCAACTCTTTTAGGTGTACAATGGATAAAGAATTTAAATGACCGCTGCCCCGAATGATTCAAGAGAAGTATAGATGCGCAGAGGCACGAACTAATGGGAACGGTCAAAGACTGGGCAAGCACTGTCGGTGCACTAAGCAAATGCAGCAACTAACAAGAGTATTGCACGAGGCACGACACATTTTAAGTTGCACCGGCAAAGCATTGGCTTGTGCTTAGCATGAATAGGAGTCACGAATTTGAGGGAATGACAGAATGTCACAAAGCTCTTCAGCCTAAAACTCTACTTGGTCTGGGAGACTTTGTGAAGTCACAGACCAAAGATACATAAAATGAAATGTAAAGCAATAGCTTTTAACACAATATACGATATGCTGAAATGCTGCCAGTGCCATCCTGCCAGTGCACGCGGCCACAACAGAGTAGCATCAAGTGTACCAACTGCACACAGCCTGTTCAGCTAAAAATACAAATTGCAAATCAGTTCGTGGCTGATGTAATGCTTTCCAGACGAGCCAACGATGCCAACCGAGCCAACAACGAACTTGCTTTGCCAACGTCATACGTGCTGGGGCACCGATGCTAACTTTGCCCACGCAAACGATGCTGCCACTTGTTCCGTAGCTCTCCTTTGCCACTACTTCCTCCTTGCCACAAGGTACTACTCGGATGCAGCCATGAACATTCGACTTTTACTTAGCTGGACGAAATGAGAATATTTTACCTGTCGGCTGCCCATGCTGCATTCCCGATATTGTTCGGGGCTTCCGGTTTAGACAGCAAACTTCCTGTATATATATAGTGCTCACCTCGGCTACATTTTTCGGCCAAGTCCCTCGCTCGTGCACACAAGGCCCATGATGCGCTAGGTCGGGCACAGTATAAATCAGGGGCGCTCGGACTCTATCGAAGTCAGGCTTGAAACATTGCCGAAGTGAGCCTTTCCTGCACTACCCGCGTGGCTGGCAGTCAGCCGGGCCGAAAGGCTGCGGAGCAGACAGACACGCCGACAGACACGCGAGAGTGAACGCAGTGTCGCTGAGCAGAACACGAGGCTCATGTCTGGTCCCCAGACCTGCGTACCTCTAACGGTGGTCATCTGAGCAGACGTCGAAGAAGGCATGTGACTGTACGTAAATATTGACTTGTACTTGTCACGGCTGGTGCCATCTGGGAATTCCTGGCTAGAAACCAGTGAATACCTTGCCGAAGACATTGCGATTTATGAAGAACAAGAATCAAGACCAAACTTCGTCACATGCAGTTACCAGGCCACTGCATGAGAAATCAAAGATAGTTGTGACCGTCTACAAAAAGAAACAGAGGCGTTCAAAGCTGGTTTGCAAAATGGAGATCGCGGCCTCGATAGTCTAAAACCCACAATGCCTAGTTGCTGCAGTGCGGGGAGAAGAGCATTTCAGGGAAAGCGTGATTGAGACAAACAATTTGTAAAAGGCACTCTCATGAATGGGCCAGCTGCTTGCAATTGAAATGTGGGCAAAGTACTTTGCTACTAAAAAAAGACTACACCCAACAGCATGTATTCAGGCATAGCAAAGCACAAAAACCCGGCTCAAGCAACACCTTGCAAGTGCTGCAAAGTAACTCCTACGCATTTGACGAAGCGGTGCGAGTCACATTCAGCGGTAGCCATTCAAAAATTGTCGTCGAAAAAGGCAAGCGGATGCCTTCCATATTCCATCGACATTGACTTGCCAACATGTGCAGGCTGTCAGGCTCGCAGGAAAGGACAAGTCCAGTAACAAGCTACCAGGCAGCTAAGATGACATGGGTGTGGATGCAGATACAATCACAAATATGCCATCAGCTCTAGTATAACGTGCAGGGCCCGATATAGCCCCGATATGATGAGGCACGCATCTGTCGGTGATAGCATACACGCTGCTGCCACCGACAGTCGGCCAGCGGCCGTTGGTCTTATGACCTTGAGCCTTGAGCATCGAAAGGCTCAAATCGTGACACCGACAAGCCATACTTCATTCCTTCACACGAGTGTCAACACACACGTGGGGGTACAGGCACTGCTAACTATAAACAGCTGCTGGTTCAGCAGTATGCGATCTAACTTTCCAAAAAAGAGGCGCCTCAGTTTAGAGATGGTCTATGTCCCCATTTTGACAAAACTCAGAGTCAGTTGCTAAGATGGGAAATGTAAGAATTCCCACACTCAATAGGGATGGTTTTCTAGACATGGCAGTGTCGTGTATCGGGGGGTCGTGACTACAACTTACGACGAGGGTAAGAATATACCTTGCACTGCCTCTAGCGCTATGCCACTCACAGTGGACGTGATAGCGCTATATACATCCCACCGCCGGCTTGGCCACAGTTCGATGGAAACACAAAGTCCTTATTTAAATTGCTGCTAGAGGCCCAGGATAGCATACAGGCTTGAGGCTGGCCTTGAATCTCTCAAAGATGTATCCATAAGAACCGGGTCGGCAGGTAAATGAAACAGTACAGCCGCCGAAACGCGCTTATCAGCTGGGATGCGGCAGGAAAAGACCTGTAGCAGCAGATGAGAATGAAAAAAACTGGCAAACACGCTCTGTGCTGTTAGCGAGCAAGTAAGCGGCACGAACATCGAGCTGCACCCACCGGTACACTGGCTGGCACAGCTACTCACTAGGGGCGCTCAAATGACTGATACATACAAAACACACACACACACAACCTTGACATTGTCTATATATATATATATATATATATATATATATATATATACTTCCTGTCACCCATATGTATTCGATTTTATAGTAGGAGTAGGTGTGGCCGAGCTACTGCGGTGGCCCCCATCATAAGCCTGAGGAAGTTTGAATCGTTCATCATTCTTCCAATATGCGCAACGAATATCGCACGGGACTATCAGCATGCATTTTTCACATAGCATTACGCCACGCGCTGTCTTGGGGCGTCATCTGGCGAGCCGAGAAGTAGTTCTCAGGCGCTACTTCCGGTCTATTGTTTATCTATGGTGATTAGGCTCCGCCTAGCGACCGTGACCCGCGATTCGGCGTGCAACGCCATCTGGCTCGTTATGAAACAGCTACCGGTTTTACTTATATAATAGCAAAGCGCTGCTCTGTACACGCATTTCTTCGCTGCCACGTTTCTACTGTCATGGCTCAGAAGCGTACTGCATCGTCGACACTGATTTGCTTACTCAGGAATGATCTGCGGTTTCATGATAACGAGGTACGGTAGTCCCGAAATCCCCATGACTTTTCAGTTACGATTGTTTGCTAGTCTAGCTAGTTTTCCTCCTCACCCAAAAATGGTGCTTGTGATCGGCATGACCGCGGCTGCCGCAGTAGCGGCGTCAGCCTACTCTGGGTATTGACTTGGCTACCGCAGATTACTCCCGAGGCAGTCTGCCGGAGTAAGCGATAATTTGCCCTCCCCCACCGCTTCGTAATATCTTCCTCGCTTTGCTCGCTGTGCTGGCTAGTCACACCTAGCAAGAGAGTCGATGTGGACTTCAAGCGGAAAAGCGAGTGCAGCAAAATAGGTGTCCTGCTAACCCCAAAATTAGCTGCGACTGTACTGCTCTCAGCTATCACGTCAAAAGGCTTGAACAGTATTTCTAGATGTACGGTCGTGCATGCCATGTCTGTACAGCACCGATGCTTGTAGGCTCATAGTGCGTTTATCTACGGTTTGCGTTTATGCGTGCAAGCAAACAATGATAGGCAATAAACAATACACGTGCGTTGTGCGCGTGTCTTAAAGACACTCAAAGTACCCTGGAAACTGTGACATATCCAAACTTAAATGGGCTCCAAATTCTGACATCTCGGACCCTTACCACTCTACTTAGCTGCATTGGCCACCAATAACTCCACTGGGACAGGGGTAAACATCAGGCACCTGGACGGTCTGTCTCTGCAGTATGATTGGATTGTAACTAAGCGGTTACTTCATAAAAATGCATATGTTCTTATGCGAATGCAATCCTACCGATCCTGGCTTGCTAGACACCGGCTGAGGCTGGCAATGCACAACAGATTTTGTGTTGGTGTTTTTTTATGTTTGTGGTAGGGACCACCACCCTTCCACGTAAAGTGACCTACTCTGCTATATTCGTCGTCGCCCAGCTAATGTCCTAGAACTCTCTCGCTATGTTGCCAGTTGTACCTCACTGTTTGTCGATCAATGAGTAAGCTGGGATGACTCTGGCCTCTGGCTTGGAAGACGTCTTGAAGGACGTCGTGAGGTAGGAGAATCCCGTGGGAGATATTCATTTGGAGTTTAAGTCGTTCAATAGTGCTATGCAAAAGCTTCTTCAAGCCTTATAGTGGTCGAGTCAAGCTTGAAAAATGGGATCAAATTAGTGATGAGCTCAAAATTAAGAAGCTTTGGTGGATGTTCTGTTTTATAAGATGGAATTCAATTATTTAATCTAGGGCTCACGTGGACTAAGCACTGGAGGTTTAATGTAAAGAAATCTAAGTAATGGAGCCCTGGGCAGAATTATTTTCTTTCATGCCGTGTGCCTATGTCGTGCATTATATAGCAGAGGTCGAGCAAATTGATGGGGAATCATAAACTGTCTTGTTTGTTTGTATATGCTGACACTGTGTATATCATTACTAACCAATTTATATGCTTCCATTCTATCATATTTGAAGTGCATAGAAAGAGATTAAGTTCTCTTAGGGTCTGTAAAGTTAGTATTATTCAGTGCTTTTGTAGATTGCTATCGGCTGATTTCATGTGATTTAATCGCTGAATTTGTCCGAATTGTTATCTGAGATGCTGGGATCATTTTGATTTCAGGTTTTACAGAAAGGCTTCTCAGCCCATTCAGCTGTTGTGCCACTTTACTGCTTTGATCCTCGTCAATTCGGGACGACACATACCTTTAAGTTTAGAAAAACTGGACCTCACCGTTGCAAGTTCCTAGCCGAGTCGTTGAGTGATCTGCGAAAAACGCTTCGGAGCCACGGAAGGTGCGTGACTGCCCCGCTGCCTGACTGAGTAACATGCCCGTAGTGTTGCTAGTGCGCGCGATTGCACCACCCGGGATTGCACCCGGCTCATTTTGCAGCGACCTCATTGTGAGACGAGGGAAGCCTGAAGATGTGCTGTCCGAGCTTGTGAGCCAGCTGAAGAATGTTTCCGGCATCATATTTCAGAGAGAGGTACTCTGCAGCTGACTCTAGGCTAGTTGGCTGCTTGCTTTGACACCTAGGTGTTGCTTCTGTGCTGTGCGGAGTGCGAGCAGCAAGTGGCGAACCGTTGTCTCTTATTGCGGTGTTGCTGCGTTTCCAGGTGACGAAGGAGGAGCTCGAAGTGGAGCAAGCCATAGAGGCCACCTGCAAAGGCGTAAAAATAGAGAAGATCTGGGGCAGTACTCTGTATCACCTCGACGATCTACCATATGAGCCCAGCAAGTGAGTGGCTCGTCCTTCAATCGAGTGCACCGATTCCCCTTTTTTCCGTCAGTGCTCACAGTGGTACTGGGCGTGCCTGTTGGGGATCTTTGTAAGTCGCTGCAGTAGTTTTTTCCTTACAAGCTTGAACCTGTCAAAAACAACAGAAAATTCCAACTCTGTTTGGAAGCTGGGCCTGCGAGTCCACAGGCCTAGCTGGTGAGCTCACCCGACTGACTGCCAAGCTACGAGTTCTCAGTCAATGGAGCAAAATGTGCATAAGAGCAAAGATAAAAATGTGTTACAAAATTATATTTATATCATTTAGTGCCTTCCATGCACTCTGGTGCTCGTAGTTCTCCTCTGTGAGTTGTGCGCATTAACTCAGCGTTTTCATTTTAGCTGTGCTATTGAGGCAATGTCATTTGTGTGCACTCTCTCAGGTTGCCCAACATGTACACTCATTTTCGAAACAAGCTGGAGAAAGTGTGTAAAGTACGACCGTTGTTTGATATGCCGAAAGAGCTGTCGCCGGTGCCAAAGAGCGTGGAACCTGGAGACATACCGACACTTGCTGACCTTGGATTTGAAGGTAACACTCCTAACCTGATCTGATTGGGCTTTTGGTGCATGTAAGTTAGCCTTTATAGGCATTGTATCAAGTTATGAGCACAAGAATTGGCTATCTCAGAACTGTATTGCATGTGCTCTGTAGCGATTGTTAAGAAAAACCGGTGCCGTGAGAGTGTTTTTCCCCAAGCCAGATTTGAAGTTTTCGCCACTGAGCTTGTGCAGCAGGTGCGGCAGCAGCAAGAGTAACTGGTGCCTAGTAGGTGCCGGCTTGGCAAGTCGTCACTTGACAAGTTGTCGGTGGCAGAACACCCCAGAAGCACTACGCCGAGACTTCAGCATCTTCCACTACGTGCTGTTCGGCACCGGCAGACCACATGGGCAGCGTTTGCTCTTAACGTTGGGATGGAATGGCTACGCTATGGATATCAGTGCAACATGTGGCACATAGGTTCTGCCCACGACTGCAGCCGAGGCTGCCTCGGGTTGCTGGGTGATCAGGTCGTTCGTAACTCTACTCGCAGTTGTATGTGTGACTAATAATAATAATAATTCACTTGATAAAGCGCCCTCAGAGAACTTAATCTCTCTCTAGGCGCTTTACATTTGCTGTAAAGTGAAATGCAATTGAATGGTAAGTAAAATCATGCTTGAAAAACAAACGAAATGAATAATATGGTTAGGGGTGACATGCACAGGGTCAGCATGCAAATGTGGTTAGTGGCAGCATGCACAGTGTCAGCATGCATAAGCACATCAAGGACGAATCACAGGGACCCACTAAATGCTGTCCTAAATAGACTAGATGCATTTAGACTGGGAGTAGTACGAGATCGATGGCTACATGCCAAATTCTACTTGGGCAGTCTAATCTTATGCATCTTAAATTTTCTTTAGCTTATGTCTTTATTTCGAACTTGCACAGTTAGGTTTCTTGTGAAGAAATTGTAACGCTTGCACAGTTGATCGCTTGTGTCAAGTGCATGGGATTCTCTCGTTAAGAGCAATTGCCTCGCACTTGCTGACAGATCTGTGGTTTATGTCGTGTGTCGGCAATATTATTTGCTGCTTTTCCACCAGGTTTAATTGCAAGCAGAATGAAGTCCTCAACTTTGAATGCCCACATGCCACATCGAGAACAATTTCATTGTCAGCTATGTAGCCACATTTTACCAGCAGACAACACCTAACGACCCAAAGTAGTTTTGCATCAAGCCATTTGAACTCGTACTGGTTATGTAGTACATTCTTGTTGTATAGTAGCAAACTGTGAATGTCTTGGTTGGTGAGCTCCATCGTCTATGATCCACTGAGCAAGAGCTTGCTTTGCCAGCAATCTTCATCGGTAGAAATAATTGTTTTCAAGTAATGTATTGTTCTGAGAGCACCTTAGAGCAAGGGGAGGCTGTAACCAGTAGCGCAGTTCAGCTAGGTGTGGAGAGGCTGAGTTATCTGTATCCATCAAGTAGTCACAGCCGCCTCAAGTAGCCACAGGAACCGTCACAGCTCCTTTAGCAAAGAAGACACATGACTAAATTTCATGTATTGATCAGTCAACCTGGCAGCCACATTCGTTGCCATCTGAATAGTCATTATGGCCTTTTTGGCAGCCTTGCTAATATTGAGTTCAAGTAATTCAATTTATAGAGAACCTAGTTAGAGCTCGCTGAATTGTGTAGTCAACTACTGCCGCAAGTTTTCCCTAATCCTGGTTAGGGATCGAATGTGTTGAGTAGCAGTAGATGCAGACGATACATAAAAATGTCGAGTAGTCGCCAAGCACAATAGGATCATTGCAAACGCTTTACTGTGGTCGTACAACAGCAACTCCCACTTGTAGAGATGGTTGCTAATTTCAGTCGTACATAGAAAACTTCCTTTGAGGCAGAATTCGGTTTTATCATGATCTAGCTCAATAAAGTTGGTCGACATCCAAGACCAAATAATGAGCTTCAGATAACGGGTTTGCTAGGTGAGACTTGACCATGTCACGACACGAACTGGATACAATCAGCCAATTCGAACCATGCCTGGGCCTCGTAAGTCAGACTGAACGTAGTTCTCAATCGCTCAAGCAAAGTTTTGTTATCACAGCGTCAGAAGCTGCCGACTGATAAAAGCAGGATGTTAACACCAGCCGTGCGACCCAGAATATCGTTCGGTTTCACGGAGATAATTGTAGCCGCACGGTTCATTTGAATCCTGACTGAAATTTTCCTTATTAATCATCTTCTCGATTTTCTTCACGGGCTGTTCCAAGACAGCGTTTTCAGGAATCTTGGATTGGAATGGAAGAAGAAAGACTAGGTGATATTTAGATAAGATCTCTGAATCCAATCTGGGTTTTTAAGTGCAGTCGATTTGAATGGCTTTGAAACAATCCCTACCTCGAGTGTACTAATACACATTACCGTGGTTGGGCTAAATTCGTTCGTAGTTGAAGACTAGAGAGCGATTGGTGTGATAATTGTAATGATGATAATAATAATACTTGTTATATGGCACCCTCAGAGAACTTTATCTCTTTCCATGCACTTTACATTTGCTGCAAAGGGAGAGTCCCTAGGTGTGGAACTCGATTTACTGTCCTTAATTGTTGTGCTCACGTCGTTGTTGGGATACATTCTAGATTTTCTTGAAGAATGCCTCAGGTTATTATTTAGCAATACAATGCAGTAAGCAGAGAGTGATTTTTTAGAGGCACGAGTATGTGCTGTTTTGAAGAAGGCGGGCATTTGTTTAGCCACTCTGTCCATATTCAGGAATTGAGACCGCACAGCCTTATCAAGCAAATGACACACTATCTTCAAAATGTGATCAGGGTCTCACTGGCAAGACTGAAATTTTCGATCGATAAATGAAGCTCTGGCATACCAAAGCTATGTTTGTGGCTGCAGGTGTAGTCATTGGGCCGTGTAAAGAGCCCAGCCCGAACCAGTCTTCTCACACAAGGATTCAAGTCGGCACTTTACTGTGCCGGCATATCAGAAGTTGTGCTACTCAACTTAGGTTTACTTGGGTAACTTGTATTTGCCTCGTGGTCATCCGATATTGTTTGCCAGAAGCTTTGCCATTACACGTATGCACGCCGAATGCTCGCCCACGACCATTAAGATTGGTTGAAGAGTTCTTACGGCACGCTGTGCCCTGATCGCCCGGCTGAGTAGTGGAATCGGGTAAGACTTGGATAGTTCGTGCGGTTACATTGAAACCGAATCTAATGTGGTCTTTGCTGGGAGGTATATGAGAGTCGGCTCAACTTGAGGATCTGAGTGGATTGAGCTGCCAGCTGCTCGACAGGTTATCTCGTGATGCTCAACGTTTACCAAAACCTGCCTGAAACTCGGGCCCTTGTTGTTCATATGCCTGGTCTTGCCCGCCAGCCATCGTGTTTATCCACAAGCGGTGCAGCTGCACATGCATCTCTCAGCTGTTACTGTGTGTGGGCTACGCTTTTACATAGCGGTGCTGTTTGTTTAAGGTAATTGTTGATGTGTTGTAAATAGTCGTGGAGCGCTCATTGATTGCCCAAGCTTCTTCTGCCGCCCGGCCATTTGCTACCTCTTGCAAAGCAAATTGTTTTAAGTTACAAGATAGGCACCGGTCGCCCGTGCTGTTTGTGCATCGTGCGACTGTAACAGACAAGCGTTGCTTTTTTGCTTACAGCAGTGCCGGCTCATCCGAAGTCTGCATTTCCATTCTGTGGAGGTGAGACTTCAGGGCTTGAGCGGCTGCACGATTACTTGTGGAAGACGGACCTTGTTGCCACATACAAAGAAACCCGAAACGGTTTGCTCGGCACCGAGTACTCCACAAAGCTCTCTCCATGGTATGAGACCCAGCTAGCCAAGTGGTTGCTGGTTGCTCGTGTGCTGACATGCTGTGTCGTACTTGTTGCTTTTGGCTTGTGCGCTAGCTTCTTAACACGTCCCATTCTCCTGACTTGGCCTTTGGCAACAGTGTGCATGTGCGGTCGAGCATGATCGCCCGCGTCCGTGCTCACCCGTGCCCCCCCCCACACACACAGCAACTGAAGGACGGGAGTCTCCACCCCCATAGCCCTGCCTGCCTGGAAGACTTTGTCAAGGAGCTGCTAGGTAATCAAGCCTCTTCAAAGGTTCGTACCGTTAGCTGTTGATGGTCTGCACCTGCCAACCCCGGAGCTGAGCCTTTATTTAGAACTTGGGTATGCAACTTGTTATCCCCCCCTAGCTTTGCTGCCTATAATTTAGTAAACAAACACAGCATGCCGATATTGCTTGCGTTTGAATTCGTTATATAAAATTCAAGTCTAGCAGTATATGCAAGGGCAATGTAATTTCTAAGCGTGTTAGTGGGTTATAGAGTTTAGCTTTCGTTGGGAAAATTGCCATTTCAGACCGTGTTCACTATCGCCTAAAGCTGGTTAAAAGGTGTTTCCTTGTGCTGAATAAGCAATAATAAGGCTTTGCTAATTATTTGTATCGGCAATTTGGAGCCCAACCTGTGCTTTGACCTCTCCCTACCGTCAGCTACGTTGAACTCACTAAACTTCCTCACTGCTTGTATCGATCGCTACCGTTTGCACTTGGATGGCAGCAAACTTTCTCAAATTGAAGGACGATAAAGACAGCTGACTAGCTTTGTGAAAAATTGTACTACTTATAATTGGAAAAATTATCCCTCAAAAGTCGCTTTGCCACAGTCACGTCTGCTTACTTTCTGCTACATAACATTTCAGAAATAATTTGGGCCTGCTCAGACAGGGATACCATATCCAAGCTGGTCGATGCGTTGGTGACATCCTGTCTTGATGTCTTAAACTTGCTGCATATGGGACCTTCTACCTGTGCAACGAGGCACTCGCATATGGTGCAAAACTCAGCAGCTATGCTTGTCTGTCGTGAACGTCCTTTAGAGATTTTTTGTGATACCTTAATGTCTAGTAAAAAGAACTCCTTTCCTGAAGATCCTATACCATCCCTTGCTGTGGTCTTCGCTTGCAGACGAACTTTAGCCCAGCCATAACTGAGATTTGTAATGCTTCTCTGGAAAATGGGGTTGTACCCAGATCCTTCTAATCGGCCATCATGAGACCGATACTTATAAAGCCTAGATTTGATTCAGAGGACCTAGCAAGCTATCGCCCAGTTTCCCTTCTTCGGAGATTATTGAAAAAATTGTCGCTAAGCAGCTTGTAGCACTCATTGAAAAGAATGAATTGTAGGAAAAACCAGTTGGGATTCAAGTGACTCCACTCAACTGAAACTGCTCTCTTCTGCTTAACTAGCAACATCCTATGCAGCAACCATTACAGAAATATTACTGTCCTGGTCCTGCTTGATCTCTCAGCTGCTTTCGAAACTCTCGTTCACAATACCCTACTTCAACGATTGAGAGCATCGTCGATCTGGTAAAAGAGGCACTGATGTAGTTCAAATCATACTTTTCCAATCGTGTTCAGTCCGTGACGTGTGGGGTCAGGTCTCATCCACCAGACCAGTCACCTGTGGAGTCCCACAAGGGTTCGTCCTCGGTCCTTTGCTGTTCTACATTTGTACTGGGCCTGTAGAAAAAGTGATTCGGGCCGATGGAAACAGCCATCTTTTTATGCTGGCGAAACTCTGCTGTATTTGTCATTTAAGCCATCGGAATCAGCTTCGTGACTGATAAACTGAATGCTTGCCTAGCAGACATTTGATCCTGAATGTCTGCAAATTTCCTTAAACGAAACGACGATTGAACCGAGTGCATTTCCATTTGCTTGGCTACCAGGTAGAAACCACGCACACGCGGTTCAGGCAAACTAAACTAGGAAATCCGCTGGCTTGCAGCAGTGATGGCACGTGCAACTCCACCACCCCTATGTGCACGTGAGTCCCTTGCTGCTGCTGCTGCTGCTGCTGCTGCTGCTGCTGCTGCTGCTGCTGCTGCTGCTGCTGCTGCTGCTGCTGCTGCTGCTGCTGCTGCTGCTGCTGCTGCTGCTGCTGCTGCTGCTGCTGCTGCTGCTGCTGCTGCTGCTGCTGCTGCTGCTGCTGCTGCTGCTGCTGCTGCTGCTGCTGCTGCTGCTGCTGCTGCTGCTGCTGCTGCTGCTGCTGCTGCTGCTGCTGCTGCTGCTGCTGCTGCTGCTGCTGCTGCTGCTGCTGCTGCTGCTGCTGCTGCTGCTGCTGCTGCTGCTGCTGCTGCTGCTGCTGCTGCTGCTGCTGCTGCTGCTGCTGCTGCTGCTGCTGCTGCTGCTGCTGCTGCTGCTGCTGCTGCTGCTGCTGCTGCTGCTGCTGCTGCTGCTGCTGCTGCTGCTGCTGCTGCTGCTGCTGCTGCTGCTGCTGCTGCTGCTGCTGCTGCTGCTGCTGCTGCTGCTGCTGCTGCTGCTGCTGCTGCTGCTGCTGCTGAACACACCCTCTGTGGGCCCGAGCGTCGAATGGCCGTTGGAGGACCTTGCAGCCGGTAAAAACCTTGATTTGCTTTCCTGCAACAACAGTCAACCGACTTTTTTGTGGAACCTAAGCACGATGCCATAGCGTACCCGGTCTCATCTTCTGTCGGCCTTACCGTGATAGACATCAGCCATTCAGTAATCTAAGGGTTGCTCCCAAGAGACCGACTTTGAACGAAAGATCTCTGACTGGGTGGGGTTGCCGAACGAAACGCCTGTTCAGAATCCCCCTAAAATCTGCTGACCTTCTTTAGGGGACTAGCCCCCTTCCAGAGCATTGCATCAAAGCTGTACAGCCCGGCTCTCTTGAGGTACTCTACTGTTTGTATGCATCACTTGACGGTTATGCAAGCCCAGTAGCACCTAGAATAAGGTGCCAGTGGCATGCTTTGCATTTACAGCATTATCATGCAGTGCCAACTACGGTCGCTGTGTATTCTGAAATTAATGCTTTACATTTATTAGCTAACAGCCTTGTGTACATTCAAGTCATTCGCGGCTTGCCATAGACACTTAGGCCCGCCCTGGTGTGGCCCAGGGGGCGAGATGCTCGCATATGACGACCTAGGTCGTGTACTCGAGCTCTTAAGCATATGTAGTGCCTGGATGGAGATCGGCGTCCCCCTAGGGCTGTATACAAATTAATTTAATTCATTTTGGCAAACTGCTCGTTAGGGTGGCAGGCCTAAGTCGTGCAGTAGATACTTTCTCTCTCTCTTGGCAAAAAATGTGCTATAATAAACCTACGAATTCATTTACTCCATACTCCAAGATTCGGCCCGAGTGAGTATGTGGAAATTATCGCAGAACCATTGAAGGCATGTGTTGTGAGTGCCGACGGAAGAGTAGCACTGGACCAGTAATCGTGACACTGCTGGATGGTACCTGCTCCGGGCAAGCTTCTGTTTAGGCGTTCAGTACCGGAAGACGAACTCAGGTCGCTCTGTATTTAGAAATTACTGCTCTATAATCATACTGATTGTGTTATTTTATTCGGGAATTATAAAGCTAGGTCTTTAATATAGCGACCTAGGAGAACTAAATAATAATAATAATAATAATACACTTGATAAAGCGCCATCAGAGAACTCAATCTTTTTGCAGCAAATTTAAAGCGCCTAGAAAGCGATTAAGTTCTCTGAGGGCGCTTTATCAAGTGCATTATTATTATTATTATTATTGTTGTTATTATCTCTTTCTAGGTGCTTTACATTTGCTGCATATCTTTCCATAACACTTAACAACTCTTCTGTAACAGAATCAATAATCAAGGATTAATGGCATGCTTGGTATCATGGTTAGACAAGTATGCAAAGGCTAACTATCATGCTTAGGTCGGCATGCTATAACTCAAAAGAAGACTCGGGGCTATCACTTAGTAGGACCTCTAGCTGTGTGACATGCACTGAATCATGCGCGGATTAGCAAGCAAAGTTCACAAGAGCAAGCAAAGACCAAGCTCACTGTGACGAGGGGAAAGCAGAGCATATGCATCTGCAGCTGAGAATTGAAAGCCGCAAGGTAGTGCCCGAAGCAGAGTTCCAGACATTCGGTGTCTGTGAATTGATTGAAGGTCTCATCATCAAAAGGGATTTCAATTTAGTGGTAGAGAGACGACTGGATGCTCAGGAGTGAGTAGCTGTATCAAGGCTGCATTGCTTCGACTGCAATGCAACTTTAGACATTCTCATTTCCTGGGTCTGCTAGAAACTCTCGTCTGCCCTATGCCTACATGGAAGCTGTTTCGGCAGATCATGTCATCAAGAGCGCCCGCTTGCAATTCGCCTGGCACGTGGCCTGTTGCAGGCTGGCACACGGCTGCCTGTCGCCTCGCAAACTGTACTGGGAGATAAAATCCTACGAGAGCAAGCGGAAGAAAAACGATTCGACGTACTGGGTCATATTCGAGGTGATGTGGAGAGACTACTTCAAGTTCGTGGCTCTGCAATACGGCAACCAGTTCTTCTATCCGAGCGGTGAGCAAGCAAGTCCCGCTTGCATTGGCCTCATCGGTTTGAGGCAGCTAGTGGCGAGTGGCTGTGCAATGCACGCCGCTAGCTAGCGCGACTGGCGGCACTGTCCGTGTGGCCGTCTGTGTCTGCTGCAGGAGCCGGCAGCACGCGTCGGTTCGGCGCCTATTCTTTTTCTCGGTTTCTGCCGAACCAGCTGCTCTTTTGCTCACAGGACTCAAGGATAAGGGCTACGAAGTAAAGTGGAAGCGAAATGATGAACAAATGAAGGCTTGGGCTGGTAGGTCTTAAGCTGCATCGTGGCATTGCACCCTCTCTCCCTACCCGAGCACGGTGCGCCGAGGCGCCGCTGCACGCCGAGGGGCGTTACATGCGCCATCTTTCTTGAGCGTTGCGGCGTTCAAGTTAAAAGTGTACTGATTCATCAACCTCACGTAAATAGCGGCAGAAAAGCCTTGCCGGCTGTCACCACCGCTTGCAGTTGGTTAATGAAGGATCGCCCAGTGCAGGACTCAGATCCTCGACCCGAGTCGTGAAGAGCAAGCACACACACACACACCCCCCCCCCCCCGGTCGGCAGGCGGTGGCTTCTGGCTTGGCAGGCCCAGTGCAACTGTAGCAGTGGAGATACTAGCTGCTGAGGCATTCGGGTCATTGTTCGGCCCGACGGCTTACGCTGCTGGCTACGGTTACTTAGCCGTCGAGCCGAATGGCTGCTGCCGTAGCTTTCGATCAGCCTGCATTCACCGAGCAGAAGAGCAGCTTGCCATCATCCGAAGCATTGCAGCGAGTCAAGACGGCAGTGCGGCCGTGGTAATCCAGGGAAGGGGGCATTTCGATAGGGCGCGTAGCACCGAGCAGGTAGCTAGCGGACCTTTCCCTCACCGACTGTAGATGTCACTAGCGACCGAGTGCTTGCATGGCAGCATGTAAAAGGGGGGGTCTACAGCAGCAATGCAGCCTTGATACGGCTACTCACTCCTGAGCATCCAGTCGTCTCTCTGCCACTAAATTGAAATCCCTTTTGATGATGAGACCTTCAATCAATTCACAGACACCGAATGTCTGGAACTCTGCTTCGGGCACTACCTTGCGGCTTTCAATTCTCAGATGCATATGCTCTGCTCAGCTTTCCCCTCGACCCAGTGAGCTTGGTCTTTGCTTGCTCTTGTGAACTTGGTAGTAGCCTAATGATGTCCGTAGCATCGGCAATGGAGTCACGAGCTTCTAGCATTTCCCTTCAGACGAGCGCTTTGCTAGGATGGCCTGGGGCATGCGTCACGCGCCCCCCCCCCGGCTGCCCTTTGAGGTGTCCTCTGCCTGCACTGGAGCCCTCAGTGGCTGCAGGCTCTTGGTTTTACTTTTCTTCGCTGTGCGCCTGCCTGCCTGCGCTCAAGCCGCCCACACCACGCTCCCGAGGTCGTGTCCCGAGCTTGCAGCTGAGCCTGCACTGAATACTGCTCCTCTTCTTCATCCGAAGCCAGGCGGCAATTTCTCATCTGCCTACTATTGGAGTTATCTCCCCTGGTGTTTACTCGTCCATCCTGTGCCGGAGCCTTCATGGTGGTGCCGTAGCGTAACTAACGATTTCTTTAGCCCCGGCTTGATCGGTGATGCTGCTTCCGAGCGTTTGTCCTGTTGCCACTTTACATTTGCTAGGTCCTTGGTATCGTGCTGATTTTCTTCGAGCATGGGTTTGACTATTGGGGGTTTGTTAACGTTGGTATTTCTAAATGACGTGCTACATCTGTCGTGACACTGTGTGGCTTGTTGGTGTTTGGAATACCGCCACGAGCTGCTACACCTAAATTTGAAAACCAGCCCCATCGAGCCTGAAAGCATGGTACGGTTGTGTTTTTCCTCTCGTGGTAACTTCATAGCTTGGGCACTGTGCCTTTTCTAGCAGCTGCTGCGTGCTATGTCACAACAGCAATTGTAGAATGACATGGCTCCTGTCTTGGCCTGCATGCTTTTTATACAAACCTCAAAGACCGTGCCTTTAGTCGGTATGCTTCCAAAGTCGGGAGCTCACTCCCGACTTGCGTCACGACATCTCTTGACTGTTGAACATATTTGGAAAAAAATTAAAAACACACCTGTTTATGACAGCATTTAGTGGGTCCCTATGATTAGTCCTTTATGTGCTTATGTGTGCTGACACTAACCACACTTGCATGCTGACCATGTGCATGTCACCCCTAATCATATTATTCTTGTTGCATATCAAGCACGATACCACTCACCGTTTGATTGTATTTCCTTTGCAGCAAATGTAAAGCGCCTAGAAAGAGATTGAGTTCTCTATGGGCACTTTATCAAGTGTATTATTATTATTATTATTATGGGACAATCCTTGCAAGTATGGACGGTTGTCACGATATTGCATGTCATCTCTGTCTGTCTCTCTCTCTCTCTCTCTCTCTGTCTCTCTCTCTCTCTCTCTCTCTCTCTGTCTCTCTCTCTCTCTCTCTCTCTCTCTCTCTCTCTCTCTCTCTCTCTCTCTCTCTCTCTCTCTCTCTCTCTCTCAGCAGCGGTTCAAATCATCATCCGTTGTTGCCTGTTCCAGGAAATACGATTCATGCTCTATGCCGTACTTCAAACTCTCCAGATTCACATTTTTATTCCTCAAACGAAAGACCTCTTTAGTAAACAATGCAACTAGGGCTGGGCCCATCTCCATTCATTGTTGCTTATAGTTAACTTGTAAATGCTACGACGTACTTGTTAATTAAGAATATTACTGTTGTAGCTTACTTTACAAGGCAGAACCTTCCCTAATGGGACCGGTTGGTTAGTCATCGAGGCAGAATGAACAAGTAAGGGTTTTCTATAGTATCTGGGAGTCAAGTGAGTCGCCTGGGCATCTCAAATCAAGCAATTTGGATATGTGACTGGCATACCTCGCAAGCGTTTGCTGTACGTGCAATGACACAATGCTGTGGGGTATGCCCCAACCTTAATCAGCTTCTAGCTTCATCGTCTCACTTGCCTCAGACCAAGCCTGCCTTTCCAAAAAGTACAATTATCTTGACATATACTTCTCATCTCGAAGATGTTAAAAGTGATTCTGCTGCTATGCTTTTCTTCGATGAACTGTGCATCTACCACCTCAAGCGATTTCCCACGTGTATTGCTCTGACTTCCCTTTTAGTAGTAGTATGTTGATTTAAATGTTTTTCTATCCTTTCTTGGTCCCTTCATTCTCTGACCTTCTTTATCTGAAAAACTTCTCAATGTGGCTATCAATTGAACCTTTCACTTGTCTGACTCAATCCATTAAGTTTTGCTTCGATGAACCTCAAATCCTTTGAAGGCCCTTCAGTTTCAAAGATCTCCGGAAAGCCGGAAACTCGTGATCTCTTAACATCATGACGGCCGACTTATATCACGGCATCCACTGACTAGGCACTATTTTAAAACTAGCTAAAAAATCTACCTATTCCTCGTGGCATTTGACAGGTCCCCGTGAATTGTCTTTTGTATGCTTATGTATGCTGACGTTGAGCATTTCATCCCTAGCAATTGGCATGCTGCTATTTCAGAGGACGATAGGTGCATATAAAGACATTTTTGGCCTTTTGGGCACCATAAACACAGTATTATTATTGTCTTAACAATTACTTTGTACCTTTTATTTGTTGCTCCATGATAGTATTGGCTCGTTGAGCACTGACAAATGGAGCCCGAGTGAGCTCTTAGAGACAGAGCCAATTCTGCCATGTGTGTAAGTGCTTCTCCCATAATCTCGAGAGCAAGCCACGGTAGAGCAGACGTCACGGCCAACGAAAATGAGACGACTAGATTCCCTGAGGTGATGGAACCCCGGCCTTGGTGCCTTTGATTGTGCCTTTTGCTCCAACCTCAAATTCTATGATCTCGTTATCGTAGTAGCTAACAAAAACGTTATTAACTGGCTTGCTGTGCATTTGCTCTGTCGAGGGAAATCTAGTACCCGGGTTAGAAGGCTTCCGATCACTAGTGCCCTGGCTTGGCTTTAGTTTACGATAGATTTGTCCCGACATGCTTTGCTCATTTTAAATACTGGTTGGCACGAAGAAAGCGCTGCACTGCTTATCATGCAAGCGGTCATCTGGTATCTGCTGCTTGCTCTATTCCTGGACGTCTGCCCTCTATTCACGGACGGTGTTTCTCCTCACGTGATAGAAGTGTTGGGCATGTGATGGCGCTGTTGGCTGGTGGCACCGGTCCTCACTTGCACTTGTGCAATCTTAGTTCGATTACCACCTGTTCGAACAGCTGAGTGAGACGTACCTGTGCAACCAATAAGGGTTGCCAGTTAGTGGGCCTTGAATTTGGCCAAACAATCAGGAATGTGGCTTCTCGGCGTCTTGTTGGCACTGTGCCTAATATACATGCCGACAGCCGGGAAAGTCGTACCTGTGAAACGAGAAGGGCAGCCAGCTAGTGGGCCTCCAGTTTGGCCAAACAATCGTTCATTGCAAAAGCATGCTGTCCTTTTGCATGTGACTTCCGATCGAGAATGGGTCAGTTAGTTAGCATATACGAGGTGCTCCCAGTTTCGGAAGTCGACCACGCTACTATCCCCGTGCCCCTCCTTATCTACAATTATGACTTGAGTGGCCTGTTATAAAGAAAAGGAGGTCTGAGATCTATGAGCATTAGCAACGCTTGATGGCCGTCTCGACTTTGTTAGCTCCCGGTGCAAAGGACTGATTTTCAAGGCTTCTGTCCTTGCACAGACCGAATCAGCTCATGCAAGTGAGCACCGAAGTGCTCGTGCTGGGGCGGGTTTTGGGCCAGACACACTCGTCCACTATCTGGTCGGTGCTATCCTTAAGCCAGTCACCGTTGACATGTGCAAGGTCGAACCGATCCTGCTGTTTGCTGTTCTCTGTTCACTTTCAGCCCGATGTGCCTACACTTCTGCTTGCTGGCAGACAGTGCGGGCACAAATGTTTGATCTGCTTTGGTGAATCGATGCTGTGCGAGGCGCAGCAGTGCCCCTTTATTGAACTAGCGTGGCAGCCGTCGAAGGTAGCTTGGGTACTTTCCACTCACGGTTCCACCTTCTGTTCCGTGCCCCACCGTTCTTTTTACTAATTTTTTTTTTAAATCATGATCAGTTTGTCTTGTCGGTGCTAGATTACACAACATTTGTCATGCCTTTATTTGCATTGTAGATGGCAAGACTGGCATTCCGTATGTTGATGCCAACATGCGTGAGATGCTGGCAACGGGTTGGATGTCAAACCGAGGACGGCAGGTGTGCACCTGCTGCTGCTGCCCAGCCCTGGCGACTGTCTGCTTTGCTAGGATTGGCCTGATCGTGCACAAGGATCGAATTAATCTTGTGGTGCCACAGTATTCTCCTCCTGCTGCTGCTGCTACTGACATGTCGACCGGTTGTTTGCTGTAGAATGTTGCAAGCTTTCTTACTAAAGACCTTCAGTTGGCTGCTGCTGCTACTGACATGTCGACCGGTTGTTTGCTGTAGAATGTTGCAAGCTTTCTTACTAAAGACCTTCAGTTGGATTGGAGATACGGAGCCGAGTGGTTCGAATCGTGGCTGGTAAGAGAACTTTCTTGAGGAGGAGGCAGGAAGGCCATGCGAAATTACTTAAAGCCAGCTGCCAGCCTGTGCTAGAATGTATTACAAATTCGGAATGCGTACAGATTACTAGCACCAATGTTAATATTCGTGTCCATCGGCCGACTGCCATTCGAGCATTCCGTCTTGCTTTCGTTTATCTGTCACTCTTGACAGCTCGCTGCTGCTCTTCGTGAGCATCTCCAATAGTGCGAAAACCGCAGCAGCATAGGGTCCGACTGTTCTGCACTACCTGGCACTTTTAGAGCGAGGTGAACATCAGTGAACAGCTTTCGTTCGATTAGATTCTTTCGCTTCTGCTTTGTGTTAGCAGACATTCTTGATCGTCCACATCGGTTGGCCATCACGGTGTATGGGAAGGTGTTGGTCGAGCCTGCAAAAGTCTGGTGCTACCCAGTTCTGAGTGCCGTGTTACGATGTCCCACTCAACTGCGTTATGCTCGCTGCGTTTGTATGTCAGTCCCAGATGAGTAGTCTATATGTTTGTTTGTATGTATGCACACACAGCCATCAAAGAATTCTTCCAGTATGGTGCAGCTGCTTTGAATGTAAATTTGTTTGGACAATGAGGACGTTTTCTACGATAGCAGTCATACTGAAGTTGTGTTGCAGGAAGTGAAAAATATTTATTGACAACCCAGCAACAAACATATAGGATGTTGGTATTTTATATGTTTAGTGTGACGTCTCCCACCACGATTCTGTTTAATCATTTGTCTAGCCAGGCCTAGAGGGCATCTGCTTCTACGCTGTCTCATCTACTGTAGCACATTCCACACAGCCTAGGTTTAGTGAAGAGGTCGGCTACTCGTATAGGCCGAATATCCCTTGTCAGCTGCCTGTCGATATTGCTTCATAATCTTTCTATGGTGTTCAGTTTAGCCCACTGGCTGGGCTGCTGCACCAGCACCTTACGGAGATTTTTTAAAAGGTTACAACGAGCAGTTTGCCTCTACTTGAACATCAAAACATCTTTGAAATAAGCTTGTTTACCTTAGGTTGACTTCGATGTCTGCAGCAACTATGGGAACTGGCTTTATACTGCTGGTGTTGGCAACGACCCTCGTGGTAGCTACAGAAAGTTCAACATGGTCAAGCAAAGTGTTGATTTCGATCCGGATGTGAGTGTCACTGCTTTGCTGCAACCCGTTATTTTTTCACATTGCTGACATTTTAATCTGCACTCAGCGCCTGACCAGCCAGCTACCATACCGTGGTATATATAGGTCAGGGTTGAGCATGTTAATGTGAGTAATCGCTGATGCCGATTGGCTGGGCCATCCATGAACTTTGATTTCGCCTTCGTTACATGATTTGTCTCTTGCTTGCTGTTAAACCAGAGTGGGTGATTCAAGTGGAGACAAATAAGTAGCTTGATAGTCGTTGGGCCGGCATGCTGCTTACCAATACAGCAGTTCAGGTAGCAGCCTCTCTGCTTGAGAAGGTCAAAAGTAAACACCTTTGAGCAGAGCTCAGTAGTGATGGGTGCTCAGCATTGTTTTTCGGCTGCTCATGTTGTCGAGGGCCGATCATTTGGCATCAGCTGTAGTTACTCCTTCCTACCTGCTGACCAGAAAATGGGTTGAGATACAGTTAATACTGACTAAATGAAAATTCTTTTTAAATACATAAAAAAAATTAGGGAACGGTTGAAGCTCCCTCGCAAATAAGCATTAACTCTCTTAGTGCATAAGGCATGAGTTTAATAACTGTCGTGCATATAAGAAGTAAGTTTTAAAATGGATAGTTTTCCTACATTCACCGACTCCGGATAGGTAGGTAGCTAGGTATTAAGCAAGCACATTTTGTGGCCCACATTATGGCTGGTGTTACTGTGTGTGCATTTATACTCAACCTCTGGGAAAAGTGATTAAGGTCCATGCAATAGGATATTACTTTTATGCTGACGGTAGTCAGCTGTATTTGTCATTCAAGCCGTCGGAATCTGCTGCAGCAACTAATAACCTGAATGCTTGTAAAATACAATGTATATTAATACTTTGTTCGGCCTGGTCTGGCTGCTTAAGGGGCTCTTTTACATGGTAGTTGTTGCTCTCACTTAACTGTAGTGACCAGCCAAGGATTGACCTTGACCTTACCAGGGGCAGACAATCCTTAAAAATGCTGCAGAGGCGTATCGGGCAGCATCCAGCTTGACACTTACTTGGCCGATTCGTTCCACCAGGCATGCTCTCCCAGCCTGCGCCTAAGCTCAATTGCCTGTATTTACTACTACTTCTTAGGGCTACAGACATGTCAGACATGCCTGCGAGGTGCATTCGGCAGGTGCTTATTAGCCCAAGGCCAAACAGAAGTGGTAATAACACAGAATAGTTATTTATCAAGCGGCACACTACCCACACTCTCGTCTTTCACTTCGTTTGGAATTACTCTCTACATGTTGTCCACACAAGAAACACCTACAGCATGCCCAAGCTAGAACTGCAAAGATGCAGCTAGTGCTGTGCCGACGTTAGCCAAGTCGGCATGGAACTCCCGGGGGGGGGGAGGTAGGGATGCATGCTTATAGGGTCTCGAAAGAAGCAGGTCCCTTAAACGCTGAAGCCTTTATAAAGGCCATTAGCTCGTGGGAACCACCGCACCGGAAGCTGAATCGCTTCCTTTAAGCCCGCCGCTGGCATGGCTGTAGCGCTATCAAGCTTCTGCTGCTGGCAAGCTTCTGCTGGCAAGCAAGTTTCGGCTGCACCAGTGAGAGCCATTGCAGCAGCTCGCTTGCGTCACCGAAACCGTTTCTCTGTCGCCGCAGGGCGAATACTGCCGCACGTGGCTGCCTGAGCTGCTCAAGCTTGACGGGCAGCTGGTGCATGCGCCTTGGGCCGTCGAGGCCAGCCGGCTGGCCGCGGCCGGCTTGCGCCTGGGCGTCAGCTATCCTCTGCCCATCATAAAGCAGCCAGAGTGGGATAAGCACATCAAGAGCGACAAGGTATGCCTTGCTGCCCCCCCCCCCCGTCCGGTCACGTGCGCTGGCGCCCGCCGCTGCGTGGCAGTGTGTCGTTGCCGGCAGGATTCACTCACGGCAATGCGCTGCAGGAAGCATGCAGCTGTTAGCATTGTCTGCCCTTGTACTTTTGTAAGTGCTGCTGCTGCTTGTAATTGGCGCATGACAGAGCACTTGGCGCTAATCCTCCATTCCACCGGCGCTTTTTTCTGTGAGCATGTCATCATTTATTAAAATTGTACTTGCATGTACCATTTATCTACATACCAGCGGCTCTTGTGATTCGAGCATAATAATAATATATTTGTATAGCATAGTGGTGGATGCTGTCTGCAGAGTATCAGAAGTAATGCCGTGATCTCATTTGACTGTGGCATTCTGGCCCTGTGCATGCACCGGCATCTTCTGCGAATTACCATATTCTTGAAACTTGCCAATGCAAGGTAGGAGTGGCATTCTCGTTAGGTATTCGTGCTTGGCTCACTGGGGCACCTGAGATGACCGTTCCTGTCGTGAGTTTTAACTAGCTGAGGCACCTATTCTAGGAGCAGTTGCTCTAGAATGTCTGTCCAAACGTTGCATAGCCATCGCTTGCTGGCTAGCGTACATCAAGCGTTAATGATGGCTTTACTGCAAGCATGTCGTGACAACTTCCTCCTGACCTCAGTCAGCACTTCGTAGGGTCGCCTCTCTCAAGTCCAGTTTTCTTCTGAGCTTCACAGTAACTCTGCTAGGGTAATCCATTTTCTTTTTTCCTGTGCTTTACCCTAGATCCGAAGAAGCTGTTGTCACACACTGTTCAGCTCTCTATCCACTCGGTCTGTAAGTCTGTCTGCCTAAATCTCTGGGCTTGATTTGTCGAAGCTTGTATAGCTGTTGGCGTAATGTCAAACAATGCCTCCCAGGTTCATTGACTAGTCTATCTATTATGGCATGTCCTCTCTAAATGTTGCCTGCAAGTTTAAGTCCAAACTACTGCGTGTGGCGCTGGTGGAGGCACTTTTCAGTGCTACACGCACCATGGGCTTGTTCTTGTGTGGTGTGAGGAGCAAATATCTTACGTAGAGCAGCTTTCAGCACACCACCTTCGTCTCCAGGCAGGACTAGCTCCGAGGCAACCATTTTTTGTTACCACGGTAACGCAAAAAGTGTGGCCATTTTGGCTTGCTGTCGATGCAAATGTGGGTCCAGGCCCAAAATATGAGGCATCATTTCGTAATTCTTTGCATAAGTCCGGGCACTGGCATGCTTGGTTTTGGAAGCTGCTCTTAACTTTAAGTATGTTACTGTTTGACTATCCGATCGCTTTCCTGCAGCGGATACTTGATTTGTCGCATTCACATTCCTCAGTGCCCGGCATGGCTGAAAGAAGGTATGGCGGAGAGGCATCGAGCGCACAGGAGCCGTAACGAGGCGGTTGGAGAGGCACTATAGTGCCAATTCCATCTCGGCCGAGCCACAGGCACGCTGGGACGCTCTTTATTGTGCACTAGCTGTGCCTTAGTGGCACTCTGTGGCTCTCGCACGCGCACACACACACACACCCACCCGTCGGCTTTAACTGCTAATGGCATGGCTGGATTAGGCAATATAGCGGTATGAAGCTCAAATGACGTTAGGAGAAAAAAAGCAAACTCTTGAAGGAGTCCTCAAAACAAGACCCTCTGGGCCTTAAGCCGTAGGCCCTTGACCTGCTGGCTGTAACCACTGAATCCCGGCAGCCGGCGGGATTCAGGATGGATTCGCGATGGAGGAGCACGGTAGACCTTGAGTGCTGGAGGCGAAGCTGCTGGCAGGCCACGCCTGCTGGCAGGCCGCGCCTGCTGGGGCGCTCGTCGTGCAAGCGCTCCCTACGCATTGCAGGCTGCTAAGAGGAAGTCAGCGACAATTGGACCTCGGAAAAGCGCCGTCACCGCTGCTGCTGCTGCAAAGAAGCTCAAAGCATGAGCTGCCACCTGCCTTTTTCAGACTGTTCAGTTACTGTTCAATCGCCTAGCGGCCATATGTGGCTTTTAGGTTGCTTTTTTCCCCTAGGTTTTTGTTAGTGCTTATGTCATGCCGGTCACTGCCGGGGCCCCGTGCGTCCGAGTCGATGGAAGCCTTCTCTCTCCATTCGGGCACCTCTGCCCCTCCCACGTGTTGCACTGAGAGCTGGTGTTCCTCGGCTCCGGCTCCACTGCCCATTGGTCGGCAGCAGGAGGCAAAAGCCAGTGCCTCAGCCCGCCCCCGGCTCCTTCCCTAGCCACGAGCAGGGGCGTATGTGCCGGCATTCGTGCCGTGCTGCCGGTGCTCACGGTCTGTCAGCCCGAGCCGCAGCTGCAGCAGCATAGTCTCTAGCTGCTCTGCACCGGGCGCTTACAGAGCGGCGGAGCTGGCCGAGCGCAGCCGTCCGGACGGGAGCGTGGCCTGGATTTCTACTTCTCCAGGGGACGGCCATGAGGCGACATCGCTGCCGCGCCGACTCAAAGGCTCTAGCACCCTCACACGCGACCTGTCGACCTCGAACGGCGGCAGCTGTGAGCTCGCTTGCTTGCGGCAATGACCTGGTACATCACCGAAGTAGCGGCTGACGGTCTCAGCGTGCCCGTTGTTTGCGTGGCCTCGATCCATGTGCCGGCATTGCGCGCCCCTGCGCTCCTGTTGTGGGCACCGCCCAACTTCTGTCGAGCGAGCCCACCGGAGCGCTTGTTCGTGCGCCTGCATTCAGCGCTGCGTTCGTGTGGGTGGGTGCCTATGATACGGATGATGCCTTCATATAAGTTACTTTTTGTTTTAGCATCAATATTGCATCGTGCTAGTTTACCATTTTGTTTCAGCATCAATGTTGTATCGTGCTAGTCAATAAATTTGCCCAGCTCGACCGAAATCGAGTGTTTGTGAGTGCGAACTGTTGACTGTATCCTGTCTGTTCACGAGTAGGCGATCTCGCAAGCCCTACTGGTGACCTCGGCACTCCTATTATATTCGAAATCTCCTCAGGAGATGCAGGTTCCACCTGAAAGTCGAGATCCTACGGTGCCGATCTTTTGCTCATCGTCCTACCAACTCGGCTTCATAGGGTTGGCGATCGGTCATTAAGGCTCTGGCTCCGGTTGTTGATATGCTGCTTAGCATGCAGGCTACTTATTCGGCTTCAGGCAGGCAGTTTATGATTCCCTTACAGGCACCAGACCACCGGTATATGTACGATCTACCTGAACATGCAGTCGAAGTCGGCCAGTGAATGCTAACCATGCTCTCTGCAGCCCCGATCATTCCAATCAGCTTCCCGGATGCGCGGGACAGCCTCTTAAACTTCGCCTGTTAAATGTCTGATCTCTAAATTTTAAGTGGGCTAGTTATCCTCGACCAGTTTGTCCGTGAGAAGCGAAATGCATTTCTGCTAACCAAGACTTGGATGATATATGCCCTGCACTGGTGGCTGCTTTTCTAGAGACCACCCACCTGGGTTCTGATTCTTTCAGACCATTTGGTCTGACATGATGGGTGGCATGGTCGGTGTCGTTGTTCGTGAATCGCTTAGCTATGAGACCTTCAGTTTTGCTAATGGCCATTGTTTGAATCGGTTGCTATCAGGTCCGTATCCAAGACGGTGCCTGTTACAAGTTATTATTTACCTACCCCCCCCCCTTCTTACTGTCTGTCTCCTGTTGATGGAAGAGTTTTCGGATTGCCGTACTATAATATTCGCGTATGACAGGCCCTATATTGATTGCTGGAGGCGTTAAAACTCACGTCAGCTACCTTGGCAACAGTCAGGATTGCTTATGTATTGACTTCTGGAGAGCTTAGGCTAGGTCTAACACTTAGGCCATGCAACTCAACAGTGGCCATGGTCTGGATCTCGTGATCTTACCTGTTCAACTGGTATAGTTCATGCTGACCATCTCCGGACATTGCTTAATTTCATTTACTGTTCCTGTTCCGTTCTACGTGCAGCGTAGCGTCGAGTTTGTCCAGCGATGCAACTTAAGAAGCGCTGACCCGGAGAAATTTTAGAAATCTGTGAAGCAGGTCTTCTTGATCTGCACCCAGACTTGGCCGACAGCCTCGATGCTCTCATTGATACAGTAAACTCGAAGTTTCAGAGTGCTCGACCACATTACTTCACTGTATTCTGTGCGTAGTCATTGAAATTCTTTTCAATTTAGCAAAAGCCTTCAGAATATTCGCGTGTAGATTGAAGGCTCGAACGTTGCTTTGCCAATGTGTAACAACGACCTAGTCAATTTTAAAGACTTCCTCCAAGTCCACGCACGGAAGTTTAGAAATACCCGGCTTATATTTTCACTCGAACTCTGGATTCTTGCCAATCAGACCCAAAACAAATTTGTTAGAAATAGAATAATGTATTTACCTATTCTGAAAAGCCTCACTGCCTGGATATTAACTCTTCGACTGAAATGTTTGCCACCTCCACGGTAAAAACTGCATGTTTTCGTGCTTCCATAAAGTTCCTTCCGACAAAACCAAGCGTTTAGTCGCAATCTGTGACCTTTCTAAAAACAAAATCTGAGGTTTCTGTATAAGAAATGCTACCTTAATAAGGTTTATCAAAAGAGCTCGTCTCCTGAAGACCCTATACCAGCGGCTCTCAACCTGTGGGTCACGACCCCTTTGGGGTTCGAACAACCCTTTCGCAGGGGTTGCCTAAGACCATAGGAAAACAGGCATTTCGCATTTTGCACACAATAATTTTGTGGTTGGGGGTCGCCAACACATGAGAAACTGTATTAAAGGGTCGCGGCATTAGGAAGGTTGAGGACCACTTCGCTATACCATCGTCTTTGAGGTCTTCACTGGCAAACAAACTTACGTCAGCCATAACTGAGATTTTCAACGCTTCTCTGGAAAAATGAGTTGTACTCAAGCCCTTCAAATCGGTCATTATTAGATCGATACTTTAACAGCCTGATTTAGATTCAGAGGTCCTAGTAAATTATCGTCCAAATTTCCCTTCTTTCTTTTTTGCCAAACATTCTCAAAAAGATTGTCGCTATGCAGCTTGCGGTACAAATTAAAAAAAAAATTTTTTTTAAATCAGAAAAACTTAAGTCGGGATTCAAGCGTCACTACTCCACTGAAACTGCTCTCCTCCGTGTAACCAAAGATATCCTGTGCAGCAACCATGACGGTAATGTCACTCTGCCCTGGCCCTGGTTGATCTAACAGCTGCGTTCGACACTATTGATCACAATATCCTACTCGTACGATCGAGAACAACAACCGATCTGGCAGACAAGGCGCCGACTTGACTCAAATCGTACTAGTCCGAAGGCGTTCAAACCGTGTCGTGTGGCGGTCAGGTCTCCTAGATCGGGAGCTGTCGCGCGTGGTTGCACAAGCTTCCAATCACGGTCCTTTGCTTTCCACCATTTATACCGAGGCTCTGGGAAAAGTGATTCGGGCCCGTGGGATCGGCTTTCGACGATACCCAGCTGTACTTATGTTTTATATGTCGGATCTGCTGCAGCGACCTGAGAAACGGAATGCTTGTCTTGCAGACATTCGATCCTGGATGTCAGCCGATTTTCTTAAACTGAACGACACTAAAACCGCACTCCTACTCTTAAAACACCCCAAGCGAGCAGCTGGACTAGGTGATTTTTCTCTTCTAATTGGCGCTTCTGTTGTGCAACCGTCTCTATGTGCTCGGAATTCACGTCCTCATTGATAGCTGCTTAAATGTTGAAAGTTTCATTGGGAAGACTGCCTCCACAGTTGGCTATCTCGTCCGACGTCTGTCTAAGATTAGAGACTCTACCAAGGTGGCTTGCTAGAAGTTCAACTAGTTACCATGTTCTGTTAGCCGCGATGGCGCACTAGCTAAGGGGGTTGCTGTTCACACCCTCAGTCCCGAGGTTGTGAGTTAGAATTCTTCGGTGGGACTCTTCATTGCCGCTGCAAGCGGTGGCGATAGCCGTAAAGGCTCTTGTATAGCTAAACAAAAGATGCTGTTAAATCAGCTATTATTTTTATTTTTTCCTGTCTAGGCTGGACTACTTAAGGACCGTCTTAGTTCGGCTACCAAGAATGCGATTAACCTGTGCAGCTGGTGATGAATATAGCTGCAAGGCTAGTCAGCAAATCTCGAAGGTTCGGCGATGTGTATCAGTTGCTGAAGGAGCTGCAATTGCTACCGGTTGGTCAACAGATGCTGAGCGAAATTCTTACTCCGACTCACATTGCCCGCCATGACTTGGCTTATTCATACCTAGCTGAACTGCTTCACCGGTTTCAGCCTACCGGTGCTATTAGGTCCTCGATGGACAATAAATTGGCTGTTTCATTTCCTACACCTACAAACCGTTGGCGACAAAAGCTTTTGCTCTGCAGGTATTAGAATGCAGAACTCACTTCCACAGTTCTTAGCCACCGACATCTATGCTCTCCTGCTATCGGCGGTGGCACATTCTCTCCAGCCGTCCTTAGCTGCTACTGCCATGCTGCTATTCACTTCCTCGACTGCCTTCCTGACTGTCTGCTGTGCTCCTCACCTTCTCTTTGCTTCCTGAGATTGGGTCTGCTGTAGGCAACCGTGTTCCTACCTAAAGCCGCTTGGGCTTTGAGTGTGCTACAGAAAAAAACTCCTTCGTGACATTCACTTAGTCTTAGTGGCTTTGCGGAGTTACAGGGATAAAACAAATCTACAAAACGAAATATCATTTGCAGATATAATAGATGGCGGTCAATGATCTCAAATTTTGACCGCTTGTGGCTGGAGAGTTTAGTTGTTGCACAGCAAAACTCGGCCTGGGAACCGTTGTGGACCTCATGACGTTACATTAGCTTTTTTCCCAATGCGCCCATGCACAGTACGCTTACGCATTGCTGCAACCATGGCAAGGCAGGATAAAAGATGAGATGACGTGCGATTAATCATGCAGAGCTGGCGTATTTGCATGAAGTAGCCTAAGCCGATCTCAGGAATGCACAGTTGGCGGTAGTGGGGTGAAAAGGGGTTGGCCAGTTGTTCCATTGAGAGCGGCAAACGAGAAGGGGATTGATTGTTCGCATGACCAATTGCTGCAAGTAAGGCGGGGAGCCGGAGGAGGGGGCTCGTCGAACCGGAGGAGGGGGCTCGTCGAACCGGAGGAGGGGGCTCGTCGAACCGGAGGAGGGGGCTCGTCGAGTCAGAGGAGGGGGCTCGTCGAGTCGGAGGAGGGGGCTCGTCGAACCGGAGGAGGGGGCTCGTCGAACCGGAGGAGGGGGCTCGTCGAACCGGAGGAGGGGACTCGTCGAACCGGAGGAGGGGACTCGTCGAACCGGAGGAGGGGACTGTCGAGCCAGAGGAGGGGGATTGTCGCTGATTGAGCAATAGCCTGCCGCCAGCCGAACTCGTCGCTTGACTCTTAAGCATGCTGTCACCCATCCTTCAGCCGGTGGATTGGCATTACTACTTGCTGCTGCAATTAAGGAAGCAAAGTGGCAAACGCTCAGTGCTTTTCTCTAGCTGTCTTTTGCATCAGTATGTCGGCCGTAGTTACTCGGATCTATCCCGGATCTCTCGGATCGGATCTGTTATCTCGGATCTCGGATCTGATCTGAACACAATTCAATTATAGGACTCCCCCGCGGGCTCGAGAGCGAAATGGCACACATGAATGCGCTTGCTTCTCGCGGGGTGAGCAGGATTTTTTTCTCTAGAGCAATTCGGCCTTGGCTGTCATCCTATGGAAGCGTTGCATGGCAGCAGCCGTTCGAAGCCAGGCTCATTCAGAAGCGCTTGCAACCATTGCGAAGGATTAGATAACCACTCCACCTCAGTCGATGGCAGGGCAACTGTATGGGCTCCCCTTACGGGATGCTACCTCTACGGGATGCTACCTCGTCCTAGACCGAAGGAATGGCTTGCAACTCGGCGCCTAGCGTCATCATCATTATCCCAGCTTGCATCGAACTATTCAACGAATAGAAGCCGATCGCGGGAAGCCAAGTGTCGATGACCAGTCTGAGGTGCACTTTCAGAACTTTAGTTCGCTCTTGACTGCATGGTGGTTTTCTGCACTCCAACTCGAAGCCGGGGCGTCCAGAAGGTTGGCGGCGGCTCCTTCGCAGTCCATCATTAGATAGCGCCCATTTTACCTTGGAGATAGCTCAGGTGCTCCACGCCAGGGTCAGGTCGCCAGCGAAGACCGCTGTCATTGTGCCCTAACCATGAGGAGAGCGGTTCGAAAGAGCTTCGATCAGCGTCGACTCGCAGGAGCAAGAGAAGCTAGCTGATGGAAGTTGAATGAACCTGTCAAGCAGCCTGTTCCAAACTCGGAAAGCCCGCTCTAAATCGCGAAGCCCCGCCTGAAGCTCAGCAGCCATACCTGATGCCTTTGGCCTGGCTTTGCAGTCCCTTCTCGTTTCTCCCTATACATTTTCTTTGAAGCTCGTTGCTTTGATATGCAACCATTTGTTCATTCATAATGTGAGCGGCTAGGTGAGCAGCTAGCGCTAGCACAGGTCTCAGCAAACTGAACTCTATCAGCGGGCGAGAGCATTTCATCGGATACTGATGCCATCCATCTGCGTCGAAGTAGCCGTCACCTACGAGACAGGCATTAGGGCAGCTCACCTTACCGTATGCATCCTCCTTAACAGTAAATACAAATGTGTAGCCTTTGACCAAGAGTCCTCGCTGCATTGCTGACATTGACTTGAGTCAGAAGAGCTGGTGGTACGAAATCTGGCCCGATATGGAAGCAGTTTGGATAGGTAGGCCAAGGTTCGGATAGGTATGATTCGGATAAGTAGAGCCAAAGAATGGCGGAACGTAAAATCGAGGGGCGCAACCTCGAAGTAGACCCGTCGCTTGATGGAAAGCCGGTGCAGGTCGGCGAGAAGTGGTAAAAATAATAATAACACACTCGATAAAGCGCCCTCAGAGAGCTCAATCTCTTTTTAGGTGCTTTACATTTCCTGCAGAGGAAACACGATCGAATGGCGAGTGGTATCGTGCTTGATAAACAACATAAATAACACGGTTAGGGTGACATGAACAGGGTCAGCTTGCAAGTGTGGTTGGTGGCAGAATGCAAGAGTGTCAGTATGCATAAGCACATACAGGACGAATCACAGGGACCCACTAAATGCTGTCATAAATAGGTGCGCTTTTTAATTTGTTTAATGTGGTCAAGTCAGAAGATGTCGTGACGCAAGTCTGGAGTGAGTTCCCGGCTTTGGGAGCATACTAACTTAAAGCATAAGAACTTAAAAACACACCTATTTAGGACAGCATTTAGTGGGTCCCTGCGATTAGTCCTTCATATGCTTATGCGTGCTGACACTGTGCATGCTGCCACTAACCACATTTGCATGCTGACCCTGTGCATGTCACCCCTAACCATGTTACTCATTTTGTTTGTTTATCAAGCATGATATTACTCACCATTCAATTGCATTTCCCTTTGCAGCAAATGTAAGGCGCCTAGAGAGAGATTGAGTTCTCTGAGGGTGCTTTATCAAGTGCATTATTATTATTATTATTACGAACTAAAGGTATGGTCTCCAAAGGATTTGAGGTTTGTAGATTGTGGCAGCTGTGCCGTTCAAGATAGACAAGCCTGGCTGGCTACAGAGTTTTGCGCCAAATAGAAGCGCCTTATTTCGCAGGCCGGAAGACCTGCAAGCAGTGAGCTATAGAAGCTGAGACAGGAGGTCACAAATGCATGGGCCGCCTAGGGTGCGCCTACCCTTTCTAAGCTGGCCCCAATTTTGAAATGTTACATAGCCGAACAGACTTGACTGTGGAGCTGATTTGGTGGTCTAGCGAGAGGTCACTTTGGAGCTATCATATCACCATATTATCCGCGGGTAATGCTATAGGAGATATTATGGCCGAGCCCATTTTGAGAGATCGGTTCCCACTTTCTGAATAACTGTCGGTATGCCCATAACTGGTGAGTTGGTTTTACCAACATTCAATGAAAAAAAATTGCTGCCTTTCAAGTTCGAATGTTAGCAATGCATGCATGCATGGAGAATGCAAGTTAAGTGAGAGAGAGAGAGAGAGAGAGAGAGAGAGAGAGAGAGAGAGAGAGAGAGAGAGAGAGAGAGATGGTGGGGGATTTTGACGCGCTGGAAGGCGGGAAGTGTCAATGCCCGCATGTCAATGAAGGCGAGGCAACACTAGGCAAAACTAAACCAGGATAACCTAAGAAAGCCTTTATATTCTAGCCTTTCTGAATTGCCAAGAGAGCTTTAAACTGCGCTCGGATACTTTGCGCTTGTCATTCGCTGCGGCGTTCACACATGAAACGCCGGCCAACGCACGAAGCGGCGAAACTACGCCTGTCGGCGCAGGTCGTGCGTTTCCGGCCGATCGCTACCGCTGCAGCGAACAAATGCGCTTGCTATTCTCGTTCGATTGAGTCTCAATGCGGCTACCTCGCCCGAAGTGGGCACTCTGGCGCGTCTCATTGCGACGTCAACTGCCCACCGCCTCGCCTTCTGCGTCCTATAGCAGTCGTATGTCTGTCCACCCCTTCCCGGCGGCGAATTGATGAGAGCGATTTATGCACAGACTGCACCGCTAGCCCGGCGAGCATCCCCAAATAGAGCGACCTTGATGAAGGGCAGTCCGCCGTTCGCTGGGCTGTAGCCAGGTGCGCCATTTAGTAACGCGTACCACGACCCCAGCGCGAACGCAGATGGGCGCGTTAGCTGCGCTGCCTGCGTCTGTGATGGCGAGCCATTTCGACGTGTCGCGGCTCGTCCACGCTGCGCGCCGGCGATCGCATACCTACGCGTCCGTGTCTATGTCTAGAAATGTGCGCTCCGCTATTTCGCCTAGTAGCCCTGGGAGCAAGCATGAAGGGAGATTACTCCGTCCTACGTCAGCGAAGCAATCTGACTAGTCTAAGTGCATCATGTACGTACGTGCGCACTCGCACGCGTGCCCCAGCCCCGACATAAACGCACAAACTCGGGTATGCACCCGCTGTGTGTACGCGTACGAAGGCACACACACAGACACACACGCACGCAAACGCACGCGCGCATACGCACACACACACACACACACATATATATATATATATATATATATAAGCGTATGCCTGTGAAAAACACGAGAAACTTCCCTAAACCCGGGATGCAAAGTGCTCGAATCCTACCTTCAGTCTCTTCCTGCATTTGACCTTTTCGTAAATGGAGCAATCGCTGAGCTTGGACAGAAGCGAGGAGCTTCTTTGGCCTCATCCTGTAGTGGAGTTTGTCTCACGCGACACTTCCGTGGAGTTTCGGCAGCCGAGCGGCGGCGGCGCCGAGTGGTTTGCTTTGGGGCTTGCTTTTCTCTTCGCTGCCTGCGATAGCTATGCTCGTATTCTACCCGCTTCTCTCCTTTTACAAATTCATTGCCGTGAAAACTCGCCGGTCCGCAGTAGCGGGCGGAAAACGCTGATTTAATATGGAATATGGAAATTAGCCCGCACTCAGAAAATCGTGGAAAACTCTATAACTTTGCTTTGGAAGGAGGGCTTATGGGAGTGTCCGCTGACCCAGCCAGTGAGCCCGCTCCACCGACTGCCAAGCTAAGAGTTCCTAGTTATTGGAGCAAAATCTGTGTAGAAGGAAAATGAAACCTATTTACAAATTTTATTTTAATATTTTCGTATAAAACGAAAATTAATCCAATTTTAGGAAATGTACTCGTCAGTGCCGGGTAGCGAATCAGCATTGATTGGCGTGTACGAAGCGTACCGACGCGCTGACGATTTTTAAATTCATAATAACTATTTAGTAATCCCCCGAGGAATCACACGCAGAATCTATTTATGGTCGCAGCAAAGCATGTTCGTACGAGACTGCGTGCTGCAGCTACATATGCAAATTAGAAAATTATCTCTCCCTTTTTAGACATTTTTAAACGACAACCGTCGTGGCTGTACAGTCGTAGTAGTACTATAAAGATCACACAAAGGGCACAATATGAGCATGACATCAGTGATTGCACGTACTAATTAATTAACCTACTTTTATGTTGGGTCAGCTATACTGCGACACCTTCGACTCCAGCGGAAGTCGCCGCAGGAGAGCAGCGGACCCATTCATGGACATCCATATTCTCCCGGGCTAGGATTGGTCACGGTCACTAGCTCCCACACGCCCTCTGGCGTTTCGTAATAAACGGATGCGTTGTCTATTCGGTCTACCGGCGTATGCGACTGCTCACATGTCTTGGCAGGTATAATCCAAGCTTGTCACCTGCTTTGATGATATGTTCGGTTCATATGGGTTGTAATTCCGGAGCTGCTAATAACGTTCAAGCTTGTGATAATCTGTAAGATTTGGCATTCCAACGTTTTAGTTTCGGCTGTGCAATGCTGAGTGTCTTCCTTTTTTCTTTTTCTCATATCTTGAATTAAGATATTCTTCGTGATTTGCGCACGTTCTGAATATGTGACTGAATTCACCCGTCCACAATGGCGGCATTGGTAGCCCTATAAAGCTCTTCGGACGTATTGAAGTATACAGTCTTTTGAAGCTCCCAGAGCTCTTACTGCCTTTAGCTCAGTGATCTTCAAAGGACTAACTAGTTTAATAAATAGATTTCTCTCTTGCAATTACCATTTAAGGGACGCAAGTGACTCAGTCTTTGACTTCCTTCTTACGTGACTCATTTATCGGACGTACATAAAGCGCATTCAAGTTATCGAGGCCGATACGGGTACGTACCTGTGCGTGCGCGCGCGCGCGTGCACCGATACACGCACACGCGCGCGTACGCAAGCGCTCGCGCCCTCGCACTTGCGTGCATACGCCCAGCCCTGCGAAATGTTGGGAGGGAGGCGGAGAAGGCTCGCTATCGCTACGCTGTCGGCACTTCGCGTCGTTTACTCGCAGCGGCCAACGTGGCCAGCTCGTGAGCTATTGCACGACTGCTATCGTCGAGGGGTCTCTAGGTGAACGGCGGAATACTGATACGCGCGATTACGGCACTGCCACCAACTCAACGCTAGACGTAGCAGTGCCGTCGGCCGCCTTCATGTAGCGCTAGACGCCTCAGCGGGACGTCTCGGCTCTCTAGAAAGAGAGGAAATAGGCTTTCCCCTCCTCGGGAGTTGAACCCGTGATCTCTGACACCAGATGCGCGAGCCATTCTAACTCACCTGTGTTGACAGTCGATAAGGAGGAGAGGAGTGGTTTCTTGCGAATCGAGTGACGTCTTCTCAGGCTCTTTCAGCGGGAAGCTCGGCGGCTCGCTCTCCGTAGCTCGACGTAGCTCTCGTGCTTCCTCGTGGCAGGAGGTCGCTTTAGCCGAGGTCAGCAAGTCTCTCGCCATGAAGCTCATTTGCTGCAAACTTTCCCTGCTCTACATCTATGTCTACTGCTCGCCCTCCTTCTCGATCAACGGCGGCGGCTCCTATGGTTTCGTGTTTGTTCAGTCTTACCGCTGGTTGGGCCAAGAAGTAGAACAACGCTCAGTTTCTCAGTCTTCGTGTAGTAATCCATTATGTCTTGAAACGCACTCACTGTCGGTGACGTATGTACCAAAGACTGAGGATGTAAATGCGGCTTTTCTAAGAAGACTACGAGCCCTCCAGATGCTAAACTTGCTGTTCTGCTATTGAGGTGCCTAGATGCACTGCAGTCCACCATAACTGGCGTAATAAGTATGTGCCCAGCCTCAGGTTCAGTCCCAGCGCTTTTCAAGAAGCAGCTGTCAGTAAACTCATTCAGAACTCTGTACCGGCAAAATTTAGTCGTGCTTTGATTAGGATACCACATTCATATTACCTCCATTCGCGACAACCCATATAGGGTTCGGTAACTTTTAATGCAGAGGTCCACCTTCACGTGCAATAAGACGCCTGCAGATGGAGCAAAGATCGGCAGCTGGCTCTCCTGTCTCGAGCGCCCAAACCTCCGCTCCTCTTTTGCATGCACCGGCTCCCAATCAAGCACCACATTGGCTTAGTTCCCATGTCACTCACTTTCAGGCTCCTTCCTATGCACTTCCTTCCTTTTATCTAATCTGAGCGAGATAGTTGGTGAGCCGTGATGGCTTACTAGGTAAGGTGGTTTCGTCTGTTTTAGGTTCGAATCCTGCGGTGGGCGATCCTTTATTGCCGCTGCGAGTGGTGGCGATAGCCATACAAGTTCTACTGCCGCTATACAAAAGAGGCTGTTAAATCAGCTGGAATTCTTTTAGATGGGAGCGTCTCTATATGCACACTCTTTGAAAGCATAAGCTCTTCATGTGCATGAACACTTTTTAAAACCTACCTTTCAGGCGTGAGTAATGCATAACTTCCCGTGACGATTGAAAGCAAAGCTTTTTGTAACTGCATACAAGCATAACGTGTATGCTTCAGTGGTGTTTTTACATTTTTCCTCTAAAGAACAAAGAAGAGAACAGCGTCTTATTCATGCAAAAATAAGACGTTCGTCCAGTGCTTTATAAAAACTCTGTTTTAGGCACTTACATATACTATAAAGAAAGAATTTCAATTTGTAATGTAATGTAATGTAATGTATCTCCGTCTGTAACTCCACAAAGTCATAAAGACCATGAGGGTGTTACGCAGGAGAGTTTTGTATAGCACACTCACAGCCCAAGCGGCTTTCGGTACATATTCGGTAGCCAACAGACTTCGTCTCATGAAACAAAGAGAAAGTGGGAAGCATAGCAGAGTCAGGAGAGCAGTTGAGGTAGTGAGTAGCATGGAAGTAGCAGCTCAGGACCGCTGATAAGGATGAGCCATAGTCGGCAGTAGTAAAGTAGTTGTCGTTTCGTATGAATTGTGGAAGCGAGTTCCACAGCATAGGACCTGCAGAGCTAAAGCTTCTGTCGCCAACGGTCTTTAAGTGGAAGAATGAAACAGCTAATTTATTGTCCACACAGGACCTGAGGGCGCGAATAGGCTGAAACTGGTGCAGCAGTTCAGCTAGGTACGAAGGAGCCAAGCCGTGGCGGGCCTTATGGGTCAGAGTAAGAACCTTGCTCTGAATGGGTTGGTCAACCGGCATCCATCTTAGCTCTTTTAGCAAAGGAGGCACGTACTCAAACTTCTGGGACTTGAAGACTAGCCTTGCAGCCATATTCATAGTCAGCTGCAGTGGCCTAGTCGCTTTTTTTGGTAGCCCAGCCAATAGGGAATTGCAATAATCAAGCCGAGACAGAACTAAGGAGCTAGTTAAATTTTTTGCAAGCCACTGTGGAAGACAGCTCCTAATCTTGGATAGGGACCGGACGTGATGGCTAGCTGTAGAAGCAGTCTTCTGAATGAAGCTTTTAAAATTGAGGCAGTTGTCGAAAACACATAAATTTCGAGCACGTGATGGTCGCACAACAGCATCACCTATTAGAACAGCAAAGCCTTTTAATCCAGCCACACGCTTAGGGTGTGCTATGAGCAGTAGTTCGGTTTTATCTTCATTTAATTTCAGGAAGTTTTCCGACATCCAGGATCGAATATCGGCAAGGCAAGCATTCAATTTTTCAGTTGCTGCAGCATATTCCAACGGTTTGAATGACAAATACAACTGAGTATCGTCAGCATAGAAGTGATATCCTATTCCATGCCTTAATCACTTTTCCCAGAGGTTGTGTATAAATAGAGAACAGCAAGGGACCAAGTACAGACCCTTGAGGGACTCCACAGGTGACCCGTCTCGTGTGTGAAACCTGACCCCCTTACGACACGGATTGAACACGATCAGACAAGTACGATTTAAACCACGCCAGTGCTTCGTCTACCAGACCGATCGTTGTTCTCAATCGTTCAAGCAGAACCTCGTGATCAATGGTGTCGAAGGCAGCTTACAGATCTAGCAGAGCTAGGGCAGCGACATTCCGTCGTCGTTGCCACGTAGAATGTCATTGTTAACACGGAGGAGAGCAGTTTCAGTGGAGTACTGCCTCTTGAATCCTGATTGAAATGTTTCTGACATTTCATTCTTTTCAATATGATCAGCCAGTAACAATTTTTCAAGAATCTTTGACAAGAAAGGAAGAAGGGAAACAGGACGATAGTTTGCAAGGACCTCTGTGTTTAATCCAGGCTTTTTAAGTATGGGTCTAACGATTGCCGATTTGAAGGACTTGGGGACGACCCCTTTTCCCAGAGAAGCACTAAAAATCTTGGTTATGGCAGGGCTAAGTTGGACTGCCAGTGAAGACCACAGAGATGAAGGTATAGGGTCTTCAGGAGACGAACTCTTTTTGCTTGACCTTATTAGAGTAGCCACATCGCATGCAGAAACCTCGGAGGACCTTGTAAGGAAGGTCACAGGTTGTGGAACCGCGATTGCTTTCGTCGGAGGGGGGGCTTAATAGAGGCACGAATGTGCAAAATTGTTTAGTAAATAATGGTGCCGACTGGTAGGAATTTAGCCTTCGGATGAAAAAAAGAAACCCTCGGTTTTTTTAAGCTTTCGGGTGTAAACTCGAAGGAAGTCTTTGTAATTGACTAGATCTGCATCAGACCCCGATTCCTTGAAACGACGTTCAAGCCTGTGCTTAACCCGGCGCATCTTTAGGGGTTTTTTGTAAATTGAAAGGAATCCACGACTTTGAACACAGAGAATGAACGGAAGCACACTTGTCAAGAGCACTCCAGAGTGTCATGTTCATCGCATCAGTGAGGGTATCGAGGCTGCCGGTCGAGCCTGGATGCAGATCAAGAAGACCTACATCACAAACCGATTTAAAAAACTTGTCTATGTCAATGCTTTGTAAGTTACGTCGTTTGAAAAGTTTGACATTACCCTGTACGTACAAGGGAGCAGGAACAGTAAACGAGACCGAACAATGATCCGATAGGGTCAGTAGGCACACCATAAGGTCAGTGGGGAGGACATCCCTAGTGATCACGAGATCTAGAATATGGCCACCGACGTGCGTGGTATGATTAACCTGTTGGATCAAACCAAAATTCTCCAGGAAGTCAAGAAATGAATGGACCTGGCTGTTGCTAGGGTTGTCAACGTGAATATCGAAGTCTCCTACAATCAGTAACGACCTGTCACACACAAGTATTTTAGCGAGGAACTCTGAAAACTCCTCTATAAACAAGTTTAGACAGTCAGAAGGAGGCCGGTATATCACAACAGTGAGAGGCATTGTTTTTTATGAAGACCTAATTGCAACCGATTCAAACGATGGCCCATGCGAGAAACTGCGCATCTTATAGCCAAACGATTCACGAACTACAATTGCAACCCCGCCACCAACCTTGTCAGAGCGCATGGACTGATAGAATGAGAACCCGGGTGGAGTGGTCTCGGAAATACAGCTACTGGAACAAGGAGTCGTCCAGGTTTTGGTAAGCAGAAATGGATCTAGCTTCTCCTGGACCACCTGGTCGCGAAAAAGTAACCCCTTGGTTTTTAGCGAGCAGACATTTAGTAGGCGGAATTTAATAGGCTGTCCATCAACTGGGCGACGGCAATGAAGTGGCCTGTATTCACGTCGGCGTGTAGCCGGCCCGGCGGACGCGGGCCCTTCGAATTTGAATTGGACCTTAGTAACGGCCGCCGGTCAACGTTTCACAACGTGCTGGGCCATGGTGGGTGGGCTACTATCGCAACGCGTACTATTCAGTGCTTTAAACTTACGGGTCGTTGGTTTGATAGCCGAGCTGTTGATAGGGCGAACGCAGGATGCAGGAAGGCTCTCATTGACCCGCTGAAGAAGGCCCGCCGGTAGGTATTGACTAATGGCGACATCGCACCTTATGCTAAGCAGGTCCTGATTTGTGTAGCATATCCGAGGACAGCTCATGAATAGTCACAGCGAAGATAGCAGCGGAATACCCGAATGTATCACGGAGAAATCAGGATAATAGATGAGTGATAACATATACAGCTTAAGCAAGCGAAAGCACAGAAGAGAAAATTCACGAGAGCCCAGCAAATACTGTGGGAAACAGGGACACGTTTTTCTTTACAAATTCTGCCAGGTGAGGGGAAGTCTTGATGTCAGGGAGGAGTGAGTTTAAGGTTTAGGTAGCATACTAACGAAAGGCGCAGTCCCCAAAGAAGTTACAGAAGTCAAGACGACGTCACAAATGCATGGACAAACTTGGATGTGATACCTCTGTTTAAGCAGGCCCACATTTTCGCAACGATACCTAGATAAAACTCGGCAGACTTAGCAATCGAAATAGTGCTGCTGGGTCTGTTAGTGAAAGATTTGAGACAGGACACCCAGACTTCGGGTTGATACTATAGTATCAACGCGAATATCATAGCCGAGCCCATTTTGAGGGTTAGGTTTTCCAATTTCAGTGTGTCGCTAGGTTTGATTGTAGGTATTAGCTTGCGTTGCTCTTACACATGCCAACTTTATGCTGCACTCTAATAATGTCTCGCTTCCATATTTGATAGGATTCTGACAGCAGCAGTCGTGGGAAGCCCTACTTTGGCGGTCGCGTAATTTGAAACCCCAGCCAGAAGCTATTTGCCCCACAGACCCAAGGTCACCGCCAGGGCTTGGCAGAGCTCGATAAATTCCGCTTCTACCGTTTGCACTTTGTTCTACTGTTGCACTCCGTTTAAGAAACTGTGTGCCCTCCAGTCTCAGTAGTGAATTATGGTAGTTATGCAACTTGCTGTCCACACAAAATGCTTCGACCTCCAGCCTTCGCTGGTTGGCTAAGCAGGCTTTCTGCCCAGCTCGCTCCTGTTCCATTCGCTCTCTGCAGCTGACTCGGTGCTGCTGGGAGCGAAGTGAAAGAGTGCCGCCCGCCAATTTTCTTCACGAATTCTCAATTGCCGATGCATCAGAGAGGATGCACTCAAATTAACGCCGCAGTAGACGCCGAGCGTGGTGGCGCTTCTCTCCGAAACGTTCGATGACGTCGGTCGGCAAGCAAGAGTCGCAAGGGCCCGCTGCCGCTCCCACGCATCGTCGGCACTGCACGTCAGCGGTGACAAACAAACAAAATAATGAAGTATAGCTTCTCAGCGGGGGATCGCTGCGGCGATGGAGTTGGCTGAAAAGTCCAATTCTCGTTGTTTTCACTCGCATCATCGATCAGGTCATCAAAGTTACGTGGAAAACATGGCGTTCGATTCTGAATCGTTTATTCGCCAACGCGGAAGTGAGGAGAGGTAAAAAAAAATCCGGCCTATGGCAAGCAGAAGTGAGAAGCGTCCGCTGTGGCCCTAGCGTCTGGATGGAGAATGCCCTTTGCTCGCAACAGGAGAGGCGGATGTGGCGGTTGGACGCGGCTTCTGTACTGGGCTGACATCGTAGATGGGCGAGCAATTAAGTTGGGCTGCCAGTGGTGGCCACAATTACAGGTTTAGGTCTCAACCACGGAGGTCATCCGGTGAGCCTATGAAGATGAGGATAATAGGTCCACTTCTTTTAACATGTGCGTCATTCCTCTTGCAGACATAATGCATACAATGCACAGAGTACCCTGTCATTCCTAACTAAAGGATACATTCACAGAGTTAATAATAAGAATTGCTATACTAAGACATTTATTTGTATTGAGCTCCAGGGAACTAAGTCTCTTTCCAGGCAATTCGTGTATTCTAGAGAGAAGCATATCAATCGGGTTAGTGATCGTTTGTGCAGTAAGCATAAGCACACATAGGGCAATTCACACGGATCGAGCAAATGCTCTGAAGAACAAGTGAGGTTTTAAGTTCTTAATTAATTGTCGTTGCGTCAGAAATTTTGCCACCTCAGTTGGGAGAGAGTTCCAGGTTTCGAAAGCAAACGTGCTGAAGGCATGGTTCCCGGCGAATTTTAGGCCGAATAGAGGCTTCGATAAACGTATTGAGTCAGCAGAGCGGGTGATATGATGCGAAGCCCGTTGTTGGGTTGAAGTAAAGGGATGTCTCGATGTAATCGGTCGTGAGCACTAGGCTTTGGAAGCACAGGCATGGAACAGGCATGAAATTCAAAGGATTTTAGGTTCGTAAGAGGGGCAGCCAAACTATCAGATTTATAGGAGCCGGGTAGCACGAAGGAGAGCCTTATTAAGAAGTATTTCTGATAGGTAGGCGGGAGCGAGAGAACGAAGAGACTTAAAAATCAGTGACAGGACCTTGAAATGGATAGGCAGCTTGATGATGGGGACCCGGTGCAGGTCGGCGAGAAGCGGTGCGGTGTGGCAATTGCGTTGCTGACGGCAGGTCAGCTAAGTCTCCGATAGCCTGTACGACTGAGGTCGTGGGCTCGAGCCCTGCGGCATATGTGAAGCGCCTGGATTGAGATTCAGTTCTCTTAGGGTGCTCTATGCATGAATTATTTTGTTTTATTTATTTCAATTCAACAGCCTCATTTGTATAGCGGCAGGAAAGCCATGCCGGCTATCGTCACCGCTTGCAGTGGGCAATGTAGAATCCCACTGCACACCTCAAACCTACGACCTACGACCTACGGGTCGTGAAGGGCGAGCAGCTCATCTCTGGGCTAAGATTCAGGTGCGAAGAATTGAGTCTCTGAATTATTGTACTGAGATATGACCTAAACCAGTCCAATGCAGCTCAAGCGTTGACCAGACGAGATATACAATCGCTCCAAGAGGACTTGGCGACATAAGACATTGCCTAGAGATTCAGCAGAAGTAGGAAAGAGACTCTAGTAAGGTCTGCATTGCTGGCAGAAAGTTGTTAACCACTCAGCAACAGCGCTCAACCGGCACTTTGATTCTTTCCAGTTTTCACTGCCCCTCGACACCTCTCAACTTGCTCACTCATTTACATTTGCACTTGGCAGTCAGATCACTTTCTATTATTGAAAGACGATAAGACCGAGCTAAGTGTTCTAACCAAGCCTGATTTCACTAAGAATCCGGAAAGCCTAACACTGAACGTTAGCCCTGCCAGCAGATCCCTCTGTAGCCACTGCATTGATCCCGTTAGTCCTGCTCCAAATTAACCTTTCCCTAGATCGCCAAGTCAGGTCCGTCATCGAGTCGGTGAATTTTCGGCAACGTAAAATTGCATAGAGTCATAAGGATAGCTTTTTTAATAGCTAATTCAATAGCTCGCTTTTATAAGGATACGGCAGCCACCGTGGTCTATGCGACCGAGATGTCAGGTCTCTGAACTTCAGTGCTTCGTTACCTGCCGCGCAGCGGAGTGAGTGTCAAAAGATTTCTGGCCGATAGGTGACGATCGCGACCCCCCCCCGCCCGGTAAGGCCGCGCGATCCGACGGCACCGCCTTAGCTGGGTGGCTGGAGAAGCAGTGGCGGCTCGAGGGCCGATGCCGGGCCGTGTTTGCTCAAGGAAGCGGGTACTGTCGTTTCCTCGTTTGGCAACCGAGCCTGCTTACATAAGCGTGCCGTTAAAATTGCAGGGCTTGTTTGCCGTCACCAGCATTTTTTACGGTAGGACGCGCAATAATGACCGCCTGCATGGCTCCGACCGAGCCGCGACCGGCTGGCCAGCGGTGGCGCCACAGCGCAGCAGCCAGCGTATGGGCGGCGCCGTCCTTCATCTCGTAGCGGACGAGGGCGAGGCAGCGGTCGTCTGCTCGTTTGCGCGTCGTCTGCTCGTTTGCCCGTCGTCTGCTCGTTTGCCCGTCGTCTGCTCGTTTGCCCGTCGTCAGCGCCATCGATACGGTGTCGCTGGCTCCTTTGCCGGGCATGAGGAGGAGAGCGGGCGCGGATCCGCCCCATATCTAGCCGCCGCCGCAGCCGCCCCGGTGCCCCATGCGTTTGACCTCTGACACCGAACCTAATAGGCGCTCTCGGGCCGCGCGCACTCCCTGTAGCCCGATCCGATCGTAGTGCAGCCGGAGGCTTCCCTGGCGGCCGAGCGAGTTATGCCGGTACTATTCGTTCGGTAGCGTCGTTAATTACGCTCAGTCGCCGGTCGGCCGTAAGCTTGCAAGTGCTAATTGTCGCCAGGAGCTTCGAGTCTTCAGACCCTCGAACCGAAGTGAGCGCATTTTCGAGCGGCGCTCGCCGAGCGCCCCAGACCGACACGCGGTCGGCGGGCGGCGGCCGTAGGAGCCAGCCTCGGACTGCCGCTCACTTACACAGCGCCGATATCGGATCGGCTGCCGCCGCCGCGATCGCTCGACGGCATCCGAGCTGTTTGGCGGCGGCAGCATGCCCGGGCGATCGACCACATCGCTCTGCGTGCCCTAGCTCAGACAGGTGAGCCGTCAGTGCCGGCACCGAGCCACCAAACTAGCCAGCTCAGCGACGCGCGCACCAGCCAGCTCAACGACTCGCGCTCCCGGGCAGCTGCAGCGGACGCTAATGCGTCTAGCCGCCGCCCCTCCCCCGTGCCACCAAGCGCCCAAGTGTGGAGCCTACTCGTAGGTGAGCCTTCGCTTTTTCGCGCTTCGGCAGCTGCTGCTGTGTCGCATCGGCGAAGCGGCGGCGCAGCGTCTGTGCGAGCTGGCGCTCGGAGAGTGCTGCGGCGTCCGAGAGTCTCTTCGCGCGCGCGCCGAGTAAGAGCTCGCACGACGCATCCCGATTCTCCGATCGTAGGGATTTACCGATTGCAACCCTGCCGCCGCCGCCACGACCGCTCACGCCACGTTCCCGGCGGCCGGTAGCTTGGATGGTAATGGGGGGGGGGAAGATGGGAATGGCTTCTGGCCACGCTCAATTACCTGGCGCTACCGGACGATACCCTCTTGTAAGAGCGAACGTAGCTCGACGGAGCTAGCTTCGGTGGGACAGGTGTGCACCTTTCCTAAGCTGCGGCTCAACCCCATCGGTGCTCGAGCAGAGGGGGGCGGTGGTTTGGGTCGTGCAACCTCAGGTGCCGCTGCCCCCCCCCATCGGGGCGTTGAAGCCGATAGTGGAAATCTAGATGAAAGCATTTAGTGGAATCCGCAAGTACGTAAATCCAGGGGAACTAAATCGCACAGCCACTGTGTCTGTCAAAAAGCTCCTTCTTTGAGTGGTAGTTTCTGTTTTCGGCTGCTTTACTTAAGGCCGTAGTGATGAAAAAAGCATACTCATGTTGCCAAGAAATGACTCTAGGAAATGAAATGCCTGGAAGCCATGGAAGAAAGGGGCGATCGGGACCGCAACGCCAGGTGCCGGTGGCCAAGACTGGGAGCTCGGCATCTGCTGCTGGCTCCCCCTTGACATCGTGCATTCCGTTGCATTCTGCAGATCGACCGATGCGTATGCTGCTGCACTCAATTTTAACAACTCGCGCCCAATGAGGCTGCTTGTACCCCGACGCCCGGAACCGAAACTTCTTCTCTAGTTGTGCATCGCGTCGTGCTGCTTTTTGGCTGCGTACTAGCTCGTATCGTAACTCCACCACACTTATCGCCCACTCTGTCTTGGCTACTTGTTGCGTATGCAGTCGGCCACGTAGTTGTGCACTGAAGCCATTCGGACTTGTAATTCGCTACAGGACTCTGCCTTCTGTGTCTCGGGCACATGGTCGCTCGAGACGCATCCTGGCGTAGTACATTTGGATGCATACACAATATTCGGGTTTTCCCTTATGGCGTTCGTATACTGACACGGTCTGCCATGCCTGAAGTAGTCTTCCGGCAAGACTTACCGGCTGGCGTGTCCTCACTAGTCTGCTCGCATGTCCTCACTTGCTCACTCTTTCTGTCTATTCTTTTTACTCCAGTAGCTGCTACTTCCACGCTATTCACTACCTCAACTGCTCTCCTGATTCTGCTATGCTTCCCACCTTCTCTTTGTTTCGTGAGATGAAGTCTGTTGGCTACCGAATGCGTACCGAAAGCCGCTTAGGCTGTGAGTGCGAAATACGAAACTCGTCTGGGGAACACCCGCATAGTCTTTCTGGCTTTGTGGAGTTACAGACGGAGATACATTATATTACATAACGTTCTGTCCGAAGACACACCAGAACGTGGACTGCTGGAGCTAAAAGCTGTAGAAAGCTGGGCAGCCCAGCACTTTTTGTCTCAAAATAGGCCAGAACATACACTGGTAGGACAAAAATCAGGAGAATGCTCTGCAGCCCAATCCCTGTTTAGCATTCGAGTCTACTGCCCTTGTGGGGCAGGGCGAGTAGGAAGCGAGGGAACTCTGGGTAAACGGGAGGCACAGCTGCTAACCTTCCACGAAAGCACGACTGTGTGCGTGTCATCTAGCCTCCTGATGAACTGCCGCTAGTTACCGTCAAGGATCATTTCGTCCATGGTCATGGCTACGGGTTATAAAGGTACACTTGGAAATCCCCACACCTCGAGTTCCCAAGTTTCAGCTTTATGATCTGCAAACTATTGTAGCTCTGTGGTCACAGAAGGACGAAAGAGCTTTATCGGACTAACAAACGTTGGAAGTTTCTGCATGATGAGCTGTGGGGAGTGAAACGCTGGGTAACCTTCAAAGTTGTAGAAGCAGTAGGACACAGTGCGGGAGGCCAAGGACACTAGCCATCCTAACAGCATGGGTCGCTGCTCGTGTGTCTGCCAAGGACACGAGGCTACCTTGCGAAATGCATCTCTTTCAGTTCTCTTAGTGGGGCGATACATATTATATCTGTGGTGGCACTACCCCATTCGGGCAAGCTCTTCTTAACCGGGGTGGCAAGGCAGCAACTGGATGAGATTCACATTCGCAGAGCTGAACATGTTCTTGGATGACCAACAGTGACACCAAGCTTGTACAAATCCGTTCTTGAGTGAGCACACAGGGATTGTTTGGTGAGCACCAGTGTTTTCTCACGTGAGCCTAGCGATAGAGCATTAATCGGCACATATACGAGTTTCTGATATCGGCTCATATAACAATGTCTTGCTCGGATCTGCCTCCCCGAGTTTTAATGCAGCAATTGCAGATGCGATGCCATGCCAGCACACTGCTGCTCCATTTTTCTTACAGAACCAGCAGTTAGGGCAGCGATCTTGAGGGGCCGTGCTAGTTCTAGCCAATACCTCCCACCTGACATGGCCTTTAAAGGAACTTTTTAGCTTGTCGTCTGCCCTTGGCTGGCCATGCCAAAGGCCCCCAGTAAATGATAAATGAGAGCCAGCAGAAAGCACACTGCCTGTGGCATCTTCCAATAGGTTGAATCTAATAGCTGCCGAGAGACAGAGACAGAGAGACAGAGACAGAGAGACAGAGCAAGACAGCAGGAGACACACACACGGAGAGAGAGAGAGCGAGAGAGACAGCAGAGAGACAGAGAGAGGAGAGAGAGAGAGCGAGAGAGACAGCAGAGAGACAGAGAGAGGAGAGAGAGAGAGAGAGAGAGCGAGAGAGAGAGAGAGAGAGAGAGAGAGAGAGAGAGAGAGAGAGAGAGAGAGAGAGAGAGAGAGATGTGCTGGCTGTGATTGATTGGCCAGCTGTAGCTTTGAGTTACCTGCCACCGGTTCAACAGGCTTGAGGCCCGTCCGAGCTACAAGAGACACTTCAAGGAACGATTGATTTGCCTGAGCTCTTGCAGGTGAAGATTTCACTTCAACCCTTCCTTTCCGGTGCCCTGAGTACTGCATAAGGGCTGGCTTCCCTGGGTCTCTGGTCGAATCCTGACGAATTTGCAGTTCATCCTTGATTCTTGAGTGAACCAGAGAAGCAGGTAAAGGAGATTGGATAAACAGCTGTGGGATCCCAGTGGCTGGTGGGTGGGTGCCCCATGTCTTGACAGTAGATGACTGGCAGAGCTACGACTGGCAAATACCTGGAAGATGCCGATCGAGAAGCTTTTCGGAAGCTAACTGTTTACCGTCGTACATACCTCATATCCTTTGGAGATCGTGCCTTTAGTTCGTATGCTCCCAAAGCTTGAAACTTTATCCCGACTTGCGTCTCGATATCCCCTGACTTGACCACATTCAAAAAGAAATTAAAAATGCACCTATTTATGACAGCATTTAGTAGGTCCCTATGATCCGTCTTTTATGAGGTTATTCGTGCTGACACTGTGCATGCTGCCACTAACCACACTTGCATGCTGACCCTGTGCATATCACCCCTAACTATGTTATTCTTGTTGTCTATCAAGCATGATACCACTACCCATTCGATCGTGGTTCCTTTGCAGCAAACGTAAAGCACCTAGAAAGAGATTGAGTTCTCTGAGGGCGCTTTATCAAGTGTTTTATTATTCTTATTATTATAAGCTTATGCACATCTCGCAGATGCTTGCGACAGTGATGAAAGCAGCCAGCGAATCCCTTCATAAACCTAGGCTCACCCATCTTGCTTGGACAAGCAAGCCAGATTGATGCTCCAGTGAATCTTCTGGTATTCTGCCTGTCACTTCGGATGTTTGAAATGCGTAACTGTATGCTAATTTAGTGCGCTGCACGTGTCACCTGATGCCGGTGAGACAAAGCCTTTGGATTTTTGCTACTGGGCTGCATCCCACCGTGGAGGGAAGGGATGCCCGATGCTGTTTGACACCAACTTTCAGGTTAGCGCCCAGCATGTTTATCCACTGAGAGCCATCGACTTTGTCTCTATCTGATGGCAATCGAGAGCTACCAGAATGGTGACTGTCGTTGAAATGGTGCCGCAGGGTCTCGTAGCATGCCTAGCTGGGGGTGGGATGTAAGCTAAGCATGGCAGGCCTAAGGAGCCTTTATGGGGAGGGGGCCTACTGGCAGGTCAGCACTTAACATCAGTACTGATTGGGTTGCCAGAAAAAGAGTTTTCACGACCGGAGGGGACACTGTTTACAGTAGCAGTCGCCCAGCTCATTTGTGCAGCTTATTCATTTCAGAGGTGTTACAGATGCAGGGGCTAGACAGTTTCTGTCAAATCCAGCCGATGGAATGTCAGCCCTTGCTGTCATCACTCTGACAGGCCAGATGGTGGTATGTTGCAATGATTTACCGAGCTCGAAGACCACGTGGGGGATCCGGCCAAACTTCGACTGTGATTCTTGAGCATATCAGGATCTTGCCGAACTGCTATGCCTTCTAGAGCTGTCCATGATCTGGCCGAACTGCTGTGCACATTAGAGCATTTCAGGATCTGGTTTTGATGTAATGCATTTGAGAAATCCAGGACTTGGCCACACCACAATGCACTCTAGAGCAATGTAGGAACTATCCAGCCAAATGTTAAAACCCTCAGGTGATTTCCTATGATACAGGTAGGCAGTTCCTGTTTAGCAGGTTAGAGAGACAGTCTGTTAAAGTAAATGCATCCTCTCGATGGAAAGCTCCAGAAATGTTTTAGCATGCTCATGACACCGACTCTGAACTGGAATGCTCAAGGGACGCCTTTCGGAAGGCCTCCTCATCCCCCCGTGGCCTGACTCGGAAGCCGACAAGGCTAGTCGCCTTGCGTGGCCTCTTTCTCTTACCAAAAAAAGTATGGTAGTCGATCTAAAAATATCGGTGAGACTCGTGTGGAAACAGCATCCGCATGTGCTAGATGAAGGTGCATCGCTCATAACGTCTCCAGGCCCTCCCCCCAAACAGAACGGGTAGCTAAGCCTCCCCATTCTCGAGCAGTCTGAAACTTCAAAGCGAAGGTGCCAACCGGAAGCCTCTTTAGAACCCATCTCAATAGGATAGGAGTAGTAGCTCTAATTTAGAGACTGATGCTGCTCACCGGACCGGACCGGAAGGCCCTGACAAGTCTTTATTTATATGTAGCCATCTCTAGCAGAAATTGGTTTCCCTCTTTTAAGAGATTGAAGCACAACAGGAAAACCAGGTCGACCTGTATATAAAAAGATTTGATTATTTTGGCCGAGCTGAAATTTGATTAGTCCCTCTAAAAAAACGACAGTCGTATCAAGAAACGGACGCATGGTTTGCTTACCGAAGGTTCGATGCTCAAGAGTCTATTAAGTCTCTTTAAAAAAAAAACTGCGGCCCTCGTCCAGAAACACAGTAGAAATCTGAGCTCCGCAAAAAGCCTGTAGAACTCTATGGTTTGAGGTTTGGTCCTCCCCTGCTACCGGGTTCGAGGTTTAGTAATATTAACTTTAATATTAATAACACGTCTGTAAGGCGCTCTAAGAGAGATCTTGATATCTTTTTAGGCACTTAACATATGCTGTAAAGGAAGCTTGTCAATTGGTTAGTGATAACATACACTGCATCAGCACGTATTAGCGAACATAGGGCAATTTACACGGACCCACCAAATGCTGTGAGGAAAGGGTGCATTTTTTAGCTTCTTAATGAGAGTCGTCAAGTAAGTTGATGTCGTGACTTTAGTCGGGACTGAGCTCCAGTGTATGGGAGCACACGAGCCAAAGCCACGGTATCCAAAGGATTTGATGTTGGTTTGAGGTACAGCTAGACCACTGAAGTCAGACGAACGAGTGTTACGATGCCTGGCCTGATTGAGAAGTACTTCGGATTGCTTAGCCGGAACATGAGAATCTGGGGACCCAAAAGTGAATTACAAAAACCTTGAAGCTAATGTGCTGTTTGATTGGGAGCCACTGCAGGTCTGCAAGAAGTGGTGTATCCAAGGTAACTTCGACACTCACGACAGACAAGCCTGGTGGCCGAGTTTTGCATTTGCTGTAAGCACCTTATTACACAGGCTGAAAGATCTGCAAGCAGTGAGTTCCAGAAGTCGAGACAGGATGTCTCAAATGCATGGACACACGTGGACGTAGTACGCCAGTCTAAGCAGGCTCACACTTTTGCAATGTTGTATTGCTGAAAGAAGGCAGACTTGACTGTGGAGCTGTGGGCGACTAGCTAGGGAAAGGTCACTTTGGAACAGGATAACCAGATTAGCTGCAGGTGCTACAGGACATGCTGGCAGAGCCCACTGTAGTCTTCTTAGACTGAAAGACAGAGTTTTAGATGAGGTCACTAGTAGCAGGCTTGAAGGTGGACATTGAGGCACTGCACGAAATGGCATTCTTTGGACGACCTGGCGAAGGGGCCCCTGCCTCTACTGTAAGTTTGACACGACATGACTGCACACGTTTGAATGATTACCTTGCAATGTGTAGGTTGACCATAATGCTTGCCACGGGTTCGACGGTCTGTGAAATAAGGCACTTGCAGTTATAGTAATAATAATAATAATACACTTGATAAAGCGCCCTCAGTTGGCACAAAACTCTGCCGCTAGGTTTTCTTGTCTTGAACGTCTCAATTACCTCACTCGCAATTAGATCCATTCATACTCATACTCCAACCTACCTGCCCTAGCATAACTTCGCAAGCAACTTCCCTATCAGGCAGCCATCGTACCATCTACTCTTCTCACTCAAGTCGCTTAGCATTTATGAAGTGCCTACAAAGAGCTGTTGTTCTCTTAGAGTGCTATACAAATCTCTTAATATTCTTCTTATTATGCCTGTCTTCAACATATCGATGGTGGTGGCATAATCAAAACCCACAACACCCTCTATATTCACCATAAAGGTAAATGTGACTGTACCGTGTAATGTCCTGGGATGGTTAAGCCGTGATGGCACACTAGATAAGGCAGTTGCTTTTCACGACCGAGGTCGTCGGTTTTCGCGTTGTTGCTAGCGCTGCATTCGCAGAATGTTGAGTGCCCCGGAATGTTGAGTGCCCTGCTTAGTCATCGGCGTATTGCTCGCTTCAGGTCTTTGCACATTGCATGTGGTGTAGTGCCCCCAGAACTAGAGAGGCTTTCACGGTTATAACAAAAAGTCACAGGATTTATGAAGCAGTGTGTCACCCCCTCACTAGCGATAATTCAGCCCTAGAGAAAAAGAGCATGCTTTGTACCTTGGGAGTTGAAAGACCCCCCCCCCCCCCATACAAAAACAGTAGCAGGATTAAACCAACTACGAGGATCAGACCTTGACCTTAATACTAGATGTTGCCAATAATTATGCAGTTGTACAGACATATCAGGTCTTGACAGAGTGCATTCTCTTTTTCTCTCTCCCTCTCTCTCACTCACTCACTCTTTCTCACTATTAGTCTGATTCTCTGTCCAGTGTTAATTGTACTCACTCTCGTGTGTGTGCGTGCATGAGTGCTCGCGTGTGTGTATGATACCCTATGCTTGTCCAATGTGCGTTGATTATGTTGCTGTAACAGTGTTGTGAGTGCCCCAAACAAAACGCAAACTATGATTCCGTGTCTGAAGAAATAAACCAGAAACTACCGAATAGGAAGCTGACCAATGCAGCTGCTGTTGTGTTCCCCCTATTCTGCATGGCTTGGCTATTTATTGACACAGACTGGCAGGTCTTTGAGCCTGTCTTAGTAGCAGCAGGAGCAGCTTGATTTGGGGGTTTATTCCCTAATGAGCTAATTACATCGCAGGGCTGCACTCTATGATTTATGGTGTCGTGTTAATGCTTTATTGCCTTCCTCGACAGGGCTCTCCGAAGTGCGACTAGTCAGCTTCAGAGGTGTGTGTGTGTGTGTGTGTGTGTGTGTGTGTGTGTGTGTGTGTGTGTGTGTGTCCACTTCCGGCCTAATTTGTTGGCGATCAGCTGCCTGACAGCAACGCCTGCTACTTAGGTTGCTCCCACCCTCTACCCGTGTAAAGGACCGTGCCTCTAATTAGGCTCCCTTCCTGCTACGTGTTTGTATGCTGACTCAATGCTAGGCAGCTGACCTTTGGCCTTGTTAGCTGACTGGTTGCTCCCACGGGTCTAAGTAGCCAATGAAGAGGCAGCTGTACACTAAGCCTTGAGCCAGCGGCAGGAAGTAGTTACGGCTTCTGCCGGTGTCATAATAATAAAAATAAAAATAAATTTAATAATAATAATAACACACTTGATAAAGTGCCCTCTGAGAACTCAATCTCTTTCTAGGCACTTTACATTTGTTGCAAAGGAAGCATAATTGAATGGATAGTGGTAGCATGCTCGATGAACAATGAAACAAGGTTAATATGGTTAAAGAGGTGACATGCACAGGGTCCGCAGGCATAAGCACACAAAGGACGAATCACATGGACCCACTACATATTCTGATAAATAGATGCGTTTTTAGTTTCTTTTTAAATGCGGGCAATTAAATGTAAAGCACCTAGAAAGCGATTGAGTTCTCTGAGGGCACTTTTTCAAGTGTATTATTATGATTATTAGATGTCGTGAGGAAAGTCGGAAGTGCATTCCAGGCTTTGGGAGCATACGAACTAGAGGCACAGTCTCCAAAGAATTTGAGGTTCGCACGAGGTGTACGTAAAAGATTAGATTCCGAAAAGCAAGTGGTACGATGCTTAGCCTGGTGGGGCAGTAGACCTGATAGATAGGCTGGAGCCAAAGAATGAAGGGACCTAAAAGTGAGTGACAAAACCTTGAAGTCAATGCGTTGCTTGACTGGTAGCCAGTGCAGGTCGGCGAGAAGTGGTGGGATGTGGCAACTGCGACGCTTACGATAGACAAGCTAGATAGATAGTTGCAGAGTTTTGCACCAGCTGTATTCGGCTGATTGCGAAATCCGGAAGACCAGCAAGCAGTGGGTTACATAGGTCGAGTTGGGATGTCACAAATGCATGGACCAACTTAGCTGTGGTATCCCTGTCTAAACAAGCCCGAATTTTAGCATTGCTAGGTAACTGAAATTAGGAAGACTTGACTGTGGAGCTGATTTGGTCGTCTCATGAAAGGTCACTTCGGAACAGGACACCTTGATTTCATGCAGATTCAACAGGACGTATGCTGACAGAGCTGATTTTGAGCGGTAGCCTTTCCAGTTTCGGAATCACACTTGGTTTTCCCATGATTAGTAAGTTGGATTTATCATCATTAAAGAAAGTTAACTACCATCCATGTGCAGATGTCATCAATTCATGCTGTAACGGAGTTGAGAGAATTCGACGTACTGGAGGCCTGGGTGGGATCAAAGAAAAGGTACAACTGTCATTTGCATAGAAGTGGAAGCCTAGGTAGTGCCTGACAATCACATCGTCAAGAAGAATAGTGTAAACCGTGAAACGAACCGGTCCAAGCACAGAGTCCTATGGTACCCCATGCTTCAGGGGTTTCTCGGATGATCGTTTTCCATTCACATCAATACTTGAGTCTGCCACCGAGATAGAACCTGAACCATTATAATGCAGTGCCAGTGATGCCCAGGCGAGATGAGAGGTGCTCAAGAAGGACTTTGTGATCGATAGTATCAAAGCTGCCGAAAGATCGAGCAAAACAAGAAGAGATACTCTATTTAAGTCTGCATTACTAAGTAGGTCATTATGCACCCGAAGCATTGCTTACTCTGTAGAGTAATGAGCTCTTAAAACCAGACTGGAACTTACTAGCAAGGTTTGAAGTTCCAATATATGAGTTCAGCTGGTCTGCCACGAGTCGTTCCAGTGTCTTTCATAGGAACGGTAGAAGGGAGACTGGATGGGGGTTGCTCAAGTTCTCTTGGTCCAGTGTTGCTTTCTTGAGTACTAGCCTGACTGCAGCCTTTTTGAGAGGTGCTTGGACATGACCTGAGATTAATGACATTTATGATGTTAGTTATGCATGGCAGCAGCAGGGCCATGCATCGTAGAAGCTGTAAAGTGGGCATAGGGTCCATAGCAGTGTTTCTCAGCCTTCCTAATGCTGCGATAATTTAATACAGTTCCTCATGTTGTGGCGCCCCCAACCATAAAATTGTGTGCAAAATGTGGAAATGAATGTTTTCTGATAGTCTTAGGCGGCCCTTTTAAAGGTTCGTTCGACCCCCAGAGGGGTCGTGGCCCACAGGTTGAGAACCGCTGGTCTAGAGGACTAGTTGTCTTCTTTAAATGGGTTATAAACTTCAGGACGATGTTGCTGCTGCTGATGCTGATGCAGTTGCTGCCTATATGTCAGCCAGAATGAAGCAAGGGTGCCTCTAGATAGCTATTTCCTGTTCAGTCGTCTGTCAACGTTTGCAGCACCACATGTGCTATGCCATTCTCGTGAAAGATGATATGTGGACTTGAACTGGGTGGGGCTGGCTGTTCTAGCAGGCTGAGCAGGGAGCTAGCTGAGATGGTCGAGCCTCTTGTTAAAATCTCATATCGCCATGAGTTCTCTTCACAATAATACAGAGTAGGCTGCCCAGCGGTTAGGCATTTGACTCGAACAATAGTCTCAGTGTATTCAGGGTAGGCGTCGCGAGTTTGCTGGCATTGCTGGTGCAATACTGTCTGTGACCGGATCTGCACTCCGTCGACCATAGATCTACTGTATCCTTGTTTCAATGGCCTCTCGGTGACTGATTGCCAGAGGTGCAATATCTATCTTAGAATCTGGTTCTAGCCAATTTGCCTTGCAAATTGGCATTGGCAGGGCTCGGTCGTGACTCACACCGGCCGGCATTCGCTACCTGTATCGGACCGACAAGCCTTCAGGCGGTTTATGGTTGGGCAGGGTTATGTAGCATGATTCTGGCAAGTCGGCACCGAGGCGGCAGGGTGCCGAGCTTGGAGCAGGGTGCACGGCCCCGGCAGCTGCTGTCAGGACCCCTCCTCCACAGGCATCCTGCATCTAGTACACTGTGGTACTGTTGCTTCAGCCATGCAGCAGCAGCACAACCGGGGAGGTTTTCGGTTTCCTCTGCAAATTGGAAGCTGTCCAGAATTCGGTAAGGCAATCTGCTCGCTGTACTGCATACTGGACAGCTTCCTATCCGCAGAGGAACTCCCTCCTGTTCGTCTGCCTTAGCAGCTCCCTTTCAATCGCAGCTGTCACGGGTTTTTCTTTTCAGGCAGCTGCTGCAAGGAGGTCGTTTGCAGATGGCAGTTTTTGGCGTGCACCGAACCAGGTGCTTAACGGTCTGCGAGCAGCAGGCATTTGTTTGAGCAGATAAGGCATGAAAGACGTGTCTCTCGGTCTGTCTATCCCGAACCATAAGGTGTCGGGTTGGTGACCAAGCAGTCTTTTTGCTGAGCCCCGTGTAATTGTCCTGCGAACGGCAGGATCCCGCACGGCCATTCCAAACAATGCCATCCCAAACAATGTGCTTGCCTGCCCGACCGCCATGTGGCCACTATACTCACACCAACGTGCTGGAGCCTGCTCACCGAGTGGCCGACTGCCGTCACTATGCCGGCTACTACAAAGCCGACAGCTAAGCTGAACCCCACCTCCCTCCCGATCGGCTGCCTAGCTGCTACCCAAGCTGTGCATGTCCTGCTAGCGCTGCAGTCTGAGGTTGAGTGCAAACGTCGTTGCATTGAGCGTATGAGTACAGCCGATAGGGCAGTCCTTGCAACCGTTCGATCTCTCCTTACTAGAGCCAGCGACGAGAGCATACAGCTCTCCGAGTGGAGCAGCTGAAGTGCATTAAGGACCGAAGGAAGCCTCGAGTGCATGCATATATACATATGTGTGTGTGTGTGTGTGTGTGTGTGTGTGCGCGTGTGTGTGTGCGCGTGTGTGTGTGCGCGTGTGTGTGTGTGTGTGTGTGTGTGTGTGTGTGTGTGTGTGTGTGTGTGTGTGTGTGTGTGTGTGTGTGTGTGTGTGTGTGCGTGTGTGTGTGTGTGTGTGTGTGTGTGTGTGTGTGTGTGTGTGTGTGTGTGTGTGTGTGTGTGTGTGTGTGTGTGTGTGTGTGTGTGTGTGTGTGTGTGTGTGACGGTGCCGGTGATGGTGCACGTTGCAGGTGGAAGGGGTGGTTGTCGGGCTTGCTGACTTAAGACCATACACGCTACTGAAACATGTCTTCAGGAACACTTACCTAGCTGCGGGCAGCAGCCGAACTCTACTGTGTCATGGCTGTCGATCAAATCTCTCCTACGAAAAGCTCTGTCTGTCTCTCTGTCTCTGTCTCTCTCTCTCTCTCTCTTTGTCTCTCTCTCTCTCTCTCGCTATCTCTCTCTCTCTCTCTCTCTCTCTCTCTCTCTCTCTCTCTCTCTCTCTCTCTCTCTCTCTCTCTCTCTCTCTCTCTCTCTCTCTGTCTCTCTGTCTCTGTTTCTCCGTTTCTCCCTCTCTCCCTCTCTCCCTCTCTCCCTCTCTCCCTCTCTTCCTCTCTCCCTCTCTCCCTCTCTCCCTCTCTCCCTCTCTCCTTCCCTCCCTCTCTCCTTCCCTCCCTCTCTCACTCTCTCTCTCTCTCTCTCTCTCTCTCTCTCTCTCTGTCTCTGTTTCTCCGTTCCTCCCTCTCTCCCTCTCTCCCTCTCTCCCTCTCTCCCTCTCCCCCTCTCTCCCTCTCTCCTTCCCTCCCTCTCTCCTTCCCTCCCTCTCTCACTCTCTCTTCCTCTTTCTCTTCTTTCTCTCTCTTCTCTCTCCCTCTTTTCTTTCTACCCCTTTCTTGCTCTTTCTCTCTCTCAGTCTCTCTTCCTCTCACTCTACCTTTCATTCTGTTTCTTTAACTCTCTCACCCTCATTCTCTCTGTCACTTACCCTCTCTGATATCAGTTATCGTGTCTCATTCAGCCTAATTGAGTTGGGGCACCTTTTGTTACTTTGGAAACGTGAGCAGCTGTGTTAATAAACATCATTCGACTATTAGAGTGGATCGTTCGACTATTAGTGGTGGTTAGGTAGCAGTCATTTATTGGATATCCAAACAATGTGTTTACAGAGGTGTACAGTATGACTATGGGCATGCCTGAGAATTAGTTTATGTCTGACTGAGCCTTCTAAGAGGATACTGAACCTTGCACTGCCAGTGCTATTGGCTCTAATCGTCGTGACACGCCCACATATTTCGTTGCTGCTTGCAACCTACACAGAGGCTTAATCTCAATCACTATCACGACCGGCTCTTTTCAGTGGCTCACGGACCTAAGCGTATGTATGTATATGAACAATTTGTGGGCCACCGTCCCACGTGCGGTGGAAGTCTTCTGCTCCGGGCAGAGCAGCGTCCCTAACTACTTGCTTCCAGACTGCATCATTGGTCCTCTTCTGTTCTGCCTAACCCAACAGCCGAGCAGGCTTACCGAGCTCACGTGCCTGGCCCACTGGTGCCACCGGTGCCACACGCCAAGCAGCGCGGCGCAAACACTAAAGCAGCAGCAGCAGCATGTGTGCTGGCCTCAAAGTGTCTCCATTGACGTTCACATCAGCAGTCCAAGCTCAGCTCGTCTATGTTGTCAGACTGCTGTCGCGCTCGTTGCAGGACCTGCACACATCGGCCACTCATTAAGCCGGGAGTAGGCAACGAGTACCGGCAGAGGGCACCACCGGTGTGCCCATGGCTGCCGTTCAGTGGCTTAGGCTGCTTCCGTTGGTTGCTGCTGCCCTCGCCATATTTGCCTCTCGATGGCCCACTGCCCAGGCGACATGCAGCATGTTTCGCAGCAGCCTGTCTCGCCTGCTGCCTGCCCAACAGATGGACGTTCTGTGTCGCTGCGAGCAGCCGGACATGCTTGCCTACGTCCTTCAGTGCAGCACGCCGTCACTGCCGTGCCCGGCAGGTGGTGCATCTTCGGCAGCCGGAGCTTTGGCTGCCGAAGTCTGGGACAGCTCGGGCGACCCGAGCCAGCTAGGCACCGTCGTACTCAACTTCAGCCGCAGCTCGATCGCCGAGCTGCCGCGCGGCTGCCTGGCAGCCTACGTCGGCCACGTCAACGGTGCTTACGAGGAGCTAGTCTTGGACCTGGCCGGCAATGCCATCGAGACGCTGGCGTCGGCAGCGTTTGCCGGCGTCGAGGCGTACCTGCGTGTGCTCAACGTCAGCGGAAACAGGCTTCGGCAGCTGGCCGGCAAGCGGGAAGGCAACAGAGGCGATAGCCGAGGGCCGTTTGCGCAGCTGCGGCTGCGCTCGCTCGACCTCAGCGCCAACAGCATCGTCAGCCCGTGTGGGCTCCACTTCCGGCAGGCGACGTCGCTGCGCCTGGACGGCAACGAGATCGCCACCCTGGCGCCCGACTGCTTCCGCCCGAGTCCAGATGGCATCGCCTCGCTCGACCTGTCGAGAAACGCCATCGCATCGATCGACGAGAGCGCATTCAAGGGCGTCAAAGGACTCGCCGAGCTGCTGCTCGCCGACAACCGGCTGACGGCGGCAGCCGACGGCGCTGGTGAAGGTGAGGACGACGGAGATGACGCCGTGCCCTGGATGCAGCACCTGGACGGCCTGCAGAGGCTCGACCTCAGCGGCAATCGACTGTCGTCCATCGGCCAGCTGTGCCGAACGCCGGCCTTGCGCACCGTCCAGCGCCTCGACCTGCGCCGCAACGGCATACGGTGGGTGAAGCCCTACTGCTTCAAGAGCCAAGCAAGCGGAAGCGGCGGCAGCAGGGGAGGAGCCGGTGATGTCGCCGGCAACGATTCCCCGCCGCCGCCACTCGAGCTTCGCCTCGACGAGAACGAGCTGAGCTCGCTCGGCGAGCACGTGCTTGCCGGACTCGAGCGCCGCCTGGCGACACTCGGCCTCACCTCCAATCGGCTAGTGTCGATCGGCGCGACGGCGCTGCGCGGCATGTCGCGACTGCGCTCGCTCGACCTGAGTGGTAATGCGCTCGCCGACCTGTCGTGGCTGTGTGCGCTCGACGCGCCCTCACTGCGCGAGCTCGCCGTGCGGCGAAACAGGCTCACTGCCCTGCTGCCCGATGCTCGGCGTCGGCCGCACTGCCGCGTCGGCCTGAACCTCGTCGGTCTGCGCTCGCTGGACGCATCGGGCAACCGGCTCCGCGAGCTCGCCGGTGGCGAGCTGGCAGCGCTGGCGCCCGGCGTCGAGACGCTCGATCTGAGCGACAACGAGCTGGTGGCGTTGCACGCCGGCGCCTTCGCCGGCCTGGCGCAGCTGCGTCGGCTGCGGCTGTCGGGCAACAGGCTGGCACGGCTGGGCGCCTGCGCATTCGTCGGTCCGTGGTTGAGTTCGTTGCCGCTGCCGACGGCTGCCGCACCCAAGCTCGTCGAGCTGCACTACGGCGACAACCCGCTTCGCTGCGACGACGACGACGGCTGCGGTGACGGCACCAACAGTCGGTGGCTGCAGCAGCTCGCCTCGGCCGTGGGCTGGCGTGGCGCCGGCGACCCGTCGGTGGCCGTCCCTGTCCGTCACGCCGTTTGCGTGTGGCCGGCCTCGAGCCGTGGCCTGAGCGTCGATCGGCTGCCCAGCGGCAGCAGCGAAGGCTGCCAGCAGCAGCCTAACGCCACCCGGCGGCCGCTGCTGCCGCCCGTGAAGGAGCTGTGCGGCGACCTGCGGGTGACGCTGCGTGCTATCGCCAACGACACGCTGAGCCTGTCGTGGGTCGGCTTTGCGGACGGTCGCGGTGAGAGCGCCTACGTCGACGTTACGCGGGTGGGCGAGGCGCCGATCGTGTGGCGGCTGGAGGCAGTCGCCAGCTCCAACGGCACGTACGAGACCTTGGTGGAGCTGCCCGACGGCGGCGGCAGCTTTGCGTACGAGCTGTGCGCGACCGTCGTGCAAAGCGACGACGGCGCGTGGCAGCGCGACTGCACCGTTTTCCCGAAGCTTCCGCGCAGGCAGGCTGGCAGCAGCGGTGGCGGCCAGGCCGCCGCTGCTGCCGATCGCTGGCGCGCGCCGGCCGAGCTGGCAGACGACACTGAGGCGGCGGCGGCAGCGGATGCGGGCATCCTCTCTGGGGACGGAGGAGCCGTGGTGGCGGCGGCCACGCTGGCCGCCCTCATCGTGCTCGTGGTCGGCGGCTCGGTGCTGCTCATCTGGCTGCTGCACATGAAGCACAGGAAGGTCCTGGAGAACTGCAAGCCACTGAGCGAGCTCCGGATCCGTGAGGCGAAGAACAGATCGCTGTCGTCCTTCTCGACGGCGAACTCGTCGACCAGGCCGTACGTGGCCGGCGAGGCAACCGACGGCAGCTCTTCCGGCAGCCTGCTGCAGGGTAGCATCACGCCGTCGTCAGGCGGAGGAGGCGGCACGCCGTCGTCAGGCGGCCTGTCGCTCGAGTGCGGCTACATCAAGGAGTGGACGCCAATGCGCAGGGTGGTGCTGGACGACTACCTGTGACCGCCGGCCGGCCGCTCTGCCCACCCCACGCGGCCCTCGGCCGGCTTGTGGCAGAGGGGGCTGGTGCTACAAGGCCAGCCTGGTGTGAACAAGGGCATCCTTCGGAGCTGGGGGAGGTGGAGCTCTCTCAATCCTGTCCATTGTTGGATGTGCCACTGGTCATTCCCAGCCCCGGAACCCCGTTGTTTTAATGTAGTCGTCTACGCCGTGCTGGGGGCAATGCAATGCGCAACTGACAGCACACTCGTTTGTAGATGTAGTGTAGGCGTGTTGGCATACTTTTCAGACGTTGGCATAATATCCGCGCACTGAAGATGTTGTAATACACTCGTTCGTGCGTCTTCGAGTGCGTCGTCGAAGTACCTTTGATTGGTGTTACTAGTCGAGAGAAAGATGGCGAGCGAAAAAGAAGCATCACTGGGTTAGTGTGCTCACGTGACCGGACACCAGGTCGTGACAACATTGGTCTGCCGATTATGGCGCTATCGATGCCTCATGAAGCGGCGTGCCGGCTGAAGTTGGATTGCTTACACTTTGGCTGAGAAAGCCTCGTGTGTAAATTAATTGGATCCTGTTGCACACATGGTGCCGGTCGGGCGTGCATAGAGCACGTGCAGTCTCTTCAGGTAAGTGATTGATCTAGTAGTCCGATGCCAGCTGTAACCTAAATTTCATTCTAATGATATTATTCATATCTTGGTCAGCCACATTATAGGATATTCTATTTTGCATATCGGTTGTACTAAGGTATGAAAAAGCTGCATACAAAGGCAGAGGTCGAAGATTGACTGATTCAACAGCCTCATTTGTATAGCAGCAGAGGAGACTTGCTTGAGGGTGTCGCCGGCTTGCAGTGATTACATGCAGATTGCACCTTAAAAACGAGCATTTTAGCTTCATGTTATTTTCGAGTAAGAGATTAGAGAATAGCCAGCCATGTTTGATTGACGTAGCACAAAAAGGTTGCTTGCACCAAGCTGATGTATTTTGGTACGTGGGGGGGGGGACAATTTATCAAGACAAGAGCAAACAAGTTCTCCGTGAATGCGTCTGTTAAGATGTGCGAGACCTAAAAAGCATAGTCAGGCATGCATGACGGGGATCGAGACAAACCCTGGGCACCTTATTTCACTTGCTACCGATGCCAGAGAACTCTCGACTGCGAGATGAATGATTGCTGCTCACAATCCGTGCCTAGAAAAAGATTGAGTTCTCTGAGGGTGCTTTATGAAGTTTATTATTATTACGTGGAATTTCTTGCAAACTATTAAGTAATTAAGGAAACCTCTTTTTATCATTTCATAATTTCGGTATATTGGAAGGCTGATACAGAGGAGATAAGAGATTCAAGAAGTTTTCTATGCCAAAAATTCGGCTTCCCCCTACTGACCACTCAAGCAACTGCGACTTGTGTATGGTGGAGCTCTCCAAATGTCATGTTAGCAAGTACAAACCTCCTCTCATTTATCCACATATTCCTTCTCTTATTGCCAGAATACCACCTTGCCATGAGCTCATCGTCCTATTTCTTCGGATAGGAACCAGCTATCTCCAGTAGAGAGAGAGCTGCAAGTTGGACAGTGAGGAGGATATTGCAGATCCGAATTCCAATTTCGCAGATATGGCTTAGGAGGGACAGCCATACTTTCCCAACCAGAAAGACCTTTACAATCAGATAACAGACCTCGGTTAACTAATTAAGTCCAAAGCTGAGCTTCTGACACCTTGGCTCATGGAGAGCAGCTTGTTGGGTGAAAGTAGCCGATCAGAGAAAGTAAGCACCCTTTTCAACCTCTTCAGTCGGCAAGATGGGCGGGTTTAAGTTGCATGTGGTCACTATTCGAGGCTGTAGGAAATATTGACAACGCTGCTTCCACAGCTTGCGTCAGCTGAGGCTGAGATTAATTGTCTCTCAGAAACCTAATTACCGATGCTCTTTCAATTGTTGGCAAAAAAGTGAGAGTGAAGCCGGCATGGATGGGGCGACATGCAGCCATGACTGACGTGTACGCATAGATAGCATCTGCACACGTGTGCAGCAGGATGAAGAGCAGCCGGCCTTATTCGCTGAGCAGCAGGCGAAGCGAATAGTAAGGCCTTACGTATTGCCGTCCTCAGGCTCAGCTTACGGTCAGATGCGCAGCAGCCGGGACGACTCAGGCTGCGTGTGATTGAGAATGCTGCTCTCTCAACATGCGTCAACAGAGGACACGACTACCGATCGGCCAACTGAGGGCAACGTTACTGGCGTCGCCATGAACCCAATTACCAATGCTCCTTTACCAGCGGGGACTTTTGCAAGCTGCCATTCGACATTTTGCCACTAGGCATTCCAAGTGTAGCTGCCGGTGGGTACGAGTTGGCGGATTTATAGTTGCATACCTGCTCACACGGAACGCTAATGCCTAGCGACGAGAAACTGTGAAAGCCATATATAAACCCGTAGATTCGAAACCGTACGTACAAGCAATAAGGGTCAGAGTTTACGAGAAATCCATTGACGAAGTATTAAACTTCGTAAAGGTTAACAGAAATTATCTTTTACCAATTTTCATGGTTTAGGGTTTAAAAGTGAGACATAGCAGTCAGAACTGGCACTTCGCACAGCCAATTTCTGATCGATTTAAGATGAATTAAGACTTTGGCCGGAGCCGTTGCTGTTGCCTGCCATGCATTGCCCCCCGACCAGATTGAACGCACTTAATGGGTTAAAATTATTCTGAATCACTTTAAACACAGTGAATTTTTATATGCAATGAAAAGTGGAGCAATCTATTTCTTGTTAATTTGCGGCTTATTTCGGTGCTGCTTTGGGCCATTGCAGTCGATTGTCATAAATTGCCTCCAGATAGAGCGCACAAGATGGGTTAAAACTACGTAGGCGGGCTTTAAACACAGTGAAATGCTATATGCAATGAGATTTTGAGCTTCGATAAGCCCATTTCTGGCCGATTTGTGACAAATTGCGGTAGTGGCCAGGGCCATTGTGGTCGATTGCAGTGCAATGCCCGAAAATTAACGTGCAGAATGGCTGGAAAAATAAATGGCTGCACTCTGAAAACACTGAAGTTGTATATGCAATGAGGATTGGAGCTTAGCGAAGCCAATTTTTAGACGATTTGCGGTAGATAGCATTGGATTGCACCTTCGGCCGAGGCACTGCTGTCGATATACACATTGCCCGAGATTGTATGCGCATAGTGAGCTGAAATTATGTGGTTACACTTTAAACCTAGTATGCTGTAATACACAAGGAACGTTGGAGCTTCGTCCAGCCACTGGCAGGTCATTTGGCTTGGGGTCGTAATGGATTTCGGTATCTGCCCCATCGATTACAGTCGATTGCCGTGCACTGCCCGACAATTAAGGTGTAAAATGGCTTTACATTTTTTGGATTCACTTTAAGAACAGATACATATTCTAAGCTATTAGGATCGAAGCTTCGCCCATCAGATATCTGATAGATTATTGATGAATTTCAGCTGATGGCGGTATTGGCCCGGGCCATTGCTGTCGATTGCCAGGAATTGCCCGCGATTTTTCTTGCACGATTGGTTAACCTTATGTGATCGCACTTTAAACACAGTGCGTTATAATAAGTAAGAAAGTTTGGAGTTTCACTCAGCCACTTTCTGGATATTGGCGAGAGAGCATATTAGATTGGCGGATTTGCCTGGCCATTGCCTTTGATTGCCATGCATTGCCTCAGGTAGAGCACGAAGCCAATTTGCGGTGGATTTGAGGTAGCTTAAAGTGGATCGCGGGGCATTGCGGCTGAGGCACGGGTCTTTGCAGCCCATTTGCACGAGAACTCGACATCGCAATGGGATGAAAGTTGGTGAATACATTAAACCGATGGTGTATTACAATATTCGCTCGAAATTTGATAGTCGTACAACCGATTTTCGGTCGATTTTGCCTTAATTAGAGTGGAATATGGTAGATTTCGGTAATTCTTCGAACCCGAGGCATACATGTACCTCGGTTTGTACCGTCTGGTGACTGGTTGTACTAGCTCATTTCGGATGTTTACAGGACCTGTACTAACTGCAAGCAGGTGGGAAAGCTGCATCACCTATTACGATTTTATGATACTACTCTCTATAAATTAACCGCTGACTAGACTGGTTTATTGGCGAAAAATTATATCCTTATGTCTGTCGTAACCTGCTTTGAGCACCACAAGTAGTGTCATACAATATAATGCCTGCCTGGTGAAAAACTTGCTTGGCTTGTCGTTATATAGCATGTGAGCAGTGAGCTGATGGGCAGTGTTCTCTCGTACGTAGGCCGCCATGGCAGAGACGGCTTTACCCTTCGCATCGGAAGTTGCAAAACTCGGGAAGTGCTACAGTTTTCTTTTAGGTTGTACTGCTCGGCATGTCGCCAGCCGTCATGCAATGTCCTGCCCATGCCTACGAACTCTCCGCTTCCGCGATAGCCAGCTCCGCCCCCGTGCTGGCTCTCTCTCTCCCTGGGCATCCTTTGGATCTGCTCGCATGGCAGAGCGCTAGGTTGCAGACTGCAGCCTGATGCATCGTCGGCAGAAAAGAGCGCTAGGTTCTGCGATCTCTCTTGGACACACGTGGATTTCGGTGGCAGCTTTCGGCTTGTTCTCGGCTGCTGCACTTCCTGCCCACGCTCAATATAGGCCAATAAGAGGTTTCTGTCCTGGCTCGTGAGGCAGCCGCTCCTCCATTAGATGCTGCCGCGGCGATTTTCGAGGCCTCGCGGCTAGACGCACTGTGGTTTCATTTAATTGATGACACTGCCTCTGATCGTTGTACGAGTGGGCTGTGACACTCGATGTGATATGCGGTCGGGACGTGCTATTGGTGACCCTTGTGACGAGAGAGTCACGGGGGGACTCCGGTGGGCGAGAGGGGCGAAGAGAGTCGTACTTCGCCCTGCTCTGTTAGTGGTGAAATAAACTGGTGGTGTTGTTCGTCGGCTGGTGTTTTGTGCTGTTCGCGACGGCAACCAAACTACACGCACAGCGTTTTTGATTAGGTAACCAGACAGGCACTACTTGGAGTTAGGCTCCGGGCCTCGATCTATGTAAGTACTGCAATAGCAGGCGCCTAACTAGCCCTCCCCTACCGCCCACATCCGAACAGACCCATCAAAAGCGTGCCAGCTGGCTTGCTGCCCGACTCACACCTCCAGCCTTCCTACGATTGGTTGCCTCTATCAAGGTTTACCCAACCATTGCCAAGTCCCTGGCTATGGCATTGTTTTCTACTGCCGAGCTAGTTGGCAAAAGCATGCTGTAGCGCCTCTTCCAATCGGCATTCACTGCTTTTCACCAAAAAGTAGAAATGCTGGCAAGCACGTATCAGTTAAAATTTATGTCCAGGGTACAGGTGGGCCTCGTAAAAGCTTTTACTTGTTATAAGTTGACAGTTGCAGGGTCGCACGAAAGCTGCGTCTATGTGAACATGATGTGTACCGAGAGGATGTCAGTTAGACTAGATTGGACATCTTTATCCGCTGAGTTAAAACTTCAAAAGCAGTTCCTAGTGTGTGAATTCGCAGGTCCTTTCAGAAGTCTGCTCTAGCAGAGAAAAATACAGCCGGCCTCTATTTTGCCAGTCATTTCGCCATATTCTCGTGACGATATGACGATTCTGCAATACTCGGCTATTGTGGATGGTCGAATGAAGTTCATGTGAGACGCAGTGCTGCCGCGAAGCCATTCACCAGTCAATGGTCGAGAAAATTACTATGATTTATTAACGCAGCCGACAAACAGAACGTGGACCGTATTCAAATACGGACAAAGAACAAACAACAAGTGGGTCCAATATATACTAGTCCTGAATGAATACTATTGGCTGAGAAAGCCATCACGCATATTAATCCGGCTTTTCTTCCTGATCATGCTCCGATCAGTCCTGATCAGCTGTAGCTGGGGTGGCCTTGGCAGGGGTCTATTGGCCTAGGTACAGCCAATCAGCTGTAGTCTGCAGCTCCAGGAATAGCCGGTCTTCTGACTCAGTCAGTGATGCACTGCAGGTCAAGGTTATATCGTCCGGCACAATGGCTGTGAAGCGGATTCAGCCAACAGTTCACTCAGAGCAAGATTCTATGCCAAGTTTGCTGACCTCTATAAGTATTAATGCAGTAAAATAACAGATAAGCATTTCTTGAAACCCTGAAAGAACTAAATACATATCTTGACACTTTGCCCAGCTGCCAAGGATGCGTATCGAAGGATCGGTGACAACAACGGGCACGTGTACAGCATGCATACGCGGGTTTACAGCATGCATACGCACGTTTACAGCATGCACACGCGAAATAAAGATGACAATCTTGCAGCGCGGGGAAAGTATTTTCTGCGGGGAATGAAAGCGTTTTTAGATTGGCTTTAAATTTCATCGCGCCGCCGCGAGGCAATATCACGGTGTTCGTCGATAGCGAGCTCCGGCCTCTAGGAGCCGAGGAACAGCCGGCACTGTCTGAGCAGGATTTGAGCTTTTTTCGTAACCCCCGGAGTTCGTGGAGCGAGCGGAGTGGTTCGAAGGGTGGGCCGAGAAACGCACAGTAGATAGCTCAGCCGGAAAAACAAGGATGGATGGATGGACCTAGAAGGGAGTGGTGGCAGCTTGACGTTGATGCAGCTTAGGGGGGCAGTTCGAGTTGGAGGCAGGTGGCATAACGTGGCCACGACTGTCACGCTCACGGCAGAAAAGCCTTGCGGTCTAGCTTTGCAAGGTCTAAGAGCATCTACTTGCAATAGCAGGAAACCCGCTTGAAAATAATTGCAATGGTCGGAAAACAAAAGTTGAGACCGGATTTAAAAAACACGGACTAACTGTTTCTAGGGTACTATATTTAGTTAAGCATTCCGAATTTTGAAATACTACGTGCTGTATGACAGTGGCTCGGGCGGCGGCTGTTCTAGTGGGAGTCTCACGGAGACACAGCGGGCGCACGTCTGTGATAAACGAGACTCTGCTTTATTCCTCTCAACGGGCACATATATGAGAGCTCGATCAATTGCAGCAGACGACACGAAATATAATCTGCATTAATGGCCCGACGCTGAGCTGCTTCAATGGCTTAACTATTGGCCATAGGTGAGATATGTGCATTAGTGTCAGGCGTTTCGCTAATTACAATAGCAGAAGCCGCAGGCGCACTCAACATATGCCACTGAGCTTAGGCAGATTTCACTGTGGAGCCGAAGTGGTTAGCTATCTAGCAACAATTAATCTTTGAACAGGATCATCAGATCAAGTGCAGAAGCTACAAAGAAAATGCAGGCTGCCAATTATCAGCGTGAGGTTTTCCACGTTCTGAAGGACACCGTAATTATTGGGTTCGTCTTGTCGTCACCCAATTTAATAAAATTGGCTGCCGTCCAACCTCTAACGTCGGCAAAACATGCTGCATGAGAGTTGGTATGAAAATTCTCAAGGTACATGAAGCCCGTCAAAGCACAGGTAAAGCTGCCTGTCGGCATCTGCATTGAATGAGGTGAGCCGTGATGGCACACTAGGTAAGGTGGTTGCTTTCACGACCTCGGTCCCGAGGTCATGGGTTCGATTCCTGCTGTGGGCGATTCTTTATCGCCACTGCAAGCGGTGGTGATAGCCGCAAAGGCTCTTCTGTCGCTATACAAAAAGAGGCTGTTTAATCAGCTAGGATTTATTTATTATTTATTTAATGACAGTCTAGACTCTACTCACCAATTGCTTTGGCCAGAGGAAGGGTACACATAGCAAAAGGAAGGGACATACAAAAGACCCGCGGTGTATCACTTCCTTCTGAGGCCGCAGGTTTTCTCTAGACTTCCTAACGAGTTTCCGGACAGCAATCTATTTGAGGAATGTAACGGCGGAACCTGAAGCCAAGTGCACATGCATTAGGTAATTAATGATGTCCTGTCTCTTCATCTCAAAATAAAGACATTTGAATGGGTCTAGAAGGCTATTAGCAGTGGGTCGAAGCCAAACATAAAAGGGGCCTCCACTTCACAAACCACTTTGTGGGTTGGAGTCTTGCAGTAGGCCGTGACGGATTGCCTGCTGCAAGTATGGCGAAAGCTGCCGCTGCGGCTTCTCTGCCGCTACGCAATGAAGCTTTTGAATTCACTGAAAAGATTTTTATTTTCCCCTGTTTCGTCTTCGTAGACCGGGAGATGCCCTTCGAGATATGATCAGACGAAGCAAAGCTTCATAAGGATAATCATAACAATGATAGCGGTGCAATTTACATGGTGCCTAAAGATAACTAGATCTCTGTTTAAGTATTTTGCATATGCTAGAAAGAAAACCTGCCAATTGGTTAGTGATTGCATGCAAAATTTCAACGCGCATATGAGCGAAAAGAACAGTTCAAACGGACGAAGCAAAAGCTGTGAGGAGCCTGCGGCTCGAAAGATAGATAGAAAAGTAGAGCTCGGATGAACGACGACGATAGAGAAGTAGAGCGCGGATGAATAGCTATGATAGAGAAGTAGAGCACGCGTGATTTTTGCTGTTGTCTGAACATCCCTAAAGTTTTCCTTGATTGGTTTGCGCTGTCATGACTGCGTTTAGCTGCTTCAAAACGAAAGCCTTTCCCACAAACGCAGATAATGTAGTACGTTTTAGTCATTTCAGACGCGTGGCATTTACGGCTGGAGTTCAAGAACGAATGCTACAAATGTGTCTGGGCGATTCATCCACGGACGGTTCATCCACGGACTGTTCTCCCGGACGATTAATCCAGAATAATATTTGAACTTTGTAATATGAATTGCTGAAAGAATGCATTGGAAAACTTTTGAAACTGGCACCTTTAATTAGGGTTTAGGGTTTCTTGTCAGCATGAACAGTCCGTGGATGAATCGTCCATGGATGAATAGTAATAGAATCGTTTCAAGTACAGTTAGCTAGTCGTAGAAGCAGCTGCGATGCATGCACAGACGATCACTAGCATACGACAGTAATTAAGAGCTCTCGTACCTTAATGAGAAGTCCACGTTGTCATCAGGTAGTCGTAGTTTTGAAGGCGATAAATGATTGCCTGCTGCAGGACTCAAACCCACTAGGGAGTGGTGAATGCGAACCGAGTGTATTCGAGAGAAGGCATACTGTTGGCGCTACCACCTTTGAGCATTAACTTATAATAGAAACTTCTAAAGCTTGCCTACCTGCTTTGACAGAATCGCGTCTTGAAATTGGTAAACATGTAAATTGAAACAGCAAATTCAGTCTTGAAACTGGCAACACTTCGCAAATTTGTGTCGGCTTTCTGGCCATTACGTCAGAGTGCACGTGGAGTGTGATCACATTTTAAATCTCGTGCGAGCTTGCTTGCCCAGTGGATGAACTTACTCTGGTTGGGAAAGCTTCAAGGTTCTGGCTAATGCATCCGTCCCACGATCGAGTGTAAAGCTGGATGTGTGGTCAAGTGCAAGCGGTGCTGCTTTTGTCAAGTACTTCTGCAATGCACTCTCTAGTTCGTGCATTTGCCGAGTGTAAGCTTCCCTGGCCCCTTTGAACAGTGCTTTATCAGTAATGGTAGGATTCCCTCGCGGTTGTGAATCATTGTTTGTCCTTTCTGTGGATTAGCATTTAGCAGCCTGCTAGTGACCAAGTGTGTGATGGCCATAGCAGTTATTCAACTACACTCGTCTTGACTACTCCAGCACAGTATTAATAATTTTGATATAGGAGGCCTAAAAACTGTCCTTGCCGGGGTCAAGGGTAGCCAATACTAAGAAGACGAGATGTGCTTTTCGGACGGCTAGCCGGCTGTAGTTCGTATGTACGTGTGTATGTATGTATTGTATACCGACTCCTCTGATGAGCCTGTGATGTGGCGTGGACACAGGCCAGTAACCCGCTGGTGGCCAGATGGTAGATTCACCATCAGGGTCGGCCGGTACACAGCTGTGGTCCGCCTGTGAGGTGGCATGGACTCAGGCCGGTAACCAGCTGGTGGCCAGATGGCGGATTAACCATCAGGGTCGGCCGGTGCACAGCTGTGATCCGCCTGTGATGTGGGATGGACACAGGCCGGTAACCTGCTGGTGGGGAGATGTTGGACTGGAGGAGTGGGGGAGGGGAGACTCGAGTGTGAGAAGGGGGCGAAGTCATTCGTGCTGCTCCGTGCCTTGTGCAATAAACCGTTGGTGTTGTTCATCGGCTGGCTCTCTGATGGGCGAACCAAACTACACCGGCCACTGAGTTTACTACGGATTGGCAAATGAGGCATCTTGACCCACCTACTTTCGGAACTGCCTCCCTCTCTCTCTCTCTATATATATATATACATATATATATATATATATATATTTATAGAGAGAGAGAGAGAGAGGGAGGCAGTTATAAAAAAGCACACACATATATATATATATATATATATATATATATATATAAAGCACACACACATATATATATATATATATATATATATATATATATGTACATTAGTCGGCGGTGCCCTGTCCTGCCGGAGTCGAGCGTGCTATCCGGGCCTCTCTCTCTCTCTCTTTCTCTCTCTCTCTCTCTCTCTCTCTCTCTCTCTATATATATATATATATATATATATATATAGTATATGTACATTAGTCGGCGGTGCCCTGTCCTGCCGGAGTCGAGCGTGCTATCCGGGCCTCCCGGTTCAGGAACAGAGACCACACGGCTTCCGTGCCGGTAATGGCGTCGGAGACGCAGTGCCGCCTCAAAGCCATTCTCTCCGAGATATCGAGATCGGCCAGGCAAGCTTTGTCTGGCTACCAGCTGCCGAGAGCCCCGACGACGAAGGGCCTTACCACTGCCGACCTGTAGCCAGCAGTCAGGAAAGACAGGGCAATGGCTGCATATTTATCGGTCTTGTTCCGGGCCGCCACAATCAGAGCATCCTCGCTGCTGTCGAATGGCACCGTTACATCTACAACTACTAAATCAGTGCCGTTGTCAATGACGAGGTCCGGCATTAGAGCCAGACCACCGGGAAGCGGGAGGGCGAGGCCTGCTGACATGTAGTTGAGAGCGGTGGCGGAAGAGCTCCGATTGGGCGGCTCAGAACCTTGTTGTGTCGGACCGTAATTGCATGTAGCATCGGCCGGCAGTGGCTCATCACGTGGCAAGCGGTCTCTGCCTCCGTGCGGCAGCTAGTATATCTATGCCTATTCATGGCAGGCATGAAAAACGAGCCGATGAAGGTCATGCGTTCAGATACATTCTATAGTCATTGATTTCTGGCAAAAAAATGGTTGCAACTTCCATTTGTTGAAAAACATAAAAGGCTTTGCTGAACGAGAACTGTAGAGATATCCAGTACTCGGCGAGCCAATCTGGTTTGGCCCAGTGGTTACGGTGCTCACCCCGACCAAGGTCTGGCCGAGGTCGTGGGCTTGAGCCCTGAGGCATATGTGAAGTGCCTGAGTATAGATTAAGTTCTCTTAGGGCTCTATACAAATGACTATATTTATTATTTTATTCTAATACATTTAAGCTCAATTCATCTGCCATCTGGAAAACACAAAGTGGATTTTTGTTTTGACAAAGGAATATCTGCATTGGGGTTTAAAAAAATCTTAGCTTATATATTCCATCTGATCAAGAAAGAATGAGCAGGCTTCATGGTCGAATTCGATAAGCTTCTTGGTTTCTAATGAGTAATTTCTCCAAAACGGTATTGCACAGGTCAACGGATATGTCATGTAGGATCAAAAAAAGAAAGCTCAGTCTTTTTTATCAATCAAAATTCTCGCATCGGATATTTTTGTCGAACGATTTTATGTACGTACAGGTATACACCGCAGACGTGTCTATTTCACTTGAAAGGCAGCTTTAGTAGGGTTATCGGAGTCCTTAAGTAATCTACACCAGGTAGACAGTTCGTATGCTCTCAGATCCTGGAACTCACTCCCAACTTGCGTCACGACATCCCCTGACCTGACCACATTTAAAAATAACTTTTAAACGCACTTATTTATGACAGCATTTATTGGCTTCTTGTGAATCTTCCTTTATCTGCATATGCATGCTGAGACTGTGCATGCTGCCACTAACCACACTTGCATGCTGACCCAGTGCATGTCACCCCTAACCATGTTATTCATGTCGTTTATCAAGCACGATACCACTCACCATTTGATCGTGTTTCCTTTGCAGCAAATGTAAAGCAACTAGAAAGAGATTGAGTTCTCTGTGAGGACTTTATCAAGTACATTATTATTATTATTATTGCTTCATTTGATGAGACAGCGCTGTAGTACTTTACCGAACGTGTACCATCAGATCTAGGTCTCCTCGAATACAGTCGGTGGCAGCCGTGACCACGTTTTCACCACTGCAGCTGCTGAAGCTGAACTAAAAAATCTTCGCCACCTTGATATTACAAACTGGTTGCCTGACCAGTGATTGCAGTTACTCACATAGAACAACTTTCACGTGACGTGTAAAGGAAGCAACAAACAAGCAAATTTTTTTTAACGAAGGTGTGATGTGATAATTCATTGGTAACTGCGCCTTTATCAGTCCTTATATAAAGGCATGTGATGTAGTGCATTTCGACCCGAACTCCACAAAGTCACACAGACTAAGTGGGTATTGAGCACGAGAGTTTTCTACAGTGCAATCAAAGCATAAGAGGCCTTCCGTACTCATGCGGTAGCCAACAGACTTCATCTCGCGCAACAAAGAGAGAGAGAGTGAGAAGCAATGTGCAACATATGTTGACAGATAATGTTCATGACACAGGTACAGCGTTTCGTATGGCTACCCACTCAATATGGGTATCTCTAAAAACACTCGCAGAATTAGCCTTTGAGATAGCACCTTTTGCTTTAACAGTAGTCGAGACTCCCTCCAATCGATAACCAGCAGTAAGCAGGACACGGTGGCCCATGGAATACTAAAGCAAGCATCGCTCGACACCTCCATTACTGACTGACAGAATGGGCCACAGTGTAACTTATCTTCAACGGGTAGCTGCCTGCAGATCTATTGCATCAGTCCCAAACTCAGCATCTTCGACCCTAGATAGGCTGCACAGGACGCCATAGATCAGCATATCATGCGGACGAAAGCTTTAGTAACAGTCACCGTGATTTTGCTCGACAGACTCACGGCAATAATGAATTGAAAAATAGTCATGATATACCAAGAGGTGCAGCTTATTTCTGGCCATCAGGTCTGCCCGAGCAAACTAAAAGGGCTTTGATGGATTTGGTATCTGACCAAGTTTAGCTTCTAGCTACTGAACTGATGGTATGAGATCTGGAGAAGAAATTCTAAACCTAATCCTCATTGTCTTTTTACACAACTAACCAGATGGAATTCTAATGAAACGTCGATGAAGTCTTCTCAGCGGCCACGAACTATAACATAGCAGTCAGTGAATTGGAATTACAAGGAAACAATGGTAACGTTAACAGTGCAGATGAGCTGATATTTAGTCAGGTTGGAAACATGGCAGGAGATTGTGTAGAAGGAATGTAGATTGTTATGGAAACGCTTTGCTGACTCGGATAGACTCGAGCAGCTATTGGGGTAACCCAAGTCGGTTGATACTGAAAGACTGAGTTTCATTCCAAGACAGGTCAGTCTTAATCTCTATTATATAACACATTTTAGAAGTCTGCAGGAACCGCTCCGTCCCATGTCTATTTGTCGTAGACGCCGAGCCCTCCAAGCAGCAACAGGGCCTCGACATTCCGATGGTCGTTTAATTAATTGCCTCTCTAATATAGGAAAAGGATGGGGATTTAATGAACCCTGACCCCCTGGACCGACGTGAAGCAGTAACTTTGGGTAGATTTGCTGGCTAACGCCCCATTAGCCTTCATATAGTCCTCTGGCTCTCTGGCATGTTCAAGGCTTGGCTCAGAACCTCAATGTGTCAAGCTATGCTGACGAATGAATACTATGGAATACACGATTTGCCAGTTTACATTCGATATCTGTCGCTACGATACCGCATTCCATAGATCTCCGTGGCAGGGCGCTCTGGTGTGACCTTCTAACAGCCGTGCTTTGTCACTATCAGCCTCCTGGGGACCGGATTCATCTGTAGCAGCCCAGCTTGATTTTAGAGATGGTTGACAGACGTGAGGCATCTAAGGTATTGCTTTAATTCCATGAACTATCACCTCGTGGCTCAGGTAGCATGCTGCCTAGGCCAAGAATGCTGCAACAGGACCAAAGTAAACTTTTGTCAACTTTGAAGCAGCAGCTAGTCGTAAGATCTGATGCAAGGCCAAAAGCAACAGACTTGTACGAGACCTGGTCAGATGCCGAGCTGAGCAATTTATTGGAGTTTCTACCCGTAGTAATAGTCCAGATGTTTAATTTTACTCAACCTCTTATGGTCCTTGTTAGGGCAGCAATATTTGCTAGCATACAGTGCACCAGCTACGAAAGACAAGAAACCACCTCAAAATTAGGCATTCCTGTGTAAGATTAGTGACCCGAATTACACGAATGCATCTCTGTCGAGATCCAGTGGCCAGACATCCACAGGCACACACTTGCCTAACCCTTTTGGTGGCATCATCTGGGATCAGAAGGCGACAATACATCAGTTACTGTGAGACAGTTGACGAAAGTGCAACGGAGCAGCTCTCAGGCTAGCCGCGATATTAGCCTTGCCTTAGGGGGGTCGACTAGGGCGCCTAGTACAGACCCGACAGCTCCTGACTCACCTAGCTCAGGTTAGAATGGAGCTTTATGCAGGCGATGCGGTTAGGAGATGGAGCGACTAATGTGGTTGTCTTAGCGGGTTCGACTTGGACAGCTAGTACAAGCCCGACTCCTGGTCTACCCGCTAAAGTTAGAATGAAGCCTGGTGCAGACGTTGCGGTCAGGATGTGCACCGACTAATATACTGAAGTAGAAATAGCAGCGGCTCGCGAGGTCAGGAGTTGAAAGGAGAGAGAATATAATGAGACGAGTGACAGAGCTTTTCGGACAGCTTGGGTAGTCGAGCAGAGACTACGCCCCGAGAGCTCAGGGCTGCAGCTTGGTAGTCGATGCGAGACTACGCTTCGAGAGCACGTGAGACGAACCTACGGCGACGAACAGCTAAGTGTAACTTAGACTGCGCAGTTGTGTTCTGCCGGCTACTCAGTCAGCTGCTCGTATCTTGGGGTGCTGTAGCAACCCGCCTTCACAATTGCTAGCGACGCGCGCATAGGTTAGTGTGTTATACGCGGGCTTCGGGAGTTCGCGCAGTTAACTCCGTCGGTCCGGTACGTGCCGCGTAAAGCGCTTGCGCCGGCGAGTAACCACTACTAACAGGCCCACAACAAAATGTTGCTTTCGGCACCCAGTTGTGGCCGCCTGTGTTTTAACCGCACTGCAGCACTGCATCACACAGTCCACCGGTAGAGAACCGGGGGACGAGTCTCTACGCGGTTACAAAAGGAGGGCTTATACAGTAAGTCGATGAACAGTACCCAACTGCAAATAAAAACAAGCACATACATTCAGGCAATATACCGAGCTTCTTTGGCTCGATCGCATGAGTAGTCATATGCTTCAGCCATGCGCTGAAAGCAGAGTCGTGGAGTTTCGTCAATGTCTCACTAGTACACTAACTCGAAAGTAACCCGAGGTTTTTGGATTTTTACTAGCAACAGGTAACATTATTCTCTTCAGCCCCACGGCAGATAGCCTTTGGTCTTTCTGTGTTTAAACAACTCACTCAACACAAAAAAGGAAAAAGGCACCATAAACGAGGCCGTTTTATCAGCTGATAAAACGGCCTCGTTTTATATAGCATTATAAGAGCTTTAACTGCTTTCACTTCACCTCTGAACGAAGACCCAGGCATCAACCATACCATCAGAGACAGATGATAGGGCAAAAGAGCCCTTCCAATCCAGTGGAAACTAACTGATGTAGCTCCAGTTTGGGAAAAAGAAGATTAATAGTGGAGCAGGCTGGCTTCCTAACCATGGCGATGGCTACTACTTGGATCTGCTTGCAGCAACCATCGCTGAGCCAAGACGACATACACAACTCTTTGTCTGCTCTGCTTTGTCTAATACAGGGATGACCCACAATGGAACAGATGTCGAACGTGTGCGACACAACCTGCACTCTCTAAATTAGCTGAAGCCCACGCACAGCAAATCCACTCGTCAAGAATCCTGCTGGTAGCCGGCTGGTTCAAGCTTCGATAGCACGGCAGTCAGATGAAAAGGCTTGATGCATTTCGGCTCTGACACATCCCTGGCTAACACAAATGTCTCCAGGGGACCTCATCTATGCAGAAATAAAATAAAAAGTGACAGCACACCGTTTCACATGCCCTTTTCTTGTTGAGTGCACTAGCTGTATTTGCTGCTGGTCACGACCCTGTGCAATGACAATACAAAAGCGCTATACGCTAGCGCTTCCTTACAGATGTGCTGGCGCCTACCAGAGAGGATGGTAGCGATTTTGCCATTGGCTGAGGGCAGGAATGCAGACTATCACCGTAGTCGGGTGCTCGGCAGTAGCAGCAGCAGGAGCAGGGGCAGCAGCATGCTTTCACCGAAGAGACAGAGCACGCGACGCACTCCTAATGCAAGTAGTCGCAAAGAAACTCCCAGCAAGAGAGCGATCGCCGGTTCCCAGCGGCTCAGATCGGCACAGGCCCACGTCACTGGTTATGCATGCATGCCCCGCCCACTTAGGCAAGCACAGCTGAGCTCATCGGCTGATGTCACCACTGCATAGCGTCATCGTCAGCAGCCTCGGCTTGCCGTAGCGCTGTAGTAGCAGCGATCCGCGCTCAGCCAACCGTTTCGGTGGACAGCTTTTCGCTGGAGCTGCCTGCGTTCTTGTCCTGCTGCTGCTTGCGGCTCCTGGCGCTGAAGCAGAGGCAGCCCATGGTGCTCAGGTCAAGCGCGGCGGCGGCCAGCCGGAGCGCACGAGCTTGCCTCTCATAGTGGTCGAGCTCTCGGAGGTACCAGAGCGGAGGCCATCTGAACTGCGCAACCGTCTCCTGATTCGATGGGCTGAGCTCTTGTAGCGAGTCGCGGTGCCGATTGTGGCACATCAGGTAGTTGACTGCCAAGTGGTGACGACACCAGCGGGCCAGCTGTTGAGCATTGTGCAGCTGCAATACGTGACAGCGTGCCGGTGACCACGACGCCGAGAGGATGCATGCACAGGCTGCTGGCTCATCGACTTACTTGCAGAAGTCACGAGCCCGATGTCAACAACAAGTGAGTTAACAGCCTAATTTGTATAGCAGCAGAAGAGCCTTAACGGCTATCACCACCACCTGCAGTTGGCAATGAAGGATCGCCCGCCCACTGCAGCATTCGAATCTACGACCTTGGTCGTGAGAGGTGAGCACCTTACCTCCGAGGGCTATCACGAATGTAGGAAGCACACCCTCGTGGGTGCACTGAGTGAACATAAAGGTCAGGTGATTCAGCAGCCTAATTTATGTAGAAGTCGAGGAGCCGTAGCGTCTACAACTCCTGCTCCAGGTAGGCAATAAAGAACTGCCTGCAGCCGGGCTCAAACACAAGACACGACCTGGGTTGTGAGGTGTGAGCACCTTACCACTAGGCTAAGACTGGTGGCCCACGAGACGTGACCATTTCAACTCGGGAAGAAAATGGCCTCACTCACTCAGGTGAGGATTCAACGAGTCAACCGGCCAAGGGGTTGGCATTTTGTGCATCACTCTTTGATCCAATCCCAAGTGAGACGTCCGGGGCACTGGGGACGATCCGGTCATGGTTGGTGTTGATTGGTTAGTAAAACGGCAAGCTAAATCAGCCAGATCGTGATTTCCGAAGCATTCGTAATATTAATCGTAATAAAAATAATACATTTGATTTAGCGTCCTCAGAGAGCCCAGCTTGTTGCAATGACAACTGTCGGTGGTGAAGATAAATAAAAAGACAGCTACAACGACAGCTGTGAAGGAGTCTTGAAAATCTTTGATAATACTTTGTTTTCGAGCATAAAGAGGTGGTGAAGCTGAACGTTGATACCTACGATAGTTAGTCGAGTTAGGCTTTATTATTATTCCGGCCAAGGCAATCGTTAATATCTGGAGGGGCAGTGAAACGGCGGCACACTAAATCCGCCAGATCATAACTGTCGACATATTTATTATTTTCGGTTCCTGAATGATAACGGGGTGGAAACGGTTATGGGATAGCTCACAGTTAGACAGTAAAAACGCCAAAGCCATGTAATTGGCACTCAATTGTGCCTTAGCAGTTGATGTTAGCTATACGAGAGTTGCTGTACATCATGGCTGAATTCAGACACTAGTAAACTTCGGTCACTGTCGAATAGACTTCTCTGTGCTAGGGATATGGACTTGTTATGTTTAGGTGTGGGCACTCTTTGTCACGGCTCTATTCTGCTACTGTCCAGCTGCTGCATGCATTGCTGAAATTCTCACTTGGGATGGCAACAAACTTTCACAAATTGAATGATGATAATACCAACTTACCAGATATGGTGAAACAAAGTTTTAATTAGAAATGGGAAAACCTATCTCTCAAAACGGGCTCGGCCAGCATACATCTAATAGCATCTGCCCGAAATCTATGTGGCATGTTCCAAAGTTATCTTTCCCATATTATCTCTACATTCAAGTCTGCCTAATTTTAGATACATGACATTGCAGACATTTGGGTCAGCTAACACAGGGATACTACAGCCAAGTTGGTCCATGCATTTGTGACATCCTGTCTTGACATCTGAAACTCCCTACTTGCAGGTCTTCCGACCTGTTCAAAAAGGAGCTTACAGTTGGTAAAAAAAACTCAGCAGCTGGGCTTGTTTGTCGTGAACGTCACAATTGCAACATTACAACCCTTCTCACCGACCTGCACTGGCTTCCATCAAGCAGCATATCGACTTCAAGGTTTTGTTGCTCACTTTTAGGTCCCTCCATTCTCTTGCTACAGCCTACCTATACTACTACTACTAATAATAATAATAACGATACATTTGTTATAGTGCCCTCAGAGAACGCAATCTCTTTCTAGACACTTTACATATGCTGTAAAGGAAGCATGATTTACAGCTGAGATCGCCATAGTGGTATAGCTGGCCTAGAAGGCACCATCGCCACCGAAGTAGAGAAGCCGAGTAGACCTATCATAACTACTTCCCTATCAGGCCAGGTATGGTCCCACTCGCTCTTCCAAGTCAAGTCGTTCTTTCTCAAGTCGTCTACCTGTACCTGGTACGAATCTCAAATCCATTGGAGACCGTGCCTTCAGTTTGTATGCCCCCAAAGCCTGAAACTCACTCCTGATGGATGCCACGAAATCTCCAGACTTGGCGACATTAAAAATAGAAGCTAAAATACACCTGTTCCTCAGAGCAGTTGCTGGGTCCACCTTAATCGTCCTCTTATGCTTAGGCATGCTGACACTGTAAATTTATGACTAATCATATTGACATGCTTATTGACAGCACATGTAAAGTGCCTAGAAAGAGATTAAGCTCTCTGGGGGTGCTATACCAATGTCTTATTATTATTATTATACCCGTGCATTGTTGCTGCACTTACCGGTCGCCAGCCTGAGATTCCAAGGTTCAGGGCTTTCCCGGTATTAGTCACGTGTCGGCTGGGACTGGCACCGTTATGAGCGCTGTGCGTCCCGCCTTGTTCTGTACAGAGGCAGAAGCAACTTTGCCCGTATGCAGCAGTTGCAACAAGACCTACAGCGAGCAATATTCGAATCCAGGGCTCCATGTTCCAGCGCCCCCAGGTGCTGCACTTTCTGCCACGGACCGCGGGCCGAGGATAAGTTACGAGCCACGGTGTGACTGAAACAGAACTCATGATGTGCCCTCGACTTGATCACCAGCCCACATCGCCACGCCGAGTGACCACCGTTTGCATTCTGGTCTGGGCTCTGGAATGCAATCGAGTACCGCCGAGTCGACCGGCCAGCCGATCAGCATTCGCTTCAAGCAGACGGCTTAACCAGCAGCTGACCGGCATTGAGGCAGAATGCTCGAACAATCTAGCTTCTCACAATAAACCATTACACGGTAATCACTCGAGCCATTCGAGTTCGAGCTACTCTCCTCACTGAATGGGCCTTTTTATTTTAGGTACACAAGAGACCAGCACTCGCCGAAAACAGCAGCAGCGCCATGCGAACTTGCGGCCAAAGCAAACACTGGCATCGGCGGCAGCAGCAACACACGGGTGAGACGAAACCAACGAAGTATGCATGGAAAATGCGACATGCCGGCGGATTCCTACAACTTGCTGCCATTGAACCCGCACTGCACAGCATCCCCTCGGCCGCCATCGCCGGGCGGGGGGGGGGGGGTTCACAAACGGGCAACATATCATCGGCAGCCAGCGGTCAGGGTCGGCACGTCACGGAGCTATCGAGCGGTCGGCATCGAGAGACAGAAGCTCTGAAGCGCCTCACGCGGCAGCTCGACAAGACAGCACGCTCACCTCAGCCGCTTCGATGATGCCGAGCACGACGGCCACCGTGTCGTAGCCGAGCGAGTGCATGCTGGCCAGCTTGCGCATGCACGCCTCCTCGGCGCAGGCCACCACGAGCGGCAGGCACAGCTGGTTGGCGAGAGCTATGAGCTCGACATAGCCGCTCGGCTTCATGTCGACGACGCAGCGACCTGTGTACAGTGCGTCCAGCAGCGCCGCGCACGTGGCCACGCTAAAGTCGTGCACGGGCACCTGGAGCGATCGAGAGAGAGGTTTGCAAGGCTGCGGCAAGAGACAGGGAGCTAGCGCCAGCTTTCGCTGCACCCAGCAGCAGCAGCAATGGGGCAGCGACCTGCGCTGCAGCTGCTAGGTAGCTGCAGCTGCGCAAAAGGCCCGCTGCGGAACTCTCACGCAGCGTGACGAGCTGTCCCGGAAGCTGCTGCAGAACAGGGCGCTCATCACGTCGCAGTGCGCTGCAAGGAGGATCCTGTGCGCCGGCAGGCAGCCATCCTCTAGACGAAACACGACGTCTGCAAGCAGATGAGTTGGTGCGCGAGCCGTGCGCCATTGTGAGCGGCCTCTGCCTGTGCACGAGCACGGCCGAATGCAGCAGCGCAAGACGTTTGCAAAGCTGCGTGCATTCTTAATGTTCGCAGGCTATGTGCTGCACAAGCCGCGGCCCTCCAGACCCGAGGTTTGCCTGCTGACGTTCCTGCATTCTTTACCCATCCACTGAGGCCATTTCTTAGCCTGACCACTGAAAGCCGAAAGGTGCCAACTAAAGGCATCAATCGCCAGGCCGCTGGTCGCTGTGCTACAGTTCTGTTTGCACAAAGGATGGGTTGCTTGGACCAGCAGCACCGTGACTCTAGGCTGCCGCAGGGAAACTATCGAGATAACGTACCTACCTCTGCCTGCAACTCCACAAAGCCACAAATACTATGTGGATGTTATGCAGGAGAGCTTTCGATAGCGTACTCAAATCATAAGCAGATTTTAGTACGAATTCGGTAGCCAACAGACTTCATCTTATGAGGCAAAGAGAAAGTGGGAAGCATAGCTGAGTCGGGAGGGCAGTTGAGGTAGTGAGTAGCATGGGATTAGCAGTTCACGATGGCTGGAAAGGATGTGCCATAGTAATTATAATAATATACAAATGCACTTGATAAAGCGCCCCCCAGAGAACTCAGTCTCTTTCTAGGCGCTTCACATTTGCTGCAAAGAGAAGCACGATAGGCAGCAAGAGAGCAGATGTCGTTACCTAAAAATTGTGGAAGAGAGTTCCATAGTCTAGAACCCGCAGAGTAAAAGCTGATGTCGTAAACGGTCGTTAAGCTTATGAATGGACCAGCTAATTTATTGTCTATAGAGGACATCCCTAATAATATTTAGGGATCTGACGTGATGGCTAGCAGTGGAGGCAGTCTTCACAATGAAAGTTTTAAAAATTAGGCAGCCGTCAATGACGACACCTAAATTCCAAGCACACGGTGACACTCGCACATCAGCATCAGCTATTAGAAGAGTAACGTCTTCTAGTCCAGCCACATGCTTAGTACATCCTATGAGTAGCAGCTCCATTTTATTGTCCTCTATTTAAAGGAAATTTGCAACTTTCAGGATCGAATGTCTGCGAGGCATCAGACCCAGACTTCTTAAAGCAGCGTTCAAGCCTGGGCTTAATACGGCGCATCTTTTGAAGATTTTCGGAAAAATTGAAGGAATCTCTGCGACATTAAATGCGGACAGAATGTACAGGAGCACGTGCTCATCAAGGCCAAGGCCCCAAGTTTCATGCTCATTGGATGAGGGAGGGTATCGAGGCTGTCAGCAGTGTGTGGGTGCAGATAAAAAAGACCTGCATCAGACAGATTTCAAAAATTTCTGCAAGCCAATAATTTTTTTAAGTTTTGGCACTGGACAAACTCAACTGTACACTGCACGTACAAAGGAGCATGAACAGTAAAAAAGACTGACTTATGATCCGAGATGGTCAGTGGACACACAACAAGATCGGAGAGGCAGACATACTTAGTGACAACGAGATCCGTGATACGGCCACCGATACGAGCAGCATGAATGTTGGACGAAAGTAAAGTTTTACAGTCATAAAACGAGTGGACCTGGCTGTTGCTAGGGTTGCCAATGTGGATCTTTAAGTCTCCTGCAATAAAAAATACTTTAGTGATGAACTCTTAAACTCATCCATAAACAAGGCCAGAAGGAGGTCGGTAGACCACAACTCTGAGAGACATGATCTTTGATGGGGACCTGATAGCAACTGACTCAAATGATGGCCCGTGCGAGAAACCGCAGCTCTAAATAGCCAAACAACTTACGAACAACACTAGCCGCCTGGCCAACCACCTTGTTAGACCGCACGGACTGAAAGAATGAGAACCTGGGTGGGGTGGTTTCAGGTATACAGCCACCAAAAGCACATTGCATCCTCGACATCTCGGTCAGCAGAAATACATCTACCTTCTCCCCCACAGCCTGATGGCACATTTAGTAAGCAAATGGTTTTACTGAGCAGACATTTTTAGCAGGCAGGATTTAAGAGGCAATGCCCAATGCCCACGGCAGCCGATTAGAATTAGTGGGCTACAGCAAGTATGTTTAGCATTTGCCGGCCGACTTCGACAGTCCAGGTAGATGGTTCATTTACTGGAGGTTGAATGCTGCAAGCATAAAAGTATTAAATTCGTGACGCCGATTAAGTGGCTTCCGAAAGGATTTACAGGGGGGCCAACATATTACAATTACCATGGAAGCTTGATGGTAAAAAAACATTCAACAGTCAGCACGCTTTGAACCCGGGCTGTAAATGGACCACTTGGGTGCGGCTTGATTTCGTGTCAAAAGTGTATGAAGTTTGCACACTCCAGCTAGCCTGCAAGTATTCAAGCCTGGGCAGTGAGGGCTGCCCCTCCCCCAAACGATGGTTGATCCCATGTCACGAGCGAACGAAGTTTGCAAACACCAGCAAGCCAGAGAGCAGCCGCCAACGCAGAACTGTGGAGAAAGAGAGAGAAAAGAGAGGGAGAGAGGAGAGAGAGAGAAAAGAGAGGGAGTGAGAAGAGAGAGAGAGAAAAGAGAGGGAGAGAGGAGAGAGAGAGAAGAGAGAGAGAGAAAGAGAGGAGAGAGAGAGTCCACGGAATCGCAAGGCACAGCGGTTCTGGCTGCCAGTGTCAAGAGTGGGTTGGCAGCAATTGGACAACCTGCCCGACGTGGCTCTCTCTCTCTCTCTCTCTTTAAGTGATCAGCTGACAGTAGGCTGCACAAATCGGGCAAAAATACAGCAAAGTCGGAAGCCCTTCTGCCCCCCTCGAACTCTGGCTGCCGAGTCAGCGACGGTTACCTGTAAACAACCGCTCTCTAATGCCGAGGTCGCGAAAGCCGGCGGCTCGCCGCTCCACGAATCGCTGTGACACCGGCTGGACGGCGGCAGGCCACGTGACGTCCAAACACTCATGCGCGTCTGCGCAGGCAGCCGCCAGCTCGGGCACCCGCAGAAGCTCGGCGAGTTTGCCCAGGCAGTCCAGGTCACAGCGGCCGCAGCCGGCCGGCGCCACCGGGCTTGCCAGGTCCAGCTGTCCAGTGTACAGGAAGTACAGAAGTGAGGCAAAGGTGCAGACGTCGACGCTATCGTCCACGATCACGGCAGCCGCGCAGCCGCCACCTTGCGAAGGCTGTGCCGTGCGCGACTGCGTAGCCGCCTGCGATGGGGCGACTCCTGCCACGCGGAATAGCTGCCGAAGTAGGGCAGCGTCGCCCATGGCCGAGTGCCGTTTGCTGCCGCAGACAAGATCTGCCACGTTTGCGGCCGCCCGGTTCGTCGAGTCGACGGCGGTAAGCAGCTCTTTCAGCACTGGGCTGCCGGCGCACACGACCATCATGTGGCAGTGATAGAGCACGCTGCCGCGGCATGCGAACACGAGGTCCGACAGCTTCGCGTCGGCTACATTGTCCGACGGCGATTGAGACGCCACGGCACCCGGTCCGTCGCTACTGCTGCTGTAGCGCAGCCAAGCGGACAGATTGGAACTGACGGTGCTGTGCGGCGGCGGTGCAATGACCGGCGGAGGCTCGGGCTGAGGTGGGCACTCGGGCGCTTGCGGCAGCGGTGGCTGAACGTGCTTGAAGTGCTGGCCCAGCAGGCCCTGGCCGCGATGCAGCAGTGCCGCCCGGATGGCATTGTCGAACGCAAAGCTGATGCCAAAGCCGGTGAGAACGCTCGTCTCGTAGTAGGGCAGGCCCAGGCCGGTGGCCACTGCGCGTCCCACCTCGGGGTGGACGACGTCCTTGGAGGAGATCTCGCTGCAAGAAAGAGCAGGGTGGCAGCTGGCTTAACCTATGGAGAGTCGACACCAATCTCCCTCTCTCTCTTGCTCTCTTTCTCTCTCCCTACCTCCCCGCTTTCTCTCTTTCCGGCCTGTCAGCGTGCAGCGAGACGAACGAGAGATGACGATTGGTAGGGTGCATCGTCGTCGACACGGCCACGTTTTAGTAGCAGCTTCTAGGTGTCGACTGCTGCAAGAGATCTTCGTAATCACCACAACAATTAGGTTGATTCTGACTAGCAAGATAGCTCCCATTCCTAAAGCAGTACATCGGCTTTAAGTAACCTTCACTCACAATTAGATCTCTCTCTCTCTCTCTCTCTCTCTCTCTCTCTCTCTCTCTCTCTCTCTCTCTCTCTCTCTCTCGTTCTCTCTTGCTCAGGATATGCTAGCTAAAATATGTACTCTCCATGCTCCTTTTGGCACTAGCGACTCTTCTCACTTGGGCCGTTCCGCTTTGCCTCAACCCAACTCACTTAAAATTCTTGGGAGGCCGTGTCTTCAGCTCCTATGCACTACTTCAGGCCGAAACTCTCTGCCGGCAAACATCATCATGACATCCCTAGACTCGATGATATTTAAAGCGAAAGTAAAAACTCATCTGCTCCTCACAGAATATGCTTCATGTGAGAACCAGAATATTTCTGTATGTTTTTATGCATACTGCAATCGTGCATGTTCTTCTCAGTAAGTTGATATGTTCCCTATCTAGTCTGAGCTTAGAAAGAGACATAGTTTGCCTAGGGGGTTTAAACAAATATTGTATTACTATTATTATATACTTTTTTACTCTACTTAAAAGCCCTTGATACATACAGAGACAAAAACACTAAAAGCACACACGCATAGACCAATCACAGTCTGCCCCGTGTACTTTGGGGCAGACTGGTGGTTTATCAGACATCTTCCTCACCAACCTCATTTAATGCAACGCTAACAAAGAATTTGCAGGCGTCGAAAAACTAGCATTGACTTCAGGAGGCACGCTAGCACTTCACTCGCGACCTCTGACGTCCTCAGGCCAGACAACTCAACAGTCAAGTCCTTGCTAGAAATGGAACTGGTAAGCAATCTCAAACTGTTCTCTAAGTAGGGAGTCCGACGAACAACTGTAATCCGTTACAATCCAATAAAAACGGGGTGTACAATTCTCAAATAACAACTTCATATTATACGGAGTTGTGTTTAGGTTAGATTGCTTCTTTTCAAGTGTACGGCGTTCTATAAGTGTGTCCTGGAGAAAGTGGATCGCTGGTCCACATGCATAAACCCAAATTTCATAAATTAATTTAGTTCATCATTTACGATTCACTGCTAACTTGGGAAAGTCTGAATTAGTGCCACGGCTGGCTTCTGTGACTTGTGCCACAGCTCCATACGGTAAACTGCTCCATCAGTACACGTTTGGTCACAGCGGCTGTGATGCAATTAATAGGTATTGGTTATCGTCCACGTTTCTGTCTACATTTGCTGCAGCTGCTGTTGGGAGTCATTAGCTTGCCTCTCGAGACACACTATTTCCACCAGCACAAGGCATACCAATGTATGTTTGTAGCATGCCGCAATGCAGGATGCCATCAAATCACCTCTGACTGGCTGAGCTTGAATGCTCTATGTGAGCTAGTGCGCGTGTGCACGTGAGTGCGAGTAAGTGTGTGAGTGTGTGCATGTAGGTGTATGAGTGCATGTGTGTGTACGAAAGTTCATTTTTGTTGTTCACCAGCGGATCTAAATAGAGATAGAAGAGTGCTGTAAATGTCAAAATAATTTTTACTGCAATTTTTTATTTGATTTCTTATGCAACTTGAAGTTGGTCCCTGTCCCAAGCGGCCTATATCAGACCACTAACATAAACAAAAGCCACATTTTCAAATGGTGGTAACCGGGTTCTGCTACAGTGATGGCTGTGCATGATCGTGGCTTCAAGCTCGAGCCGACGATGCAGAGGTGGCACACTATCGGGTAGCCAAGGTAACATGAAAAAACAATTGGCATGCTATGTTCTGGCGCCTAGACTTATAGACTTGGTCGAAATGTTAGCTGCGTCTACTAATGGCTAGATCTGAAAGTTTGAGATCCTCGAAGTAATCAAGCACCTCAATTCAAGCCGGTCACTAGTGAGCTCGTCCTGAAGTTCCTATCCCAATCAAAGAAGACAACAAGTCCTCTGGACGCTATTCCCACTGTCCTCTTCTACGTTGCATTTATCTACTGCTGCCATGCATAGCTAACATCATTAATATGTCATTAGCCTAAGGTCATGTCCCAGCACCTTTCAAAAAAGCTTTTGTCATGCCACTACTCAAGAAAGTCTCCTTCCGTTTCTATCAAAGACACGAACGAGTTGTGGCAGACCAGCTGAACTCATATATTGAAACTTCAAACCTTGCTTGTAAGTTCCAGTCTGGCTTTAGAGCTAATCACTCCACAGAGCCAGCATTGCTTCGGATGTACAACGACCTATTTATGAATGTAGACATAGGTAGAGTTTATCTGCTTGTTTTGCTCGATCTTTCGGCAGCTTTTGATACTATTGATCACCAAGTCCTCCTTGAGCGCCTCTCATCTCACCTGGGCATCACTGGCACTGCTCTGCAATGGTCCAGGTCCTATCTCAGTGGCAGACTCCAGAGTGTTGATATGAATGGACAAAGATCATCCGAGGTACCTCTGAAATATGGCGTACCTCAGGGCTCCATGCTTGGTCCGGTTTTTTTCACGATACCTTCCTCTTGCCGATGTGATTGCCAAGTACAATATAGGCTTTCACTTCTATGCGGATGACACTCAGTGGGTGGTTCGGTCTAGCGGTTAAGGTGCTCGCCCCGACCAAGGCCTGACTGAGGTCGTGGGCTCGAGCCCCGAGGCATTTGTGAAGCACTTGAATAGAGATTAAGTTCTCTTGGGGTGCTATATAAATGAATTATATTTATTTATTTGTACCTTTGCTTTTATCCCTCCCAGCCATCGAGCACATCGAATTCTCTCAACTCCCTTGCTGCATGTATTGATGACATCCGCACATGGATGGCAGCAAATTTTCTTAAATTGAATGATGATAAAACTAGCTTACTAGCTATGAGCAAACCAAGTGTGATTCAGAAATTGGAAAGGTTGACGCTCAAAATCGGCTCAGCCAGCATATGTCCTTTTGAATCTGCACGAAATCTAGGTATCATGTTCTAAAGCGACCTTTCGTAAGACGACCATAGCAGCTCGCAATCAAGTCTCCCTACTTTCAGCTATATAACATTGATACAATTCGGGCTTGTTTAAATAGGGAAACCACATCTAAGTTGGTCCATGCATTTGTGACGTCCCGTCTTGACTTCTGTAACTCACTGCTTGCTGGCCTACCGGCATGTGCAAACAGGCACTTACAGCTGGTGCAAAACTCTGCAGCTAGGCTTGTCTGTCGTGAGCATCGCAGCTGCCACATCACACCACTTCTCGCCGACCTGCACTGGCTACCAGTCAAGCAACGCATCGACTTCAAGATTTTTTGCTCACTTTTAGGTCACTTCATTCTTTGGCTCCAGCCTACCTATCAGATGTGCTCCCTCACCAAGTAAGCATCGTACCACCAGCTTTTCGGAATCTAACTGTTTAGCTACACCTCGTACAAACCTCAAATCCGCTGGATTTAGTTCATATGCTCCCAAAACCTGGAACTCACTCCCGATTTCTGTCACGACATCCTTGACTTGACCACATTTAAAAAAGAAATTAAAAACGCACATATTTATCATAGCATTTAGTGGGGCCCTGTGATTTCGTCCTTAATGTGCATATGCATGCTGACACTGTTGCATGCTGCCACTAACAACACTTGCATGCTGACCCTGTGCATGTCACCCCTAACCATGTTATTCATGTCGTTTATCAAACATGATACCACTCAGCATTCGATCGTATTTCTTATACAGCAAATGTAAAGCACCTAGAAAGAGCTTCTTCTTTCGGACTTCTCTGAGGGTGCTTTATCCATTGTATTACTATCATTATTATAAAACTTATAAAACGAGTATCGGTATCATTTGTGTTGATAGTAGTAGCAATTTCCGATGCCCCAGCGACAGGACAACGTTCAGGAACTGCTTACAATCCCAACAGCCAAGTTAACAGGTAGCGATGCATAGATCATTACTGCATAAACATGAGTGCTTGCGTAACATGTGTGACAAGAAGACCACGAGCCAGCAAGGGAACATCTAAACCGGCATAGAACACATAGCGAGGCAGCCCGAACCTGGACCCACAAAGCACAGGCCAGAGTCAATGACAGTGAAACATCGTCAGGAGCAAATATGCAGATTACACTTTTAGGCAGCACTGGCATGGTGCACTAGCATACCCAAAGAAGTAGCTCTTGTCCATAGCCTGGAAAGATTTGTTCAAGTGCAGGTATCGAAGATCGGCTTGACAGCCAACTACAATCATCGGCACACCAGGACAAAGCCTGCATGCTTCAGGATACCACACGGATCGTATGTTTGCTAAAGTTCGTGGCCTCACGAGAGAAAAGCACAGGAAGATGACATCCGCTCTACAACAAAAGAGAAATTAGCACAATAGCTGTCACTGCCACCGGTTTGCAGCTCCAGCGACGCACGTAGAAGTGTGACAAAGTGCCCTGCTTAAAATCCACGCAAAAACCACCCTTCTGCTACCGGGAATTCCTTGCAGACCAACTACAGGCATGGTTGTTCATTTGTTCATGGCCTCACCTTGACGCTCACAGCAGAGAAGTGTGCCAGCTGCAGTCTCTCACACAACGATGCCCTCTCCGGACTCGGTCCAGATTCCACTGTCGAGTTCAACACTAGGTGGCATCGCCTCACTAGCTTGCCCCTTTTTGGAGCCACGTTTCTTCACAGCATTTCATTCGGCACGGCACAGCCAAGGCTCAGCCCGACCGGGCTCGAATGACAATGCTGGATAGACCTGTAGGGGGGGGGACTGACCGAGAAAAAAGAATCCAAGTGCTGTACCCCATCAACCCTATCCCCCTCCCCCAATTGGTCCCAACCCCCAGTGGCCTATACGACAGGCTAGGCATCAACCAACGGCAGGCCTACCTTTGCCCGATTGTCCCGGCAATCTGAAGGCATTTAATGCAGATGTATAAGCCAAGTTTCAATAAAGCTATACTAGAATCGCAAAACAAAACGGTACAGACTGAATAGCAGGTGGCAAAAGCAGCAGCAGCATACTGCAGTGCACACATACCACCAAATGGTACTTTCCAAAGGTGCCATCGGAAGGGCAATGCGCGCTTGTGGCAATGCGCACTTGCGTCAAGTGGGTAGCCGTCAGCAAATAACGTAATATTTGACTTAGCTTCATCGATACTAGCAAATGCCTTATGATAATATGCTCACCCGTCGTATGCAAATCTCCTGTCCTTGTCGTGATATCCAAATGTGTCCCACAAACGAAGATGGACGGCCGATCCGTCGACAGTACAGCGAGCCTGCTCCACTACCTACATGCAGACAGAGTGCGACTATCCAGAGTACGACCCGACTGAAGCAGTGGGGTTTTCGAGCACTGCAGCAGGCAGAGGCAGGCAATCCTTTTGCTGCACGGTACAACCGGGAATGGGTGCTGAGACACTTCTGCTGCTTTGCAAATGGGGCTATTGAAACGCCAACGTGCTACAATCTGAAAGAGTATGACTGATATTCATTATTCGCTTGATGGCACAACAAAGGCAGAACACCTCATCGCAGAACATCCGTGTTAAATGGAAAGCTCATTGTTGTGAGTTTGCGTCTTTGGTGGCCTACATACAAATAGGTCCTTGCCGGAGCGGGAGCCAAAAAGTCTCAATAGTGGCTCAATCAGGTGCAAAGATTAGAGTGCAGAGGTCACGGCAGGCTATCAAGGCTGCCAGCAGGCAACCTACACAACGCTGCCTGTGCAGACAGTGATGAGCTACACAATAGATATCTCTAGCACCTACTTATCTAATATAGCATATTGTGGGACACGTCGTAGCAAAGACATTCCAGACCCTGGGGATTTTTGTGAGATTTCCCATGCTAGTGCAACTGAAGGAATGTGTCTGCGGGGCTCACGTGCAAGATCACGAGCAAGATTGTGAGGCACTAGTTCCACAACAGCAAGTGTCTCCAGTAGTTGATTGCAATGCACGGTACGGGCACACACCGTACGTACAGCAATAATTTTACTGCTGGCAATGGTGTGGCCCCACATTTGTTGTGTAAGTCAGAGGAGTGGGCGTCGGTAGGCTTAAAGTATGGTTGCTGGAGGAGCATTGCCATGGCCGCTGCAAGAGCTAGGGCAATAAAGAGTGAACACAAAGAAGGGCGGCTGCGCTATTGCGGTGTAGCTGTACTCAAACACCGGCCGATAAAGCAACACAACGCTAAACGAATGAGCTCACTGTGGGGGCAGGGCACCTTCGTTAAATGCTTCTGATTCTGCGACTCCACTCTCTCTCTCTCTCTCCCTCTCTCTCTCTCTCTCTCTCTCTCTCATACGCATGCCGCACGTACACCTACCCACACAACCACCCACAAACCCACACCCACGCACGCGCGCGCGCGCGCGCACACACACACACACACACACACACACACACACACACACACAGAGTCAGGAGTGCAGCCCAGTGGCTGTGCGCGCTTGTGTAACGGGTTTGAGATTCGGGCTTATTTCTAGAGTCAACACCATAACAGGGGAAAGCAAAAGCAGGACAAAGTGCTGAGTCAAATCACAGCTCCTCTGCAGAATCTTTGTAAGGCATTCTACAAGCTGCAAAGTTTATGACAACATAGGAACAGCTACGTTAATGAAGCACTGTAATTTCTAGAAAGAGTTCACCGGAAGTGAAGCTCGAAACAACGGCGCCGGTTGCCAGAATAGGATACTCGATTTAATGATGATATTAATAAAAGGTTGCTTGTATAGCACCCAGACAGAATGAAATCTCTGTCTAGGCACTTTACAACTCACTGCAGTAGAAGCAATAACCAAGGGTTAATGACAAGCAGGGTATCATCCTTAGACAAGCAAAAGCAAGCAAATACCCTGGTTATATCAGCATGCTAAAGCACAAACGAAGAAATGAAGGTCACCGGTGAGTGGGACTCTGGCCAAGATTATATTACGTTACTGTGTCTCCGGCTGTAGCAGCGCTAGTGGAGTCTCACGGAGACAAGAGCGAGCGAACGTGAGCGGTGAACGAGACTCTCTTTATTCCCCCAGCAGGTACATATATAAGCTAGGGGCTGACTCACCACAGATAAGGGAGTGCATCCTTGGTGAGCCACCGCTGTGGGCCACAAGCCCACATCAAAGGCCGCACCGAGCCAACCGCCAAAACGCCTGCCCACATCAAAGGCCGCACCAAGCCACACACCAGTGGCCGAGAAGCAACAGGCACACAACAATTACACACTGAGTCATTCACAGCTAAGCATGCACGCAAAGAACCCAGGACCAAAACAAGACAAGCTCACGGGACCCAGCGAAAGCTGAGAGTAGCAGATACACCTTTAGCTGAGACCTAAAGGATGAAAGTCACTGCAAGTAGTGACCGAAGCCGGAAGCGAGTGCCAGCCTTATGGTGGATACGAAATGATGACCCGATTTCCAAAAGATTTCAATTTAGCATGAGGGATGGCTCGACGACGTTGAAGCAAAGGCACGGTAGTGCAAGAACATGCTGGGCGAGAAACGAGGTCGGATAGGTGGGGTGGTGCAAGTGAGTGAAGGAATCTGTACACTAGTCACAGGATTTTGAAGTCCATTCTATGCTTGATAGGGAGCCAGTGAAGCTCAGATAGAAGTGGTGAAATGCAGAGCACTTGCCTAAAATCAGTGCTAAGAAATAAATGCCCATTGCCCCCAGACACGTGGACTCATACCTGTACACATTATCATCACTATCCCAGAATATTCCTTGGTATTGTCTGATTCAGGGTTTACATAATTTTTTGGGATTTAAAAGCCTTAATTTCCCAAGATTTCCCCATTGCAAAGGTAAAAAGAATGGATGCGATTTACTTTTATCTTCACATGCAGTTCAGTCCACCATTACTAGCTGCTAGTTTAATGTGCATATTTACCTTTAAGGGTGCAACATTTCGATGAATTTGCCGATTGAAGGAAGGGTGGTTAAATACCCATTGCCATTAATGTATCCATGCAAATACTTTGAGGTAAAAGTTTCCTTCGCACGTGTGACTTTTTTGTGGTCGTAATGGTTAGATATAAGAGCTTGTCACTATGTTTTGCCCGAACACACAGTGCACAAATTTAGCAGTGGCATCCAAAAATCTCTCTTCGAATGCTATTGAACCCTAATCTTAGTTAGAATACAATGCTTCTAGGTTTTCACTAAGATTTTCAATTTGCCGCCACAGATTTGATAGTCTTCAATTAGGCAACAATGGAATCTTCCTATCACACATGCGTGCACAATTTTTAGTGGCCTGAGATGCTGAGTACAGGAATAAGAACACTTTCAACTAGTGCTCGACTAAAAGTAATAGTTAAACCGTCAGCAAGAGATGGCTACCACGAAGCTTCGGGAAGACTGAGGGAGACAAGTACAGTACTTGCACGAGCAAGGGCCTAACTTTTTCCTAAGATTTTCCCAATTAACTGGCATTTTTGGCACCTGCTTAAAAGCATTTGGCAAATCGTTTAATAAACTTGAAACTTCCCTGTTAATGTGAAGCTTCAAATGAGCTCCTATGCATTATGCTCCATTCACGATATTTTGCAATGCTTTTCTAGGGTCGGCCCTGATGTGAAGTATACAACAGAACCGGCCAAGACCGATGTGTGCACTCAGACACCACGTTGGTAGCAAAATAGAATCAGATTTTGATGTAGACTACAATAGTAACACAATAATTACTCCAATAATCTGTACAAACAGAATCAGCACGATGCCAGAGCCCCTAGAAAGACAAAAAATTAGTAGCTATTACCTCTTCATCTTGAGCATAGTGGTCGATCGCCCATATGGTTGGCGTACGTGCCTGAGTAACCAACTCGGACAATGTGTAGATGATACGACATGCACGTGCGCATACAAGCTTCGTCTTGCCGACCCCACAGTCCCCCACCACGACACATTTGATTAATTCTTCACGACCCACACCTTCTTGATTGAAGGCACGCACCGTGCGAGGTGAGTCGGATACATTGCGAAACATGTCGGACGATCTTGACCACCAGAAATTGACCACTCATTAAGGAGTTCTACAATAATCGCATAGGTCGATGTTCTGTGCAGTCTTTATCACAGCCTAAATTTAAATAATTCCAATGCAAGGCGTATATATATATGTGTGTGTGTGTGTGTGTGTGTGTGTGCGTGTGTGTGTGTGTGTGTGTGTGTGTGTGTGTGTGTGTGTGTGTGTGTGTGTGTGTGTGTGTGTGTGTGTGTGTGTATGTGTATACCTGCATATCCGATAGTCTGATGCTAGGATACAGCTGAAAATAAGCCATCACAAGAAAAAAAAATAGGCAAAAGCTTAATGCCATTCACATGCAAGCATGCCCTTTATCCAAACGGTTGTTCGATGAGAACTCTCAACAGCATTTTCATCCAAATAACCATCTCTATTGGCTGAACGACACGAACGTGTGAGCTGTCAATGCTACAATGACGGTCGACGATTCCAACCAGATTAGGATACGATGAATTGGACTCTTGGATGAACCAGCTTACATCTGCAGGATAGGAGGTTTAGAAAGGTGCGACTACCTACTATTGCAAGGTTAACTGAAAATGGGCTTCTGGCAAAAAAAAAATGTTCACGAAGGAAGAGACTGTCAAGGCACAATACTGTCTCAGTAGAATACAGATGGAAATAACAGCATAATATTGATTTTGAGCAGAGCGGTCCGGAATCTGCCAATCGTAAGGGTAACATGGTTGGTAGTGTTTTAGCAGCAGCAGCAGCAGCTGCTGAATATCAGTGGCAGCTCACTGCTGCTGACCGGGTGGCTTTCCTTCGACACTCAAGAGCTTCAGAAGCTCCGCTGATCAGCAACAGGACATCCACAACGATCAAAAAGTCTGCTCTGTAGGAGAGCTCTCGATAGCTAAGCAAAGCAGCTGAGAACGATAGCTGCAAAAGCAGAGGCAGAGTCGACAGCCTGATGAAAAGAAATCGTTTTTGTGGTATAAGTAGTATGGACTTGATTTCTGTTGACTAGAGCTAGTGGATGACAAGCATCAATTGCCAACAGTCTGTAAACAATGGAAAGAGACTGCCAATTCTAGTGTTCTGAAAAAGACTAAGAGCATAAGAAGTCGAATACAGCTGCAGTCACTCAGCTATGCATTATAGGGTTGGGGCATGGTGGCCACGTTTGAAAGCCTGGGCTACGCAGTCTTGGTTTAGAGAGCATGCCAAGGAGAGGGGGTTGGGTCCGAAGTGTCAGTACCTCAAAACCAGGCTTAGAACCAGCAGCTTTAGTGTAAATTAAATTCAAACTTGTTTATGTACTTGTCGAGTATCAGTGACTGGGGTGCACACAATATCGGCGGTTAGCAAGCATATTTTCTATGCAAAAATGAACCGGCTGTTTTACATGCAATCGCTATGTCACGAGGCAGGCGCGTAGAACAACCAGTGTCTAGAAGCAAGCTGACCGCCGAGATATATCAATCTCATTAGCCAAAGTTCCTCAACGGCCACATCAGGTTTGGAAATGGAGCATGGTCGTGTGCCAAAGATGGCTGTTATTTAGAACAGTGGTGCACACACCATCACAAAGCAGCAGCAAGAAAAAGCAGAAACTAGCAAACGTCCTTCACACTTATCCACCACCACTAGGTTTGTCCCTCACTGCCAAAATTTGGTGGCATCGTCGTAAAAGAGGTATATGATACGTGGATTTCTTACCTTTTAATGCACGATTTTCAATAAACATCAACCTTTGGCACTACTTTAGTCGATCTTTGCCATGCTACAAACCATGACGTGGTAGTTACAGTCTCACTATAACCATGGTTATATGTAGTAAGGGTACATTTAAATGAAATTGGCAAATGCATTTATTTCACAGCCATGTATGGTATAAATAAAATAAATAAATAAATCCAAGCTGATTTAACAGCCTCTTTTTTATAGCGACAGAAGAGCATTTACGGCTATCACCACCGCTTGCAGTGGCGATAAAGGATCGCCCCGCCGCAGGAATCGAACCCACGACCTCGGGAACGAGGCCGTGAAAGCAACCGCCTTACCTAGTATGCATCGAAGCAGCATTTGAGAAAACACAGATCATAATAAAACTCCCCCAGATATCACAACACCGACCTTATTATGCACATGATATTGCCTGACAGCAGGCAAGTTCGTTAACCAACTTATTACTCAGCCAAGTCGATTGCTATAATGCTATAATGTTATCTTGTTAGCACACTCAAGAAAGCCTTGGAGCTTCAGGAGAAGCTGCTGAGCCGTATGGCTCCAATAGCCACCTGGGTGGGGGGGGGGCAGAAAGATTGAAGTTGTTGTTCTGTTGCAGAAGGCTAATCACTTGCTAGCTGCCGAGTACTGAAACAAATCCAAAATGAGCTTGGATTTTCCACAGTTGCAGACATCAGGGTCCTGCCTGCCCTAGCAAGCCTGAATGAGAGAACAGAACAACTAGCTGCCTTTGATCGACGAGTTCATGTGTGCCGATTACTCCAGCCAAAAGACCTAGGCAGAACTCTGTGATGCAGAAATAGAGCAAGCTCAATTCGAAGACTCATTTGAGGCCACATGAATCTCACGAGGGCAACTTAAGGGATCCCAGACATAGATGTTGCTAAATGATGTATGTAAGTAAAACCAAACAATAAGCTTACACAAACAGAACCGTTTAGAAAATGTTTCTTAATGACCGATTTGTGTCCAGGTTTCAACATTAATCTTTTCAGTGTAATTGCATCTAGATGCCATTCTGCTGATCGAATAGTAGGTGTCAACAGATTTTGGTTCTTAGATCCCACATTCACATCTAACTGATGATAGAAGTGTTGCTGGTAAGTTTGCACTGACCACAACCGGACGGTCTTAACTGCCACCATGTCACTTGGGACCAGGCGGAAACTTGAAGGCTGCTCCAAAAACAGTCCCCTTTTCATTCCTTTGTCAGCAGGCAGCACTTTCTGGCCCTGGGAGGCAGAAAGAATTTTCGACACATCGTCCCAACTTAGCCGAGAGAGCTGGGGGGCTTTAGTAGTGGTGCCTTGCAGCAGGCAAATTGTAATGCCATCAAATTGACCACATGCCACGTCTATGGGCTCTCAGGGCAGAGGCAGATAATCTTGTGAATAACAGCTGGTTGAGCCTGAGCCAGTCATTGCTACCCCACAAGGATGCAACCAAATGTTGAATCACCCACCACGATGCAAGGGCCACTTGCAAAATCTGAAATTCATTGGGAAATTGACATCTTCTCACAAAGATCTTTTTTTTCTAGTCTCGACCTGGTTGTCAACATGGGCATCTTTCAGCAGGTAATCCTATTCCAGACAATGTCTGATACTCGGCCAGGTCATCACAGCTGTAGGCATCCTGTCACAGCAGCTCTGGGTAAAGCTATCGGCAACGGCCTTCTCTTGAGCCGATCTTATGTCTTCGAGCTACATGCTTCGTATCCCATCCTTACATCAGCCGGGAACTTTGAGTCTAGAACTGACATTAGCAGATGACACTGACAAGCCATCATCTACATGGCAGCAGCCATCCCTCGAATGCTCCCAAGTGAAAGGGAGGGGTGGGGACTTGACACGTGAATCACCAGTCTAACTGCAAGCACAGTGCAAAACCAAAAGAGAGCTTAGTGTGAAAGAATGAGCTTCATACGAGTAAGTATACCAACGCATCTAATAGATCCAGTTCTGCCCAAGAAGACATTGTGGTTTAACCGGCCTTGGCCCCCTCCCTGCCGGCCAATGCATATACGCATAGCATATATACATATATATATATATATATATATATATATATATATATATATATATACATATATATATATACACACACATAGATGTATGTATACACACATACACACATATTTATATATATGCATACATATATATGTATATATACATATATGCATACATATATATGTATATCTCGGCTCAATGAGTAGAACTCATTGAATAAAAAGGTGAAAGTAACATCAGATCAGAGATAGCACCACCAACTTGTTCCTGTTTCTTCAGTCGGAAAGATGGTCTGTGCTTCTGCAACAGTATGGCTGGTCTATTCGAGGCTATAGGAATCGCCTGCAATCCGAATAAACGGCTTTTACATGCACAGACAGCTCGTCTAGGAGTCTCAAAGCCATGCTGGTTTATAACAGAAACAAATACCGGTCTCTCCTACTTTGGCTTACTCTGTGCACCTCAAAGAGGACTATACCGGTGTCAAGATGTTGCTGAGAGCCTTGAGAAGTATAGCTATAATCGCTTGGAGATCATCGGAGACTTGAAAAATGGTGTCAATCCAGATTGACTTCAAAGGGGGTTTCAAGAAGTTTCCTCGTTTCCTTTGCCTATGGGAAAGCCGGGACACCAAAGGGCACTACCACCAAAGCGACAAGACCATAGATTGCGACAAATTCACCTAGAAGCCGAGTAGGACAGGAGAAAGTTGCTTAGAACAGTTTCGCTTGTATCTCCATCTGTAACTCCACAAAGCCGCAAAGACTAAATGGATGTTACGAAGGAGAGTTTTGTATAGCACACTCACAGCTTATGCAGCTTTCGGTATGCATTCGATAGCCAACAGACTTCATCTCACGAAACAAAGAGACTGCTTCAGTGGTTCACGGCCCTGTGTTGGCCCGTGGGTTAAGCTAGTTGCTGATGGCGACCGAGGTCATGAGCTTCAGCCCTGTGGCACCTGGATAGAGATTAAGTTCTCTTTAAGGCACTACACGAATGAATTATATATTTTCTGGACAATCTAAAGGTGAAAGCACGAGCAGCTGGTCCAGGCTCCTGTAAAAACCCATGCCGAAATGGGCTGCAGAATGTCCTTCAAAGTCTTTATCACCGATGCTCAACTAAACAAATTCAAGGAGGACATGGGAGCTCAGTCAAGGGCGAAAGGCCACCATCTTCATTAGAATATCATGGATGCTCATCATGAGTGGCGTTACCAAGGGCAGTAAAATGAAAACATGCTTTTGAGCCTCTTTGAGGAAGCCACTTGCACTATAGCCACCAATCTAGACATCTACTAATTTCTGAACCCATTTGAACTGTCATTTTTTACGATCGTATTTCGAGACAGACTACATAGACTTACTCGCATGTAAATAAGGTAAAGTAAAGTAATCAACAGCTGATTCAACAGTCTCAATTCTGTAAAGGCAAATGATCCTTAGCGGCTTTCACCTTGCTTGCAGTGAGCAAGAGCCAGAGAATAAGATGTAATGTAATGTATCTCCATCAGTAACTCCACAAAGTCATAAAGACCATGTGGGTGTTACGCAGGAGAGTTTTGTATAGTGCACTCACAGCCTAAGCGGCTTTCGGTACGCATTCGGTAGCCAACAGACTTCGTCTCATGCAACAAAGAGAAAGTGGGAAGCATAGCAGAGTTAGGATAGCAGTTGAGGTAGTGAGTAGCATAGAAGTAGCAGTTCAGGACCGCTGAAAAAGATGTGCCATAGTCGGCCGTTGGAGAGTAGATGTCGTTGCGTAAGAATTGTGGAAGTGAGTTCCACAGTCTAGGACCTGCAGAGCTAAAGCTGCCTTGTCCCCACTGAATGTACAGTCCTACAAAAGTATGCCGTCTCAGGCCCTAAATGCTAAAAATTTGAGACCATCTCATCTGATGCTTGTTGTTATTCAGCTCCAAGAAGAGCAATGCCGTTAGGCGCAAAAAACGTCGCTAAGCTGAAGACGATCCATGAAGAGGATGTGACGAAGCTAAGACTACAGGTGCAGCACCCACAGAGCAAAGGCAGCAGCTGACACCATCAGCTTCAGGTCATACGTCGTCACTAGTCCGGCGGCCAGCTCCAGCTGGCAAAACGTATTCAGGCCATGCCCTTACATGATGCCAGCCAGATTAGCAGTTAAAACCCCAGCCGAGGCTGCAGCCTATGACCTCTTCCAGCTCCGACAGGCTAATGAACCGAGGAGGCAGTATTCAAGCTGCTAACTCGGACCTACCTGTACATCGGAGGACAGAGCTCGGCCTGAGCAGCTGCACGCGAGACTCGACCGAAGACTTGCCCAGCCAGCAGCACCAGAGGATTGGGGGGGGGGGTAGGCGGGCCATCAGTCTGATCCTTATGGCAGAGGCCGGCCTGAGAAAGACAATTTTTTGCAATCGGCTGCAGCAAGCAGGCCACAAAGGATAATGCCGAGTCAGCCGAACTAGGTGGGCTCTGTGGCCTTCCCACATGGCCTCCCTATACTTCCATGCAGCATTGCCATGCCGTGTAGCTGTATGCAAAAACACATTATTACTTTTTTTCGCAATAAACTTAGGCTGTCGCACGTAAGCTGTAGTCCCATCGTCAGCCAAGAAGACTCTCTGACCTGTTCTTCTTTTTCACTCTCGCTTTCTTCCCCCCTCTCTCTCTCTCTCTCTCGCCCTTCTCTGTTTCCCTCCTTTCTCCCTCTCTGTTTTGTTCTCTTTCCCTCTCTCTCTCTCTCTCTCTCGTTCTCTCTATCTTATCTCGTTCTCTCTATCTCTCACTTATTCTCACTCTCTTTCTCTTCTCCCTGTCTGTCTCCCTCTCTCTCTCTCTCTCTTTCTCTCCTCTCCCTCTCTTCTCTGTCTATCTCTGCGTCTCTGTCTCTGTCTGTCTCTCTATGTGTCTCCCTCTGTCTCTGTCACTCTTGATCTCTCTGGTTTGGTCTAGCGGTTAAGGTGCTCGCTCCGACCAAGGTCTGACTGAGGTCGTGGGCTCGAGCCCTGAGGCATACGTGAAGCGCCTGAATAGAGATTAAGTTCTCTTGGGGCGCTATATAAATGAATTTTATTTATTTATTCTATTTATTCCCCTCTTCACCCTCTTCCTCTCCCTCCCTCTTTATCTCGGGTGAAAAGCTGATTTAACAGCTTCATTTGCATAGCGGCATAGCTTTGACGGCTATCACCACCGCTTGCTGTGGGCGACAAGGGCCTGCCCACAGTACGACTCGAACCCACGACTAGGGTCGCGAAGAGCAGGCACCTTAACGCTGGGCCGAGACCAATGAGAGGCGCCGAGCCTGCTTTCGTCGAAGGGAAAGAGCGATGCAAGCGGTACGGCCTCCGTTCGAGCTACGCCCGACCGGCTGGTCTCATCCGCACCGTCGACCACCAGTTTACCCGAGCGAAAGGCATCGCCTCCTCCGACATCTGGCGCCCCACCCCTCACCCCACTGGCTGCTTTTCGATTACGCTCGCGGCATTCTTCGCAGCCATGGGTGCACTCGGAGCGATCGAGCGATCGAGCGCGCGCGCTCGATCGCTCCGGCGACGGAAGCTCGCGTCGCTCGCGCAGCTTGCTCCGGTAGCGCTCCGCCAACCGGGCGTCGTAGTGTGCCTCGGATTAAGTTCGGGCGCAACGAAGCGGCGACAACACAGACGGGACATGCGAACCCCAGCGACGACCGCCCCGCGTCTCGCGAATGCCCGGCGATCGCGCGAGCAGGATGACAGGCCGAAGGGGCAGCCGCCGCGAGGGATGGTGAGAGCTGACCGCGCGCGCCTCCTGCTTACCGCTCGGGTGCCAGAGCGTGAGCTAATTGATCGGCACAGGTCGACACGAGGAGTACCCGTAGCGCGCCAGCAGACGGCCGGGAGGCGAATCGCAGCGTCCGCGGCTAGCGACCGCGCGATAGGACGCGTGCGATCGAGGGCGGGCCAAAGAAATAGCGGGAGTTGTGGTCACATGACGTATCACGCGGACTCAGGTACCGGTGAAAATGGCGCCGCTGCGGCGGAAGAGGCGTTGTTAAGTCTCATTACTTCTACTGACGCTTTTTTTGGGGAAATATGCAGCGCGGGCATGCCCACGCGAGAAACATCGTCGAGGATTTGATAGAGGAGGAGCAATTGGCTTGGAATACCGTCGGCTTTGCTGCGGGTACGGGAATAAGCGGCGCTCTTGCAGTGGTTACGCAAGGCAAGATCGTCTCCCGTGTTCACGGGTTCTTCAATGAGCTGCAGCCGAGAAAATGCTGTACGAAGCTGACCCCGCAGAAGCGAAGAGATTGCATTAGGCTTGTGCAAGATCATGAAAAATACCCGAGACCTTACAGCAGCTATCCTTCCATAGATACGCCGACGCTAGTATTGCTAGAAAAGGTACGCGGCAATACTACATGCATCTAAGCAACAGCCTCCAAGCCGGAGTCTAGCTAAAGCCCCGTTTCCACTAAGGAAAAGCATCTTCTGATTCACGTAGATTTCAGATTTCTTTACAGGATGTTTCGCTGTACAAGCACGTGTATGCTTGCGTACACTGGCCCATTCTGTCGTCGTCTGCCGGGTTGTCACCTTCGCCGTCGTACAGCCGCAGTCCCGCAGGAGACGTGGGTCCGCGCTACGAGGCCGTGGCGGCGGAGAGCCTCGCCAAGTACATGAGAAGTATCTTCTCGTTCCCTGTGTCGAGCACTGCTAAGCTGGAGAAAGAAGTCCGATCCAGACAGCACACGAAGGTGAGCGCTGCCGAGCTGGTTTGGTCCATCGGTTAAGGTGCTTGCCCCGACCAAGGTCTCGCTGAGGTCGTGGGCTCGAGCCCCGAGGCATATGTGAAGCGCTTGAATAGAAATTAAGTTCTCTTGAGGCGCTATATAAATGGATTATATTATATTCTCTCGTTGGAGTATGATTCTGTGCCTCTCTCAGCCTCTCTCAGCCTCTCTCTGTCTCTGTCTGTCTCTCTCTGACTGTTCCCCTCGCTCTGCCTCTCTCTCTCTTTCTCTCTCTCTCTCCCTCTCTCGGTGTCTGTGCCCCTCTCTCCGTCTCTCTCTCTGTCTCTGTGTCTCTGTCTGTCTGTCTGTCTCGGTCTCTCTCTCTCTCTCTCTCTCTCTCTCTCTCTCTCTCTCTCTCTCTCTCTCTCTCTCTCTCTCTCTCTCTCTCTCTCTCTCTCTCTGTGCCCCTCACTCTGCCTCTCGCTCTCGCACGGCGAACCAGTGAAATGTACAGGGTATTCGGTGTCAGCCTGCCAGCCGTACGCCTGTCTGGCAGGCTTTTGCATTTTTACTCTGCTGCTTGTCTGACTACAGAGTACTTATTCACTTCCTTGACTGACCTTTTGAATTAGCTACGCTTCTCACGTTCTCTTTGTTTTGTGAGATGAAGTTTATTGGTTACCATATGCGTTTTGAAAGCTGCTTACACTTTGAGCATGCCGTAAAAAACGATCTTACATAACACCCACTCAGTCTTTGTGGCTCTGTTGAGTTGCAAATGAGATTCGAACATACATACATGCAGAATGGTATAGCTCTGCAGTTGCCGGGGCAGCGAGTGAGCTCATGCTTGCAGAAGGTTGACCTCTTCAATTGTCATTATTTAACGCTGGGAATAATGTGTTATTTATGCACTTGCCCACAGAAGCTTGCCGTCTCGTGCCTGTAGAAATCGCTAGCTACCCAATTGCTTGCCAGCTATGAGATCAATCCACTCGAGGTCAGACATGCCCAAAACCACATCCATCTTGCTGCAACGAGTGGTAAACTTAATGCCTGCCTCGGAGACATTAGGCTCTGGGTGTCGGTCCGATTGCCTTATTAAGCTAGGCGATTATGAAACTGAACTCTCAGCAACAAACCGTATACTTTTGGCTGGAACATGCTACTCCACTCTCCTTTAATTTGAGGTGCAGTATGTTACTTTACTTTCCTCTTTGGACGTGCCAGTAATACCTCTTTGACGACTGCTTGACACTTAACAAGTTTTATTCAGAAGATCAACTCCACTACCACTCAGCATGCCACTTTGCAGTCCGATGATTATCTCGATTCCTGGCCAGGGCAAGAGATCTAACCCTCCTAATTCTAATCCTGGCTGTGCCCCTCACTGTGGCTGTAGTGCGTAGTGCTGAGCTGAGTACGATACCCCCCACCAGCTCGGCTGAGAAAGCCAAGTTTTGCTTAGCCTTCGGATGACCATGTTCTACGACAGAGTAGAATTACCAAACTTTTTGTAGACAGGACCCGACAGGGTGAGCACTAAGTGACAGGTATGTGGCTAATTAGCTAATGTCAGCTCTTGTCAACTTTTTTATAGCAAGGTATGGGTCAGAAAGGATGCCATTCTCGAAGCTGCTCGGAGGACGGTGGGTGGGAGGAGGAAGAGATGACTGCTATGTCTGATCCACATTTCTTTGGTTGCCGTGTCTCTTTCTTGCCTATTACCCCCTAAACCGGATCTCGCCTATTCCCACCACCCGATCACCCCTCTCTTCCCCCTCTGATTCTCTTGGCGAGGCGGCATTGCTCAGACGATTGGTACTCTTCATCCGGCTAGGCACTCATTGAGGAGCTCGTCAACCAGCTGGCTATCCTCGAACAGAATCGCCATCCTTTCTACCTTCCATCCAGCTTCTTGGTGAGTACATACAATGCTGCCCACACAGCTCACGGTTTATTGCGTGGTGGCTTTTAGCCGTGGCTGGCCTGTCGGAGCAGCTGTCGGTCAAACATTGGTCTGCAGCCAACGGCTTAGCGGATAGCTAGTCCAACGGTGCCGATAGCTAGTACACGGATAGCTAGTCCAACGAATGGTAGACGACTTTGACAGTCACAGAAGGCTGTCTATATAAGATTTCCGGAGATTCCTATGCTGGCACTTTAGGGTAGCTATGTGTTATGGAGTGCTTTTAGAGTAGCTGGGTTGTTTAACTTGCATGCAATTGCGCTCGCGTGCACACAACACACACACACACACACACACACACACACACACACACACACACACTCACACACACACACACACACACACACACACACACACACACACACACACACACACATATGTATATATATATATACACACACACACACCACACACCTGTGTATACACAGACCTGCTGATGGTGTTAGACCGAGCCTTTCCCATACGATCGTATTATGAAACAAGAAAATATGTTAATAATAATAGTAAGCCTATTGTGTAGTTCCCTTAGATAGCTTAATTTATGTTCACGTGGTTTACAACCCTCTGCAAGAGAAGCTATAACCAATAGCTAATGAAAATCAAGGTATCTTGCTTAGGCAAGTATGTAAAAGCATGCAATTCTCATGCTACGACAAGTATCCAAACCACACAACGACTCACGGCCGCTGGTTGTTAGGGCCCTTAGGCTACTAACACTCACTCAATCATGCATAGGTAAGCAAAGCACATTGCTAAAAAAGACCGGTTCACTGGGACACTCTGCAAGAGCATGTCAGCTGTGCGCTTTTTCAAGACGTGGATCTATTTCATAATACGCCATCACACAAACGGACAATACTCTCGTACACAGCAAAGGCTGCTTAGAAAAAATAGGTTTTCAGCTTCTCTTTGAACGTTGGCAAATCAGGAGATGACGTGGTGTCAGTCAGTCGTGAATGAATTCCAAGTTTTGGGAGCATAGTAACTGAAGGCACGGTCTCCGAGGGATTTGAACTTGGTTATGGGCACAAGTAATCAATGTTGTAATTTACAATGGAGCAGACATGGATATGTGATGTGTGGTATGAATACACACATATATATGTTTATTTATTGAAATATTAAATGTGTATATATGTATATGTATATATGTATCTGCTGACATATATACACGAGCAGCTCACTGACTGTTGAATCGCTTTGCTGAGTCATAATAGTTCTTTCACAGAAGACAACGCTGTGCTATCTTGCCCCTTGATGGAAATTTCTCATCTTGCCATGTAGCTCAAATGTGCCATCTTGTGGCGTGACGGACTTTCTCACTTTAATTAGTAGATATATGATATATATATATATATTTATATATGTATGTGATGAATATATATATATATATATATATATATATATATATATATGCATGTATTCCCTCCTTGTATATGTAGGAATGTCAATTGGGCATTCACTCCAAAAGTGTAACATGTGGAGTTGAAGATGTGGGGCGATGCTTACACTGACTGATTATGTTCGTTAGTCGGACCTCTTAATGTCTCATAGCAGTGACTCGTTAAACATTTCCTCTGACGTATGACAATTTGTTACCTCGGCCAGCCATTGGTCATCTCGGCTCCCCTTGCCCCCTTGCCCTGCGAGCAGCAGTGCTGAGCTGTTTTTTGAACTCCAGATGACTGGTAGCTGGTCGGAACCGGTGGTCAGGCTCACTCAGTCCTCAGTTATGTAACCCCCTTGTAAGCACTTGTGTATGTCTTCAGTCTGTGTTCTTTATAATTACTTAGTATGGATGAGCACCCTCGGGGAAAGAGCCTTATGTGCTAGCATCTGTTTTTCTAAATGGCAACATTGCTTCGACTTCCTCCATGGGTGGAAGAAGCTCATTGGTTCAGCCCACAATAACGGCAAGGCACACTCTTCTTTCACAACATGCTACAGAAATTCCCTGGGGGAGACTGCGATACAGCGATTTGTGTTGCATCAACAGCGTTTACATTTACTGGCATCCTTCAGAGGGAGACCAGTGCACATGCTGTTAGGCGAGTCGGCGTGACTTTCATCACACTGACTGATAGATCAATCTGCCGTGAGCAGTGTGGCCCCGTTATTTTCTCCATCGACTTTTCTGAGGCACTAAGGCTATCGGGCCTGGCCAATAATGGAAAGCAAAGTTACAGACGAAAAAATGGTAGTCAAGTAACTCCCAAGTGCATGCGTACGGGCTAGTGCCAGCTCGCAGTGTGCTCATGCGCAATCACCTTGCTACCTCGTCTGCATGCGCACATTCAAGCTCAAGCATCACTCTACCCATGCATGCCTGCACGGTGTAGTGGCAGAAGATGAAAAAGAGAAATACTACGACAGACAGGCGTGCTGACGGAATGAGTGCCACCGTCGTTGGCTTTTTTGGAGCATTAAAAATGCAGCTCTGCTTGAAGCGCTCTCTGTTCGTGCCAGACGCGCTCGAGCTACGAACTCTGGCAGAAGATGCAGAGGCGCCGCATCGAGGGACTTATCGCCAAGTTTTGGCACCAGCCTCTGCCGGCCCCGACGACGGGTCACTTGGATTTTCCACTGAGAGATCGCCAAGAAGAGTACAAGGACCTGGTCAATCGCCTCGTGCGGTAAGTAACTCTCACGGCGGGGCAGAAGCAATTGCCGCACTGGCTGCTGCTATCAGTGAGCAGCATGCAGCAGCGGATACATGCAGCAGCGGATACATGCAGCAGCGGATACATGCAGCGATGGCCCATCTGTCGAGCATTTCAGAACCCTGCCCCGCCCCCCCCAGCAATCACCAGCTTTTAGGAGCACAATTGCCATGTCCTTGCTCTCTCAAACTTGGCCAATGAAAACTAAAAATTAGTGATTAATGGTGATGCCTAAGGTCTCTGCTGTGACTCGCCGACCCAATGATCTAGACTTGGCTTCACTTCACTGAGATCGTGCTGCTGCTACCCAGAGGCAAAACAATGAAATTGCTCACTGTGTTGACCTCTGTCATGATACATTGTTGGATGCCAATGGCATTCCCTCATTGCTAGACGCCAGTAACATAGTTACCGTGCAAAGCTCATACCCAGGGGCGATAGGTTCGACTGATCAGTTGATCACTCACTCGAGGAGCTAGCAGTGGATGAGGATCACGTGATCACTCGAAGAACTATCTGGGGACGTCAATGTTTTTCTGCTGAAAGGTGAGAGTCCGCAAGATCCGTGCCTTCGGTCGTTAAGGTCACTAGCAGCATTTCCTAGACCCATAAGTTCGATTACATTTTCGCTGGCCGAAGGATATATGTGAGATTTTTCGGATGAACTCGAGTATGGACACATCCCTGACGACCCGGCGACTTGCCACTCGGATTAGCTTTTGTCGACGTTCTTAAGATTGGTGTGCACTATAGAGGTACTGTGTGTGCCTAACGTCATCGAAAATGATTTTGGGTTTTTGGAACAGCCTACCACTTAAAGTAAGGCCATAGATATGCGTAAACAAAAGTGGGCATCTTCATCCTGTAGCCAGATAAAGTGCCCATACATCAAGAGCTCTTTTTATGTGCTCTGCATCTCTTGTCATAGGGAATTATTCTTCGTTTGCTCAGACTGTGTTGCTGTGGGTGATACGGTGCGATTTTCTTTGTCTGAGCTGTGTGAGCTAAGCTGTTGCTACGTGAGCTTCAGCCAACTTCAGAGACCAACCCTGAAGAGGCTGAGCTGGTGGCCTACTTTCGGGGGGGGGGCCGTATTCCAGGTCAGCCGTCCACAGGGTCAGCCGTGGGCAGACGAAACTTTGCGACTGCCCCAGCTATTGACCTGCAGAATCTATGCAGCACAACAAAATGGAATAGTGGCAAGCAAATGATATGAATAAGCATTTCGAAATCAGCCTGTTCCGAGAAATTGTTGTGTGTGGAGAAAGTAGCAAAGCAGTTACAGAGGCACTATTCACAAATTATTAGACTGTGGTCTGGATAATGCACTCTGTTTTGCTTTGTTAGCCATATTCTCAGTTGTATCACATGTCGGTTTTCCTAGAATAATAGCCTCAATATTATCGAGTCCCGACTGTCCGTTGCTCCACCCCGCAACGATAGTATTTACATACGGAGTATGTTAAGTGCCTAGAATGAGATTCAGTGGTCTCAGGGTGCTACAAATGGTCATATATAAAAAACGTTTTTGATCATCTAATATAGCTGTTCGGTGAGGTGGCACCATCGTGGCATTTGGGGATCGGCTGAAGCCTGAAGGATGCTCCAAAGTTGTAGTCGGGAAGGGGGTACGAGGTGGTCGGCTCATATATCCTGCCTGTATAAGAGGCCACGTGAATTTTTTGGGTACACTTTATATAGTAGTGGTTAAATCTCTCAAATCGTAAATAGTCCTAATCATTTCTTGAGGCCTGCCTTGCAGGAAAACTAACTTGATTCTCATTGACTTGAGTAGACAACTGGGGTAGTTGAGCGATAGCACCTGCTGCAAGACTCGAGAACCCGTGACCTGTGTGTGGCGATGTGCAAACACCACTCTCCTAGGCTAACGCCCAAGGGCAACGAGGAACGGTAAAGTACGGCCATCCATCAGCAGCTTTTCCATCTGTTATGCCTGGCGCAATCATCAATACAGACATGCAATGCGTGCAATAAGCTCTTCGCTGCTTCGTGTAAGTCCGCCTTTGCCTTCTTAGCAAAGCTCTAGCTGTAGCTTGCTTTCCGAGGCTGACTCCCAGTCCAGGAGAAAAAAGAACAGTGCATGCTCAGGCGTGTGCGGCGCTCTCAATCACCACCACATAGTTCATGCTGAATAACAGCAGACGCCTCAGCAACGACAGAGAGTGTACGTGTACAGTCAACCTGAAAATGCTTGCGAACGTTATCTTCATTCCATGGAAATCGACATCGGTAGCTAAGACATCACTACTTGAGTTAGTACGCAAGGGAGTGTGTAGTATTGGAACCTCACAAGAATTCGGACGTCCGTACCAATTGGGACCACCAGGTTTGCCTAAACAAATTGAGGCAGCCACGTCTGCCAGCAGGAAATGTCGGTGCCTGTCTTCGGCCTTGTTACTTTTAGCTTTGGCATCCCCCATTGTCTAGACCCGGCTGAGTCTTTTCGAGCTGTATGCTGGTAAAAGAGGCTGTACCTGTGCTGATTGTCTGTTGGACGGAGAATTTCTATTGGGTCTAATTCCCTTAGTCTGCGTTGATCAGGCGAGCAACAGCTGGACAAGCTTGAGCAGGAAATTTGTATGCGGTGGCAGCCTAGCTCCAATAAATTGAATGCATCGCCTAGGAAGGCAGCCGAAGATGGCTGTGGCCCGATTGAATCGCTCTGCGCCTGGTCTGCTCTCTCAGCTCTGCCCAATGCTTAGCTGAGTCGCCAGCAGTCTTACGAGTTAGCAGGCCTGTCGCCATCTCCGCTTGACCGAAAAAACAGTGCCAGTCCTATAACTACTTTGCTGGTTCTAGCCAACGAAATTCAAATACCGGTGCCGCCTGAACCTGGTGTCACTGCCAGCAAGCTGTAGGTGCAGCACCAATGCAGGCAGATGTGCTGACAGTAGCGAAACTCGGCAGAACGAATAGCGCCCAAATCTCGAGATAACAAATCCACGACCCTTGCATAGAGAAATCTGTTTGCCGGCGACGAAGGGTTGCATTTGTCCAGCTTCGAGGCACCCAGAGCACCACTGAGCTGCCGACCGGCGAAAAGTCTAGAGTAACCCCCTGCGTGTGCATAGCCGGCTAAATATCGTACGAGTGTGGTTTTCATGCCCCATAATAATAGATTATCGCATAAGCGGTTCCTAACCATTGTAATTTAGGAACAGTGAATAAAACCTTGGCAGTCCAAATCTGGCTGATGTAGGACACCAGCATTTCATTATTCGCAATCTTGTAACTTTTCGCGAAGAAGCAGCTTTTTATGTTGCCCCGTGGTTCGCTATTCGGTTGCTGCTCGCACAAAATCATTAAGGCAGGCTTCGTCAAGTGCCTTGGAAAGTACATGCAGCTTTCTAACCTGCCTGGTTGAGACGTACGTGTACAGGTCTATCAGCCACGTCCCATTTGACCGGAATGCACAGAGCAAAGACATGTTCTATCATTGTGGCAAACAAATGCCAACCGTCATTCGCAAATCGTGGACCAATTATGCGAAATAATATTTTAAATACTTTTCTGCATAAATCACAGAGAGGCCAGAATCGAAGGATTTGTCAATGTCAAGCAATCGATAGGAAATCGGACTAGAAATTGCCGGAAGATCGGACGACTGCTGACGAGATTTGCAAGTACTTTCAGCATCCAACTGTTCGGGACAGTATTTCACGTTATTATTCTTTTTTTTACTGAGCATAAAGTTAACACCCTGGTTTTCAACCTGACACTGGAGCGCTATTCGGAGATGCACTTTTCGAATTTGTTAATGCGTTTCAATGTCGTGCATGTCAAGGTCGCCAACTCGTCCAGCACTTCGATTCGATTCTGGCTGTCGAGGGAAGTTCGTGTCTGAAATGGCCCTCGCAAACGCCGGCACCATTTGACTCGAGTTAGAAGGTTTGATGTTACGCCGGGGCGAACCTCTCTTTCACCTCACGAAGGCAGGGTAAAGGGCTCTGTTTTAGGCATCGTAGCAGCTCTTGGTCGTCGGTCTACTGACAGCTCGTCTGCATGCATGCATGCATGCATGCATGCTCTGTGCAGTACTTGTCGGCACGCCCCTCGAGGGAGATTTCTTGCAGCTCTTCGGCACGACTCCCACCCTCGCTGCTCATGCATCGATTCTGTGCCCTGGCCTCACTTAGATACGAAGCACACTGCAGGCGGATGGAGGGCACCGACGACAGCGTGGCACTGCAGCTCATGTCGACGGCGTCGAGCCAGATCCTGCAAGAGTATTCACTGCGCTACGGCATCGTACGTTTAGCCTTGGCCTCCTCGTGTCCAGCTTTTCTCCACCGCCGCGGCGACCGTCGCAATGTGCTTCGTGCAGCCAGCCTTGCCTTGAGGCCCCATCGTTCTTGGCGAAGGTGGCTTCGACGATAGTGCATTTGCAAAGCACTTTACACCGGGGCGTGGCTGCTCTTTGCAGGGCGACCTGTACAGGCACGTTGCCCTGCTGTCCTCGTTCGCCGAACTGTTCGACTGCTCGCTGTGGTTCCTCAGCTGCACGAGCCTGGCGCTCGGTGAACTCGCCGACGTGATGCAGACGCCGGGCGGCCGGCTTCTCGTGACGCGTGCCGAGGTAGGCATTCAGCACTACCCCATCCCTCTTCATCAACTACTTCCTGCTCCCATAGTAGGTGCTCTTCTTCGGTGCAGCCACCTGCACACGTGACAGCCGGTGCCATCCCTAGGTCAGGTCGCAAATCTTCCTCCTCCCCCCCCCCGACCGCTAAGCTGCACCGTTAAGACCCGTGGAGCTAAGATGCCTGCAGGTTGAGTATGCTGATCAGCCCGAGCATTTCGAGCCATCAGGTTGGCACGTTGTGTGTCGCGTCTTTTGGAGGGCTAGCGTTTGCAGCCGCACGTGGCCCGCTGCTGACCTCTCGCGGCTTGTCACATCGCAGACTGGTGAGTCTAGTGAACCGAGACGGTGCCAGCCTGCGCCTAGCCACTCTCGGCATCAAACAGAATGCCCCTGTGGCCATCCGAAATCGGGCTATTCAAGTAGCACCATCCAGTGTTTGCTTATTTCTATGCAGCCGTCAGCAGCCTCTCAGTGGCCATTGGAATGCCTGTTCAGGTCAAACTTCAGTAGCCCATTTTTGTGTTGCCAAAGCCACGAGAAAGAGCACTGTTGTGCTGCCCTGGCTGAATATGGCGTTGATATCTGATTGGAGCTGGTGTCTCATTGCTGCCGATATTTGATGGAGTCCAGCCGTTGCTAGTAGTGAGAGTGGATCGGGCCTTTGGATGAATTAGTGGTCGATCTGCTCCCGAACCGGAGTTCGTGCTGGAACGCAGCTGTAGAACCGGCTGCGACGTTCACGTAATCAAGGTGCTTATTTTGGATTAGTAATTTTTTTGTTATAACACTTTCCAATATCTAATTTTTAGTGACGATAGTTCCACTACATACAATTCTAGTGATGGAGTAAAGGTTCGCCAGTCTTGTCAGTGACGTAAGTGGGCACGAAGCATATAGTTAGGTAAGCTTCTTTGCTTAAGAAAGTAATACATACCCGCGATCGATCATTTTAAGTAACGGCTCCCCTCAACCCGCCGACGGTCGTTCCTCCTGAAGTACAATTGGCCTCCCCTTGGCGATCTATCCTCGCCAATGGACACTAGCCCCTCACACTCGAACCTGCTAGACATGACAGTTCCTAGTCTGTGGAAGTCACTTCCACAATTCTTTCACCGTGACTTCTACTCTCTTTCGGCCGACTGTGGCACGTCCTTTCCAGCCAGCTGCTACTCCCACACTACAAATATCTTTGGCTGTCATCCTGACTCAGCTATGCTTCTTATTTTCTCTTTGTTGTGTGAGACGAAGTTTGTTGCCTACTGTATGCTCACCGAAAGACGTTTAGGCTTCGAGTGGGCTGTAGCAAACTCTGTTTCGTAACACCCACTTAGTCCTTTGGCTCTGTGGATTTACAGACGGAAATATAGCCGCTCACCAGAAATTTTTTCTCCGGAGGGCATTTATGCCACTGGTGTCTTGTTTTAGAAAAAAAATTGTCTCGCTAAGAAATATTTCGAGCTCGAGCGGCTTTATTTTCAAATTGTGCGTAGCTTCACCTGCATCAAAAGGCAATAGTTGCTCAGTTTGGCATACATGCATTTATGATAGCACCCGTATCTTACTGCTCTGCGAATGTAAGAAAATATTTTAGCAAGGTGAAGCACGTGACCATGAAAACGAAGTGGGTTCAATTTACCAGGTCAGGGAACTTTTTTGGGTATCACCCAAAAAATATGTATGTTTAATTAAATAAACCTCTGAATTCAAAGACTAGCCGAAATGGCGTCCTTGATGAGGTCTTATTTCTTAATTATCAAGTCCAGCTACTTAATTATCCAAGTTGACTTAACGTTATAAAGTAGGAATTAATTGCTTATGTAACAAAATTGAAGGGGCGAACGAATAATAATAATAAGCGAATGAGTTTAATTACCTCATAATATGTTATTCGTATTTGTTTAGCCTTTATTACCTTCAAGATAATTCCACCTGTTCCCCCACCTCAATAATTCTACACCTGAATTAGCAAAGTATCAATAGGACGTAGTTTATTAATAAGCAGTTTCGTTAAAAAAGTTACTGTTGATTCCTCTATGATTATGAATACTCGCGCTCGAGGCATATCATTTGGGTGGGTACTTTTCCGTCCAACAAGACGAGTGCTGTGGGTGTCCGAAGAGTTTCCAAAACTACACCTAACCTCAAAAGTAAATCACAAACGAAAAATATGAAAGTCCAAAGACGCCATATTTGCTGTGCACACTTCCAAAATGTCAAATTGCTCCTACTCTCAAATCTAGTTCTCACCATTACCTTGACCGGCCACCGGCCGACCAGCGTGTGAAGTAATAATAATAATACATTTGATATAGCGCCCTCAGATAACTGTTTCTACAAACTTTACATTTGCTGCAAAGTAGCGTAGTACCCGGTGGCGTACACTGTCAGACGAATACGTACATACACTCCGAGAGAGGCGTTACTTCTCATAGACTTCGCCCAAGTATAACAGAGAATTTCTAGCGTTTGTCGGGGGGGATTTAGTATATCCTACGTTGTTCGCTGTGCATTCCTAAATTCTTTGCATTCGCCCGCCCCTCCCGACGATACAAGAACAGTAAACTAGCGCCGAATGCTAAACTACCATCCGTTAACGTTCGTAGTTTCAATGTCTAGACAATACGCAGTGACGTCACGAATAAGTGCCCGATGGAGTCATGAATCAGTCTTTCCACTGCAGTTTCTAGATGGGTCTGCCGCCGCTGTCTGCCTTCTTCCTGTCAGTTCGGGTTGTTGTTCCTACTGACCGAGAGCATGACCGGACATCGCCCACCTGGAGTGTCCTATAACTGTAATTCGTTATTTTGAGCTTTTTTCTGCGTCCAAAAGTCAAAAAAGGATATAAGCATTATGTGAGCGTTCACTTTGTGACGCAGCTGATGGATGCAGTTCTGCTATGCAGCAGAAAACTTGTTGCGTCATATAAGTTCGCGTCCCAGGAAAGGGATGAGAGACGAATGTCTAGGCCGGTGTTGGTCGCAGACAAGCTCACTGCCATCAGCCAGAAATCTGCTATCGTTTGAGCATACTTGGGATTGTTAGGAAGGGTCGTTGTCATTAGCAAGTTCGTATATAACGAAACAACGCTTTCGCATCGCACGCAGTGCACGCATTCGAAAGATTTCCATCTTGTTGAATTATTCTCAGGGCAAATCGAAATGATGCGTACGTTTAAATAATAACGATTCACGTGCAAAGCCCCCAAGGGAACCAAATCTCTCTCCAGGCGCTCAATAACTCAATGCTAGAGGAATAGTAACCAGGGTTTAATGACATGGCAGGTATCATACTGGGGCTAGCTTGTAAAAGTACACAGGGGAGGAAGCCGCTCAATGCCACTGGCTACTAGGACCTCTTGCTAGCATAGCGGTTTGGCCCAGTGGCTAAGAGGCTCGGTATCTGTAAAGTGCCCAGAGAGAGAGAGAGATTCAGTTCTCTGAGGGTGCTATACAAATGGGGTGCAGGGAAAGCCGAGCCGATCTGTTGTGCGTCTTTACCGGATACTTTAACGATGAAAAGCCAATTTAGGTGGTGGTGATAGATGCTGGATAGATGCTGGATAGATGCTGGAAGCGAGTTCCGAAATTTCTTCGCCAGCGATCTGAAGGCCCGATCGCCAAAAGATTTCAATTTAGTGGGCGATATGACAAGACGACTCGACGCCGAAGAGGTCGCTTGTAGGTCGGCTGGCCGGCGAAAGCGAGTGACGCGACGGCCACGGGGTAGACGGACGGACGACCTTGAGAGGTCGATTCGATGCTCGATGGCTCGCGGTCAGTTGAAGCTCGGGCAGTGGTGCTGTGACGTTGCAGCTGCTTCGCCGTCGACAGCGGACCGGGTGCGCGGCAGAGTTGTGCTCGAGTGTCAGCAGACGCCTAAGGGCGAAGGTCGGCAGTCCCCAAGGTAGGGACTTTCTGTAACCTAGATGAATCGATGATGTCACGAACGCACAATCTAGTTTGGCTGTCGTACGCTTTTCTAATCGGGCCCTGACGTTGGCAATGTTCCTCTGCCGAGAGTAGGCTGACTCGACAGGCTGGGGAGGCAATGCGCTCTTCCGACCATAAGTTTTTTTGGATCAGCATGCCCAGATTACACGGGCACCGCGTCATTAAAGTGATACTTGGTGAAACTATCCCCTGAGGCAGAGATCTTACAACTTGAGAGCGACACTGGGCTTGCCCATAACTATAAGATCGGTCTTACCGCCGCTAAGCATCTTGAAGTTAGTGGCCACCCAAGAGCGAATGACGTCGATGCAGGCTGCAAGGGAATTAAGCGAGTCGGATGCAAGACCGATGCAATATGAGTGTCGCTTCACATCAGCTCTCGCCAGTCCAGCATTGGCTGCAATGTGAAGTCGCAATGCAAATTTCCTTTCCACGGGAATTTGTGAGGCAAAAGTCTAAAATTAATGACGGACGTCTGACCACTACAGCATGTTTTACGTCGACATATGCTTTTCGCGACTGACTATGCTAGCTGCGTCAAGAAATTATTATTTCGAAGACAGGGCGAGGCACTTTTGAAACCCATGTTCCTACACGAGTTGATTAGAGGACTCGTCAAATGCCTTCGTGGCGTCTCGGTCGCGAGCGCGAAGGCCGATAGCTCGCCAACGAATTCGGCCTCCATTTGAGTCGCTCTGAATCGTCCAGGGCTTCGGGGTTGTTTGGGGCAGAGGCAGAATTGCTAGAAACTTAGCGGAAGTGCGCTTATCTCATGCCGAGCACTGCTGCTGCTGCTGCTCAGTGTCGCGGCTCCTCGGCCGCCGCCGCCGCTTTTCGTGAGTAGTCCGGCTGCCCTCCACTGGCTCCTCAGTGCTTTCGGAACGACGCTGGTCGTGTGAGAGCGTGACCAAAGCTCACGGCTCGGAGAAGCTAGCGTGCTATCGCCGCAGTGGCGACGTCTGGACAGCCAACACGACCGGTGCCTTATAGCACATTCGAGCGTTCGTTGCCTCCTTTGGAGCCGGTCTCGCGCTGCTCTGTTCAAGCTAGAGTGTTTGTTCACTCATGCCGCAGCGGTTGTCCTGGCCTGTCTTGTGCGGACGAGACCGTAGAAGCTTTGAGGAGGTGTCTCGTGTGTAAAGCGTTCTGGCCGGCTGCTAAGGGTTTCGTTCGCCGTCGCCCGCCGCATTCTTTGCCATTCCGTTTATTTACTGCTCCGAACCATTGGGAATTGAGCGCTCCGCTTGCGCAGAGTCGCATTCAGTGGCTCCGCGTTTCGTTCCCGCGCGGCTGCCTATTCTTATTGTGCAAGGGCGGTCGGCTCTCCTTTGTAAACTGCTAGGCGAGCAAACAATGTCGCCCTCTTGTGGAGGCAAGCCGCCGCTCCCGTACCGTATGAGCACAGCCCGGCTCAAAAATATTGTCCCTGCCTTTTTCAATGTAATCAGCCGCTAGCCTATTCTGGGCCACTCTCTCTCTCTCTCTCTCTCTCTCTCCCTCTCTCTCTCTCTCTCTCTCTCTCTCTCTCTCTCTCTCTCTCTCTCTCTCTCTCTCTCTCTCTCTCTCTCTCTCTGTCTGTCTCTCTCTCTCTCTCTCTCTCTCTCTCTCTCTCTCTCTCTCTCTCTCTCTCTCTCTCTCTCTCCGTTAGAGAGAGTTCTCGTGTTTTCTCTTCTTTTGAATGGGCGGCAATCGTCAGACAAATCGTAGTTGCAGGTTAGTTATATCCGAGATTTGGAACTGCTGGTGAAACGCGAGGCGGCTAAGCGAAAGTAGTTCTTGCACGCATGTCCTGCATACCGCTCATCGTGTGCCATCCGGCTCCGGTTTTGCGAGATGATCAGCTGAGACGTGCAGATTGCGTCTCCTCTCATCGAGACCAATCGGTCGGCTGCGTTGCAGCAGCGAAGTGCACCTCGGTTAGGCACCTGCTGACGACCTGAATGAGAGCGGTAATGACCTTAATGCGGCGACTCTGACGAGATCTGGCGAAGAGCAGGCCAAAAATGGCAAGACTGCAAGTGTAGGTCCTGGTCCGAAGGAGAACCCCATTGGGGGGCGGGGAAGTCCCAGCAACGAAGGCTGGGCAGCCCTGAACGCTGGCTGCAACTTAGTCGCAAGGGGCTTGAGGCCCCATTCTCTGTGGGGCCTCCACTATTTACCTTCTTGGGGGTACAACCCAATTCGTGAAATTATTTTGTAAATCCAGTAGCTGGTCATTTAGAAAGCGATGTAATTTAATCGCACAGCAGAGAGACAGCCGATTCCCAACACCGACAGTTTGTTACTAACGCACGGAGCCGAAGAGCGAACGGCTCCCCTCGGCCCCTGCTCTCACATGACTCCCCTCCCTTGGTCGACTCCGATGACTCATCGACCACAACGGTGCACCGGCCGACCCTGATGGTGAATCCACCATCTGGCCACCAGCTGGTCCATGCCACATCAAAGGCGGACCACAGCAGTGCACTGGCCGACCCTGATAGTGAATCCGACATCTGGCCACCAGCTGGTTACCGGCCTGTGTCCATACCACATCACAGGCGGACCACAGCTGTGCACCGGCCCCTCTCGGTGGTGCTTCTAACAGCTCACCAGTGGCTTATCAGACATACAATACATGCATACGAACTACACGCTCCCTTGACCTTACGGTCACAAGTCAGGAGCTGTGCACCGGCCCCTCTCGGTGGTGCTTCTAACAGCTCACCAGTGGCTTATCAGACATACAATACATACATACGAACTACACGCTCCCTTGACCTTACGGTCACAAGTCAGGAGCCGGCATACAATATATACATACATACGTACATACGAACTACAAGCGAAAAATGAAGACACGGATTTGGTAGCTAGCAGTGCAGCACCGGCACGATGGGGGAGGGGCTTACAGACACGCCTTTGAGGACTATCGTTTCCCCATATTGAGGTACGAACTCTCCTCCCCTGCCGAGCTTCAGCAGGAATGCACCGAGTACTCACCAAAGCCACCGGTCTCAAGCAGGTCCAAGCCTGCAGACTTTGGTGGCTGTTGCTGCACCTTCCTCACCCTGGCATTCTGCTGACTTTAGTCACCTGACTTATGCCCCGCGAGCTGTCGTCGAGAGCCCCGGCCCCCCTTTCGGAGCATCGCTTTGCTGGCCTACTAATTATTACATTTATGAGGTAATTGCACGCATTATTTAGACACCATATTGGCTAGCACGGCCCGAGATCCTGCTCAAGTCTACGTGCTGTTCTCACCTCAAGATGCCGGTCGATGGGTTTGTGTGACTGACCTATCATGATTCAAAGATTGGCTGGAAATTATCATCGGTGGCATATTTATGAGGCTGAAATTGTACCCGTACGCCCTCTAGGAGATTTTTATAGCTCGAACCCCGTGTCTTTGATCCAAATTTTAGTGAAATACTTTATGTTTTAAATCATAGGACAACCCATGTAATGTAATGTATCTCCGTCTGCAACTCCACAAAGCCATAAAGACTATGTGGGTGTTACGCAGGAGTTTTGTATAGCACACTCACAGCCTAAACGGCTTTCGGTACGGATTCGCTAGCCAACAGACTTCCATCTCACGCAGCAAAGACAAGGCGGGAAGCATTGATGAGTCAGGAGAGCAGTTGAGGTAGTGAGTAGCATGGAAGTAGCAGCTCAGGACCGCCCAGGAAAGCTCAGGACTGGAGAGTATTTGTCATTGAGTAAGAATTGTGAATGCGAGTCCCACAGTCTAGGACCTGGCAGGGCTAAAGCTTCTGTCGCCAACGGTCTTTAAGCTGAGGAATGGGACAGCTAATTTATTGTCCACACTGGTCCTGAGGGCACGAGGAGGCTGAAACTTGTGTAGCAGTTCAGCTAGGTATGGAGAAGCGAAGTGTTGTTCGATTCACACAGCAGAGAGCCAGCCGATGACCAACACCTACAGTTTATTGCACGATGCACGGAGCAGAGGGGAGCACTTCCTTCGCCCCTCTCTCCCACTCGAGTCTCCTCCCTTCGACTGCGGCTGTGCCCTGGCCGACCCCGATGATTCATCCGAGGCGACCACAGGTGTGTGCTGCCCGACCCTAATCGGCCATCTGTTCACCAGCTGGGTTACCGGCCTGTGTCCATGCCATCACCGGCGGACCACAGCTGTGCACCGGCCCCTCTCGGTGATTCTGTTCGGTGATTCTCCCAACAGCTGTTCACCAGCTGCTTAGCAGAGGAGCAGTTCCGGTCAGCATATAATCGAACTACACGAAGCCGTGGGTGGGCCTTGTGGGTCAGAACTTTGTAAGAACTTTGCTCTGTAGCCGTTGATCAACCAGCACCCATCCTAGCTCTTTTAGCAAAGAGGACATGTGATCAAACCTCTGGGACATAAAAAACTAACTTGTAGCCGTATTCATAGCCAGCTGCAGTGGTCTAGTTGCCTTTTTTGGTAGCCCAGCCAAAAGGGAATTACTGTAATCAAGCCGAGACAGAACTAAGGAGATCGTTAAATTTTTTTGAAAGCCACTGTGGAAGACTGCTCCTGATATTAGATAATTATCGGACGTGATGACTAGCTGTAGAAGCAGTCTTCTTAATGTGGCTTTTAAAGTGTAGGCAGCTGTCGAAAACGATATCTAAATTTCGAGCACGTGGTCGCACGTGGTCGCGGTCGCACAACAGAATCACCTATTAGAAGAGCAAAGCCTTCTAATCCAGCCACATGCTTAGGGTGTCCTATGCTATTTCTGTCTCCCTGATCAGGTGACGAAAGCTGTTCTCGATTTTATCATTGTTCTGGCACTTTTTCAAAATTCTTTAATGGAGGAGAATTATGACTGGATTTCAATGCTGCTTTATCCTTTTTGGAGCTAGTGTACTAATTTATGTATATTCACGCAGCTGAACTTACTAGCAGTCATGCACTGCCTGAGCTAGGCACTGCGTTGTTTTGTAGCTGTTAGCCGCTGGGTAATCAAAGCATCATCCTCAATGTTCAGTCTAATCTGAACGATTTTCCTGTATCTGCTCCATATACTTGATACGGTTTCAATGAAGACGTTTGGAGCGATGGACCTTGCTGTTGGCATCGTCAGAACTTTGGCTCAGAGAGTGTAGAATAGCATCAAGAGACTGCCTAATTGCTGTCCGGTCAGCATCTGTTACATCTAAAATGTTATATTTGATGACATGGCGAATGTTACCACTAATAATTTAGTCATGCTTTCTTTCAGCATTTGTTAACTGCCTAGAAAGAGATTCAGTTCTCTGAGGGTGCTATACAAATTATTATTATTAATAATAAAATTATTATCTGGATTGTATAGTGATTGCTCGAGAGACTCAGCAGGCATGCGAAGGAGTAAGTGTGTCCTGCCCCAAAATCTCGTTTGTTTGAGTGGGTGACATTGAATCGCTCCAGAATTAAAAAAATATCTATTAGCGGCAATTATTTTGGCTGCAAACCAACTAATCCCTGTAAAACAGCTGAAAATGTGTCGCCGACAAGCGATATCAAAACTCTGAAAGTACTCCTAGTTCAAGCCTCTCGTGACTACTCATTGGTAGAGATATTCGAAATATTAGGTTTTGTTTAATAATAGTTATCGTGTCGCTGTATATATATTTGACTGACTGTGCAAATAGATTGAATTTTGATATTCTGCATGCTATATTTCTGACTAACACAAAGTACCCAGAAAGAAATTTAGTTCTTACTGGATGGAATGTGTATGCTTTATTAGTATTATTATCTTATTCCTTATCTAATACGGGAAGGTGATTAGGGAGTCTAACAATCAATGATAACAAGGTCGTGTGCACATTCGGATCGTGACCGAGTTCTGTTTCCTGGGATTGGATCGGGTACCCACTAAGTCATTATAAATTGATAGCATTTAGTGCAATTGTATTGAAGTGGCAGACAGATTCGGGTGATACTTGCTATATGGACAATTGCTGTGACTTTTTTTGTCGGGCTTCACATAAGATGTAAGACCACGTGCTGTTCTCCGGGCATAAATGCATAAATTCCCTTACTGGACGAATGAATAAGTTTTAACTTTTTAACACACACTGCATAATGTTAATTTCATAAAGATTAAGATTACCATTTCGTTTAAGACTTGATTGTTCAACATCGCATAGATATGTAACCAAGGCTGGTGGGGGGTAGGCTACAGTCCACCCTAGCACCACTGCTCAAAGGCCAGGCTTTGGCCTAGCCAGTGACCCTTATCACATTACAGCCTTACCATGCCGCTGAACCTCGCCTGAGTACAAATGCATGTACTAAAGTTGCTTTACCGGGTGCCAAGAATGACAAAATAATAGCTAAGAGGTCATGTGGTAGCGATAAGGAGGACCGAAGGTTTAGTGGCCATATGCTTCAAATCACATTGAATATTGGCCCATTTCAACAGGATCACACACTGTGGCTGCAAGATTATAGTAGTGTATGTAGGCAGAAACTGACACAGCTGTATTGCCTATGCTATGGACACCGTTACAAGCATTGTTCGATATCGCACATCAAAACAGCCAAACTTTGTCCGGATCTTCTTTATATGAGGTGGCACTTGATAGCAGTCCGGGGAGTATCTGGCGAATGAGTCCGATAGTATCAATGCTAGACGACCATAGGCATACACTTGAGATGCATTGAAGCTGTCAGTGGCATCCCACCCACCGGCAGTCTGAAAATCTCTTGTGTTCGTTCAGTTTGCCTTGTCGCATGCACAGCGATGCATCGTGAATGTCCAAAATAACATCCAGAGTCTGCATCCTATTTGTTGAAAAACAGTCATGTGCATATTTAACATTGTGCTATGTCTCTCTTTATAGCGTGATCTTCTAACAGGGCAGTTGGAGGGAATCCGAGAAAACTGTGCTAACTTCATCATACATATGAAGGACCGATTTCCTGAAAATAAGCCAGCCGGAGGTGTAGGTGAGACAAGCCGTGTTTCTAGCCCTAGTGGTGCATATGTATCCGTTTCTTGCAGTTTGATTCACTGTTTAATGAGCAGCATTGTTATTCATCTAATGCACTTAGCAATTAGCTCTTTGGTTTGCATTGGCCTGTGTCAGAGTAAAGAGAATTCTATCTGGTGGCATGCAAAGCAGGTATAAGTTGCTCTATGACAAGTATACTGCTGTCGCTTTAGGCTACTTGACAAACTTTTTGTCTGTTATTAATCAGATCTTGTCTGGGCTCTGCATCGACGAAGCGTTTTTAAGTCTGTTTTGGAATGGCCCCCCCCCCCAGTAAGTATAAAGCTGCACGATAACCTCGATCAGAGCAACAAAATATTTAAGGTTTTCCGACCCCAAACTTTTTCTAGTTAGTCTGTAAATTTGTTATGTGTTTACTAGCAGGTAACCTTAGTTTAGAAACCACTGCAGTACTGTAAAGCTTTGTGTTGCTCAAGTTGTAACAGGGCTGGCTGGCGTATACGGGGATGACTGGACTAACCTTAAATGGACGCTTGCTGTGGGAAAATGCCAAGTGCCAAGATGGAAATATGGTTTAGGGTAACTTGCAAAGTGTCAGTATGAATAAGCACAAACAGGATAATCGAAAGGACCCAACCAAATGATGTTACAAACAGGTGCATGTTTAGCTTATTTTCTAATGTTATACTGTAGGCTCACTGCTGTTTTAACACCACCGATCTATCGTCGTGTGGATTGTTACATGTCTGGCTTTGTCCCTAATGCCGATAGCATAACTGCTGGCTATATCTAAGCATGGTCGGTCATAAAGGGCAAGCAATTAATTTATTAAATGGAAGTTGGAGCTCCTGCTTATGCCATTGATCTTTGGCATCAATAGCTTTGGTCTCTGGGTATCCTTTCTTGTATTTTGCATGCAGTGATAATGACTAGGAGTCCTGTATCTGATGCTTTTCTGCCAAATCGCTTACACTAAAGGCTTTTGCTGACAACTTATTGGCTCTCTGGGTTTTCTAAATGAAAGTATATACCCAATTATGAGAAGCTACGGTTAGACTTGCTGCTATAGGATCACAGTATTTTAGTCATCCCAAAAGGTCATAACATCAGACCTGTGACAGCGTGTTTTGGTCAACAGCATTACTGATAAGCTCGGGCTTTTTTGCTGACAGCTCTACTCATTCGTCTGATTGGCCGACTGAAAGATGTGGAGCAGCTCATTAAGGATTCCACATCTGCCAATATTGCAAACGACCTGCAGTCCTATGTCAAGGTAAGCAAAGGTTGCCAAAACGTTCCGTCTCTCGTGTACATGGCTTATGGGTGCGTAACCTTTCTTATTGGTCTTTATTTGCTGAACTTATTTCATCCTGGCAATCGATTTCTGCAGTAAAGATATTCTGAGTTCCCAAGGCTTTTAGGTTATTAATAATAATAGTGATACCTTTGTCTAGCGCCCTCAGAGAATGTAATCTATTTCTAACAACTTTACATATGCTGTTAAGGAAGCATGATCGAATGGCTAGAGGTAGCTTGTTCAATGTTAACAAGCATAACAAGGGTAAAGGTGACATGCATAGGGTTAAGTTGTAGGTTGATTGAGATGCTGTGCATGCATAGTAAATGCGTATCCTATTGAAAGGAGGGGCAAGGGTGAAGCTGCAGGGAAAGCTCTTAACTAAGGAAGTAAGTTTTAAAGCAAGCACCTGCATATGGGGGGCCATATTTGTGTAACCGGTCTCGCCCGGTTCTGATAGTCACGTCACTGCCCTTAGGGTTATGTCTCACATCAACTGGCTCTTTTTATCTGCATTGTAAGCTATGGGTAAACCCAGCTGCAAACATACTTGCAATGTTTTCGGAGATAGCATGGATTGCCAATAAACCCATCTAGCAGTGGCAGCTCGCTGTGCCATTCATGAGCAATGCGGTGCAGGCAACGATGTGCCTTTCAGAGGGGCCTTCAGATCATCTACGAGAAGCACAAAGCCGTGGCCGCTGAGAGTCTGGGCATCGCCAAAGCCCAGCGCACGCTTTCACCGAACCTGGTGAGTGAGGATCTAGCAGCACACATTGCTTTATAGTGGTGAATCGCAATTTGCGAGCACGTTATCTGCAGTGACCAATGAGATTTCGTTCCACTGCAGTGTGGTGTAACTAACTCATTTAAACGTGAAGCTTGTATTGGGGCAATACTACACTGAAAGTGCTTGCATTTGTCTTTGTATTGTGGCATGTATGCGACAGAGAGCAAATAAATAGGCCCCTCCTACTGTATGCCATCTTTGTTCAACTTGTGTCCTCTTCTGGTGAAACCATGCACCAACAAATCGTTATTGAGAAGCAGTGCAAAAACTTTGCAAAAAGTTCGAAGTGACCGGTCGGGATAATAGATTTTCCTGCAGGAAGCGCTCACCAATAAATGCCTATGTGGATGGACTTGCAAAGTATTCAATTAATGGCATTAGTTAGGTGCAATTCCTTCTTTAGCATTTTAATTTTGCTGCCTACATGGGTATTTTGTATGATATGTGTATGTATTTGCAGGTGTGTGTGTGTGTGTGTGTGTGCGTGCGCGCGCGCATTTGCGTACGTGTGTCTGCATGCATGCACACACTATATGAGCATGCATGTCTGTCTTGTTGCAAAACATGTGTCAATAAGTAAACCTCTGTAAAAGCAGCTCAGAATTGCATTCTGCAGGCAATTAGTAGATTATAATTGAGATGCTGCTACGGCTATTGGCCACTTTCCTTTCCATGTGTTCTGGTAAAAGAAAGCCCATTCCACGAGTCTGTCGGAAATTTTAACCGAGGGAGAGAGGCACCAGGCATTCCATTGAATTGCTTGGTTTGCTTCAAATATGTTTTGTTACAATCTGGGCAGTGATCAACTTGATGGCTGTGTCTGGGTAAGTGCCTCGTGCAGAAATGCCACGGCAAGTTGAGCGCATGTAGAGCCGTGCGCTGCTGAACTTGTGCTGCGATGCAGGTTGTGAAGTCCACCCATTGCAAATCGTGCTTTGACACCTGTCGCACTTTCAGGCTTAGATATTCTTTATGTGTGACGGCAGAGCCGGGGCCTCATAGATGCAGTCGCGCCAGTACCTGCCTTGACGGCTGCTTCCTACGTCAGTTGTTACTGCCATGTGTAGAAGAATATTAAATGGATAAAAAGGAATATCCTTATTCAGCAAATCGCCGAAGGCTTTAGGTAAGATGCTGTAGCACGATGATACAGCCAGAGTTTATTCTGGCACGATTGGGGCTGAGCATCAAAAGCTTAGCGTGGCACAAAATCCCAAACTCTCACACATGCTATCATATAATGTACTGTGTGACGTCATAGGGCAGGCCCATCTTGGCCTGTTGTCGTTTGCTGAGATCTTCTAAAAGACAAATTTCGCCACACGGTGGGTGCTCTTACTTTACAGTAATCTCTGGTTGTGTTTGCCTGTGCTTTAAAGTTATTGATATTTTGAACGTGCGTTAATTGCACACGTTTTTTTTACAGCTCTATGAAATGCTGGTTTATGTAACTGACGAAGTGTCCGACTACCAAGCCAACTTCCATAAAGAATTTTCAGGGTACTTCTTGAAGGGACGGCAGTAGTGATGCATTGATAAATCGCAATTGCATCTTGCCTAGTGCCTGGTATCATGACATCGTGCGAGCGTCTTCTATTTTCTATGTGCACCTTCGTTATGAGTGTGCTGCAGTCATCTGAATGGCTAAGTATATTCTTGCAGCCAACCATATAAACTGGGTGCAGCTCTGAAACTACCAGTTCCTAGATCAGAGGCCGTTTAGTGCGCTTAAATGTCGGTGGCTGGAAACTTGGCACAGTCACTGGCTCCCCGTGCTGGCCTAGCCGTGCAGCATCATTTTCTATAGTCAGGTACACCGATCCAGCTGGAAAAAGAGGTTTCACGAGAGCAGTTCGCTGCCCTAGCTGCTGCCTGAGCCGCCAGCAAACGATAGTTCAGACGTGTTGGACAAAGTTAGTGACACTAATGCAGATTTAGGCGTGCTCATACAGTCAGTCACTACGCAATCACTTTGCAGTCACTAGTTCAAAAAGGAGGACGTGCGATAATGATCGTGGTGAAACATATTTATAATGTTCCAAGGTAATGAAATATCTTTTTAGGTACTTTACACTTGCCGGAAAGGAAGTATGTCGATTGTTTAGTGATGGCATGCACAGCGCCAGCATGTATACACACACAAAAGACAGCTCGCATGGACGGCTGAATGCTGTGAAAAGAAAGTGGGGTTTTAGCTTTTTTAATGTCGTCAATTTAGAGAATTACCTGATGTCAGTCGGTAGTATGGTCCAGGCATTGGGATGTAAGAACTAATCGCACATTCTCCAAAGGATTCAAGATTCGCTAGAGGCACAGCTAATCTGTCTGCATCAGACGAGCTGGTAGTTAGATGGGAGACCTTACTAGGAAGTAATTCATTTGGGTATGCCAGAGCAGTAGGACAAAGGTCCTTAAAAGGCAATGACAGAACCGTGAAGTCGAAGGGCTGGTGGATAGAGAGCCAGTGGAGATCGTTGAGAAGTGGTATAATGTGGCAATACCAATGTTCACGACAGACAAGCCTTGCTTCAGAATTTTGCACCAGCTATAAGCATTTTATTGCAAGGGCAAAAATGTGTTTAAGTATCGTGTCGCTTAAGTCTAGATGTGTGTCACACGTGCATGAGCTAGCTTGGCTGTGGTAGCTAAATCTAATTAAGCCCGATTTTTTTGAAAACTGAAGTAGCTACAAATAGGATTACTTGACCGTGGAGCTGATGTGGTCATAAAGTAAAAGGTCACTTTGGAACAGAATAACCAGATGCAGGTGCTTTTGGAGATATGGTGGCCGAGCCCATTTTGAGGGTTAGGCTCTCAAGTGTCTGGTTGACTCTAGGTTTGATTACAACTATCAAGTTGGTTGTATTGTCATTCAGTTTGAGACAGTTTGCTGCCATTCTAGTAGGAATGTCAGCATTAGTTGCGGCAACGGAATTAGCAGAGTTTCAGGTACTTGTAGACAGGTACGGATGAAAGTACCTGCACAACTGTGTGGCATCTACTTAGCAATGAAAGCATAGATTGTGCTCAGCAGTTACATTGACAAGAGGAAAGAATGTGAGTTGTGAACTAGAAGTGGACCTGGAACATATCACTAGGGTACCCAATACTGTTAAGGCTCAGTGTATGCAGGATTGCCGTTGATGGCAACGCTCTGAAATCTCCTGTAGAGATATTGTGCTTCTGCGTCTAGTTTCTGCATTTGGACTCGATGAGTGAATAGTAAGCTTGATTAGTGTTTTGAAAGAGAAAGTTGCTAGGCAGGCTACAGAGGTCATATGCCAGTATGAAGTGGCTATTTAATGAACACAAATCTAGGCCTGTCCTGGTTTGGCCAAGGGAGCTAAGGTGCTTGCCCCTAACGACCACGGTCGTGGGCTCGAGCCTTGTGGCATAAGTAAAGTGCTGGATGAAGATGGAGTTCTCTTAGAATGCTATAAAAATTACATATATTATGATCGTAAGTCGGCATCGTGAGTCTCTTATCTTGTAAGACACAATTGTGCTTCCTAATCCTGGTGTTAGTAAATGCCACCCTAAGTGTTAAACGTGACATCCAACGAGTTTACTTTGCAAAGGCTTTGATTTAGATAAACCGATGTTTTATTTTCAGCCTTTATACCTTTTTTACCTTTGCAAAATTTGGTGTCTCGTGATTGCAATATCTTTTTTGCTTTGCAAATATCTGGCTTTCATATCTTTAGCTGTATGCAGGCTGTTGCTTTTTATATTTGTAGTTATTTTGATATCACACAGCTGGCTGCACTTGAGCTGTACAGATATTTAATGGACGACGTCATAGCTCTTAACGAGCAGACAGCTGCATGCTGTGACGTAAGTGCCGCTGCATAGGCTCAGCATTAGGAACAGCAGCAATAACACCCGTATCACACATCGCTAGATAAGCACTGCTTTTTAGCTGCCTGGTCTGTTGCAGCAGCATCGTCTGCTTCTGACTTGACTCCTTCTTGCTCGACTCCTGTCAAGTCTTGTCATCATTACCATTTTATCATACTGATCTGTACAGGTCAGTATGTACATGTGTAGTGGTTTGAGTCTGGGAATAAGTAAATAAATACTAGCTGATTTAACAGCCTCTTTTTGTATAGCGACAGAAGAGCCTTGACAGCTATCACGACCGCTTGCAGTGGCGATAAAGGATCGCCCACCGCAGGATTCGAACCCACGTCCTCGGGGCCGAGGTCGGGAAAAGCAACCGCCTTACCTAGTGAGCCATTACGGCTCGAAAATAGCAACCAGCCGGCTTGCAGGGGGGGGGGAGACTCTCAAAGGGTGTGCAAAACAAATGCAGGGCATGCCCCATTGTGGATCATGTTCAGGGGGGCAACTATTTCCTAATCCGTAAGTGGGGAAATGAACATTTCCCCATTATGCTTATTTGCAGTAAATGAATGAGCAATCTAGATGGCTGCCTCTTCGGTTTTTTGGGGTAGGACAGTTGGAATTGATATATTTTAATGGAATGTATGTTAATATTTCCATATCCCCCATTGCCTTAGTGACGGGTGTAACCACGGGTCTTGAGATATTTGAACAAAGTCAGCCGGCACACTACTGGCGCCGGAATTCTGCTCTTTCTGAGTGACTGTCCGCAGCTAAAGCTGCATGCACCCGAGTTTTGCTTTTGTCAGCATTTTTCTAATAGCCCCCAGAGTCACGTGCAAAGTCACTTTAACTCACTACTCCCCAATATCACCCACCACATTCGGTATTCTCCTAGCAAGCGTGCCTCCTGACAGGATCTGCCAAGAAGGCAGTACCGACGATCTATCACCACTGAAATAAGGGATTCGCTGAATTGTGAAACATGCTTGACTTCTCATCACCTGCTGGACACTGTGGCCGAGGCGGCAGCGCTCGGTTTGCACTCCGCTGCATTAACCTGCCGTTGCAGAGCAGCTGCGTGGACGTGCTCATGCTCGGCCTTGCCTATCGGCTGTCCTCGCTAGACAAAGACTGGGCGGCATACATTCCGCTCGGCGAGCAGCGATGGCGCCAGCGCTTCCGGCAGGTTCACGTGCTCTGCTGGCTCAACGCCGTCAAGCAGCGCATGGAAGCCTTTGCTCGAGAGGCGTGCGAAGCAGACGACGTAAGTTGCCCTCCTTTTTGTGGCCGTTATTCGCTGGGCCAGCTGCCAGCCACTGGACTCTGCGTTCGCTCGATGCCATGTATGACCCGGCCAATGGAGTAAAACCTTTGCTGCTGCTGCTGTAAAGTAAAGAGTAAAGATCGGCTGCATTAGCCAACTTCATTTTGCTAGCAACAGAAGAGCCTTGCATGGCATCGAGATGCTTGCGGCTAGGCATTGCAGAATCGCCTCATCGGCTGTCGGCCCTTGCGATTCGTTGGTCTGCTGCTGCCCTCCAAGCAGCATAGCAATCTTCCCCTGTTTAGGTCTTCCGGTTGACAGCTGGCTTGATACCCAGGTTGGAGGCCTCAGCGAGCAGGCCTCGGGCCCGTAGTTCCACGGGGTCTGCGTCGTCTGCTAGAGAAGTGTCGTGGCTTCCAGCTCGCTCAGCTGGTCGAACACCAGCCAAGCCGCAGTGCTTACCAGCTATGGCTCGCTGTACCGGCTCACTGTGCAGCGAAGTAATGACAAGGCCAAGGCAGCTTGATGTGTCAAATCTCCGAGGCTAGACCTCCGGGATGTTTTTCTGGTCTGCCCTATCCGAGGTTGGTGGTACGTGTTCCCTCTCAGTTAGTGAGGGGAAAACATACCACTACTGTACCTTCCTTGGACTTTGCCTGTCGTCCCATTTACCAGTAAGAAGTGACCTTACTGCAATAGTCCTTTAGGCTGCTCTAGGAATCATATAGCTAACTGTATTATTTGTCCTGTCTTAGTGCAAAGACTCAACTTTTCCAACGTCTGTGGCTGGATTGTCGTGCATATTTGCTTGCGCTAACCAAGGTGCTATCTTGCATGTATATGCGTGTAGGGGACCTGAGCATCATATAGAGTGCAAGTAGAAGCCTCTCGATCTGATGCCTTGGATTATTTAGGCCTACTGTGCTGCACTTATGGGGATGGTTCTCGAGCACTCTTTCTATGTCTGTGGGCAAGCTTGTGCATGCATGTATGCATGCATGCGTCATCAGGTGTGTGTGTGTGCATTTTTGTGCATACACACACGCACGTGTTCCAGTGAACTCATGTAATGTGAATGCATGTGCTCAAATGACATGTCTTTTCATAAGCCCGATGTCCTTGCATGTACCTCAGCAATGTGCTCTTGACTACGATACTATGTTGCCATCTCATGCTATTGCCTCGAGTAGTGAAAAGCTGAGGCATGCCCTTGCTGTGTCGTAATAACACAAGGCATGCTGCAAAAAATACACTAGCTTCAAAGTAGCGTCAAAGCTTCGAGCCCCCTACAGTGCCGAGCTGGTTTGGTCCAGCGGTTAAGGTTCTCGCCCCGACCGAGGTCTGGCCGAGGTCGTGGGCTCGAGCCTCAATGCATATGTGAAGTGCCTGAATAGAGATTAAGTTCTCTTGGGGGGCTATACAAATTAATTATATATTACATGCAGCTGGTGCTTCCACGGCAGGTTATGAGCTGCAGGTTTCAGTGCCGACTATAGGGGCTCAACGTAAGAGCTTTTGCTCTGCATGACCTAGACAGTGGAGCTCAGTTCCACAATTCTTAAGCAACGACATCTTCCAGCATGCTACCAACTTTTGCACATCCTCTTGTGCTGCTACTTCAATGAAACTCGCTTCCTTCTATCCTGGCCCAGCTATACTTTTCACTTTCTCTTGTGTATAAAATAAGAGTATTTTGGCTCGTGTGTGCTCACCTAAAGCTGAGTAGGCTTTGAGTTCACTATGGGAAGCTCTTCTGCGTAACATCCACTTAGACCTTGTGGCTTTGTGGAGTTACTAGTGGAGCTACGGAACATTACATAAGAAGAGTGTGTCTTACCTCAGTGTAGGTCAGAACCTGTGCCTTTTTATAAATCACAGATGACTGCTACTTTCAGCCATGGCCAGTTTACCATCTCCTCTACCACTGCTGCAGCCTCCCGCTGCATCAGACATCCGGAGGAGACCACGGTCTGCTCCCACTGCAGCTCAAGGTCAAAAGTGTGTGATGGTTTAGCTCCATACGGCATAAGTGCAAAAGCAAACTATTCTTGACTGCCTATGCTTCGCCCAAGTTAGGCTTCACTTAGAATAGTGATACAGGAGTGGACCTGGCACCTCGCTATGATAGTGAGGAGAAAGAGTTCTTCAGTGTGTACCTGTTTCTGACTCAAGTCGAGCACACTACCGTCCCGTGTCACACGCAATATATAATATATATGGTGTATTTGTCATATGTATCACTGTTGGCCACCTGGTAGTATGGAGTGTGCTGCTAAAGTCCATCCTGCCCTTCCTAATATAAGGGTTTTTCTATATTGCAGTTCAAGGCTGTTAGTGCACGGAAACCGAGGAAATCACTCATATCGAGCAAGCCGAATCCAGTCGTGCAGCCAATCGTTTCATCTCCGTCGTCTCCGTTCACGGCATACGACAGTGTGCGCAGTCGCAGCCGCAGCCTGCCAGACTGTGCAGCTGGGCTGCCGCCGCCGACAGAGCGGCCACGTGTTCTCGACGGCCGCGGCGGTCCGACGCCGAACGCCGCGGCCGAAATTCGGCCGGCGAGCACTCGGGGCAAGCACGGATATGTCGTGCTGCAGCCCGAAACGAGGAGCTCCCGGGCTAAGGCAGAAAACTCGGGAGCCGCCAGCGCCACGCCACCCGCCTCCGGTGTGATACGGCCGGAAGCGAGGCACCTCTCTGACAATGCGCCACCTAGAGGCAGCGCTGCTGAGGCCGCCGCTCTGTGCCCGCCGCCGGCAGATGTGGATCCTCCTGCAGCGCAGACGACGATGCCGGCCCGGACGGGCAGTAGGACCGAGTGGAGCGGGCAAGCGCAACGGCTTGCATCGGCCGCCCGCTCGCCAGGGAGCCCTGACGACGGCAACGAAAACGCATCGCAGCCGTCGGCAGCGCCAGGCAGAGCGGCGCTGCAGCTGAGCTTTAACGACGATGACGTCACCAGTGGCAGCGGCAGCAGGAGCAGCAGCATTGGCGACAGTCGACTGACGCCGAGCGTCTACGCGAGCACGCCGTCCTCTGGTAGGCCTTCGTTCGGCAGTCTGGTCATTACCCACCCGGCTCCTCCGGGCGAGCCGCCAAGCCTGTGGCCACCCGGCCAGTTTGCCGGAGACAGCCGCGAGCAGCCTGTCATTGCTGCACTGGCCGGTGGCGACGAGGCCGCCGGCGCTGAGGCCGCCATCGTGATCTCGAGCTGTCTCGTCGACGCGCTGGTCACGGTGTTGCGCTTTGAGAGCTTCATCCACACACTGATGCGCAGCGTCTGCTTGCCGCCGAACGTGCGTGCCGGCGCTGACGGTGCTGCTACTGCTGTGGCCGCCGCTGCAGCTGCTGCACGAGCAACTGCAGCGGCTGCTAGTGGAGCCGAGGCGGAGGAGGCCCGTGCCTACTCCGTGCCGACCTTGCCCTTGGCAGGCGAAGTAGCCAGCGACGAGCAGCCATTGGCCCCTGCTCCGCTGCCGGGCGGCCGAGCTGCACTGAGGCGCAGTGCACAGCTCGACGGGGCGCCGCAGGCTGAAGGCAATCTGTGCATCCTGTCCCTGCAGGTGAGGAGCCACTGTGCGGCCACCGTAGGGTGCAAGGGCTGCTCGGCAGAGCATGAGAGTGGGCTGAGCGTAGGTGTGTGAACGAGCATGGGCATGTGAGCGTGTGCACTCATACGTGTGTGGGTGCGCAACCTGTGTGTTTGGGTGTGTGTGAGTACGTGCCTGTGTGTACATGCATGCTTGTGTGGGGGGAGAGGTGGTTGCAATTCGTGCTTGCTCGTGCTGGAGTACCTTTGCAGGACTTAAGAGACGTAACTGGCGGAATGACACCAGTTGGAGGTACTGATGTTTAGTTCAAACTCGGTTGGTGTACGTCTCAGCCTATTAGCTGTCGTGCTGTGAGTGGTTATCGGCTGAAATACTTTAAATAAGCAAAGAAAATACAAGGATTTAGCAATTCGAGGCAGTGCATTATTAGTTATCACCGGGTAATGTATTCAGTGAGCTGTGCAGTCGCTGCCACACAAGCTTGCCAGACTCTGTAGATGATCAGTCCTGCTGACTTTTTGCCCTCTCATTCTGCAGTATTCGCCTCATGCAACGAGTATGGCTGAGCGTGCTCAGCAAAACCCATACTCTCATATCTCTTTCTCCCTCTTACTCTCTCACTTCTCTCTCTCTCTCGTCCTTCCATGTCTCTCTCTCTCTCTCTCTCTCTCTCTCTCTCTCTCTCTCTCTCTCTCTCTCTCTCTGTCTTTCTCTCACTCTCTCTCTTTCCCTCCACCTCTCTCTCTCTTTCTTCTCTCTTTCTCTAGCTTCTTTGTCAACAAGATAACAAGATAGACAAGATCAGGGAGTCCATCCCTAGGGTGGCAGCAACCTCCCTGGAATCCTGACCCTAAATTCCATGCAGCACCTCAATGTTTTCATTCAAGGAGGTCACTAATGACATCATTGCCCATGAGCTCATATCCCAATCAAAAAAAAACAAATAGTCCTCTAGACCACATATCCACTGTCCGGCTACGACGATGCATAGATCTGCTGCATAACTAACACCATAAATATGTCGTTAGCCTCAGGTCATGTCCCAGCGCTTGTTAAAAAGGCTGTAGTCAGGTCACTACTCAAGAAAACCACACTGGACCAAGAGAACTTGAGCAACTTCCGCCTAGCCTCCCTTATACCGTTCCTATCAAAGACACTGGATCGAGTCGTGGCAGACCAGCTGAACTCATATATGGAATCTTCAAACCTTGCTAGTAAGTTCGAGTCTGGTTTTAGACCTAATCACTCCAGAGTCAGCATTGCTTCGGGTGTACAACGACCTACTTAGGAATGCAGACATGGGTAGAGTATCTCTGCTTGTTTTGCTCGATCTTTCGGCAGCTTTTTATACTATCGATCACCGAGTCCTTCTTTAGCACCTCTTATCTCACCTGAGCATCACTGGCACTGCACTGCAATGGTTCAGGTCCTATCTCAGTAGGAGACTCCAGAGTATTGATTTGAATGGACAAAGATCATGCGAGAAACCTCTGAAGTATGGGGTACCTCAGGGCTCTGTGCTTGGTCCCGGTCTTTTCACGGTTTATACTCACCCTCTTCCCGATGTAATCGCAAGGCACAATCTAGGCTTTCTCTTTTATGCAGATGACACTCAGATGTGCCTTTGCTTTGATCGCTCCCACCCCCTCCAGCACGACGGATTCTCTAAACTCCCTTGCTGCATGTATTCATGACATCCGCACTTGGATGGCAGCAAATCTTCTTTAATTTAATGATGATAAAACCAACTTCCTGCGTATATGCAAACCAAGTGTGATTCAGAAATTGGAAAAATGTAACGCTTACAATCGGCTCTGCCAGCACACATCCTGTTGAATCTGCACAAAATCTAGGTGTTCTGTTCCAAAGTGATTTCTCATTAGGTGATCACATCAGCACCACAGTCAAGTCTGCCTACTTTCAGCAACATAGCATTGCTAGAATTCGGGCTTTTTTAGACAGGGAGATCACATCTAAACTGGTCCATTCATTTGTGACATCCTGTCTCGACTTCTGTATCTCACTGCATGCTGGTCTACCGGCCAATGCAATCAGGCGCCTGCAGCTGGTGCAAAACTCTGCAGCTAGGCTGTCTGTTGTGAGCGTCGTAGTTGCCACATCACACCACTTCTTGCCGACCTGTACTGGCTTCCAATGCCATTCACTTTTAGGTATGTTCATTCTTTGGCTCCAACCTACCTATCAGATGTGCTCCTCCACCATGCTAAGCATCATGCCACCAACTTTTCAGAATTGAATCGTTTACCTATATCTTGTATGAACCTCAGATCCTTTGGAGACCGTGTCTTTTTGTAGTTCGTAAGCTCCCAAAGTCTGAAACTCACTTCCGACTTGCCTCACGACATCCCAAGAAATCATGTAAAAAGAAACTAAAAATGCATCTATTTATCACAGCATTTAGTGGGTTCATGTTATTGGTCCTTTACATGCTAATGCTTGCTGACACTGCATGCTGCTACTAATCATACTTGCATGATAACCCTGTGCATGTCACCCCTCACCATGCTATGCCTGCTACCACGAACCAGTCGATCATGCTTCCTTTGCAGCAATTGCAAAGTGCGTAGAAAGAGATTTGAGTTCTCTGAGAGCACTATATCAAATATATTATTATTATTCTCTGTTGGGAGGGTGGAGGCAGCGGGCAGGATGTGCGTGCATGTCATCTTGCAGGGGACGCCTTGTTCTGCTCATGTAGGTCGTATGCAGCGTGTTCGTGGCACTGGCAGAGCGCCTGCTGCTCATCGATATTGAAAGCGCTCCCGAAGCTCTCCTGGATATGTGCATTCCACCCAAGGTAAGTGGTGATGACCTTGTAACTCATCCCCATCGTGCCTGCCACCACAAAGTAGCCATACTCTGAACTTGCCCGGCTATGTTGGGGCTGTGCAAATGGCCAACTGAGCATAACCCTATTCATCGTCACTGCAGTGCTGTTGCACGTGGGAGAAGCTGTCTGCAGTTCTTTGGTGGCGACTCTGTGAGGGCTACTCTGTGGTAGTGGCAAATGCTGTGTTTCTGCGTTTGTCGTCATCTTCTTACTCAAAATTCTAGCATGTGCATGACCATTTCCTATACTTCACAACCCCTAACAGCCCCCACATCGTCATTTGGTTGTCAAACCTGAACGGCCTTACTTCTCAGGCATTGACTGTATATCTGATAGGTTTACTGCCTACTTTGAAAAATCACGAATATTCGTGCCTCTAGGGATTCATCTCCTATTAATGAAAGCTTTGAAATCGAAACCCTCCTTAATAAATATTTTCTGAGGTTTCTGTGGACGAAGTGGTTACTGTAGCTAAATCCCATGAAAAGAGCTCACCACGTGCAATCCCCCATACCATCCCCTCTTTGAGCTTTGCTGGCGGAAAACTTAGCTCAAACATAAATCAGGTTTTGAATGCTTCATGAGCAAAGAAGTTTTCCAAAACGTTCAATCTGTCATCATTCGATTAATGCTTAAAAAGCCTGGATTAGTTGTTCCTATGTCTTAGCAAACTATTAAAAAAATACTTGCTGATTTAACAGCCACTTTTGTATAGCGAGAGAAGAGCCTTTATGGTTGTCACCACCGCTTGCAGCTGCGGTAAAGGATCGCCCACCACAGTATTCGAACCCACGAGCTCTGGACCGAGGTAGTGAAAAGCAACAGCCTTACCTAGTGTGCTATCACGGCTCACCAATGCCCAATCTCCCTCCTTTTTTGGCCAAGATTCTTGAACAGATCGTCGCTAAGCAGTCTGTGGAACGCAATGATAAGAATCAATTGTCAGGAAGTTTCAGTTGGTATTCAAGCGACCCCATTCTACTGAAACTGCTCTCTTCCGTGTAGCTAAAGACATTTTGGATGGCAACGATGATATTAAAATCGCTGCTCTGATCCAGCTCGATCTATCAGCAGCACTCGGCATTAGGGATCACAATGTCTTAAAAAAATAAAAAATTGAGAACGACTATCGGTCTGGCAGATAAAGCTTTGACGTGGCTCGAATCATTCTTTACTGATCGTGTTCAGTCCACATCTTTTGGTGGTCAGGTCTCATCCAGCAGACCATTCACGTGTAGAGTTTAACGTGGTTCCATTATCGGCGAATTGCTATTCTCCATTTATTCCAAGCCTCTCGGAAAAGTTAACCAGGCCGATGGCATCGGCTATTACTTCTATGCTGACGATACCTAGCTTACTCTTCATTTAGATCGTCAAAATCAGCTACACCGATAAATAAAAATGAATGGCTGCCGTGTGCACATTCAGCTACTTTCACAGAATGTCTATCCCGAGGTCCCAGGCTCGAGGTTGGCTGTGCTGTGATCTTGCCGGCTTTGGGGACGACCCCATAGCCGAATGACACTGTTGTGACAAAGTTGAAAGATAGTGTATGAGGAATGCCCTAGGGATAGAACTGTCATCCAAAACATATCTTGATAAGTTGTTGCTTCGCTGTGAAGTGCCATGACTTTATCTTGTGTTTTGCCTGCTTAATTCTCAATGAAACTCTGTAATGCCAAATGGCTGTTTAGGCTAATCGTTAACAGCCTTGGGACGTTGTGCTTCTTCATGCCTGTCTTAGCATAATAACTGTGTGCTTTTGCATGCATGGCTAAGCTATATACTATGTTTTTTGCTAACTATTGCTTATTGTTTCTCTTGCTTCGAGTTGTAAAGCACCTGAATAGAGATTAAGGTCTCCTATGGCACTATACATAATACTTATTATTATTACTAAGTCGACGATTCCATACTGACGCTAACCTAATATGCTACCACTAACGATTACTACTAATTGTCAACAATTCAAACGTTTGACTGTTTCTCACTGCTCTTAGCATGGCATTCATTTGGATGGGCTAGTCAACTAAGGTATTGCTCAGTAAGGTCACACAGGCGGGCGCTGCAGAGCCCATGGCAATCCTAACCGAAGATGCATGCATGCATTTGGCAGCCCATATCGAGGGTTCGAGTCCTGTAGAAGGCAGTTCAATACTGAATTGTTCAAGCAGGGTTAATGTGGCCAAGTAGGCTCTTCTGCCACTATAAAACTGTGGCAGCTGAATCGTTGATCACTGCAAATATTGGCACGGTATGCAGAGTTCAGCATCGATGTATGCAGACTTCAGCATCGATGAGCTCTGGCCACGGCGTATGCAAATGCCAAAATGTATCTGTAGTAAATGCCAAGGACAACTAAGCAGCGCTACCTGGAACGCGGGCAATGAAAGATACCTTCGTGGGTAGCAAAGCAGCACCAAAACCGAATGGTGGCTAGCTAAGTTGTTTCTGCCTTTCCTGCTTGAGTCCAGTCGTGATGCCAAGGTATAAGCTTGATGCTTCCTAGGATAGGAGGCCGTCGATGAGACTTGCTAGCCGAGCTAAGTGTTCGTCTTTGGAATGCCATGCGAGCATGGCCATTCTGCACATCTATGGCAGTTTAGCCATCTTTCGAAATTGCATCGTCAACAGTGCTGCTAGAAAAGCCATCTTGTATCGCTAAATGCATCTCGTCCTTGCTTTTCAACTCGGTGCCAGTTTGCATTCTTACTATATTAAGTGCCTAGAAAGAGATTGAGTTCTCTGAGGGCGCTTTATCAGATATATTATTACTATTGTTATTGTTTTTATAACGGACTATGCTCTTTCAGTCTGAGTGTGGCTGCCACGATGCAGTTATGACCTGGTCTGGCGAGTCTTACCCAGTCATGGCCGAGTCCAGTCGCACTGCATATGGCACCGGCCTGCCACATCAAATGTACGCACGATGCCGTGCAGAGGAGATCTTGATCAGGTCTAGTTGAACGGTCGGATGGACGGCGGGCGATCTTGAGCAGAGGGAATGCATTCTTCGAATTCTGCTTCTACCACCCAAAAGCTCCACGGCCCGTCTCACTCTGAACACGATCATCACCCACCAACGGGCAGACTTGGGCACACTCGTCGACCCATCCGTACAGGCCGAATCCGATCGTGTTCAATTCTTGTCGTGTCGTGGTCAAGTCTCATCCAGCAGACCAGTCACCTGTGGGGTTCCACAAAGGTCTGTTCTTGGTCCTTTGCGGCTTTCCCATTTATACTGAAGCTAGTAAAAATGATATGAACCCATGGGATCGGCTATCACTTGAAGTTGAAAGTCTGGCCAATCCCATGCTTAGAGAGAGAGAGAGAGAGAGAGAGAGAGAGAGAGAGAGAGAGAGAGAGAGAGAGAGAGAGAGAGAGAGAGAGAGGGATCTGGGACTTGTAGTAACTACAGAACCGCATGAACCGATATGTTGTAGATGATGGCTCAGCTGAGAAAGCTGGATCCAGGGGATCCGTACCTTCGACCCAAGGTGCCTGTGAATGAAGAGCTGTGGCTGCAGCAGCTGGAAGAGAAGATCAACAGCAAGGTAAGACTGCATGCACCTCCTTCTAATATGCTTGCGCGGCCGGCAGATGGCCTCTCTGGGGCCGATCATGTAAACACGCTCGCATGCGCAAACACACACACACACATATATATGTATATATATACATATGCACATCGTCACATCTTCCTCTCTCACTTTCTTCTCTTTCACTCTCTTGCATAGTCCTTCTATTTTTCTCTCTCTCTCTCTCTCTGACTCTCACCCTTTTTGTATCTATCTCGAAGTCAGTCTGTCTGTCTGTCTGACTCTGTCAGTCTCTGTCTCTCCCTACGTCTGTCTGTCTGTCTCGTGTGGATGCTTACAATGCTAGCTAACGTGATTTGTTGTGTTTGAATGTCCTTGTTCAACTCTATCATCCTCCTCCACCACCACCCCTACGAGCTATAGTTACTATAGTTATATATGTTTCATGAGTTTGGTGCTGCGATCTGTCGTTGCGCTAGTTTTTCTGACCTTCCACGAGCTCAGCTGCTCACCATCCGGCTGCTGCAGAGCCAGCAAGCCCTGTAGCTCCCACCTGCCGACATCCTTTCTCGACCATCAAATTATCTTCGTGACATTCCAATGCTTTATGCGGCCTTCATTCCTCATTGTTTGACAGATGTGTCTGCGGATCAACAATGTGGTGCTGCTCTGCGAGATTTTGCCTTACTTTTACAATCGGCTGATCGACAGCTGGCCATTGGGTGATGATGGCCAGCTCAGCCCTGGCAGCGGAGGGTCCGATGCTGTGAAGGCGTGGTGTAGTGAGAAGCTTTGCGCTATACACGGCGCCCAAGTGGAGCTGCTTGCTCGCCAGGTTGGTGACCGCATGCATGCCTGTGTGCATTCATGCCCACATTTATGGAGCAGAGGCAGAGCCAGGATTTTTATCTGAGGGGGCAAGGCCCACATAAACAATGTGTAAGGGGCAAGACCCACGTGTAGAGAAAAATTATTGCGTAAAATCATAGTTCTATTCGACGCAAACTCGGGCAGTGGCTCATTGAGCAGAATTATGACAGTTTTGTCGTTAATAGCAGCCGAGGAGGGGTGAGAATAGGGCCCATGTCGTTACCCTTCTGTTGTGAGGAGCAAAAGCCTCCACCTGCCTCTGCCATAATAATAATGATGATAATAATAATAAGTTTGTTTAGCACCATCGGAGAACTGAATCTCTTTCTAGGCACTTTACGTATGTTATAGGAAAAGCATGACCAAATGATTAGTGGTAACATTCACCAGGTCATCAAGCATGACATTGTTAGATGTGACATACACAGGGTCAACATGTGGAAATGGTTAGTAGCAGTATTGAGTGCATGTTTGTAGACGTGCGAGCGGTCGCCATAGTCAGCTGTCATAGCTTAGGACAGCCTTCCTCAGTCAGTGTACTACACTTTTACATACCAAACTACTGGCTGGGTTGTACGCTTTGGCGTTGTTCTACTGTGCTGCTTGGACGTGCTTTCGTAGCCCTAGTTTGGCCCAGGGGTAAGGCACTCGCCTTAAACGACCATGGTCGTGGCCTCGAGCCCTACGGCATTCGTAGCACGCCTGGGCAGAGATCGAGTTGAAAAGCCATGGAGGCACTTAGAGCACAACATCGACATGTAGGGTGCTCGAAGAAAGCAAAGGTCACACGGTCACGATGTGTCCTCCGCTGGGAATGATGTGTATTCTACGCAAATAGTCAAGCAGCCATTAAGTAGTCGAGAGAAGGACCGGTGACTATGTGCCGATGTGTGCTTGCACTGGTAGTAGCAGCTCTCTAGCTACCCTACTCGCTTGTTATTTTGCGACTATTCACGTAGTGGCCTCCACCTCAAGTCAGCTCGTACCCTACTCATGATGACTAGAACTCATGCTCGATCGGGAATTCAATGCTAAGACGAATTGTTAGAGACACAATCGCTAGAGGCGAAATCGCTAGAGGCGCAATCGCTAGAGACGACTGATGTCGTCTGCCTGAAGCTAGCGATGTGGAACATGATGGGCGAGTAAGTGAGCAGCTCTCGACTGCTAGCATGCAAACAGCAGGTACCGATAGACGACCCATTGGATGAGGGTGGCCTGGCTAGTCTTGTTGGCCAGCCTGTAACTCCGTCGCACATCTGTGTTGGTCTGATGCGGCTTGGGGTTGTTGCTCGATGTGTATTGGCTGGCTTAAGCATGTATGAGAAAGGCAGCCCGTGTCGCCTTGCAAATGAACGCCGCACTCTGCGCGCATACAATCTAAAGGGTCTTCAGCTGTTTCCGAGGCCTCCAGCTGTGAGGATCGCTGGCTTCAGCTAGCTGGTCAAGCGAGAGCAAATGTTACTAAATGAATCGAAAATGACCGGAAGCGTGGGCACGACTTTCTACTCGTAGATCTACTTCGTGTTGATTCTACCATCGCGAACGGCTCAAATTATCAGGCAGCTGGAGACACACGCCAAGCTCAAGGAGGCTGCTTTCGAGGCAAAGATGAGGAGCGTGGTGCAGTGTTCGTTCGAGGCCTCGCTAAAGAGCACCGTGTCTTTCCTGGGACACTACCTGTATCAGTCCACAGCCGCAAAAGTACTCTATCGCATATGGCTGCTGCTGTGTGAGGTAACGAAGAAAGCGAATGCACTTTTTTCATTTAGTCAGTATGACCTGCTCTGTACTCGTTGCATCGCACCCCTCCCCCCCCCGGCATCCGAAGTGACCGTGAGCCACGTGGGCAGCATGTCGAGTTGCAGCACTTCGAGCAGCAGCTAGCCGATCTTCCATTGCACGGTGACTGCGAAAGGAAGGCTGTCGTCATGCTGATGATGATATCGGTGAGTCGGTAGCGTCCTCCATCGCGCCTACTGCTCCTGCCCATAGGTGCATGCTGTAAGGGGCCGTGTATGAAGTGAATGAGTGTGGCCCAGTAGTCAGGTGACCCACATTACGACGTCTCTGAGTGGCGGGCTACGGCTTTGCCGTCTCTGCCAAGAACTCGGGCGTTTGAAAAAGAATTCCTTTGTGCGATTGATTGGCAGTTACAATCAATTTCCTCGTGTCTTTACTCAAATGTAGATGAAAGCTGAATGAATGGGCAGGTTTGCATGTGGTGAATCAAGATGACTACTGTAGCACGACTTGTAGCGAAGACAAGTGCTGCTGTATGGCGAAGATCGATGGTGGTCGCAAGAGGTCCGCGAATCCTGCCAGCTGCCTCATTGAATTTGTATCACTTAAGTCAAAGCTAAATTTGCATCTGTTCCGCTCAGCATTCCCTGTGCCCAAGGCTTCCTGTGTGCTTTGCGTACTTTTCTATGAATGATTCAGTGCATGTTACTAACCACGGGTCCTACTGGCCAGCGATCCCGAGGGTCTTCCTGTGTGCTTTCGCATGCTTTTCTAAGCTTGGCATCTTGCTTGTAAGTAACCCCTTAGTTATTGCTTCTCTAGCAGCTAGTTGTAAAGCACCTAGATATACATCTAGCTCTTTAAGATAGCTATGGAAAAGACATATTATTATTACTTTGAGCTTCCGGACGGGTCTAGATGCTCATACGTTCCTTATAGCTTATGTGCATTAGATCGACAGTGCTGTCTTGGTGTTTTAAAGCTTTGATAAAAATCCTGCAAGCGTTTGTGAACCCTTGTTCTGCTTTCAGTCGACGACGGTTTTCCAGCAACGAGTTCTAAAAAATCTTTCTGAAGGATTCATTTGAAAAAAGCTTGTAGCAGTGTGAAGCTTGAGCAGAAATGCTGTCTTGACCAAAGCAATGTCAGTACTGCATGATGGTCACCCAGAAGTAATGTATGCTCTTCTGCTTGAGAAGTTCTTGTTTTGCCACTGCATCATTGCATGGAAACCTGCTATTTGACATGGTATGAGGCATCTGTGAGCTAAAGCTCCCAGCTGCTACTGTTCACTGTCTGCTGCTTGAAAGTAAAATTTGGTTGTTAAGTAGGGTAAATACGTTTGCAGAAACTATCTATCAGAAGTCTGGAAGATAGAAAAACATCGTTGATTCTATTGTTTCAGTCGATAGAAAAATATTGTTGATTCTACTGTTTCACTCCTGAATTTGCTATTCCAGCTATTAGCACGATTAAAAGTGATCGTTGAAATGGCTTGCTGACACTATCACCACTAGGAGCATCATCCATGAAGTTGTCCATGGAAACAGTCATTCTATCCGTTGTAGTAGATAGGCTCTTCCCCCCCCCCGAGAGTGGAAGTGTCATCGGTGGGGTAGCTTGTAGCTGTCAACCATTGGTGTTGCATGTATGCCGTGATAGCTTTTTTGCAGCTAGAACGTTATGTTTTACTGCACTGTATCCTTATTGTGGGATGAAGGATGCATTTTTTGCAACACCCTCTGTGACTTCTTGTCTCTTTATTGCTCATTCATTCCAGATAATAATGATAATAATATAATAATAATAATTCACTTGATAAAGCGCCCTCAGAGAACTTAATCTCTCTCTAGGCGCTTTACATTTGCTGTAAAGTGAAATGCAATTGAAAGGTAGGTACAATCATGCTTGAAAAAACAAACGAAATGAATAATATGGTTAGGGGTGACATGCACAGGGTCAGCATGCAAATGTGGTTAGTGGCAGCATGCACAGTGTCAGCACGCATAAGCACATCGAGGACGAATCACAAGGACCCACTGAATGCTGTCCTAAATAGGTGTGTTTTTAGGTTCCTTTTAAATGTGGTCAGGTCAGGGGATGTTCTGACGCAGGTCGGGAGAGAGTTCCAGGCTTTGGGAGCATATGAACTAAATGCACGGTCTCCAAAGGATTTAAGGTTTGTATGAGGTATTTCTAGACTGCTGGATTCCGAAAAGCAGGTGGTACGATGCTTTGCCTGATGGGGTAGTATATCTGACAGATAGGCTGGAGCCATAGAATGAAGGGACCTAAAAGTGAGGGACAAAACCTTGAAGTCAATCCGTTGCTTGACTGGTAGCCAGTGCAGGTCGGCGAGAAGTGGAGTAATGTGGCAATTGCGACGCTCACGACAGACAAGCCTAGCTGCAGAGTTTTGCACCAGCTGCAATCGCCTGATCGCACATGCTGGTAGGCCAGTGAGCAGTGAGTTGCAGAAGTCGAGGCGAGATCTCACGAATGCATGGACCAACTTGGACGTGGTATTTTTATCTAAACAGGCCCGAATTTTAGCAATGTTGTGAAGCTGAAAATAGGCGGATTTGACTGTGGAGCTGATGTGGTCGTCTAACGAGAGGTCGCTTTGGAATATGACACCTAGATTTCGAGCTGATTCAACTAGAGATATGCTGGCAGAACCAATTTTGAGAGTCAGCCTTTCCAATCTCTGGATCACACTGGGTTTGCCCATAACTAGTAAGTTAGTTTTATCATCGTTAAGTTTTAGAAAATTTGATGAGTTTGGTGTAATGTAATCTGCAGGTTGCTGCTCCATTCATGATCGCTAACGTGTCAGCAAAGCTCTGATGGCACTCATCATGTGACTTGAGTCCCGACTATGCAGTATCCTCTTGGTGTGTTTCAGAGCCTTATTACTCTTCTGACAAAGACAGAAAGCTGCTATAACCTGACTGTGGACAAGTTACTGAGCGACAGTGTAAGTGCCATGGCAGCATTAAGGGGCATCATTCTACGTGGCAACGACGACGGGAATGTCACTGTCCTAGCTCTGCTAGATCTGGCTGCTGCCTTCGACACAATTGATCACGATGTTCTGCTTGAACGATTGAGAACAACGATCGGTCTGGCAGACGAAGCACTGGCGTGGTTTAAATCGAATCGTACTTGTCTGATCGTGTTCAATCCGTGTCGTGTGAGGGTCAGGTCTCACACACGAGAAGGGTCACCTGTGGAGCCCCTCAAGGGTCTGTACTCGGTCCCTTGCTGTTCTCCATTTATACATAACCTCTGGGAATAGTGATTAAGGCCTATGGAATAAGATATCACTTTTATGCTGACGATACTCAGTTGTATTTGTCATTTAAACCGTCTGAATCTGCTGCAGCAACTGAGAAACTGAATGCTTGCCTTGCCGATATTTGATCCTGGATGTCGGAAAACTTCCTGAAATTAAATGACGATAAAACCGAAGTGCTGCTCATAGGACAGCCTAAGCATGTGGCTGGATTAAAAGGCTTTGCTCTTCTAATAGGTGATGCTATTGTGTGACCATCACTATGTGCTCGAAATGTAGGTGTCGTTTTCGGCAGCTGCCTCAATTTTAAAAGCTTCATTCAGAAGACAGCTTCTACAGCTAGCCATCACGTCCGATCTCTATCCAAGATTAGGAGCTGTCTTCCACAGTGGCTTGCAAATAATTTAACTAGCTCCTTAGTTCTGTCTCGGCTTGATTATTGTAATTCCCTTTGGCTGGGCTACCAGGGAAAGCAATTAAACCACTGCAGCTGACTATGAATATGGCTGCAAGGCTAGTCTTCCAGTCCCAGAGGTTTGAGCACGTGTCTCCTTTGCTAAAAGAACTAGGATGCATGCCGGTTGAGCAACAGATACAGAGCAAAGTTCTTACACTGACTCACAAGTCCTACCACAGCTTGGCTCCTCCATACCTAGCTGAACTGCTGCATCAGTTTCAGCGTGTTCGCGCCCTCAGGTTCTGTGTGGACAATAAATTAGCTGTTCCATTCCTCCGCTTAAAGACCGTTGGCGACAGAAGCTTTAGCTCTGCAGGTCCTTGGCTGTGGAACTCGCTTCCACAATTCTTATGCCACGACAATTACTCACCGGCTGCCGACTACGGCTCATCCTTTTCAGCCGTTCTGAGCTGCTACTTCCATGCTACTCACTACCTCAACTGCTCTCCCGACTCTGCTATGCTTCCCACTTTCTCTTTGTTTCATGAGACGAAGTCTGTTGGGTACCGAATGCGTACCGAAAGCCGCTTAGGCTGTGAGTTCGCTATACAAAACTCTCCTGCATAACACCCACATGGTCTTTATGACTTTGTGGAGTTACAGACGGAGATACATTACATTAAATTACACTACATTGCATATCAGAGTGCTTTATCAAGTATATTATTATCATTATTACTATTATTTATATCAGAACCCTTAGCAGAAAGCTTGCTCACTGCCATTCCGAACAGAGCACGGCTGAGAGAATGTGCAGTAGGCACTCCGTGCAAGTATGACCAACCCTGTTGTTCTCAGCACCCATTTTCCCTCCTTCCGTAAATAATAATAATAATGCACTTGATAAAGCGCCCTCAGAGAACTCATCTCTTTCTATGAGCTTTAGACTTGCTGCAAAGGGAAACGCGATTGAATGGTGAGTAATGTCATGTACAAATCATAAGTACCGTTGTAAACACAAAGCAACGGTTGCAATTATCGGAAGTGTCTGGAAAAAGCAATGGTCACACATGCATTTCAGTAACAGCTGGTCGAAGAGACGATGCATGTGTGGAACAAAGATGATTGGACCGTCAGTGGGAGACCATTTCAGTGAGTGGTCGAAACAGCTAATACCAAGATGGGGTTCGGTAGAGAGTTTGGGTAAATTACACCTCGGAGAAATCGTCTCCATTGCCAGAGTACCCAATTACAATAATGGTATCAAACAAGTGATATCTGAACGCAGCATTTTATATATAAAAAAAAAACTTGTGGCCCATCCTTGTCTCACTGATTTACACTACTCCCACATTTACACATACAACTGATTATAGTGGGGTGACCCTGTTCCGGCTGATGAGCCCTACTTAAAAAATGGTCGTTTTTAAGTGCAGTGTAGCAAGATAGGGAGAGGACGATCAACTCGTGCCTACTAAGATGCTCCGGAAGCACTGTTTTGATGCAGTTTCTTGTACCCACTGTCTGGAACTTTGGCGAAGCTTCTGCTCGAGGTATACCCTTCTGCCACGTAGTTCCTTTAAAATTCGACTCAGCATCGCCTCACCCTGGTAGGGGATCTCGGAGCCAACCCCGCGGGCGTGGTCAATGACTGGAGCTCCACTGGTCAACATTTCGACTGCCGTGCTTCCACTGTCGGTCTAAGAGGATTGATTGTCTGCGCCTAGCGAATCGCAACGGAAACCGCATGTCCGTGGCCGCAGCCGAGACAAGCTGGCAGACATTGGCCGGCAGCATCGAGTTAGCTCGCTTGCTGCGCTCCTGCTTGTAGGAGCACATTATCTTCAAGCTCGATCTGTACAGCACTTCGTTGGTGGACCTGTTCTACCTCTACCAGGAGCTTGCTGTACTGGTGAGTAAAAGCAAGAAGGCGTAGAGTACACGGAGCTAGCTCGGCTAGCTGGAGGAGCTGGCTTTCGCAAGGTCGCAGAGGGCTACTGCACTGCCGGCCCCAATAGACATACTGGTGCTGGTACGGCGGGCTCATTGCCGAGACGTCTCGCTGTCGCATGTGCCTACTTTTGGGTCATGTTTGCAAAACTCTTGCAAGGCTCAGCAGCCTGGTGTAGTCGTTAAGCCCATTGGCAGACCGCTTTCGTTTAAACGACACTGTCAACGCATATGCTGACCAAGACCAGCGTGCTATCCCATAATGAGTCCCATTTAAGTAAAATGTGGTGAAAAGTCGAAGGCAAAAATTTTGCTACACGTTATGCTGAATACTAAATACTGAACACGTTCTTTTGACAGCGATGCCTAACCCGCAAGACCGGCCCTGCCTTAACTTCTCCATACATATCTATATACGGCGTCACAGCCTCCACGGACCCTCAGGTTCTCCCTCTCCGGAAATTAATTAGCTGCCCTCTTCTTTCACGTAAAGGCTACAGAAGCTTTCGATGGGTCGTAAACTGTAGCGCTCACTCCTACAACTCTTTTTCGGCGACATTTCCTCAGACGCAGCCGACTCGAGCCAGTGCTCTCCAGCCGTCCTGCACATGTGCTTCTACGACGCTCACTTCCTCAACTGCCCTACTATCTTAGCTCGGCTTTCCTATCTGTGACACGTGACATGAAGTCTGCTGGCTTCTGGGTGCTCAACACCGAAAGCTGCTAGCGGTTTTCCTGGATTGTAGAGAGCTCTCGGCCCAGTAGTCCCGCGTGGCTCCTTCGTGGCAGATGACGATGCATATACGCCCACGCGTGTAGGAAAGTTTGTCTAGTCGGGACGAAAAGGAGCCAATCGCCGAAATACATTAGCATTCCACAGTTGTGACGTCCGAGTTGTATCGACACTCCGTAGTACGAACGTGCCCAGAGAAGGGTGCTCCGAAAATAAGTAGCTAGGATACGGTTTTGCGAACGTGCTTGCCTTGAATGCACTAATGGCTAATCCGTCGTGGCCCATCGAGTTTGCTGGGCAACGACGTCCTGGACAGACGTGAGCTCGAGAAACTCGTCCCCAATTCAGTGCCCAATTCAGTAAAGGAAGCATTATTGAATGGTTAGTGGTAACGCACTCAATGACAGCAAGCATAACAAATGGTTAGAGATGACTTGCCCAGGGTCGGCGTGAAAATTTGGTTATTGGCAGCATTCATAGTGTCTGCATCCATAAGCACACAAAGGAGTAATCGCAAGGACCCACCAAATGCTTTGCGGAACAGTTGCGTTTTAGCTTCTCTTTTTAATGTCGCCGAGTCAGGGAATGTCGTGACGTTAGTCGGGAGTGAGTTTCGAGCTTTGGGAGCATACGAACTAAAAGCACGGTCTCCCGAGAATTTGAGTTCCATATGAGGTGCAGCTAAGCGATTTGATTCAGAATATCAGGTGGTACGATGCCTTGCCTGGTGGGGGGAGTAGGTCTGATGAATAAGTAGACTTGAGCCAAAGAATGTATCGGTGTACAGTGTAGCAGCCTGTGTGTATCGCATCGCTCCTATAGTGGCTATCGCCAGCGATCGCCCTTCGATCACAAATTGTGCTTGCACTTAGGCCAATCCGTAGCTTCGCTGGCTTCGCTCCCAGCTGTACCCAGCAGTAGCCGCTTCGAAGAGCAGATCGAGCCTCTGCTACGGAGCCTCGCCGCGGCCACGGCGGCTGCTGCTGCTGCTGAGACGCCTCGCTGTACCGGGTGCGGTCTTCGCTCCTGTCTGCAGGAGTCCTCTGGCGGTGGCGGTCAGCGCTGGGGCACTGACGAGGAGCTCGCTGTCGCAGCTGACAGCGTCTACGTGGAGCGGATGCGGAAGGAGCTGCACAGCCGGAAGAAGTGCTTTTCTGGCGAGGAGCTCTACAACTACATCCTCCAGCATCCGCCCTCGTCGCGCTACGCAGGCAAGCCGGCCAGCTGCGCCGCCTGCCCTAGGCGCGAAGCCGCGCGAGGCCGGATTGTCCAGCAGCTGCCGCGGAATAGTAGCCTCCAACCTTGGAGAAATAATGTTACATGCGTCGTGGCTATGGGAAAACCGGATTTCACAACAGCCTCACCCTGACTAGTTAGAATAACGCTACAGGTGAGGTGGTAATTATCGGCTTTTTCAAAATCTGTAGGTTTATCTTGTTACTCGGGGCTTCGTGCCCATCAAAACTGACGAGCAGCGTCTTTTGAAGGTGCCATGTCCTATCAGCAGAACAAGCAAATTCCCGTCCACTGCCGTTGCCTCCCCTGTACCGTCAGCCGCCGGCCCACTTTTACTCTCTGCAATTGTTTAATCATTTAATCTGTGTGCGAACCCTTTCAAATTCCCTTTCAAGTCCATAAACATACCATGTTTCATCGAACATATATAAAACGGTCCACCAGTCATAGTACGCAATATAAAGTGCAGTGTGAACTGCAAGACTAAGCAGTATTGAATAAATAGGGTCGTTATTTACATACGACGGCTAGAACAAACAAATTAGGCAGGTCACATTTATCTCATGATTTATTTTGAGTTTTTAAATGTGATGTAACTAGATTTGCATCAGTTTACATATATTCCTGTAACATATATTATAGAACGATAACTTAATAAGTTGCCACCGCTAATCGCTAGTCACTCTTCAGTGTATAATGATAGAAGTAATTGAATAATATACGGTTTATCTAGCGCCTTAACAGAACTTGAACGCTATTGAGGGTCTTTACAACAGGCTGAAAGAGAATCAATACTCAATGATTAGTGACATACACGCTATCGAGCATGCCAAACAAGTGTCAACAAGTGTCTTAGGCTAGCATGCAGAAGCTAGGCACTTAGCGAAGCCGGTTAGTTAGACCTCTGCCTATAACGTGCACTGGTTCACACGTAACGAAACAGATGCGTCTCGAGTAGAGACTTAAAAGCTAAAAATTCATGGCTGACAGTAACCGAAGCTAGAAACGAGCTGGAGCTCTTAGAAGCCAGTTCTCTAGAGGCCAGAAGCCAGTTCAAATTCTTTTGGTGCGTACGAGTTGAAGGCTCGATCGCCAAAAGATTTCAATTTAGTTTTAGGGATGGGGAAATTACCAGACTGTAAGGAGTTTGAGAACACGTGACCGGAGGAGCAAGAATGACAGATGGGCAGGCTGGTGCAAGCGAGGGAAGTCACCTGTAAGCCAGTCTTGGGATTTGTATATCGATTCATTATTCGGCAGGGAGCCGGCGAAGTTGTGATCCGATTGGCTTCGTGTACGTAGTGACCGAACAACGCTACCGCTGGCTGCCGCTGGCTGTGCTTCTAGGCAATTCTTTATTGTCTGCTGCACCACTCGTACCCACGACCTGGGTCATGAAGCCCGACCGCCTTACCGTGGACGCCAAAATGTTTTCGGAGGAATAATAACGGTTAAGGTGATCACGGGCTCGGGCGAGGACCCCGAGAGGAACTAAAGTGCTTGCCATTTTTATTGGCTCGACAAGCATAGATCTGAGCCTCGGTGAACCGAAAGAAGTGTATATATATATATATATATATATATATATATATATATATATATATATATATATATATATATATATATATATATATGTATATGTATATATATATGTGTGTATATATATATAATTTGTTTGTTTAGCGCCATAAGAGAGTTGGATTTCACTCGAAACATCCGTCATCAAAGTGAGCACCTTAACCCTTGAGTCAAGCCGAGACCTTTTGTTTAATATTCTTCAGCGACAGCTTTGATGAACGATCACTGCACCCTAGCAATCCGGCGCCATGGCGAGTATTCTATTCTTATTCATCATATTTAAGCCACGAACATTAACCTGTTTATCGGCAGCAAATCTCGAGGGACGCGTCGGCGATGTGGTAGCCTTAACGCATATTGCACTTTAATTTTACAGAAGTCTCAAGTCTTTACAAAAACACAGCTGAAAATGTGAGTCCGCATAAGCAAATCTGATGAGTGCTGTATATTTTACTTGTAAATCTGGGAACTCGCTTCCGATAGGCAGAGAGTCCTCAGACTCGATTTAAAAAGAAGCTAAAACACAGACCGTTTCCTCCCAGCATTTGCTCTGTGTGTACTGTTCTGTAGGTTTGCGTTAGTTGAAATTATGCACGTAATTGTCACTTTTCAGCCTACACACATGCATCTTTTCCAACGTCGGTGAAATGCACAGAAAGTGAAAGCCGGGGGCGCAATACAGATGTATTATTAGTATACTTGAAGCTCTATCTCTGTGCTTTGTAGTAGCCATTTTCATAGTTTAGCCTTCCGAACGTCACATGCAGCAAGGTTTTTACAGGTGGGACGCATTGTTTGCTCGGAATGTCCGCTTTTAGCTGTCAGCACTTTAAATAGTTTGGCTAAACAAATATTGTATACGTCCGCAATACGTCAGATTTCGCATATGTCTCATGTCATATTTCGGTCCCTCTTAGAGACAGCCGAGTAAGCCTCTCGCTGGAGCGATAGACCACGATCGCTGGCGGTCGGAGAGCTGGCATCGTTGTGCTAGCTTGTTAAATCCTGCAAGTCGCATGGCTGCGTGCGACTCATTTTACCCACTTAACATGACGTCAACCTCTATTGTCTCGTCGCCGACAGAAAGGAGACTAAGGTCGTCGTCGGATTCTAGCTTGAGAACCGATGCGATTGAGGTCAGCAATGGGCAAGAAACCGTCGCCACTAACCCGCTCTCAGGCAGTGATATACTTCGAACTTGCGATGGTCTACTGCACGACGGCATCATCATTTGCGTGGACGCACTAACAGCCTACATGCGTAGTACGTTAGTGGCTTTTGAACTTGAATTTGCTTGCCTCGCTGCTACCTCAGTGTGGTACATTCCTTTGGTAGTGCTTGCCTTGAAATTCCTCTGACAATGACATTATGCATGTTGCCGCTAACCACCATTCGATCATGCCTCCTTTACAGCAAATACAAAGTGCCTAGAAAGAGATTAAGTTGTCTGAGGGCGCTATACAAATATATTGTTTTAAAATCTAAGCAGCCATAGAAAAGTCCAGGCGTATAATTCGCGTAATGGCCCAATAGGGTAAATTAGGTCGCTCGTGTTAAGCTGGATGAGCAGCTATCAAGAATGTTTCTTCTGCCTCGAATTGCAATCGTTAGCGTCTCCTTCGAGGTGCTTCTCTTTCGTTTAATGTTTCTGCCGCTTTCCAGTGGAGCGCTTATTTGCGATAGTTCGTAGTCCTATCCCTGCCATCCAGTGCTAGTAACTTAGCAGTTCGTGAGCTAACTTACACATTCCTCGCCTCAGTAAAGCCACATCTAGTATTTTTTGCGGCCTGGTCACCAACGGCGCCTCGGCATGGTCACTAACTTCTTGGGGCGGTCCGTTCTGAGCGTTGGACAGATGGTGTACCTGGGTTCTTCTTTGCCAAATATGGACGAAGGCTTTTACCAATCTACCAGTCAGTAGTGCTACTTTAATTGAGGCACAACTGTTTGCTGGACACGTTTTGCTAGGAGCACCGGATCCCTTCAGAGAAGGGCCCCGGGTGTCAGTCCAGGGGTTAGGTGCTGGCTCTTCTTGAACCAGGTTTCGGGTTCAAATCATACAGCAGGCAACCAATTATGGCCGCTGCAAGTGGTGGCGATAGCCATTAAAGCTACTCTGCCACTAAATAAACGCAGCTGTTCGATAACGTAACGTAAGCTAACCTCAACTTTATCCATGAATATATTTAATAAGTTGAGCACGGTTAGTGATTACTATATGGGTGGAGCTTATCAGAAAACTGGAGGTAAGGTGGTTGTTTTTCACGACCTCGTCCCCGAGGTAGTGGTTCGAATCCTGCGGTGGGTGATTCTTTGTCGCCACTGGTGCAAGCTGTGATGATAGCCTTAAAGGCTCTTCTGTCGCTATACAAAAGCTGTTGAATCAGCTAGTATTATTATTAGGTCAGCCTACACCCATGGACCTACACTCTAAGGAGGTAAAAATAAATTTTTTTGTGTAGGCTTACAGATAACATAATCTCTATCCAGGCGCCTGACATATTCCAGTGTTCCAGCCCACGACCTCGGTCATCGAATGCATTCGTCTTGACCTCGGCCATCTAAGGTGAGCACCTGAACCCCTGTGCCAACCAGTGGGTTAACTGGTGACAGCGATTAGCACTAGAGATTCTTATAGACCATTCGGTCTAATTAAGTGTCTATAACACCTATTGTTTTATGCATGTTATCGTTTGAATCCATTGTCGTCGGATCCCCATAAACCATGCCTCTTACGTCTGTGACTTACGACCTTTTTCTAGCTGTCGTAACATTGTTTATGGACGAGTTTTCGGCGTAACTCACCAAAATACTCCGTGTGACAGGCCGTTATTGATCGATAGAGACTAACAGTCACGACGATGACCCTCGCAACAATCAGAGGTGCTCACTTCTCGACAGGAGAATTTAGGCTTGGTTCAACACATTTGTCAAGAAACTTAATTGATTGTCGATGCCCATATTCTGTATCTCACGATCACAAAGGATTACTTTAGATACCATCGGCCACAACTAGCTCACCCAGCCAAGCGTCAACCGGTAGCAAGCCTCGAATCAGGCAAAAACTAACGCCTTTCCCCAGGCTGGCCCCTCCCCAGCGGCATCTGTGCATGCACGAGCCCTTTAGCTATGTAATCGAAAACCGGATAAGCTCTGCGTTTTTAACTTTTCTTTCTTAAACCTTCCCGAAGACTAAGAGAGCTTCGAGTAAAACTAACCTACCGAGCCCCCTCCTGCAAAAATTGCAATCGATCAGTCCCAGTTTGGCTTGGGCACACGTCTTGTAGCCGTTGCACGGCAGCCGGCAAGCACCGCCGGAGGGCACGCACATACACGTGCACCCGAGATAGAGAGCAGGCTCTCTCGTCGCTCGTGCAGGCTACTCGCCCACCATTTACGAAGAGTCGTCGGCCCGCTCGAGTGACGTCGCCAGCGACGGCTCGTCGGAGCTCAGCAGCGGCTCGAGCACGCCGCGCCGCAGCCCTACGCCGCCTCTGCAGAAGTTCGACGAGCGAGCGCAGCGGCGGGCAGCCAGGGGCTCCGCTCAAGTAACGCCGACCCCGGATCGCGACGACATCGCCGCCGGTCTGTATCCTGCCGTCGTCGAGACGACGAGTTTATTGCAATTCTCTGTCGGCTTCTGTCCGTGCATTTACTGCTCTGCTAGCGAAGACATCTCTCCAGACGTCACCGGCGGCACAGCGGCCGATGCCACGAGTGGCAGCAGAGCAGCCGGCAGAAGAAGAAAAAGATACAGCAGCAGCAGGAGGAGCAGCGCTGGCGAAAGCAGCATCAGCAGCGGAAGCAGCAGCAGTCGAAATCCGAGCCGTGGCACCGATCGTCCGGTGAAACAGTTGCCCGCAGAACTACCGGACACCGAAGATGGTGACGAGGCGTTCGGCGCTGGAGACACTGCCGGCTGCTCGAGCGCAGCGGAAGACGCATCGAGCGACGGCGGCGGCGGCCATGGCAAAACGGGCGATGCCGGCACTCCAGTGCCGCCACCGCTCCAGTCGGAAGACCGTCTGCAAGCAAAGAAGGACAGCATAGCCTCGGAGGCCGGCAGCCTGAGCATGTACAGCGACTCGGCGGCGTCGCTGAGCAGCCAGAGCTTCTACTGCTTTGCCAGCCAGTTCGGCCAGTATTACGGCAGCAGCAGTGGCAGGCGCAGCCGCGGGAGCATGCGCGAGCACGCGCTCCAGCGCCTGCAAACCGCCAGGCTGGCCGAGCTGTGCATCAAGTACAAGGTGTGCACCGACGACGTAGCCGCCGTGCTGACCGCCAGATCGAGGCTGCAGCAGCAGCAGCAGCGGCGCTAAGAAGGCTGCCGCCCGGTCGGAGCCCCACTTGCAGTGCAGCTCAGAGATTGGAGCCCGCCGCCGCTGCTGCTGCTGCTGCTCACTGCCGACGCCTCCTCACACGGCCACGCTGGGGCATCACTATCAGTGGCGTCGCCTGCCGAGGGGGACCGCGCATGCGAGCCACGATGGTGCGTGAGAACGCGGCGCCGCTGCCACAGCGCTTGCCGCGTACTAGTCGGCCTTGGCAGCCTTGGTCTTAACGCTGCCGTCCTGCATTCCGAAGTAGACAATCGTCGCCATTCCACAGAACAATCCCGTCTCCACGACGCCTATAACGAATGCACGGCAGTTTAACGTTGCAGCAACGGCGATGCATCGATCGGCATGGCCGTCGCTCTGGCACCAGCGGGAGGCAGCGAGATACTACTTGCGCACAGCCGGGTGAGCCGCGGGCGAGACAGGTGCCACCTGACCGACTGCAATGTTACTGTAGCATTTCGTGACATACACGCAGCAGCAGCATCTGGTCTGAACATCTAGCTCAAGCCAGCGATCAGCTAGCTCAAGCAAGCGATCACGCTAACCGGCCGTGGCCGGGTCCGCCTACAGCTCGCTTCCACTATCGCGGAGGTGCAATGCCAGCACACATTACAGACGCCCAAATGCTGGGTGGGTGGAAGGAGGGGTGGGGGCTCGCAGATGGGGCTGCGCCCCGCACATCCGCAGAGGTACACAGGAGGAGGGACTCGTGAGAGCTGGCCTGGCTGGCCACCCGGAGCTCGGTAGGAGGGGCGGGTCAGAAGCAGGAGCTCCACGCCTGCATCGTCCCGGCCGAGCCGTCTTGAATTCGGCAGTGGCTCAGCTGGAGCGACTGAAGGAGATACATACATGGCACTGCAACGAACGTTTCTTTCTCCTCGGGAGCCTGTTTGCCAAGGGATGGCATGACCAGCTGCATGACGGGTGGCTGCGGTGGGGAAAGTGAGAGGAGGGAGGCAGCTATGAGCAGCAGTCGCCGCAGGCCATGCCACTGCAGACTGAAGTGTATCACCGCCATCAACTCCACCACCACCACCCCTCCCACGAGCGCAAGCGTGAAGGAGGATCGGGCGTGAGTATACCTGGTATGAGCTTGATCGCCGTGCTCACTGCTTGCCAATCGCGATCGGACTGCTCATCGAAACGCCAGTCCAAGATAAAATTGCCGTTATCGGTGACGACGGGTCCCTAGAAATAGGACGGGGGGGGGTGCAATGCAGCGGCGCCAGGGCCACGCAGAGCGGGAATTGGTGCCTGGAGGCCAACGCTCAGGCACCCAACTCTCACCGCCTTCTTGACGGCCATGCGCAGGTCGGCAGTGCCGCCCAGCAACCGCTCGATCTTGCCCTTGACTGGGGAGTAGGCGAGTGGCAGCACTTCGATGGGCACGCCCTGCTTCCAGCTTTGACCTAGCCGAGTCGAGTCTTTCCTGCATGGCAGAGCCATAGAAACAGTTCAACACTTCAAAATCCAGCCAATTCAGCAGCAGGAGGCACCGATCAAGGTGAGGGCGCAGTGTCAGCGCACACGATAGCATTCAAACATGAAGACAGCACCGAAATCGACGATTCCGGAAGGATCTTGCAAAACCGCCAAGGTACCCGTGCCCAACAAAACGTGCTAAAAGCAATGGATAATTGCTTTTAAGCAAAAAAACAGAGCAAACATTCAACCCTTGTTTCCCGTAAAACAAGTAAGGAACCCCTTACTGTACCACCTTGAAAATGACGAACATGGTGAAAGCTGAAAGACTTTCACGGAAGGAAGAAAAACTTCGAATGAACGAGTGTCACGTGCACAGGGTGCTTCGAGGTTGAGAATCATGTAGTCCCAGACGTTGACTGGGTTTGGATGGGGAAATTAACCGGTCACAGGAAGCAACGCCCTTTGTTTTATTTCCGGTTGAGCGAAGCCCTTCGTTTTATGTCTGGTTGAGCAGGTGAACGACGAAGTGATACTTCAGATGCTAAAATTTCCATATTTATTTCGAAATTCAAGCTTTCCAAATTGTATCCTCACCGTTTGTTCAAATTCGTGCCTTCTCTATAAATCTGAGGCGGTGCATAAACCCGAGATACCCTCCCTGCTCGCGATGCACAAAAACAAGACACCGCCAGAGAAATCTTCCAGCAAGCATGCACAGCACGCCTGTGAAACACCTCGGTTAGACGAGGCTGATCTTGTAGGAAAAGACGTTCAACGTTGTTGCCTACAGTGGCCTGCTACGCCAGCTTCTCGGACAGCACCTAATGCCTCACGCCTTGGCTGCCAATTGACTTATGCTTACTCTGTCATAGTCGAGAGGCAGATTTCATTTTTAATCTTTCCAACCATATTTCCAATACACGAAGTAGGAAAACGGTGGCACTTATAATAATGGGAATGTTCTTTAGTGTGTTTACTAACCAATTGAGAAAAAACAATTATAAACCCGTTTTAGACATCATCTTGAACATTATCATCGTCGTCGTCGTCTCGTACAAGACTGCCAAAAATTAAAAGCAACAGGCACTGCTTCCGATAGATGGAGAATGGCATAAGCCTCAAAACCAAGCCAACATTCGGGATCATCGTCGTCGTCTCGTACAAGACTGCCAAAAATTAAAAACAACAGGCACTGCTTCCGATAGATGGAGAATGGCGTAAGCCTCAAAACCAAGCCAACATTCGGGACTTTCAAGCTTCCCTCAACTTCTTCAGGCTTTTGTACATAACATATGGAACTCATTGTAATCCAGAATATCTCTCTCTTCCTTGCCGGCATCTCGACCATGATAGGGTGCTATTTTTAGGGCCCTACAGCTTCGTGCTCCTTGGTTTTCCCTTTACCGAGGCTGTTACCGTTTTTGCTCTGGCTTTACTGTGTGTGAATCAGTTCTCGGCATCCAAGTGCGCGTTTGAAGGGCATCACACATCAGCTTTCGAAAACTCGACTGGCGCTCGTCGACTCCGGCACTCGTACTGCCACTGCCAACTGTTGTTGTGCATGCACAAGAGCAGAGACAGATCACTGGTGCAGCCCTTCTATGATTAGCCATTTATGCAGGGCCCAAGTTTTACATTTCCTTAATTTAATCGCAGGCATACCAGACCACGTGGGCAGACTGGGTAGTGCGCGCCTGCTCACGCTTGTTCAAGTGTGCAGTCCTGCTCGACACCCGACGAACCGCGACCAGCCCAAAAGCTACTGGTGGCAATGGCACCAGTCGGCCAAGTGACCACCGAACAAGAGCAGCGCCTCCACCTTGCTCCAGTTCACTCGGCCACCGGAGGTGACGCGAAACAGACACAGTTTAGGAGACGGGTGATAGCTGAGCAAATGCTGCTCTGAATCAATCAAAAAAAGCTGTTTGGGGACGTCGATTGTGTGACTCCCGCTGACGAGGCGTTTGATGCGACGAGCATTCTATGGCCTGATGCTGTATAAAACGGCTGCCCCGCCCCCGGCGATGCCATTGGGTGCCCGTCGCCATCTTAGCATCATAAGCAAGGAGTTCGGCCTCGGTCGGAACTTTCTAACCGAGTTGCGAAAACTGGAACTCCGACTTCCTATCCGACCGGAAACCACACAACACGAGCCGACCAGGGTGAGTTCGTACCCTAGAGAACTCTAACTTATTAGTCCCGCTAAGCTTCTCAGGAATACAGACTTATATAAAGTCTCTTTGCTTGATCTTTCGGCTGCATTCAATACTATCGATCGCCGAGTCCTTCTCGAGCGCCACTCATCTTGACTGCACTATAAGGGCCCTATCTCAGTGGGAGACTCCAGCCAGAGTATTGATTGGACAGAAAAAGATCATCCGAGGAACCAAGTATGGGGTATCTCGGGGCTCTGTGCTTGGTCTGCTACTCTTCACAGTTTATAATCGCCGACCTCCACTGGCTCCCAATCAAGCAGCATATCGACTTCAAGGTTATGCCACTCACTTTTAGGTCTCTTCGTTCTCTGGCTCTAGCATACTTATCAGATCTACTCCCCCCCCTGCCAGGCTAAGCATAGTACTACCCGCTTTTCGGAATCTAATTGTTTACACATACCTTGTGCTTGTAGAAACCTCAAATCCTTTGGAGATCGTGCCTTTAGTTCGTATGCTCCCAAAGCTTGGAAATCACCCCAGACTGATTTTACGACATCTCCTGACTTGACATAAAAAAAAGGCTAAAATACACCTATTTGTCATAGCATTTAGTGGGTCCTTGTGACTTGTACTTTTTTGTGCTTATTTGCGCTGACATTGTGCATGCTGCCACTAACTATCTTTATATGCTGACTCTGTCTGTGCATGTCACCTCTAACCATGCTATCCTTGTCGACATTGCGCATGCCATTACTAACCAACCATATGATCATCCTTCCTCAACAGCATATGTAAAGTGCTTAGAAAGAGATTAAGTTCTTTGATGGTGTTTTACAAGTATTATCATTATTATTAAGCTAGCAGCAATCACGTGCCGATTACCAACAACCCTTCTCTATCAGCCTTGCTGCTCTTTTGCACATGCCCCAGCCGGCTACATGAGTCAGTGCCTTCAGCTCTGCTCACCGTTGCGCTTGCTGGACTTTTCTTGTTCGAAGGGTTTGCTTATAACTCGGTGTTCCTTGCGTGCCGGTATGCCACAGCTACGATTCAGCTGGTTTGCTCAGCAAGCTTCGCCCTTTCCTTCGCAACACGAAAAGCGATGGCAGAGCACAGCTAACCTGTAGTCAGCTACGATGATTAGGTCTTTTGCACACGATGCCACGACTTTCTCCTGCAGTTGGCAGCCACCACCTCCTTTAATCAAATTTAGCTTGTCGTCGACCTCGTCAGCGCCGTCGATAGCAACGTCCAGCTACCGCAAAAAATCATAATCCGTACAATGGTGGGCAAGTCTGACATCAAGTGTGCCACTTACACACGAATGCAAACTCACACACTACCTCTACTAATCCCATGGCAATATGATGTCTTATTTGCGCAACTAACACGCACGGCAAAAGATTGGGCACCTCATTTGATGAGCTTCAGAGTAGAAGCAGCACAATGCAGGCATGATATCGATACAGCAGACAGGAACTGTCCAGATTCGTGCGCTACTGGGGGAAGAAATGACACGGAGGACTGCCCAAGAAAATCCAATCAAGCTTTGTGAGCAGTTGCACCACGATTGACGTGCAAAACGTGATACTAGCTCGGGCTAAGACCGGTGCTACGACCACAGCTGCCACCAAGGCAAGCTTAGGACATGCACAGCCTGCAGCCAGGCGGTGCGAGGCCTAGCTGCAGACTGGCAGCAACATCACAGTAACAACAGCCAGGACGATGTATCTACGCTGCTCATCTGCGTTGGCTGCTACTGCTGAGCTTCATCGTCAAGAAAAGTCAAGAAAATACCTACAAATTTGGCACATAATCGAATATGCGCTTATGATACCTTTCGAAAGACAAATATGTTAGAACTGGGATCGGAAGTTCCGACGACTTCCACACGAAAGAAAAAATTGGTTATGCAAACCACGTCTAACCCGGATGTAAACCGGAAGCAACAAATTACAAATAGAAAAATAACCGATCTCCACATCCTATGCGACTTGTATCCCAACTTGTCGAATCTTGCTAGATAGCAATATTTGGTTGAAGCTTGTTGAAACGCATACTTGTGACTTTTACACAGCTTCATATCCATGGTAGGTTGGTGCCTTGTAAATTCCATAACTCGGCTAATACTTCACGTATCGGAGTGAAATTTGAAATGCGAGTTCAGCTCTGCTTGTTTGACCCTAGTCTGGAATAATTTTTATTTTGGTTTTATAAATTTGGTTCTATGTGTCCACGATTACGAAAAATAAAGCTCCAGGACGTTTGATGACGTATACAGCCAAATTTATCAAATCGAAATCGAAAATATTACAGACTAGGGTCAAACAAGCAGAGCTGAACTTGCACTTCAAATTTCATTCCGATGCTTGAAGTATTAGCCGAGTTATGGAATTTACAAGGCACCAACTGACCATGGAAATGAAGCTGTATAAAAGTCACAAGAACGCACCTTAACAAGCTTCAAGTATCTATAGCGATCTACCAAGATTCGACAAGTTGGAATACAAGTCGCATATGATTCGGAGATCGGCAATTTTTTATTTATTTATAGATTTGTCGCTTCCGGTTTACATCTGGGCTAGCCGTGGTTTGCATAACCAATTTTTTCTTTCGTGTGGAAGTCGTCGGAACTTCCGATCCCAGTTCTAACATATTTGTCTTTCGAAAGGTACCACAAGCGCATATTCGATTGCGTGCCAAATTGTATATGTATTTTCTTGACTTTCCCATTGAAAAAAGGGACGATGTGCAACCGGCTGTGAGCAGCAAGAAGCGACTAGTGCCAGTAAAAAGTCAGCTCACTCTCTCAGCAGCGCCTGCTGTGGCTTCATTAATGGGTAAACAAAGAAAGTTGCCTACCACTTTTAGGTTGCTCGCACTCGGAGCAGTGGTGGCAGCTGCCTGGAGCTTCACGGCACCACGGCCGGCCGCAAGCTCCGATGCTCGCTCAAACGGTCGAACTTCTCTCACAAGATTTTGATTAAAATTGCCTCCTCGAAAAGCTGGCAACTAACATCGTTCGTACGGCCAATTGCAGCCACGATCTCGACTGTCTTTACATAACTAGGTGTCATGGTTCCGGAGGGCAGGTGCTGACAATTGTAATAGCGCCTATTACTATAGAGCAAGAGGTGTGACATATCTTCTTCACACACTTCCGACAGTGTAATAAATACTATCAAGCAACATGTGCAGCTTCTTTGCTCCAAGGCTGTGAGAATGAATTGTAGCCTGAAAGTCTCACGACTGACTCCAGTCGGATATGTGTGGAGGCTGCCGAGTGCTCTGACTATGTCTTTCATGACTAATCACTTGGCACGCTTCCATTCCAGCCCGTGTACACTGCCTCGAAAGAGATCCAGATCTCTCCTGCTAAGGCCACACACACCAACTCACATCGATTCTGGACCCGTTTAGTGTGTCGTACTGTTGTGCCACACGACAGTTTGATCACAATAACAGTGGTATGAGCTGCCGAGTGTTGGTCTGTGAGGCTCATACACATTCAGTGAGAGTGTGCAGCCCCTCCCCCCATACCATTTCCAGCAACCAAGCCACTGTATGTCGAGTACTCAGCTGCCCTTGGCATCATGGTGCAGCACAATCCTCGCTGCAATACCTGAGGGGAGGTCTCCAGGTCGGAGGCTAGAAGGTTGTGCTTGCTGAGCAGCTGCTTCGACTGGAACGACGTGGGCACGAACGTCAGTCGCAGGTTCTCCGTCTGCACCCGCTCCGCTGCGTGCAATGAAAAATTGGCGCACGGTGAGAGACAGCATAGCACTGACTGACTACTGAGAAGACGACACCGTACCAGCCCCGAGCTATCTGTATGCAGACAGGTCGGCTATCGGCTCTACGATTTTGGCATTTACAGTGCGTCTGCAGCGGCAGCAGCCTAGGCAAGGGGGAGGACTATGGCACAACCAACATCAGCACATTGCAGAGTATGAACAGTGGAGAGTAACAACTAAGAACCGAAATAATAAAAATGAAACATTCGCATAGTGTCATTAAGGTGCTGCTTGCCCTTTGACGACCGATGTCGTGGGTTCGAGCCCTTCGGCATATGTCAAGTGCTTGGATAGAGATTAAGCTCTCATATGCTGCTACAGAATGAATTTAACTTAATTGGTTTCTAGGCACCTCACTCGGGCTGCAAAGGAAGCATGTCAACTGATTAAAGATGATCACATTCACAATTGCAGCCAGTATGAGCATACTACACACGATTAACATGGGCGAAGGTGCATTTTTTAGCCTCGCTTTAAATTTCATCAAGTGATGGGCGTGACGTTCGTCGGTAGACAGCTCCAGCCTTTAGGTGCATACAAACTAGAAGCACGGTTGCTGCCAAAAGATGAGTTTGGTTAGAGGCAGCAGCTACACGATCAGAGCCAGCCAAGTGCAAAGGTTATGCAAGCAGATTGACAGTGACATGATGCAGAAAGACTGACGACAAGCAGGATTTGAGCCAGCAACGTCAGATTCTCCGGCTATGGCAAATCCAGCATGCATGGCTGCAGCAGCAGCGGAGGAGCAAAGGTAAACGATGCACAGTCGCACGAGCTGTGCACACACATACCTATTCTTTCCACGGCGTACACTATGGTCGAGCCAGAGCCGATGCCAACTTTCTGTCCGTCCTGCAACAATCGCCTCACCATCTTACCTTTTTTTTAGTCCAGCCATTCCACCCGAGATAGCTTTTAGTAATGGGACACAAACGACAGCTAAATTAAATGCAACAATGTTCAATCTTTGGAGCGCCTGGGGGCGCTACATGGGCACATACGCACGACAGAGGCTCGAGCACGGCAGTGGTGTCTTTGGCTGCCCTTGGCAAGACATTGAGGGCTCATCCTCCCACCACTCATTCGAGGCTCGCGTAAAGAGAGAAGCAGCATAAAAGCTCGCGAGAGCAAACTCTCGCGATCGGCTGCGCAGCAGGTTGCATTCAAATCAAATGCTGCTGCTTAACTACCGCAGCGGCGCACAGATGCTGTCAATGCTTCACTGGCCACAACCCATGAGGCCGCCTATGGCGGCTACACGTGACCGCACACTACAAATTCTCCTTGTCATTGAAAGTCTTCACCGATGGAACACGGGAGGACACTTTCGGTCCAGTAGCTAATAGGAAGACCGTTGGCTCTTTGCTGCCCTCAACTTATGTTGCCTTCACGTGGCACACGTCTGTAGGGTGCCTTGCTAAAAAAAAACCTAGCTACCGAGAAGTTCCTGGCATGACCGACTATGAAAATACTTTCTTGGCCAGTGTGTGTGTGTGTTGTGTGTGTGTACACGCATGCACACACACATACGGCGTGCTTTTAGCTCGTCTGCTCCCAAAGCCTGGAACTCTTATTCCGACTGGCATCACGACATAAATATAATATATATATATATATAATTCATTTATATAGCACTCCAAGAGAACTTAATCTCTATTCAGGTGCTTCACATATGCCTCGGGGCTCGAGCCCACGACCTCAGTCAGACCCTGGTCGGGGCGAGCACCTTAACCGCTAGACCAAACCAGCTCGGCATCCTCTGACAGGACGTTTAAAAAGTCTTGCTAAAAACGCACTTACTTATCACAGCATTTAGTGGGTCCAAGTGATTCATACTTTGTGTGCTTATGCGTGCTGATACTGTACATGCTGCCACTAGCCATTTTTACATGCTGACCGTGTGGATGCCACCTCTAACCATGTTATAGTTGTCATTGTGCATGTTACCACCAACTATTCGATCATGCTTCCTTTGCAGCAAATGTAAAGTGCCTAGAACGAGATTGAGTTCTTCGAGGGCGCTATAGCAAACAGTATTTTTATGTGACCTCCATCGTCTCAAATGAATCATTCACGGCTCTATCTCGGTGCCTGTATCAATCTTAATCTCTCTCTCTCTCCCCCCATCCCTTAAGTCCTCTTTTGCAATGACTCCTAGGGCACACCAAACAAGTAGAAGCGCTCGATAGTCAGCGACGACCGGTGCAACGCTCGGCTTGCTAAGACTGCGCCTCGCCGGAGTGCAACCTCACTACCAACTCTCGGGCTGGCGCGCTCGCTCGCTCACCTTGACGTGAAGGTCGACGGCAGCACGTGCAGCGGCTCGCTTTCCATCCTCGACGGTTCCCATCGTTTGGCTTCGGTGGCAGTTGGTGCGCGACGCCAAAATCCTTCAAGTAAGCCAAGGACGCTGACGCACTTGCGAATCAATCCGGTCTCAGCCCGGGAGAACCCCGCATCCTAGCTCACGCATACCAGCAGCTGGCGCGCCGGCGCTGCCGAAGCAGGCGACCGGCTAGTCGGCCTCAACACGCAGCGGCGGCGAGCCAGCACGTGGCTGGCTAACACGCTCGCGGGCGTCCCTTCGGGCCGGTAGCGATAACTTTTCTTTATACGCCGCGAAGCCCCTAAGAAGAAGTCAAACGTTTGAGACGCCGCACGCTAGTGACGAATGCCAGCGAAAAAGCGGGCTTTACAGATACAAAGCCGAAGTCTTGCTCTTCTCGACCGCCAAGCTAACGCAGCAGGCGAAGAACCGGAAAGGCCGAATACACATAGCCCAGCTAAGATACCGGATATGACCAAAGGTCAAAAGTACTTGAACCCTCACCCTCTCACTCTCTATCTCTCTCTCTCTCTCTCTCTCTCTCTCTCTCTCTCTCTCGCCCATCTCTCATTTCCGGTCCAGCCTTGGCGTGTGGGAGCGCCTGAACGGGGTACTTGCGATCGGGGACCGCCCCGCTGCTGTTTAGCCAGTAGCGCCAAAAAAAGAACGACGAGCGTAGCAATTCAGAACCCCCACGCTCGTATTGAATAGGTTAAATACGGTCTAGTAACGCAGCCTCCAGTGAGGTTTAAAACCCGGATCCCCGAGAATTATCGCTGCTTACCGTGCGACTGCTCCGCCTGCTTAGAAAAGTCTAGCCTTTTATACCGTCTGCAGAAGGCTTGCTCACGTGTGCTCAACCTGTCGACGCATCCATCCGGATATCAACAACGCCGCTGACTGGCACGGCGGCTTTAGGGACGCTGCACGGACCTTTATTTGTCTTCGTACGACAATGATATAATGGTACGTTTGTCTAGCAGCGTCAGAGAGCTCAATCTCTTTCTTCAGCGAAGCGCACGCCGCCCGCGAACAGGACGGGCAGTGGAAGGGCCACAGAGGCTTCAGAGGAGCTATTGAAGCCTGGAGCGTGGAACCGCACTCCACCGATGTATCTTGACGAGGCAGCTATCGATGGGGCAGTCAAAGACTCGCGAGAAAAAAAAACGAAAGAACCGAAAAAAACGAAAAAAAACGAGGCTAGGACACGCAAGGCGCCCTCTAAGAGCTTTCACGAGCCCGACCGAGCACGCGATCTTGTGTTACTCACTCCCACAGAGAACGGACAATGAAAGAAAAGAGAACTCGGATCTTCTGCTGGTTGAAGCTGCCGTTTAAGACAAGTGCTCGGCAGCGCCTGCTCTGTGGCAGCTGCAGCTCCTACCCGGCAAGGAAGGGCCGTCAGCTGCCACAGCCTGGACAAAGTCAGGGGCAAGTTCAAGGTGCAGGGCTGATTGGCTGAGTTCGCTGCCCTGGCCACTAATAAACAATAGCTCAGCCATGCCTAGAGGAGTGTCTTGGGTTTAATCCAATGGGGCTAAAACTTGCCTCAACCAGAAGGGTCAATCGTGCCCGAGCTGAAAAGGAGTATCGGGTGGCAAGCAATGCAGCACTACTGTTGTGAGTTCCCAGGGGTTTGGAGGCCCAAACTCGACACGACGAGAGAGAGAGAGAGAGAGAGAGAGAGATCCAGATGCTCCCGTGTTCAGATTTTTATACGGTGGATGTAATGTCGCAGGCGTCAATCTGCAGCTCTTAAGTAATGGGGAAAGAGATGAGATAATGGCAGGAAGTGTTGTTCATCGTCACGCCTAACCATGTTATTCATTTTGTTTGTTTATCAAGCATGATTTTACTCACCATTCAATTGCATTTCCCTTTGCAGCAAATGTAAAGCACCTAGAAAGAGATTAAGTTCTCTGGGGGCGCTTTATCCAGTGCATTATTATTATTATTATTATGGTTGTGGGGGGTCACATGACCCCCCATTCTTTGGCCGAGCAGGTGGCTACATAAGGCAAGGCAGCTGACCACAGTGGTCGATGCCTCTTAAGTTGCCACATCACACCACTTCTAGCCGACCAGTCACGCAACGGATCAACTTCAAGAGTTTGTCGATCACATTTAGGTCCCTTCATTCGTTGGCCCCAGCCTACCTATCATATCTACTCCCCCACCAGGCCAAGCATCGTACCACCCACTTTTCGGAGCCTATACCTCACACTAACTCGGTTTACTCATACCTCACACAAACCTCAAATCCTTTAGAGACCGCACATTTAGCTCGTATGCTCTCAAAGCCTGGAACTCACTCCCGACTTGCAACACGACATCTCCCCTGGCTTGACCACATTTAAAAAGAACTTAAAAACGCACCTATTTATGACAGCATTTAATGGGTCCCTCTGATTCGTCCTTTGTGTGCTTATGCTTGCTGACACTGTGCATGCTGCCACTAACCACACTTGCATGCTGACCCTGCGCATGTCACCCCTAACCATGTTATTCATGTTGTTTTATCAAGCATGATACCACTCACCATTCGATCGTGTTTCCTTTGCAGCAAATGTAAAGCGCCTAGAAAGTTTTCTGAGGGTGCTTTATCAAGTGCATTATTATTATTATTATTTTTATTATTAACCCTTGAATCGGTGCATCATCTGGAGCACTCAGTAAAGTCACAGCCTGGTGCCAGTAGGGTTGGGTTACTGAAACAGGACAACCACGTCCATTTCAGAGAAAGGCTCTTTTGCCACTTTGCAAATAAGGCTGTTGAATCGTCTGATCTTCACTTCACTATGACCATGCACGATGGCAGACAAGTTAACTCATGTTACGGGTACCAAGAATTCTATCTTCAAAGCCACAATTCCAAATCTGGCCTATAATGCTTTTGGATCCAATCTTCTCTCTTGGAAGTAACTCTGCCGTATGTGACTACATAAAAGCTGAATGCAGACGTGCCGCTGGGAAAGTAGCAAATAGAACCGGAGGATTCACTCAGCAGCACATCGGTATGACCACGATCGAGCACATTTGTTGTTGGTCATAACAAAAACTGAAAAAAAAATATTGCATCCTTTAAACGCTTCAGCTGCGCAAAGTCTCTTCCTCAGTATTCGGAAGTAAGCAAGTCATGTTGTCTCTCATTGGAAATTCTCCCGTCGTGCAGTGCACAAGCAATAGTTATCTGGCTAAGGAGAATCTATTTTTTCTGCTACTGCTATGCTGGGGGTAGGGAGGGAGGATGCAGCCAGTAGGTGCCCCCAGCCCCAGATGTGAATTTTACTCCACCAGATTGCCTTTGCGGCTCACAGCATGGTAAAAATGACACCAACATCATCCCAAGTTATTCCGTGACATGGACATGTATTGCCCAACGCCAGCTGTTAGTGTCGTGTAATGGATACTGAATGCTAAAGCTGCTAGCAGCCCTCACACCTCTTCCCCTTTACCAAAACAAAGCAACTGAAGGAACTCGATATTCTCGTGGGCCAAGGGAACCCCACCCACCACGTGGAGCCAATATATTTAGGAGATCATTGCTTCAAGTTCAAGGCACACCTTCAGCCAGAACCAAAGTCATTATCAACCCAAACGATTTTCTAGATTAGTCGAATCATTTCACGTCCAAATCTTTGAGCTGCACCTCCACAAATGAAAAGAGTCTCGAGTTTCATTCTTGTCACAAGCCTGGCCCCCTGGCCTCACTAGCTCATAGTCATAATCTTGGCCAGTCACTTGCATATTCGATATGTTGCAGGTCAACACGACGGTCCATATAGCCATCACAAGAATATCGATCACAGCAAAAGCTGCTTTATTGAAACTGATAATAATGTCACTGCTGCCGAAAGCAGATAGCACCGGCTCTGAGAGAGTTTAAGCTGTGAGTAAATTGCTCGTCCGCCTGCAGCAGTTACACGGTACTCTCATAAAAGTCTGCCCAGGTGGGCGCAAGTGAGAGCACTAGAACGGGTTTCTGCACTGCAAGCCTTTATCTCCAGAGGTGAAAATGAGTATACAGTCTGAGACAATGACAGCACATGCACATTGGACAGCTTGACAACCAATATCATTGGAATACCATCGACAATGACGAGGTAATGAGGGCCTTCACTTCGAGTATTTTCCGAGTTAATTATAAAATAGACAGTGCAGCCAGCTGAACTGTCACGAAAGTATGTATCCTGGGGGAAAGAAGTTAGGGAATGCTGTCGCAGAACGACGGCCGGCTCAGACAGGTCGGACGAGATCAGCAGTCCGTCCCACAGACGAATGGCAACAGATTCCAAGAGAGAAGACCCACCGGCGGTCGCAAGGACACCGTCGAAAGACTAGTTTTGTTAGATGGACGAAACGTCGTGAGATCCACGCTAGATTGACAGATCAGAGGCATAAGATCGAAATACCGGCGGCAGTCAAACACGCTCAAAAGAACTCTGCAAAGACGGGTGTGCTGCCTCGAATGCGAATGCCCCGGGAAGCGAGGCGCTCGGGCAGACCGACCGGGGAACCAGCCAATCTAGACGGCGAGACTGGCGGCCTGCGTGTTCATGCAGGGCAGCAGAAGACGCACGGCACGGCCAGGGCCACGCTGCCGCAGCGAAAGCCAGGCCGATTTGTCCGGCACGGCGCTGGCGTAGTCCATCTCGTCGAGGCTATCGTGCACTCCGACTACGCTGCCACCTGCTGCTGCTGCTGAGCGCGCCGAGCCATCGGAGGCGGCAGTGGCAGCTGCTCGCGACGCCGACGAGGTGGCAGCAACCGTGCCACCGCCGGAAGCCGCCTGCAAGGCGCCAGCCGGCGTCGAGCGCCGCTTGCAAGGCTGCCGCTTCAGCAGCTGGACGATGCCCGTGATGATGCGGAACGGCTCTGCCTCCAGGACGGCACGCTTGACCTCATCGGAGCCAATGCCCTTTGACAACCATTCTCGCACGCCTTGCACGTCGGCCTCGAGCTGATCGGCACCATCCCAGCTGAAACGCAAGGCAAACACAAACTGAAATGGCTGATTTCCCTGAGCTTGAATTGTGCACTGAACCCTGATCGAAGGGTAAGGGAGCATAATATGAATGCATAGAGTGCCACTCAGAAAAACTTGGTAATACACAATGATGGCTATCAATACTGCTCTTCCCAGCTACATGAGCATGCTGAGAATGAATTAGATTATATTGCACTCACTTTTTGGCAACCGTCGACATTTCAGCACTGATCAGTGCATTGAGCACTAGGGTGCTTCTATTGACCTCCGGGATTTTAGAAAATAAGCCTGGCTACAATAAAGGTGCTCATCTTCAACGATAGAGGTCAAGATGAATGCATTTGATGACCAAAATCGTAGGCTCGAGCACTGTGGCATACTCTATGTGAAGCGTCTGAATAGAGATTAAGTTATCTTAGGGTCTATACAAATGAATTATATATATATATACATGTGTGTGTGTGTGTGTGTGTGTGTGTGTGTGTGTGTGTGTGTGTGTGTGTGTGTGTGTGTGTGTGTGTGTGTGTGTGTACATATATAATCCAGCCCCAATAAATTGTGCCATTCAATAAGGAAAATGCATATGCAAAAATGTTTGCAATATATTGCTGCTTGGGGGGTCCCACACACAGCTTAGGAGCTCTTCACCTGGTTCTTTGTATAGGTTTCTCTTTGGCAGCAGTATTAAAGCTCACACTACTAAAACCACATCAAGTTATCAAATTTATATATATAAAATTCATTTATATAGCACCCCAAGAGAACTTAATCTCTATTCAGGCGCTTCACATATGCCTCGGGGCTCGAGCCCACGACCTCAGTCAGACCTTGGTCGGGGCGAGCACCTTAACCACTAGACCAAACCAGATCTGCAATTAAGAAAGCAACAACCCACATGTTTCAATGCCAACAGACTAGAACACAGCGCTACAAAGGGAAGACAAACCCAGTACTTCTGTCGGAGCCTTTAACTTCCTCTCGGCTGTGCTCTAGCAGCAGGCTTACCGACTCCGTTGGCCTTACTATACACTAGGCAGCAGCTGTCGAAAAGTATCTCAAGCTTCCCGGATAGATTTTTAATGTCCTTAATTTAAATAATTATATCCTATTGCAAATAGCTTACTCTAATGCAGACAGTTCTGTATCACTGCAGATCCAGCTTGGCAGTGATGATAATTGTTTGATGATGATAATTGATGCTTGTTCCAGGTACCATGGAGCACGCAGAGGCATCCAAGAGCAGCCATTTCTTCAACAGGTGACCTCACTCACAGACACAGACACACACTACACATACATCCACGTAGGAGAGAGAGAGAGAGAGAGAGAGAGAGAGAGAGAGAGAGAGAGAGAGAGAGAGAGAGAGAGAGAGAGAGAGATGGGGAACCGGGAGAATGGGCGTGCTCGAGAGAAAAAAAACAGAGGGGGGGGAAGATAGACGGGCAGAGTGGGAAATAGAAAAAGAAAAAAGATAAAGCACAAAAATTAACAACCTGATTGCTTACCTTTTTTTGCATGCATGTCTTAGGAGATATCGTTCATAAAAGAAAAAGGATCAGAAATGTAAATGCGGGCTGCTTTGCTTGACCCAGGATGTGTTCCTCGGGCGCGCGCGCGCACGCACGCACGCGCACGGAGTGACTGACTGTCACAGAGACTGACTGTTCGAAAGACTTCACTTCACATCCTACCCATCTGAGAACGTGCCGACTGGTACCGACCGTAGATATTCTCCGAGTTGGGAAGCAAAGTGACCGGCTCCATTGTGAATGCCTTGGACTATGTAGAATAAAATAAAATATAACTCATTTGTATAGCACCATAAGAGAACTTTATCTCTATTCGGGTGCTTCAATATGCCACTCGAGCCCAGAACCTCGGCCAGATGTTGGTCGGGGCGAGTACCTCACTGGGCCAAACCAGTTCGGCATGAAACATAAAGCAAAACAGTAGCACTTGCTTCATACAAAAGTATGCTGCCGCACTTCTCGATTCTTCGTTCGACATCGCTCACCAGAGTGCAATAGCTTCAAAAACACTGCAAAGAAGGCCATGAATCTTAATAGCGAAGAGTGAGACGGGAAGGAGAGAAGGGGAAAGAGGCAGGAGCTGGTTGATAGCTGTCCAAGAAGAACGGTGTACACTGAGCGAAGAAGCTCACCTGCAATGGAAAGAACAAGAAGGGAAAGAGAGTGGCACTGACACAGCCCGTGTCATTTCGTATGTCAGCCCCGTACAGCTACATCCAGCTCTAACGCAAACGCAGTGTGCCACATAACCAAATGTGCAAATACTGACACTGCCATTGACTGCAGCACCTCTTTTTTCTTACTGCTCTTTGCAGCTACCTCTCTAATACAACAAAAAACTCATACGAGTAAAACTCAAGCAAATATTTACAAGCAAACGTGAAAACAGTTACACGCAAAGGAATAGTCTGCCCAATCTTCTTCTGCTCACTTGCGTTCAGACGTGTTGCGTGGGTTGTCTAAGTAGCCAGCGCTCATACCAGTAACTGCTACGTGGTGCCACAGCGATCTCGACATTCGCCTTTGGCATGCGTGCACTGTAAGCTTCTAATTGTATCTCTAAGCCTCGGCTAGTTCAGGGCATGACAAATTTGCTAACACTCCAAATATGCCTTGTCACTGCGCACTCCCTGAGCTGTTGGTTCTCTCGGGCAATTCTGTTCCTTGCCAACTCTAGAGCAACTCGGCAAATCCCACACTGCTGAGATCGCTTACCTAAACTTGACCTTCTGCTTTAGGAACTGCTGCGTCCATGCTTCCAGTACACTTCTCATGACGCAGACAATAGTTGCAGCCTGAGCGGATGTAGACAGCTGGTGGCAGGCATCCAGTAGCGGCTGCAGGAGTGTCTCGGTCAAGTCGTCGACGTAGCTGCTTGGCACTTTGTTCGGCGGCCCTGTCAAAGAGAGGGCTGGAGACGTCGTCGGCGCATTCATGAGCGCTTCAACGATCAAGAAGCCGGCAGTCGGTACTTCCGAACAAGAAGTGCCAAGGGCAATGTAATGCACTGCATCTCCGTCTGTAACTCCACGATGCCACAAAGACTAAGTGGGTGCTACGCAGGAGAGCTCTCTACAGTGCATTCCTGCAAGCCTGAGCGGCTGTCGGTACGCGTGCCAGCAGACTTCCTCTCGCGCAATAAAGAGAAAGTGAGAGAAGCATAGCTGTGTCAGGAGGGCAGTCAAAGAAGTGAGTGGCATGGCTGCTCAGGATGGCTTGAAAAGATGTGCCACAGTCGGCAGCACGATGGTAGATGTCATTGCATAAGAATTGTGGGAGTTTTTGAGTTCCACAGTCTAGGACCTGCAGAGCAAAAGATTCTGTCACAAAAGGTCTTTAAGAGAAGGAATGAAAGGGCCAATTTATTGTCCATAGAGGACCTGCGGGCATGGGGAGGCTGAAACGGGTGCAGCCGTTCAGCTAGGCATGAAGGAGCTAAGATGTGGTGGGCCTTGTGGGTCATCATAAGAACTTTACACAAGCCATCGCAGCACCTTCAGCAAAGAAAACATGTGGCTGAACCTGTGAGATTTGTTAAGTAGCCTTGCAGCCATATATTCACCACCAGCTGCAGTGGCCTACAGGCTTTTTTGCGGTAGCCCAGCCAAAATGGAATTGCAATAATCTAGCCTATACAGAACCAGGGAGCTAGTTAAATTGTTTGCAAGGCACCTACGTCAACAGTCCCTAATCTTAGATGGGGATCAGACGTGACGGCTAGCTATAGAGGCAGTCTTCTTAATGAAACTTCCAAAATTTAGGCTATTGTCAGAGACGACACCTAAATTCGGTGTATGGTGACGGTCAGTTATTAGGAGAGCAACGCCTCTTTGTTCAGTCGCACACTTGGGTGTTCTATGAGTAGGAGTTCGGTTTTATCGTCCATTGTATCGTCGCAAGGTACAAGCTGCTCAGAGAAAATCTTTTCGAGAATCTTTGAGAAAAAAAAAAGAAGGAAAACTGAGCGACAGTTTTCTAGAACCTCTGAATCCAATGCAGGCTTTTAAAGTATTGGTCGAACGAATTCCGATTGGAAAGACTTTGGAGCAATTCTGTTATCTAGAGAACCACTATAAATCTGAGTTACGGCTGAACTAAGTTTGTCGGCCACTGAAGACCACAGAGGGGATGATTTTATGGTCTTCAGGAGACGAGCTGTGTTTTGCTGCACTTTATTAAGCTAGCCACTTCGCAGGCAGAAAATTCGAGAAATCTCTCACGGAAGGCCAAAGGTTTCGACTCAATAATTGCTTTAGTCAGAGGGAGGAGAGCTTTACGGAGGCACAACGATGTGCAATCTTTTCAACGAAGAAAGCTGAAAGCACGAACGGGGAAACCATGCCGGATAGGGAAGGAGAGACATACGGCAAGGGGAACCGGGAAAGAAGGAGGGAGAGGAGGTGACAGAGAGGGGAATTGGGAGTAGTCGGGAAAGGGCAGCAGCAGCAGCAGCGAGGGTGGCTTGCCGCATCAGTGAAAGCCGAAGAAGAGGCGGCTGGAGCCGGAACGGCAGGTGACTGCAGGGAGCCGAGTCATGGCGCCCTCCTCCCCCTTCCTTTCCCCGGTTCCTCCATGCGCAGACGTTACCCGTGCTGCTGGCATCTTGGCGCCAAGTCTTCGGCAGCGGGAGTGCACCCGAGAAGAAGTCGCTCGCAGCTGAGCCGGCCCTCTTGCCGAGCGACGAGGCAGCCAGCCTCGCGAGCGCCTCCGTCCGGCCGAACGAGACACTCAATCGGTGCCACTGCGCGGGGAAAGGATCCGCTGCACCGCCGCCGGTGCTGCCGTCGCACGACAGGAGGCGCAGACTTTTGCCCAGCTCCGTGGCAAGGATCTGCAGCAAATAGAGTGGAGCATGCCGAATAGAGCGGTGACGGCAATGACGTACAGTCGCCACGAGAGCAGCTCATCCATCAAGAGGGGGCTCGCTCGCTAGCTAGCTAGCAAGCTTCCCGAGGTTATGCACGCCGACGGGTTTTTGCAGGACAGCAAGAGATAGGAGGGAGATACGTTGCCTAAATTTGCATAAGCAGCTACAACATGCACTCTCACAGTTGAAATTGAACATGCCTCGTTGCTCCTGCCTTTGGTAAGCGACGGACATTCACAAATAGAACCTGCCCGTGATTCTTCCCGGGGCAGGGCGCTTACTACACAGCTAATATAAATTTAAAGATGGCCAGCACGTCTGTACGTTCTCGTACACGCAACTCGATGCTGATTTGCTTTACATGGCTGACCAATACATTACATGAAATTAGTTTTACCTTTGTTTCCTAAGAAGATTATCAAATACAATTTTGAAATATGTTTTCACTCTATACAGATTTTAGCCTACTAACTAAGAACTCGAAGCTTGGCAGTCAGTGGAACGGCTCACCAGCTGGGTCAATGGACACTCAGGTCCGGCCTTCCAAAGCAAAGTTGGACTTTCCCTTATTTGTCACGGGTGCAAGCTAGTCGGGCGGCTTTCAGCCCAGTGCAATTAAAACTTGTCGACATAAATGAAAGATTCCGTGTGGACTGTCCTTTCCGGAGTACAGGTATCAATGAGTGGCAAATTGCAGCAAGCTGCCAGTATTTCTTTATTTAATACGATGCTCTCATTAGGCAGCTACCATAGATATGTCAACCAAACGGTCCCCATAGCACGTTTACATTCTAAAGGGTAAATGTTAAGAAAATACTGAGAAAATTGGTCGATCAACTGATTTGTTGTATATGATGTATAAAAGGAAAGCCTTAAAAACTGTTATTATGCGAACCATGTCTAACCCAGAAGTAAACAAGAAGCAAAATATCTATAAATTACAAATTTACCGATCTCAGCATCGTATGGGACTCGAGTCTTAACGTTTGACACTTGGCACACCGAGGTACACGCTTGCAGCTTGTTGAGGTACACACGGTAACGACTTTCAAACAGCTTCCTTTCCAGTGCAACTTTGTGCCGTTGTAAGTTCCATAACTCAGCCTATGCTGCGCAGATCGATGTGAAATTTAAAATTTGAGTTCAGTTCTGCTTGTAACAACTTCGGTAGTTTAATTCCAATTTCTGTTGGATACGTTTTACATTTTACCATCAAACGTCCTTAAACTGTCTATGCTGCAATCATTGATCGCTTTAGAAAGGGCGAAGAGGGACTACTAAGCGAACTTTTCGGCATGCAGTCGCGGATTCGAGAACGACACGGTATGCTCTTTTGCTTTTTAGGGCTACGATATCCCTGCGATATGGTTCGTGCTGGATTCAGCTGGCTGAAGGCTGAGCCGTGTATATTTGTTTAATGATCCGATAGTCCTGTCTAGGTAGATAAGGCCTCTAGGTGCCCGTCTTGGTAAAGTTTCTGTCATGCGAGCTCAGTCTCCTTGAGGTTGTCCTGGATAAGTTGAGGCTGCAGCATGCTGACTCACCGGTAAGTCACTGTAGGCTACCAGTAGAAAGGGCGATAGCCGGAAATCGTAGATGTACTGTGCGCACTTCTGCTGGCACCAACGCTCGGTAATATCCGCCAGGATTTGCAGTCTCTGCAGCATTTCCCATTGGACCCGATACTCAGTGACCGGCTGCTGAACGGCAGAACCGCCTGAAACGGCCGCGACAGTGGTGCCGTCAATTGAAGCTTCCGTTGGGGCTCTATAAGGCCAGCCATCACACTGCCAGCTTGAGCCCGCTCGGCACGCACCAGAAAACGACAAGCTTTGCACATATGCACACAGGTATCTGCGAGTGTAATTCCACAAAGCCACAAAGACCAAGTGAGTGTGACGACGGAGAGTGTTCTTTCTATTGCAGGCTCAAAGCCCAAGCTACGGTGCGCATGCGGTAGGCAACAGACATCGTCTCACGCGACGAAAAGAAAGTGAGAATCATAGCTGGGTCAAGAAGGCAGTCGAGGAAGTCAGAAGCATGGAAGTAACAGCACAGGACGGCTGGAAAGGATGTGCCTGAGTCGGCAGCAGGAGAGAAGATGTCGGTTTGCCATCGACTTGCATCGGCAAAGAAAGAGACGTGCTGTTAACGGTAGGTTGAACGGCCGAGTAGGGCCGGCAACGTCACCAACTCGCCTACTAGCTTGCACTGCCGTTAAATTATCAGCTAGCTTAGACTTCGGTAAATTGCCAACTGGCTTGAAAGACAACTCATTCGTATAGTGCCCTAAGAGAACTTAATCTCTACTCAGGCACTTCACATATGCCACGGGGTTCGAGCCCACGACCTCGGTCATCAAATGCATTCACCTTGACCTCGCTCGTTTAAGGCAAGCACCCTAACCACTGGGACAAATAAGAGCTTAGACTTTAGACTTTAGCTTAGACTTTGGTAAACTCATGGAGCAGAGCTTGGGCAGAACGAGAGGATGCAAAAGCAGGAGAAGAAGCGCACTGTGCGAGAGGATGCACCTGTTTCTCACAAACTTTGCTCGACCCATGTGAATTGTCATTGTGAGCATGCTTGTGCTGAAATTGTGCATTTTATCACTAAACAATTGATACCCATCTTATGCAGGATTCCTGAAGCGCCTAGACAGAGATCTAGATATCTTAAGGTACTTTACACACTTTTTCAGTATCATTATTATTATTATTATAGTGCAATGCCATCCACCCACAGAGCCGGGTCCAGATTTAATTAAAAAAGAAAGAGGTGTCTGCCAGGCAAAGGCAATATCGAGTGAGAGAGCAAGGTTCAGTGACGATGCACAGACGGCCGGCTCAGGTGTTGCGAGCCACACACGGCCTGTGCAAATGGGTAATGCAAGCAGGGTGGGCAAGAGAGTGTTAGAGAGAGCCATAGAGATGAAGAAAGAGGGATAGAGAAAAAGGGATGGTGAGAAGGAGATGGTGGAAGACGCGGGGAGAGGGAAGACGATGAATGAAAGACATTTAGAGAGACATCTAAAAGCAAGGCAGAGCAAGAGTGGGAGAGAGTGAAAGACAGAGAGAGGAGAGAGGAGAGAGGAAGAGCTGAGCATGATGGATGACGAGCAGCATTCAAGACGCACCTTTCCTCCTGGCTCCAAATCGCTTCTCGAATGCAAGCTGCAGGCTCTGCAAGGTACCGAATGCGTTTCGCAGCAGCAACGCCGTTTTGCTGCTGTACTGCCCGTCGGCCAGCGGGACCGGCTGGCACTTGTCTGCTCGAGTGGAGGCGAGGATGAGGCACAGCGAGGCGTCCCACTGTGCCAGCATGGCTGCCGCTTCGATCCGCAGGGCGGCCAGATCCAGCTGCCGGGCGCAGCTCGATGACAGGGTACCTGATGGCAGCGAGGAGCAGCATACAGGAAGCCAGCGAATTCACTCCGCCGCGGCTATGCAGCGCAGCGACGACGGTGCTGACGAGCCGGCGGCAGCCCTCCTTCCCCGGCAGCGTTGGCCACGCAGAAGCCAAAGCCAAGCGCAGCCCGACCGACGGAGTGGACAGCCGTGACCGAGCAGTGGGTGGGCAGTGCGAAGCTTACCACCGGCAGCAAGCTTCTCGAGGGAGCGGACAAACTTGAGTACGACCGGCGCGGAGCAGAAATCCGTGGGCCCTATCGCAGTTGCCGTAGTCGGCGCTCCAGAGGAAGAGGCTAGCACTCGCTTGGCCGCGACGAGCGACCTGCCCCAGGACATCCGGTTCTTCACGTTCTCGCTCAACGCCGCTCCGAACGACTTCCACAGCAGGTCTGCGTACTTGTTGACCAGGTTCGCTTTGACGGTGCTGTCGTGGCTGTCGCCCCAGGAAACCGACTTGCGCTTCGAGTCAGCTTTCCCATTGCACGGGCCAGCAGCCGTCGACATGGGCGCATCGGCTGAGAAAACCACAAGCGGCCACCAGATTCGAATGAGAGAAGTGACGTCTAAACAAACACTTGCCGAGCAAGAGAAACACGCAAAGCAGCAGCGCCAGACAGGAGGAGGAGGAGCCTTGGCGCTAGCCATACGCGGCGCCAGAGCGCGCGCGGCGGCGGCACCGCGGCGCTACCACGTACAGCTGCTGCGCAGCGCGGATCCCTTCGGCACGTTCTTCTGCAGCATCGACGTCATGTGACACGCGATGGCAATGACTTTTCCGACGTGGTCCTGCTCGGTGTGCGACCACTGGAGCAGCTCCGTCTCGGCAGGTGAGAGCTCGGCGGCAAAGCCGCCCCCGTGATGGCTCTTTCGGCCACCGCCGACCACCGACAGCGCCGAGCCGGTGGCGCTGTGGTAGTCCGACGTGTCGGTGCGGTCGCCGGCGGTGAGCGCAAAGTTACCCATGCGCTTGTAGGACGGCTGGAAGCCGCCCGCTCTGACCTGGGGCAGAGCTGCCCCGGCGGCGCCGGCAGCAGCAGCCGCGCCGATTCGGGCGCCGGCGTCGTTGGCAGTGGCGGCCCCGCGGTGGCCGCCCTCGCCGACGACTAGCGCGTGCAAGCTGCGCGCGGCCTCGACCTTCGCTCGCTCGGAGGCGAGCGCCGAGAGGAAGCGCACGAACGACATCGACTTGACAGTGCGCAGGTCGACTTGCGATGGCAAGTTGGTGCTGGTGGCATGCATCCAGCGCAAATAGCCTGCCGCTGCCACCGGCATCGTCGTCGTCGTCCCGATCGTCTTAGCACTTCCGCCGCGGACCGTCATCAGCAGGCCGTCCTCGAGAGCCAGCGCTCGCGATACGGCGCCGAGCAAGCCGTTGAACTCCTCCACTCCGTGCACGGCGGAGCACACCAGGGCGATGAGCGAGGCGTCCGAGTCAGCCCGTGCGAAGGCTCGCACGCCCGCGCTGGCCAGCCGCTCCAACCAGCAGACGCTGGCGTGCCGGAGGCGCTCGAAGGCGGCGCGCGCCTGGGCCAGAGCCGGCTCGACGCGGCGCAGCCTCAGGCGCAGGCGAGGCGAGTCGAGCACGCAGCGGCTCACGCAGCTCCAGTGCGCCAGATGAGTGCGCAGCTCGTCACAGATGTGGCTCAGCCGGCCGAGGCCGCCGCGGCCAGCTCCTCTGCCGGCACCGTCGTCGTCACTGCCGGCGCCGCCGTCATCGCTGTAGCCGCCGTCGGCGGTGCTGGCGAAGGCGCGCACACCGGCCGGCATGTGCTCGCTGCCGTCCAGCGCCAGCCGCTCGAGGGCGAGTGCAAAGCTTCGGAACGAGGCGACCCGGGCCTCGCAGTCGGCCAGCAGGCGAAGCGCGGCGTGCCTCTCGAGGAGACTGCACAAGCGGCTGCCCTCGGCGGCGAGCGTAGCACTCAGCTTGCAGTGCCAGAAGTCCGAACCTGGTGTTGCAGTGAGAGAGGCGGGGTTCGATGGCAGCCATTGCGAGTGCACCTGCGAGCGGCACCGGTGACGATGACGCCGGGCGAGGACGCGAGCTCGCAAGGACGCAACGCTCGCGTGACCCCTTGGCCACACCGGGCAGGCACGACACCGGTGGTGGCAGAGGCACGACAGAGCGCACGACGAGTCACTGGCAAAGTGCGACTTCGGCTGGCCAGCATTTGCATGTGGGCGAGTGAGTAAAACAGAAAACTCCAGTCTTAGCAGTAGATGACGTTTTAGCCCGTGCATAGCCTGTGCCTCAACAAGGCACTGTGAGATTGACCAAGAGATTGGTTCAAGGCACAGCTAAACGACTTGAGTCATATGAGCGTATGGTGCGATGCCTGGTCTGGTTGGAAAGCAATTGTGAGTGCTAGGCTGGAACAAGAGAAGGAAGGGACCTATAAGCAAGTGACAACACCACAATGCCCAGCTTGATGAGGAGCCAGTCCAGGTTGGCAAGAAGTGGTGTAATATGGCAAGTGCTACGCTCACGGCAGAAAAGCCTGGCTGCAGAGTTTTGCAGCAGCTGTAGGTGCCTTATTAAACAGGCAGGAAGACATCCGAGCAGTGAGTTGCAGTAGTCGAGATGGGATGTCACAAATGCATGGACCAACTTGGATGTGAGATCGCTGTCTAAGCAGGCAAAAACTGTTGCAATGCTACCAAGAAGAAAGTAGGCAGAATTGACTGTGGAGCTTATGTCTTAGTCCAGTGAAATGTCACTTTAAAGCAGGACCCAGATTTCAAATAGATGCTGCAGGAATTATGCTGGCAGAGCCTACGTTGAGGGATAGAGCGTTCAATTTTCAGTCATAATAGGCTAGCCCATAACCAGTAAGTTGGTTTATCGTCATTCGATTTGAGAAAGTTTGCAGCCATCCAAGTGCAAATGTAAGTGATACTTGCAGCACGGAGCTGAGAAAGTCTGACTTGCTGGAGGTCTGGGAGGGTAAGCATAGCTCGGTGCCATCGGCATAGAAATGAAAGCCTTGATTGTGCTTCCATCAAGGATCAAGATTAAGGATCTATTGATAATAGGACTCAAAGGTCTCTTTTAAAAGCTAGGGCCAGGAGGTGGTTGCTATAGTCTGATACTGTCGGAAGACTTTCTGTCCCCTTATGGGAGAGAAAGAGTAAGTACCACCTCAATGATTTGGAATCATATAAATGCATGCTCCCGGTTCTGCAGCTCGTGAACATTAACCAGCAAATAAGTCATCCTGTCGAGCAAGGTTCAGCAACCCAAGTTGCTAAGCTAGCATTTCAAACATAACTGGCGTGTCACTTATTGGGGATTGGTACGTAACACCGGGAATCGGCCCCTCATCCTACAGCCCCCAATGGCTCAAGCATTGGCGAGTAGTAGCCGTGAAGCATTTTGCCTGATAACTAGCCACTAGCAAGACACTGCCGGCTTCTTGCAGCATCAGTAGCATCGGGTGCTGCTGCTACAGCTGCAGCTACTGCAGAGCAAGAAAGTGCAACGAGTGCTGAGCCACAGCAGCGACGCACAGACGATGCTCGATGCTCGAGTCGGAGGTCGAGGCTTTTCACGATCCTATTGGATGCTTGGTTGGTGCTCCGTTTCATGCTAGGTCATGTCTGATGAGTCTGTCCTCCATCTGTGACTGGAACTGAGGGTATGCTTATCTGTTTGTTCGCCTTGCTGCCACGCTGGTTTGGCCCAGTGGTCAAGGTACTCTCCTCGAACAAAGGTCAAGGTGAACGCATATGACGACAGAAGTAGTGGGCTCGAGCCCCATTGCATACGTGATAACCTGAATAACGATTAAGTTCTCTCTGAGCGCTTTACCAATAAACTATATCATATATTTTTTACTAATACTGGTTCTGTTAGTTTGCTAGTGCCAATACTCCTACGGAATTAGTTTCCAATTGTATGTGCAAATGGTACCAATTGCCAGCAGAGTGATGCTGTCAGTCATTCTAAGGTCCATTCTGTTGCTCCTGTTTACCTATCTGAACTACAATTGCTTCTCTTGTATCTTCGCACACCATCCGACCCTTTACATCTGAAGCTGTGCTTCTACTGCTGAGCCAAACTCCAATCCTTTGGAGGCCTCAATATACATCATCCACAGGAATCGTTCTTTGTGTGCACGTGCATGCTATTACTGTTGCATGTTGTTATCACTGATCAGCTGATATGCTTCATTTTAGCCCATATGAACAGCCTAGAAATATGTTCATGTAGCTCTTTCAGGGTGCTATAAAACCGCTTTGTTATAAGTACTATCAACAGTTGTAGTAGTAATTAACAAAGCATGCCAATAGTTGCAGATTACGATGTTAAAAGAAATATGGAACACCTAAGGCTGCCTGCCGTGCTAACTGCTCGAACAGCTCATAGTTAGATGTGGCTGCTCACTTACCTTGACTGCTGCGAAAGCACAGGATCCGACTTTGCCTGTACGTGTGGAAGGACTGCTGCAGGGCAGCAGCCACACTCTCGGCAGCAGAGAGCAGCTCGCCAACGCCCTCTGCCCTGCCCTCGCCAGTGTCCCACGGTGACTGATCATCGTGAACTTCATCGACACTCATGTTAGCAGCGACAGTCGTGTGGTTGCTGCAAAAAAAAACGGCGACCGACGTGGTAGCACATCTGCACCAGAATAATACTTTTCTCGTGCATGTATTTTCTGCATTGGTTTCTACAGTGTAGTAGCCCAGAAACATTTCACATGACCGACTGTTAATCGTCCACCGAAGGAGAAACCTACAGTGCTAACTCTATAACTTGTAGAGTTCTGTAGCTCTCAGAATTGCTTCTTAAGTATGGATCAGTCTGACAGCATGAGCTATTGTGCACTGATACATTCGCAGACGAAAATCCTCAAAATTCATCACAAATTCATCCACGTACACCGGCCTTCCCCAATTCGTGCTACTCATGAGATTTTTGCTGCAGATGAGCCTGCTCACACCTAGCAAAAGATATCTGAAGAATAAAGCTGCCTACGAGCCTGATCCATTTCTTGACTGAAGGGTTGCTACGACCAACGTGTGAAGAATTTTCTGGCTGATTGGGTGAAGCCAAGAGGGGGTATATCTGTCACCTACACTCAGGTGCAAAAACATCCTCACAGTATAGCCGTTGCTGCTGATGTTAATTCGTTTAGGTAATAAGAGGGTTTCCCACGATGCGAGGCATACTAAAGTTATACGATGCATGAGAAAATATTTATAGACTGCACAAAAACCATCAAATGTGCTGCTAGTATGTATGAGTTTAGCGAGATGTCGTCCCATCATGATTCTGTATGGCCTCCCACGTCTGGCTACGCCACCAGCTTCTGCATCGTCTGCTCTTCGGCAGCTCATTCCACTGAGCCTGGGTTTTACTGAAAAGGTCGGCTACTGGTGTAGGCCGAACACCCAGCCTCAGCTGCCTGTCGGTATAGCTCCATAGTCGTCCGATAGAGTTCAAATCAGACCAGCGGTTGGGCCAGGGCACCAACACCCAACAAGGGTCACTGGCCTGGCAGTTAGGATGAGGGTCTTACCTTGCTACCAAATGTAACTACTCTAGGCAGAGTATTTGAGCTTCGAAATCTGATTTGCTTGACCAACAATAACTTGAATAAAGTACTTTTTGAAGAATCTTTGTTTGGTGCTGGTGCCCTGGCTCAGCCATCGATTGATTTGAACCACTCCCCCCCACCTCATAGAACGACATGGAGTGATACCGACAGTCGACGAAGGCTGCATGTTTGGCACACACCAGTAGCCGACCTTTTCAGTAAAACGCAGGCTCATCGGACTGAGCTGTTGCAGAACAGACGATGTAGAAGCTTGTGGCCTTAATGCCTGGCCAGACATGAGAGGTTCTTAACCGCAGAGAGTGTACATGCACGACACTGTTCAGCACATGCAGCACACGAGGGTCATGAATGAGGGCCAGTGAGATGGTGGGCTCCTAGGAGTGACTTGAAGGGATGCACTGGGGAGCTTGCTGCGGGATTAGGCCCCCTGCAGCGCTAATGTGGCCCAGTAGTTAAGGTGCTCACCCCGATCAAGGTCAAGGAAAATGTATTTGATGGTCGAGGCTCGAGCCCGTGGCATATGTGAACTGCTTGAATAGAGGTTGAGTTCACTTTGGGCGCTATACAAGTGAATTATATATTTTAAAGATTGTTCATCCTCCCTTTGGTTGGTGCATTCTGCCAAGGTCAAGATGTAGCTGGCTATTCCTCTACTATGAACAACAAAATATTGCAAACCACAGTCAACTCTAATATTATAATTACAGATTAGATTCACGGGACTGGTGTAAGGCTTCGGATGCCTATGATGGCACTTAGCAGCCGTGGTGGAGAGACTGAAATTTATAAGCTCGCAGATATGACCTGGATGGATGAGACCATCGAAATCTGTTAGCAGGACTTGTGTGTGGAGCCATCAAAGTTAATGAATGGTCAGCATTTCGCACACTCAAAATTTACCTCAAGTCATACAAATGACGGCACGGTCGAGAGGCTTCCTATGAATACACTCGAGACTGAAAGCTAATAGCCGGCGCCACAGATCAAGGCATTGCTGGCACTCTTTGCTCTCTTACCCTTTCCAGACCGAGTTGTGCAAGGGACTTATGGCATGGGTGGAAAGCACCAAGTTGGACCCAACAAGCCCAAAACTTCACCAGCCAGAGCTCCTTTCCAAACAGTAAATGCACAAAAGCAGCAGAGAACACAATCTGCAATTGCAACAAATTTCAGCTGGCCACCTTTAGAGCAGTCATACCGCCTAAACACAGCCCGAGCTGGCCCAACACGTGAGGACACGGACACACGAGCAGCAGCAGCCAGCATCGGCATGCATTGTCGGCAGGCCACCTGCAGCTGTATGTGCAGGATTCAATTCAACAAACAGCTCGTTGTCGAATGATGCATTTTCATAAAAGATGTAGTCATGCAAAAATGATGCACAATCGACAATCACCAGCAGCAGCAGCAACAACAGCAGCACGCAAGGCCCTAGCCGACCGCACAAGACTTATCGTGGCCGATGTCAAAGTAGCCAATAAAAGTAAAAATCAGCTTTCTCAGCAACCTCATTTATATAGCGGCAGAAGAGCAGTAGCTGTTGGCTTTCACTGTTGCTTACAACAGGGAATTGCCAGCTGTAGAACAGAAGTCGAAACCACGAACAGCATCATGAGGTATGAGCACATTGACCCTTGACTACAACCGCCCAGCTCCTACATAGCATTTCTAGCTGCATCGCTGCCTGCTGTGGGTCTCAGGCCTCTTCCTCCTGCCCACCAACAATCATTTGGTAATGCTTTCTATACAACATCTAATAATAATAATAATAATTCACTGTACAATGCCTAGAAAGAGATTCAGTTCTCTGAAGGTGCTATACGAATGTATTATTATAACGAGAGATTGTTATTATAATGAATCCTGCTGCCAGCAGGCTAGAAGCCCACTGGCAGCAGGACTTGCCGAAAGACTCTTCAGCACCACACCGATTTGTTGGCTACGGGCACAGAAAGCAAGCTGGTGGCACCGAGAAGACTGCCATCCGCTTGGCGCCGCTGCCATTCTGTCGCCAGTATGCAGATGGGCACACTGTGTCCTCACTGCTGCTGCTGCTGTGTGTGTGACTATAACACCCAAAAAAAGCAGGGCCAGCAGCAGGGGAGCGAATCGGGCACTGCCTGCGCAGCCACACAGCTAACCTCTTGGCTGGAGCTGTTTTCCAGCTTTGGCCGGAGAAATAAGCGCACAATCATAACTCCTCCTAAACTCGATCGGTCACGTTGCAAGTTGCTTAGTGAATACGTCAACCTGTCCTAGGTAATCCTTACTCTAGCTCCCACAGAGTGAGGTGACAGCCTTATGCCACTCCTGGCCGACAGCTGCAATAATAATGGCACTATTGAAGTCCACCACCAATAGCTGGCCAATGCTTGCAAATAGTCACCCAAATCAAGTTATGGATTTCACCAGACCTGCTAAAGTGTGCCAGCCTATTTAAATGCCTACACACTCAAACAATGAACCATTAGCCTTTGTTTTGCTAATGATGCACAAGCAAACAGACGAACAAATATACGCCTGGTTTTGAACGGCCGAACAAATGCAGATATGCATAATAGCCCATGGTGAAGGGTATGGAAACGGCCAGCCACGTATGACTGCACATCGCGCACGACGAAAGCCTTTGAGACAGAGTGCAGCAGACGGTCGCCCATTAAAGAACAAGTCACTGTTCCAGTCGATAAGACACGCACCGTTAACTGCACGATTGGTCACCATCAATGGAATTTCTAGTGCGTGCTTTACACAATAGTGCCGGGGTAATATTTCGGCGGTGGCCAACGATCATGTGCAGGCAATTCAAATGCCTCATGCCTGTGCGCCCCACCCCGACGGCAGCACACCAGTGCCACCACAGCAGCCTTATTATTATTATGTAACGTCACGAGGACCGAGCAAACACAAAGCCAACAAGGCACTGCCAGCCATCGGATGCAGAGGATAGCGAGATGACTAACCAGCAGCACAGGAGCAGGGTTTGGCATGCTGCTGCTGCTGCTGCTGCTGCTACTAAGTGCTAACAAAAACCGGTGGGAACGTAGGCATCTCACATGGCCATGTACTTGTGGTAGAGCCGCAGAAATTATTACACTGGCTCACTAACTCTAAGAATGGAGGACATCTCTTGGCCTCTTGGCCGGCTTGCCTCTATCAAAGGCATGAGGCGAGAGCCACTGCAGCACCAGTGCTCAGTGCAGCAAGTCTTAGCGGCACGGACAAAAAAATTAGTGGCCACCAAAAACATATTCAATATAAAACAAACATGTTGCACTGATCTGGACCCCGTGCATGCTAGCGCGCCTGCACTCGCACGATTTGCTGAACCACCGAGTCTTCATTCGCTCTGAAATGGATTTCAACCTAAGACACACAAATCCTGCAAGTCGATATATATATATATATATATATATATATATATATATATATATATATATATATATATATATATATATATATATATATATATATATATATAAAGGGAGAAACCGATCGCTGAGTAAGCAACAGGCGTTTGAGCCTCCTATCACGTGCCTCAGACCATATAGTGGCTCTAGCGGCTTCGGCAGAAGTTCAGTAGCACGAGCCGTGGTGTTAGCTGAGACCCACGGGTGCCGGTGGCAGAGGCGGTCCGATACACAGCCTTGCTCTATTCCCAACACTGCAGCCGTCCCATGTTGCTGTGTGCCCGGCACTGGGCTCCCTACTGACTGGATTCGATACCGAGGCGATCGAATTACACACGAGCGATCGTGCTAGCAGCAACACTGGCAGCATCCCATCAACATCCCCAAGCAGTCGGTGGCCGAACGAATAAGAGCCCGCTTTTTGCAGCTCAACGAGCCATCCCTTATCGGCAGCCACCTCTTTGGCAGGAGCAATCGGCAGCCTACATCCCAACCCCAAGAGCCTGTCGCCAATGTGTCAATTCCCACTGGATTCACCCGGTGCCAGCAAAGCAACGGCTGGCAGAGTCTAGCAGCTACCACAGACTTGGGGCAGAGCTCGTGAATCAGCTCGTGATGCCATTATTTCAGATAATAATGTGGTGAGATGCAAGGAATCAGCCTCGGGTCACAAATTATGCAGCCAGTGCTGCAGGCCCTACGAATAAATGATCAATCCAAGCAGATCATTGATCCGTGCTTGCTTGAGAGCTTGAGAGCAGGAGCACTCATTTCACCTCTCCTAGTACGACCTGCTTGAAGCCTACTTTGTGACAGCTGCCTAATTACTGGCTTCAAAATGCAACCCTAGAGACTAGCTACGGGGTATTCTGGTATGAAGTATACCCATGAAAGGCCAATACCTTAGCATTCTAGGTTTTAAGAGGTCAGTAAGCAGGTCGTTTGGAGGTGGATATAATTGGATTTAAAGCATCGAGTTAATTTACAGTACAATTCAATTAGTGGCCACCTGACTAGAATCTGATTTCAGTTGCATCCAGCAATAGCTCTACCACTAACGTATTGGTGGTGAAAAAGTGGCTATGCATCCTTCGGGTTTGGTCAGACGGAAACTTGATGAAATAACCAAGCGGTTTCCTGCACAAAAAGTAGCACTACTCATTTACAAGTTTTTTTAAACTGTCACTAGCACTTTATACAGTCGTGCAGCCTTCCTCTTTTAGGCACTTCTATGTATTTCTCTGCATTTGCAGCACCCTCTAGACTTCTGTGATTCACTACTCGAAGGTCTTCCAACTTGTGCAATCAGAAGCTTGCAGCTTGTGCAAAACTAGGCAGATAGACTTGTCTGTCATGAACATTACGAATGCCACAACACACAACTTCTCACTGATCCGATCAACTCTTTCAGCTTCTTTGCAACATGGATTGCTGACATTCACACTAGGATGAGAACAAAATTTCTCAAATTAAGGATGATAATGATAAGCCAACTTTTGAATTATGGGCTAACTAACCTAGTACTAGTGAAAATTGGAAATCCAACCCTTCAAATAGGCTCAATTAGTAGATCTCCTGTTGCATTTGTAAGGACAACCGCATCAGCTCCATAATCCAGTCTGCCAATTTTCAGCCACAAACAATTGCAAAGATTCGGGCATGCTTAGGCATGAGTGCCACAGCAGAGCGAGTCCGTGCAATTGTGACATCCAGACTTCTGTAACTTGCTATTCGCAGCACTGCCGGCCGGCGCAATCAAACACTTGCAATTGGTGAAAAAGTCTGCAGCTAATTGCCACATTTAATCAATTCTCACTGACCTGCACAGTCTCCAAATCAAGAAGCAAACCGACACCAAGGTTTTGTTACTCACTTTAGGTACCTTGATTTTCTCTCTCCGGCCGACATACCTGAACTACTTCCCAATCAGGCTAGGCGTCGTAGCACCTGCACACCAGACTCTTAACTTGGCTGAGCCAACCTCTACTCATTTGGAGACTGCATCTTTAGTACGTTGACACCGAAAGTCTAGAACTCACATGGGACTAGTGTCAAGACATCCCCTGATTTGACCTATTGAAAAAGAAGCTAAAAACCCACCTCTTCCTCACAGCAATTGCTGGGTCAAGGCTACTGTCACTTGCGTACTTATGCAAACTTACAGTATACATGTTATCACTTGCCAATTAACATGCTTCCTTTGCAGCATATGTAAAGTGCTTACGAACACATTTAGCTCTCTTTGGGTGAAACATAAATGCCTTAATTTTACTGCAATAATTATTATCTAGGTAACCTATTTATGTCTTTGACAAATAGCTCTACATACAATTTGCTCTTTCCCTACGAATTGTTCTTACTCCTTATGCATATACGCTGATACTAATCATATTATCACTAATCAGAAGAGGCTTCCTTTCCAGCATATGTAAAGCACAATCTGGTGTGATGCAGTGTATCTCCGTCTGCAACTCCACAAAGCCATAAGGCAAATGACTAAGCCACAAGGACTAAGTGGGGGTCTGCAAGCCCAAGAAGCTTTCGGTGCTCATGGTGGCCAATGGATTTTATCTTAAACAACAAAGAGAAAGTGAGAAGCATTGCTGAGTCAGGGGAAAGACGACGAAGTGAATGGCATGGAAGTAGCAGCTTAGTGAGGCTAGTAAAGAAGCACCACAGTCGGACGCAGGAGGGAGGATGTCACTGGTAAAGAATTGTGGACGTGAGTACACAGTCTAGGATGTGAAGAGCAACAGCTTCAGTCAGCGACAGTCTTAGAGCAAAGGAATGGACAGCTCATGTGTTGCCCATAGAGGACCGGGCACACGGAGGATGAAACTGTTACAGCATTTCAGCTAGGGATGAATGAGCCAAACAATGGCAGGCACTGTGTGACAGAGAAAGAACTTTGCCTCGCATGGGCTTATCCACCAGGAGTCATTGCAGCTCCTTTAGTAAAGGAGATATCTAGCTACATTTCATGAATCAGTTGTCTAACTTTGCAGCTATATTCATTAGCGGCTGTAGAGTCTTGATGACTTTTTCGATAGACCAGCCAAAACTGATTTACATTGTTCAGCTTCGACAGAACTGGGGAGCTTGTAAGATTTTTAGAAGGCCATTTCGGTAGACACTCCCAATGTTGGATAGGGATCGAACACGATGACTAGCTGAAGAAGTGGTCTTCTTAAGGAAGCTTTCAAAAGTTAGGCAGATATCAAAGAAGACACCTAAATTCCGAGCACATGGTGAGATCTTACTACAGCATCTTCAATTAGAAGAGAAAGGTCTCCTATTCCAGCAATGCACTTGGTGTCCTATGAGTAGGAGTACAGCTTTAGCTTTGCTTAGCTTACGAAAATATGCTGATTACATGTCTGCAAGGCAAGGATTGAGTTCATCAGTCGCTCTTTGCTGATTCCGGTGGTTTAAATGACAAATACAACTCGGTATCGTCAGCATGGAAGTGATAGCCGATCCCACGGGCCTGAATCACTTCTACCATAACATAAGGAAGAGCCGAGAACAGACACTTGTATAACTTCACGTGTGACTGGTCTGCTGGGTGAGACGTGACCACCGTACGATACGATTAAACACGGTCGGGCAACGTAAGATTCGAACAACGCCAAAGCCTCATCTGCCAGACCAATCGTTATTCTCTATCGTTCAGGTGGGTGATCAATAGCATCAAACGCCGTTGCTGGACCGAGCAGGATCAGGGAAGTAGCAACACCACCATCGTTGGTGCTTAGAATGTCGTTGGTCACACAGAGGAGAGATGTTTCAGTGGAGTGGCGTCGCTGGAATGCCGACTGAAAATTTTCTGGCGACTGTTTCTTATCCCTATGTTCCTCAAGCTGCTTAGCGATAATCTTTTTCGCAAGTATTGGACAAAAGGGGAAGAATGGAGGCCGGGCGATAGTTTGCTAGGACCTCAGAATCCAATCCAGGCTTTTTAAGTTGGACTAAGTTTGTCTGCCATTTAAGACAAAAGAGGGTTTAGTGTGAGGTCTTGTGGTAACGAGCTCTATTTACGAGACTTAATTATGGTAGCCACTAGGTTTATAGAAATCTCGAAAATTTGTTATGGTGGGTCACGGGTTGTGATTGCGTTAGTAGAAGATGGCTTTATGGAGGCACGAGTATGGACCATTTTATTAACGGAATTTGTAGAAGACTTAGCAGCCAAACAGTTAAGATCTGCGTTGTGAGACCGCTCAGAATTGTCACATTACCAAATGATATGCTGACTTACAAATTTGTCTAGCGTCTGACTTGCAAGACTTTGCCAGTAAAAAAAGAAGCCCTACGTTTTCTAAACGTTTGACTGTACACAAGGTTTCAGTCTTTGAAACTTGCTAGATCGGCACGTGAATAAAGAGACTTAGTTCTCTAAGAGTAAAAAACGTATGCATTATTATTATTTTTATTATTATCACCTATGATTTAACCCTCTCGGTCCTCCAGCAACTAAAACTCTGCCAACTTCAATTCGGCCAGTACTGCTGAATGTTTGCACTTGGATGGCGGCAAACTTCTTAAAATTGAATGATGATTAAATCAACTTAGCAGTCATTGGCAAACCTAGTGTCACTCAGTACATGGAAAGCCTAACCCTTAGAATGGGCTCGGCCAGAATGTTTCCTGAGGTCTTTGCATGAAACCTGGTGTCTTATCGCACAAAGACCTTTTAAGAGATGACCACATCTGCTTCACAATCCAGCCTACCTACTATCAGCTATGTAATATTGCAAAAAGTCGGACTTACTTAGGTAAGGATACCACAGCCAGCTAGTCAATTCTTTGCGAGACTTTGCGAGACTGTATCTACACTTTAACTCTCTACTTGCAGGTCATTCTTCCTATGCGATAAAATGTTTTAAATTTGATTTAAAACTGCACCTATTTTTAATTGTAGTAAACATTGTAGCTGCCACGTTTTATCATGTCTGAAAAACCTGCACTGGCTCCCCATAAGACCTCGCGGTTCTGTTACTCCCTTGTACGTCCCCTCACTTTCCTACTGTGCCCGGCCTATCCAAATACTCGCTAATCAAGCTTCTTATCATATCACAGTCTCTTTTGAATCTCGTTGTCTGGATCTATTGTTAGTATTATTGTTATCACTTTTTGTTTTACCCGTGAGGAGAAGTGATGGATAAAAAACGTGGCCGGTGGCATTAGCCACTTCGGTCTTTATTGCACACATTTTCTAAATTTTAATTAAAACCAGCATATAACCTTCAAATAAAGGAGTCGCACGATGCTCTCCGATTGTTTCTTACTATTAGACGCGGCGAATTCTCTGTTACAGATAGGCTGTTATCTTTGTATAGATTGAGCTGTCGATGCACAATATCTCCACTAAATCTATCTCCGATTTGATCAGAAAATATGAGCCCATGATTACTCGGCTTCAATTCTCGCAGCGAAATGGTAAAATAACGCAGTCCGCAGTCAGGTTTCTCCCTACACGTGCGGTGCGGATGCTGCGGTACGCGGCCCGCGACTGGTAAAATGGCAGGAGTACAACGTTCGGGAAATTAACGAGAAAGGCTGAAAAAGTGAAACAAAAAATGCTAGATAACTCGCCTCCGGGCTCCGAAACTTACCATTCTCTGTCAGTGGCACCTCCAGTAGCGGCTATGCAAACAGCGCGAGGCAGAGCGCCGCCGCCGACCCGGTCGCCATGCTGACGGTCAGGGTCATGCGAAGCCGCCCTTGACTGCGAGAGCCGGCATTCCGCACGCCCGGAAGTCAGTTACTTCCCCCGTTCGCTCGTTGTACATGAAAGGCAACTTCAGGGAAGCTCGGAAGCTTAAAAATGAACTCGTTAACTTAATATCTACCCATTATTTCAAACTAAGTTGTCGCTCAGGGCCATAGCATTTATATTCATGTATTTAGTGGCGGCCATTCGGACGTTGCCAGGCAGCCGTAGCGTCTGCACTCGCTGACCGGGCACCGTCTAGACTCTATAGCCTAGATTAACTGCGTTTCCAGGGCCGATTTTTGTGTGACCAACGCCGATAATTCCATGACCACCGATTTGAAATTGGCGCGGGGAGCTTAATATAGTTAGTTCTCGAGGCCTAAACGGCTCTAGGCATGCATTCTCCGGTCACCATCCAACTCAAATACAAAATGTAATGTAATGTATCGCCGTCTGTAACTCCACAAAGACATAAAGATCATGTGGGTGTTACTCAGGAGATTTTTTATAGTGCACTCACAGCCTAAGCGGCTTTCGGTATGCATTCGGTAACCAACAAACTTCGTCCCACGCGACAAAGAGAAAGTGGGAAGCATTGCAGAGTCAGGAGAGCAGTTGAGGTAGTGTGTAGCATGGAAGTAGCAGCTCAGAACCGCTGAAAAGGATGAGCCATATTCGGCAGTAAGAGAGTAGTTGTCGTTGCGTAAGATCGAGGTGAAGCTGGAAAGCTGCGGCGGCACCCTACAATATTTCAAATGGAGAGAGTGCTCACGCTACGCCGGAGGTAGTATACACATTGCTTAGTGAAAATGCTCACCCAGGCACGCGAAATATAGTATGTTACTAAACCTTTGTAACGTTACACTCCGGACGTGCGCGCAAGCCCGTACCCTGAGTGCGTTCAAGCGCCGTCTCACAGCCCAAGCCGGGAGGCCTGCGCTGGGGCGCATCGGTCCGACCTCAACGGATCATCCATCAGGTGCGAGCACGTCCTCTCTAGGGCACTTAAGCTCGTCTTCAAAGAGCTCTTTTCGGAAGGTAGGAGAACTGGTTTGCAGACCCAGGACGACACGGGCAGACAACGCTTCGTGGAGCGGTCGTGTGCCGCTGCGCTGTAAGCGTCTGGCGAATACACAGTTGTTGAAGCAAATCTTCGATTACTGTATCGCCGTTGAAATCGTGCTGCTAGGTCAGTGCCAGGCGACTTGCAGCAACAACAAAAGTGGTTTAGCCAATTGCATAGGAGAGTGAAATCCAAGAAGTAAGGGCGAAAGTGTTCGCGAGCAGATGGCGCCCACCCGAGCTTCGGGGATGCGATACCAAGTCCGAAGGTGTCGCACCCGTATAATGAAGGCAATAGCTGTCGAGTGCGTGAATGCGTGCGTGTGTGAACGGATGTGCGCTGTGCCCGGCTGACGTTGGCGTCTCAAAGTGACGACTCAAAGTGAACTTGAAGCGAATACACGGCGATGCTAGTGTTAAAGTATTTGTCCTAACATGCATGTGCCGAAGGCCAGGTTAACACAGTATTGGGGTTGATAGCTACCTCATACCACCCCATTCACCTGCTTGGCTGTATTTGGAAGCACTAGCACTGGCCCTGTAGTCCGGCTGCTGGATTCTCTCCAAGAAGCAAGCTCAGCAGCAACGCCGAACCGCCGTATGAGGTGGGCGTGGCTTCACCGCTGCTCCAGCAGGTAGCCCACTTCCGAATGGCAGTTCTGCACTGGGGCAGCTCTCAGGTTAGCCGCCATGCGAGCCCTTGCCTAGTGGGTTCGACTAGGGCATCTAGCACAAGCCCGGCTCCTGGTCCAGCCAGCTAAAGTTAGAATGGAGCCCGGTGTAGACGGTGCGGTGAGGATAGGGACCGACGAGTGCACTTAAGTAGAAATAGCAGCTACGCGCGAGGTCGGGAGTTTAGAGGAGAGAGAATATAACGGGGACGACTGACAGAGCTCGGGGCTGCAGCTTCCGTAGTCGATGCGAGAGGCTACGCTTTGAGAGCATGAGAGTCGAACCTACGGCGACGTACAGCTAAGTGCAACTTAGACTTCGCAGCTGTGTTCTACCGGCTACTCAGTTAGCCGCTCGTATCGTGGGGTGCTGTTGCGGTCCGCCTTCGGGGTCGGGACCATCGCTAGCGACGCGCGCATAGGGTAGTTTATTATACTCGGGCTTCAGGAGTTCTCCCGCAGTTAACTCCGTCGGTCCGGTGCGTGCCGCGTAAACGCGAAGGGTAGTATACTATACTTGGGCTTGGGGATTTCTCGCAGTTAACTCCGTCGGTCCGGTGCCCGCCGCGTACAGCGCTTGCGCCGGTTCGTAACCACTACTAACAAGCCGACAATAAACTGTCGCTTTTGGTGCCCAGTTGTGGCCGCTTGTTTTTTTAACCGCACTGCAGCGCTGCATCGCACAGTCCACCGGTAGAGAACCGGGGGACGAGCAATCGCCGCGCGGTTACAGTTCTGTGTGCTGGGTGTGCCATAATTAGGGCAACCCATCTAAAGCTGCGTTTACGCTATCGACGTTCCTCCTTGCCGACGCCGACGTTTATCATACTTAGTTCGTTTGCACAACCAATTTAGGTAACATTGACGGCCGACTTAATACTGCCCGCAACCCCCTGCTTTAATGCAGGAGGCTGGTTAAGAAAGAGAGATCATCCGGGAAGCCGCTAAGCTAGCACCCGCAGAAATTCAGTTCGCCGGTGCAGTCACCACTGTAGATGAGTATGGGGAGAACAAAAAAAAATGGAAATGACCGTGTAAACAAGGTTTTCGTGAAGTGTATAGTGCAAAGTAATGTTCGCCGTTACGGGTATGGCTCTTTTAGGTTTGCCGGTGGTTTAGGACGATCGAGAGCTTGCCTATCTATAAACTTCAATGATTATTCTTCAAATTTTCGTTGCATTGGTAAACCAATAATTGTAAATGATTGCGATCTCTACTTGGCTAATTCAACGACTATTCCGTTTAGATTAGAACTTGGTGAATGTCGTGATGTGATTGTCGCGACAGGTGCACACGGCGGCCAGCTTTGTGTAATTACGACCGTGCTACGTTTACTGAATCGGCATGTCACAAAAGCAAAATAGATTTGACGTCCTGCTTTAACTCGTCAGTATTTGCTTGAGGGGTTTGGAAAATTTGCATGTGGTGTATACTCCTAAGTGACTTTGGACGCCGAGTGGTCTTCGTACCCCACAGACTGCCTAACTAAAGTTTTGATGTACAAGGTTGTATTTCTGAGGCACTGCCAATATCTCCACTGATTAAAGCAGTGGTTCTCAACCTTCCTAATGCCGCGACCCTTTAATAGAATTCCTCATGTTGCGGCGACCCCCAACCGTAAAATTATTGCGTGCAAAATTCAGAAACGCGAGTTTTCCGATGGTCTTAGGCAACACCTGTCAAAGGGGCGTTCGAGCCCCAAAGGGGTCGCGAGCCACAGGTTGAGAACCGCTGAATTAAAGCGAGAAAGTCCATCTGTCGCGCGGCTAGATGGCGCACTTCCGTCAATCGGCAAGATGGCGAAGCATTGCCTCCCTTGGCCATACTATGACGTGTTCGTGACCCTCCCCCCCGTGTGTTGGCGTCTTTCGGTGGAAGCTTACGACTGTGGTAGTTGTCGATTCGGACTAGCCAGCAGTTACTCAGACAGCCGGGTTTCGGACGGCGTACGCTCGTACTGTTGGACTCGGAGTCGGTACAACGACAGGACTGCAGAAGCCGACTGACCTTAACAAACGCGTTTGTTCGCGCTTGCTGCGTCATCTTGCGCTCCCATAGTGTATAATGTATAGGACCCTCCCTGTAGACTTGTTTAGTTCCCCTGTTGTTGTTGGCGCATGCGTTATTACAAAGAGGTTTATCCTGACGGTCGCTCGTCTTACCCTAGCTCGGCGGCATGGCGAGCGGCAGCGTGGCCGAAGTATGGCGGGATTTGGCGGGAAATAGCCTTTGACCCCTAGAACCCGGTTACACTTCCGTCAATCGGCAAGATGGCGAAGCATTGCCTCCCTTGGCCATACTATGACTATTTCTACTATGACTCAGCGATGTGAGTCCACGGGCAGTGAGCTCTTGTAGAACCTAATAAGTGAAATCACTCGTGCAATGATGCAGGGAGGTCTTCTTTTTTTATTGTGCGCACTAATCCCGCTCTAGTTTTAGATCGTCTCTGGTATTTATTGAGAAAGAACTGAAGCTAATAGCGCTCCCTTGTCTCGAGCAAGTAAAGTGCTGCCGACATGAACGTCCAAGTGTTCTGGGAACGCATTGACGCACAAGTCACTATTAAAACAGCGGTTTGCATGAAAATAAAGACAAGACAGCTACAGTGCCTGCGGTAAAGAAGGCATATACAACTCATATGCTCCAGTTTATGTTCGAGTCTAAGGAGCTGACGAAGCGATTGTTGAAACTAATGTAGCTGGTTTTGTCAGGTTTTTTAGTCTGACTGTGGACAGTCTCAGAGCAGTGACACGTTGGTGAAATATAAAGTAATTTTTATCTCTGTCTGTAACTTCGCAAAGTTACAAAGACAAAATGGGTGTCACGCAGGGGAGTTTTCTATTTCGCGTTCAAAGCTTACGAGGCTTTCGGTATGTATTCAGTAGCCAACAGACTTCATCTCGCGCAACGAAGAAAAAGTGAGACGCATTGCTGAGTCAGCCTCGAAGTAAAAAAATTTGAGTTGCATAAAAGTAGCAGCTCAGGACGGCTGGAAAGGACGTGCCACAGTCGGCAGCAGAGAGTAGAAGATGCTGTTGAGTAAGAATTATGAAAGTGAGCTCCACTTTCTCTGACCTGCATGTCAAAATTGTCTGTCACAAACGGTCCTTAAGCGTATGAGTTTAACAGCTAATTTATTGTCCGAAGAAGACCTGAAGGCGAGAGGAGGCTGAAGCTGGTGCAGCAGTGCAGCTAGGTATGAAAAAGCCCGGTCAGCGTCAGTGGGCGTCAGCATGAGAACTCTACTCTCGTATCCATTGATCAACCGGGAGCCGTCGAAGCTTCTTCAGCCAGGAGACACTTTGCTGAACCTCTGGGATGCGTTAACTAGCCTGGCAGCCATATTCTTCACCAGCCGTAGTGGCCCAATTGCTTGTTACGGGTGTCGTCTCACCTGGGCATCACCGAAACTTGGGTACAATAGTTTAGCTGCCATCTCAGTAGGAGATTTCCGAGTGTAGATTTCAATTGCTAGCTGTCAACCACTGAGCTTTCAAAGCATGCAATATGCCAAGGATCTGCTCCATCTCCATTGCTTCACACAACGCACGCTCCCTCTCGCCAGCTATCTACTAGCACAGTGCAGGCTTTCATTTCTATGCCGACAACAAGCAGCTCTGCTTTGACCTCTTTCATCAATTGGAACTCTCGATTGGTGCGTGCATTTGATCGAATTCATTCTTGGATGGCAGAAGTCTTTTTTAATTGAATGACGTTCAAATAAACTCAGTAGCTATTGGAAAATGGGTAGTTTTAATCAGAAAATCGAAAGCCTAACCCTAAAAAGGAGCTCAGCCCTCATAATCTCCGCAGCCTTGGCTAAAGTACTTCAGTTGACCAAGCTTAAAAAGGATCTCGTTAGGCGCCTGGAGCTCAGAGTGTTCGCGTTGAATTTCATTATTTAGTGTTTTTGGATCAAAGAACACTGAGCATTTCTAGGTACGCTTATCAAATAAATATGATTGGGTTGGCGAAGTCAGAGGACTCGGTAACTTTTATAAGTTTTCTGTACTTCAATAGGGCATTCAAGTAGTCTTTAAGACTGTCCCGTTATTTGAAAGGGGACGCGACGAAGTGCACGGATAACCGGATGGCCATCCGGGTTGCAGCTTGATTTTGAATTCACCAGACAGGCACCACAGCAGATTGAAGACGTCGGGAAATTCATCCCTCGCATTAATAGAGGCACGCTACGGAATAGCGACTGACAGGGCAAGGCCCTTGAAAATATTAAGTTTTTTGAGGTAGTAAATGAAGTCCTAGGAGAGTTTGCACGTCTTCGCTTAAGACAGTTAATTTTAGATTCCGCTGTCGCCTTTTGTACAGCACCGGGGAGCCGCAAGACCTCGACCGCACACTGACAGAGGCATGTTGCCGTGCCTGTTGGAGCCTGACCAGCTTGGTCAGTTTGAGTGCTCCATCGCGCCGGTAGCACACGATGAAGCGCACCATGGGACATTTCAAGTAGGTCCGGTAATAATAATAATAACAATAATGCACTTGATAAAGCGCCCTCAAAGAACTCAATCTCATTCTAGGCACTTTACATTTGCTGCAAAGGGAAATGCAATTGAATGGTGAGTAATATCATGCTTGATAAACAAACAAAATGAATAACATAGTTAGGGGTGACATGCACAGGGTCAGCATGCAAATGTGGTTAGTGGCAGCATGCACAGTGTCAGCACGCATAAGCACATACAGGACGAATCACATGGACCCACTAAATGCTGTCCTAAACAGGTGTTTTTAAATTCTTTTTAAATGTGGTCAGGTCAGGGGATGTTCTGATGCAGGTCGGGAGGGAGTTCCTGGCTTTGGGAGCATACGAACTAAATGCATGGTCTCCAAAGGATTTGAGGTTTGTACGAGGTATATTTCTAGACTGTTGGATTCCGAAAAGCGGGTGGCACGATGCTTGGCCTGATGGGGGAGTATATCTGAGAGATAGGCCAAAGAATGAAGTGACCTAAAAGTTTGCGACAAAACCTTGAAGTCAATCCGTTGCTTGACTGGGAGCCAGTGCAGATCGGCGAGAAGTGGTGTAATGTGGCAACTGCGACGCTCACGACAGACAAGCCTAGCTGCGGAGTTTTGCACCAGCTGCAATCGTCTGATTGCACATGCCGGTAGGCCAGCGAGCAGTGAGTTGCAGCGGTACCGACCCGCACTTTAAAGTCACCGCCTAGGACACTAAGTTCAATTTCCCAAGTTGCACTCCCAGTCTGTAGCCCACATAAAGCAAAGTGAGAAGGTATTTACTTCAGACTGACAGCACTGACTGGCATTTGCGGTATCCCCCCCCCCCCCGAAGATCGAAGCGTGTGTCGGCACTCCGCAGAAATGCGGCTGGTTTCTTGTTGCCCCAAAAAGCTCTCTCCGACTTTGCCGAAGGCCGGGCACTTTGTACGTACATGCTTTGCACCACAGTACTGACATAAGCGCTGTTATGCTTTGCGGCCACTTGAGAGGACATTCAGCGAGCTGTCTGAAGCCAGAGGAGTGTGTTCTGGACTAGTGGAAACCGGCCGTGAGCTTAAGATGAATTCGGATAAGGTAATGAGCCGTAACTTCCAGAGGCCCCTATGCTTACTGCTTGAGTGACAGTCAGCGGTTTCCAAAAGGAGCTTTACTTCTTAATTACTTGAATGAATATCAATGACTATCTAGATAATTTCACAACTCAATGAGATCGAACAGCTCGCTGAGTGAAATGAGTGAATGATTCTTACCTTAATTATTTGCGTACTCGGCTTTGGAAGAATACGAACCTTTTGTGCGACCCATTTCGTAAAGGAATATAATGTGCTACAAATCTCCTGAACACTTTAAGGTCATCTCTATCTCCCGGCAACGCACCCCAGTTAAAAGTCTCGTATATCTATAAAGTCATGAGCCGTAGCCGTTAGCAGGGTGGCCACAGTAGTGAGTCTATTCTTAAATTACACTTCAGAAGAATCGTATAATCATCTTCCATTTATATAACTTCGATGCATCAATAAAGTGCCTCTGAAATGTCCCGTGTAGTGAAACCATTCTGCTGACATATGTTTTGCCGTAGATCGTATCTTACTTCTCATAACCGTGTGTTGAGATGGCACGCTGAATAGAAGCCGCCGAATGGAAGCCGCTATAATCAATGTTTATTTGCAAAAAGTCGCCTTTAAGCAAACTGCGCTTGCCCACAGCTTTATTTGGCTCTACTGCATACTCAACGGGAGGGCCAGGAATGCTTACTCACCCGTTGTTTTTGCCTGTCGCTCGCCCTCGGTCGGACAGCAGTGGAGCCGTCGGCATTACATCCGGGGGCCCTGTGGGGAGCACCGGAGTACTTTGGAAGAGACCGCTGTGGCTAGGATGGGGTTCGCCGAATTACCGTAATCCACCTCAATCCACTCTAATTACGCTAACAACGACCAGACGTAAGCGTTGCAGAGCTCACATTTTGCGCTGATATTGTAGTACCTGTTCTAATTTATCTGTCCACTAAATTGTATGTCGCTGCGCAAGCGCACTTATGCAAATGAGCTTTGACGCCGGACGCCTGTACCGCAATCCATTCTAGTTCCCGTCAAATCCACCACAAATAAGCTGCGAACAGCTCCACAAAGTTTGGAATATCAAACTAAGCTACGCGTACAATGTACCCAGAAAAAATCTCGCGTGGTTCCGCTCACGCGTTCTCACGAAGTCCACTGAAATAAGACTGCAGTGGCCTAGGCTAATACCCCAATTCACTGCATTCCACCATGCAACCACAGAAATCCTAATCGAAAAGCTCCTTTTTTTGATTGCATATGACAGCACACTCTGCGAAAATTGCATTACAAAAATTTCACGTGCATTGGCACGGCGGTTCTCGTGCGATGCGCTGCAATCGACTGCAGTGGCCCGGGCCAATACCGCAATGTAATGTATCGCCTTCTGTAACTCCACAAAGTCATAAAGACCATGTGGGTGTTACGCAGGAGAGTTTTGTATAGCGCACTCACAGCCTAACCGGCTTTCGGTACGCATTCGGTAGCCAACAGACTTCGTCTCACGCAACAAAGAGAAAGTGGGAAGCATAGCAGAGTCAGGAGAGCAGTTGAGGTAGTGAGTAGCATAGAAGTAGCAGCTCAGGACCGCTGAAAAGGATGTGCCATAGTCGGCAGCAGGAGAGTAGTTGTCGTTGCTTAAGAATTGTGGAAGCGAGTTCCACAGTCTAGGACCTGCAGAGCTAAAGCTTCTATCGCCAACTGTCTTTAAGCGGAGGAATGGTACAGCTAATTTATTGTCCACACAGGACCTGAGGGCGCGAACAGGCTGAAACTGATGCAGCAGTTCAGCTAGGTACGAATGAGCCAAGCCGTGGCGGGCCTTGTGGGTCAGACGCAATCCACTTCAATCCACCAAATCCACCGCATAAAATATTGAAATACATTGCGCCGAGCTCCAAATTGTATTGCATAGTAAAGTGCACCGTGCTGTGCACAACCACGTAAAATTTAAAAAAAAGTGCAACCTCGCACTGTAACAATGGGCGGCAATGGCCTGAAATGACCTGGAAAACTACCGAAATCCACTCTATTCCACTGCAAATCATCTTCAAATTGCCATCGCCAAGCTCTAATGGACATTGCATATAGGACTAGACTCAGTTCAAAGTGCAGTCATACAATTTCGCTTCATTATGCACACGCGTTCTCATGCAATGAATTGCAATCGACTGCAACGACCCGGTCACATACGGCAATCCACCTCAATTCGATGCAGTCAGCCACACAGCGACCAGAACGCGTACACTAGAAGCTCTAATTGTGATTGCACGCTGCTCTAATCTTCGGTTATTATGTGCTCTCATAACTTCACTGTAATTTCCTCGGCCATTCTGCAGCAATGCACTGCAATCGACTGCAACTGCCCGGGCCAGTAGGTCAATGTACAGCAACCCGCCAAAAAACGGCCAGCATACGTACACTTTAAACTCTAATAGCGATTGCACGTTGCTCTAATTTTTGGTTATTGTGTAATCGGACAATTTCACTACAATCGCCTCGATCATTCGGCAGCAATGCACTGCATTTGACTGCAATGGCCATGGCCAATACCTCAATTTATAGCAATCTGATGCAAAGTACTTTGAAATCGGTTTCGCAATGCTCCCATTTTAAATGCATGACAAAGCACACTGGTTAAAGTCAAACCGCATCAGTTTAAGCAATTGCGCTCGTACAATCTCGGGCAATGCATGGCAATCTACGGCAACGGCTCGGTGCAGCAATCCACTATAATCCGTGGCAAATCGACACTAAGTTGGCTGCACAAAGTGCCGATTGTCATCGCATTTCACATTTCTTTGTGCTAAAAGTCAAATCGCAGGACTTTCAAGCTATTTTGTACGTTTATTGTCAACAATGCACGGCAATCGGCAGCAATGGCTGGGACCAATACCGAAACCCGTAGCAAATCGACGAGAAATCGGCTGCACCAAGCTCCAATTCTCTATCCGCGTAACAACTCACTGCTTGAGCACATACTTTCAACCAGCTCTGACCGTTGAATCATGGGTAATGCATGGCAATCGACGGCGATAGCACGGGCAAATACGGCAATCCATTATGGTTCATCGCAAATCATTAGAAAGCGACTGGGCCAAGATCAAATATATCTTACCTGTCACAGCCCACTGTATTGAAAAATACCCCAATTCCCGGCAAATTGAAGAGAAATTGGCAGCGTGCAAGCCTCAATTGTCATTACATATAACATTCCGCTGTGTCCAAAGTAAAACCGTGGAGTTTTCAAGATGCTTTGTTTGTTAACTGTCAAAAATGCACGGCAATCAGCAGCAATGGTAGGGGCCGATAGCAATTTCCGTAGAAAATTTACAAGATTTGCTGCAATAAACTGCAACCCTCATTCAACGTAGATGTACCTGTGTGCTCGCATAATTTTCACCCATGTTATGCGTTCAATCGACCGCAACCCACGGCAATGGCCCAGGGAAAACCCCAATCCATAACGGAGAGTTACTAATGGACCGACAGTTGCTAAGAGAAGCTCCGTTTCTTGTGTATTGCATTACACTGCATAAAAGTGCAACCGCATCCTATCAACCAACCTGGAACGTACATGCCAGGGCAATGCGCCGCAACGGCCTGGGAAAATGCACGGAAATCCATCTGTTTGTAAGCTCACACATTCAAGTCGTGAGACCAGGGGAATGGGTCAAGCGATCGTACCAGGTGAGGGAGACCTTGTGGTTAGCTGGAAACCGGCTGTCACCGGCCCGCAGCGGATCACCCTGTCAAACAGCTGCCGTTCGACAGGGTGATCCACTGCCACCCAGCCTCTCCATGTGGCCATGGAGCCGACCATCCAGTCGCTCCTGGCCCTTAGTGCCTGCCTCCGGCTTTAAGGTGGGCGACCGCACCCATTCTTAAACGATTTGCTACGGTTACTATCCCTGTAGGGTTGTCTGTTTAGAAGTCAAAGCCTGATCTAAATAATCAATATTTCTAGGAAGTCTTTTGTAAGACGATAACCCCAATCGACCGATTCGAAACTAGGGCTCTGTTCTTCGCCTCTTTGGGAGCAATTCCGTGGAGCTCAATGGTCCACCAACCCACCCGGCAGGCATCAGCCCAATATTAGAAAAAGGTATGTTTCCTCCGTAGAAACCTAGAATCTGCTCACCCGAGGCAGTCCCGAAAAAGGCTCCATTGCTGCTCTTTAAGCTTGAACATCTGACGAGTAGCCTGGTAGCCTTGGCTTACCTTAAAATAGGCAGGCTAATAGGGACATTTTTGGCTAAAAAGGGGTCTTGAACTGGTGTCACTTTGGTGTGAGCAGCCCAGCTCTGCCCATTCAGTCAGACCTGCAGTATATGCCAACACTATAGCTGCAGGGTGTATAAGTCACGGTGCCACCGGCTAGCTGCTAACGATGACCAGCTATTCGCCACAGCATAGTATTGCTACAATACGAGCATCGATTGCAGGTAGACCCCAAAGCCATTGACGCACATTGTGCATCAACGGCCCACGTTAGCGTATATTGACAAATAAAAACACCTCCATGAACAGGGCCAAGGTTTGGTGAGAAAACGGAGGAAATAAATAAGAAAGCTTCATAGAAGGTTGAGGGCATCACCTGGCGGTGGCACGTTAGAAGTGCAAATTAGAGAGCCGGAAGGAGAGACGAGAGAGAGAGAGAGAGAGAGAGAGAGAGAGAGAGAGAGAGAGAGAGAGAGAGAGAGAGAGAGAGAGAGAGGAGAGGAGAGAGAGAGAGGGGGAAACAGCCCAAGCCCTACGACAGACGGCAGCTCAGCGAGAGGCACCGGCTTAGGTTCAAATTCATGTCAACACCCACACGTCCCTAACAAAACAATACAAGCAACAATGCTAAAACACATGAGATAAATACATAACAGTTTTTCGGAGACGTTTTTGACATTTTTGCTGATCTTGGTGAGCTTGGCAGGCGTCACGTGGAGGCCGTATGGCGAATTGTATATAGGTAAAAGGCCCCCGACCGGAAACCAGCTGCAATGCTGCAAGGGCCAGCCCTCTGTGTATCCGAGTCGACACGGAACCTGCCGTCGATGCTTTGCACTTGCAGAAAGGCAAAGGTTTCCGCTTGAGTAGGCGCCGGGACGACGAACAGGTGGCAGCTGCCTCTCGAATCACGAGCCGTGGCGGCGACTAAGCCCGACCGAGCTGCCTTCAGCTTTGCCACGGCGGTGCTGCTTGCCCGCTTGCTTGCATGCTCTCAATTATTCCCTCGAAGTGTCTTAAGTGTTCCGATGTTTCCGGCCTTCACCAGTAACGGCAATGCTCGCAAGTCCGTTCGAGCAATGCCGTGAGTGTGCCCATGGGCATGTCCGTGGCGTCCGCGAGCACGAAGCCACGAGCCTCACGCAGCAGGCCGGCATGAGGCCCCAAAGCCCCCCCCCGGCTTCCGGTTCTGCCTGCATTGACCTGGTCCTGCATTCCTAGGCGCTCGGCGCCTCCCGGCGGCCCACGTGCGGCTGCAGATGGGCTCGAAAGTTTGGAAAAAAGTGCGCTTCAAGTCCCGCTTCCCTAAGCGTATGCTTTCGTTCGCTTTGTTCTTGCCGACACCGAGCGCTGAGCGAACGGCAGCTCAGCGCTCAGGCGTCGCAGTCGTCGGTCACCGTTTGAGCCTCTACCGTGTTCAGTGGCTGGAGCACCTGCACGGGCAGCAGCGCAAGAAAGGACGGCATTGTAGTGGCGCCGACGGCAGCAGTGCTGCACAACGAATCGAGCAAGACACAGAGGCAGAGCAGCTGCGCCGTCTCGCCGGGCCGGCATGAGTGCCACGCAAAGCTACTCACAGTCGGCACGGTCACGGACGGCCGCTGTTCGTGACCCTTAAGATCGAGCTTGTCGTCCGTCGTCTTGACGTATACCGGGTTGTCGAAGTTGACGGTCCTCTCATTGACGCAGTGCCGCCGCATGAACAGCACCAGCTGCAAGCAAGCACGCGCCGGCAGCGGCTGCTCGCTGGTTCGGTCTCTGGCCGCCGGCTTTACGCTCGGCAGTTGATGGCAGCCCGGAGAAACGCGCTCGATGGAGGGCGAGCGGCGGCCGAAGAGGCGGCGGCCGTAAGTCGCAGCGAGGCAAGCAGACAGGCAGCAAGACTCACGAGTGCCGCAAGGACGGCAAGGACGACGAGAACTGCCAACGTGATGCCGGCTATGACGCCGGCCTGGCCCATAGAGTTCTGCTCGGCCGCCGCGGCAGGGTGCTGCGGCTCACCGGAAGTGCCGGCAGTAGAGCCGGTGGCCGTGGCTGCAAATTGCGCACGAGCTACATGCAGTGCAAGCGGTGACATCCAGGTGGACAGCGGACGATGAGAGCAGGGCAGGAGACGACTGCGCACAACTAGCGATCGACAAATCGCTGCGAGCAGCCACGACGAACAGAGGGAGGGAGGGAGGGAGGGAGGGAGGGAGGGAGGGAGTGCAGAGACACGAGAGAAGATAGAAAAGAGAAGGCGCAGGCAAGAGCGAGGCGTGAGCTTGCGTCCATCTGCCAGACAGTGAGGGGCTGGCTCACCGTGCGAGGGGCTGCAAGTCCTCTTGTTAGCGTCCAGGCTGTAGCCGACGACGCAGCGGCACGACACTGGTGCCACGACGTCAATGTCTGGCCACTTGGGAGCCGGGAAGCACAGCTGTTCGCACGTGCTGCCGGCGCACAGGTTGACTCCGGGTGGCTGCCGCGCCGAGTGGTGCACTTTGACATCGAGCGGCTCGCCGCCGTTCACCGTGTCGTTGAGCAGCCTCGTCACGTTGGCGCCGGTCAACTTGTGGGCTGCCATGATCGTCATGTTGCCCCTTTCTGACCAGTAGACAGTGTCCTGAGGCGGGTCGGCAGAGTCAGAGGCTCGTAAGAACACCCGGAAGAGCGAAGCAGATGGCGGACGGGGTGCGCAAGCAAAGCTAGGGCTCGGACGGGCCGGAAGCGCCTGCACTGGCAGGGTGGCTCTCGGGCTGACTCGAGAGGTCAGAGACTCGCGGCAGGCCCACCTCGAACACGCTCACGGCAAACGGGCTGCTGATCGCCTGGTGGCCGCTGATAAGTACTCGCTGGTTCTGCCCATCCAGGTCGGACATTCGAATACTCCTGAGCTTGGCGTCGATCCAGTAGATCATCTCGGTGGTGTGGTCCAGTGCAAGGCCATTGGGCCAGACGATGTCACTGGTGACGATGGCGGTCATGCTCTGGCCGTCCATGCCGGCGCGGTAGATGGCAGGGCGGCCCCAGTCGGAGAAGAACATCAGGCTGTAATGGCCAGGGATAATCAATTTGCTACCCTGACAATAGCTAGGCCATTCAAGCTGACCGTCGTGAACGGACGTGCGCACCACGCGGTGGACACGAGATGTCAGGCATTGTGGGGGTAATGCGGTCTTCCTCACGTCGCCTCTCTCTCTCTCCGCCCCAGACTATCTTGTCAGCCGGCACAGAAAATGATGGGTGCCGGGATAGCACGCTGGCTGGGAGAGAGGAGGCTAGCACGCAGCTGGCTATGTTCAGCTACTCGCCCTCGGCTTGGATACAGTGCGATGGCCCTCGGCTCAGACAGGCCAGCAATGAGAACTGCCCGCCGCTGAGGGTGAGACGTCTCGATGGCTGACACCTCCTTCGTCTCGGCATCGGTCCAGTAAACTTTCTTGTAGATCCAGTCGTAAGCGATCCCGTCGACGGTTCCGACGCCATCTTTCACGAGCGGCTCTATTTCGCTGCTGCTGACGGCGGCCGACGGGAGATTGGCCCTGCGAGAATTACACCAGTCTCGCTGCTATAGCAAGCACGGCCGGCGAACACAAGTGCGCGGCAGGCGATGATGAAGCGACGGCGGGTGACCGCGAGCCGACCAGCTCGGGGAATGTGGCAGCAAGCCGTGTGAGCCGTCGGGGCTCGCTCCTGCACCTGTAGATGGTCTCTTCGTGCGTGTCTGAGTAGTAGACGACGTGCTGCGATTCGTCAATGTCGAGCGCCAGAATGGACCTGCCCTCGTTCACCACCACAGTGTACTCCACGGGCACGCCCAGACGCAGCTGCCGGATGTCGATGCGATTGGCAAAAACCACGTACGGCCTGTCGCCGACGGCCTTACACGAGTGATTGTCGAAATGGCTCGGCACATAGCCGTCGAGGCAGCCGCATCGATACGAGCCGGGCATGTTGGTGCACTGCTGTGAGCACGGTGCCGGAAGCTCGGCGTCGCCGGCGCACTCGTCGACGTCTACCGAGAGGATGGAGCGTAACGAGTGAGTGAGTGAGTGAATGCGCCTCTCGCGAGATGCTTCGAACCCATGGGCGGCTGTGAAGCAGCAGGTGCAGCTGGCGGTTTTGGGCTTGGGGGAGGGTTTCCGCAGAGCAGTAGTCAAAATCACGCAAAGTGCCACCGAGGTCACGAACAAGCTTCACGAACACGCTCGTTGGAACTTTCTGAGAGCAGGGTGCATCTGCTGACCTGTGCAGTTGATGCCGTTGGCGAGAAGCCTGTAGCCAGGCTCGCAAGCGCACAGTCCACTGGATAGGCATTTGTGTTGACACCGTTTGGCAGTGCACGACCCGACTGAAAAGCAGCAGCAGCGATTGCTGCCCATCCAAACCGACAGCAGAACGCAGCAGCGCTCACGGGCACAGCGAGAGCGGCTGCCAACGCAGGCAGATTGCAGCAGCAGCACATCGAGCTAGCTACAGCTACACGACCGACTGCCCGAGTCAGTGCGGCTGATTTCTGCAGCTATACGCGCAAAGACTCGTGCAATTCTGGACATATTTGAGCTCGGCCTCCTGTAACATATCTGTGTGACAGTCTCTTCACCACACGAGGAGCAAACCGGCAAGGGCTGGTCAGTGGCACTTATTCGTGTACGTAAGCAAACATGACAACGCCCGTAAGATTTGCGGGCGCGAGCGCTGCCTTGTGTGGATGGGTCAGTCCTGGTGCTGCTTGATCGCTGTTCACCAGTCCCATGGACTGACTAAAGTAGATGCAGATGAACGAAAATGAACGTGAGCTTTGTGGGTGCGTAATCATCCATCCACGGCGGGGCTAGTACCGTATCCAGTCGCCATTTTTGTTGAGGGCGGTCACATCAGACGAACAGCGCTTTCCTCCTAGTCAGGGCAGTTACACTGCTGACTCAAAGAAAATCTATGCCCGAAAAAATCTCGCCCTCGCCCGACTGCTCAAATGGAGTAGGCTCGATAATTCGAGAGGACTACCCATGGGAGAGGGCACACGAAAAAAATCGAGCCTGCTGCTGCAGCCATCATCATTGTACATGCGTAACAGAATAGGAAAAAGGAAAGAAAATTGAGCAAATAAGAAAGGTTTGCAAGGAAAGAGTATACTGTTGAGTGCCATCGTTGACGGTGTGTCGGTGCAATCCATTCACAGTGGCTTGGAGTATATGTTTAAGGTGTGTGGGTAAAGCCGTCGCTAAAAACGAATATATGCCCCATGAACAGGGACTTGCCCCGAACGCCTCCCTAAAATCGGCGGCCATTGCTGTTTTGCTCGAGGGTGTATATAGCACGCCCCATGTTTCGATTGGTCGGCTGGCATAAAAAGCAAGCTTAAAACAGAAGCAGCTCTTAAGTCTTGCTCCGGAGTATGTAATGCGCCAAGACAAGAGATTTAGTTGTGAGGGCAGCGCTGTTCAAACGCCATTAATACTCATGACAGTCAGCCAATTTGGAGCATCAGCTTAAGCCAAACCGGAGGGCCACGCGCCATCGGCTGTGATTGGCTGCTGGTTTTGGTCGAGGTTCAGCCACAGCGGCCACCTTTAACGACCCAGCCAATGTAGGCAAGCAGGGTTCACCGGAAGTCAGCAGTAAAGCCAAAAAGCTGCTGCCGGTTGAAGCAGTGGCAGCATCAGGGGCTGGGTTCGAAGATGCAGGCAAGCCTACCAGCTGTAGCCGACGTGACGGTAGTCGGTGGCCGCTGGCCTCCGGCCGGTGCAGGGCAGTCTAGCTCGTCCGTGCCGTCTTCGCACTCCTGCTGTCCGCTGCAGCGGAACCTGCTCGGTATGCACTGGTGGCGAAGTGTGCACGCAAACTGTCCAGTGGAGCAAGTACAGTTGACTTCGTCGCTGTTGTCGTTGCAGTCGCTGCAACGAAGAGCCGATAGAAGGTTGATAGAGCTCGGCTGCGGCAGCAGCAGTAGCAGTGGCATCTCCCACCAGGTGCTGAAAGGCCAGCTAGCTGGAGCTGGCCATTCAGCGCCCGAAAGGGAAAGGCAAAGTTAAGGTTGGCTGATCCTACGACCTCATTTATATAGCCACAGATGAACCTTTGGGGCTACCGCCGCCAGTCGCTTGCAGTGGGAAACAAAGGAACGCCTGCTGCAGAACCCGACCCGCGACCTGGGTCTAACAGTGCAAGCTCCTTACCGCTGGGCTATGGGAGGGGGGCAAGGTACTGGGCACACATGGACTGGTCGAGGGACACGGTAAGAAACGACCTAGTTAGTTAGTTGCACCACGACAGACAGGGAGAGAGTTCGCATGTTTGCTTTCGGAGCACGCCGGTTTACATACCGGATGCATCGACCCCTCACTCTAGGGACCAATGTGACACAAGACTGATGGACTTAAAAAAATTTTAAACTGAGTCATAGTTATTGGCCTTCGAAGTCCTACAGGTTCCGTCCCAGCCGATCCCTTATGCAGAAATGACAGAAGGGAGTGGCAGAAGGAGAGCGAGCTCAGAATGCGCGCCTTTTCAAGAAAGACTGACGAATCAGACGGCTCGACCTCCTTCTTTCAGCCTTTGCCTGCCTGCGTGTAGGCCGACGAACGACAGACCTCGCCACAGAAAAGAGCAGCAAGGCAGAAAGGGCAGAATCGCTACATAGTGCAGTCGCCGCACTTCCTACTTCCCCCCCCCCTGCGCCACACCGAGCTGCGCTGCTGGCCAGGCGGCCTCACTTACTCGGCCGAGTCGCAGCGAAGTATGAGAGGTATGCATCTGCCCGAGGTGCATGCGAACTCGTGCGAAGTGCACCGCAGGCCTGGGCGTGAGCCAACGACGCCGCCAGCGGCTGCTGTCGACTGTCGACTGCACTGCGACTCGTCGCTGCCGTCTGCAACGCGATGAGACAGCTCTCATTGTCAGCAAATACGCATCGCCTCCACCGCTGGCTAGAGCCTGCAGCGTCAGCAAGACTCGGCTGCGACTCGACTCAGCAACGCACGCAGCAGCCGACGGCCAAGGACGGACGCTCGCACGGGCAAGCGTGCAGCGGCGCGCGAGCTCACCGAGACAGTCCTTCTCGCCGTCGCACACCCAGCGCAGCGACAGGCAGCTGGAGCTATCCTTGCAGCGGAACCGGTCGGGCGCGCACGAACTGACGGTGGGCCGCGGCGGCGCCAAAGCGCACTGCTGCTCGTCCGAGCCGTCCGGACAGTCGGCCTCGCCGTCGCATTTCCACTTTGAGTCGACGCATCGCGAGCCGTCCTTGCACCGAAACTGGCCGACGGGACACGCCTCTCCTGCACGCGAGCCGTGAAGGTTGAAGGGTCATCATTCGAAAACCGTCGACGGGCTCGAGCTCGACTTCGCGAGCAGTGGGCGACTTCCGGGCAGAGGGGACGACTCACCGAGGGAGAGCCGGGCAGTTTCGCATGAGCTGCCTACTATCTGCCGGGGCGTGGTGGGGCTGCAGCGACACTCACCGCAGCTGGTCGACTCGTCGGCGCGGGTGGCGCAGTCCGTCTGACCGTCGCAATGCCATGCCTGATCGATGCACTGACCGTTGCCGCATGCAAATTCGGTGGCGGCGCATGTCCGGTTGCCTGTGGGTGGGGAGAAAGACAACCAAATCGAGCGGCAGGCAGCACGACCGTCCTCATGCATGTGCTAAATTTTCGTTTGTCAGCAGCAGAAGGAGCAGAGGAAGGGAGTTGGGTTTCGGAAAAGGGGGCGGAAGCAGGTTCGACGAATTAGCGATATTCATTCTTCATTGAACTAAAATCGATCGGAAACCGCAGGAGAAAAGCTCGAATTTCAAGTTAATGCTGTAGTACACGGTTGTTGTAACCTACCGCCTAATGTCACGCCATTTCCCTCTCGGAAATTCTCGTGTAAATGGGCTCAGAAGATGCTGGAAACCACGGCAGTCCATCACCACAAATCCACAAGAAATCGATTGCACGAAGCTCCAACTTGGATCATATATCAAACTGCACCATTAGTCACGTGTAGCCAGAACAATGCCTCGCCACGGTTTGTGCATTCTCATACAATGGACCGCGGCCACAGGGGCTAACACCAAAATCCTTCAACGGCGACCCTGGGTTAAATGGTTAGATCTTTGCCCATGGGGTAAGATGCCTGCTTTTCTCGACCTAGGTCGTGGGGTCGAGTTCTGCATTGGGAGATCCTTTACTGCCTACTGCAAGCAGTGGTGATAGCCGTTAAGCCTAGTCTGCAGCTATATAAATGAGGCTGTTTACTGAAGGGCGCTGTAGTGGATATCATGAGAATGCGTGCAATGGCACAAAGTTTTGTGAGTACACTTAACAGTAGTGCAGTTTAATATGCAAATTAGAGGGTCTCACGGCCACTTAACTGTGTCTATGTAGTGGTCAGCTTCTTTGGAGCCCATTTGCATGTGAATGCTCACGATCGCACAGGAATGAATTTAGATGGTTGCATTAACTCAAAATTCGAGCTTTGTGCCACCTATTTCCAGTCGATATTTTGCTTAAATAAAGCGGATTGCATAATTTTTCGACCGCTCTCAGCGGGTGCTGCAGCACCATCGGAGCTGCTTTGTGTTGTTTATCTATCAGTCACGGCAAGGCAGCAGCCACGTGACGACGCACACTAGTTGCCGGAGGGGAAGGCGCCGGCTTACTTACTACACATGGCCGGACTTTCGTCGTCACACCCGTTGCAGTTGCAAGCTTGGTCGCACACTAGTTGCCTTGGAATGCAGCTGGTCTGCCCCGGCCGGGCAGCATCCTTGCATTGATAGGCATCGGCCTGGCATGCTCCTGCAACGTCATGAAAGGGAAGGCTAAGAGTGGGGGGGGGAGGGTATGGATGGTTGGTGTGCAGAAGGCTCGGAGGCTGCAGGAGGCAGTATGCACTGGCCATAAATCAGAAGAAGCTAAGATTCGGTAGTGCGGTTTGCGGTCAGCTGCTGCAGCAGCAGCAGCTCATCCAGCTCCCGGATCTCTGAGTGATCCCGATGGGCAAGCCGGCTGAGTAGTCACGCTCTGACGAATAGAGGCTGAAGATCTGGGAGAATCTAAAGAGAATCTGGGATGGGAGGCTGGGCGGCTGTCTATCCGGATCATACAGGATCCGGCCCACTACAGCTCAGGAGGTCCTTTCGAGGCCTCCAGGCTGATGGCAATCGCTGGCTGCTCACAAATAAGCTTAAACGACCTTGGTAGGTGGGTCGAGTGTGGCTGCAGCCGTCAACAGCAGTCGATACACACTGGCCACCGATGACCCTTGCGTGACATTGGCCAGCAGGAGCTAGCTAGCGGGCATGGAAAGTTTTGAAGTAAACACGAGACTAAATCGCTTATGCCCACTGGCAGATGAATGGCAAAAATGCTCAACACTGTACGTCAGGCAAATAATAACAATAATGAAAAAGACATTTGCATGGTGGGTGCTGTAAAGGAAGCAACCGAGCTCGAGCTGACGACGACGTGGTGGCTGCTCACGGTCTCACTTATCACCGGCCCAGTGCTGCCGAGAGTGGGTGAGAGCAAGTCTATGCTGCCTCCTTCCTCCACGAACCTGGTGACGGTCGGGAGTGCAAAAACTAGCGACTAATTGGGCCTAAAGGAAGTCCCACTAGCTCACTAGCCAGCCACAATACTCGGTGGCAGCGCTGATGCTTCTGCTCTAGCTGCCCAAGTTGCTTCAACAACTTAGTAGCTTAATGCTTCTACAAAATGCATTGTTGCTTACAAGCTTGGTCAGCCATACCAAACTTTCTCTTTCGACCGGAAATTCCAGTCGGTCGATATGGAGCAGCAGCAGCCTCTCTAGGTCCAGCAGACCTTTGACCGAGCCAAAGGTAGGAGAGAGCACACGCGCATGCATGCGCGCACTCGTGCAAGTGCACGCTATGCATACGTGGGCTGTAGCTGCAATGAAGTCCCAAACTAAATTAGCAAACCTGCCAGCATCCTGCAAATAAAAAATTTAACTTCTGCAGTATGTATTGCAGCACAGTTCCTCACGAGGCGATTGCTTCTACGAGCTTTTGGAATGGTCTAACTATCTTGCAGGATTTGTGAAAATTCATGACACATGCTGCTCCTACAGAGGTGACCGGGCATTGAAGTCTGTTAAATTTTTGAAAGAACGACTGTCGTATTAATGCATGTTGAGGGAGTGAATAGCTGCTGCCACGTCACCACAGGCCCCACTATACTTGGGGCGGAAAGGAAGTAAGCCGACCGATTAGAGATAACTAGCACAAGAAGTAAGCCGACCGATTAGAGATAACTAGCACAACTGCAACCCACAAAAGCAACACAAACTTTCATCTCAGGAGCAAATGCCTTGAGGAAAGCGAATGATTTTTAGCTTTGCCTTGAATGCCATCCAGGTCAATGTATGCCTCAATATCAGTCGCTGGCGGGAGCGATGAGAAGTTCAGTTTAGTCGAACTTTTAGGCTTTTAGGTGCAAAAAGGCTGACGGTGCAAAGGATCTGCAGCTAGTTAAAGGCCAGAAGATCGGGTGGTACTCGGGAGGTGCCTGAGGAGTAAGTTCTTCAAATAACTGTAACTGAATCAAAAGAAGAAGGAACCTACAATGACACGACCTATAAGTGACAAGATCTATATGTGTTTTGCTCCAGTTTTGGCATTGCAGCTTAAATTGGGCTGATTGACAGATGACCTAAAAAGGTCGCGCATGGAAAGGTGACCCCACTGGTATCTAGTAATTACCGGACCAGTTGCTGGCATTGGCCGATTGGAGACTACTTGCTCGAAGTAGGAGCACACCTGCGTTTTGTTGCCCATAGAGCGACATATACATAGGACAATTCTTTTTTCGACCCACAAAGCCCACCCTGGCATGGCTCCTTCGCACCTATCTGAACTGCCACTCCTGCGGTTCAGCCTCCTCGTGCACTCAGGTACTCAAATGAGGCAATGGACTAAGGCTCGTCCAACCTTTCATCCAGACTCTGTTGGCGACAGAAGCTTTTTCTTTTTGCTCTGCCGCTCTAGGACTGTGGAGCTCTCACTGCCACAATTGTCAGGCAACGACTTCTTCTCTCTGCTGTGTAATTACCTACATACTACTGAGACTACTAGACTACTAATAGACTACTGTGACGCATCCTTTGCAGCCGTGTTGCAGCCTGATAATTAAATCATACTCGCAAGACTGGCTTCCTCACTCACTTAATCTTGGCTTCGCAAGAGATGGCTGGATATCGAATGCACACCGAAAGATGCACAGGCTTGAGTGCGAAATAGATGAGACTGTCTCCAGTGTGGCGCTAACTTATTCAGCGGCCTTGAGAAGCACGTAAAGAAAACCTTGTCGCGGTGTTTCTAAGTCGGTGGCTCCGCGTGAGGAAGTTTTGACGCGTCAAGCGTTGCCGAGCGACGACACGAATCGTTACCTTACACGGTAATCTTACAGGGTGTCTTATAATAATAAAAGTTTTAATGACGGCGCGGTTTCTCACACAACCACTCATTGGCAGCGGCGGCAACGGCTCCGTCGGCGCCGGAGCCTACCGCCGTCCATTGATCGAGCGGCCGTTACCTAAGCACGACTGCTGGCGCGCCCGGCATCTAACCGGTGGAGGCGTTAGCAAAGAGTTGGACTACTTTCGGTGCTGTTTTCGTGTACAGTGCCTGGAAAGCGATGCAGTTCTCACGTGCGGCGCTGCACACGCGCACCGTCAGATAAAGACAACGACCGCTTGAGCAGCTAGCAGCCTGGTCCTCCGACCGGCGTGCGCCAGTGGCTAGGTAGGTAGGTAGGCCAAATGGGGCGGCGGCGGAGCATAGAGATCTCGGCGGAGCGAGCTCAGTGCAGTCGGGCGTCACTGGTGCAAGACGAGCGGCGCGGACAAAACCAGATGGCGCGGTCGCGGCCGACGGCTAGCGGGATGCCACGCACACCGTCCGTTGACGGGACCCACCTGAAGTAGGTACGCCGGCGGTGAAAACCACAGCGCTGCGACTTAGCAGTAGCAGTAGGGTTGCGGTCGCCGGCAGACTCCACCATGTCAGCAGTTTGCTGGTTCCGGATACTCTGCGGAAAATAACCACGCACATTTAAACGCTCGCCCGCTCGCCCGTAGCCACCACCACCCGAACGCCGCGCCGCGGTTGATGACCACACTACTCATAGTAAAAAACGGTTCGTCGGGAGACGAACAACGCCCTCCCCGGTACTTCTACTCATCAATAAGTCTTAACAATACAGAAGTTCCTGCATATAATAGACAAAATTATTGAAAATTAAAAACAAACAATATTATTATGCTTCAACCTTTTCTTAATAGCGCTTCTCGGGCTAAAGAGTTGCCGCTAGAATCGGTGGGGGAGTCAGTACAACCACGGGAACGGCACCATTCACAGCCACCGCCCCATCACGCCACCCAAAGCTCGCACGCCTGACGTGGAAACACGAGACGTGGTCGATTACACTCGAGTCGCCCCCATTCTGCTGAGTAATACACTCAAGACTATCCTGGTCTCGTTACTAATTTTTATTTATTTTTGATGTAAAGGTGGTACTGAAACGTCTGCGACTCCAAAAAGCCGCCGGCTGGTGGCGCTACAGCGGTCGGACGCGCCGGATACCCGCGCTGAGCTGCCGCTTGACGGCCGGCGCTCTAGCGAGACCGCACCAGTCCGCGGGAGATAGAGCAGCGCGGCCGCGAGCCTCAGCGAGGAACGACGCTGCGTGCGACGGTCCTCGCCGCGCCACGTGGAAACCAGTAGCGACGTTTTGGCTGCTACGCTCTGTATCCTAGGCCTACTCCACGCAGCCTCAAAAAAGCTGAGCGCGAAGCTTGACGGCATACGCAGATGTCTGTCTAAGTAAAAGTCGTGCCGTAATTATGTCCCGCGCTGCATCGAGGCGAACGCACATGCTGACTGGCTGGCTAGTCTCAGCGCTCGCCGCAGTGTCTGCCGACGCCAGCTGGGCGCCATTTCGGTTGCGCTCGGTTTTGAACCGCTGCACCGCTGTACCGCCGAACGTTCGAAGTGTGCGCGCAGCACAAATGACAAATACGACTTACTTAGGAGTCGCGAACATTACTCGCGCCTCTGCAGGACTCCAGCGGACTGCTGTTAAATAGCGCGATCGATCCGACCCGCGGCACCCGTTCACAGTGCGTACTACAACAGCGGCACAATGCTGCTCCGGTAGTTACCACAACTAAATGCCTTGGCTCCATGCCAGCCGCCGTTGTCTGGGCGGGCGGCTGTATGTTATTGTTCTTCCATAATCCGTCTCTGGCAAGATACCCAAAAAAAGATATACGGGCTATCGCCGAGTGACCCATTAGGCGCGCTTCCGCCCAAGTCGTCAGTCGAGCACCTGACGCACGCGTAGGATCTTGCAAGAAGAGATAAGCCAAGCACACCGGCAGTCGCTGAGCCTGAACGCTGCGAGCAATCGAGCGAAGCTGCGGCGGCGGCCGCCGCCGCCGCCGCTCCATGAGCGCTCGTTGCGGACGACCTACGACCCGACCGTCGGCGGCGCAAGGCGACGAGAGCCGTATCTGTCGTTTTGAGATGGGACGCTCGAGATCGACAATCCTTTGTAGCTTTGCGTTTTGCCAATCGCTACGAGTGGCGGTCTGCTTTATGCTTCGCGAGCTCGCTGCAGAGTATCGCGCTTGCCGTGCGCGCCACTAGAAACCAGAGAGGCTCGATGCGCGTCAGTTCAGTGTGTAGAGACTTTACGTCGGTCGAGCGTGCGCTTTCGAGGCTGACGAAAATAAAAGCGGCGCCCGGGAGCGCCGGCACAATACTACCGGAGAACTCACTTCGGCAAAATGGCGAATGGAGCGTCACAAAGCGGCAAGTTTGCCCAAGACCGTGTGCAGGCAACCGACACAAGTCGCATGACGAGCACTTGGTGATAGTGTAGCGTAACGCATTTCATCGAGCCGTCGCCTGAAATACTGTATCGAAGGAACGCCGTCTAGCAGCCTTTCCGCACAGTGACACCATTGGCGGTATCGAGCGGCCGAGATTAGTTTTACTACCTAAAGAATTTAATAATAATAATAATAATAATATTGCACTTGATAAAGCGCCCTCAGAGAACTTAATCTCTTTCTAGGCGCTTTACATTTGCTGCAAAGTGATACGCAATAGAATAGTAAGTAAAATCATGCTTGAAAAACAAACAAGATGAATAACATGGTTAGGGGTTACATGCACTGGGTCAGCATGCAAATGTGGTTAGTGGCAGCATGAACAGTGTCAGCACGCATAAGCACATCGAGGACGAATCACAAGGACCCACTAAATGCTGTCCTAAATAGGTATGTTTTTAAGTTCCTTTTAAATGTGGTCAGGTCAGGGGATGTTCTGATGCAGGTCGGGAGGGAGTTCCAGGCTGTGGGAGCATACGAGCTAAATGCACGGTCTCCAAAGGATTTAAGATTTGTACGAGGTATTTCTAGACTGTTGGATTCCGAAAAGCGAGTGGTACGATGCTTTGCCTAATGGGGTAGTATATCTGAAAGATAGGCTAATTTGAACGCGATACATCAGGTCAAGAGTAAATGGCGCTATACCGTATGGACAGAAATGGGCATTCTACGCACAGTTCGCTTGTATTCTGCGCTTAAGGCTTCAGCTGCAATCGACTCCATCGCTAGGCCGATGGCTGCTTAACGCGTACTGCACGACATCGATAGTCAAGCGCTGTGCTCGATCATTGAGTGTGACACATCGCTTGACCAATCAGTGACGATGGCCGCCGCTGTAAAAGCTGCTTCAAGCACTTGTCCGTTTGGCCCCTGCGTTCTGCTTTGTATATGGGCATTTCGGTATTCTAAGCCGTCTCGTCACGGGTACCTATCTCTGTAGTTTATACCTACTTTAGTGACTTGCAGAAACGAATAAATGCACGCGCAAGGACAAGCTGAGCTCAGCTTCGGACTTTGACCTTCGGGGCGTGCAAGCTGGAAGCCCATTAACATAATGTACCGGTAGAGTTGTATGCACGCGGCTGAAAAAAACGTACAAGACCAGGTCTAGGAAGCTCCTAAGCGGCGGCAAAAGCCGGTGTCTTTTCGACTGTTATTTAATGTCGCCGAAAGGAGGTCACTGCAAGTTCCGACGCCAGTGATGTTGCTAGCTCTTTTAAAAGAGCGTAAATAAAATATTAAAGTTCTACTGACTCAGCAGCTTCATTTATATAGCGGCCAAGGAGCTCTCGCGGGTTCGAGTAAGATTGCAGCGAGAGGTGAAAGGTCAAAGCTCGCCGCAAGTTCCGACTGTAGACCTGGGCCGAGCAGAGCGAGCGCCCCGGCGCAGCGCTACGAGCCAGGCGCTAGCTCGGCTATTTGCTCGGGATTGCGCGAGAATCGCGCGCGAAGCAGCTGGGCAGGCTTCACAGAAGTTTGCGAGAAATGTGTCAGATTATTGCGGAAACTTGACATGTGCTAGCCAATGCATCCGGAAGCTCGTTCCTCCGATGCGCGTAAAAGAAGCAGCTGCCGCACTGCGGACGAAGTTCATCGTGGCGTAACGTCTGCAGGGATAAACTAAAATAAAAGTGTTCTTACAATTATAATATTGATATTAATTATAATAAAATACTTGCGTAGCGTTTTAGCAGAAGTGCAGTACTTGCTGGATACTCTGCCGAAAGGTAACTATCCTACGACCAGGCCGGCCAGTCGTGCCTCGCGTTGTCCGAATTTCAGCGGCCAGTTGAGCCCTTGACCCTGCAGCCTATGACCCTACCATCTAGCAGTTAGTCGACCTAAATCTGACAAGCCAGTACGATGCACCTTTCAGTTTATGTAGGTACTACCTTGAGTCAGTATATCCGTCCAGTAATTACTTCACAGTGACCGAAGAGCTTCGAAGGACAAATAACTTAATATACTACGTAATCAGGACGCCGGGGTGAGTGTTGGCCGCTTAGCCTATCATAGAGGAAGGATATGATCTTCAAAGGGAACACGGGTGTATTATTCAATTGGTCCGCCGGCAGGCGGGGCGATGGAAGCGCCGTCGAGAACTGCTTAATCCACTGAATGAAGGCCGACATTAAGGCGTCATAATTATGCCACCAAATAAGGAAGAGAGGTCATGTCAGCCGGTTGAGAGCTAAAGGCTTGGGAGCTTAGTAAATTAGTAAGCGCGGTCCCCGAGGGAGTTTTGAGTTAGTAATGGACAGAGGTTTTGTCGCTCTCTTTTAGGTACCTTCATTCTATGGCTCCAGCCTATCTCTCCGACATACTCCCCATCAGGCCAAGCATCGTACCACCCGCTTTTCGGAATCCAACAGTCTACAAATACCTCGTACAAATCTTAAATTCTTTGGAGACCGTGCATTTAGTTCGTATGCTCCCAAAGCCTGGAACTCCCTCCCGACCTGCGTCAGAACATCCCCTGACCTGACCACATTTAAAAGGAACTTAAAAACGCACCTATTTAGGACAGCATTTAGTGGGTCCCTGTGATTCGTCCTTCACGTGCTTATGCGTGCTGACACCGTGCATGCTGCCACTAACCACATTTGCATTCTGACCCTGTGCATGTCACCCCTAACCATGTTATTCATCTTGTTTGTTTTTCAAGCAGGATTTTACTTACCATTTAATTGCATTTCCCTTTGCAGCAAATGTAAAGCGCCTAGAAAGAGATTGAGTTCTCTGGGGGCGCTTTATCAAGTACATTATTATTATTATTATTATCCAAGCGAGCTGGGTAAGAATCAGAGGTTGGTACGACCGGAGGTTTGATAGGAAAAAGGCTTTTTAATGTAGGCCGAAGCAAGTGAATGGAGGGGCCGAAAGGTAAGAGACGGCATCTTGAAGGCAGCGTAAAGCTTTATGGGGAGTTGGTTCAGATCGGGGGGGGGGGAAGGCCCGGAGGTGTTATGAGGCTGTTGCCATATATACGACAGAAACGTCTAGCTGCCGAGTTTTGCACCGACTGTAAGTGTCCTATGACTCAGGCAAGAAGACGTGCGGAGAGCAGTGAGTTACAGAAGTTTAATCGGGATGTCATGAATTCATTGACCAGCTTAGCTGTAGTTCCTTGTCAAAGAAAGCCCGACTTTTTCATATTGCGCAGGCAAAAGTTGGCCGACTTGACCAGGGGGTGATATGCTCATCTAATAAAAAGCCGTTTTGTAGGAGGACGCTCAGATTCCAATTCCAATTTCCAGATTTCATTCAGAGGGTATACGGGATATGGTGGTTGAGCCCATTTATAGGTTTCGCTCTCAGATGTCTGAGTAACACTAGGTTTTAAAATAAATAGTTTGTTTTATGTTCATTCAATTTGCGAAAGTTCGCTGCCCTCTAAGTGCGAATGTCAGTAACGTACGCTCCAAGAGAACTCGTTAGGCGTCGCTCCAGTGATGTCTGCCCACAACATGGTCGTGCCGTTCCAAAAGAACTGGTCATCAGATGAGCACTTTGACTGTACTGCCCAGTCCATCTTAAGCTAAGAAAAATGGCGACCATTAGGGCCTGCTAAAATGAGAGTACGACAGACAAGCTAGTCCACTTTCGCGTTACTAGCGCCTAGACTATTGCACTTTCCTTCTATTCATGACTCCCAGCCTGTGCCTGTAAAATCATCTGCAACTCCTGCGAAGCTCTGCATCTCCTCTGGTGTGTCATCAATGGCATAGCTGTCAAATCACACCACTTCTTTCTTAGCTTAACTGGTTTCCTATCAACATTAAATAGACTTCAGGATCCTCTGTCTGTCTGTCTGTCTACCTCTCTCTTTCTGTCTGTCTCTCTCTCCCTGTCTCTCTCTCGCCTGCAGATCGCTCAGCTCATACGCACCAGTCTACCTCTCTTGCTCGTCGTGTAGACTTCCTTGTTCATTCTGCGTACTCTCACCCACCCCTCGGCCATCAGTAGTCTCACCGTTGCTGCCACTAAATCAAAATCTTTGGTTGAGCGGGCTTTTAAGTCATGCGCACCGAAAGTACAGAAATCGCGACCGACTTCTGTCATCACCTGCATTGGCTTTTCATCGTTTAAGTCTCAGCTAAAGATTCGTCGGTTCGGCCCAGCTCTCCGCGTGCCGCAGCAGCGAGCTCACCGCCTTCGTTCACGTGTGCTTTGCATGCTAGACTTACGAATGCAACGATTCAGTACACGTTACCAGCCAGTGGTCCAACTAATCCGTGGCCTTCGAGTGTCTTCGAGTCTTCGCTTTTTCATGCTTGTATGAGTATGGCTTAATGGCAAGTCATTAACCCTTGCTCGTTACTTTTCCCGAAGCGTCGTTGTAAAGCTAGTTGTAAAGCGCACCGATAGAGACAGGGTTCTCAATAGGCGCTTTTAAAAAGACTTACTATTATATTATTATTGGCAGGGAAAGTATGAGGCAGTGGAAGATCAAAGCACGAGTGCAGCTGGCTCCATGCCATCTGCGTAGTGAGCGATGTTCATGAGCATGGCTATAGGGGTTTTCTAGCTGGATCGCTTAAGAAGCCGCTATTTCACTGTCGGAGTGTTTTTCTTTTTGCATTTGCACTCCCACTGTATTTCCACTGGCTGCGAATTCTCGTTTCGATTTTTACGTGCTCGAAGTGCATAGTTAATTGCCGCTCATTTGGCCGACTCTTTTCTCGTACTTGCTTTGTTAGTCAGTGTCAAAATGTCGGGTAGCGCTGGCTGCGATGCTAGCGACCGTTCGCTCTGCCAATTCCTCCTCGAGTTTTCGCTGCTTGGGACTGCGCTCTTTAGGATACTCCATGTTTGCATCAAAATCAGGGCCAAATCAGGGTGGCACCTGTGCGACTAAGCTCGACTTTCAATCTATGCGAATAATCAGACAATGACGCGCGTTGAGCTGCGCTGCTCTCGGAGAGCTGGCTCGCCGGAGGAATCTCTAATTCGGCCGGCGGAGGCTCGGCCTCGATTGGACGAACGTCTCCAGTCCACCATTTCGCCCCCCCCCCCCACTTTTCAACCGAGAAGACTTCTCTCTGCGCTCGCATCCTTAGCTTCAGTTAATTATGCAAGCGCCGTTCGATATACGTACGGAGAGACAGTCGTTCTTTGGCGTCTCGCGTCGCGCGCGTTCTTTCGCGAAAGCGACTGCAACGCCACCCACCGCAGGCGATCTCCACCGCTCCTCGCGTCGGTGGAGCGCCGCTACGACGCGGCTCCGGTCGCGACGTCACACGCGTCTCTAGAGAGCCGCGTGTGACATCGAACCGCAGCCGCTCCCGCGCCGACGCGGCCTCGTGAGTGCCAGCAGCTGGATCGCGCAGTACGCCTCGTGCGCGCCGGCTCGCCCTGCTCGCGGCGGCCATCTGCGCGTGAAGGATGAGTGCTGCTGATAAGCGCTCCTTCGCGCTCGCGCGCGTCGTAAAAGTGCATCGATAGCACTCCAGAGGGACTCTTTCGCGTGACGCAAGTTCAGTGGGTCGCCAGGCAAACATAGGAGCGACGCGCCGGAACGCTTTCGAGCTCCGCCGGCGAGTCAACAGCGTCGGTGTTTTCCCGGGAGGGAGGGAGGGGGCGGACGGGCGGGCGGTGGTGCTTAGGAAGGAGTTTGCGGGGAGCTCAGCCAATGACGTCGTCGGATGAACGGCGAGAGAACCGACGCCGGCGAGCGCTGGCACGGACCAGCCTGCCTGCCCCGTCGTGCGCAGGCAGCGTGCACTGGCGCGCGCGCGCACGCGTGCGAAAACGTGGAGGGACTGAGGCTCGAGGGCGCTCGCACCGCCGGCTCGCAGAGACGCGCGGCGCGCCGTTCGAGGCGAGCGCTTAACAGGACCGAGAGCCGCGCACTCCCTCGGCGGCAGGCTGGAAATTGGGCGCGAACGCGCCGCGAGAGATCCTCGAGGAAGATGTCGCGTCGCGCGGCAACAAAAGTGACAAGTAAGGAAAACTAAGCAGAGGCACACGAAGACAGAGCGAGAGATGACGAGCGACGGTCGTAGGGAGCGAGGGAGGGGGAGAGAATGAAGGAAAGCGGCGACGAAAGTTTTCAATGCTTCCGAGCTTGTTTTGGCAACGGGCTGAGAGCGGGGCAAAGTGTCGGCGATCGCAACGTAAAGCTCGCTCGGGTGTCGCTGTATTCTTTTAGCTCGCACTTTTCGTCTGTCTAGCCTACGCGTCCGATCACCTGGCCGCTGCTCGCTGGGCAGCGCTGGCGAAACAGCCTCGATACGTCGAGCAGTAATATTGAAGACTCGTCGCGCCGCCATGATGTTGCCGGCGCTGCCGCAGCTGCGCAAGTGCTGTTTAATTTTTTATATTTCTACACGTCCAGCCGCAGCTTTACGATCAACGTGCGTGACGTCGCGTCTTCGATGCACGTAAGCGTGGCGAGTTGAACGTTTCCCTAGTAGCCGCCTTAGTGACGCCGATCGGCGACCGCGGCTAATAATTACGCGGATAATTACTAGAGGACGTTTAGCAGTAGCCTTGTGCTAGCGTCGTTGCTGAGGACTTAATAATTGTAACGCCGAACGTTCCGCGGAGAAGAAACGTGCATAGCTTGCCAAGCGGCATTAGCCAACTGTCGAGCGGTGGCTCGGTGTGGTAAAGGCGAAACGAGCAGGTTGCCTCGCCCCCACAGCGTTTCTGAAGCTATCGTGCTAGCCGTTACTCCAATGAGTCGTGAGTTCGTGGGCGTAAACTGAACCGAAATAGCAAGAACAAATTTGGTGGTAATTTTACTGAACTGTATTCGTATATTCGTAAGTGCAAAGTGCCGCTGCTTGTCGAGTTCAGTGCTATGTCATCCACATTCCTCGCCACAAACGATCGCGAAGAGAAACGCACGGACACCACGGCAGGCCACCGACGCTTATCTGCAAAGCCTTTTACATTTCCCGGCCTCAACTATCAGCACGCCAAATTTCGCTTATCTGCGAAGCTGTAAAGCCCTAAATCTGCCAAAGCGCTGTGACGTCACACACACCTTGAACTAAATGTCTTCACCGCTCGTCTGGGAAGACGTGCAGCTAAACCATAAACTAAAAACCAACGCCTAAAGTGCAAACTCGCCAGAACGCTTATGTGTGATACAACCTAAACCCTAAATATGCCAAACCAATCTGTTCATCTAAAAAAATAATTCATTTGTATAGCGCCACATGAGAACTGAATCTCTAGCGAGGCGCTTTACTTGGGGCACAGGACTCAAGCCCACGACCTCGATCCTTTGCAGCAAATTTAAAGTGTCTAGAAAGAGATCGAGTTCTCTGAGGGCGCTATATCAACTGTGTTATTGACATTAATAATAGTATCATTCTCTTGGAGATGAGAACCTTAACCGCAGTCGTTAAGGCGAGCACTCTAATCCCTGGGCCAAACGTTCCCACGAGGCGATATGCTATATTATTGGTAAATTGATACATTAAATCTGACACGAGGATTTCTATATTTTCCATATTAAGGCAGGCGCCGACTAGTATTGATTGCTTAAAAACTGAGGCGGCTGCCTACTCTGACGAACTTTGGAACCGAGAAAGCTAAAGCGATCCGATATAGCCATCAGTTCTACAGATGGCCCAATACGTTCAGCTCTATGGCAGTGCAGAAAGTCTGCTGGGACATCTCCTCTCGACTACTGTAACTTACATCTTGGAGGTAGTAAGACTTGCGCAATAAGGCGTTTTAAATTCGTGCACAAGTCAGCAGCAAGGCATGTCTGTAGTGAACGTTGCAGTTGCCGCATTACGTCGCTTCTCGCCGACCTATGCGGCATTAAGCAGCGCTCTAACTTCAAGGTCTCATCACTCAATTTTGGGTTACCTCATTCTCTTACTCCAGCAAACCCATCCGAACTACTTCCTAACCAGACCGGGCATCACGCCGCTGACGTCTAGTCCCGAATTCACTCCGGTCTGACGTCACGATTGTGGTTCGTTGTTCGTTCATTGGTGATTATATGGCTCTTTCATGTGTGCATTTTGAGGGTGAGGCGCAGAGTTGTGGCCCTTTCGATTTGGCGACCTTTGATGTCAGCTTACAGCCGGGTATTTTGATGTGATGAAGATTTAGTATTTAAGGGTTGAGGTAGCAGGGTTGTCGAGAGAGCGGTAACCCACCTCCGCCCGCGAACAGTGCGGTCCAGTGCGTGCTGGTCGCAGGCACCGTTGGGCGAAATAAATCCCGGTGGGCTTTTATGGACGTGTTCTTTTCTTTGGACCACTACCGCCGACGATTGCCGTGCTACAGAGTATTTAGATTAACTACAGCGATGCCACTCGAGTATTTTTTCGTCGGCGATAACTTGGCGAGTTGGCTGCTAGACTCGCAGCGGAGGCTCGAGCTGTGCAGTGTCAGCCCTCCGACTGGCACAACTCGCACCGTCCATCTCGCACCGTCCGGCTCGCACGAGAATCTGCTTCTCTTTCTGAAAAAAGTGACTCCGATTCCCATTCATTCATGGCTGCCGAATGTCATCAAGAAAGAGACTCTTCGGCAAGCATTGGCCAGCGTATTCGCAGACTCGGCTTGTAGAGTGCGGCTGCGTCGCTCCGACATATTACAAGTTGGTCGGACTGAGGGGACCGGCAGATCCTTCCAAGAGCGGCAGCAGCCGGGGTCGACGGCGGCAGCAGCCGGAGAGCAGAAGAGGCCCTTCGAGGCCACGTCTGCAACAGCCTGCAAGGCGATTGCTGTGTCTTCCTAAGAGGCCAAGGTCATGCCGGCCTTGGCCTCGAAGGAAGACACGGCGGACGGCGGCGGCGACTGCCAGCGGCGCGACGGCCAACGATGCGACGTCCAGCGAGACGGCGGCGGTCCGCCAGCAGACAGCAATGACAGCCATCGCGGGAACGATGGCCAGAGTGGCCACGAATGGGCGGCCATCGCAACGACCGCTGGCGACGCGATGGCGATTCTCGAGACCCGAGCGGCGGACACGTGGCCACGCCCGGCGCGTAAGACAACGAAAGAGGCTCGTCCTTCCATTCGTGAAATGGCCCTCCTCGGCGCTACGCCCATCCAGGCTGCGCCTCCGTCCGTACATGCCTCGCCTGGCTTCCGGGCGCTGCGCCGGCGCAGGTTTCGCGGATCGAGCCCTACCCACGAGGCCAGGCTTTTCCTGGCGATCGCTTGTAGTATCGCGATCGATCGCGTACCGCCGCTCGTAACCGGACACGAAATGCCCACTGCGTACCGCGACGATGAGATTTCGTCCAAGATTTCGATCGGACGCTCGACGAACCTCGCGCCCTCAACCGAGCGCCTCAGGCATGCCTGTCCGAGGAGGCGACGGCATGCGACGGCAATTCCCAGCCGAATGCAGTCACCCGAGACGCTGTCGCAAAGGTCCAAGGAGGCGCACCTCGCGTCCAGTCTCCGGGGAAGCTAGCGGTAAACGACGAGACGTCGCCGCCAAGAGCGAACGACACGACGCGACGCCGACGAACGACGCCGTTGTGACGCGCAAGTGCCGCCGACACTCGCCGAGCGCCGGCGACGATCCGAGCGACGCGCGCGTGAGCCGCCGCGCGTCGACGTCCTCACAGCCTTGCGTAGCGACCGACGAAACAGCGGCAGGCCGGACACGTGTGCACCACGTCGCAGAGGCCGCTCACGCAGAACGGTATGCAGCTGCAGAGGACGAGCCTTCGGCAAAAAAAGAAAAGAAGAGAGAGAGAGAGAGAGAGAGCAAAGCGGGTCACGCTCATCTAGCTATCCCAGCGACGTACGCGAGCGCGAGGCGCGAGATTGAACCGTCGTCGGGCGGCCGTTGTACGAGCCCGTGCGTCCTTTGTTCGCTGCGTTGACCCGGCGAGCGCGGTCTGCGAGCGGCGGCGGCTGCGATTTAGCGGAGTGTCCTTTAGCTCGAAGCTAAAGCTTTGCGGTCTCTTAGGAGCCACTCTCGTTTGGCCCATGTGTAAAGCGCTTGCCTTAAAAAAACATAAGTGATTCCAAAAACGCCATAAGAGAGCTGAATCTCTATCTAGGCGTTGCACGTATGCCGCAGGTTATCTGGGCAATGAGGGCCCAGAAGGAAAAGTGTTCGCCATTTAAGACCCGGATCGTGGGTTCGAGTCCTGCGGCGGTCGATCCTTTATGACCACTGCAAGTGGTGGTGATAGCCGTTAAGACGCTCAAAGTTGGTGGAAAACTCTGCAGCTAGTTGTCTGTCATTAGCGTCGCTGTTGCCACAGCATGCCACTTTTTGCCGAACTGCGCTGGCTCCCAATCGAGCAGAGTATCTTCACTTACTTTTAGGTCCCTTCATTCTCTGGCTCCAGCGTACCTATCAGAACTACTCCCCTACCAGGCAAAGAATCGTACAAATCGCTATTCTGACTCGACTCGTTTAGCCATACCTCCTCATACGAATCTCAAAACCGTCGGAGACCGTACCTTCAGTTCGTCTGCTCCCAAAGCCTGGAACTCACTTCTACCGCACGTCAAAACGTCCTCTGATATGACGTCATTAAAAGACGCTAAAAACAACCCGTTTATTGCAGCATTTAGTGGGTCTTCATGATTCGTCCTTCGTGTGCATGCACCTGCTTCAACTGTGCCTGCTGCTTGCGGATGTTACCACCAATCGTTTGGTAATGCTTCCTTGACAGCATCTGTAAATTGCCTAGAAAGAGATTCAATTCTCTGGAGGTACAAAAACAAACGTATTGTTATCGTTGTTACTTTTAGTTAAGGATATTCTGCCGTTAAATAAGCTAATATTTATATTTGTTTACTTGTAGGCCTCGAGAGCCCACCGAACTAGGTCGTCTAGGTTAGCACACTGACCTCAGTTGTTAATGGCGAGCGCGTTAAACCCGTGCACCAAACCAGGCCTTAAGCTGCCGAGGTGTTGGGCTCGAGCCCTACGGCGTATTTGAAGCGCCTAGATCAGTGGTTCTCAACCTTCATAGCGCCGCGACTCTTTAATACAGTTCTTCATGTCGTGGCAACCCCCAACCATAAATGTGGAAATGCGTGCTTTCCGATGGTATGAGGCGACCCATGTGAAAGGGTTGTTCAACCCCCCCCCAAAGGAGTCGCAACCCTCAGGTTGAGAATCGCTGGCCTAGATAGAGGTCAATTCTTAGGAAGCCCCTCTTATGAATTATATGCACACTTTTTTATTTGCCGACCCCCCCCCAGGGGCGCGCAGCACGCGAGCGCGAGACTCGAATGAGGTTGACGGCCTTTCGGTCACCGACCTCGAAGGCCTACAGCGCGCGACGTCGCGCGATGTAGGCGCGCGAAAGTTGAGCGAGCGCCAAGGGCCTAGCCGACTTCACCGAAGGCGGCGATCGAAGGCCGCCGCATCGTAGCCTTGACCGAGGTAATCTGGGGTGAGCTGGAGGCAATTTCCCCCTCCCCTGGAGAGCCGGAGGAGGGACGGTGGGTTGTGACTCGGGCGCTGCTTCCGTTAGCCACGCCCCCGACCGTCGCTGACGATGCTCTTCTCGTCTTCCCCCGGAAGTCTTGGTCTAGAGCTGACGACATTGGGCGTCACCCGCGAAGTGCGATCTTCGGCGGCTACGCATTCGCCGAAAAATGCAACGCACGACGGGGCTAATTCGGCACGCCCAGGCACTGCGCAACGCTCGAACGGCGAGAGTCGAGCGAGCGAGCGAGCGAGACGCGGCGCGGGGGCGGAGCCACGATTTCCCTTTTTTTTTTAGGGGGCCGTGCGCGAAATTAACGAACGATTACGGTGCGCAATCGTATCTTTCATTAGACACGAACTAGGCGATTGATCATCGAGCGAAAGTCGGACATAATTTTGTCATTGGCGACCGTCGACGGAGTAGGAATGTGAGGGGCAGGCCTACGTCGCCGTCCCGCTGTAGGGAGGGTGGGGGCACAAGAACGCGCTCTACTACCTCCCCCCCCCTCGGGCTCCACCTGTAAGCGTAGCGTACCTGTATATAACCGCATACGCAGTTTCGAGCACGCTTTCAGGTTCCTCGATTGGTGGTTGTGTGAATACGTATTCGAAAGCAGATGATTTTCGTCGAAGAATCAATTCGGTGCGCTATAGCGCTCTCTCGATGTCGCGCTGAACGAGCGTTCGGCAGCGGGGGGGGGGGGAAGCGGCGGCGCTAGGAAAAGAATGAGAAGCATTTTCAGACTCACCCAAAGATAAACAGCATTCCACAAACCAGCCAAGTCAGACCTCCCGAGGAGTAATCGATGGACGTCACGACCGAAGCCCGACAATGCGGACATGTCAGGTGCACCGGGGAGGCGCCGAAAGTCACTCGAGCTACAGAAGCGACTGGTGCAGAGTTGACAATGACAGCCATAGATGTCGCGTCTGAAAAAGAGAACGTCGCCTAACAGTCACGGCGAAAAGAACGGCTGAAAGATTGGCCTCGGTTTGTGGTGGCGCCGTACAGTAACGCCCCGATGCCACTTCACGGCGCTTCTGAGAGAGTCGAGTTTAGCGTCGCGAGGCACTAAGCTATGAACGGTTCGTGTCTTACCGATTACAATGCTCAGAAAAAACTGAAAGAGAGATTGCGTCTGCTGTAAAAGAAAGGAGTAAACGTGTGGTGACATACGTTTTAATTGATAATTTTAATTGGTTTTAATTTGATAAATTTAATCACTAGCTCTTGCATCCATTTTCTGTCTAGACTGTCAGTTTCGCTTTTGTATTTTCCGCTTTGCAGTCTTCAAGACAGCTTCTTAAACTGTCCGGTCACCATAGCGTTGCAATTGATGGACTTTCACGCTGTTTCCCGCCTCAAAGGTGTCAAGTAAATAATATTGAACGTATTTCTCCTGCCGGCTATAAGACGTTTACGTTACCTTGCGCCATTTGATTAGAATGAGTTCAATATAGAAATTCTGTGGGTAGCTTTGTCACTATTGCATCATGAAATGTAAGCCGTTAGCACAGCATTGCAGCATTGTTGCGTGCTGAGCGCTTGCTTGCTTCCTATTTAAGAGAACTGAGACGAGAGAGCGTTTTCTCAATCCCTTCCATCCTCGGGGGCATCGGTCATCACTCAAGCCGTCTCAGCTCCTAAACGTGAAGCGTCGTCGCAGACTTCAGTCCTAGCAATTGTACGGGTGCAATCTATACCGCTTCCGACACCAATGAGCTTTCACTAAAATCCAGACTGTCAGTTCCAAGTCAGCTCATCAAGGTGGATGCACTGTCATTCAGAAGAAAGAAGCACCTTCTTAGTTCCAGCCGCCAAGGCTGGCGGAGTGTCCAACTTAGCGGCACGGGCCCTCAACCGGAGCGGCTCTTCGGAACGTCGAAGCCTCGACGGCCGTGTGCGCTCCCCCATCGGATCCACACTCGGTGCATGAGCGAGCCACTTATCAGGTACTCAAGGTGTTCACGCGAGCGTACGCGTACGTATACCGACCAGGATATTGTTGCGAAGGCACTGCTGTGGCTTTTTGCAGTGCAGTCCTTGGCTGCGAGTGCAGCGCACGTAGCTGCCGGCGCTAGTTCGCGCCGATGCGTGACGCGTAGACAGGCAGAGCTGGCGCCTCGAAGAAGCGCGCCCAGCCAGTCGCGCACGTTGCCTCGACAAGCGTGCAGCTACGCCGTCGTCGGCGGCGGAGTGCGATGGCGGCCATTTCGAGCGCTCGTAGCGTAACGATAACAAGACCGAGTTGTTAGCGAAAAGCTTCCGTCCCTTCCGCCGCCACGGAGAGGCAGCGTGTGTGTGCAGCGAAAGCCAGCCAGCCAGCCATAGCGTACGACTTACTTCGAAATCCACACGTTCAGCTGAAACTTGGCTCGAAGCCCAGAATCCAACTACCCGATTGTCTTTTGAATAATGCCGCCTAAGCACAGATTAAGAGATAACCGACTCCTAACAGCGAACAGTTCATCCGGGAGCCGCTAAAGATGATCTCCGGCGCTGTCATCATCTAACAACGACTTTGGCACGCTCTAATGTTTTCATAAAACGCGTACCGATCTATTCAATGGAGCCTTGTTGGCTTGTCGATGCCGTGGATGTCACTAACCCCATGAGCACGGATTCTCTTGCAGCTCGTTGTAAAGTGCATGGATAGAGACTACGTTCTTTAAGAGAACTGTACACGTGACCTATCATGCTGGCAAACGTGGGCTTAGTCCACAGTCATGCTCATATCGGTGGCAATCTTCTGGATCTCGAGATCGCAAGGGATGTCTGCCCCACTGACCTTGCAGTGTCGCTGGCCAGCTCGGAGTATAGCTCAATCTCGTTTACTCTTCCTGTTCCGTCGCATGTGCAGGGTAGCATCGAGTTTAATGAGCGACGAAACTTAAAAAGCGTCGATGCTGTGTGTGTGGGAACATATGACTCAGGAGCCTTCGAGCACTGGGCGGAGTCCCGACGAGGGAACAGACCGCCCCTAAGCAGCCGCAGGCTCTCGAGCGCGGGAGTGGCGGACAATGGCTCTCGGCGGATGACTCTGCAGTCTCGCACAAATCCATGCTTTGGTGGATTCTGCAGGGACGACATCTGTCTATCGCAAACTTCCACCAGCTGTCGGACGGGTTTGGAATGAATAATGTCTCGACAGTGCAAAAACAATGCATGCATGGGATATGAGGCCTGCCGAAGGACTGCGGGGGAGGCGGGAGACGGCCAGATCCCGCGACGCCGGCAGCCGTCTAGAGTGCGTAGACTGGGCTTGGCCGGTGTGGTTTCTGATTATAAAGTGCTAAATAAAGATCGTTTTGGAGTCAGAAGACTTGTTGCTCGGTCGCGCTACCCAGCCCGATGACAGGTCGTATGAAGGGCTGTCGCACTTTGAGTTTTTGAAATCTGTTTTAATTAAAGGTTTTCTTGATACGCACTCAGATTCTACCGACAGCCTCGATACCCCCATTGAGTAAGTAAACTCAAAAGTTGAGAGTGGTCTCAAATTGATTATGCTCGCTCCCCAGCATTCCGTGTAAGTATGACGTCTTAGAGATTCCGTACAATTTATCAAAAAACTTCAAAAGATGCGTCTTGTGAAGCCCAAGCATGAACATCTCTTTAAGAAGTATGGATCTTCTGTGCTTACAGCGGATGTAGCCAGTCTCGAAGCCTTCCTCCGTGTCTACATCTGGAAGCTTAGAAAAGCTAGCGATTTGTTTTCACCCGAATAATGACGTTCTGTCAGTCAGACCCAAAAAAAGTTATGGCAGCGAGTCATTTGCTTGCCCAAACTGAGCAGTCATACTAACCGGGCCATCAACTGTTCAGCCGATGAGTTTTCCACCTAATTCATGGAAAAATTGAACGAATTCGTGCCCCTAAAAAGCCACCTCCGATTAAAGTAAATGTTTATTAATTTCCAGATGCATCTGGTTATGGAATAGCTACCCTAATTAGTAAAAAGAGCTTTTTTCCTGAAGACCCTATAAATCCCTCTTTTGTTTTTAATCGGAAACAACTTAGTCAATCCATAACTCAGGTTCTTAATGGTTCTCTGTATAAAGAGGTTGTTCCAATGACTTTCAAATCGACAATCGTTTGACCAATAGTCACAAAGACTGCACTGGATTCATAGGTCCTAGCAAATATCCACCTTCTTCACTTTTGGTCCAAGCTTACCGAAAAGATTGCCGCTAAGCAGCTGTAGTACACATTGAGAAAGGTTAATTGTCAGACATTTTCAGTCGATATTCAAACGACAGCACTCCGCCGAAACTGCTCTCCTCGGTGTGAGCAGTGACGTCAGCAGCAGAAACAGTAATGGTTATGCTACTGCCCTGGCCCTGCTTGACAAATATGCGGCTTGCTAAAAACACACCTATTTAGGACAGCATTTAGTGGGTCCCTGTGATTCGTCCTTCGTGTGCTTATGCGTGCTGACACTGTGCATGCTGCCACTAACCACACTTGCATGCTTACCCTGTGCATGTCACCCCTAACCGTGTTATTCATGTTGTTTATCAAGCATGATATTAATCACCATTCAATCGCGTTTCCCTTTGCAGCAAATGTAAAGCGCCCAGAAAGAGATTGAGTTCTCTGAGGGCACTTTATCAAGTGCATTATTATTATTATTAATATAGCTAGCTACGAGGTTCTGTCTTGGCTAAGCTACTGCAATTCGTTTCGGGCTGATCCGCCGAAAAAGACACCGCAGCTCGTGGTGAATATGACTGAAAGGTTGGTAGACAAAATCCAAGAGGTTCAGTTAAGTGTCTCTTTTGCTGAATCGTAGCTGCGATCCATGGATAGAGGATCCTTACTATTACCCACAAGGCTCGCCACGACTTGGCTCCTTCGTACCTAGCTGAACTGCTGCACCAGTTTCAGTATCCTTGAGCCCTCTGATACTCTACGGTCGGTAAATTATCTCTGCCCAGTTCCCTACGCGTCAAGACCGTTGGCTATTGCAGAGGCTTTACCTCTACAGGCCTTAGACTGTGGAACTTGTTGTAGTACATGATTAGCGCTGCGGATCGCCGGCGACCCTTTGCCATTTTCGAATAGACTGATCTGCTCTATCTACATACTCTTCATACTAGTTATCTTAGGGTAGGGGGCGCTCTTCGAGGCTCCCGCGTTCCGCCAGCGTCAGCGAACGTGCGTGCGTAGATGCTACGCCTGCACGCCGCTAGACATTCTACAAAGCTCATGCTTTACCAGTAATTGCCGCCCGTCGGGAAGAGCTAGCGCCATAGTGAGCTTGCGGCCGAAGGAATGCGTTGCGGAAGCCACTGCAGCGCGCTTGTAATGTTAGTAAACATTTGCCGTTCATACCCATTAGTGGGCGGACGCGGCCCTTTCGCGCGCGCGCTGTTGCTATCTGTCGCGCTCTGCTCCCGTCGCCTCGATGCGGCTGCTACGTTTTGCTAGCTTCGGGGCGCAAGTTCGACCGGTGCTCGGTCAGGTATCGGTCAGCGCGATGCGAGCACCCGCAACGAGCGCTGCGCCACCTCGCGGCAGCAAGGACTCTTATTCCGCGGCCGCGGCAGGCGTTGTTAGCATTATCGATACTCTATATTTAGCGGGAGTGCAGACAAAGCCAGTCCCTCAATGCAGCCATGCTTCTCCAACGGACGTCCATTATTATGTGCCGCTCTGTTTTCTTGTTAGCACGACTCTGGCTGCTCGTTGGTGAAGCTTGACTAGAGAGAGAGAGAGAGAGAGAGAGAGAGAGAGAGAGAGAGAGAGAGAGAGAGAGAGAGAGAGAGAGAGAGAGAGAGAGAGAGAGAGAGAGAGAGAGAGAGAGAGATTTTTTCGCTGCTGCTGTATTTTCATTTAGCGTTGAAACGCTAGCGCTGCTGGCGAGCGCGAGCACGCTGCAATCGCTAGCCAATGCAGTGAGCCTCGTTGGAGACGCACAGCCGCAGGACTACTCCGATTGCTGGAGCAGGCATTATCACTACGCAATGGCCAGCAGATCTTGGGTGACGCTGGCGACGGGAGATTCACCCCATCCAGCATATATACATGCTGTGCGGAACGTGTGGATTTTCAGCTGCCTTTGAGCATACGAACAAAAGGCACGGTCTCAAACGGATTAGAGATTGGTTCGCTGCTTTAGGCTGGTCGCTCGACAGGTGCCGTTACATCTGTATAAACGCCACTACCTTCTTCACTAGCCTCTAAAATTATGTTCCCCTAAAATAATGATTGTAAAAGTTCGGGTCTGCTTAGACAGGGGCGCCGAATCCAAGTTGGTCAATGCATTTGTGACATCCCTCATCGACTTGTGTAAGCTCACTGCTTGAAGGTCTTCCAGCGTGTGCAATCCGGCTCCTACAGGTCGCGAAAAACTCTGCAGCCAGGCTTGTTTGCGGTGAGTGTCGCAGTTGCCATGGTACACCAATTATCGCAGACCTGCACTGGCCCTCCGTCAAGCAGTGCATTGACTTCAAGGTTTTGGCACTCAATTATAGATATCTTCTTTCTCTTGCTCCAGCCAATTTATCAGAACAGCTCCCCAATCAGGATAGCCATCGTATAATCTGCCCTTCGACCTCGAGTCGTTTAGCTGTGTGTCTAAGCGCCCTCAGTTCCTTTGCCCACCCGGCCTTTAGTCCGTACGTTCCCTACGACTGACGTCACGACATCCCCGACTTGATGACATTTAAACAAAAACTGACTAAATTGACTAAAACCGCACATTTTTCTCACTGCATTTGCTGGGTCCTTGTCAATTGCCCAGCGTGTGCTTATGTGTGCTGGCATTATGCACATTAACACTAATCATATTGCCATGGTTTCTTTACAGGATACGCGAAGTTCCTTGAATGATATTAAGTTCGCAGAGGGCACTATAAAAGTGTCTTATTATTGTTATTATTAATGATAATTCCCGCAAGTAGACACAGTGGCTTCCATTTTAGAGAAATACGTTGTATCTACGATGCACACGATACCTCATCCATGCTACGTGCATATTTCGTATTAAGTAATTCTTAGTCGCCTCTGACTCCCTCCCTCTAACCGTCTCGCGCCCTCGAATGCAGGAGTTCCGCCAGAATTTCGTAGCAAGAAAGGGGGGGGGGTAACAGGTATACTGATCGTTTGGCCTGGCTGCGTTGCACACTCGAGCAACCGCCGTCAATCGAGCGAGCAAGCCTATCGCCGAACGCGGTAACATTGTTAAGCGACTTAGCGCGGATAGTACCCATAGGTCAACGTTATTTATTAGCTGACAGATAACTAATGATGATTATGATTAAAGAAGTTGAAATTTCTGGCAATTTCTTAACCGGAAAGTCACCTCCAAGAGGCCGACTTGGAGCTACAGCTCTGAAGAAGCATTGAACGAAATACCCCCACATTTGAGCGACCTTCTATGACGGCCCGCTTATACCCTTCGGAGACAGCTCGTGAAGCTTTTCGTCGAATGTGGACCGCACAGTCTCGTCACGCTCACTTCTGACACATTACATAACTTTTTTTAAAAAATGCAAATGCTCGCTGAGTGCTTGCCGAACTGGCTTGGCCCAGGGGTTGAGGTGCTCGCCCCGACCAAGATCTGGCGGAGGTCGTGGGATCGAGCCCCGAGTCATGTTTGAAGCGCCTGAATAGAGATTGTTCTCTTAGGGTGCTATACAAATGAATTATATTCATTTAGTTATATTTCAGCCGGTGGCAGCAGCGCGTCGCCGACAGTAATCAAATAACATGCAAGTCAGTTCCTCCCGACAATGTAGACAAGGCACTAACTCTACAGCGATTGGTTTGGTGAGAGTGTGCGTGTGCCGCCATTGCTTGACTTTTTTTTAAAGAAAGCAGAGTTTAGCTGATTCAACAGCCTCATTTATATACTGCAGTGGTAAAAGAGCTTTAGCAGTTAATACTCCGCTAGCAGTAGACAATAAAGAGCCGCCTGCTGGAGGACTCAAACCCATGACCTGCGTCGTGAAATGCGAGTGTTTTACGCCTAAAATAAAATACGAGCTGATTCAACAGCCTCTTTTTGTATAACAGCAGAAGAGCTTTTACGGCCATCACCGCCGCTTGCAGTGGCAATAAAGGATAGCCCACAGCAGGAGATCTGTACCCACGACCTTGGGACCGAGGCCGTGGAAAGCAGCCGCCTTACCCAGTGTGCTATCGCGGCTCACCAAGAGCACCTCATCGCTACGGCTAAGATCGAGAGCCGTGTGCGAGAGCCGCGAGCTGTTCGGCGCGACCCAGACAGAGGCCGAGGTTGCGCGAAGTCTCTCCCTCTGAGCATCCGCCCCGGCGGCGGCGGCGGCAGCGGGCGCTGCTGGGAAGGGTAATTTCTCTTGCCGAGGTCGGGCGCGGGATGGCGTACGGCGTTGTTCCGCAGCCATTTCCAGTCATTTATGTTCACGCAAATGCCAGTAATCGACTGCCGATCTTTAATGCGTGCGCGAATAATCCGTTCGAACCGATTGGCGGAATCGCGATTTAAGGCCGCTCGGTTCTCGGTAGCTCTCTCCGGCGTCGCCGAGCTCGGCGGAGCCACCGCAGCGCTCCGCTCAGAGCAGCGGTCGGCAGGGGCGAGCTGCTCGCGCGCCAACCGAACGTCGAACCCTTTGCGCCGCCTAGCGTAGTGGGCAGCTCGATAATAATGATAATAGTAACGATGCACTTGATAAGGCGCCCTCAGCGAACTCAATCTCTTTCTAGGCGCTTTGCATTCAATCCACCGTAGCTCTCTCTCTGTCCGCCGCTGCCGAAGAAGAAGCACGACTCGCTAGTGCTGCCGCGCGCGAGCGCCCCGGCGCCGGGTCGACTTGCGCTCGTCGGCGCGGCGGGATGCGAGGGCGCGCGAGCGGCCGCGAACCGCTCACCCGCATTCGTGGCCCCATGTGGTCGGCCGCAAAGCGGCACACCGCGCAGAGGACGACAGTGCTCGCCGCACGGCGCGGCCATCGACGGCTGGTAGGCCGGCGCGGCGGCAGCGGTCGGCGGCCGGCGGCAGGCTGGCGCCGCTGGCTGCATCTCGGGCCCGGTCGGGCCGGGCTCGGCTACAAGCGACAGAGAGAGAGAGCTGCGCCTGCGCTGAGAGCTGAGCCCGCGCGTCGGCAGCCGCGGAGCCGAGCGCGCGAGCGGAGCTCCGAGGCGGAACGGCGGACGGCGAGCGGACTACCGCGAACTCGCGCGGAGCCACGACCAGCGAGCGCGGCGCGGCGCGCCGCTGCGTCCCGAGGCGCCTCCTTGCGTCCAGTTCGCGTAGCTACCGAACGCAGGCGGCCGCCGACCCGCGCAGCGGACAGAAAGGCTAATCTCGCGTCTTCGCGAGGCGCGCCGTCCGACGTACCGGTCGCTGCCATTGAGAGATCCTCGCGCTGAGAGAGACGCGCCGATGGCGACACTAGCGCCCGAGCCGCGCTCGCCGACGAGGCGGGGCGGAGCAGTGCGATCGCCGGCCTCACGCCCGCCCTGCCTCGTCAGCGGCGCGCCGCGCATCTCAACGACGATGCCTGCGGAGTTCAGTTCGGCTGCGAGAGTGCCACAGAAGGCGAAGAAGGCGTTTCGCGGCCGCTTAGCTGCAGCTAGGAAGTGGGTGGCCAGCCAGCGGAACGCGCTTCCGTGCGACTGACTACCTGACTACCCACCGAAGGCGGCGGCGCGTTGCCCTCGTACCGTTCGGCGGTTTTTGTTCTCTTTCATAGGGAGGCGGCGGATAGCCGGGATAACCGATCTCGCCGCTAACGCCGAAGCTGGCCATCGTTTAGCTGCCGACTGGTGCACGACGCGACCGCGACCGACTTCACGCGCCGAAGAGCGGCGGCCGCCGGAGGGCGCGTGCCTCTCTTTATGGATAAGCTCGCGCCATGCTCGTTGAGTCGTGCGTCAGCGGTCGCGGCGCACGACTCTCCAGCTCGAGTGCTACGCTAAATCGATAAGTAGCTCCTGCTACCGAGCTGCGGTTACCTTGTACCTTACCTACAGACCTCACACGCTCGGCGAAAAGCGGCGTCGGACGATTGGTCAGCGCCTCGATCTTCAGCCAATCGACAGCGCCCGGGGCGCGCGCTATCGATTGGCTGAACCGTATTCGCTTTCAGTCCAGTGGAACGCCCTCCTCGGACTCTCTAGTGGCGTTCGACCTTCTGGGTTCGACCGCTCTTAGCTCCGCATGACATGTTTGTTTTTCTCTCGCATACTGCGGTTAGAAACTCGGTCGAGCTCTGCGTTTTGCCAGCCGGGAGAAGCTCTCTTTAGTCTTGAAGAATTGCAGCGATCGCTAATGGCCCGACCTACGTCAGCGTGCCTCCTACCTACGCACGCTTTACTCTTGGCTTCGGACTACTTTTAACATTGCGAGGACTCTCTCCGACGGTAAAGGCAAAGCTCCTCAATTTATCTTTCAAAACTGTCACGGCACTGTTTTCATGATCTATCGCTTAGCATTGTCTAACCTATTTATCGCGGGAGATAAGTTCGTCAACAGCTAGAAAGAGATCAAGTTATCCAAGGGGTATACAAATGTATTTTTTTTATTGTTAGATAAAGCAATCGTTACGAGGACCGGCTAGCTGTTCACCAATGGAGGAATTCCGCTTACACGAACCCCCCTCCCGTGTCTTGGGAGCAGCATACTCATGTTATCAATAGGAGACTGAGACCCAGACGAGCGATGAGCCTGTCTTCTAGCTTCGCGAGGACTTGCTGGCAAACGCCTGAAAGCTTTACCTTACGGGCTGTTGTTTACTTAGGATGAACGAACGCTAAGAAATATACATTCGTTAGGAATAACTTTTTGATGAGCGCAACGGAGAGCGACAAGCAGTGATGGAATGTTATGTATCTCCATCTGTAACTCCGCAAAGCCACGCATACTTTTGTAGGTGTTAAGTAGGAGAGTTTTGCATTGCACACTCAAAGCCTAAGCGGCTTTCGGTACGCATTCGGTAGCCAATAGACTTTTTCTTACGCAAAAAAGAGTAAGTAAGAAGCATAGCTGAGTCAGGAGAGCAGTTGAGGTAGTGAGTGGCACGGACGTTGCAGCTCAGGACGGCTGTAAAGAATGTGCTATATTTGGCAGTAGGAGAGTAACTGTCATTGCATACGAATTGTGGAAGTGAGTTCCACAATTTAGGACATGCAGAGCAAAAGCTTCTGTCGCCAATGGTTTTTAAGTAGAGGAATGGACCATCTAATTTATTGTCCATACAGGACCCGAGGGTACGAGGAGGCTGAAACTGGTGCAGCAGTTCTGCTAGGTACGAAGAAACCAAGCTGTAGTGAGCCTTGGGGTCAGCGTAAGAACTTTTTTCTGTAGCCGTTGAGCAACCGGCAGCCATGCAAGCTCTTTTAGCTGAGGAGACACATGGTCAAACCTCTGGGATTCATAAACTAGCCTTAAAGCCATATTCATCGCCACCTCTCGTCTAGTGGCTTTTTCGGTAGCCCAGCCAAAAAGAAATTCCAATAACCTAGCCGAGACAGAACTAAGGAGCTAGTTAATTTTGCAAGCCACCGTGGAAGATAGTTCCCAATATTAGACAGTGATCAGACGTGACGGCTAGCTATGAAAGCAGTCTTCTTAACTAAGCATTTAACATTTAGGTAGCTGTAGAAGACGACACCTAAGTTCAGAGGACATTGTGATGGTCGCACAGCAGCATTGTAAAAGCCTTCTAGTCCAACCACACGCTTGGGGTGTCCTTTGAGTAGCAGTTCCATTTTATCGTCATTCAGTTAAAGGAAATTTTCCGGCATCCAGGATCGAATGTCGGCAAGGCAAGCATTCAGTTCATCATTCGATGCAACAGATTCTGAGGGTTAAAATGACGAAACAGCTCTAAGTATCGTCAGCGTAAAAGTGATAGCATATTCCATGGGCCCGAGTAACTTTTCCAAGAGGTTGAGTACAAATGGAGAATAACAAAGGACCGATGACGGACCCTTGAGGGATTCCACAGGTGACTGGTCTGATGGATGACACCCAACCCCCACACGACACGGATTGAACACAAGTACGATTTAAACCACACCAAGATCTCGTCTGCCAGACCGATCGTTGTTCTCTATCGTTCAAGTAGGATATCATCAAGCAGTAGCTCAGGATAGCGTATGCGAGAGTGTGTCGAAGAACGGCTGGGCTGATATACCATGCCAGTTAACGTTCTGGTGCTTCAGTCCGTCGTGGGCGGGGTTACTGTTAGTTGGCAGCAGTAACCGGTCTAACTGCATCCTGGTTGGCTTCGGCTAACACCCGAAGGTTTCGAGAGCCAGCACTATTTTCTATATAATACGATTTTTCTGAGCCGGTCTTGTATTATGCAGTATATACATGTATAAAGTGGTTGATAATTGGTTTTGCTACTCATGCTTTATGGCCGGTGGAGTTTGTGGCTATGTTAGTGATACGGCCACTTTTTGGCTCGGTGGCGTTTATGTCACCGCCGCCAGTTAATGGATGGTTGACATTTAAGGTGGTTAAGGTTCTATGAGGAATGACTTACGGTCTGGAGGAGGCGTTACGGGAGTTGTGATGGGGACGCGGGGCAAAGCGGTCGCTTACCCAAGTGCAATATTATTACCCAAAGCGAGCGTCCGTGTGAAAATATCCGTTTAGATGAAGCTCGCCAAGGTATCCGTTTGCCGTTGCTTGTGTGCCATCACGTCAAACTTTATACGATAGAATGCCAGCATAAAAAGCGTGCCTCGGTACCGCTGTCTCTCGGTGTCATTAGTTTATTTGAACTACACGTCCCGGCAACTACGGGGGGGGGGGGGGGCGCCGGGACGTCCGGCTCCTCCGGGAATCAGTCGCCGTCATCGATATGCAGGTCCCGCCGATCTCGATGGGAGAACCATTGTCAGAAACGATGTTTAGAAAGCGGACAACTCGGCAGGTGGCCGACGCCGCCCTTGTCGGCTTTACCGCCGAACGAGGACCAGATTTCAGCCGGCCGACGAGGACTGCCTCATCGCACGATTTTCGCTCGCAATAGGCGGTCGTCTTGGAAGCATCCGACTAGTACCGGTCAATAAAATGATTCCAGACCGGACCCTTCACTGGGGCCACGACGAACAGCACCTGCGAGTACAGTAAGGCGAATCCCGCAGATTTCGGAGGGAGAAGCGTGGAGAGCTGGGCTCGGGTCATCGGCTCAGCCAATCAGCATACACGTGCCTGGGTCCAATAGCTTAGGTGTGGTCGTGTCATTATTGTCTGAAATTTTCCTATTATGCACGTATAGTTGATTTTGGGGACTGCATTATACTCTTTCTTATGCAGGTTCCATACCTACAAAGCGATAGCCAGCATACATCGTGTGGTGGCTATCGTTCTGGCACAGTATAATGGCTATTTTCGGTAGCCCAGCCCAAACTGAACTGCAGTAGTCCAACAGAGGCAAGACCAGAGCACCGAATCTTTTAGACACCCACCGCGGTAGATAGTCCCCAATCTTACACCGAAATCGAAAGGTAGGGCTAGTTGTCGAGGCGAAATTCTCAATGAAGCTTTCAAACCTTTAAGTAATTATATTAAGTTTAAGCATATGCTCATGCCCAGCTGCTGTCGTCAGTGGGGTGAGTGTAAGCTCTCACTGCACGGTTGTTGGTGACTTTGCTGGCATCTGCTCAAATCTTATAGTCGTTGGAGGCGGTCGGTGCACACGATAACAGAACAGTACGGAGCTCAAGCACACATGGAGATAAGTATGCACCGCCGACAGCTTGTCGGGCTACGGCCGAAGTCTCAAGAATCTGATGGTTTTTAGGGCTTCCGATGCCGGCCAGCCAATGCCATAAAATAAAATAACACAAAACGGAACGTATGGCCAGCCAATGCCATAAAATAAAATAACACAAAACGGAACGTACAATGGTCGTTAAACTTCGGTTTCTGAGAAGCAATATCGAGGGTCAGCTTTGACAATCGTGTACATTATACAAATACCGCTTGGCTTCACCTTTGAAGCTCGAACACTGCCATCCGTACGATGAAGCTTAGCAGAACGATGGCATTCTCTTACAAACATGCATCCGGCGACTAGCCAAATGCGCCGTAGGAGTCACAGCATCATGAAGAGCGAAATACGAGGCCCGATTTGCATGTGTGTCAAGGCAGCATCTACGTAGAGCAAAGTTCAGCAAGCAGATTCAATAAACAAAGACTGCAAGACAGTCATCACTGCCATATAAAAAAAATACAGAAACAGCACACAGATGAAACTTTCACGTGTTTTGGTGCTTTACGTATACAAGTGGCTATAGACTTCGATGATGCCATCGCATGTACACAGAACAAACTGACCTTTGCGAGTCAACCCGTTTCTGGCAGCCAGCAATAGTTATATGGCTACTACGAGGTGGTTGGGCGTTACTTCGAGGGGACAGTGGCGCCCAAACCATCGGTCTCACAAACAGGCCAAAACTGTCGGCGCAGTATAATCGCTTCCAGAACCAGATCTGAGCCTACGTGGTTCTGTTCACCGATCAGCTGAACACTAGGTAACAGTAGGTACGACAGAACCTAACATGACTGGGCAACCATTGCGCCGCCTCATAGTCGCCTGATTTTTTCAGCAGTAGCATCGCTTTTAGCTTGCAGCTCTTTGCATTTCTTCAGGGCTACTGCTTGCTGCAAAAAAAGAACAGTGGGTCGAAAGCAGCACGCACAACAAACTATAGGGGACTAGCATGGCATTCGTGGGTGCGAGTGGAACAAAGCAGCAAAAGTGACGTAAGACGCAGCTGTTTCGATCTGGAACTTCCGAGGGGCTAACCAAAGGTGAGTGAGACAGCACGACCAGGCCGGTCTTCGGTGGGTACCCGGGGTAGTGAGCCCGAGCCTGTGCTCCTGAATCATAGTGATGCGAGCATTAAAAAGCGGTTAAGAGACTTGTCCGAACTCTTTCTAGCGTTGAGGTTGGCCACCGTAGCACGTTTCTCATAAAGGGAAATGGTATCGTCCATGAAGGCGAATCTAAGTAATTCGGCGAACAAGTACCTAGGTGTTGAATGAATACCGTTCTGGCAGTGCTAGAAATGCTGTGGTTGGTATACACAGCCAAGACACCAAAGAGCTCCAAATCGCTTCGAGTAGCTGATGCTACATTTGGTGAACTGAACCGGTCAGCACCTTTTGTTCAGAAGCTCAATAAAAAAAATACTTACTGCCGATAGTGCGATGCAGCTTTAGTTTCTTCTACGTGGGCAACAGATGCCTAACAGCCTAACAGTAGAACATTTTTTTCCAGCTGTATATGCACAGTATAACGTCTCGAGCTATTCGCCCAGCACGGCGGACCTACCGCCTGCCCCAGATAGCAAAAACCAATTACAAGGACGATTCTCCAAGAAATACAGTTAGAAGTTAGAGCTCCCTGTAGGCGCCATGTGAACTATGCCAACTGATGTGGGGCAAAGCAAATGATATGATCTCATCACAGACACAAGCAATCACGAGTTGAAGTACCTTTGTCAGCAGCATTATTGCACAACGACTTGACAATGCAAGGCCAATAGCGATCAATTAAAATGACTCTACATTATCGGCTTAGCTTTATCACGAAGCCCAAAAGTATACTTGTCCGAGTGTATAATTAGCAGAGGTTTTTACACAAAGGGACTCTCGATTTCCTTGACACGTGCAGCTAGATGCTCACTCGGTCTTTCGCAGATTTTCGAAGCTTTTAACATAAGGTCACCAACATGCCGCCGAAGAGGATCCACGGAAGAAGTTGCAGACACCGTGATCATTTTACATTTGTAAAGAGCCTCGGAGAATTCAATCTCCTTCAAGGCACTTTACATATGTGCACCTCTTGGCGGTCATAGGTTTTGGTTTTTCCAGCAAGGACTTGGACACGTGGCAAAATGCAGCTAGCGACTCATCGAGCCCATTTTGGTGAATATTCTTTTTTGTAATTATTTGTACTTTCGGTTATACTCCATTCTGTGCCAGAGCTAGATTTGGCTGCCGAAGTTCTTGCTCTGTCCTTCACAGGCAAGCTTCTTCACCTGTTTTACTATGCCCATTCCTCTTAGCCAGTTTTCGATCAACTCCTGACATTTTCCTTTGCCATCCCTTCTCCCTCCGCGCCATCAACCATTCTTGGTCTGGCTGCAATTTGTATGGAAGCCGAAACATTCTCGTGAGTAATGCCGAACAAATAAAATCAAAAGGTGTAGTAAAATTTTCCATTGCATAATACTTGCATAATTGTTTTGATTAATATTCTTTTGTAGTCCGGGCCATTCTCAATTAAGCCGGCTAATATGCTGCAGGACATGGTGAGTATATCTGGTCGGTATTCCTTCACGTTTGCAGAATGGTAGGTGGAGATGTGAGGTCTTGCGAATAAGTCTTTTTTTATGTTCAGACAGTCAAATACATGTGCATGCAAGGATTCTTTTAATATTTCCTTATACGAAAGCAGCTTCTGTTTAAGTAATACATTTTGGGTCCAGCCAAGCAGCCAAGGTCACATTCTTGATAAGAAATTTTGGTAATAATAATAATAATGCACTTGATAAAGCGCCCTCAGAGAACTCAATCTCTTTCTAGGTGCTTTACATTTGCTGCAAAGTGAAATGCAATTGAATGGTAAGTAAAATCATGCTTGAAAAACAAACAAAATGAATAATATGGTTAAGGGTGACATGCACAGGGTCAGCATGCAAATGTTGTTAGTGGCAGCATGCACAGTGTCAGCATGCATAAGCACATCAAGGACGAATCACAGGGACCCACTAAATGCTGCCCTAAATAGGTGTTTTTAAGTTCCTTTTAAATGTGGTCAGGTCAGGGGATGTTCTGACGCAGGTCGGGAGGGAGTTCCAGGCTTTGGGAGCATACGAACTAAATGCACGGTCTCCAAAGGATTTAAGGTTTGTACGAGGTATATCTAGACTTGTATTCCGAAAAGCGGGTGGTACGATGCTTGGCCTGATGGGGTAGAATATCTGAGAGATAGGCTGGAGCCATATAATGAAGGGACCTAAAAGTAAGTGACAAAACCTTGAAGTTAATCCATTGCTTGACTGGTAGCCAGTGCAGGTCGGCGAGAAGTGGAGTAATGTGGCAACTGTGAAGCTCACGACAGACAAGCCTTGCTGCAGAGTTTTGCACCAGCTGCAATCGCCTGATCGCACATGCTGGTAGGCCAGTGAGCAGTGAGTTGCAGAAGTCGAGACGGGATGTCACGAATGCATGGACCAACTTGGACGTGGTATCCTTATCTAAACAAGCCCGATTTTTAGCAATGTTATGAAGCTGAAAATAGGCAGATTTGACCGTGGAGCTGATGTGGTCGTAACGATGACTACTAAATCTGTCATACAAATAAAGATAAGCATATGTGCCGGTAATGTACAGACTCTTCTCTCCGTGTCTTTCTCTTCTGTCGCTTTCTTTCGCTCACTCGCTCCCTGCTTTTTCTCCACTCTCGCGTGCAAGTGTGGGTGTCGGTGTGAGTACACGACGTTGATTAAAGAGATGAGGCTGCACACACATGCTTGTGCCTGCCTACTTTCATGCTACCGACTAGCTCAACTGCTCATCCGATTTGCTATGCTTTCCACTTTCTCTTTGTGTGAGATGAAGTCTGTTGGCTACCAAAATACGCACCGAAAGCCGCTTAGGCTGTGAGTGCTCTGTACAAAACCCTCCCGGGTAACAGCCACACATGGTCTTTATGGCTTTGCATAGTTACCGACAGAGATACATTACATTACAATTTACACATACGCAAAGCTATACTGATATTTTACCCGGAGCTGACCAATAAATTTAATAAAATTAGATTTATGTTTGCCTCCAAAGAACATCAATAAATGAAATTTTGAAATTGGTTTTGTTTTTTCCTCCTAAGCAGCCCTGCTCCATTAACTAAGAACTTGAAGCTCGGTAGGGGGGTGGGGGCAGGCTCACCAGCTAGGTTAGGGGAAGCTCAGGCTCGCATTTCAAAGCAGAGCAGGGGTTTTCCGTGATTTTTCATGAGTACAGGCTAATTTACATATCCAATCTGTGGTTTCCCACTGCCACAGTGGGCCGGAAAGCAATCAAAAGGAATTAATTGGGAGCAAAATAGGGCAGAGCAAGCAGAATGTAAGCTTAGATATCGCACACAACGAGAAAAACAAGCAACAAAGGAAGCCACTCATAGTCACATTGCTGAAACTCGACAGAAACCTAAAATACGACTAGCTCTACAAAAGGACGAGACCAAAGAAGAAGCCTGACAGCTTCCTTTTGTCAAAGTTCAGCGAATGCCTAAATAATGACAAGGTCAAACACAGAAAGTAGAAAGTAGAGACTGAAAGTAGGATTCGAGCACTTCGACAGCCGCCTCAAGTTTAAAAGCTTCATTCAGAAGACTGCTTCTACAGCTAGCCATAACGTCCGATCTCTATCCAAGATTAGGAGCTATCTTCCACAGTGGCTCGCAAACAATTTAATTAGCTCCTTAGTTTTGTCTCGGCTTGATTATTGTAATTCCCTTTGGCTGGGCTACCAAAGAAAGCAACTAGGCCACTGCAGCTGACTATGAATATGGCTGCAAGGATAGTCTTCACGTCCCAGAGGTTTGAGCACGTGTCTCCGTTGCTAAAAGAGCTAGGATGGATGCCGGTTGAGCAACGGCTACAGAGCAAAGTTCTTAAGCTGACCCACAAGGCCCGCCACGGCTTGACTCCTTCGTACCTAGCTGAACTGCTGCACCAGTTTCAGCCCCTTCGTGCTCTCAGGTCCTGTATGGACAATAAAATAGCTGTTCCATTCCTCTGCTTAGAGACCGTTGGCGACAGAAGCTTTTGCTCTGCAAGTCCTAGACTGTGGAACTCGCTTCCACAATTCTTAAGCAACGACAACTACTCTCCTGCTGCCAACTATGGCTCATCCTTTTCAGCGATCCTGAGCTGCTACTTCTATGCTACTCACTACCTCAACTGCTCTCCTGACTCTGCAATGCTTCCCACTTTCTCTTTGTTGTGTGAGATGAAGTCTGATGGCTACCGAATTCATACCGAAGGCCGCTTCGGCTGTGAGTGCGCTATACAAAACTCTCCCTCGTAACACCCACATAGTCTTTATGGCTTTGTGGAGTTACAGACAGAGATACATTACATTATATTACATTTACTACATGACCCAGGTCGTGGTATAGAGTCTTCGCCCGACTGAAGGCCGGGGTCACCAGGTAGGCTGGGTTTAGCACTCGGTCAACGAGCACTCAGAACCCATTAAAGCAAAACATTGAAATATCCCATGATTTTTCAGAGGTTAAGATAGTAAACTTGTTAAAGAGAAAGTCAAGAAAATACTTATTGAATTGGTCCGACAATCGAATATTTGTTTAGGGTATCTTTCAAAAGACAAACATGTTAGAAATGGATCAGAAGTTCTGAAGACTACCACCCAAAAGAAAAATTAATTATGCAAACCATGTCTAACCCGGATGTAAACAGGAAGCAACATATCTATAACTAGAAAATTTAACCGACAGCTGCATCGCATGCAACTTGTATACCGACTTGTTGAACCACGGTATATCGAGGTACATGTGTGAAGCTTGTTGAGGTGCATGGTTGTAACTTAAAAAGCTTTATTTCAGTGTAGCTTTGTACCCTGTAAATTCCATACCTCGGCCGACACTTCACGTACCAAAGTGAAATTTGAAATTCGCATTCAACTCTGCTTGTTTACGTGGATGCTTAAATTATTTCAGATTTCGGTCGGATAGCTTTTGCTTTACATGTCATTAAACGTCCAGGAGCCTAATTTCTGCAATCATGGATATGTATAGCAAAACCTATCCAAGCGAAATCATAAATTTTCTTGCGTCAGTATGTACAAGCCGAGCTAAACTCACACTTCAAATTTCACTCTGATTTGTAAAGTATTGGTCGAATTTATTATGGAATTTATAATGTCCAAAGCTACACTGAAAATTAAGCCTTTTAAAAGTCACAAGCATGTACCTCAACAAGCTTCCCGAATGTACCTCGATCAACCGAATGTACCTCGATCTACCAAAGTTAATTAAGTTGGGATACAAGTCGCATGTGATGCAGAGATCGGTAAATTTGTTATTCGCAGCTATGTTGCTTCTGGTTTAGACATGGCTTGCGTAATCCTTTCTTCTTTTACGTGGACGTCGTCAGAGCTTCTGGTCCCATTTCTATCACCCTGTCTTTTGAAAGGTACCATACAACCATTAATCGATTGCCGGACAGTTTTTTAAAAGTATTTTCTTGACTTTCCCCCATTAGCCTGAGCCTACAGGATAGAATACAGTTTAAGCCCAATTCGCTATCAAAGGGACAACAACAAGGAGAATTGACCATTGGTCGGAACCATAGCTAGCAAGAACGCAATGCAAGTTTTCCAGATAGAAACTCTTGGCATGTGCAACTGAATAGCTCGGGGTTTGCAGAGTTTGCTGATGCCACACATCAGAGCAGAACTGCAATAAATGCCTTACCACAAAACAAATGTTCCTCTGCAGCTCCATTTTCAGGACCTCTTCATTGGTCATCTGCAACTTGTCCTTTGTCATAGTGAGGAAAGGACACTTCGGGCTGTGTTTTCGGTGCTCTGCCCTGAGGATGGTTTGGAGGCATGTTCATAACAGAGCGGAGAGTTGCTCATAACAGCACGGCTATTGATGACTACGATCAACATTATATATTCAATAACAGTTTAATCCACATAATAATCATAATGATAACAATAACCATACGGAATTTGTATAACACTCTATTAGAGCTAAATCTTTTACATGGGCTAAAAAGGAAATCGCATCAACTTCAAGGTTCTGTCACTCACCTTTAGGTCCCTTTATTCTCTGGCTCCGGTCTACCTATCAGAACTACCCCCTCCCGCCGCCAAGCTAGGTATAGTACCACCTGCTTTTCTGACTCAAATCGTTCTGCAATACCTCGTACAAAACCTTAAATCCTTTGGAGACCGTGCCGTTAGTTTGTATGCTCCCAAATCCTGGAACTCACTCCCGTTTGACGTCACAACAGCCCCTGACATTTAAAAAGCTTTAAATAAACATGTTTATTACAGCCTTTTAGGGGTCTTTGGGATTCGTCCTTTGTGTGCTTATGCATGCTGACACTGTGCATGTTACCACTAATAATATTTCACATGTTGACACTGTGCATGTCACCTCTAACCATGTTATGCTTGTTGACATTGTGCATGTTACCACTAATAATTTGATCATGCTTCCTTTACAGCATATATAAAGTGCCTAGACAGAGATTAAGTACTCGGAGGGTGCCATGTAAATATATTATTATAATTATTACAAATCATATAAACTGATAAATGATAGTAATGTGCACAATAGTTGAAACTTTTAACACATTGAAGACTAGCCGAGTGGAAGAATCTTGGCTTTTAGTTTTGATTTAATTGTCAGGACAAGGGGTGTTGATATGTTAATCGGTAGCAATTTCCAGGCTTTCGGTGCATAGGAACTGAAGATGAGGTCTCTGAAGGATGTTTTCAAGGTTGGTTTGAGGCACAGCTAAACGATTATAGTCACAGAAGCAGAAGGTCAAGGGGAGGCCCAAGGAGTAAGAAATTTCGATAGGCAAGCTTAAGTAAAAGAACAGAGGAACCGATAAGTGAGTGCCAGAATATCGAAGTCAATACGCGGGTTTATGAGGAGGCAAAAGCAGAGAGGAAGTTTAATGTGGCAATATAACTGCCGATCTTTGCACCAGCTATGTCGTATTGCACAGGAATGAAGATTCACAAGAGATCCACCTCTGAAGGATGCTTTCCCATATGGCTAAGGCATATGCTGCCACAGTCGAAATGCAGGTACTAATTCAGAACAAGATACTATTTAAAGCTGGCTAGGGTATTCTTTGCAGACGGAATAAATAAATGTGTAGCTGATTCAGCAGCCTCATTTTTAAAACGGCAGAAGAGCCTTAAGCGGCCATCACCACTGCTTGCAGTTGGCAATCAAGGATCGCCCACTGCAGGATTCGAATGCACGACCTGTGTCACATTAACAGCAAGCCAGGGACGAATGTGCACTTCATGGCAGCTCTCAAACTGAGGTGGCATGGGTTGGAAAAGTAGAAAGGCATTCGGTGGAACCATAGAGCACGCGATCAGGCCAGAGCACCAGCTTTGCCGAACAGATGCTGACGCCAAGTATGTGAGGTAATTAGCATACAAAATTCACAGGCCTCGTTTCGGATCTTTTGAAAGAAAAACAGTCCAATTGTGGTGAAATAAAAATTTGCTGTCTTTACAGATGTTCCTTGGCAGATGCTTTATCAATAAGGTATACAAGTAGAAATATAATGACGCATTACAGATGTACATCATCAAGGTCAGCCAGATCCCCGAGCTGACTGCACGAGTTGCCGCTAGAATGTCAACAAGTGCCCATCAGTAGTGCCGAGCAGCACCGACAAGTCTAACTGGAACAGCTACAGAGGCTGCGATACTAGCAAGTGTCACGAGCACGGCAGTCTGGCAGAGGCAGGTAATAATAACGATATTAATAATTATATATTTGCATAACGCCATCAGAGAAATCTATCTCTTTCTAGGCACTTCACATTTGCTGTAAAGGAAGCATGACCGAATGGTTAGTGGTAGCATGCTCAATGACAACAAGCATAACACGGTTAGAGGTGACATGTCTAGGGTCAGCATGCAAATATGGTTAGTAGCAGCATGCACAGGGTCAGCTTACAAATATGGTTAGTAGCAGCATGCACAGTGTCAGCATGTATAAGCACACAAAGGGCAAACAAATGGACCCACTAAATGCTGTAATAAAGGGACGCGTTTGTAGCACCTTTTTAAATATCGTCAACACTGGGGATGCCATGACGCAGGTCGGAAGTGAGTTCCAGGCTTTGGGAGCGTAAGAACTAACAGCACGGTCTGCAAAAGTTTTGAGGTTTGTACGAGGTATAGGTAAACAATTAGATTCCGAAAAGCAGGCAGTAAGATGCTTAGCCTGGTGGGGGAGTAGATCTGATCTGGCAGCAAACAGCAGTGTCAGCACGCATAAGCACATAAAGGACGAATCATAGGGACCCACTAAATGTTTTGATAAATATATGTGTTCTTAGCTTCTTTTTAAATGTCGTCAAGTCAGGTGATGTCGTGACGCCAGTAGAAAGTGAGTTCAAGGCTTTGGGAGCATAGGAAAAACTAAAGGCAAATATCTCCAACGGTTTTGAGGTTCACTAGAGCTATGGCTTAGCGATTCGAGTAAGATCAGCGGGTTGTACGATTCTTCACCTGGTAGGGGAGTAGTTTTGATAGGTAGGCTGGAGCCTGAGAGGGAAGGTACCTAATAGTAAGTGACAGAAACTTGAAGTCGATGCACTGCTTGATTGTGAGCCAGTGCAGGTCGGCGAGAAGTGGAATGATGTGTCACTTGCGACGTTGCCGACAGACGAGCCTAGTTGCAGAGTTTTGCACCACCTGTCAGTTGATATGCAGGGAGACCAGAAAGCAGTGAGTTACAGACGTCAAGACGGTATGTCACAAATGCATGGACCAATTTAGATGTGGTATTCCTAGCAATGTTATGTAGCCGACAGTAGGCAGACTTGACTGTGGAGCTGCTGTGGTTGTCTAATGAAAGGTCACTTTGGAACAGGACTACTAGATTTCGTGCAGATTCAACAGGACGTATGCTGGCAGAGCCGTTTTTGAATGCTAGGTTTCCCGATTTCTGTAATCACACTTGATTCGTCCATAACTAGTAAGTTGGTTTTATCATCATTCAATTTAAGAAAGCTTGCTGCCATCCATGTAAGGATATCATCAATACATGCAGCAAGAGAGTTGAGAAAATTCGACGTGCTGAAGGGCTGGGAGGGATAGAAGCTAAGGTACAACTCAGTGCCATCTGCATAGAGATGAAAGCATAGGTTGTGCCTTGCTATCACATTGGCAAGCACAGAGCCCTGAGGTACCCCATAATTCAGTTGTTCCTCGGATGATCTTCGTTCATTCACGTCAATACTCTGGAGTCTCCCACTGAGATACGACCTGAACCATTGCAGTGCAGTACCAGAGATGCCCAGCCAAGATGAGAGGCGCTCAAGAAGCATTTGGTGATCGATATTATCAAATGCTGCCTAAAGTGAGCAAAACAAGCAGACAAGAGAGACTATCCCTATGCCTGCATTCCTAAGAAGGTCGTTATACACCCGAAGCAATTCTGACTGTAATGTGATTAGCTCTAAAGCCTGAGTGAAACTTTCTAGCTAGGTGTGAAGTTTCAATGCATGAGTTCAACTGGTCTGCAATGATTCGTTCGAATGTCTTTGATACGAAAAGTATAAGGATGATGGGGTAAGTTGCTCAAGTTCTCTTGTCTAGTGTTGCTTTCTTGAGCAGTGGCCTGATTAAGGTGCTGGGACATGATCTGAGGCCAATGACACATCTATGATGTTAGTTATGCATGGCGGCAGCAGATGTATTCACCATACAAGCAGGACGGCGGGAATATGGTCTAGAGGACTAGTTGTCTTCTACTATTGGGATATGAATGTCAGGATTCGGTTACTCGTGGCCTCCTTGAATGTAGACATCGAGCTTCTGCACGGAATTGAGGGGCAGGATTCCAGAGGGGATGCTGCCACCCTAGGGATGGACTTTCTGAGTTTATCTTGGTGACAAAGATGCTATAGAGAAGCGATCGGCTAGATTATCACAAGCATCACTATGTTAGGAGCTAAGCTGGGAGCGGTTAAGGAGATGGTTGATTGTAGACATAAGAATCTTTGGATTATGCATCTGTGATACAACAATATTTTTATAGAAGCTAGACTTGGCCCATGCTAGGATTGATTGGCACGATCTACAGTAGTCCTCATACGCCTTTCAATGGACAGTCAGTCGTGATCTCTTGTATACTTTTACAAGCTTGTGCTTAGTAAACCTAGCTTTTTTAATGTCTATGGTAATACATAGGCCGTGTGGGTGAGGACGCACAGTGCGCTTATTCAAAGGTGCAAACTCGTCAAGCATGTCAGCCAGTGTCGTGTTGTAGCATTCTACTAATGATGAAAGGTCGGAAGAGAGTTTGAGCATAAAGGGCTATTCTCGTGCAGACAGCATTGATGTCACGTGTCTCAAGGTTTTGCGATTCACACGTGACTTTGGATGCAGAGGGGGACGCACACTGCAGACTGAATGAAATCGGCATGTGGTCAGAAAGCAGAGTTTGATAATAATAGGTGATCATAGTGTGCAGTTGTAGGAGAACATTTGGTCGAGTGTGTGACCCTTGATGTGAGTATGGCCATGCACATGAGCCACAAGAGACAATTAGTAAGTCAGGGCATGCAAATTGTTGCTGAAGGCATCAGATTGTTTGTCAAAATGATTGTTAGCACAAGAGATGACAGGAACTCCACCGACGGTTTTGATTTATCTAGGAGTATGAAAGAAGGAGAAATCTGTTGGGGCTACGTTGCTAATAGTCGGGCAGTTAACCGACATCAGTCAGATCTCGGTCAGGCGAACAGGCCCAATTCATTCTCAGTAATTAAATTACGCGTTATTAGGGGTTTATTGCACATTGAGCGAGGACCACAAAGACAAGTTTTAAGATGGGCTGCTGAGGTTATGACAGCCCGATGAATATTAGAGAGATTCACAGCTGCGCATGTGGGAGATCGCTCAGGGCAGTTCGGTAGAAACTGAGCCAATAACCACCCTAGTACCCCCCTTCCGGTTTCATGCAAATCGTGTCATGCATATCAATCTTGTCTCCTCCTTTAATAGCGACAGCTGCCCCTCTTTAAAGCTAAAACAAAGTTAAGAGATTTTAAAGCTAATCACTTGTGGCACTAGGTACCGTTGTCCAACTAGGCACTGAGGAGGCAGCCTTATAGAGCATAGTACTACGATGGGGAATCTACTGTGTTGGCAAAGCCGGCCGCTGACGGGCCAGAAAACTCAAGCATTTTGTGTGACACTGCATATTCAAAGTATAACTAGAGTAGGTTGGGCCACAGTAAGTCGACCACATCATGTCTACAAACAAGTTACACGTTTTAAGGACTATTGGAATAAAGACAGTTCGTGGTTCCTTAGCAGCAATTGTTAAGCGCCTAGAAAGAGATTGAGTTCTCTGAGGGCGCTTTATCAAATGTTATAACATTATTAAAGACATTTAAAGATGTGGCCATTTAAGAGAAAAGTCAACAGTGATGCAAATTTCACTGGGCCTTTGAAGACAGACCTGATACTGCCAATAGGGATCTTTAAAGTCAAGAATCCTTGCCTACAGAATGTGCCTATACCGTGGAATGCTTGTTAGAAAGTTTATAATAATATTGGGATGCAAAGAGACAACACGATAAGTATCTAGTTAAAAACTGCAAGATAACATGACAATCACAAGCTACTTGGACAAAATGCTTATACTACTGCAGCAGAGAACTTCTGCACTCACATAGGCGAGTCAGATGGTTCCCAGCCATCTAGCTCCTTGTGACACATGAAGCATTTTACAGCATCTGGTTCACTGTCAGTTGGACAATAGACAAAACCTGCGGCTGCCATCTACAAAGAAAAAACTCTTTCATATAGGCTACGTGATGGCTGGCGGTTCCGGGATTGAGTTGCAACAGGTATGAAGTCAATGAAAAATATATGTGCCACACTGACCCAACAAGCGACATATAATCAAGTCTGAAATCCAGAACCGTGTATGCATTGACTGCTTCAATCACGGCCAACGGTAGACCGACAAGGCCATCAGCTCTTTCTGTGTAGGAGAGAAAGGCTGATGACAGAAAAGCAGCATGCTGATTATGAATGCATTTGTTAGCACAACACCACCTGATCCATTCTGAATTAGACTACGTGGTCTCAGGCTGTGCCACAGTGCTCATCGAAAGCCCAGCACCTGCTCAGTACATTCCATTCAAAGGTATTTGCAAGCTGCACATTTTAAGTGCTTCTACTAAGCACTGGTTCATTGTTACAGCTCTTATGTACACTTGCCACAGGTGAAGTTGGCCGATGACTAGCAGACAGCCACTCATGCACTCACCCTTTGCATCCAGCAGCGCTGCACATACGGCCCCCAGCCATACGTGATGACATTGCCAAGCGGCATCACAGCTAGTCGGCACAAAGCAGCTTCAGAAGAGGTCTCTCAGTCTTTTACGGGTAGCCAATAGACACTCGTTATATTTGAGATAAACCTAGACTTGCGAGATCACTGGCTCATGAGTAGGAGGGTTGGTATGGGACTCAACATCTCATCCAGGGAACTGAATGTAAATCAACTGAGGATCATCCATGCAAACTAGCAGCATCTACCAGTGCCACTGCAATGAGGACAATACTGCAGCAACTGCCCTCATCACCTCCAAAGCACAGCAGAACAAGACTCGAGGCAGTTGAAAAACGGCACAATACACACGACAATATAACTGCTAGGTAGCTGTCTAAGTTAAGACATGACCTGCTCTCAGATGATGCAACAACTAAGTAGTTCTCTCCTAACAGAACTGCTAAAAATATCCCAAAGTCTCAGAAGTTTGCGGTCAGCAGGCTCACAAGATTGGCCGTTAAATCCAAATAATTCTACAAGTTGACCTTGACGTAAAGGAGCTGTTGTGGCTTGCAATCAAACGGCGGATACTCAACAGATTCTTTGGCTTTGAAGTCTGGCCAGGATAGAATCCTTTCACAGGTAACATAACTACTACAGCAGAGCTATCCAACTCGACCCCTCAGGTCCTTTGAGGATGGAAAACTAGCTTTCTGTTTCCTTCATCTCAGTACTTAGCAAGAGCTCTTTTTTTACTATACAAGTACACTCCAATAGAATCAAAGTCGAGGTTAGCCAATTCAATAGCCCCATTTACACAACGGCAGAAGAGCCATCAAGGCGGCAATCACTCCCGCTTGCAATCGACAATACAGAATTGCCCGCTGCGGGACTCGAACTCACGACCTAGGTAGTGAATTCCAGCAACCAGCCATCTGTTCTCCTGCTGCCGCTCGTTAAAGCTTTTTGGAGCTGCCCTTCGCTGCCAGATCTTGGCTGCTTACCCCATCTACTGTTAAAGCTCCAAATTCAGCTATGCTACTCACTCACCGCTGCTTTGTTGAGCGGCACGTATTGCTGGCCACTGGTTGTAAGCACAAAACGCCGATCACATGCGAGTGAGTAACCTCACAACATAACTACTTTGTCCCCAGGCTCACTGAACGTACGCGATGTCAATACAAACAGAACACAAACAGAAGACAGTTAAAGTGAAAGGATATCTTGTGAAAAAGAGCCACAATTGAAATTCTGCCGCACCCACAAGGTAAGCGACGACGTCTACTCGGGCCAGGCGGTATTAGTGGCGAAGCGATAGAGTAGCCGGGGCGGCAGCTAGGCCAAGTTCGACAACGGAGTCGCGAGAACTATACATCGCTGTATTTTATCAGGACGGAAGAGAAATAACCGAAATAATTCATAAATTGATAACGGTTCTTCGTAGTCTGACGAGCTGTATCCCAATAACGGACGAAGACAGCCTGACGCAGTGGCAGGGCACCCGCTAAGCTATTTGGTCGGATGTCAGTAAACTATACTTCCTGCTGGGAGATGTCACTGCCTTCGTTCGAAAGCGTTGCAACAGCCCGGAGTTGTGCCGAGTGTACCCATGCGAAGCGCGCTTGCCCATATAAGACCGAGGGCTCACCTTCGCTGGCGTGCAGGCGGCCGGCTCACCGAATGGCCAGTTTTCGAAGGTTTTCAGCCTGCAGCTATATATACTGTAGTCAAATTCACTCAGATATTGTTCAATGGTGTCAGTCGGATTCATCTCCCAAACGGCTATCCCGGTTTAGAACGAAGTCTAGTAAGACAGCGGATCAATTCAAAAACACCGCGATTACGTCACGTGCTCATTGGCGGGTAGCGGAGACACACCTACTTGTTCTTCCAGGATCGGCTCCAGCTTCTTACTATCGAGGGCGTATCGTTCTGGGTTCTAGAAATTTAATCAGTTCAGCGGACGAGATGTCGTAGCGCAAGTGATGTGACTCGTAGCGTGAGTGATGTGACTCCTGACGTGCGGCCATGCGCGACCTCAGGAACACACCGTTTTAAACACATGTCCGCTCGCTTACTGTCTGGTTGTGTACGAACGGGCCGCATCTTTACGGTTGGAAAGGTGACATTTGACTCAAAGATATGGAAAAGGAAATGCTTGGGCTACTGTAGGTCATGAGGCACATGGTCCTAAAGCAAAGTTTCTCGAATTGGAGATCGTGAAAAAATGCTCTGGGAGAACCCAGTGTCTCCGGGAAACAAGGAAGCCCAACCTTCAAAATGGGCTTGAAGAGCAAATGTCGTGCATCCTCCTCATGGAATCGCGTCAACGTGTACCAAAACGAATTGCCACTAAATGACCGCATCAGCTGCACAGTCCAGTCTACCTTCATTAAGATAAGTAACATGGCAACAATGCGGACCTCCTTCGACAAGGATACTACAGGCGAGCTGACCCACGCCTTCGTGACGTCCCGCCTAGAGCCTCTGCAACTCGCTCTTTGCCGGTCTTCCTGCTTGTGCGATAACACTTTTATAGCCGGTGCCAAACTCTGCCAGCTAGGCTTATCGGTGGCGAACGTCGCAACTGCCGCAGTGTGCCTCTTCTCTCACCGAACCGTACTGCTAGCTCCTCGCCGAGCGGTACTACAATTGACTTCAGGTCTCTGACACGAACCTTTGTCCATCCGCTCTTTTGCTCCGGCCAGCAGCACCTTTAGTACCTGAATAATCCTAATCCTGCTTCCAATTGCGCCCGTTCCTCCGACTGTCGGTCGTTAACCCGCACCCTTTCACTTGGCGTGCTCCAAACGGAGCGTGACTGTTACTTAAATGAAGCTTCATTTGTAGGTGAGCGCATACACATGAACAAGCTGCGTACGCATACCTCGATGTACCAAGGTTCAGCAAGCTGGGGTAAAAGTCGTCTATGTTGCAAGAGATTGGTAAATTTATTATTTGTAGATACGTCGCTTCCGGTTTACTTCCGAGTAGACATGGTTTGCATACACATTTTTTCCTTTATGGGAATCGCTAAAACTTCCGAGTCCATTCATAAAAGAAATCATCGTTTATAAAGCACGCTAAGCGAAAATTTGATTGCCGGATGGTCGTTTTCAGTATTTTTTTCGGCATTTGCCCTTAAACCCCAAGAGCCTCTTGTGGACGGAGACTGCGTCTCTACATGCAGATGGCGCGCTGCGTAATAGGAGCTCTTCGCCCTCTTTATAAAAAGGATTACTTCCATTTTGAGAGAGAGCCTTGATCTGCATGCCAAAAAGAGCCGCACGGAAGACTCATTTCTTTTGACCCGTCAGCAACGATATTGCCGCTCCACAAAGGTTAAGAACGAAATTCAGAAAAAGGACGTGCAGCACAGAGATGTAGTGCAGGCCTTCTGCAATATCCCCAATGGACCTTCTGCGACGCCAACCCAAGTCTGAGCGCCGGAGCTTCAAAGTAGCAGGTCGACGAGAGTTTAATGTTCGATTATCGCGCTTGAGTGGTATTTTTCCGTCTGCTGCTGTGTCACTGCGAGTGTGGACGAAAGTAGTAAAGTAGCTTTGTAATACTTTTCAGCCCTGGTGACCGCGAGACTAACCCAGTAGTTTTCCCCATTTGTGGCATTTGTGGCTTTCTTCGCCTGAGCACATCCATGAACATTAAAAAGATTACATTTATTATGTCATTTTGTATCTAAAAGAAGTTTTGATCCTTTGCAGGAGGTCACTCATTCATGAGGTTGCCTACATCATCGATAGTTTGGTTAAAGAGCCCGACCTGGAACGCAGTCATTCAGCACCTGTCGTTGCTTGCCCGAAGACCTAAGGTGATATCTCAGACCAAAACTATGAGGTAGTAGCAGTGATCACATCAAAGGAACACGACAAGCTGCTAGCTGGCATTGATCCATGCGATTACTGCGTCGCGTGTCATTACCAGCCCAGAGACGCCAGCGTTCATGTTCAAAAGGGCTGTAGCTCAAGCAGAAGAATGATCGCGAAGATCTATTCGAATTTTTCAAATTTCGCACTAATGCCGACCAAATCGACGCTACCAGCGACGTACACCGACAAGCAAGCGACAAGTGCACAAGAAGCAGGAGAGGGAGAGTCAGTACAAGTTAGCAGCAGAAAAAGCAGTAACGACGGACTGCTAGAAACGAAGTCCGAAGTCCTAGAAAATTTCGGGTCTTGTTGCGGAGCTTGGCATTGGTGGTATCGGCAAGGGAAGAGCCGTTAGAAGAACTGTTAGTTCGTTGGAGTCATGAAAGTCTGAGCTCCACAGTCTGAGCCCCACTCGTAAGACCAAGTGCAGCAACAATCAAGCGCGCCTGATAATTTGTAATCAAGATCTGAAGGCTCAGCGAGGCTCTAAGCATAGCTGCGGCATTTCAGTGATGTAGGAAGAAGCCAAGCCAGGAAGAGCGGCGTGAGTTAGAGCCAGACACAATTTAATGTTGATCCCTTGTCTAACCAAGGCATTTTGGGCTGCGACGTAACTGATGTTTTTTGATGAGCTGACCAAAATGGCGTTTGTTCGCTAAGACTAATTGACTATGATAGGCTGCCACTTTTAAAGAGAGTAGTCGGTCCAGCGAGAAGGAGCGAACAATCTAGAAAGTACGTGACGGATTGTCCGACGTACGCATGCAGCGCAACAGTGATACAGGTTTGGCCCAGTGGTTAGGGGGGTCGCCCCGACCGAGTTCTGGCCGAGGTCAGAGGCTCGAGCCCGGTTGGCATATGTGAATGTAAGGTATCTCCGTCAGTGACTCCACAAAGTAATAAAGACCATGTGGGTGTTACGCGGGAGAGTTTCGTACAGCGCACTCACAGCCTAAGCGGCTTTCGGTATGAACTCGGTAGCCAACAGGCTTCATCTTACGAAACAAAGAGAAAGTGGGAAGCATAGCAGAGTCAGGGGAGCAGTTGAGCTAGTGAGTAGCATGGAAGTAGCAGCTCAGGACCGCGGAAAAGGATGAGCCATAGTCGGTAGTAGGAGACTAGTTGGGTTCTAGTGCCATTCGGCTTAGGACATTTCGGAGCGGATATTTCGGAGCGGACAATTTGGAGCAGGATATTTAAAGCATATCAATTTGAAATTTAAACGATTTTTTTTTTATTAATCATGTTTAGTAGAGCTATAATACCGTATACAGTAAAGTTTATTTAGCTTACTACAAAAAAGTAATAGCAAATACCAGAAACTCTTGCACAAAATCACATTTAATTTAAAACTAAAACTATCGAAATAACTAACTACAATCCATAATGTCTCACAGACTATGATGCTGGACTTGCAAGTTTAAAGTTCCAAAGGTGTCTGTCCACTGACCTTTTCAGTCATGCGTATATACACTGATCCCCCTAGCTACTATGTACTCACTTATTGTGTAATTAAATATCTTGGTTAATTGAAAGCGTCTAGGTTTCAAAACTATGTAGTCACTAATTGAAAGCGTGTTTATACTGCGTTTAAAATATAAAACATGAATACATTGCAAATTGTCTGCTCCGCATTGTTCACACGGAATTACCCGTTTTTTGGTCCCGAATTGTCCGCTCCGAATTATCCGCTCCGAATTATCCGCTCCGAATTGTCCGCTCCAAATTATCCGCTCCAAATCACCCGCTTCGAATGATCCGCTCCGAATTATTCACGACGAATTATCCGCGACGAATTGTCCGGCACAGAATTGTCCGGTTACCGACTAGTTGTCGTTGCCTAAGAATTGGGAAGCGAGTTCCACAGTCTGGGACATGCAGAGCTAAAGCATCTGTCACCAACGGTCTTTAAGCGGAGGAATGGAACAGCTAATTTATTGTCCATACAGGACCTGAGGGCGCGAACAGGCTGAAACTGATGCAGCAGTTCAGCTAGGTACGAAGGAGCCAAGCAGTGGCAGGCCTTGTGGGTCAGCGTAAGAACCTTGCTCTGATTGCGTTGGTCAACCGGCATCCATCTTAGCTCTTTTAGCAAAGGAGACACGTACTTAAACTTCTGGGACTTGAAGACTAGCCTTGCAGCCATATTCATAGTCAGCTGCAGTGGCTTAGTTGCTTTGTTTGGTAGCCCAGCCAAAAGGGAATTACAATAATCAAGCCGAGACAGAACTAAGGAGCTAGTTAAATATTTTGCAAGCAACTGTGGGAGACAGCTCCTGATCTTGGATTGGGATCGGACGTGATGGCTAGCTGTAGAAGCAGTCTTCTGAATGAAGCTTTTGAAATTGAGGCAGCTGTCGAAAACGACACCTAAATTTTGAGCACGTGGTGATGGTCGCACAATAGCATCAAATATTAAAAGAGCTAAGCCTTTTAATCCAGCCACACGCTTAGGGTGTTTTATGAGCAGCAGTTCGGTTTTGTCATAATTTAGTTTCAGGAAGTTTTCCGACATCCAGGATCGAATATCGGCAAGGTAAGCATTCAGTTTCTCAGTTGCTGCAGCAGATTCCGACGGTTTGAATGATAAATACAACTGATTATCGTCAGCATGATAGTGATATTCTATTCCATGGGCCTTAATCACTTTCCCCAGAGGTTGTGTATAAATGGAGAACAGCAAGGGACCGAGTACAGACCCTTGAGGGACTCCACAGGTGACCCGTCTCGTGTGTGAGACCTGACTCCCACACGACATGGATTGAACACGACCAGACAAGTACGATTCGATTTAAACCACGCCAGTGCTTTGTCTGCCAGACCGATCGTTGCTCTCAATCGTTCAAGCAGAACATCGTGATCAGTGGTGTCGAATGCAGCAGACAGATCAAGCAGAGCTAGGGCAGTGACATTCCCGTCGTCGTTGCCACGTAGAATGTCATTGCATTGTTAACACGGAGGAGAGCAGTTTCAGTGGAGTGCTGCCTCTTGAACCCTGATTGAAATGTGTCTGACATTTCATTCTTTTCAATATGTTCAACCAGCTGCTTAGCAACAATTTTTTCAAGAATCTCTGACAAGAAAGGACGAAGGGAAACAGGGCGATAGTTTACAAGGACCTCTATATCCAATCCAGGCTTTTTAAGTATGGGTCTAATGATTTCCGATCTGAAGAACTTGGGGACGACCCCTTTTCCCAAAGAAGCATTAAAAAACTCTTTGTTATGGCAGGGCTAATTTGGTCTGCTAGTGAAGACCACAGAGATGAAGGTATAGGGTCTTCAGGAGACGAGCTCTTTTTGCTAGACCTTATTAAGGTAGCCAAATTGCACGGAGAAACCTCGGAGAACCTTTTAAGGAAGGTCACAGGTTGCGATTCCACAATCGCCTTACTCGGAGGGGGCTTTATCGAGGCACAAATGTGCACAATTTTTTCAGTAAAGAAGGGTGAAACCGTTTCGGCTGAGCTGTTAATATCTAGGAAGTCAGACCTCACAGCATTGGCCAGTAAATGGTTTACTGCCTTATAAATCTGTTTAGGGTCCGACTGGCAGGAATTCAGCTTTCGGATGAAAAAAGAAGCCCGGTTTTTAAGCTTTCGGTGTAAACTCGAAGGAAGTCTTTGAAATTTATTAGATCTGCATCAGACCTAGATTTCTTGAAACGACGTTCAAGCCTGTGCTTAACCCGGCGCATCTTTAGGGTTTTTTGTAAACTGAAAGAAATCTCCACGACTTTGAACACAGAGAATGAACGGGAGCATAATTCTCAAGAACACTCATGAGTGTCATGTTCATTGCATTAGTGAGGGCACCGAGGCTACCGGTCGAGTCTGAATGCAGATCAAGAAGACCTGCATCACAAAGTGATTTCAAAAACTTGTTTATGTCAATGCTTTGTAAGTTACGTCGTTTAAAAGTTCGACATTACCCTATACGTACAATAAAAATAATAATAATAATTCACTTGATAAAGCGCCCTCAGAGAACTTAATCTCTCTCTAGGCGCTTAGGGAGCAGGAACAGAAAACGAGACCGAGCAATGATCTGAGAGGGTCAGTGGGCACACAACAAGGTCCGTGAGGAGGACATCGTTAGTGATCACGAGATCTAGAATGTGGCCACCGACGTGGGTGGTATGATTAACGTGTTGGACCAAACCAAATTTCTCCAGACAGTCAAAAAATGAGCGGACCTGGCTGTTGCTAGGGTTGTCAACGTGAATATTGAAGTATCCAACAGTCAGTAACAGCCTGTCACACACAAATATTTTAGCGAAGAACTCTGAAAACTCCTCTATAAACAAGTTTAGGCAGCCAGAAGGAGGCCGGTATATCACAACAGTGAGAGGCATTATCTTTAATGAAGACCTGATGTGAAGCCCCTAAATAGAGATTAAGTTATCTTTGCGTGCTATAAAAATGAATTATAATATATACACACACATACACACATATATATGTAAATGCATATATACGTGCGAGGCCTAAAGTGAGCGTCCGTCAAATAATAATAAGAATAATTATGTACTTGATAAAGCACCCTGAGAGAACTCAATCTCTTTCTAAGCGCTTTACATTTGCTGCAAATTAAAACCCGACTGAATGGTGAGTAATATCATGCTTGATAAACAACATGAATAACATGGTTAGGGGTGACATGCACAGGGTCAGCATGCAAATGTGATTAGTGGCAGCATGCACAGTGTCAGCAAGCATAAGCACATGAAGGACGAATCACAGGGACCCACTAAATGCTGTCCTAAATAGGTGTATTTTCAAGTTCTTTTTAAATGTGGTCAAGTCAGGGGGATGTTCTGACGCAAGTCGGGAGTGAGTTCCAGGCTTTGGGAGCATACGAACTAAATGCATAGTCGCCAAAAGATTTGAGGTTCGTACGAGGCATTGGTAAACTGTTGGATTCCGAAAAACGAATGGTACGATGCTTGGCCTGATGGGGGAGTAGATCTGAGAGATAGGCTGGAGCCAAAGAATGAAGTGACCTAAAAGTGAGCGACAAAGGGAGAGATACTTGTCAAATATTACGTTCTGATTGCGACTGCTTGATGAAGGTATAGTTGCCCTATGCTCGCTAACATCGCCCGCTAAGTCACCGAGTCCAAATAAGTAATGTAGTTTTTTGCAGGAATTACTTCCTATCTCGTCGCGTGGTAAACTATTGGCTGAACTCGGAGACTCGATGCGCACAAGACAAGAGCTGAGCTCTCAACATGCGCTGCAAACCCCGAAGGGGTGCAAAAGAAGCGGAAGGACCGGCGCTTGGAGCGCTCCGCCATCTGAGCGACAGCCGCTCTCCACCTCCACCGACGGATCTAGGATACGATACGCGATATCGAATTCTTCTACTGATACGTTGGGCAGGCTACTGGAAATTAATGTTGCCATCCCAACGCTGTTACTGAGGATAGCTTGTCGTCACTCATTCGAGAGCGGTATAACGAGAGCGGTATTGTAGGGGCTTACGCGCTCGCGATGGCAGCGGCGGCGCGACCAAGACGAAAGTTGTCCCACGATGAGTGGCTGCGGTGACGACGACGGCTGGGTTGTATTGTACGCGGGCGACGCAAGCGGGCGAACGTGCGTACGGATGTACCTGTAGCCGTCGTGGAAGCAGCTCCGGAGCAGAGCGAAAGACTTTCCGCTTTTGTGCACCAGCCTGCGTGGACGCTGTCCTCCGCTCGCTGTCCTCCATTCTCCCCCTCTCTTTTCTCTTCGCGCTGCTTCTGCTTCCACAGACGGACGGACGGCTACAGGTACATAAGTTTGTACGCTCGCTCGCTTGCGTCGTCGCCTGCGTACAATACAACCCAGCCGTCGTCGTCGCAAAACTCGCTTGTGGGGGCATCGACTTTGTTCGTCGTGACGACTGCTCTTCGAGCGCGAGCCCCTACAGCAAGCAGGTCGTACATCGCTTTTTCATTTGGCCGCTAACTCGTCGCTGATTTATTGGGTAGTCGGAGGATGTAAAAAAACTTGGGTGCTGGTGGTTGCAGGCCAAGCGCGAAAGTGTGTCGGATGCTACCGTTAAAGTATGAGCGGATAAAACCTAGGAATGAAGAATTCTAGACTGCAAACTGGGTGTTCGAAGTGATCCAAGTTAGACTGCTCTAAGGAGGCTATGGCAACGAAAATATCTGGAGACAGATACTTCCCATCACTGAGTGAGCACCTGAGCGCGGGCGTGCATACTGAACCCGTGGCGTCTGCTCTGTTCGGCGGTCTGAAGGTTGTTACACGTTCAATGGAAATAACGATGGTTGTTACACATTCAATGGTAAACGCGATATTTCACACGGTTACCCAGACGCACAAATGTGTACGTCTGCCTGTAAAATACTCGTACTGTCTCAGTTTTCTTTCAAGCTTTTCCTCCGTGTGCACAACAGCTGCCAGCAACTACTCCAAAACAGCAGGTTCCCCACAAGAGCGGAGCCAGTAGTTTGGCATTGCGGGCCACAACCAGCAACTAATGCTCCCGAAAAACACGCATTCTCTTCGAAATGCCCACGCATTCTCTTCGAAATCCTCCTGGAAGCGCTCTCGGGATCCTCTAAATTTGCTCCGCATTTTGATTTCCGCCGAGAGACGTCGAGACGGCGAAGTCTCTTTCGCCGCTCTCGCTTATGACGACATTTGTACGCACTTTCCAGAAAGCCCGAAAAAAGCTGAGAGCCGAACGTTCGGCAGACCGGGCTGCTTGCTAGGAGAGAGAACTGTGGCGGCTTCTTAACAGCAAGCTCCTCCGCCGCCGAAGCGCGCGTGCGGTGCATATAACTCCTGCAGACACCCTGCAGCCGAATCTGGAGCTGGAGCTTGCGCCTCTCCTCGCCCGAGCCGCTAAAGGCCAACTGTCATCGGCCGCGGCCACGTGGACGTGGCATCCGTGGCCACCGTGTCGCCCCGCCCGAGCCCGACCGGGCAGGAGTGCGCGACGCCTCTGCAACCACATCCTCCCCGCTGAGTCGGTGGAAGCTTGGGTGGAGGCATGAGTGAATGGCCTCGCGGTCACGTGATCCTTTCCCACCTGGCTCTCGCTGCCCTGAGTGGACGCGTCGTCCGTCTCCGGCACACACACGTGCGCTGCACGCGAAGAGAACAGCCTCTCGAATTCCATTACATCCTGTGGAGAGATTAGTGGCTTCGTTTGCCATCGGTTCATGCTGCACCGCATGCACGCAGGTCAACCTTCGAAGCGCCATGCGGCGACCAAGAAGGCGACCCCTACTACCAGCTGTCCTTGACCGAGCTGTCCTTGACCGAGTCCTACATCCAGCCTCAGGTAGTTAAATAATAAATAAATAAATCCTAGCTGATTAAACAGCCTCTTTTTGTATAGCGACAGAAGAGCCTTTACGGCTATCACCACCGCTTGCAGTGGCGATAAAGAATCGCCCACTGCAGTATTCGAACCCACGATCTCGGGAGCGAGGTCGTGAAAGCAACCGCCTTACCTAGTGTGCCACTACGGCTCACAGTTCCTTTGCTGATGAGGATGATCCTGCTCATCCAAGTACTTTCGCTCTCACTCGCACGAAGACGCACGCGCGTGCTCACCCACAAATGTTGGACCGCGGTTCTAGCTCGCAGCGCCTTACGCGAACTGTGCTCTGCGGCCTTTTTACGTTTACTCGGACGTCGCTGTCACCCGTTGACTTACCGCGTGTACACGGGAGCCTTGCTTCCTACCTGCCTCCTACCTACTCCAGTCCTAATTCGGTCTTTCTTTTTGTTGGAGGTATACACGGTAGTCATGCTCCAAGTCTAGTTGCTGCCGGGTTCTACGAATTACCGAAATCCACCGCAAGCCATCTCAATCCACTCTAATTAGGGTAGCAACGACCAGACGCAAGCGTAGCTGAGCTCAGATTTTTCGCTGATATTGTAGTACACGTTCGAATTTATCTGTCCATTAAATTTCATGTTGCTGCGCGCACGCGCACTTATGCTAATGAGCTTTGGCGTTGGACGCCTGTGCCGCAATCCACCGAAATCCATTCTAGTTCTCATCAAATCCACCCTAAATCTGCTGCGAATAGCTCCAAAAAGTCTGGAGTATCAAACTACGCTACACGCTCAATGTAACCAGAAAATTTCGCAGCAATTCCGCTTACGCGTTTCACTAAGTTCACTGAAATAAGATTACAGTGGCCCAGGCCAATACCGCAGTCTACCGCAATCCACCGAAATCCACTGCATTCCACCTTGCATGTACGCTAATTGTCAATAATACACGGCAATTGACGGCAATGGCAGGGACCAATACCAAAGTCTGTGGCAAATCGACGAGAAATCGGCTGCACCAAGCTCCAATTCTCATTCCACGTAACATCTCACTGCGTGCACATATACTTTCAACCAGCTCTGACCGTTCAATCTTGGGCAATGCATGTCAATCGACGGCGATAGCACGGGCAAATACGGCACTCCATTATGGTCCATCGCAAATCACTGGAAAGTGACTGAGCCAAGATCAAATATATCTTACCTGTCACAGCCCCCTGTGTTGAAAGTGCAATCAAATGCTTTCAACCAATCGGGCACGTACAATCGCGAGCAATGAACGGCAATCGACAGCAATGTCCTGGGCGAATACCCCAATTCCCTGCGAATTGAAGAGAAATTGGCAGCGTGAAAGCCTCAATTGTCATTACATATAAAATTCCGCTGAACCCAAAGTAAAACCGTGGAACTTCTAAGATGCTTTGTTTTGTAACTGTCAGCAATGCACGGCAATAAACAGCAATTGTAGGGGCTGATAGCGAAATCCGTGGAAAATCGACAAGATTCGCTGCAATAAACTGCAACTCTTATTCCACGTAACATGTACCTGTGTGCGTGCATAATTTTCACGCATGGTACGCATTTAATCGACGGCAACCTACGGCAATCGACTGCAATGGCTCGGGGAAATACGCCAATCCATAACGGACAGTTACAAATGCACCGACAGTTGCTGAGAGAAGATCCAACTTTTCTTGGGTATCGCACTGCACTGCATTAAAAGTGCAGCCACATCCTTTTATACAATCGACAAAGGCACAATCAAGGGTAATGCATGGCAATCGACGGCAATGGCCCGGTCTCTGCAGCAATCTGGTTCACATTTGCTGGAAATTGGCTGCTTGAATCTTTAATTATACTCCTACATAACGCTCACTGTGGGCGCGCATGCTGTCCTTTGTCGCATTCAACCTTGCGCAATCTACGGCAATTGATGGCAATTGCCAGAGACAATACAGCAATCTATGATTGTCTGTTACAATTACATACAAAGCTGGTGGGAGAAGATCGCGTTTTTCTTGCGTAACAGTGTGCTGTATTAAAAGTGCAACCGCGTCCTATCAACCAATCTTGAACGTACATGCGAGGGCAATGCGCGGCAATCGATGGCAACAGCATGAGAAAATACGGAAATCTATAACGGTCCATTAAAAATTGACTGGACGCTGCTGTTTGCAGCTGCACACTGCCTTGCTTCTGGTCCCGGCGATGCTTGAGCAGAGGCGGTGAAGGCATGCAATCCTGTGCAGCTGCAAACAGGCGAGGCTGCGAGCTCGGACTGCGACTGAATGCCTGCTAATATCTACGTTACTGGTTTTTCGCAGTTTTCCTTATTAGGCTCTGGTATTATTATTATATAGCTCTGGTTGCGTTGTTCGTCTAGTAATAGCCGAAGGGTTGTATGACATTTCCCCCTTGGACGTTTCCCCCGGACATTTCCTCCTCTGGTGGACCCTAGGACATTTCCCACCGGACATTTCCCCGCCCGGGGTATGACATTTCCTCTCCTATGTTGATGAATGTAAAACTAACATTACAGATATATATATATATATATATATTATCGAGAAAAAGACTTTTAACTGGTATACACACACACACACACACACACACACACACACACACACACACACACACACACACACACACACACACACACACACACACACACACACACACACACACACACATATATATATATATATATATATATATATATATATATATATATATATATATATATATATATATATATATATATATATATATATATATATATATATATATATATATATATATATATATATATATATATATATATATATATATATATATATATATATACATATACATGATCAAATGAAGTTCACGCTCTATTAAATAAAATCAACTCAGTATAATTAGGATGGATGGATTGGAAGGATGGTTTCTAATAGAGCGAGCGGCAGCGGCCGTTGCGGCGGCAGTGGCGTCGCAGAGCTATACAGTTCGGTCCCGCGGGAGTTCGGTCCCGCTCGATGCCCCCAGGCACGTGTTCGTACCCGTCAAAGTGGGCGCGCGCTACGGCGTGCCGCACGTTCTGCAAATGAGCTCGAAGCCTTAGAGTATAACTTGATCTCAAGAGATCTCGTTACGCCCTAATACGCACTAATTAAGCGCGATATACGAGCAAGCGTAGATTTAGACGGCGGAGGCACAGCCCACCTTAAACCCTAAATCCTAAATCCTAAACCCTAAAACTCTATACACTAAATCCTAAAACCCTAAACCCTAAAACCCTAAACACTAAATCCTAAACTCTAAACCCTAAAAACCCTAAACCCTAAACATTTAACCTTAAACCCTAAACCCTAAGAACCCTAAAAAACCTAAAAACCCTAAATCCCTAAAAACCTTGAGAACACAAAAACCCTAAAACCCCTAAACTCCCAAACCCTAAACCCCAAACCCTAAATACTAAACACTAAAAACCATAAAAACCTAAGAACCCTAAAAACCCTAAAAACCCTAAAACCCTAAATCCTAAGAACCCTAAAAGACCTAAAAACTGTAAAAACCCTAAAAACCTTAAAAACCCTAAATACCCCAAAACCCCTAAACCCTAAAACCCCAAACACTAAATCTTAAACTCTAAACCCAAAAAACCCAAAACCCTAAACACTAAACCCTAAAAACCCTAAACCCTAAACCCTAAAACACTGAACACTAAACGCTAAACTCTAAAATCCTAAACCCTAAACCATAAACGGGGAAATGTCCTAACTCAGGGGAATGTCGGGGGGGGGGTGGGGAAGAAATGTGGGGGGGGGGGGCAACGTCCAGGGGGGAATGTCCGTACCCCGGCCGAAGTCCAGGTAGCACGTGGACTCGTGTTTCACAGGCTTCCACTCACTAAATGACTGATGATTCACGCAACAAACATCAAGTTTCACTACAAGTGTCTCAAAGGCTGAGCAAGACTGAAAAATTAGGGAGAGCTTACAGCAGTCTGACCGCTATAGAGCGAGCAGGGCCTTTGGCTTTTTAACATCGACTACGTAAGGATTGGTCTGGCTGATCTTAAGAGTTCAGCACCACCTCACCTGTCCCCATGAGGTTCCAACCCGTGCCATCGATGAACTAGCGTTTTTCCAAAACAGCTCCGAAATGCTTGGAGTTCATCTAGTGCTGACTAACATCATACGAGCTAATCGGCTACAAACACAAAGCCATCGTTTTGGCCGCACTGGACGAGGGAGCCAAATCTTGACTTGCTAGAGGCAACCAATGACGTATGAGTTTCTCCGGCTAGAATGTCAGTAATAGTACTAATAATAGGATACTTGTATAGCACCTTAGGAGAACCAAATATCTCTCTAGGCACTTTGCCACACCCAGATCTTGTCGGACTGTATCTGCGGCCCAAGATCCACCTGACACGCTGGACAGCATGACGGGGATAATTGACAGTAGAATAAGAATAATCAGGATTGCTTCATCATGGACCGAAAGTCTGCAACTCTTCCAGCTTTCACGAACACCTGCACAGACTTCGCATCATGAAATATCTCAGCTAGAGATGAACCTGCTCTCCTCAGCTTTCTCTGCCCCTCGTTAAACTTGTTTTTGTTCCCGCGTGCTTTGCGCAGGTAATCTGTGCATAATTTAGTGCATACAATAAGTGTATATAAATATACATTTATAATAAATGTATATTTATATATATATATAATTTATATATATATATATATATATAATATACATTTATAATAAATGTATATTTATAAATGTATATAAATATACATTTATAATAAATATTTATAATAATAAATATACATTTAGTGCATACAATAATACATAAACTAAGCCAGGGGTCTGACTGGCCCGTGGACCTGAGTGCCTTCTTGTGTGCTTTTGCATGCTAGTCTGACAGAGCACAATACTTGTGAGCTTCTGAATGCTCGTAATCGAGAAGGTGCGCACACATTTTGAGTGCATGTGTTCGGAGCTTCATAGATCATAATCTTAGGCATCAAATTTTATAATATGGAATTCTATAATTATGACGTACAGGATTTCTGCTACTCATCAAACATAAATCGTTAGTACACTCTGGTGGCAAGCACACAATCCAGGTGCAATGAATATGTATCTCCGTCAGTAACTCCACAAAGTCATAAAGACCATGTGGGTGTTACGCAGGACAGTTTTGTATAGCGCACTCACAGCCTAAGCGGCTTGCGTTACGCATTCCGACCCGTTTTAACGGTCCATCGGCCAACGGTCATGGAGAGGGTGTCACAGTCCCCAAGCTTCCTCTGTAGGCAGACGAATGTTCATGCCCACACAAACTCAGCCATTTTCTACGACTACTTTCAAAGCCAAGGAGCTTAGTCAGGTAGGGCTGGATTGATCACAACTGATTTCTTACTGTAACGTAAGTCTGCTCACTTCCACATATTGGATCGCCAAACTAATCAAAGCATGTAAGAAATTACATGCATACGAACAAGCCTACTGCATGGGCTGGGTTAGCTTCCAGTACACCGGCGGCCACGTTAGATTCGCCGTTTCTACTAACCTGTTTATTAGGTATGATCGTGCGTACATACTGTCGTTTCGTTACCGTCGTTCAAATGCATTCCTACTTGCGATTTCTGCTGCTTAGGTCGGTAAATTATGCATTATAAAAGAAAATGCCACGTAGTTTGTGCAGGGAGGGCCGAAACGTTGCCAATCTTGTTTCGTATTCCAAGCATGATCTCGAACCGCCCTGAGCGATCTCCGTCTATTGATGCTGTGAATCACTCTAACTTAGTGGTTTTCAGGCCTGCTATAACCCAGGTGGCCTAACTTAACGCTTGTATTTGAAATCCTTGCTTAATGTGCAATAAAACCTGTTAACAGGCGACCTTATTTCCGAAAAGATCTTGACCTGCTTGCCTTGACCGAGACCTGGCTAAAATTGGTTAACTGCCCCAGCATTAACCACGAAACCCAAACTGGCTTCTCCTTCTTTTAAACCACTATATTAATCAAAACTAGTGGTGAAGCCTCGCTATCACAAGCTCATTCTTCAATTTTAAGCCGTTTGCAGTCCTCTCGAAGCATTCTTTTGAATATATTGTTTTGAGTTCGTCCGAAAACAAGCTACCAATGGTAGCAGTAGTCAATTGCCCCAAAAGACCAAGTCCTCCTTTACTCAGATTTCTCATTTTGACTCTGCGTGCGAGCAATCGACTTTTCTCGTTATGGGTGATTTCAACAGTCATTTTGATAATTTATCTGACGCTTTCTGCATCAAATTTTGTGCATTCAATGATTCACTTTCTCTCGTGGCTCATCCGCATGACCATACTCACATCAAGGGTTACACACTCGACCAAAACCTCCCGTACAATTGCATGCTATCATCACCTATTACTACCAAATTCTGACCGCATGCAAATCCCTTTCAGTCTACAGTGGGCATCCTCCTCCGAATACAAAGTCACATGTGAATCGTGAAATCTCAAGACCCTTGATATCGATCTGTCCACTCGAGAATATCTTCTTTGCCGTTGCTCCTCAATCCCCTCTTCCGAGCTATCATCATTGGTAGATTGCTACAACACGACACTAGTTGACATGCTCAACGAGTATGCACGTCTGACTAAGTACACTGTGCGTCCTCGCCCAGAAGGCCTATGGTTTACCGTTGACATTAAACTACTAGGTATACTAAAAACAAACTTGAGAAAGCATGCAAAAATCAGGACTGGCTGTCTATCGACAGACGTAGGAGGACTACTGTAGATTGGGCCAATCGATCCTAGCAAAGGCCAGTTTTAGATTTTATAAAATATTGTTGAATCACAGATGCACAGTCCAAAAATGCTGATGTCTAGGATTAACCATCTCCTTAACCACTCCCAGCATAGCTCCTCACCTAGTCATCATTGTGATGATCTCTCTGATCGCTTCTCTAGTTTCTTTGTCAACAAAATAGAAAAAATCAGGGAGTCCATCCCTAGGGTGGTAGGATCCTTTTTGGAATTCTGTTTCTTAAGTCCGTACATCAATGTTTACATTCAAGTAGGCAACGAGTAACCTAATCCTGACGTTCATATTCCAATCAAAAAAGACAACCAGTACTCTAGATCCTATTCCTACTATAATGCTTTTACGGTGAGCCGTAATAGCTCACTAGGTAAGTTGGTTGCTTTTCACGACCTCGGCCTCGAGGTCGTGGGTTCGAATCCTGCAGTGGGCAATCCTTTATCGCCACTGCAAGCGGTGGTGATAGCCGTGAAGGCTCTTCCGTAGCTATAGCCGTAAAGGCTCTTCCGTAGCTACACAAAAAGAGGCTGTTAAATCAGCTAGCATTTTTTTTACAATGCACGGATCTGCTGCTGCCATGCATAACCAACACCATAAATATGTCATTAGCCTAAGATCTTATCCCAGCACCTTTCAAAAAGGCTGTACTCTGGCCACTACTCTAGAAAGCAACGCTAGACCAAGAGGACTTGAGCAGCTTTGGTTCAGTCTCCCTTCTACCGTTCTTATCAAAGACATTCGAACTAGTCGAGGCAGAACAGTTGAACTCATACATTCAAACTTCACACCTTATTAATAAGTTCCAGTCTGGTTTCAGAGCTAATTAATCAACACAGTCATCATAGCTTCGGGTGTAAGTGAAATTTTTAGGAATGCAGACTTAGGTAGAGTTTCCTTGCTTGTTTTTCTCGGTCCTCCGGCAGCTTTTGATATTATCGATCACCAAGTGCGTCTCGAGCGCCTCGCATCTTGCCTGGACATAACTGGTACTGCACTGCAATGATTCAGGTCCTTCCTCAGTGGGAAACTTGATGTGAACGGGAAAAGATCATCTGAGAAACGACTGCAGTACGGGTTACCTCAGGGCTCCATGCTAAGTTCGCTTCTTTTCACGGTTTATACTCTCCCTCTTGCCGATGTGATTGCCAAGCACAGTCTAGGCTTTTAATTCTATGCAGACGACACTCAGTTGTACCTTTGCTTTGATTCCTCCCAGCTCAGCACATCGAATGTAATGTATCTCCGTCAGTAACTCCACAAAGTCATAAAGACCATGTGGGTGTTACGCAGGAGAGTTTTGTATAGCGCACTCACAGCCTAAGCGGCTTTCGGTACGCATTCGGTAGCCAACAGACTTCGTCTCACGCAACAAAGAGAAAGTGGGAAGCATAGCAGAGTTAGGAGAGCAGTTGAGGTAGTGAGTAGCATAGAAGTAGCAGTTCAGGACCGCTGAAAAAGATGTGCCATAGTCAGCAGTTGGAGAGTAGATGTCGTTGCGTAAGAATTGTGGAAGCGAGTTCCACAGTCTAGGACCTGCAGAGCTAAAGCTTCTGTCGCCAACTGTCTTTAAGCGGAGGAATGGGACAGCTAATTTATTTTCCACACAGGACCTGAGGGCGCGAACAGGCTGAAACTGATGCAGCAGTTCAGCTAGGTACGAAGGAGCCAAGCCGTGGTGGGCCTTGTGGGTCAGCGTAAGAACTTTGCTCTGTATCCTTTGCTCAACCGGCAACCATTCTAGCTCTTTCAGCAAAGGAGACACGCGAATTCCCTCAACTACCTTGCTGAATGTTGGATGACATCCATACATGAAAAGCCGCAAATTTTCTTAAACTGAATGATAATAAAAACCAACTCCCTACTTATGGACAAACGAAGTGTGACTTAGAAATTGGAAAACCTAACGCTCACAATCGGCTCAACCAGCATATGTCCAGCACATGCTGAATCTGCATGAAAACTAGGTGTCCTGGGTTGTCGGTGATCCATGATGGCTCACTGGGTAAGGCGGTTACTTTTCCCGACTTCGGTTCCGAGGTCGTGGGTTCGAAAGCGGTGGTGGGCAATCTTTATCGCCGCTGTGGTGATAACCATAAAGGCTTTTCTGTCGCTACATAAAAAAGGCTGTTAAATCAGCTAGTAAATTTTTGGTCCTATCTCAAAGTGACCTTTCATTTGACGACCGTATCTGCTCCCGAGTCAACTGTGCCTGCTTTCAGCTACAAAACATTGCTAAAACTTGGACTCATTGAGACCGGGATGCAACATTTTAATTGGTCCATGCAGCCTTGACTTTTCTAACTCACTGTTTGCTGGTCTTCCGGCCTGTGCATTCAGGAACTTACAGTTGGTGCAAAACTCCGCAGCTCGGCTTGTCTATCGTGAGCTTCGAAGTTGCCACATCACAGCACCTCTAGGTGACCTTTACTGGCTCTCAGGGAAGCAGTGCATCAACTTCAAGGTTCTGTCACTCAATTTTAGGTCCCTTCATTCTTTAGCTCCATCCTACCTATCAGATCTACTTCCCCACTTGAAGAGGAGGGCTCAATCCACTGGTCTTGCCTTGGACTGGTGGCTAGCAGCTGGCCACCTCACCCCTCCCATAACTGGCCGACTCAGATAATGGCAAGACTTGATGTATAGCTTGAGGTAACTAGGAAAGAGATTTAATTTTTTGGCCTTTCTTAATTCTTTATAACTAATAAGTAGAAATTAGCAAGTGTTCGGCAAAACCCTTGTCCCTGTGTTCAGGACATGCTGTTTTGAAATTCCCAGGTTATGCTGGCTTGCATTGTGGGAAAGTTAAGTTTGCACTTATTGCACTAGTTGTACTGCTACGCTAGTTAATGAGAGTTAGGCAGATATTACTCTATGGAGTGGTTTCAATATAACTGCAGCAGAGATGCCTTGTGTAAAATGTTTAGTTTATATTATTGCAAATGAGGGAGAATAGAGATTTTCCTATTTGAACCTATTGACAGGGACCCGGGTCCCAAAAAGAACCCGGGTCTCGCAAAAACTCTGTAACACAGTGAATAATAGTCAGATAGACCTAGTTATAGGCTCAATCGTATTCTTTAGGTCAATAAAGCTAAATCGCGATCAGAGTTCAATTTTTATTCTCTACTTGTTGGCAATGAAAGGCAGGAATGAGGTTTGGCCAAGCTGTAGAGGATGTTTCTTCCGGCCCCCTTGTTTCGTCTTCGGCGTTTCGACACCAACGGCCAGTTTTTTATTTTCGAACTCTGTTTACAGTGCCGTGAGGGGATTCGGAAACTGCGTTGGCATCCTCCATTTTGACATGACAGGTATAATTGAACATGAGGTTTTTCTACGATTTTGACGACTTTCTAGAAAACAATCACTTGAGCATGAGGCCTTTGCGGGGGGACCCGGGTCCCGCCAATAGGTTCATTTGATTGAAATGGTATCGAGCGGCTGCTTGCACCCACCAGATGCATTATGCTAAGTGCTTGAACAAACTGGGCACCTCATTCGCATACTAACGCTGTTGAAATCTATTGAAGGTTAAGTAAACAGTTGATGCTGGCTAGATGGAGTTTCTTGCACGATATCGGATAATTTGAGATATATTATTTTTAATTAATATAATTCTGGTATGTTTAAGGCTGGCACAGGGAAGAACAGAGATCTATGAAGGCAGCAATGCCACAAATTTGGCATGAACCTACTGACCACTCAAGCAACTGCTACTTCTGCATGGCAGACTCATCCAAACGTCAAACAGGCAAGATCGCACCTCCTGTCATGTAACCACGCAGTCCTTCACTCGTCTCCTGAATACCATTCTACTCTGAGCTCCCTGTCCCAACCCTTTCGGAGACAAATCAGCCATTATCAGGCGAAAGCAGTAAGTCAGACAGCAAAGATGTTGCTATTCCAGATTTTGTAATTCACAGATGTGGCTGATGACAGAAAGCCATACTTCCCCAGTCAGACAGACCTCAGTGATCTGATCACCAATGTTGAGCCTACGAGACATGGGCTCGAGCAGTAGAATTTGTTGAACGATTGTGTGAAAGTAACAGATCAGAGATAACATTTTCCTCTGCTTTTTCAGCCGGAAAAAACTGGTCTGTGGTTCTGCAACAATAAGGTATGGCCTATATATTCGAAGCTAATGGAATCGCCTGCAATCCTAATACGGCACTTACATGCACAGACAGTTCATTCAGGAGCCTCAAAGCCGTGTTGCATTATAAAGAAAACAAATACCGGTCTCCTACTTTGGCTCACGCAGTGCATCTCAAAGAGAACGATGCCAGTGTCAAGTTGTTGCTGAGTGCCTTAAGAAGTATAGCAATATGGCCAGGAGATCTCGGGAGACAAATATGATGACAATCCTGACGAGTCTTCAAGGCGGTTATACAAAGTACCTCATTTTCTTTGCATTGCAAGACAGCCGCGACACTTAGATGCACTATCTCAAGAGGGACTGGCCACAGTGGCCGAGTTTTCTGTCGTGAAGAACAAAATCAAGTGGGAGCCGTTGGTAGACCCTCGGAAGATACAGATGCCACTGCCAACAATTTTTTCACGGTTTCGTAGCAGAAAGCAGGTAGATTTCCGCTCAACAGCCAAAGCTGCAAACTTTCAGCTACTTAAAATTGTGAAAATTCGGCGTTAGATAGACAGGATGCCGCATCCAAGTTGGTCCATGAATTTGTGACATCCTGTTGAGTTCTGTAACTCGCTGCTTGTAGGTCTTCCGGCCTATGCAACCATGCGCTTACACTAGATTAAAAACCCAAAAGCCAGGTGTGCCTGTCGTGAGCGCATCAAAGATGCCACACTACACCACTTTGAGCTGATATACATTTGCTTCCCATCAAGCAGTGTATTGACTTTAAAGTTTAGTCACTCACTTTTAGGTTCCTTCATTCCCTTGCTCCAGCCTACCTCTATGAAAGACTCCACAACTAGGCTAGGCATTGTACCACCTACTCTTCTGACTCAAGTCATGTAGATGTGCTTCAAACCAATCTCAAATCCTTTGGAGACTTCCATTTAGATCGTATGCTCCCAAAGCCCGGAAATCCTGCATGAAGTAAAACATACCGCGGCTTGACGATGTTTAAATCAAAGCTAAAAATGCACCAGTTCCTCACAGCATTTTTGGGGTCCGTTTGACTTCTCCTTTATGCGCTTGTTAGTGCTGACACTGTACATGTTATCACCAATCATGTTGACATGCCTCCTTTATAGCACATGCAATATGCTTAGAAAGAGATTACAATCTCCAAAGTGCCATATAAATCAATGAATATTATACTTATCAAACTATTTGTCGCGGCTCTAGACACTCCATTGTCAGCTTTCAAATCACTCCAGAGTGTCTTTACACAGCTTTCGGATTCAAAGGCCAAAGCTGCTATCCTTGTGGGACGAAAGATTAAGATCTTCGATGAATTTGCAGAGAAGCTAAACTGGACTGACATAGCAGCTTGGAACAGTTTCTTTGCAGGGCTTCAAAGCTTTCTGGGCAATTAAAGGCTGGAAAGTCTGAACAGCTGGTTCAGGCTATCATAACGATTTACACCAAACTAGGTGGAACAATATCTCTCGAAGTTCGTATTTGTGGTGCTCATCTCGACAAACTCAAGGATAACATTGAACATACTCAGTGGACCAAGGCGAGTGGTTTCACCCGAATATACAGGACTTTGAACGTCGTTACCAAGGACTGTGTAACACAAAACATGATAAGGGATAATGTTTATAGGCCTCTGCAAACAAATTGAATTATAGCAAAAAATCTACAGAACCGACTCATTTTTTAGCCCTTTTGGTTGGTCATTGGTGCATGTCTTCAGAGTTAATAGAGGTTAATTTTGATTCATTTGCTGGTTTTTCCGACTAAATGCGAAACAAAAGAATGCGAATTCGTCAGTTTTTGCCACCGGCATTCGGCTAATTTCACGTCAATCCCTCTTCTGGGATGAATGGCCATTTTCAATACTTAATAGGCATAAGAAGTTCGACACTGACACTTAGCATCCAGGGACAACATTGCATTATTGCGTTAGCAGCACTGTTATCTTGGCTTTGCTCCTCTGACTGCCCGAGCAGACCAGTTCGGTAGCTGGTCACCAGCCGAGGTCTGATGAGGTGTGAGGCAAGCTAAGATTAGCATTCCTTTCAGAGCATGATACTTCTGTTGCACCAGTCACTAATATGTGCGGCATGGTCATCATTCTAGATTTGACTGCTGCAGTAGTCCAGCTATCTTGATTATGCCACTCAGTGCTACCTGTACCGGTAGGTACCTACAGGCTGTACAATGCCCAGCCTTGGACCATTGTCTGTCCCGGCAGCTGCCTAGCCTGGCTTGCATGCTATTGCTACTCCTGCTGCATTCAGTGTAAGGGTGAATAATACCACTTTGGTGTAGTTTAATAGTCTGCCTGTTGACGGTGAGGATAAGCAATCAAAGGTAACCAGCTTCACATGGCCGCAGTCTACCTTCATCCGGCTGTTGTTCTCAATTAGACTCAGTGTTTTTGGTAGCCAGCTTGTGGCTTTCCTGCCAGAATAGGCAAAGCCCCAACCAGTCAGCAGCCGACCAGTCGCACATTCGCCTTTGATCTCTCATGCACACTCGAGGGCCAGTGGCGCGAACTGTACCCCAGTGCTGTAGCCGGCTAGCTGTAGTAAGTGCCTGTTTAGGTAATGCTGCAACTTTCTCTTCCGCAATGCTGGCACTGTATTGCTAGGACTCGAGGTAGGCAGGCAAGCTAGGCTCCGATGTCACTTTGCACAGTCTCGGCAGCTAGCGTGAGCAGCTTAGAAGCAGCAGCAGCAGCGGTGGCGGTGGCGGCAGCAGGTTTGGTCAGCTATACTCGTTTCTAGAGCAAGGGAGTCGATATAGCCGTAGTATATTTGAGAACCCCTTATATGCTGGACCACGTTATCATACTGTCTTCTTGCATCTCACCGGGCTCGGTCTGGTCAAAAGAAATATTTTTTTAGCCATATCACCATTATAAGTCAACAATTTTATTTCTGTCAGCATGTTGGTGCTCGAGTAACTTTTGAAAGAAGTCCTTCCAAGTCCTTCCAAAAAGATGAAGGTGGCTTTATCACGTCGAGTCGTCATTGAAAATTACCTAACCGCAAGGCTAGCACCAACCCTGCCCTCTAGGCTGTATTTTTCTGTTATAAAACATGTGATTGCGATACTTCGTTCTAGGATGTTTGTTAGCCGTGGCACTAAACTGCAGACTGATCTTCAACTTCGAGGTAGATGCACGGTCCAGCAGTCGATTGCCATGATTGTTCAGCTCAGCAAGCCAATGTCTCAGTGGCGGTGGCAGTGGCAACAGCCTGTGCTAATCTTGATTGGCACGTCGATGATGCTGCTTTCGGCAGGATCTGCTTGCTTCATCCCGGCAAGTGAGTGCGGCTCATCGATTTCGTTTGCCTTAGGCGCAATGAACAGTAGCACTTCTTGAGTCTACCGGAGCAGGGCATATGCCAGGCCAGTTGATTATTTGGAGCTACGTTTCAGGTTTTACTGCTGACCAAGCTGGGCGAGAGAAACGTGAGTTGCGCATTGCTTGGTTTGAGGTGCGATATGTGGATCCACAAAGGCTGCATATATGCACGGCCTACGTGGTCTGCAGCACGTGTCGCCGTTTTTCCCAAGCCAATAGTTTAACCGACAACCTTTCATGTGAATGCAATTTTATGCCATATTTTACGAAGATGAATTCAATTTCTGCATAATTACAATTAGTAGCCGATAGAAGGGAGTAGCCCTTGCAATCGCTAAAGATGACCGATCTTTCCCTCCAATCTGTGCTTTCGGGAACTTGGCTCGATCACGAAAATTGAGTCAGCCGTACTTGATTGCACTTATACTAGTAAAGTTAATCAGACTAGATCGGAGAAGCTCCTTCACTGGTAGCACATAATCTCCACAGCCACACGATTGAGTCCCGAGTTTGAAGTATTACAAAACTAGTGGTGGCTTATCTTACTTTTGGACACATTTTGCACCAAAGCTTGCAGCAACGTGGGTTAGTCTTTGAACCGAATTTTGCCTATTTATTACACATATCATACATTGTGCATGAACTTCAAGAGCTGCTGCTCGTTTGCAGCTGATGATTATTTGGTCAGCTTAGCTGGGACTTTTTGAGACTGTGAGACTGGTGCACCCAAAAGAAACCTAAAACTTCAGCTAATCTTATTGGCATGGTAGACTGTTGGCTGCATGCTTATCACGGGATGCGAGGCAGCACCGTCGATCGCACAACCCATAATCTCACGTAGTAGGAGCTTGGAGTGGCTTGATGAATGCTGTCACTCACAAATCATCGACACTTATTGTGCCTAAGGATATTTTCTAGGTCAACGAATTTCCGTTTTTTGCATGTTGAATTAAATTTAATGTCTTTTTAATCGTTGGCTCACATGCTGCGATTGCAAACTCTTTCATTGATATTAGGTTACGTTGGTTTGATCGGAAGCACCATACATCTAATGTGCAATGGTGACACGTGGCCTGAAGAAGGCTGCGCTCGGTGTGCCGATAGCAAAAAACAGATCTGTATGCACACGCTTGACCGCAAGTGGGTCTCAATATCGGCTGAACAGGAATTTGTCTCATCTGTTGCCTTCAACGAATCACACACGATCGTCTCGTTGGTTAATGCATCGAGGGCACTCACCGGCTACTACTCGTGCTACTGTGCTCTTTCTCCGAGTTACCCACCTTCAGCACCAGAGAGGTGCACACCTGGCGAGCCAGACAGCACGCAACAACGCACCTTGCTAGGAACCCTTAATCTGGTCATCGTCGATGGTAAGGAGCAGTGCAGACATTCTTTGCTTGCCTACTCGTAGAGTCTGACAGCATTGCTCAGGCCTGCACTGTGTTTGCACCACGATCGCCCGCCGTGTCACTTGATCGAACATCAGATGAAGCTTTGCTTACGCATAATGCCAACGAATTGGGTTCCTTTCAGCTATGTGTCTTTACGAATAGCTGGGAGGCAAGCTTTCTTTGGTTCAGTATTTGTCAGTGTGGTCATTGTCGTGCCACTTTACAGAAACCGCTGGCTTGCTATTGGTAAGTCACTAGTACTCCAGGACAATGGCAGTGGCATTGTCTCGTGGAGACTTTCCTGGAAAGCACTCTTCGTAGACCTCCCTCAATGCTTTGACTGCTGGCCTGTGCACTCCCGATGAACGATACTGACCCTACGAGTATCTGGAGTGTCACGTACTCAGAAGCAGTTCTTCGGTGCAAATGCCAGCGCCAAGGTCCTTAAGCACTTCGGCCAACGGACGATAGCTGACCTTGTTGGACTGGCCTTGCCATGCCTTGCATTGCAAATACGATTTTTAAAATTTTAAAGTAAATAATTATAAAAAAAATTAAAGTGAATAGTTATATAATTTTAATAATAATCAACTAGCATCGTCTTTCAGCCAGCACACGAGGCATCGTTTTCAACGACCCGATACTTTGCTTGTGCATGCCTACCTTAGCTACCTCCGAGGGGGGAGCACATGCACCATGTTTGGAGGACTACAGCAGTGAAAAATGCTGACGGTTATAATTTGTTTTGCTTCAATTCAATTGTCAAGTCGTCAGTACACATAGCGTTGGTCGATGACGACTGGAGCGATAGATACTCCGAGCTGGTAAAGCCTTCCTGAGAAACTCAAATTTGGTTACGCCGGCATGCTGGCCGTGGGCGAGCTCTGACTATTGCTACGCTTTCCTCCAGCAGGATCAGGGCAGTTAGTGAAGAGGCAGGCAGCTAGTCTCGGAGGAAGCTCTGCTGCTCATTGCCCCAGCTGACGACATCTGGTGCAGCTAGTGCCACCTGGTCATTTGTGGGAGCTCGTAACAGCAGAAGGAATTCGAGCAGCTCTAAACGACGAATGAGGCCAGTGACAAAGCAGCAGGCTTTAACGATTGAATCTTGTCTGCTGGTTTCTAAAAAAAATAAATTTGACGATTGCACTCTCGAGTCTGTCCTGACGGTGATACGATTGTGAGCTTTTGAACAGCCTAAGTGGCCACATTATTTGCATGAGCACCTGAAAACCCGGTACGAAATGCAGGCAAATATCCTGCAGGACAGCAGGCTGAAATTCTCGTGCAAATGCTGATTGAATAGAATTTCCTTCTAGTCGGCATATTTTTGCTCCCGAGTAAGACCTCAGTGTTGCATCATTCGATCGTGGAAGGCTGAGCATCTGACAGCACCAAGGTCCCCTAAAGAGTGATTGTGCCACCGCATTGCTCAATTGGCTGCCTCAGGGTCCTTGGAGGTACATAGCTGCAGGAATTTAGAATGGAAGGAATCTAGACCACAAGCCTTCGAGGGTCAAGTCAATCTATCGCTACTGTAACTTGCACAGGGTAAGAATAATAAAAATAATAATTAATATTAAGACATTGTTACAGTGCCCTTGGAGAACCCAATCCATCCACAGGCAGTTCAGTAGGCTGAGGATACTAAAATATCTTGAAAAATGAAAGGCAGCGAATTCAGCCGGTGTCTCTGGTACTGCTGACAACCGCCTACCGACTTAAGAAACGGTGTTCATGTGCTCGAATAGAGCTTTGCTTGGGGCGGGGAGAATATTTGCTGCACAAATGCTGCATCCGGTGATGGCTATCGAAATCCACAATAGCACATGACGGTTGTCTGCCGAGTTTGAAGGCCTCTGCCGTTTCCTCTGAAGATGCTCATTTGCTGCTGCTCGACCAAGGGCTTTACTTGCCAAAACGTAGTGGCTCTAGCCGAGCTCAGAGCTGCTGGCTCGGGCAACCGCTGGCGGAAGTTCTCCAAAACGAATGCTTCATGGGCTACATCAGCTGACAGGCAACAGGGTCACTGGCCACTGGCAGTGCGGCAGTCTGAAGTAGCCAGATTTTACAACTGGTTTTATGCAATGGAAACGCATCTCTGCCTCTGTGGAAACAAGATCGATGTGTAAATATGTATGATGTGCTCCTAGTAGTACTAGCACGCATGAGGGCATATGCACAAGTGTCTAGGCACCCCTGACGGTATGTTCATATCGGTGCATGCACGAAAAATATATGCATGCAGAAATGTGTGGGTATGCTCATACGAAGATAGCCACCGATGTGGGTGTGTGCATCAGGGAGGGTAGTGTTAGTCTCGATTTTTTTCTGAGGGTATGCTAGCGTTCACCCCGATAGGTGCATCAGAAAGGCTGCATAGAATATCTCCTGGTCTAAGCAGAGGGCAAGCCGATCTGAACTTTGCAGAAACAAGCAGAAGAACCCACGAGTTCAGAGTGAGGATAGATTACTAAGATAGTCACAGAACAAACGTGTCACTAGTTAATCTAGGGCATGAACGGCATGACAAGACCGGAGAGGTGAGTCCTCAAAGTGGAGAGCATTGAAGTGCCACCAGAGGAAGATACAAGTACTGCCACCCTTGCTTCTCCATTCAATCAGGCTCCGATGTGCACTGCCTTCACAGACGAGCTCCTACTGTTTGGAAGTGATCATCATGTTTGCCATGCGCACATCCTTTCCTTTGTGATTGGTGGCTGGCAAAATGAAGACCTGCTGTCTACCCAGCATTTCTGCTTGTCTACATATTGGCATCTTTTACTGGCTAATGTAATGATCCATCTAGGCCTGTAACTCCACAAAGCCACAGAGACTAAGCAGGTGCTGCCCTGGAGAGTTTTCCACAATGCACTCAAAGCCTGAGCAGCTGTCGGTACTCATACGATAGCCAGCAAACTTCATTGCATGCAACAAAGAGAAAGTGAGAAGCATAACTGAGTCAGCAGGGCAGTCGAGTAAGTAATTAGCATGCAAGTAGCAGCTCAGGACGGCTAGAAAGGCATGCCGAGATTTACAGTGCTACAAGTCACTCTATGCATCACCGCGAGCTTGACTGTCCTTTGCGAGGCGATTCACCTGCCCCCTGCCGAGTTCTCTGGTGCTCACCTATGCTGACAGGATGCAGCTATATATTTTGTATATTTCGGCTTCGTTCCAGATCGACCTTCGATGACGAGTTCGTTGTGCTGTGCCATGGCTGAGAACATACTGAGCTGCAGCTTCAATCAGAATTACGCAGGCACCCTTTATGATACTGCAACGTCGTGGAACGTCAGCTATGCCTTTTTCGGAAGGACCGGGTAAAGTCTGGCCAGTCTGTACACACTCGATCGCTCGCAATTGTAGTCATTTTGCAAAATGAGGAACTGCCGTAGGTGCCAATAGCAATTCAACTTGATCGAGGGTCTCATCTGCAATTTTCTTTCCTGCTTTACCACCTTGCACTGTGAGCCACTGGCATAAGCACACATTGGCCAGCCTCTTGGATACTTTGTGATACTTGGATGTTTTGTCGATGTAATTTTGCATTTGATCGTCAGCCAAAGCATTAAGTTATAGAGAACTGCGACCCTTTCATGGAGCAATACCTTGGTCAGGATGCCTGCCAGTGTATTCAGTTGTCGGTTAGCCAATCCTATTTGCACAGCAGCTGAGGTCTGTTGCCTCAGTGTGACGAACACAATTTGTGCTTGAGCTCATGGGTATGAATGGGTAGACGATCTGTCAATATTGGCCAAGGAGATATTCTCTGCTAGCTGGTTTGGCCCAGTGGTAAAGGTGCCCTCCTCAAAGCAAGGTCAAAGGGAATGCATTTGATGCCCAATGTAGTGGGCTCGAGCCCCGTGGCATATATGAAGCACCCGAATATAGATTAAGTTCTCTTATGGTGCCATACCAATGAAATTTATATAGGAATGGTTTATTAAATATTAGAGAATGAGATGACACATTAGCCGGAGGAGCTGTGCCCTGCCGGGGCCACGGGCCATGACACACGGCTTCCGACACGGAAATGGCATCCGAGATGCACAGCCGCTGTGCAGTGCCGTCTGTTACCCGAGTGGTGCATTTGCAATGCCGCGGTCCACCAGGCAGGCCTCATCTGGCAATCAGCTGTCTAGGGTGCCGACCACGAAGGGCCTCAGCACTGCCGACCGGTAGCCAACCACCAGAAGAGACAGGGCTATGGCCTTGAACTTATGAACTTATTAGCCTAGGACTTGGAAACATTTTTCCGGACCCCCACCATCAGGGCCTCCTCTCTTCCATCAAACGGCACCGCTACGGCAGCGTCGGTGCCGTTGTCGAAGACCAGCTTGAGAGCCGGGTCCTACCCCAGCTATCGGGAAGGTGCCACCTGCCGAGCGAGCAGCAGCCGGAAGAGCCCCGATTAGGCCGAATCCAAAGCCAGGTTGTGGCAGGCCGCTATTGCTTGCAGCATCGGCCGACAGTAGCTTAGGACGTGGCCGATGGTCTCAGCCTCAGGGTGACAAAGGCTGGTGGCCGTTCCAGGCGTACGACCGACTCCTAGCGGTGCCCACCGGCTGCATGCCCTCCCACGCGCACAGTTAATGAACGGCCGGGCCAGGAACGACAGGTCGAGACCGGTGGCCTGACAGTGGCTGTGGGTCGAAAACCTGTCAGTGGCCAGGCAATGGTGGACCCTGCCCTGAGTGGGCTGGGCCGCCAAAGCTTGGCCTTCAGCCAATCTGGCTAGCAATGATCAATGGTGCTAGGATGGTAGGGTAGGAACATCGAAGATAGCAGCGAACAGTGCAGCCTGCTCAGCTTGACTGGCGAGCCCACTTTTCCTTGTATCAAGTGCTTCGGGTGGCCACTTCCTCTCCTGTTGGTGCAGCAGCAGTGCTTAGGCACAACAGCTGGCGCCCTCATCTGAGAGGCAGCTGGCTGCCAGCCCGGAACGAAACTAGCCGAGCAAGCTGCCCCAGCCACGGCCACGACCGTTGGCCAGGGTGGTGGCCCGAGCTTGCCAGCTAGGAGTGCCCGGCGGCCGGCAGTTTCCATCCCATCAAGTGGATCACCGGATGACGTTTGGGCATCGGAGGAAGGGGTCGACCCGAGGCGCCAGCCGCCCCACCGCAGGCAGACGACGGCTGCTAGTCGTGAGCCGCTCAGCTCGAGCAGCCATCGTAATGATAATAATAATAATAATAATAATAATAATAATAATAGTGTACTTGATAAAGCGCCCTCAGAGAACTTGATCTCTTTCTAGGCGCTTTACATTTGCTGCAAAGGGAAATGCAATTAAATGGTAAGTAAAATCATGCTTGACAAACAAACAAAATGAATAACATGGTTAGGGGTGACATGCACAGGGTCAGCATGCAAATGTGGTTAGTGGCAGCATGCACAGTGTCAGCACGCATAAGCACGTGAAGGACGAATCACGGGGACCCACTAAATGCTGTCCTACATAGGTGGTTTTAAGTTCTTTTCAATGTGGTCAGGTCAGGGGATGTTCTGACGCAGGTCGGGAGGGAGTTCCAGGCTTTGGGAGCATACGAACTAAATGCACGGTCTCCAAAGGATTTGAGGTTTGTACGAGGGATTTGTAGACCGCTGGATTCCAAAAAGCGAGTGGTAGGATGCTTGGCCTGATGGGGGAGTATATCTGAGAGATAGTCTGGGGCCGAAGAATGAAGTGACATAAAAGTGAGCAACAAAACCTTGAAGTCAATCCGTTGCTTGACTGGTAGCCAGTGCAGGTCGGTGAGAAGTGGAGTAATGTGGCAACTGCGACGCTCACGACAGACAAGCCTAGCTGCAGAGTTTTGCACCAGCTGCAATCGCCTGATTGCACATGCTGGGAGGCCAGTAAGCAGTGAGTTGCAGATGTCGAGACGAGATGTCACGAATGCATGGACCAACTTGGGCGTGGTATCCTTATCTAAACAAGCCCGAATTTTAGCAATGTTATGAAGCTGAAAATAGGCAGATTTGACCGTGGAGCTGATATGGTCGTCTAACGAGAGGTCGCTTTGGAATATGACACCTAGATTTCGAGCTGATTCAACTGGAGATATGCTGGCAGAGCCAATTTTGAGCGTCAGCCTTTCCAATTTCTGAATCACACTGGGTTTGCGCATAACTAGTAAGTTAGTTTTGTCATTGTTTAGTTTTAAAAAATTTGCTGTCATCCATGTGCGGATGTCATCAATGCATGCAGCAAGTGAGTTTAGAGAATTTGAGGTGCTCGAAGGCTGGGAGGGATCAAAGCAAAGGTACAACTGAGTGTCATCCGCATAGAAGTGAAAGCCTAGATTGTGCTTGGCAATCACATCAGCAAGAGGCAGAGTATAAACCGTGAAAAGAACCGGACCTAGCACGGAGCCCTGAGGTACTCCATATTTCAGAGGTACTTCAGATGATCTTTGTCCATTCACGTCAATACTCTGGAGTCTCCCACTGAGATAGGACCTGAACCACTGCAGAGCAGTGCCAGTGATGCCCAGGCGAGATAAGTGGCGCTCTAGAAGAACTTTGTGATCGATGGTATCAAAAGCTGCCGAAAGATCGAGCAAAACAAGCAGAGACACTCTACCCATGTCTGCATTCCTAAGTAGGTCGCTGTATACCCTAAGCAATGCTGACTCTGTGGAGTGATTAGCTCTAAAGCCAGACTGGAACTTACTAGCAAGGTGTGAGGTTTCGATATATGAGTTTAGCTGGTCTGCCACGAACCGTTCGAGTGTCTTTGATAGAAATGGTAGAAGGGAGACTGGGCGGTAGTTGCTCAAGTTCTCTTGGTCTAGTGTTGCTATCTTGAGAAGAGGCCTGACTACAGCTTTTTTGAAAGGTACTGGGACATGACCTGAGGCTAAAGACATATTAATGATGTTAGTCTGCTGCTTCAGAGCCATTCCCTTGGCCGGCCGTGACTGAGACAGCATTCATTTCGAGGCGAGCAGTGAGTGTTACTGTCGAGCCCAACGACTGCAGCTGCTTGTTCTCCGAGACTGCTTGTCCGAGAAAGGAAGTAAGGTTCGGTTAGGGTAGAGAGGATGCAGCCTCCTTCTGGTTCTTGCCCAGCGAAGGCACTCCCTCGTCTCTTGCTCTGTAGAATGCCAGCAGGCGGGCTGCTGATTTGCCGAACAGCAGACGATCGTTGTTTCGTGCTGTTGTGAGTTCACTTCAGGTTTCATCTTTGCTGCCCAGCCGACTCGGCGGCTCTGCGCGTAGTCATGCCGGAGCACTTTCAGAAAAAATCGAATTCCCAGGCAACCTCTTGGAGCAAGGTGCACACGCTGCCCTCATCTGGCTGAAGAGTGACTGCTTTGCACATGCTCTCACCCAAAGCACACTATTCACCGGCTCGGGTTGATATTAGCAAGTGCAGTTGACCAAAGTTTTGGCACGTCGTCTTTTCAAAGTCATATACACTGCCGACCCTGCAGCCTTTCTAGCTGCCCTCGGGAAAGGTCAAACCAGTGGCAGGTCTCAGGGGCAGGTCACGTGCAGCACGCCAGGGCCTGTTGAGTCAGCCACCAACCCTGCCAACAGGCTCGGCACTCTCGGAGACAGGTCAGTTCAGTATCATCACAGCTTACTGGAAAACTCGCTCTCTGAGTCTAGACGGTTTCATTTGCTCTTGTTTTTAGAACAAGTTTGCCAAGCATCTATTTTGTAGGCCCCCTCCCAGGTCTAGGCTCTGCCAAAGCGAGAGTAGACAAAAATCCTCAACGTCATTCACTGGCAAAGCGCATCAAGCAAGCACCTTTGGTCTTCGAGAAATGATATCCACGGACTTCTTCGACATTTAAAGAAGCTAAAAACTCAACTTTTCTTGTCAAAACGCATGCTAAGTCTATGTTTAATACCTTACATACGTTTTCTAGCTGAAATTGGGCATGTTATCACTAGTCGATTGACATACATCATTTTCAACATTTTGTTAAGTGATCTCTGAAAAAATAATTAGTTCTCTTATGGTGCTGCACACATTTATTATTATTATTATTATTATTATTATTATTAAAGGAGAAGGAATTCTTTTGCTTTATCCAAGGGTCAGTGCAGAAACACACCAGTAATGGAAAAAGCCAAATTGTGGAAAAAAAACACATGTGCTTTGAAACCGTAAGATAAATTTCTCATCAAGTCTTACTCAATCCTTAAGTCGCTATGCCAATCCGATTGCCACCATAGAAATCCAGTATTTCTTGCATGGTAGCTGCATGGTAATAGGAGGAATTACTTTCCGTAGAGCGAGGACTCACGGCTCGGAGAGAGCAGCCTGTGCCTCTTCATCGTGCTCTGTGAAGCTGCCGCCCAGCGCGTCACTGCGATTCGTGAACTACTCATTCGTAGTGAGCAGCAGCAGCTTGCTGGGAGGCAGCAGCTATGCGACCAATGTGTACACGGACGACACTGTGGGTAAGCGGCGCTGCTATGAGGTTGGCTGCTGCAAGCATGCCCAGCTGTCTGAGACGACGAGCTGCACCAGTTCGGTCAGCTCGTGCTCGAGTGAGCTGGCCGCCGGTGATAGCAGTGTGTGCTGACGCCTCCACGTGGCTCGTGGCCCTGCTGCTGGCTACTGCAGCAGTGACCCAGCCTGCTGCAGCCTACTTTTCCCTCCGCGCAGAGCGGCTTCCGCCAGTTCGTGGTCTTCGGGCAACTGCGATCGGATCGACTGCGATCCTCCTTCAGTGGCAAGCATACGATGAGAAGTACCATGCTCAGTTCCATAGCAAGTTGAAAAAATATGGCTTTGAATACAACGTGAGATACTGGCTGGCTAGCCATCCTTTGATCGTGCAGGTGAGCTGGCCACGAAAGCACTTGGTGCAATCTGCTTGCTCGATACCACTGAAGCATGCCGGCACGTCTCTCTCTCTCTCTCTCTCTCTCGGCTTTAGGCTTTAAATAAACTGATTTGCTTACCCATGCCAAGTTGCAGGCACTACAGACCTCTGCATAGGATCACCTCCGTGATTGAATTGTCGTGAAAGCGGCATCGAATGGCCTCGATTGCTGCATGTAGCACATGGCCATTCTGGCGACTGTGAGATGGTGCTGATGGATCGGCTGAAAGTAGCCATGCAGTCCTCTAATATTAAGAACATGCCCACTGTGAGCAGTTCTAAGCAATTCGGTTTCTATTTTTTTTTTTACAAAGGATGTATATATTGTCGGCCAAAGATAAATATACGCAGATATGTAACCCCAAACGTTAGCCCATTCTCTCTCTGCCTCAGCTGGCTAAACTTAAGAATAAATGTCGAGAAAATACTGAAGAAATGTGTCCAGCAACCGAATATTTGCATAGAGTACCTTTCAAAAGGCAACGGCGATAGAAATGGGCTCAGAAGTTTTTGATGGGCTCAGAGGTTTTGAGGACACCTCATAAATAAAAAAATGATTATGCAAGCCATATAGAATCTGTAAATTAAACAAAAGCAAAATATTCACAAATAAAAAAGTACGGATCTAGCATCACAAGCGACACGTGTCCCAACTTTTTTGCACCTTCAACCCACGAACAGCAAGGCAACGTTTGTTGCGGCGTCGTCTTCAGGAATGGTCGCACTCGTCGGATGACATGAGTGTGTCGACCACTTTGTCGGGACTGGCGCCGGCCACCATATACAGTTTTGACGTTCGGAGCAGGCTGAGCTCATCGAGGCTCGACTGCACTTGGAGTGCTTCTGCTGATGCTCCGGCCGTCTCGGCTGGTACTCTGAAACGTGAGGCTCTGATGCTCTGACGCGCCCAGCCTTCGGCTTTTGTAGCCTGCCGGCGGCCCCGAGTGCCAATCAGGGGGCTGGGAAGAGGTATGCTTGTGGCACTTCTAGTGCACGAGTGGCATTTCATCTCTTGCAGCGCCCTCTCTGGAACCAGTCACCGTGACTGATGCGTTTCGAGTGTCCGAGCCGCTCGAGGGCCATTACCGAAATGTGACAATATTCTGGAAGGTGAGGCTTAACGGTTGCGAATGCAGCGGCCAGCTCTCTCTATTTCTATCTGGGTGTGCCACTGATACTTCCGGATCCGACCTGGCCGGTTGTGCTTGTATCAGTACGTGATTAGCTCGGCACTACGTTTTATTCTACCTCATGTACCACTCCCTTGCCAGCCCATCGATAGTGGATGCATGCCAGAACAATCAGCATGTTGGTCTTTGACATATTGTTCGGCCTGAGTTGGATGGGAGGGCTGGCAACCGGACCTTGGTTTGGCACAGGGGTTTAGGTGCTTGTATATATTGTTATGTGAAGCGCTTATACATTATATATATATATATATATATATATATATATATATAATGTATAAGCGCTTCACATACCAATATATACCAAGCACCTAATATAATATATAATATATAAATAATATATAAAAAAAAATATATATATATATATAATATACACACACATATATATATATATATTATAATGTATAAGTGCTTCACATACTAGCTGCAGGGCTCGACCCCGCGACCTTGGTCGCAATGGTGAGCCCCGGTGACCTCCGTCATGAAAGGCAAGCACCTTAAACAATGTGCCAAATATATATGTATATATATATATATATATATATATATTTATAGAGAACATACAGACAAATATATATATATATATACATATATATATATATGCATATATATATATTTGTATGTATGCTCTCTATAATATATATATATATATATATATATATATATATATATATATATACATACAGAAGGGAGGGGCATTAGCTAACGTGCACCGGTCTGGCACAGGCCTAGGCCAAATTAAAAGCTCAGTAAAAAAAGTAAAGCTTGGCTGATCAGACAGCCTTGTTTGTCTAGCCGAGCAAGAGCCTTGGAATAGATAAAGGAGGCAATCATCTTCGTTTGTTGGCACTAAAATCAGCATGAGCAACTCAGCCAATTGTCGATACATGTTAGGGTTACATTATGAGACTGCTTCGATAACTGTTCCGTAAGTATATTTGCAATGTCACCCTGCCTTGGTGGTGAAGTGACATCGGCGGCTGCTCTTTTAGTTGTAAGAGCTATCCTGTTCTAATGTCGACTAGGCTATTTTGGCTGGGCTACCAAAAAAGCCACGAGGCCATTGCAGCTGGTGATGAATATGGCTGCAAGGCTAGTTATTATATCCTAGAGTTTCAGCCACGTGTTTCCTATGCTGAAAGAGCTGGGGTGGCTGCCGATTGATCAAAAAATACAGAGTTAATTTCTCAAGCTGACACATAAGGCCTGCCGTGGCCTGGCTTCTTCTTACCTAGCCGAAATGCTGCACCAGTTAAAAGCCTCCTCGTGCCTTTAGGTCATGCACGGACGATAAATGAGCTATTTCATCGTCATGCTTAAAGATCATTTGCAGCTGAAGCTTTTGGTCGGCAAGTTTTATACAGTGAAACTCACTTCCACAATTCTTATTCAACGTCATTTATTCTCCTGCTGCCGACAGCGGCACATCTTTTCCAACCGTCCTGAGCTGCTACTTCCATGCTTCTCACTTGCTCGGCTGTGCACCCGACTCAGCTATGCTTCTCACTGTCTCGCTGTTTCGTGAGATAAAGTCTGCTGGCTACCAAATGTGCACCGAAAGCTGCATAAGCTTTGAATGAGCTTAAACGATGCTTTTGTATACTACCAACGTAGTCTTTATGGAATTACAGACAGAGACACATTACTTGATATTACATACAATCGTGGCTGGACAGCTATTTGATAGCTGTGGGATGTCAATGCAGGCTTTTCAAAATTCACCCTAATCCAGACTAGAATCAGCTTGAATGGCAAAGAAAACGTAGCTGGCTTACCGACCCTAATGGGCCTCTTCGTCTGATAAGCGTACAAGGAAAAGCAATTGCTATTGTTGTTGGCTTTTTGTGAGCAATCGGCCATTAGTAGTGCCTAGAGAGCAAACAACCGCACAGTCTGACGGAAATCGCTTACTTGTACAGACAGCTCTCAGTGAGCCTGCTTTGATTGCACCTACCACAGAAAATTGCCCGAACAATACCCGCTGGAGTTTTCTGTGGCTCTAAAGAGTGGCTATTGGAGATGCGTTGAGCGCTGTTCCATTCTTTACCTCAGGCATCGCAGGATGCAATGGCACATCCCGACGGATATGTCGACCACTATGTCGTGGTGTGGCCTGACGGCAATGTGACCATCAGTGGACTTGTGAGGAGCGTGGTTCTCCATCTAAGGACCGATCGTTTCTACAGCATTAGCATAGGAGCCGTGCAAACGGGTTCAGGACTAACGGCCGCCTTTTCCACAGCTACTGTATTTATTCCTGCACAGTCTGCCGGTGAGCTTTCGTGAGTGCCTGCAGCCGAGTGGGCGTTGGCAGATGATGTCCGACTGGTGAAACAGCTCTCTTTCTTTGTTAAGCGGCAAGGCCAAAAAATGTCGGCCATCATGCAGCAGCAGCAGCGACAAGCAATGACAACAGTGGCAATGGCAATACTAGCAGCAGCAGTGGTAGCAGCAGCAGTGGTGGCAGCAGCAGCAGCAGCAGCAGCAGCAGCGGCAGCAGCAGCAGAAGCAGCGGCAGCAGCAGCAGCAGCAGCAGCAGCAGCAGTGGTGGCAGCAGCAGCAGAAGCAGCAGCAGTGGTGGCAGCAGCAACAGAAGCAATAAGTGGCTGTAAGAGCTGTAGTGATAAGTGGCTGCAGGAACTAGCAGCACTGCTGTGGCTGCTTCGGCAGTGGCAGAGGTGGCAGCAGCAGCGATGGCTGTGTGTGGCTACGGCAGCAGCAGTAAAAGCACCAGCAAGCAACAGCAAACAGCAGCTGAAAAATGCTGCAGCAGCAGTGGCAAGCAGTCGGCATTGGGTACATGAGCTGGCTGCTTGTTCGGCCTGTCACGTTGTTGCCGCATGCATTTGTAGTCCGAAATCCGCTGTCTTGTCGTCCGTCTGCCGAAACTTTAAATGCCACCAGAGTGAAGATTGCTTGGTCGGTGCCTCGAGAACAAGACTTCCTATACACTGTATGGTGGTGCTTGGAAGGGTCTGAAAGAGAATGCACGGTAAGCAGTTTGCTAGGTGTCTGCTGTCACTGGCTGAGCCATTCTTATCCTCGGCACTTGCACAAGTGGTTACCCAGCAGCTAAACGATTGCTTCAGCTCGCCAGATTTTGCTGGCTATTTCAAACTCAAATTTGAAAAATTAGTGCGAGGGGTGGAAATCGATTCGATGTTTGATTGGAAGCCAGTGAAGCTCAGACAAAAGTGGTCTAATATGGCAGCTAAACTGTTGATGTCAGATTGCTAAGCAGATTTAGTTCTGCACCAGTTGCAGGCGATTAGGGGCATAAGCCACGGGTTCTGATTAAAAGGGAATTGCACCTATATGGACGTCACGTCACAAGCACACGACTAGTTTGGTTCCTATCCTACGGACGGTTTATTAAGCCTCTAAAGCAGCTGTAAAGCTGTTGCCTCTCTCTTTCTCACTCTCCGGTTCGAGCCACCGGCAAGGGTCCGAGGAGTTGGGGCCCACGGAAAGAGCCTCTACCCTCAGTAGGGAGGGAGGACCGTGGGGAGGCTGCTTTGGTGAGCTTATTGTCTCAGAGGCACAGCCAGCCGAGTTGCCTTCGCCTTTTCTCCTTGCCTGCGATGCACAGCAGGGACTGCTGCATGCCCAAACTGTGGCTTGACAGCCAAGGCGCCCAAGCGGGCATCACGAGTCCTCGCTAGCCAGGACAGATCCGTGGAACGGTTCAAGGATCAGGTTTGCTCGGGTCGATTCCCGACGTGACAAGTTTGCTTCCCACTGAAAGTTGGGGCTGGGAAAGCCGCCCGGTAATCCTGGGGCAGGGGCTGGCTGTCGGCTCAGGCAAAGGTTGCATTTGCCTGAACTCGATTTTACAATTCTTATGCAACAATGATATTTTGCCCTCTTCTACTGCCGATTGGACTTTTCTTTCTCAGCTGCAGCCATCTGCTGCAATGTTGCTAACTTCCTCAAGTTTTCTCCCTATACTGCTATAGTTATCACATATTATGTGCAGCATGAGATGAAGACAGTTGGTTAGCTGATTGCTCCCCAACAGTAGCTTAGGCTTTGCGTGCACTATAGAGGACTGTCCGGGTAACAACTGCCTGGTGCTAATTGCTTAGTGGAGCAGTGGTTCAGGCATTTGGGGGCTGTGCTTGATTTTCGATGTTCCTGCTGTCTTTGCACTCAAATGGCGATTCTGCATCATGCATGGCCTACGACTATAGCAAAGCAGCAGCAGCAGCAGCAGCAGCAGCAGCAGCAGTAGCGGCAGCGGCAGCGGCGGCGGCAGCGGCAGCAGCAGTGGCAGCAGCAGTGGCAGCAGGAACGCAGGTCCTGTTTACGTGTGTAGATAAATGCTCCTCCAGTCATGCAGGCAGTGTGGAAGATGGAGAAGACAGAGCGTTGGTTGGGTGAGGGGCTGAGTATTGCTTCATGCCTGAACTCAGACACCTGAATGCCATGAACGCTTCAGGTGTCTGTGCACATGTTTGTCGACTGCCTTGTTGCTCATTTACAGAAGGATATCGAATTCTCCCCAGTGGACGTGAGCACAGCCATAGTACAACTGCCTGGTAATACTTCGGCAGTACTGTACCGCTTCGGTGTCTCGGCACGAGAGTCAGTCGGGCTCGCAGCCAGCGGCATTGTGTGGGCACCATGCGTGCATGGCAGCATTTCCGGTGAGCTTGCCATGTTTGTGATTGAGCATAACAAGTCCCTGTTGCTCCGGATTGCCCGGTTGCAAGCTTGAATCTTGCCAGCTCTGTGCAACTGCAACCGGTAGTTGTCCTTCGTACTCTGAAGATAGCCTACCTGCCCTGTCTGTCCTCTTCTGCTAGAATTCGCCAGTGCCACTTTTTGAGGATCATTGACCAACTAGCAAGCTACCTGCTGAGGATTGCAGTGGGCCTCCGGTGCTGCTCAAAAGATTCGTGAAAGCCACAACTCACACAAAATTGCAGCAAGACCTGAGTTCTTAATGCACGAGGTTACCTACTAAGGCTGTGGCTACACACATTCGTCTTATGATTGAGAACAATTATTCGGGATTGTGAATTAATTGTGTGTCCGGATGTTGCAGCTCTGCTTACGCAGCAATACTCAATCCCGGCAGGATTTTCTGATTGTGGAGCTATACTTGACACTGAAGGTCTCAGCTGCAAGAGTTTAGATCAATAAAGCGATCTCCTGTTGTCTCATCGCGTTTTTTGTTTTAGCTCTCTCTCTCTCTCTCTCTCTCTCTCTCTCTCTCTCTCTCTCTCTCGCTCTCTCTCTCCTCCTCCCGCACACTCCCTCAATCTCTCCCTCTCACACACACTCTCACTTTCTCCCAACCACTCTCTGACTTTATCACCCTCTTAATCTCAATCTCACTCACCCTCCACCCTTCTTTTCTTTCCTCCACTCACTATTGTGGGAATCACACCCGAGGGTTTGAAGCCTGGAGCGACCAACCCTTAGCATATACCCAAGAGAATCCAACAAAATAATGCTGCTCTTTGCTCAGGGTTGTACATGCTGCTTTACGGTTTGAGGTATCTAGAGCTGGTTTGGCCCAGTGGTTAAGGTGCTCGCCCCGACCAAGGCCTTGCCGAGGTCCTGGGCTCGAGCCCTGGGACATATGTGAAGCGCCCGAATAGAGATTAAGTTCTCTTAGGATGCTATATAAGTGAATTATATTTATTTATATATAGATCTTTAGCCGATGGTCTTTACTGTAGCTGGCATCTGGTTGCTCAAGTTACAAAACGCCCTGCTGCTGCTCCTGCGCTAAAGTCCTCAGTAACAAATGCAGTGCGAGCGAGCCAGGACGCTAGTCCTCGCAGACGCACGACAAATACCGGCAGAGCTGGTGCCTCGAGGTAGGCAAATGAGTTACAGCTGCTGCACCGATACATTCAGAACTTCAAACGATATTAGAGCCCCGTAGTAATCCAGAGCACAACGAACAAATTCCTGACGATCAATCAAATCAGATGTCTGGTTCATAAGGTCTATACCATGGAAAATGACATCTCTCGCTCCTAATACTTATGATTCAGGAACTTCCTATAATCTTAGGTACTGTCATAGTCTCACTCGGCCGGGATAAAACAAGAATTCTATCATATCATTGCTACAGCCGGTGGTCTTTTGGAGGATTGTTAAACCATGATCCCATATGTGACGAGTAAATTGGTGCTTCGGTGGCTTCTTTTGGGGCTAAACTAGCTTTGGTCCCTGGATGGCACACGCTTCTGACGGCACACCTGTACACTCGATGTTTATTCTTTTCCTGTCGCTTGGTTAACAGAACCGGTCCTCAGCCCTCCGGCAGTCGGTAAAGCTGTGTCAACTGACACTGAAGCAGGACATTTGTCACCCGTACGAGTGCAGGCCCGGTACATGTGCAGAAATGGAGCAGCTCGCATCACCGAACTCAGGCTTCACCATTGTCAGGGAGTGGCAGAGATCTGTCAAGGTGGTTGCCGACCCAGCCTACTGCTGCTGCTGTTGCCTGATGTGTGATACTGTCGGCTCGCTGCATCACGCCTGCTGCTTTGTTGCTGTGGTGTGTCCAGGCGATGCTAAGTCCATACCGATGGATGCATGCGCTGCTGAAATCAGCCTTGACATCGACAGTGGCCGAGTGCACCGATTTTGGCTGTCGGGTCGATCTGGGAATGCCTCGGTGTACTCAGCAGTGGTGTCGTACAACTCTCCACCTTCTGACGGTGGTGAGTGTGCCTGCGAAGCCCTACAGCAGCAGGCTAGTCTCGAGCACCTTTTCTCTTGGCCATTGCTGCTTGCACGTTCTTCCTCCTCCGGTTTCGTTGCAGCCCAAGTGTATTATTGGATGGTGCCTGTGGTCGTCTTCCTGATCATCAGCAGCACAGGGCTTGTTGTGGTCCTTTACAGGTATATATTTTGCTCCTGTCTCTTAATCCAGAGGTTAGGTGCTTTCACTTCACGATCTAATTAGTGGGCTCGAGTTCTGAAACAGGAATTGTGTAACAGTGGCTCTGGCAGGAGAAGTTCTTGTGGGAATCTCACAGAGACACATGGAGCAAACGTGAGTAGTAAACGAGACTCTATCTTTATTACTCTCAACACATACATATATACACACGAGAGCTCGATGAATCGTAGCAGACGAAAGAAATATAACATGCATTAGCGGCCTGCCGCTGCTTCGTCAATGGTTTAACTATTGGCTGCAGGTGAGGCACGTACATTAGTGTCAAGGCGTTTCACAAATTACAACAGCAGAAGCAGCAGGCGCACACAGCACAGGTTATCCTCTATAATAATAATAGCAATATTACATTTATTATAGCGCCCCCAGAGAACTCAATCTCTTTATAGGCACTCGGCATTTGGCGTAAAGGAAGCACGATCGAACGGTTAGTGGTAGCATGCTCAATGACAGACAACAAGCATAGCATGGTTAGGGGTGGCATGCACTGGGTCAACTTGCAAATATAGTTAAAGTGTTAGAGTGCACGGTGTCAGAATGCATAAGCACACATAAGACGAATCGAGTGGATGCACTAAATGATGTAATACAAGAAATGCTGCGAGCCGCAAGCAAATGCCAATCCTAGCACAGGCACAAGCAACCGAGAGTTTTCGAGCGTGCGAGATCACGGAAGATTGCACGAGAATCCCGAGACCCGAGAGCCGGTTGCTTGAGCCCACTGAAAGCAATAGTGACAGCTGCATAAGCTCTTCTGCCTCGTCATTTATGAAGCTGCTTGATGATTCGACCTTTACCTGTGCTTTTACTGCTGTGCTATATACTATCAATGTTCAAGAGGTAGTTCAATATTGAGAAGTTCATAATTCCTCCAACTAGCACTGCTATACATTGATTTGGCAGTGGTTGCCCACGTCATAGACACCTGTCTGCCTGCAGTGCAGCTGTTTGTCTGTTTATGGAGCAGTACACTCTCGAAGATGGAGGGTGAGAGGAAGGCAGGGAGGAAGTGTGAGAGAGACAGAGAGAGAGAGAGAGAGAGAGAGAGAGAGAGAGAGAGAGAGAGAGAGAGAGAGAGAGAGAGAGAGAGAGAGAGAGAGAGAGAGAGAGAAAGAGAGATATATATATATATGTGTGTATATATATATATATATATATGTATATATATATATATATATAGGTGTTAACAATCTGCATGTATGTATATATATATATATATCTCATTTTCTCTCTCTTTCTCTTTTCCTTCTCAATATTGAACTACCTCTTGAACATTGATAGTATATGCACAGGTAAAGGTCGAATGATCAAACAGCTTCATAAAGGACGAGGCAGAAGAGGTTATATACAGAGAGAGAGAGAGAGAGAGAGAGAGAGAGAGAGAGAGAGAGAGAGAGAGAGAGAGAGAGAGAGAGAGAGAGAGAGAGAGAGAGAGAGAGAGAGAGAGAGAGAGAGAGAGAGAGAGAGAGAGAGAGAGAGAGAGAGAGAGAGAGACAGAGACATAGAAAGAGAAAGAGAGGGGGTGACTAAGTATCCACAATTCCACAAATAAGGTTTTCTGTCATCTGTTTTCTTTAATGTGACTAGTGTTCGATGTTCGAGTCCTGAAGTGGGCGATCCTTTATTGCCCTCTGTAAGCAGTGGTGATAGCCGTTAGGGCTCTTCTACCAATATATAAATGAGGCTGCTAAATCAGCTAACGTTTAGCAGGACATGATATATCTCCTGCATTAATTTATCTTCGGCTGTAACTCCACGAAGCCACAAGCACTGAGTGGGTGTTAACACCCTGTCTGCATGTATACCGAAGCAAAAGAACCTGGTTAACTGAGGAGTGTTTTGGTTTATTTATATCTTGCCATCTCTTTTTTTGTCTTTATATAATGCTTGATCGTAGGTAGAGCTGTGCTTTATTAGGAAGTGTTTGTCATGTGCCTACTATAATCTTCGAATGCTTCGTCCAGGGTAATAACAGGAAGATGGTCAAAGCCCCCCACAAATCCCCCTAAGTAGGGTTAAAGGGGCACATCGTATGCTATGATTAGGCGGTTGTGGTAGGATGGTTTGGCCCATTGGTCAAGGTGCTTGGCTTTAACGACCGAGGTCCAAGTGAATGTATTTGATGAGCCAGGTCATGATCTCAAGCCGTGTGGCTTACTTGAAGACCCTGGAGATTAAGTTCTGTTAGGGTAGTACACAAATGAAGGATATTATAGTTTAAAAGATTCATCCTGTCCACACGAATTCTCAAGTCAGAAATCTTGTTGTGCTGTCATCCATTCGCAATAGTTTTTGGTTCCATGATCTGAGCTATGGAATAAAAGCTACCAGTGCCTAACCTGGACCTCACACTGTGAGAAGCACCACTTTAGCTGTTATAACTAGACAGTGTATAATAAAGTAAAGGCTAGCTAATTCTAATGGCCTCACTGATATGGATTCAAGGAGCCTCAGCCTTCACCTTCTCCTGGTTGCTCCCACGTGCAGTGGGCAATAACTATGACCCAACGGCTACAGTCTACCTGTCCTTCATTGTACTCAAAACTATGAAATGGTTAGCTTCACATTGCATGTTTTTTTAGATCACCATCTCCTTGATAACAGCTCGCTACTTTCAGTCTGCTGTATCATGCAGCTCTGTTATGTTCCAATAATGGTGTCACAGGTGTACTTTACTTAGTGGGTAATTCGTTTGTAAGCCACCTTGTGCTAATGAAGAAAGCTAAAACTCAAGAGGCAGTTTGAGTCAAGCACCACATGCTGATTTATACTATTACAGTGCTACTTAAATGTCATCGAATGGGAATTGTTAACACCTACAAGATGAATGGTAAAAAGATAGTAATTGAACCATCCGCTGGATGTATAACGAACTACTATCACCCCAAAGGAGATCGTTTTGCTAGAAAGAATGATCGACATGTCAAGTCGCGAGTGGGATAGCAGCCCACGACTTCCATGCCAGAGACCAGGGTCTTACCAACTCATCTTCGGTCGACCGGAAAAAGCAATGCACTACCTTTTGCTTGCAATATTGTCACTGAGTTATGATGCACCGAATCAGTCACAGTGGCCCAGCTTCAGACTGAATATCTAATGTGCACAAAGATCAGGTTTAGCTGCAATGGTCCAACGGGATCATAACTTGCTTCCAAGGGGGTGTACAACCAGTTTGTCGGACCTTCCCTTTCCCAACTCAAGAAGCAAATGCAGTACTGACCTGAGCATGCTACTGCTGCAGCTTTAAAGGAACAACTAAACAATTGCAGTATCACATGAGCTATGGCTTAATCGAGTCGAGAAGATTGCTTGCAAGTCTCTTAATTGGCCTGTGCTATCTAGTATTATGTTCGAAACAACCACGAACTTGAGTATTATCGTTGACATCGGCATCTAATGAGCATGTGATCATCTCATCACTGGCTCACAGATGTTCTAACAGCCAGAGACTTGCCTAGGTAGGCTAAATGTTCACGTGCCCCACCTTTGCCATCTATTCGGAAACCGTCGGTTCATACTAAGTGCACGTCGCATTTCCTTGCCAGGCTCCAGCGATCTGTGAAGAGTGTGCAGGCGATTGTTCACATACCACGCTCTGCTGCTGCCGACGAGGTAAGAGTCGTCAGAGACCCTACTCTGACAGTATTCTGTGCCAACCGCTCGAGACGTGTGGTGTTTATTGAACGTTGTGGATATGAGCATAGTTGTGTGGGCTCGTACTGTATGGTGTGTGCAAGCACTTGCGTGGCACAATCGTCCGGGTGTGCGTGCGAGCTCGTGCGTGTATGCGTGCGTGTGTGTGTGTGTGTGTGTGTGTGTGTGTGTGTGTGTGTGTGCATGTGTGTGTGTGTGTGTGTGTGTGTGTGTGTGTGTGTGTGTGTGTGTGCAAAGGTGTGTGTGTGTGTGTGTGTGTGTTCAAAGGTGTGTGCATGTGTGTGTATGTGTGCGCGTGCACGTGCGCGTCTGTGTTTGTGTGTGTGCTTGCATGAGTACATGCATATACACATGCATGCATTAGGCATGTGCAGCTTCAAGAGTAATGAGTTGTGCTGATAATTCTTTTATGATCTCACAGGGCCTGCCGGAGACAGAGTCTTTCCTAAGTGCAAGTGAGAGCAGTATGCATCTTGACACTTTGCCAGTGGCCGATTTTGCTACTGATTCGACCGGGGAGCTCTACCAAAGCTGCACCCCAGAGTCGCACTTCGCTAGCTCAGCTGTCACCACTGCTGCTCAGGTCGACTGCTGTGGAGATGCTGGAGAAGGCTTTGAACAGATACTGCATGGGGGGCGGTCGTCGGGTGTCCCCCAATATATTGACCACTCGAAGGTGGCTGCCACTAGCAGCCAATGCCACACTGACCAGCGACTTCTTCTGCTGCAGTCGCCTGATGACTCTCTTGACTATGTTATCGCTAGCCCGGTGTCATAAGGCCAAAGCATACGGTGGGTTGCCCTAGGCTAGTTTACACCCCAGGGTCAGAACGCCCTAGTGACACTTTACACTCGGGGTGTCAAGTAAACCAGGCCAAACTATACCTCTCCAGGCCAGAACGTACCCCGTCTGAAAGAATGATGAAAGATGAAATGATGAAATGATGAAAGATGACGAAGTCCACGGATTTATTTAACTACAACTAACTTTTAATTTTTGTTGATTGTTCTGTGGAAGTTATTCAAAAAGAGAAAATGCACAACACATTTTCGCTGATACCCGGAAAACAACTTGCAAATATATTTAAAAAGCGGAAAAATGAAAGGGAATTTTTCAATTTGATTAATTAAGGCAGTTTTCAAAAAGTAGTCTTAGCGGTGGTCACGGTCTTCTTCGTGGTGAAGCAAAAGACAAATTTGAAAACAACCTGCGGTTTTGTGGATTTAAAGCTAAAAAGCAAAAATACCGCGCCAGCAGCTCTTACAACTGGAAAGGGAATCCAGGTTTTTCATGATTCCTAATTAAATTAAGGTCCACTCAGAATTAGGCAGTACGTTCATTTTTCTCCGTCTGTAACGGCTCCGAGTCACAATGACTAGGTGCATTGCTACGCTGGAGAGTTAACTACAGCCACATACAGAGCCCGAGGGCTTTCTGTTCGCATACGGTTGCCAACATTCCGACGTAAGAAACAGTTTATAGAAAAGACGAGGCAGATGAGAGATTAGACGAATGAGTGCCTTAAGATAAGAAAGAGGGAGAGCAGAGAATGAAATATCAGGGTCGGTACCGGCACGAATTTGTGAGCTATCACGTAAAGATTCATGGGTGTATCGCTCAGAACTATTAATATGACGGCATAATTTACCCTATAGGGCTATTAAGTGGTCCCGGCCATTTTCACCCCGAGTATACTACATCATGCGATATATATATATATATACATTTTAAAAGAACTTAACAACACACCTATTTAGGACAGAATTTAGTGGGTTCCTGTGATTCGCCCTTCATGTGTTTATTCGTGCTGACACTGTGCATGCTGCCACTCACCACATTTGCATGCTGACCCTGTGCATGTCACCCCTAACCATATTATTCATGTTGTTTATCAAGCGTGATAGTACTCCCCATTCAATCGCGTTTTCCTTAGCAGCAAATGTAAGCGCCTAAGAGGAGATTGAGTTCTCTGAGGGCGCTATATCAAGTCCATTATTATTATTATTATTATGATTATATATACTCTCTCTATATATATGTATACTCTAGCCTGTTACATCGGATCCAATGCTACAAGTATATAACTCGAGCAAAGGTTGTACCAACGCTCTCATGCATGATATTTTGGTAGATGATATATGATATAGGATTGATATATGATATGTTGGTAGACACTCTGATCGAATCGCCGATTTCAAAATATTCAGCGATATGCTGCTGCTGCTGCTGCTGCTGCGACGTTTCCTCTACTACTATTATTACTATTATTCTTGTTTGAATACGCATGAGTGTATTTTAATGCAATTGCTCTCGCAATTAGAGTTTGGATCTTGGATTGCGGAATTCTGCACATTTTCCAAGCCAAGTCGTCGCGATTACTTGCTACAGTTTTTCAGCTGCCTTCTTTAGTCCTAAACCTATCCATAGGTAATGATCTGGACCATTCAGTTTCCCTTCGTGATTGCTCTTCATTCTATTTTGAGTAGTAAGATTCTCGCTTGGTTCTCAAGGACCACCAAGAACAAATAACAACGTGGTCCAATCAACTTCACTAAAACCTTGGTGCAGGTCAAGCTTCCCAGTCTGGATATGAGAGCTTCACTAGTACTACAAAGCTCCTTGAAGGACTCCCTATGCTTGTCTTAAGGTTTTTCTTATTTAGCCGTACTGAGGATAGGAAAATAAGAATACTTGGCTGCTGATGGTGCCAAAAATAGTCGCAATGAAATTGTTGGAGGTCAACTGAAAGCTGCCGTTATGAGCACAGTGGCTTTGCTGCACATTTAAAAATTCTGGTCCTCTGGCCGAACTGCAGGGGTTTGACGAGTTACCGAAATCCACCACGATCCACCGCAATCCACTCTAATTAAGCTAACAACGACCAGACGTAAGCTTTGCCGAGCTCAAATTTTGCGTAGATATTGTAGTACACGTTCGAATTTATCTGTCCACCAAATTTCATGTCTCTGCGCGTACGCGTACTTATGCAAATGAGCTTTGACGCCGGACGTCTGTACCCCAATAAACCGGAATCAATTCTACTTCCCGTCAAATCCAGTACAAATCAGCTGCGAACAGCTTCGAAAAGTATAGAATATCAAACTACGCTACATGTACAATGTATGCAGAAAATTTCGTGCGATTCAGCTCACGCGTTCTCACGAAGTCCACTGAAATAAGATTGCAGTGGCCCAGGCCAATACCGAAATTCATCGCAATCCACTGCATTCCTCCACGAAACGAAAGAAATCCTGATCGAAAAGCTGTTTTGTTGATTGAATATGACAGCACACTCTGAGACAATTGCATTAAAAATTTCACTTGCATTAGCACGGCCGTTCTCGTTCAAGGCGCTGCAATCGACTGCAGTAGCTCGGGCCAATACTGCAATCCACTTCAATCCACCGAATCAACCGTATAAAAAATCGAAATACGTTGCGCCGAGCTCCAGTTTTTGTTGTATATTAAACTGCCTCATACTGTGTGCACAACCACGTAAAATAAAAAAGTGTGCAGCCTCGCACTGTGACAGTGGGCGGCAATGGCCTGAAATAATAATAATAATAATAATGCACTTGATAAACTGCCCTCAGAGAACTCAATCCATTCCTATGACCTGGAAAACTACCGAAATACACTCTATTCCACTGCAAATCATCCTCAAATCGCCATCGCCAAGCTCTAATTGACAGTGCATATAGGAACAGACTCAGTTCAAAGTGCACCGGCAAAATTTCGCTCAATTGTGCACACGCGTTCTCACGTAATGAATTGCAATCGACTGCAATGACCCGGTCCCATACCGCAATCCGCCGAAATCCGCTGCAATCCGGCATACAGCGACTAGAACGCGTACACTAGAAGCTCTAATTATGATTGCTCGCTGCTCTACTCTTCGGTTATTGTGTACTCTCATAACTTCACTGTAATTGCCTCGGCCATTTTGCAGCAATGCACTGCAATCGACAGCAACTGCCCGGGCCAGTACGTCAATGTACCACAACCCGCCGAAAAACGACCAGAATGCATACACTTTAAGCTCTAATAGTGATTTCTCGTTGTTCTAATTTTTGGTTATTGTGTAATCCGACAATTTCGCTACAATCGCCTCAATCATTCGGCAGCAATGCACTGCAGTTGACTGCAATGGCCCGGGCCAATACCTCACTTTACAGCAATCTGAGGCACAATGCCCTGAAATCGGTTTCGCAATGCTTGAATTTTTAATGCATGCTACAAAGCACACTCGTTAAATTTAAACATCATTTAAAGCAATTGCACTCGTGCAATCTCGGGCAATGCATGGCAATCTACGGCAACGGCAACGGCTCGGCTCGAAGCAGCAATCCACTACTATCCGAGGCAAGTCTACACTAAATTGGCTGTAATAATGAATGCTGCTCTAATACCGAAATCCGTGGCCAATCGACGAGAAATCGGCTGCACCAAGCTCCAACTCTCATTCTACGTAGCATCTCACTGCTTGAGCACATACTTTCAACCCTTTCAACCAGCTCAGACCGTTCAATCATGTGCAGTGCATGGCAATCGACGGCGATAGCACGAGCAAATACGGCAATCCATCATGGTCCATCACAATACACTGGAAAGTGGCTGGGCCAAGATCAAATATATCTTACCTGTCACAGCCCACTGTGTTGAAAGTGCATCAAATCCTTTCAACCAATCGCGCACGTACAATCGTGAGCCGTGAATGGCAATCGACAGCATTGTCCTGGGCCAATACCCAAATTTTCGGCAATTTGAAGAGAAATTGGCAACACGGAAGCCTCGATTGTCATTACATATAACATTCCGCTGCGCCCAAAGTAAAACCGTGGAATTTTCAAGATGATTTGTTTGGCAACTGTCAGCAATGCACGGCAATCAGCAGCAATAGTAGGACAAGTTACGTGGAATGAGAGTTGCAGTTTATTGCAGCCAATCTTGTCAATTTTCCACGGATTTCGCAATCGGACCAATTAAAACATGCACATCACCAATAGCATGCGTCCGCAAAGTTTTGCTAGACCCACCTCGTCTAAAAGGAATGACGACAACCAGGCTCTAGAGAAGCATCTCGAAGCTGTGTTTAAAAGGCGTGTTGCCAGACAAATCTATAGCGAATCTCCCAAACTTGATGGCATCTTCCTAGCAGCCACACGGGAGAGAGCTAGCACGGATTTCCAGGATCCTTCAGCGAGAGCTGACGGATGTTTCCAGTAATGACCTGGAAGCGGTGCCACTCAAAAGCCGTGCCGCTGTATAGGTCAGTGGCGATCCGAGGATAGTTTGCGCCTGGGGACGAACTACACAGACGGCGCTCCCACGCACTAGGTGTCTATTTTGGTATCCTCTGATCCAGCGCCCGGAACATATGCCTCCTGCCCCCTTCGGTAAGCCACTTGTTATGGGGGGGGGGGGAGAGAAAGGGCTATAGTCATACCAGAATTCACACGAGCCTGGTGGTTCGACCATGCATAGGTTTTATAGCACTGTACAGACCAAAAACTTAATGCAATCGTAGCAGCGAACAACCTCCAGTTTGATGCTTGCGATTACGCTGCGAGAATGTCGGGCATCAGATTGGTACTTTCAAGAATCAAACGAAAACGTCGTTCTAATGTTACCTTTCGGAGCTACATAAATGTTAGCTGACTCAACAGGCTCATTTGTAAAACAGCAGAGCTTTGACGGCTATGACAAACGTTTGCACTGGGCAATGAATTATCGCTCACTGCAATGCTCGAAACCTCGACCTGGGTGGTCAAAAGAAATCGCCCTGTTTCCAGGCTAACTCCCGAAGGCTCAGCACAGTACCGACGGCAGACTCATTTAAAATCTCAGCAACTGACGATCTCCAGTTTGTTGGCTTTCTATTAAGCTGTGAGAATTCGATTTTAACTTGCAAGAACACAATAAAAAAATCCTGCAAACGTTGACCTTAGGAATTGCATAGCACTGTACAGGCTGCAGACTCAATGCAATTGAACCCAAGCGAGGATCGTTGCCTTGGGCGGATGTAATGTAATCCGGCCGTCTAAGGGTCACCGGCTTTGCCGATCCTGACCTTGACTATGGCTGCAAGGCTCTAGTCTTAAAGTCCCAGAGGTTTGAGTGCGTGTCTCCTCTGCTAAGAGAGCTAGAATAGATGCCGGTTGATCAACGGATATAGAGCAAAGTTCTTACGCTGACCCACAAGGCTCGCCACGGCTTGGCTCCTCCATACCTAGCTGAACTGCTGCACCAGTTTCAGCCTCTTCCTGCCCCCAGGTTCTGCACGGTCTGAATTAGCTGTTCTATTCCTCCGCTTAAAGACCGTTGGCGATAGAAGCTTTTGCTCTGCAGGTCCTTGACTGTGGAACTCGCTTCCACAATTCTTACGCCACGACAAGTACTCTCCGGCTGCCGACTACGGCTCATCCTTTTCAGCTGTCCTGAGCTGCTACTTCCATGCTACTCACTACCTCAACAGCTCTCCCGACTCTGCTATGCTTCCCACTTTCTCTTTGTTGAGTGAGATGAAGTCTGTTGGCTACCAAATGCGTACCGAAAGCCACTTAGGCTGTGAGTGTGCTATATAAAACGATCCTTCGTAACACCCACGTGGTCTTTATGCCTTTGTGGAGTTACAGACAGAGATGAATACATACACAGCTTGACCCGAGGCCGAATGGACGATATAGCTTCTCAATCTGAGCAATCGGGTACAACAAATTTGCTGGCCTATACGCGGTATCTGGAGGGTCCCGGTTGATCAGTATCCACATCCAGAAAGAAAGATAGCTGGCGTTGCTCGACCGTGCCTTTAGCCGAGGAAGGTCACGAGGACCCACTGCCCAAACGTGGCTGGAGATAAGCATGCTCGCTGCTGTTCCGGTTGATGCATTCCGTGTTCGGCTGTAGCATGTTGCTCGCAGCCTCCCCCTCCCGGAGCTCTCTGAGCCCTCGGAGAGCTCAGATGTGCAGTGCTAGTGAGTCCTTGCTACGCGTCCACAGTCGTACTGATGTCGTCGCGGTTGGTACTTGTACAGAGAGCTGCCCCGCCCTCAAGATTATGCCGATCCGAGAGTGTCCCCCAAAAGTGGACTGGCTAGCTTTGTTGTTTACCAGGTGCCCTCGAAGACTGACAGACCTAGGTTTCCCAGTAGTGCTCTTTAATTCACCTATTATTGTTGGCTTATGAAATATTGTCATAAAGAGAGTTAATCAACTACCGCCCAGTGTTAGCCTAGCCCTGCGACCGCAACGTAGCTACGGATTTCTGTAGTAGCTGGGAAAGGGTGTGCTTGGGCAAGAAGTAGCCTACCTCGTACTCGTGGTTACAAAAACATAGCAGCCGATGACCTCCGGTTGTTTGCTTTCCATTACGTTGTGAGAATGCAATGTATCCGATTTTTACTTTCAAGAACCCAATGCAAACTTTTATTCAAACTTAATCCTCGAGTAGTATCTTTATTGAGTTGCGTTTAAATATTTATTCCACGCAACGAAAACTCAATTCGCCGGTCTTTTACCGGTATTTCAGAAAGAATAATTGACGGCTTCACGAATGAAAGACTTTGATCACTTTATTTCCGTAAGCATCATCAATAAAAAATTTCAATCTGCATGTCCTCTGTACGCACAGCATCTAAGACCAGACGCTCGTAACACGGCGTAATAACGGTGAAGCGGCGTCGCTCGGAATTCTGAGAGCAGAAGTAACCACCATTAACACAGAGCTCACAAGAAAGAAGCCACCTGCATGTATATTGCAGCTGGCGAGGCATGCAATTTCAGTCAGACGCATAGCTCGCTTACGAGCTCATGGCTGCTAATGCTCATATAAGTATTTTTCACAACGTTAAATTTATTCCAATGTCTACAACGTCGTGATTGTTGGGATAGCCTCGACATCGGGCTCGACGGTGGCTTGCTGAACGAAGGCAAGGTCGCTTCACCTTCATCGACACCTTGCTCTGCCCCCCCCCCTAGAGAGAGGAGAGCTGCTGCGGGCCGGTTCTCGCCTTGTATGCCAGCCGCATCGGAAGGCGGGCATTAATCGGGTTGCGTAAGTACATACCGCTCTGCTCGTAAGCCTGCTTATCGTGACTGTCTCACTGGACATGTCCCGTTTTCGGCCGGTGGCCAAGCTCAAAGTTCCTCCAAGTTCGTGCGGGGAATTGCAGTGTTGCCTTCTTTACATGTCCTGTCTAGACTCGGAAACTTGGTGCCTTATAGCCTCGTAGCGCTCTAGCACCTCCGACAGTGCTAAGGTACCCGAGTAGGGTACTTGCAGGTTCGACGGTACCACGAACCAACAAAAAGTACTTCGCATCAGAGATTGGCGAGGAGCTCATATCGAAGCCTCAATCTAGTGCAAGGTGCATCCATGTCCCAGTTCCCTAGTTATTGTGTATGATGAGCATTCGATTGAGCTGATAAGCATTCGATTACAAAGTAAAGACCGTGCTACCGATAAAATTACTAAAAACTTAAACTTATTATTATTATTAAATTATTAAAAACTTACGTGTTAGCTAGCGCTCCGCGATGCATCTACATGAAGTGTGACTGATTCTTAATTCAACTTTGCGCGGGTAAAGGAAGAATCCCTCGTCCACTATACCCACCAAAATGAGATAGCAATTCAGAGAAGCCTCCGCATTAGAAGAGAGTCTAAGAAAGTTGCAAAGTTAATAGTAGGAGGAAAACAAATTAAAGTTGAAAGACCCAGATTCGTTATATTCCCGAAAACCTGGACCGGACTCAGGGAGCCCGAGTATTGATGCTTACCTTCAATGGATAGGGGACTTGCAACGAGACAGTACAATGCCGGAAATGTATAAAAATGGTCCCAGCGACCCGCGTGTCCCTAAACGAGATAAACGGACAATCACAATATTTTCACAGAAAGCTTGTGCATCGCTTCGGGCTCTTTTCGCTGCCTGCAATGGATTCGCATAATTTCAGTTTCAGCCACTACATTCAGCCGTCCCTTCAGCGAACTGTCTTTTTTCTTTTTCTTTATTCCTGCCGACTTTGCATTCGTAGCTGTGTATGGTTCAGTGCATGCCCACATACCAGGGATCTTACGTTGCCGTACCTCTGTGCCTGCCTGCCTGTGCTCACTCGTCTAAGCGTGCACCCCGCGCATCTCACCGCAGCCCTCCCGCCCTCGGTCGTTGCTTCGCTTGCAGCGAGTTCCGCTAAAACAGGTTTTTTGTGTGCGGCTTCTGCATTAACCAGTTCCAAGGCGTTGCAATTCAGGAACCGAAAAGAATATTTCTTTGTCATAATTTAGTTGCTCTAGCACAGTTTATTTTGATCTTGTTAATAGTAAGCTGAAAAACCACATTTTTAACGTCGCTGATGAAATAACCAGCGTCAGGAGATGAATGCAACCAATCAGTCGATTGGGTACTTGAGTCGCACGTGAACACAGCATTAGTTCACGTAAGCAACGCAGAGAAGCCCGGTGAGAGACCGAGAGCCTTGCTGAGAAAGCACCGGAAGGCTCAACTGGCACTGTTTCTGCCCGCGGTTTGGGGAACGAGCTTCGCTGCTGTGACCGGCCAAATAAGCACCGAATGCTGATTGCGGTCTACGAAATGCTTCCGCTCCGCTCCTCAAGAATGATAGCTGTTCCAGCCTGACTCCAAATCCGCCAATGCATGCCGGGCCACGTCGTGCGTATAAGCACCGCTGGGTATCCAAATTAATTCGAAGCATATTCGATGAATTCCGATACACGGCGGCAAAATTAAAAATCAGCCCAACGTGGCTCAGAGGCGCAGCGTCGCAAAAACGCGACCTATATTGCCTAACAATTCACACCGTGCCATCTCTATTCCGGAGGATGCCGCGGGGAATTTGGTTAATGTTTAGATGAGGCTCCCAGGCTGCGATTAAACTAACGGCGACCTCGCAGCAGGAGGCAACGATAAACTCCACCGAAGGCATTATGAACGCCGGCGGCAACTGTCGTTTGGTGCAGCTCGTTGCCAGAAACGAATCTGCGCTGCAGGTTTCTATCCGCCAAGTCTTGTCGCTTCGCTCGCGCAGACTCTTTGTCGCTTGTCAGCGCAGACGCTCTCCACTGCAGCTCCTATTAGGCGGCCTCTACCTCAGCGGCGCTTCTCCAAGTGGCCAGAGCTGTAGTCGAGTAGTAGCAGTTGGCCCAGGCGCGACGTCGTTTGGTGGAAGTGCGCCTGATCGCTGGCCGGCGGCCGAAGAGCAATTCTTGCTGGAAAGCGAGCAATGAGCCGGCCGCGCCACCTGATGCGGTACGAGCTGCGCGTACTTTGTCGGCCCGGTGATTTCGTTATTTGCCCGCCTTTTGTGGGCGAGACAAAAGAGACGCCGAGACGACTCCAACCGCGGGTCGCTACACTGCCGCACACCGCTCGCGCCTAGCGACTAGCCGAGAGCACGCTGGACGCCGCTCGCTCTGCGCCGAATGGTGAAGGATGTTCGGCGACCAGTACTCGCTGCAACTGCTGCTCGTATTCGGCGCTGCTGCGCTGCTGCGCACAGTGACTGGTAAGCCAGCTCGAAGCGGCGACCGCCATCTGCAGATTCAATCCTGGGCACGGTCGCGGAGCTGACGCCTCGAACCGATACATTGAGCCGCTGTTCCCGCTGACTGACTGGCGGAGGTGCATCTGTAGTAGGATCGGGTGCACGTCTTATGTTTTACGTCTCCGAGGCAGAGTTGCCGGGTAGCTACCGCATTAATCTTACAAAGTACGCGCCTACAGCACGGTCATTCAAACAGTCTCGATGCTAAAAACGCACCTGTTTATCACAGCGTGTAGTGGGCCCTTGTCAGTCGTCCTTTGTGTGCTTATGTGTGCTTACACTGTGCACGCTACCGCTAGCCACATTGATATGTTGACCCTGTGCATGTCACTTCTAACCATATTTTACTTGTTAACATTGTGCATGTTACCACTAACAATTTGATCACGCTTCCTTTACAGCAAATGTAAAGTGCCTAGAAAAGAGAGAAGTTCTCTGAGGGCGCTTCACAGATTTATTATTATTATGTAAGTACGTCAGTGTGAAGGGACAAAGCAGGAAGGATCTGTGTAAAGAATTTGGTCGCGAGCACGTCTAGGCTGATATAAATAAAGGTACATGGCCAGCTGTAGGTTATCAGTGCGAGCTACGAACAAGTAAATTAAACGCACACTACCGCCTTAAGAAAAAATTGCCGCAGCAGAATACAATTGTAGCTATGGTCCATTATATAGCCCTCTTTTTCTCTTCTTCTTTTTCTCTGAAAACTGACGTTAAACAGAGGCAGTGACTCAACTTCGGCTACCATATTTATGGGTGCATACCAACTCAGCACCCTCATTGAGTTCGAAGAAATGGGTCAAATCATATCTTTATACCACGGTCTAGTAAGTCAGCGACGGTATTGATTTCAGCTAGACAGGGGTAAGCATCTCTTGTTATTTGATGCCACTTTATTAGCATACCAGACTATTCAGTATGGACTTCAATTCGAGCTTGACAAAGACAAGCGCGGGCTTCCAGATAGTCAATGTCACAGTCAGAGGACAGTTTGGTCACATGACTACTTCTCTCGCTCATTTTCGCACAGGACTCGGTGGTATGTCCTTTGTGGAGAGCATGACTGAGCGCCTTGCAAGCTGCCATTCTTCTACGGATTCCTGGATTTACAAAATCAGTGACTAAAACCAACTTCATAGCTGGCGTGTGGATTAGATTGACGATGCAATCCAATTTATTTCACATTTAGCCCCACACAGCCACAACGGCACGATGGATAGTTTTCTATTGCGAACTCAAAGAGCCAAAGTGGTTTTCGGTGCGCACACGGTGGCAAATAAACTAATCTCGTGTACCGATGGAGAAAGCGAGAAGCAGGAAGGCAATCGATTAAGTGAGTAGCATCGACGTAGCAGCTCACGACGCCTGGAGAGGATGTGCCATAATCGACAGCAGGAGAGTACACGTCGTTGCGTAAGAATTGCGGAAGCGAGTTCTACAGCTTAAGACATGCAGAGCAAACGCTTCTCTCGCCGACCACCTATGAGTGAAGGAGTTAAACAGCTAGTTTCATGTCCGTAGAGGATCCGAGGGCTTGAGTGGAGGCTGAAACTTGGGCAACAGTTGAGCTTGGTATGAAGGAGCAAGGCCATGGCGGGCCTTGTGGATTAGAGCAAGAATTTTGGTCTGCATCCGCTGAACGACGGGGGGGGGGGCTCCATTGCTGCTCGTTAAAAAAATGAGGCACAACGCTGAACGTTCGAGATTGGTCGGATTGCTTTGCAGTCACATTGATAGCCACCTGCGGATGCTTAGTGGATTTTTCGGCAGCATCGCCAATACTAAATTACAGTTGTCCACTCTAGACAGAGTCAGGGAGCTAGCTAGATTTTTAGTAAGCTGCCGTGCTAGAATTTCTATAATCTTAGGCAGCGATTTAACATGGTATATAGTTGTGGGAGTGGTTTCTTAAAGGAAAGTTACAAACTTTAGGCTGTTAACAAACAAGGCATACATTTCAAGCACAAGAAGCCGGTCGTGCTATAGCACCACCATTTAGAAGAGCAAAGTCTACTAATCCAGCTACAGGCTTGGGTGGCCTATGAGATAAGCAGGAGTTTGGTTTCATCACCGCTTTATTTATGAAAATTAGGCGACATCCAGAATCAATTGCACGGCAAGGCAATCGTTCAGTTTTTCAGTCGCTGCGGTGGACTTTGGTGGTTTAAATGAAAAGCACAGCTTGGTATTGTCAGCATAGAAGTGATAATAATAATAGTAATAGTAATGCACTTGATAAAGCGCCCTTAGAGAACTCCATCTTTTTCTAGGCGCTTTACATTTGCTGCAAAGGGAAACGTGACGATTGACGGTGAGTAATATCATGCTGGATAAACAACACGAGTAACATGTTTTGGGGTGATATGCACAGGGTCGGCATGCCAGTGTGGTTAGTGGCAGCATACACAGTGTCAGCACGCAAAAACACATAAAGGACGAATCGCACGGACCCAGTAAATGCTGTCATAAATAAGTGCGTTTTAAGTTCTTTTTAAATGTGGTCAAAGCAGGGGATGTCGTGATGCAAGTAGGTAGTGAGTTCCAGGCTTTGGGAGCATACGAACTAAATGCACGGTCTCCAAAGGATTTGAGGTTTGCACGAAATACAGGTAAACAGTTAGATTCCGAAAAGTGGGTGGTACAATGCTTACCCTGGTGGGGCAGTAGATCTGATAGGAGGGCTGGAGCCAAAGAAGAAAGGGAACTAAAAGTGAGCGACAAAACCTTGAAGTTTATCCGTTGCTTGACTGGTAGCCAATGCAGGTTGGCGAGAAGTGGTCTGATGTAGCAACGGCAACGCTCACGACAAACAAGCCTAGCTGCAGAGTTTTGCACCAACTGTAAGCGCCTGATCGCACATGCCGGTAGGCCAACAAGCAGTGAGTCACAGAAGTCAATACGGGATGTCACAAATGCATGGACCAACTTAGATGTGGTATCCTTATCTAAACAAGCCCGAATTTTAGCCATGTTATGTAGCTGAAAGTAGGCAGATTTGACTGTGGAGCTGATGTGGACGTCTAACGAAAGGTCACTTTGGAACATGACACCTAGATTCCGTGGCCATTCAACAGAAGATATGCTGGCAGAGCCCATCCAATGGACCCGAATCGCTTTCTCAGAGGTTAGGTACAAACTGAGAGCACAGAGGTGCCAGGTCTTCTGGATGAAATGTGGTCACAGCACGAAATAGATTAAAATTGATCGGACATGATTTGAAACAAGCTAGTGCATTGACTACCAGACCGAATTTTGTCCTCAATTGTTCAAGCAAGATATCATGGTCAATAGCATTAAACACATCCGACGAATTGAGAAACATTGTAGTGAAATTTCTACAATTGTTGCTGCTCAGCATGTAATCGGTGGCACGGTGGAGAGCAAGTTCAGTGGAATGATGTCTCTTGGTTCAAGGCAAAACGGTTTTTGATATTTTAATCTTGCTGACATCTTCCAGATCCGTAACCATGGCAACAACAAGTAGGTTTAACGGCGCTATGTACAAATGCAATGAAAGCACTTTGAAACACCATTATCGAGGAACGGAAACAGAGCGTCATTCTGTATGTGCTCACTGGCTTACATAGCAGATGACCGTGGTCTTTTTGTGGACTCAAAAACCAAGCTGACCTACTTATAATAAAAGTCGTGTGGCTCCTTGCCACTCCACTTTAAAATAAATTAGTAAAATTAACTCTCCAGAACTCGTCACGCCACATTTGAGTTAAAGAAATGTCAAGCAGTTATACACAAAGCAGAGAATTTCTGGCGCATTTTTATCCGCTACTTTTGAAATAAGCTTCGCATTTTTCTTTTTGTGCGCATACATATGTGACAGCCACATGCAAGTGTATCTCTGATCGTGCTAAGTAAAAATAAGGTTATTGACTGCGTCTCTGCTGGTTTTCTCGTGATGATGGTGAGGCATAGCAATTTCTGATAGCCTGGAGTCACATAACTAGATTAACAATTTAGCAAACCTCTCAAGGTATCTTAAACTGTGTGTGTATAGACACGTTACCGGAAAGGTTTTGGTTAGCTTTTGATCAAAGATATCATAATACAACCTCAGGTACAATATCTGGCTCCGGCTAATTTGATTCAACACGCGTGTTTCCAAGGAGATTGTGAGGTATATATAATTATCAGAAATTATTGTTAGCACCTTCGAGTTTCGCAAGCTCGTTAGTTTGATTTCTTACTCTATAGACGCGATATGGCAAACTGTCTGAATAGAAACGAGAAATTAAAAGCTGATTAACAAGGCAAATAATTTATTCGACATTTTTATTATACACACACATACATATGTAAAGATTTTTCTTTATTCCACTATCAGATTGTAACCTACGCAATTTACAGGAGAATATGTGTTATAAAATGGCCTCAAAATTTACATGTTAGTTTTTCATGGCACATCTGATATAAATTTTGAATTGCTAAGTGCAGCTTCACGGTGGTAAATTACCACGCGATCGAATGACGTTCCTTGGGATATATTGAGGGGATATCCGTAAGTTAAATCTTCAAGGGTTTAACTATGTCAAATTTCATAGAAATATATTACATAGCTGTAATTTGATGGGTCGTGTACATATACTATGTTCCCTATAAATTTGTACCATATAAGTAAGTAAAACCCTTGAACAATTCTTTCAAAGTGATGTCGGAGCAAAGTGTTGCACAAAGAGACGATACGTAGCAATAATTGGGCGAAAATGACAGACTTTCTGCACCAGAAATGCTAGATTTACTTGTGCGACTCCAAGCTACAAGGAATTGATATTTCAATGCGTCTTTCTTTGCGAGACTCAAGAATAACTTGATTTTAATTAATCCAAACTTGGGCTCACTTGTGTATGACTATCAGCATCTCTTAAAACAATAATCCTTCGAACTAAAGCATGCTAATTGGCGTTAATGTCATTATTGGTCTCAGAAAAGCTATTGGTCTCGGGATCAACAACTATATGCTTTTGTACAACACCCCGATGGACCATTTTTTCCCCACTGTGCTTGGCCTACCTGTATGTAATTGACTGAGTATTAACACCACGGGTCCTACTAACCAGCGGCCGTGAGTCATTTGAGTAATGTTTAATAATGCTCATCCTAGCTTGATAATTGTGTGCTTTTGCATGCTTGCCAAAGCAGTCTACGTGACTTTCATTAACTATTGCTTATCACCTTACTTGCAGTGATTTGAAAAGCACCTGAATTGAGATAAAAATCTCTAAGGGATTTTATAAAAGACTTATTTTTATATTAAGATTGTGCCATTGTGAGGAAATTTCCTGTTATTCATATTTCAAGGTGGCTTCATATATGCCAGTAACTCAGCACGTGAAGAGATTTGGCCGAGTTCCAGATTAACTCGCCGGTGTAGAAAATCACAAAATAGTTCACACAGTCAACAATCATGAAAATAGAAACTACAGAAATACCGCTTAAAAGCTTATTTGAATCTTTGCCTCTCCAAGTGACCAATGTAATACTTAAATGCTGGATGTGATGGCTGCCGTTAAAATTCTTCACAGACGTACCTAGCGGTCTGTGCTTTTTAATCTGATCATTTCAAAATGTGATTGCGAAGTATCAAAAGAAAGACATGCTTTTTCACCTTCAACAATATCTCTGCGCCAAATAATCGGATCTTTTGAATTTCGTCAATGTATAATGTAAGCTGTTTGATTTATAGCAGGAGAACCGAATTAAAAAATTAATAAGAGTTTTACTGGAATTTTATGTGCCAGAATTAACGACCAGAGCAGCTAATTCATCGATATCTGCCACTGCAATTCTCCTTATTTACGTGTGCAGGTGTTAGCAGTTTAGTAACAGTAATAATTATAACAAATTTGAGTAGCACTTCCAGAGAACTTAACCTCTTTCTGGCCACTTTACACATTTTGTAAGGGAAGCATGATCTAATGGTTACTAGTAGCAAGCTCAACGTCAACAATCATAGCATGGTTAGGCGAATGCATTTGATGACCAAGGTCTTGGGCTCGAGTCCTGCGGCACATGTGAAGTACCTGGACAAAGATTACGTTCTCTTAAGGCGCTACAAAAATGAATTAGATATTATAATAAATAAATAAGCAAACAAATACACCCCCATACACACACACACACACACACACACACACACACACACACACACACACACACACACACACACACACACACACACACACACACATATATATATGTATATATATATTAACCTACATAGGACAAAGCATGGGCAGAATCTTAAAGATCTAGTGCAATCCAAAGTCACAATCCAGGATTGAAAGATTGCCATGACGCCATTCTGCTGAGGCAGTGGAGATAGCGCAGATATCACTGACATAAATGCTTGAACTAATGCTGGACGTCATGGAATCTCTCACGCTGACGAATAGCTATCAGCTGAGGTGGCTGCCTACTGTAATGTAATGTAATGTATCTCCGTCTGGAACTTCAAAAATTCATAAAGACCATGTGGGTGTTACGCAGGAGAGTTTTGTATAGCACACTCACAGCCTAAGCGGCTTTCGGTACGCATTCAGTACCCAACAGACTTCGTCTCACGCAACAAAGAAAAAGTGGGAAGCATAGCAGAGTCACGAGAGCAGTTGAGGTAGTGAGTAGCATGGAAGTAGCAGCTCAGAACCGCTGAAAAGGATGAGCCATAGTTGGCAGCATGAGAGTAGTTGTCGTTGCTTAAGAATTGTGGAGCGAGTCCCACAATTTAGGACATGCAGAGCAAAAGCTTCTGTCGCCAACGGTCTTTAAGCAGAGGAATGGAACAGTTAATTTATTGTCCACACAGGACCTGAGGGCGCGAACACGCTGAAACTGATGGAGAAGTTCAGCTAGGTACGAAGGAGTCAAGCCGTGGCGGGCCTTGTGGGTCAGCATAAGAACTTTGCTCTGTATTCGTTGCTCAACCGGCATCCATTCCCGCTCTTTTAGCAGAGGAGACACGTTCTCAAACCTCTGGGACTTGAAGACTAGCCTTGCATCCATATTCACAGTCAGCTGCAGTGGCCTAATAGCTTTCTTTGGTGGCTCACCCGAAAGGGAGTTACAATAATCAAGCCGAGACAAAACTAAGAAGCTAATTAAATTTTTTGCATGTCACTATGGAAGATAGCTCCGAATCTTGGATAGAGATCGGACGTGATGGCTAGCTGTAGAAGCAGTCTTCCGAATGAAGGTTTTAAAATTGAGGCAGCTGTCGAAAACGACACCTAAATTTCGAGCACGTGGTGACGGTCGCACAAAAGCGTCACCTATTAGAAGAGCAAAGCTTTTTAATCCTACTGGTCTTCCGTGGTAGCGGGGCTGATTCGCAAATCAGTAGGTCGTTCTCTTAACACGCGCATAAAGCACTCTCGATCTGTGCATATGTTGCAAACTCTGTGATACAGCTAGGGTCATATAGACTCGGACTACGAAGAACCCGTTTGATACGGTTCTGCTAGCCATCTTGTCGGATGGGCTCTATAATATACTCAGCTTTCACCAAGTACGTCAGATATTTATTAGTGGTGACTTTGGAAAGCTGACGCGATAGAGAATGTCGAGGACATACAAATGTTTGGGCAGCGAAGGCTATGCAGAGTATTCACCCTGGTTTGGCTCGAGGTTAAGGAGCTAGTCTTTGATAACCTAGGTCAAGGTGCTAAAAGTTTTAACGACCGAGTTCGTGGATCTGAGTTCTACGGCACATATGAAACGTCTGGAAAGAGACTAACATCTCTTAGGGTGCTATACAAGTGAAATATACTTTTTTTTATAGAAATATCTAAAATGGGTATATATCACGAGACGGGATATCAAAAATCGAGAAACATCTTAAATATGCTTTCTTAGACTATAGAAAAGATATAAGAAAATAAGAAATATATATATATGTATATCTATAAGAAAATTCTATTTTAGCAAGGTTAAATAGCTTAATGTAATAAGACATAATTTTGGTTGGCCGATTTGAATTTTGAGACGATGTAGTCATCTAGTAACATCTCTCACTAGAACAGAACACCCCGAGTCCGTGCAGAGGTTATTCGCTAGAGGTATGAGTGTCGAGCTCATTAGAAGTATTTGGTTTTTCACTTTTTTAGCGACGATACATTTCCCCTATCTTGTCATCGGGGTTTAAGCATAGTTAAATTTGAGGAAGTTTGCCTGCGGCAAACCAATACCAAGTGAAAATATCGGCAACGTGTGCTGCAATTTTGCTGAGAGACTTTGAGATGGTAAAACACAGGGGAAGATAAAAGCACAAGTGCAGCTATGTGACATTAGCATATAAGGAAAACATAGAATGCGCTTGTCTGTTACATTAGCAAGAGCAAAGATTTATATAATGAATGGAGGCAGCCTTGAAAAAGAAATTCCTGGTGTACCTAATGCTTCAAAGTCTTACTGGATTACTCTTTGTCCTTGAATCTACTCTCTGAAATCTCTCTCAGATAGCTACAATGACAGTAATAATAAAACATAGTTATAATGGCAATAATAAGAAACACTCATGTAGCATACTTTGAGAATTGAATCTCTATGTAGCTTTGTTTCATAAGCTGAACAGCGAGCATATCCATTTGTTAGCGATAGCTACTCAAATTTCAGCAAGCAGAATAAACACAAAGCACAGTCTATACCACACCCCGTCTCGCCGACCTGCACTGGCTCCCAGTCAAGCAATGCATCGAATTAAGGGTTCTGTCACTCACTTTCAGGTCCCTTCACTCTTTGGCTCCAGCGTACCTATTAGATCAACTCCCCCACCAGGCTATGCATTGTACCATTCACTTTTCGGAATCTAATCGTTTACCTATACCTCGTACGAATCTCAAATCCTTTGGAGACCGTGCCTTTAGTTCGGAAGCTGCAAAAGCCTGAAACTCGCGTCCGACTTGCGTCACGACATCTCCTGTTATGACCAGATTAAAAAACTAAAAATGCATCTATTTATGACAGTATTTGGTGGATCTTTGTGATTGGTGCTTAGTGTGGTTATGCGTGCTGACATTGTGCATGCTGCCACTAACCATTTTTGCATGCTGACCCTGTGCATGCTACCCTTAAGCATGTTATTCTCGTTGTCATTGAGCATGATACCACTAACCATTCGATCGTGCTTCCTTTGCAACAAATGTAAAGTACCTAGACAGAAATTGAGTTCGCTGAGGTTGCTATACCAAATACATTATTATTATATAGGCGGAGAAAAAATCTGTAAGTAACAAATGAGTTCTAAGCTTCCTTTTAAATGTCATCAATTAAGAAATGCTGTAAGCTACAGCAATTAGTAGCTACTAGCTGAGTACTGGTAAGCAATAACAGGTTGGTGAGCTACACTGCACTTGGCTGCAGGTAGGGACAGTAGTGGCTTCGTCGGAGTGCTGCTAAGCAGCCACTAGTTTGGCGATTATGAAGATACTGTTTATCTCGTGGTCTTCAAACTGGTAGGTTTTGAGGAAAAGGTGCCTACGGACCAACAGCGGAGTTCGCTCTCGGGCGTCGTGGAAGAGGATGAATACCCTGAATACCCATCGAACTTCTACTGTGTGCTGGTTATGAAGAATCAACAGGAACTTGAGTGCTTCTTTATAGCATGGCCTGGAACAAACTGGAGCTTATCGTATATCACGTAAGAAGCAATCTAGCAGCAGCGCTCTTGCCAACTTAGTGGCAGTAGTTGGAAAATTATCTCTCATACTTTCCGCACCAATGCAAAAGAATTAAGCCTGCCCTTGAAAATAAATGCAGACCTATGCTTGGCAGTGAGCCATTTTGTGTGAAGGCTGTAGAAAACCCTTCATCAGAGGCGCTCGTGCAATGTCTAGCTCTGAGGTCTGTTCGTTTTAGCGGCTGTCGACGAACGAATCGTCGTTATCGGTGCAGCGTCGGTCATTAGAACTGCAAGCAAACTATCAGTTCAGATACTGGACTTTTTCAATAATACCAGGAGGAATTCTTCTCAGTAGAGATACAGCCGTACCTGTGCTGTCATCCCATCCTGCCTCCCAGCACGTCAAATTCTCTTAACTTCACGGCTGCCTGTAGTGTTGAAATTCACACTTTGACGGCAGTGAGCTTTATCAGACTGCATGAAGATTCAATCAATTTTAGAGCGAAAGGAAAATCTAATTTCACACAGCAATTAGAAAACCTAAGCATCAAAATAAGCTCAGCTAGCATATATCCTGTGGTAGCTGCATGCAATCTGGGTGATCTGTACCAAAGTGATTTTTCACTAGGCTGGAACTCCCTCCCGACCTGCGTCAGAACATCCCCTGACCTGACCACATTTAAAAGGAACTTAAAAACACACCTATTTAGGACAGCATTTAGTGGGTCCCTGTGATTCGTCCTTGATGTGCTTATGCGTGCTGACACTGTGCATGCTGCCACTAACCACATTTGCATGCTGACCCTGTGCATATCAACCCTAACCATGTAATTAATTTTGTTTGTTTTTCAAGCATGATTTTACTTACCATTCAATTGCATTTCCCTTTGCAGCAAATGTAAAGCGCCTAGAAAGAGATTAAATTCTCTGGGGGCGCTTTATCAAGTGCATTATTATTACTATTATTATTAGGTGCCTCGATCAGGTTTGCAGTCAAGTCTGCCTACTTTCAAAGCTTCGCCTCATCGCGAAAAACCGGGCCTGCTTTTAGAGAGATGCCGCATCCAAGTTGGTCCACGTATTTGTGGAAATCCGTCTCGACTACTGTATCTCACTACTTGCAGGTCTTCAGGTCAGTGCAATAAGGCGCTTACAGCTGGTGTACAAATCTGAAGCTAGGCTCGTGAGGCGTGAACATCACAATTGCCACACCCCACAACTTCCAGCTCCTATCAAACAGTGTATCGACTTCAAGGTTTTGCCACTCAGTTATAGAACACCTCAATCTCATGCTGCCTGCCTATTTTAACTACTTTCCAATCAGGCTAGAAAGCCTTCTGACTGAAATCGTATCACGGAGCCTCTAAGCCACTTTAAATCCTCTGGATACTGCACCGTAGGTTCATATGCTCCTAAAGCTCGTAACTCACTTCGACTGATGTCAAGACATTCTCTGACTTGGAGCATCTAAAAGGAAGCTAAAACCGCACGTGTTCCTCACTGATATGCCAGGTCCATGTGAATTTTCCATTGTATGCGTATGCGTGCCCTGACTCTGTGCATGTTATCATTAGTCAATAATTGCTTCCTTTACAGCATATTTTAATTGCCCAGGAAGAGATTTAGTCACCCTAGCGTATTATGTGAGTAGCTTATAATTATTATCTTTTATCAGAGCTTGTCATCGAATGATGTTAGTAATAATAATAATGTAAACAAAGCTTTCGGGTATGGTTTATCTACTTGCTTAACTTTTAATGTAGGTGAGTCCATAAATGGTAATCACCACTGATTCGTAAGCCGGCACTGAACAAATAAAATAGAGATGGAGCAACTTTCGCATCCCTCTTTGAAATTGGAAATTTAATTAAAAAATTTCACTGCAAATTTATGTCTACTAAAGCACTTCAGCATGTCAAGCTTGGAACTTTTAAGAAAATTCAAGACGTGGAAGTTGTTGCATTTTCCAAAAAATGTTTTAAATATAATTTATTAATTATAACGCAAAAATGTCCTATAATAGGCTACCAATTTCCTGAAAAATTCAAATTTCTAGAAGTTAAAATGTCCATTATTTATTCGGGTCTCCACTAGTTCGATGTAATTGGTATTTGACTGAAGCAGGAACAAGGCACAGCTCTTATCTCCAGCACAGCCGGTAGCAAATTGAATGATCACACTTTGCTCGCATAGTCTGCAAAAATTCGCCATTTCAGCAATTTTGCTGTGTGGATTGAAAGCCACATTTTTCAAGACCCCGCAGTCAGCCTAAGGCTCTGTCATCCAAAAACCTAATGTCCGACTAAGGATGCTGATCTGACTAAATGATCGGCCTTGTGGTCAGCAACATCATCTAATTGGTTTGTGCCTTGAAGTCACTTCTGCTAAGACAGAGAACGATAGAATAGCTGACGGGAGAGTAGCTGACTGGAGTTTGAGCTGGTGATTAGAACTGCGAGTGACCACCACCTTAGTTTAGCCAAGTACTAAGGTGCATACCTTTAACGACCAAGGTCTTAAGCTCGAGCCCTGGGGCATTTGCACTGCACCTACTGGCTAGCGACTATGTTCTCTAAGGGGCCTATACAAAGGAAGCACATGCAATTGACATCTAACTGTAATTCAATGCCGTTACATTGCCCAAAGGGATGCAAAAAGGGCAGAGGGCAGGGCGTCAAACTAGGAGCTGCGAGATGCATGTGGCCAGAAACTGAGAGCTATGTTGGCTTGGCCGGTCACCAATCCTTGCAAATCCTTCCTTGCTATTGGCCGGAGTACTCTTCCGAAATGTAAGACCGTTATGGTTATCAGCGAGTAGTGGCAACGTTGGCCTCATAATGCTTTGACCACACCAATAGAGGTTCGTGCCTTGGCTAATCAAGGCATTATTCAGCCATTCAGCTTGGTTGCTGCTGAAGCCAGTCGAGACGGCCGGAAATCTAGAATGTCCACAAAGGGAATCTGCGCCTGCCTGGAGCGTGGCCCTTTTGAGCCTCTTGCTCGGCGGTCGCCACCAGTCCGTGCATGGAGCAGCGCTAGGGCGGCACCAGGTGCTGAGCAGCAGTCTACAGCTGCCCAATTTCAACTGCTTTCCAAAATTTTGACTTGCCAATGAGGGAGCTTGGCGTCTCTCTCACTGGCAATCCTGCTTCGCACTTTGCCTCGCTAGTATGGGTACGGCAGCCTGCCTCCCACTGTACCTGTTGCTGGACTGATGCTGTTCTTCTATTTTATTGCACAGGAACCTGGCAAGGTAAAAGCTGTGCAATGACCACTCAGAGTCACTCGAGTGCGTTCTGCTGTTGTCCCGGTTGGTTGCAGCACGAAGCTTTTGGCCAGCCACTGATGACCCTGGCACGCAGGCAGCTAAATCAGTGGCAGTAGCGTTGCTTGCTAGATCACTCTGCCCGTTTGCCGCGCACCGCACTGCACCGCTCGTTTGGTAGACGAGGCACTAGTGTGGTTCAAATCGTACTTGTCTAATCGTGTTCAATCCGTGTCGTGTGGAGGTCAGATCTCACACAGGCGGGTCACCTGTGGAGTCCCTCAAGGGTCCGTCCTCGGTCCCTTGCTGTTCTTTATTTATACTCTACCCGTGGGAAAAGTGATTAATGCCCACGGAATAGGATGTCATTTTTATGCAGACGATACTCAGCTGATTTTGTCATTCAAACCTTCGGAATCTGCTTCAGCAACTGATAGACTGAATGCTTGCATTTCCGGCATTCGATCATGGATGTCGGAAAACTTCTTGAAACTAAACTATGATAAAACCCAACTTCTGCTCACAGGACACCCTAAGCGTGAGGCTGGATTAAAAGGCTTTGCTTTTTAATAGGTGATGCTGTCGTGCGTCCATCACCACGTGCTCGAAATTTAGGTGCCATTTCCGACAACTGCCTTAATTTTAAAAGCTTCATTCAAATGACTGTTTCTACAGCTAGCCATCACACCCGATCCCTGTCTAAGATAAGGAGCAGTCTCCCACTAGGGCTTGCAAAAATGTAGCCATGTAGCCTCTTCGCGCCCTCAGGTCCCGTGTGGACAAAAAATTAGCTGTTCCATTCCTCTGCTTAGTGACTGTTGGCGAAAAAAGCTTCAGCTCAGCAGATCCAAGACTGGTACTCGCTTCCACAATTCTTACACAACCGCAGCTACTCTCATGCTGCCAACTATGGCTCATACTTTTCAGTGGTCCTGAGCTGCTACTTCCATGCTACTCACTACCTCAACTGCTCTCCTGACTCTGCTATGCTTACCACGTTCTTTTTGTTGCATGAGATAAAGTTTGTTGGCTACGGAATGTGCACCGAAAGCCACTTAGGCTGTCAGTGCACTATGCAAAACTCTCCTGCGTAACACCCAAATAGTCATTATGGCTTGATGGAGTTACAAACGGAGGTACATTACAGTACATTGCATTACACATGTCGGTTTCTGAGCTCGAGGGAGCTTGCACCTGTTGCTGAGAATACTCCACATACTCCCTGCCCAAGACTTCCTGTCAGTAACTGCATGGCTTTCAGGCTCCTGTAGCTGGTTGTTGCTAGATTGGCAGGTTTGGCTTTGTGGCAGCAAAATGAAAGCAGAGATGTGAGCAGTCAGGAACTTAGGAGGCTAAAGTCTTGCTTGCAGCACTGCTCTTGCATTGTTGGATGCCCAGATCGGCCTTAGCCCCCTTCGCACTGCATGCAATTGGTGTTTGAACGTATTTGCCGGTGGCTTTGCATGACATGACAGCACCAGATTAAAATCGAAACTGCAGTCGGTCTTACGAGCAAGATGCAAAGTTTGGCTGCTGCCGTTTCGTCCCCTTGCTGCCCAATGTAGGCCAAATTGAATGCACGATGCTATTAAAGGCAGAACAGCGTCACGTAGCAGCATTGGCAGGAAAGGACATATGAAGTAGCCTATTAGAACTCGAGATGTCCAGCCTCGGCAGCCTGACAGCAGCAGCAGTAGCAGCAGCAACACCAGCACCGACAGCAGCAGCAGCAGACTCCTCAATCTGAACTTGTGGTCTGTTAGAATAATGCCTCAGTGCTGCTTCTCTTTCGGTCTTACAAATAACCACGGATATACGAGATTCTAGTAAGCATTTATTCTTTACAAGAAGCTAAGAGGCTCTAGCCCATGTGTGTGGTGCTTCACAGGTGACCCGAGCATCTGACGTGCCTGTGGATTAGCAACACACATACAGGTAGTTGAGTTGCAGAAGTAAAGTCGGCAAATCACCTGGGGCTATCGAGGACTCTCATAATAAGCATTCGATTGGGCAAGGGCTTAAGGTTATTGCCAAATAGAGTGCACAGCTACCAGTGATTGGCTCTCTTTCATAGATCCCTATTTCTGCAAGGTCTGGTGTTAGCCACATACCCATACATGCATTCAGTCAGTGCAGACTGATTTTGATGTTGGCTAATTTAACAGTCTCTTTGTTATAGCAGCAGAAGAGTATTAACGGCTGTTATCACAGCTTGCATTTGGCGAAAAAGGATCACCTTTTGCAGGACTCCAACCAATGACCTCGGCGTAAAGAGAGAACATCTAACCTCCTGGGCTACTGACATTCTCAACTAACCGTGGCCCATGTCTGGTGTCTCATATGATTATTTGCCTTCGCCCTCTCCTCATGGGTGAATACGATATAATAATAATAAAAATATCGTTTAATTTGAGCCACTCAACGGGAATACCCGAGAATTTTTATACTGCCATCAGGGGCTTATTCGAGAATGTTCTGAGGCAGATTCTCGACCCTTGCCCCGATTCTCGGGGCTGGGGCGGTGTTGTAGGGCAAACCCCTAGTGTGACATGAGCCCTAAGAGCGTGGCCCTTTGTGTCGGTCCAGTTGGAGCTTCAACCTGAAGCAATAACTGCAAATTCGGTGTGGGGCCATTTGTCACTCGGCACGAGATGCTTGCAGTGCACGCAGGTCCACCGAAACACAATTGCTATAAATGCGAAATCCCTACAACTTCCAGTGGCATTGTACACTGAAGCTTGTAAAGCATGTATGCATAATTACACCTTCCCACGAGACAGTGCACTTGGCATTCGACCGAGGATTCAATCTACGGAGGTCGAGCTGCTCTCGGTATTTATACACCATCGAATCAACATACTAACTAACTCGCCGATGCCGATTGAATGAGCAGTTGCAATCAAAATGGTCACGTCAATCGTCCATTTCTCGTCGTCTCTTCAGAGCTTTGCTTCACTTGGTCGCGTGCATAGCAATGCGGAAAGGCCGGCCCCTGGAGGCTCCTCTGCCGCCTGGCAGCAGCACAAATGCACTACAGCAGCCACGTGCCCAGAGCTAAACAGGGACGTGTTCGTTAATGCTGAAGGCATTCACATCATGGCTGACTCCAGAAAGTGGTGCTCCAGGAAATGGCAGATGCCCACCCACATAGCAATGCGACGGTGTCGCGTAAGGGGAGCAAGGGAAAAACTGAGGATGGGTAAACTATAACTTGAAGGCCAGCTGCTTCTACTCAGAGTGACACACATGTTAGCCAATGTATGGTGTCATTTTATTGTTGTTATAATTGGGTTAAATTTAACATTGAGCATGTGCACAAATACTGCTAGCGCTGTACCCGGGCTTACAGGCAGATGGCTTACAGGCAGATGGTCAAATTGCGAGAACAAACCCGTTTTAAAGGAGGTAGAGAACTCCCTCCCGACCTGCATCAGAACATCCCCTGATCTAACTAACATATTTAAAAGGAACTTAAACACACTAATTTAGGACAGCATTTAGTGGGTCCCTGTGATTCGTCCTTCATGTGCTTATGCATGCTGAGACTGTGCATGCTGCCACTAACCACATTTGCATGCTGACCCTGTGCATGTCACCCCTAACCATATTTTTAATTTTTTTGTTTTTCAAGCATGATTTTACTTACCATTCAATTGCATTTCCCTTTGCAGCAGATGTAAAGCGCCTAGAAAGAGATTAAGTCCTCTGAGGGTGCTTCATCGAGTGCATTATTGTTATTATTATTATTATTGTTATTATTATTATAAGAGTAGCAGCAGCAGGGTGAGGGACATGGAAGGCCGGAAGAACGGGATCAAAAACGCTAGTTGAACTCTGGGACGTGCCATCTAACTAACGTCTAGCGTCTAGCCAGTGCTTCCATTTAGATGCTCAAGCAGCCGTGCGGTGGACGTCTGCAGCACGGAGTTACGACAGGAATTTTTATCACTGAGAGGTCCATACGAGTTTGAGCTGTATGCTTGATTAATCAGCTAGCCAATCAACTAGTCACAATGGTTTGTGGAATAATCCAAGCCCTAGCTGTCAGGTGGAGTCAGCTTAATTAAAGATGAGAGGAGAAGGTGAGAGGAACACGATTCTCCTTTTTCTTGGGTGCCATATAACTGTGTGAGAAAGCCAGCCTGCCTTTAGGAGAAGCGCACGCGCACACACACACACACACACACACACACACACACACACACACACACACACACACACACACACATACACACACACACATACACACACACACACACATACACACACACATACATACACACATGCACACACACACACACACACACACACACACACACACACACACACACGCACACAAACACACACTCGAGTGCATTTTCTCTCTCTCCCTCTCTCGCACACAAACGGACACTCGCATGCATGCACATGTATGCATGCACATGCATGCATACACAATGGGCATGCATGGCGTAACCTTAGTGCACTCATAGTTGCCTTGGGTTTAAATGTGCAACATCCCACCAGTACTTGTTTCAGCAATGCCATATCCGGCTGGGTCAATTTTGCCTGTGACAGACGGCATTGCGGTGTAAACGTGTCTGGATCAGCGCAGCTCTACACGACATACAACTTCACGTTACACAATCTGAGTGCTTCGGCTCGAGATGGCCAAGCTATCACCTATCATGCTGTCTACTCAGACGATTATATTAGTAAGGCAATTCAGAAAAGCAGTGCGCGGCAGGCGAGTCAGTCACCTTCGACTCCTATGACCATTTCTGTCTACCTATTGACTGACGTTCAATGCTTGCAGTACGACTCAACCTTCCAGAGAATCTGGTAGTGAAGCCGGAAAACAGACAAGTGCTGCTCACATGGAACGCGCCGCTGTCCTCCTACGGAGTACTCGAATTTGAGCTTGAGGACCTTGCTACAAAATATGGTTTGGAGCATGAGGTATCTCATTATATATCGGCACCCCAGCTAAGATTGATCGAGGTATGTCAGTCAATCAAGCCGGGACTTCGATAGCCATTCTTGGTGCTTTCCACTCGTAAGCCGTGCATCTGTCAGAAGTTAAACAAACTGCATTTGTCACCGAATTTTCTGCCTGCACGTACCAATCAGCGAGCAAACGATTCACAGAAGCTTGATGCTTGAGAGTTTATCTACATCTTTTTCAAACTTTGTATGCCAAACTACGGATTAGGTACGACCATATTAAATTTATGTGCAGTTTAGCATAGCCATCTACGGTTAAACAAAACAAATGGCTGCTATGGTTTCGCCAAGGGGTTAATGTTCGTCTTTAGCGACAGAGGTAAAAGTGATCACCTTTACGACCAAGGACGTGGGCTAGAGCTCTGTGGCATATGTGTTGCGCCTGGATAGATATTTAGTTCTCTCGGGGCGCTATACAAATGAGCTATTTAATTCTCTCTCTTTATATATATATATATATATATATATATATATATATATATATATACATATATATATAATTAAAAGTGCTGCAGAACATGGAGATCTTTGAGAAAAGTCAGATTTATGAAAATGAACTCAATAGATTAGCTAAATGCAGCTGCAGCAGGTGAGCACTTATCGTTTGCTGCTTTCCACCTTCTTGTCTGATTGCTTCGTCTTAAGGAGGTCGGGTTGACTATTCTCGAATAACATTACAAGTTAGCTAAAAATGACAGCACTGGCTTCTGGGCCAGGAAGGACATCCTTGCCCTTAGGAGGACCTGGGCCAGGTGGAGCGGCCATGCAGAGAAGATCGCCACTACAGTTTGGTGTTATTGGCTCGACGCAGTAGCAGCAGCAGCAGCAGCAGCAGCAGCAGCAGCAGCAGCAGCAGCAGCAGCAGCAGCAGCAGCAGCAGCAGCAGCAGCCAAAGCTGACTGTGCGTAGGAGCTTTTTCGCAGCCTCATTTCTATAGTGGCAGAACAGCCTTAACTATGGCTATCGCCACTAGTTGTAGTGGGCAATAGATGATAGCTCACTGCCTTAATCAAATTCACGATTTGATTGGTGAAGAGCGTGCACCTTACCCCCGGGGCTAAGACCGTGGGGCTAAGGAGAGCTACTCGGACATGCCGCGAGCAAAGCTCACTCTCCAACTGACGCGGAAACTAGCGAAACTGTAGCAGCAGTATCCAGTAGGCTCTACTAGTACAGTAGAAGAAACTTCAGAGTGCCAATATGAATAGGCGACTGAGTGACCTAATCTACTATTCGGATAATCCGCGTAACAGTCACTGCTAACACACAGTTGAACTAGTAAACCCAGTCTTTATCCACTGACGAAGCCTCAGCTCTCCTCCGTTTCCGCGAGCTTGGAACAAAGCCAGCCAAGCATGGAGTTAAAGATACGCAGCGTAAGAGTTTTACCACGTCGAGGACCTACCTGTGGCAGGCATACCGGAGATTACGTAACTATGGCAGGCATACCAGAGATTATCTAACTGATCACTTAGGCGCTGCTGAAGGAAACGATGTAAAAGCTGCAGTAGCCAGAAATAAAATACGAGTTCATTGCGCTGCAAACAGTTTACCAGTTTATCGAAGCTGACCATTTGCTCACTGGGTGTCTGCAGGTCAAAAAGCTCGCAACCAGCCAGTTGGAAAACATTTCATTGGTTCTCATGGATCTGCAGCCATTTTCAGCCTACGCGGTTCAAATAAGAAGCAGAGTGAACTGTTCAACACTGGATCATTTGTGGAGCGAGCCAACTACTGCCATTTTTAGAACCGCAGAGGAAGGTTAGTAGTTTTTCAAAGTATTCTATGTGATTTATAATTCAGGCAAGTGTTATGAAATTCACAATCGTAGTTTGAGCGTAGACTTACAAACGGATATCGCTTGAAGACAACCCGTTCCGATCTGCTTTTTCGTTTGCCCTGGTAAGCACGTATTTTTTCCCGACGTGCTTTGCGTGCGTATCAGTCCAAGATTCAGTGGATGTTTAATAGCAAGAGGTCTTACTAACCGGTAGTCAGCGGTATCTTTATGTTAGCTTATCAAGCTGGTCTAAGCATGATACGTGTTCGCTATCGCACGCTTAATAGTGCGCCTGTCAATAATCCTTGGTAATTGATTCTCTTGCTGCGATCAGCAAAGTGCCTGAATAGAGATTAAGTTCTCTTAGAGTGCTGTACAAATAACGAAACGCTATTTTCATTGTTATTGCGTGCTTTAATTGTGCATTATTTAGCATGTGCTCTGTCGGTGCGAGTTGATCTTTGTGGGCCTGCGCATGCTCACAGTGTCATTGGTAACCCTGCCAACAAGTGATTGGCTTCCTTTACCGAACGTGTACAGTGCGTAGAGTGACATTCTACTCTCTTAGAGCGCTGTTTAATCGTTTCTTCTTGTTAGTATTAACTGCACGTACCTTTTTGTGCACCCACGAGACTGAAGAGCTCAGCTGAGAGAGAGTAGAGAGAGAGTAGAGAGAGGAGAGAGAGGAGAGAAAGAGAGAGCGAGAGAGAGAGAGAGAGAGGAGAGAGGAGAGAGAGAGGAGAGAGAGAGAGAGGAGAGAGAGAGAGAGGAGAGAGATGGCAGAGAGAGAGAGAGAGAGAGAGAGAGAGAGAGAGAGAGAGAGAGACGGCAGAGAGAGAGAGAGAGAGAGAGAGAGAGAGAGAGAGAGAGAGGAGAGAGAGAGAGAGAGAGAGAGAGAGAGGAGAGAGAGAGAGAGGAGAGAGAGAGAGAGGAGAGAGAGGAGAGAGGAGAGAGAGGAGAGAGAGAGAGAGAGGAGAGAGAGAGAGAGAGTGAGAGGAGAGAGAGAGAGAGAGAGCGCCGCCGCCGCTGCAAACGTTCACACACGTTTCCTGCAGCTCAACGGATTTTGGACTCAATTCATTACAGCGCCTGAAGTGGCTCCGGAAATTGTCCAGGACGGATTCTACCTGTCTACTTGCAATGCCAGCCATTGCGTGGTAAAAATCTACTGGAAGGTGAGCCGATACAGTCAGCTCCTAACCACAATCTAGCGATTTTGTTTATATACCGATGTAAGGTATCTCCACATCTGAACTCCACAAAGACTATGTGGGTGTTACGCATAGCGAACTCTCAGCCTAAGCGGCTTTTCGTACGAATTTAGTGGCCAACGGACTTCATCTCACGCAACAAAGAGAAAGTGGGAAGTGTAGCAGAGTCAGGAGAGCAGTTGAGGTAGCGTGTAGCATGAGAGTAACAGCACAGGACCGATCCAAAATTGACTTTAATTCGTCGGAAAAAACTGAAGTCGCACGAAAGTCGCGTCAGTACCTAACTTTGCTTGCGGCACTCTCAATCCTACGTGGACCTTAGAGTACTATATTTCTACGAGCATTTGAAAAAATTCCCGAAATAGGTTGGTTAGGGTTTGCTGAAGGTAGTGTTTGCATTCTCAAAGGCTGTTTTCCAGCTCCGTTCACCGCTGCTTACCACGCTCATAGAGAGATCCTACGACCGCCAACGATCGTGCGAGTAAGCGATGTCGGTCGATGGGCAGTCGAATATCTAGTTACTATTTGGCCTACGCCACGCCTTTCTTCCAGGTCTGACGTCGACCAGTGATCTGCGAAGCGTTAGGGTCCGGTAGCTCAAATAAAATGCAAGAGGAAGGACTAATGCAAGAATCTGAAGAAGTGTACAGGACAAAATTAACAAGGTAGAAAATCAGGGATCGGTAGGTGAAGCACAGTCACGTAATATATCGTAAACATTGCGTAGTCGGGCTCGGCGGACCGGCGTCTGCGGAGAAACGCATCTGCCACTAACATTTTTCTTTATGTAAAAGAAAGGAGCATATCCATGTCCACATTATTGCTTTATTTTTTATAAGAGCCCCTTAACATGCTTGTCTGTCGAAGTTTCAGCTTGCATGATGATTGGATTGTCTACTTTCTTGAAGGTTGTGAGCTCAACTCCGTTCGATCTTCATAGTTCCCTTTCCGTCTTATTACGCGATCCTTTCAAGGTGCCGCCGGGCTTTAAGTATGTGACCGAGGACACACGCGAAGTGCAGTCGACACACTTCCTTTCGTAGCGGCAGCACTTGAGCGTAATTAAGAGTTGATACTGTCGCAGCCCGGCGCTACTATTCAATAGTAGCACCGAGCGAATTACCTAACGGGATCCACAAAATCAGCAACGTCTCGGCTCATGGCTCTACCAAGCTGCACTGCTACTGCAGTTCAGCCTCCGATGCCCTCGGGTTCTCAATAGAAAATAAGCTAGTTGTTCTATTCTTTCGCGTAGAGGCCGTCCGAAACAAAACTTTTGCTCTGCAGGTCCTCGGCTGGATGATTCACTTTCTTAATTCAGTCGTAGTGTCATCTTTTCTCCTGCTGCCGACTTTGGCACATCGTTTCTAGCGGTCCTGCGCTTCTCCGCGATACACCTTCCTCGACTGTCCACGTGACTTAGCTATTTGTGTCTCGCGCGGCGTTCTCTTTGTTTCGCGTCACGAAGTCTCTCGTCTGCTTAATAAAAGCCGCTAAGGCTTTGAGAGCGCTTCGCAAAACTCCCGAGATCAATGCGCGCTAAGTCTTTATGGTCTTTTGCAGATATAGACCGAGATGCACACGTTCAGTGAGCAGGGTGATCGTACAAAAAACAATAGACTCCTTCACAAGCTTCCTTGCCTTGCAAAGGCTAAACAGGAGCCACCTCATGCTAACTAATACTCAGGCTTGTATGCAAAAAACTAGTGAGGAAATCAGAGCCCACCGCAGGGAACGCAACCACAGATAAGTCGATGCACCTGAATGCGATTTTAGAAAAGTCGAGCAGTGCACACATGCACTGAGCTGGACTGTCGTTTTGTCCAGCTAAAAAAATTAAAATAGTTCGGCTTTACCTGCGTTCGCTTGATGCAAGTGATGTCATATCAAGCCGTCTTGGAGCTTGTAACTACAATGGGCAATCAGAACGTCAAACGAAGTTGCGCTTCACGCTCGCTTAGGAAATTTTGTCCAACGAAGACAATAGTCGATTAAGGATAATTACACTGTTCTCTAAATTCAGTCGTTTACTGTTTTTTTGCTGAACCCACGATTCTTCGAACGGCGATTTGAGCCTGCCATTCATCCGGACGCACTATAGCTTCGCTGCCGCCAGAGTTCACGTGTGAAGATTCATGGATCGAGGGATCGAGGCACTGACGAACTGCCGAAAAACGCGTCAGCGACAGTTTAGACAAAAGCGTTGCATTCACCTCGCAGAAGTTGCCAAATTGGTTCTCTCGCTTTTGATTTTTTGAGACGCAGAGCTACAATTCTAATATTGCCTAGTTTCACGGCAGCTCGATGCTTTTTGCAAGCAAGCAACCATTAAGGTCGAATCAGTATGCAACGCTACCCGTTATTACGGTTACGTCGCAGCTTACGTATTTTAATTGTTAATCTAGACGAGTGTGGATTCCACGTCCATAAACTACCTGATTTCAGCAATTGCCTAAGTAGACCCAAGAAACTGTTGTCAACCTTCAAGCGGCAAAAGACTTCGTTCGCACGGCGGTGCCGCAAGTAGGCGGCGGCGAAGAAGGCCAGTCCCGACTACCGAGGCCGTCGGCGCTCGTTGCGAGCTCTCCAGAGTGGGAGGAAATATGACTCTGCAGCCTGTGAGTACCGGGCGGGGGCCCTGCGAGGGCGCAGACTGCTAAAGTAGCCGCAGGCTCACAAGTGGTGGAGGGCGGACAATGACTCGGCAATCTTGCCCAAATCCATGCACTGGAGGCATCCGTGAGGGCATCCATCTCCTGCAAACTGCCGCCAGCCGTCGGGCGGCTCGGACCGAACGATGGCTCGACAGGGCGAAAACAACACTTGCATGGAATGTAAGGACTGAGCAGGAGTACAACTGGAAGGGCAGGCTCGATCTCTCGACGTCGGCTGCCGAGCGGTCGTGAGTGAGTAGACTGGGCTCGGCCGGTGCGGTTTTCCAGAATAAAGCGCCTGGCGTTGGAGCCAGCAGGCTTGTTGCTAGCTTTAGCTACCCAGCTCGACGGCACGTCGTCTGGAGGGCTGTCGCATAGAGTTTTATAAGTTTTTAAGTATCGCTTAGAGTAGTGGAGGCGCGACCAGGTCGCTGCATGCGAACGAATTTATGGGCGCTCTCTACCGTACTTTCTGGCTCGCGTTGTCGCGGCGTCTGCGACTATTTTAACGAGTCTCACCTCAGCGATGGCCGTACGAGCCTGATGCTGCTTGACGCTGCCGCACGCTCGATTTGTCTGCGCTCCCATCGTCTCGCCGACCGTGCACGCGCGACTCGGCGACGACTGTCTGAAATGGCATCGTAGAGGATAATGACGCGACTCCAGTTGCATCCAATGTGCGCCGCGGGCTTACGATGCGATCGATCGGCGGCTCTTTTTTGCTATCGGAGATCAGTGTCTTAACTTTGACCAAGATCGCTGCCAGAGGCCCCGAGTCGGGTTCCTGCGCACTAAGCCGGCTGGCTGCGGGGCGTGCGCAAGTGACCACTTTCCCCAGTACCTTGTAGGGCATACCGGAGGCAGCAGGCCAGTCGAACGGGGTGATTCGCGGATATCTGGTGAAGCCTGCAGGTCACAAAGGTCACGAAGTGGAGCGAGTGCTCGTCGGCGGGTCGCGGCGGCTCACCGAGCTGCGGCTGGATATGAGGCTTCCCCGCGAGCTCGTCGTACTGGGCCTCACAAGCGCCGGCGCAGGACCGCCGTCGGTGGCCCTGAGGATTCCGTCGCTGCCCGGCGGTTAGTCTCAGTCCAAGCCGCCTCAGCCGTTCGCTTGTCGCTTTGACTTGTCACCCCGACACATTGCAATATGCTGCCCTCCCGTACTGCTGAACCATCTGATTGTCTGCTGCACTATGCAGTGTCCATAGTTGTATTTTTGCTAGTTATAAGCGCCCTTCCATCTCGCGCTTGAAGTTGCCTCTCGAAGTTGGTCTCCGGGAAAGCACAATAGCGATGTGCACGGCCCAAGGTCAAGGCTCACAAGATAGCACCCTTTCTCGCAAGTGCAAAAAATTAAACTTTGGCATAGTATTGCGGAATTCTCAAATTTAACAGTAAGAATAGTAAGCTTAATAGTTTAGGAATCGTTATGCCAAGCTTCTCGCAACAGTTTTAAATATTTAGTTCGCATCATGTGAGTAATAAATAGGTTGGTTATCAGTACTCACCAAAGTCATCATAAATAAGTCAAAACTCTCAAATAACGTGATTATCAGTGTTTCGCGAGGAAATAATTTACCACTTAAATATTTACAGGAGCCCTTATTATCTTCCTGGCAAGCCCGTTTACATCTCATTGCGAATTCTTTAAGCTAACAGTCTCCAAGTCTCCCACTGCTTCCAAGCACAGCAATTCATAGCAATCTCGGGAAATGACCCGGGAAAATACGATCCGTCGCAAGTTACCAGAAAGTGGCTGGGCGAGGCTCTAACCTTTATTGCATGCATTTTATTGGATTACTACGCATCATGTTAAAAGTGCAACCGCATAGTTTTAACCAATTGCATACAATCAAGGGCAATGCTTTCCAATCGTTATAAACAATAATTATAAAATAACTTTGTTATAGCACCCAGAGAAAACTCAATCTGTTTTTAGGAACTTTAAAGTTGCTGCAAAGGAAGCACGATCAAATGGTTGGTGGTAGCATGCTCCATGACAACAAGCTTAACAGCTAGCATACCAGTTAGCATAAGGTTAGAGGTGACAAGTACAGGGTCAGCATACTAATATGGTTAGAGGAAGCATGCAAGGTGTCAGCGCGCATAAACACACAAAGGACGAATTACATTGACCCAATAAATACTGTGATAAATAGATGCGTTTTTAGTTTCTTTTTAAATGTGGTCAAGCCAGGGGACGTCGTGACGCAAGTCGGCAGTGAGTTCCAGGCTTTGGAAGCATACGAAATAAAGGCACGTTCTGCAAAGAATTTGAGGTTCGCACGAGGTATAGGTAAACTATTAGATTCTGAAAAGTATGTGGTACGATGCTTTGTCTGGTGGGGGAGTAGATCTGATAGGTAGGCTAGACTCCAATAGCGAAGGGACCTCAAAGTGGTGATATAACCTTGAAGTCGACGAGTTGCTTGACTGGGAGCCAGTGCAGGTCAGCTAGAAGTGGTGAGATGTTGCAACTGCGACGCTCACGACAGAAAGCCTAGCGGCAGAGTTTTGCACCGGCTGTAAGTGCCTGAGTGCACAACCGATAGACCAACAAACAGTGAGTTTCAGGGGTCGAGACGGGATGTCGCAAATGCATGGACCAATTTAGATGTGGTATCCCTGTTTTTAACGAGACTGAGTTTTAGCAGTTTTATGTAGCTGAAAATAGGCAGACTTGACTGTGAATCTGATGTGTTCGTCTAATGAAAGGTCGCTTAGAAACAGGGCAAACAGATTTCGTGCAGATTCTACTTATTTCGAAATCCTGCAAAATTCGACTGGAAGTCGGCTGTGGCGGCTTCAATTACCATTCCACAAAACATTTCACTGTGTGCTTACACACTTTTAACCCATTGTTCACTTTCAATTTCAAGTGATGTATGGCAATTGATGGCCGTTTTAAAAATTTTCATAGATACAGGAATTAAGTTCTGAACGCTACTCTACCAATTCCTTCGAATTGCGCCGTCAGCGAAATTGCATAAGCTACAGCAGCCGTGGCCCCTAGAAGCCGCAAAGACTAAGCAGGTGTAAGGCTGTATTGTTCTCTGTTGCACAATCAATACCTTAGTGGAATTCAATGCACGAAAGTTAGCAAGCCTCATCTCGGTATACAAAGAGAACGTGAGTTGCACAGCTGAGTAAGGAGGACGGTCGAGATAAGTGACTAGAGGATTATGATTTCAATTAGCACTGCCAACTCTTACGCAGCATTTTCTTAATCGCTGTAGGCGTATATACGGTCTGTTCACATTTCCGTTGGCTGTTGAGAATAGCTCCGAAGTCCTTGCATGCACTCCGATTTTCTTCTTATGTTAGTTACTTCAAGCTGTTGCGTACATGCTGGCACGTTAGATACTTGAATCATTCATTGTCTGGCAAAATCTGTCCTGTATTTTTTCTGCGGATAGCTAACCGACAATTCTTGCGCGTGACGGGCGTCAAAAGAATGACAGCGAAAAGTTTCGAAATTCTCTCACAAAACTTTAAGTATTAGTCTCTGTAAAGAAGTATTATGTTCCTGCATGCGTTAATTTCTGGCACGGCATTTAGAGTTGTTGCCACTGTGGTGTTTAGATTAGCGCCCGGCAATTGGTTCTGGGCGGCAGCATGATCAAAGCGCAGTAAAGCCACGTTTCGAGTAACGTGCCAAAGTTCACGAATGCAAACGGAGTTGCATCACCTGCACACACTCGAGCAGGAAGCACTGCAAAGTGCCTTACATATATTTACACACTTTGTACCATGAAAAACTCTATTCTTGCGTAGAGCAACGAAATTAGTCATACATTCTGGATACCGCTTAGGGTTTTGAGTTGGAAAAATTAATACAAAACTGAAAACTATCCCAAAAGTGACAGCATAAAAATCAATGATTCTCATTAAAAAAAAAATTCAAACTCAGGTAAATGTTCGCACACAATTATAAATGTGCATATGGTATAGTTTCCTCAAAAAGCATAATTGCCTGCGTCTTTATATTTTGCTACGGTCCACGGCTTTTAACTTACATCTTTATTGGCGAGCAGAAAGAAACAAGCAAAATACTTGGCAAAACATTGTGAAAAATCTTCATTCATCATTCAAGAATTTGTCGCTTGTTTTAGCCTGTGGCTGGTCAGAATGGGCTGAAAGAGGAAACAAAATTTTAAGCCAATTCGTTGCCACATCCGGCAGTATTTAAAGTATTTCACTGGCATGCTGGGGCGCTACTCCAGAGAACGGTTTGTTTAGCAAAAGAAATAAATAGTGAGCGACAGTTCCTTCCTGGCTCCATAGAAAAATCAGGCCCACAATTACATTGTCGGCTTACTAACCCCTGAAGTGAATATTGCTTATCTGTTAAAGTTAAGTGAGATTCTGAGCTGAGAAAGTAATCATTACATAAAAACAGAGAGTCACCGAATAACGGGCTGCCTAGCATGTATATTTAACTCAGCAAAGCAATTGCTACTCAAGAAATACTGAACAGAAAGTAATTCGTTGTTTAACCTATAGCAGGTCCGCAAGATGTTTGATAGATAGAGCTGTCGGCGCTAACGATTGAGCTTTTGAAACATGCAGTTTTTGACGAATTTTTATTGTCCCAATTTTAGTGTTATACCTTAACTCCTGCTCCATAAATGTCAAGGAACTAAACAAGACCGCTGTTCAAGTGTCTTGGTCGGTGAACAACGACGTGGATATTCAGGCCGTGCGTCTTTATTGGTGCTTGATTGTCTACTCTGAGTGCGGGGTATGTCGCTTAGCTGTTTTCTGGCGAGGCTAAGGTTGCCCTACTGCGATACAGCACCCGAAAGAGAGTGCAATTTTGCTTAATTTGCGGGCGGCATGCAATTTTTGCTAATAATTGTATATCCTTTAATTGTTATATCTGTTGATACCATGCTGTCCAAAAAAATGTGCTTCTGTGTAACCAGTGTAAGAGACAGCTATTCAAGTAGGCAGGAACTATGTGAGTAGATGTAAGCAAAAGTAGGTAGCTTGGCTTCCTATGTCTAGACTATCGTTGAAGAAGATGTTAGGGTGTTACAATTTGCAATGGACCTTACTGAGGTAGTTTATGTAGCCGCGAGTGCAGTTAGATTACTGTGTTAACAGCAAAATGCAAACTCTGGAAGTAAGATGCTGATATGCTCGCAAGCTGCTATGAGCGCTGTCGAGAGATGAAGGCTCAGAGTTAGCAGCTAAATAAGAAGTGTAGATCTCTGGTAGACGGAGATGCTGAGATGATATTCAGCTTCGGAAAGCTAAAGTAATCGTTTGCACGGTAAACCGCGACTGGATCGAAGCTGTACACATGCTTTAGTATGTATTATAACCAAGATTTTCTCAAAACTTAGTAAAGATCAAATTATTGTTTTATATATCTGTAAGAAATTTTGATCACCAGCAGCAGAATCGTCTGATTGTACGATGAAATCGATAAATAGAAGTACCTTAGCTTCAGTGGTGTCTTTCGCAATGCGGGCGCATCTTGCCAAACCATGGCGGGCTGCGGTCTTCATTTTAAAGCAATCCTTAAGGTAGCCAATTGCTAGTTTGAGTACGCTTTTTTTTAGCAAGACTTCGGGCTTGTTGAATGTTCCAGGAAATTTTGACAGCGGACAAGGTCTATGGCAGAAATGGATCTGAGGTCATTACTACGGATGATGGCCCGATCGATCGATATCGTTTTGGATTGTCTGCAGCAGCTCAAGGCTTTGCCAGCGGCATTGTATGGCGCCATTGCTCGAATCATCAAAGCGGTAGGCGATTCATATAGCGAATCGTGCACGGAATCAATGATACAGAGCAGCCCAGTAATAATTCGATGCACAGAAAAGCCCGTTATTTCCCGCGTGGGCTTGCGCCTTCAAAGCAGGAGTGATCCTCAGCTGATGAGTAGTAGTTTACTCATGCGACCCTGATATCCCCGAATAGACCATCAGACAACATACGTTTTCACCAGCGAAACAGGCCACGTATGATGACATCGTGCTGTGTGTGCTATTAGTCACTTAAAGTTGTGGCGTATCTCAACAAATTAGATTGTCTGTCGTGAGTGTCACCGCAAATGCCACATTCTAACACTTCTCGTATACCTGCACTGGCTCGAGAAAAAGCACTGTTCCGTCTTTGAAGGTCTCGCACTCAATTTTTGGTGTCCTATTTCCTTTGGTCTAGCCTATTAGTCTATTCAAAATACATCATAATCAGGCATAGAGTCTTTGATTTGACTGCCTGAAATTAAGAGTCGGTTCCAAAGTACCTTTTAATTTGTACTTCAAGCTTTGGTATCGCCCTTTGATTGATTTAATAATTTATTGCGACTATATTTTGAATACATTCTTAGGTTTATTGAAATTGGCTCGCGATGCTGATTGGAAGCTGAATGCCAGAGTAGCACTTTGTTTTCCTGCTTCGGACTGGACCAGCAGCAATGGTCTCTAGCATCGTATGGCCGGTCACTCCTTGACATCTGTTTCATATGTGTTCAATGGTTCTACCCTCATCGTAGTTATAGTCACTACTTGAGCGGACCTGATTAATCTTAGACTCCTATTCTAACGCTCGAGCTTAGCGGATGAAGGGCAAAGTTATGTACCGAGTTTTTATCGATTCCGAAGAAATAACATTACTAAAATGACCGAGCTAATCTTATACGACTTGCACTTAAAAACATTTAATTAGTTTGTATAGCGCCCCAAGAGAACTTAATCTCTATTCAGGCGCTTCACATATGCCTCGAGGTTCGGGGCTCGAGCCCACGACCTCAGCCAGGCCTTGGTCGGGGCGAGCACCTTACCGCCGGACCAAACCTGATCGGCGCTTCACCATGAATGTCTGGCTAAGACCAGCTGTGAAAATAAAAAGCTCCTTTTTTTAGTCGCCGGACGGTCATTGAGCAGCAGTCTCCTTGCTTGCAATAAGGTCTCCAAATAAAATCTCTTTTTTCGGCTCGCCGAAAGCTCTTCGAGTGCTGTCCTTGACATCTCAAGTGCCTATGGTCAGCTGAGCATACAGGGTGATGCACTGTGGGACTGGCTTGTTGGAAGGAAGAGGCTCTGAGAGCTAAGCCACCAAAAACTTACCCGGGCTAGGTCAGCGAGATTCTCAAGCTAGCACACCTGTCATGGTGGCTCAAGCCAGGGCTAGTGATGCTGGGTAGCTGAGTTCAGGTAGAGGCTTATGGGATAGTTCATTATTACCGAGAATATCGTAATTGACCTGGCATTATTTTGCAGCACAGTTTATAGCATAACCCTACGTGCTACAAGACTAGAGGTAGTCGTGGGCAGAATGCCCTCCCTGCAAAACAAAAAGAAAATCAAAACCTCCGATCGCCCATATGTGTACGAGGCATTGTTTGCGATTTTATAGAGTGCGTAAAAAATACACCTAGTGATTGTATGTTTAGTTTCATAGGGTAATATTAACTGTAAGCACGAGCCGCGTCCAGATTGTACGAGCAAGCCTGCGACGGTTCGCTGTCTGTCCATCACAACGGATGGTGCCAAATCCTCTTTAGGTGCCCAATCGTTGACGCTGCAAAGAGTCTCGGATTCAGGTATGCTACATGCTGGTAATTCAAGCTGCTAATCACAGCGTCTGTCCACATGACTAATTTACAGTAAAGTCTCTTTGTCCAAACTGTGTTGCCTTTTTTCACAGGTTTACCACGTTGGGCGGTCGTCGGCATAGTGGCTGCAATTACCATGGCGATTTGTGCAGTTTCTTTATTCCTGTGGTGGTAAGCCGTCGCATGCTGTATTCGTTTGCTGGCAGTAAATGCAATTTTCAACAAATAGGTTATGGATGAGTGATAGAGCCACAGAAATCTAATGAGAGTGTTCTAATGGGAAACGCAATTATAAAAATGGGAAGTGACTGATTGTTGTGTGGAAATAGGCGCAACTAGCGTGACAGCTTTGCTTGTGCCAGCATCGTGATGACGAAGAAAATTCAAGATTCACTTCGATTTCTGTTGGAGCACTTGAGGACATGTCTGAAGCAGACACGCACCGAGCTTGCTCAATTCTTGCCGATTCCTAAAAATATGACGTTGCATATCCCGCCCCAGGGTAACTGCTGCCAAAAATTTCTGTAACTTGCAGGTTCATGAGGCAAAGAAAGTCGATCAAAAACATTCGTCATATTCCCAAAACGCATTCCATTAGCATGGTAAGCACTGCTCTGCTCGATGAAGGTAGCCGTTCACTCGTGTCGCACTGTGTCCCACTATGTGAAGCACAGAATATTTCGCTCGTACTTCCAAGAGCCAAATGAAGCCGCAAGCCTTTTCCCAAGTCTTTCACAGAGGTTTGACCATGTGTAGTTGCACTACCACAGTCTGTTAAAAGAGAAAAACCTAGGCGAAAAGGACTAAATGTACGTAGCTTAGGGAGCCCGTCTGCCAGAGCTATTTACAATGCTGTTTAGCTGTAATAGGCTGAGAGATTAGCTTCAATACTCACCCGTTTCGGAATCGCTCTGGCCTGCGACCGTGAGACTGGTCGTCATATAAGATCCTAGCTATCTTGGCGAAGCAAAGGATGACATTTCTGCAAGTGAGCTCTAGACGTCTTTAGTTATACCAAATTTCGTACACTAACTAACTAATTTTCTCTTGTGACTCATTTGCATCACCCCACTCACTCACAACAAGAATCACGCACTCGATCGAATATCCATCCGATCGCGATCACGATCACGATCGATCGAGTACCGCCACGGTTGTAAGCTATCGTCTCCTATTATCACCAAATCTATCTGCACATCTGATCACGTGCGGATCTCATTTAGTCTGTGGTTTGGCCCCCCGACGAAACAATAATCATCCGTGAATCGCCAAATCTTAAGGCAGTTGACATTGATTTTGTCCGTTGGAAATATCGCCTCTGCCCCTGCTGCTCCATCCCCCAGTCGACCTGTCCTCACTGGTGCAATGTTTCAACTCGTCACAAGCTGTCATTCTTGACGAGTTCACTCCTCTGACTAAGCAACCTGTACGCCCAGATAGCATTTAGTTTACCACAGACATTAAGCTAGCTAGGTCAACTAAGCGAAAGCTTGAGAAAGCATACACAATATCAGGACTGAGTGTACGTAAACAGGCATGTAGGATGAGCGCTACTGCTGAATACGCCGATAAATCCTGTGCGAAGGCCAAGCGCAGCTTTTTTAAAAAGATAAGCGAGTCGCAGAGACAAAATTAAAAAAATGCTGATGTCGACCATCGACAACCTCCTTAACCAGTCCCAAGTTAGCACCTTACTTAGGAACCCATGTGGAGATCTAGCAGATCGCTTCTATATATAATCTTTGCCACCAAGATAGATAAGGTCAAAGAGTCCTTTCCTTAGGCAAAATATCCCTACTGGACTCTTCTTCCTCAGTGACATCCCCACAGGACTCATCTATCCTCGATTCCTTGTAGCACCTCAATGTCCACATTTAAGCCACACATTGGTGACCTTATCTTGAAGTTCATCTCCCGCTCAAGATAGATTACTAGCCATCTAGACCTTATAACCACTCTTAGTCTTCTGCGATGCACCAATCTACTTTTGCAATGCACTACTAACTTGACAGATACGTTCTCAGCCAATGGTCGTGTTCCTGCTACTTTCAAAAAGGCTGTTGTAAAACCACTCGTTAAGAAGGCACCACTAGACAAAGATAACCTAAGCAACTTCCACCCAGACTTCCTCGTGCATGTTCTATCGAAGACACTAGAACTGCGTAGTGGCAGATCAGGTAAACTCTAACATCAAAAATTCAAACCTAGCGTGTAAGTTCCGCCTAGGTTTTAGAGCTAATCACTGTACAGAGTGAGCATTTCTTCTGGTGTATAACGACTCTCTTAAGAACGCAGGCTTGCGTAAGGTTTCTATGCGCGGTTCGCTCAATCTTTCCGCAGCGTTTGATACTATTGATCACACAGTCTTTCTCGAGAGTCTCTCATCTCGTCTGGACATCACTGGAGCCGCATTGCAATGCTTCAAGTCCTGCCTAACTTGGGGGCTCCAGGATATTGATGTCAATGGAAAAAACCACCAGAGGAGCCTCTAAAAAGACGGAATACCACAGGACTGTGTTCTTGGTCCTTTGCTTTTCACAATTTATACTTTTCTCCTTACTGACACTCTAAGCGAAATCTAGGCTTCCATTTCTATACAGGTGACGCAGAGCTGTACCTATGCTTTGATCAGTCACAACCTGCCTGCAAGACAGACTCTCTCAGCTCCCTTGCAGCACGTATTGCCGACATCCTCACTTGAATGGCTGCAAACGTTCTCAAAATTGAATGACGATAAATCTAACTTAATGGCGATGGGAATACCTAGTGTAGCTCAGAAATAGGAAAAGCTGTCCCTTAAAATCGGTTCTGCTAGCATATCTTCTGCAGCATCTGCACGAAATGTGGATGACCTGCTTTAAGGTGAACTTTTAATGGACGATCACAATAGCTCCGCAAACAAGTCCGTCTACTTTAAGCTAGATAATGCTGCATACATTTGAGCCTGCTTAGACAGGGGAACCATATCCACGATTTCCATGTATTTGCAACATCTACTATCAAGTTCAATTATTAACTACTTGAGGGTCTTCAGGCCTGTGCAATAAGACGCTTACTAATCGTACACAAAACTGCAGGCAGGCTTGTCTGTCATGAGCAGTTGCCTCATTCAACTACTTCTCGCCAACGTATACTGGCTCCCTATCAAGCAGCCCATCGGCTTCAAGGTTATGCCACTCATATTTACGTCACTTCATTATCTTGCTCTAGCCTACATATCAGAGCTACTTCCCAATCAGGCTAGGCATTGTATTACCTGGCCTTGTGATTCAAGTTATTTAGCTGTGCCCAAACCAGCATCAAATCGTTCGCTCAGTTCCAATGCTAGCACGGCACGACATCCCGTAACTTGACAAAATTTAAAAAGATGCTAAAATGCGCATGTTTCTCACAGAGTTTTCTGAGTCCTTGTGCATTGTCCTTTGTGTGCTTATTCGTGCTGGCACTGTACATTTTGTCACTAACCATATTGACCTGCTGTGTGTACAGCATACATAACGTGTCTAGGAATAGATAAAGTTCTCAGTGAGTGTCGTACAAATGAATTATTGTTATTATTTTCATTATTACTGTTGTTAGGCATAAGCCAACTTCCAATGTGCACAATGCTCTTTTTGTTGGCACAGCTATGGCTTGGTGGTCTATGGCTTAACTTTGCGGGGTCATCTGGCTCAAAGTCCCTACCACGTTGCTGAAATAAAGAGAGACATCTTAAATTTTATCTTTTATTCAGGTGAACTTGACTACATCCAAGTATGAAGCCGTCGTCCGGGAGGAGCTGATGCCCAGTTTGGTAATGCTCTTACACCGCTGATCCTTCACAGTTATTTAAGTTTGCACGGACAGTGCCTTTGCCCTACCAATCTCGCGTTGTTGACAAGAACTCCTGCCTACTGTACTTGGCGTGCAATCAAATTCTGGAGAGCCTGTCCATGCAGGAATTTCAGCCCAGCTACCAGCAAGGCTGTCTTCGAAAGGTAAGTATTTGAAGTCTACCAGAAAACCAATATAAATAGAAAACGCTGCTGGGCTACAACCCTCATACGAATGGGCGTAGCAGCCGCTGGTCAGAATGGGGTCAATACAACGCTTAGGAGGGACTCCCTCACAGGAACTATTTTTTTGGGTCTAAAGTAGAAATGTGGCGAATTAAACGGGATCAGGGGACCATCAGTCATTTTAACCTTTGCTCAGCTGCGAGGCAGTATTACCCCTCTGCCTCTCCTTTTGCTCTGTCTTTCTCTGCCTGAATCGGTTCGATGAAAGGAGGTCACTAAAAATGGAAAGGCATATAGTCCAAGATTAAGCGAAAATGGTGAATTCAATTATTCGGGCTCAGTCATTCTGGGCACCGAATAAGACTCGTAAGAAAATTTCAAAGCGCAAGTCTTAACGTACGGGCCTGTACGCTAGCTTATACCAAACAAAATTCTGCAGCATCTGTATAGTCTTGAGAGGACGGCCAGATCATAGGTCTATTTATTGTGTGCGTTTTCACTCGCGAGTATGTGTGTGTGTGTGTGTGTGTCTGTGTGTGTGTGTGTGTATGCGTGTGTGTGTGTGTGCGCGCGTGCGCGCGCGTGCTCGCGCGTGCGCTTGCGTGTACGTGTGCATCTATCGGTAGCTCCAAGAGCCTCCATGCCTGTAAGAGGATGTTTAAGGTTTTGGATAGTTTTCTGCTGCGAACTCCAAGCTTGAGCGGCTTTCGATGAGCATACGATAGCCAGAGGACTCCATCTCACATGGAAAAGCGAGTGAGAGGCTTAGCTAAGTTAGAAGGGCTGCCGAGGAAAGAGTAACTCAGAAGTAGCAGTTTAGAGTGGCTGGAAATTATGTGTCTGAGTCCGCAGCAGGACAGGCGATATCGATGCCAAAGAACTGTGAAGGTGAGTTCGTCGGTATAGGACATGCCAACGGAAAGCGTCTGTCACCGAAGTCTGTAAGCGGATGAATTGAACATTTAATTTATCGTCCACAAGGGAACTGAGGGCTCATGAGGCCAACATTGGCGCAGCTGTTGAGCTATGTATGAAAATGCCAAACCAAGGCAGGCCTTGTGAGTTAGAGCAAGAATTTTGCACTGTATCCAACGATCAACCTGGATCATCCCATTCCAGCTCCATCAATAGTAAAAATGTGGCTAAACCTCTTGGATTTCTCGATAAAAATCACAGCCACGTTTATCTAAATCTGTCGAAGCTCAATGGCTTAGTTTCAGTAGCCTACCTACACTTCATTCAAACATTCTGGTATAAGTAGAACCAGGGAACTCGTAAAATCTCTAGCTAGCGTATGTGACATTCAGTCCCTAATCCGGTACAGGAATCGAACGCAATGAGTAGCTGCGGAAGCTGTCTTTCGACTGAAAGTAATAAAAAGGAAGACAGCTTGATTCTCAATAAATGATGGCGGTCTCACTACAAAACTTCCGACTAGCTTAAGAAATCGGACGACATAGGAGACGGATGTCTAGTAAGTAAGCATTCAGTTTATCAGTCACTGCAGCTAGCTCCGATGGAATAAACGATCACTACAGCTGGATATCTCAGCTAAGAAGTGATAGAAGGAGCTCACTTTTAAATATTACTGAACAATTCTCGCACTCACTATCCTTCCAATCCTCAGCATTTCACCCCAATGGTAAGTTTGGCTGTGCTTAGGAACATCAATAAGAAAGTGGTAAGAGACCTAGGGATCCAAGTTCCCAACAGCTTCCTGCTTTCTGAAACCTCTGATAGTCACAGTATAAGATTTCACTTGCTATCTTTTTTCAGCATATTTAAAGAACCTAGAAATAGATCGTGAGATCTGCAAGTTTCTTGTTGTTTGTAATAATAATAATAATTAAATGGCTGCTAGTCTTATATACCCATTGGTATCTAATAGATTTTTTGCCTAATATCAATCAACATGTGTATCATAAAACACGGACGTGCTTAGTCAATTGCCAAAGATTTAGGCTTTTTATGCAATACATATACAGTATTTTTTGTAGTTGTGTGATTCAGCAGAAGCGCGTGTAATACTGCCATGTTTATGTGCACCTACAAGCGGAGTTTTGCCACTCTACTTAAGGCCCGTGTCAATCTAGCTAAATCTTGTGTCAGTCTGCACACAGCCCGTGTCACAATGCTAGGATCATGAGTACGGCTGAAGCCCAGTTTTTAGTTTCACCACTCCAAGCAATCAAACCTTATCACCTCACATGCTGTTGTCATACTGCTTGCGTGTCAACGTCTCATATCAAGAAATGAAGCATAGGCTGTGCATGAAAAGTTTCAAGACATTTTCGATGAGATTTTTTGCTTCAAATTAAAAATTGGATTTAGGTAAAATCTCAGTGCAAATGCCTTTTAAGAAAATAAAAAGGTGCTGCAGCATATTCTACGTAGACGTGGCAAGAAGTGAGTAGTGCGGGTTTCAATTTCATACCCCGAAGCATTCTTGCAAGTTAAAACGTTCGAAAAGATGACATCCATGCAATGTGTTCTGCTTTGGGAGAAGCAGGCATAGCTATCGAGTTGCCTGGTATGCCAACGATGCGGTTAAATACCTCGAATGTGTCACGAACGATGATTAAAAGATTATGCCCTGCATTTTAAACTTTTTTTTACTGGTATACGCGCTCCGTTTTAGATGCACACTAATTGTAGCTGGAAAGATGGTAACGGGCTGATTCAATCACCGAAGAGAGACAACGGGGACCACGTGCAGCACTCAGAAATTCCTTTAGATCTATCGCAGCATGCCACGTTGCTGGAAGCCAGTATAGGTAAAAGGCATCTGCAGATCAGCGTTGATGTGCAAATTTTTACAGTGCAGTATCGTTGAGCAAGATTGCCGATCGCAGCCTCTTACTTTTTATTCTGTGATACCTTAGAAAGAAAAGATGGTTATGACTGACTAAATTTGGGATGCAAGAACAACTAAAATAGAAAGTACCTTCAACAAAGTGATGTTCTTTGCCTAATGGGATAGTCCTTATTGGACAACTACCTTTGATACTAGCTTCATCTCCTAATTAGCTTGTAAGCTTTACTCCGTTATTACGAATCGGCGAAATGAAAGCATTCTCTGTAGAGGGCAAGTAAATGCAAGATTCTTACTGATTTTACACGAGTAGTTTGCTTATAGAAATTCTAGCCCCTTCTAGGAGCTTCATTAGTATATGTGCCTCTTTATTCTTGCTGACTCCGAGTCAATCAATGAATATATTCACGGTTTCTTTGAAGAAGCTGACTGTACTACTAGAGCTGGCCATGACCAATATTTTGAGTTGGAGTCTATGTCAGCCAATCAATTCATTCTTGAAACTTTGTTTAAGGCGCAATGAACTACTTTGATGACTAATGAAGTATTTTCTCTCTGCTGAACTTGGTAATTGAATACCCAGATACGGGAAAGGCAGTTCCTCGCAATGGACATATCGAGATCCTTTAGCCTTTTGGCGAACCGACGTGTTCGGCTACATCTTTTAAATTGCATTATCGATAACTAAATGCATTTCTCTGACAATTTTACAATTCTATGAGGAATGGGTGCTATTACATCGGATAATTCACCATAGGTAATCCTCAGCTAAACTGACTTTTGGCGCATATTCGGAGGCCAAAGGCTGGCATTTTATCTAGTGAGAAGTGTATCAGGCTTAGAAGAGCAGTCAAAGTAGAAAAGAAGCACCAAAGAGTTAATAACAATAATAATAATAATACACTCGATAAATCGCCCTCAGATAACTCAATTTATTTCTAGGCGCTTTAAATTATCTGCAAAGGAAACACGATCGAATGGTGAGTGGAAATATCATGTTTGATAAGCCAAATGAATAACATGGTTACGGGAGGTAGCATTCAATGTCTTACGGTGTATGTGATGGTGAAGGATGGCCAAGGGTGTAACAGTTAGGCATGGATCGAGAGTGCGATCGTAAAAGGACGGTTTTAGAATATAATAATAATAACAAGTTTGATGTAGCATCCTCAGAGAACTCAATATCTTTCTAGGCACTTTGCATTTGCTGTAGGTTGTAGCAAACTCAATAACAATGAGAATTATTACATGCTTAGGGGTAGCATGCACAGGATCAACATGCCAAAATAGTTAGTGGCAGCATGCACAATGTCAGCACGCATCACCACACTAAGCACGTCACATTGACCCACCAAAGGCTGTCGTGAATAGATGCATTTTCAGGTTTTTTTAATTTGGTCAAGTCAGGAGATGTCGTGACGAAAGTCGGACGCGAGTTTCAGGCTTTTGCAGCTTCCGAACTAAAGGCACGGTCTCCAAAAAATTTGAGATTCGTACGAGGTAAAGGTAAACGATTAGATCCCAAAAAAAGTGAGTGGTACAATGTTTAGCCTTGTGGGGGAGTAGATCGAATTGGTACGCTGGAGCCAAAGAGTGAAGGGACCTGAAAGTGAGTGACAAAACCTTTAATTCGATGCATTGCTTGACTGGGAGCCTGTGCAGGTCGGCGAGAAGTGGTATAATGTGGCAACTTCGACGCTCACGACAGACGGACAAGCCTAGCTGCAGAGTTTTGCACCAACTGTAGGCGCCTGAGTGCACAGACCGGTAGCCAGCAAGCAGTGAGTCACAAAACTCGAGACGGGATGCCGAAAATGATGGGATTAATTTAAATGTGGTATGCTTTTCTAAAAAGCCCGAATTTTAGAAAAGTTATGTAGCTGAAAGTAGGCAGGCTCGCCTGTGGAGCTGATCTGGTCATCTGATTAAAGGTCGCTTTGGAACAAGACACCTCAATTACGTGTAGATTCAACAGGACATATGCTGGCAGAGCCGATAGTGAGCGTTAACCTATCCGATGCTATTAATATAAAGGAACTCAGGCATGACGTCGGCAGGTCAGAGTGAATGTCTTGAAACGTATTTGCAGTTCGACCAAGATTCCGAGAGTCACCACTGTTTATTTAGCAAGAATGACATGCGCCTGATTTTATTCCATTTGAAGGTGCATTTTTGTAAAGATGAGCCACATGACGAATGCAAGCAGATTTGGAGTATTTTGTTTCGCTTACCACTGTAAAGCTCAGCGAGAATCTACGCGACAAACCTAAGTAAAAATGCTGCAGCAGCTAAAGAGCCCTTAAAACCGTCCAATTTCAAGATGGTAGTAGTGCTTAGGTTAAAAAACATCGACGATACATTCACTTCTCTGTTCGCTATTTAAGTGCCCTCAAAACGCATGGTTCCCGAATGGCCACCAAGTACAACCAACTATGCAACCGAGGGTGCAAGGGTGCAACCGAGTGCCTTATTCGTTTGCGTTCCTGCTCATTCTGCAGATCGTGAGCGACCGTTGGTCAAGTCCACACAGCCGTGCCCGAGGACGGCTCTTCTTCAAGCCGCTTTCGCAGCAGAGCCCCGAGTCGGCGACTCACTGGCCAGCGAAAGCAGTTCAGAGAATGGCTATCCGGTGTCGTTCCAAGACCTCATCGATCAATCGCGAAAAGAGGGAGGCAACCTCCAAGCCAACACTTCTGAAAGAGACGTCGCAGGAATACTCAACGTGCTCGACCTGGAGATTGACAGAAGTGGTTCGCTCAGTTTTGCCAGCTGGGGCGACTTGGTGTTGGCCGATGGGAAAGTGCTGCAAGCTGAAAGTCACTTTGCTGACGAGAGCAGACAACCGCAGACCAAACTTAGCCCTTGGACTTACTCTCACCCATTGTCTGATTACGTGATGATTGCCAGCATTGAACAGCAAATCGAAGGTCATTTGTCTTAAACTTGTTTCTCGGTGCAGCAGAGGATGAGAACCTAGTTGGCATTGCTACAGCGGTTTCGGCGAAGCAGTTCCGTTATGAGTTCTCCTGATAGCGATCGTATTCTACATTTATTTAATAATTCCGGCATGTGCAGCTTTTACATCCTTCTCATGATTGCAGTAGAATATGTCTGATACTGAGGCGCTAGCTCGTTGTAGCAGATTTTGACACAGTGTTGCCATTTTTATCTGTGACGCAATTCAATTAACACGTAAATATAGCCCTGTACATAACAGGTATTGTATTTGAAAATGTCATTCTCATACTGATGCATGCAACGGCAATAATGTGACCTCGCTTGTGGCTGCAAGGAAAAGCGGTTTCTGAATTAGGCTGTTAACTGACAGCTTCTATCCTGGTCTGTGATTGCTACATACTTGCATCTATATATTGAGTGATGGTCAAGCTGACGTCCTCTCTCTTTCTCTCTTTTTCCTTGCCGGTCTCTCTCTTCCTTTGTCGATCTCTCTCTCTCTCTCTCTCTCTCTCTCTCTCTCTCTCTCTCTCTCTCTCTCTCTCTCTCTCTCTCTCTCATCCAAATGCGAGCCTGTCTCGCCGGGTATGATACAGCCACAAAGCTTGTTAAATCGTTTCCTAATATATGGACGCTCTCGGTTGCTGTTGTGCTCGGCTTCCGGCAGTACAGCTGTTTGCATCGGTGCTGCTTCTACGACTCGCGCGCAGTTCTTCGAGGCACCAACCCCACACGAAATTCTGAGATCACCGATCTCAGAGATATGACGCCGCCGTGTGCACTGCCTTTGTGGCACAGGCAGCTTCAGTTGCAGGATATCGCATCTCGCTTCTTCATCCTCCAGTATAATTTCCAGGGAGTCGCCGTGTGGTATTTTAAAATTTCAAAACACAGAGCGTCCGGAGGAGTGACCTCTGCCGCGGCACTCAGAGAAGGAGGCACGAAAAGAAGTGTGTCAAGCCTCGAGTGGAAAAAAGCCGGCCGCCTCCGCTGTACCGACTGCTAGTGCTCTGACCAATTGAACGCTCTCGAGAGCGGTCTAATTATGAGCAGTTCTACTCTGGACTATAAAGCCTCAGCTTTGAATTGCTACTTCTGCACTGGGGCAGCTCTCAGCTTAGCCGCGATGGGAGCCCTTGCCTTGGTGGGGTTGGCTAGGGCGCCTAGTACACACCCAGCTCCTGACCCACCTAGCTCAGGTTAGAATGGAGCTTTATGCAGGCGATGCGGTTAGGAGAGGGAGCGACTAATCTGGTTGTGTTAGCGGTTCGACTAGGACACCTAGTACAGGCCCAGGTCCTGGTCTATCCGCTAAAGTTAGAATGGAACCCGGTGTAGACGATGCGGTCAGGATGTGCACCGACTAATATGCTGAAGTAGAAATAGCAGCTACGTGCGAGGTCAGGAGTTTAGAGGAGAGGGAATATAATGGGGCGACTAACAGAGCTCAGGGCTGCAGCTTGGTAGTCGATGCGAGACTACGCTTCGAGAGCACGAGAGACGAACCTACGGCAACGAACAGCTAAGTGCAACTTAGACTTCGCAGTCGTGTTCAGCCGGCTACTCAGTTAGCTGCTCGTATGCCGAGCTGGTTTGGTCTAGCGGTTAAGGTGCTCGCCCCGACCAAGGTCGGACTGAGGTCGTGGGCTCGAGCCCCGAGGCATATGTGAAGCGCCTGAATAGAGATTAAGTTCTCTTGGGGCGCTATATAAATAAATTATATGTATGTATCTTGGGATGCTGTAGCGACCCGCCATCGGGGTTGGGACAATCGCTAGCGACGCGCGCATATGATAGTTTGTTATAAGCAGGCTTCGGGAGTTCGTGCAGTTAACTCCGTCGGTCGGTCCGGTACACACCGCGTAAAGCGCTTGAGCCGGCCCGTAACCACTACTAACAGGCCCCCAATAAACTGTCGCTTTCGGCGCCCAGTTGTGGCCGTTTGTATTTTAACCACACTGCAGCGCTGCATCGCACAGTCCACCGGTAGAGCCGGGGGACGAGTCTCTTCGCGGTTACACTTCTGAGGTTGAGCCAAATTCAGGTGACTTGCGTGAGTGAATGCCCCAGAGAAATAGCTCCTGGTTCTACCTGTCGCTACATACCACCTTTGGAGCAAATATGGATAGCCACTTCCGTCTCCAGATTGAAAAATTGACTGGAAAAGGCTTTTATCACAGGGTACCCCTTGCTCTTATTAATTTTCGCTGCGCATATAAACTGCCTCTAATCATTCATAACTGCCACATTTATTGAGCACAGTTCAGGGTGGATGTTCGAACGCAAAGAAAAGTTTTGTTGCCATTGAGCCACCTATATGTTTCTTGAGGTAGAACGAAATCAGTGTAAGCGTCAGTGCAAACTGGTTCCGCAAACTCCGAAGAAAAGGTGAGAGTAATCGTTCTCGCAGCGGGGCAAACATTTACCACACATAAAAGAAAGGCACAAATCATAAACCCGCCAGCAGGCAGAGTGAGCAATTTACTCGAACTAGAACGATCATTAAGTTAAAATCAAGAATTAGAAAGCGTGCAATCGTTCTTTAGTGTTGAAGAGAAAATTGAACTAATAGAACTTTCAATGTTGTCCACTGTTTGCAGAGTTCTTAGCTTGCTTCTTCCCATCTCTGGAAAAAAGTACCGGACATCGTAAGGTGGCTACAATAATTAAAGGTAACCAGAAAAGGTTGCATCCCTATTAGGGAGTTACAGATCTATCAATCTAATATGCTCTTGCGATGGGCCTTTGCAATACCAACGTTTCGTAGCCGCCCATAATTTTTCGCTGACTCACTTTTCGACGGATTTTGGTGCATTATCTAGGCAATTTATAAATTAACTTGTGTGTATGCAGCCTTGCTATTAGCTTGCATGAACTGTTATTAATCAATATGCAAAAACTTATAAATAACCTACAATCAGATGACCATGTGCCTGCATATAAAAAGCCCCGAGCGTGACAAATTTGTGTTGCAAACTACAAACAGCACTGTTAAAGCCATGGCTCCTTTCGGTTCATAATTGATACCATTAACGTACAAGTCACACAGCAGAAAAAAAATCTGCAGCATAACTGAAGTACAAGACAGATCGAAGTAATTAGCAATGAAATACTATTAAAATACAGCTAGGAAGGAATATACGTTAACAGCTGTGGAAAAAATAGCAGCAGTCGAGAATAGAAAGGCAGCGGCACATGCTTGCTTGTTTGAGAATACCAGAGGCCACAAGATGAAACTACTAACATAAAGAGAGAGGTCACAGCTTTCTGTGCTGAGGCACGCTTTGTTACTCACAATGGTCCGTATTTCTTTGCATTACCAAAGAGCAAAAATCGCTCGGCGGGCCTTAAGATCAGATCCACAGACTTCGCGTTGCATTTGCGTTTGGACCTGAGCTACATCAGCCTATTTATTTCGTTGCTGTAACACGTGTCTGCTTGGCACGCGTGTCTGTTCCTAATATAATAAATGAAGATCCATTCAGCTAGAATTATCGAGTATCCGCCACGGCTAGATTTCTATCTGGTGGCTGCTCTAACGGAACAAGTTATTACTTCCGTCATTGAGGATGTTGTCCGAACCTTAGCCAGTTATTTGGTGCATCGTAGCTAATTATTTGAGAAATAGAGAGAAGACAGACACAGAGGTAAGAAAAGAGTGAATATAAGAAAGCCATTTGTTAGCAAGCGTTGTCATTGGAGCATTTTTGCGAAAAGAATGACGCCTCTTTTTGAAACTGCAAATCGAAAAAGCAAGCAGCAAAAACAAACTGGCCGAGCTGCTAGCTTGAGAAAAAAGTGATGCATCTGTAGCTCTACGCCTAGCATGCTGCTTTAAAATAATCTGCAGGACTTTCGGGACGAAAGGACTATTTAGTAGTAGAACATACTCGTGTCCTTGTTCAGATAAAATTCTGCCAAAATATATGGTAAGTAGCAGATGTCAAAATCTGTCCACAACTCTCGCACAGAATCAGACGCCCTTCATTACAGACGTCTTATACACGGCAACCACTTCGCTAAGCAATACTGTATGGCTGTAGGCTGATGCTTCCAAGCCATGACGTGCTCTCTCACTATAAGCCAAACACTCGATAGGTTTTTTGCAAGGTAAACATGAAATAACTACATAGAGGCTTTTAAAGACAAAGTCAAAGACAAAGCGCTGAATTTGCCTCGCTTTTTGTCATGTCGAGCTTTGCGTATGAGTGTGTGCGTGCCGGGTCAAGGTCAAGATCAATCGAGAGAGCCTAACATATAAATGGCCAGCAAGCCCCGATTTATTTCAAAATAGGTACTTCAGGTGGGCAGGCACAACGGGATTAGAGTAACAATTAATTGATTGTTTTTAATTAATTGATTAATATTTCGTCTGAGGGCAAAGTCAGTGTCCTCTTTGGATTACCGCAGCCAGCGGATACTGGTTGGATAAACACTAAGCTCACTGAGTTGATTATCACTACAGTCAGCCGACAGAAAGTGCGTTCTATTTGCCCGACGAATGGCCTGGCGACAGGCAAACCAAAGTGCGACAGCATTCAGATAGTTGCAATGCACTCAGCAGTCATCCACAAAGTGAGCCTCTCCTTTATTTGAGAGCTAGCAACGACTGTAACTGTACTCATGCTACTTTGAATTCTCCTTCTCCCTTTATCGAGCGCCTCTCGCTTAAAGTGTTCACTGCCTGGCGCCGCGCTAGGTCCTCACCTGCTGTACAGTTGAAGGCTCTCAGCTTTCTAAGCTGGCTTCACCTTGTGATGTCTAAAGAAAGATGAGGCATCGATGCTAGCAAACTAGAGAGCTGCGACAAATGGAAGCAGGTGGAGCAAACATCGCGAGCCGAAATTGAGACGCTCACCTAATGGAGATGCGTGATGACCTCGCGGAACGCGGAAAGTTTGTCCTGAGAACGAGAACGAGCGAGAGCAATCAATCATTTTTGCCGTCATGTAAGTGAACGCCGTGCTCGCATTGGCGGCATATTTGCACAAATTTAAGATCTCAGTAGCATTAATGCGCCCCTCACTATTGCAGCTGCTGCAGAGAAAGTTGACATATAATACAAGCAACTCAATGGCCAAGCATCGGCAATTCAAACTGTAGGCCGCAATAACCATGACTAGATTGCCAAGCTGGTTTGGTCTAGTTGTTAAAATGCTCGCCCGACCAAAGTCTGGCCGAGGTCGTAGGCTCGAGCCCCATGGCACATGCGAAGGGAATTGTTAGAGATTACGGTCACTTAAAGCGCTATACAAATAAATTTAATTAAAATATATTAGTAATTTAAGCAGTGTACGTCACGAGAAGAATCGATCACGAACGGTCTTTACTTTTTCAAGTTCCCATAGCCTCTTTGAATCCATTCAGAGGCGAACTAGCAAAAATTACTCTAAATCCTACGCAAGATTCACTAGCTGACCATGGTCATTATTCATCTTCGCTAGAATAACTAATATTTCTCAATTATGAGAAAATACGCCGGATGTTGATAGCTTTACTTTACGTTGACAACTACTAATTTACGTTGACAACTACTCTACTACTGTCGACTATGGCTCATCCTTTTCAGCGGTTCTGAGCTGCTGCTTCTATGCTACTCACTACCTCAACTGCTCTCCTGACTCTGCTATGCTTTCCACTTTCTCTTAGTTGCGTGAGACGAAGTCTGTTGGCTACCGAATGCGTACCGAATGGCTACCAAATGCGTACGAAAGCCGCTTAGGCTGTGAGTGCGATATACGAAGCTCACCTGCGTAACACCCACATGGTCTTTATGACTCTAGAGTTACAGACGGAGATACATTACATTACATTTACTTTAGCTGAATGCAGACGCACCGCACGCTCTCCCCCTACAGGTGGCTCACACAGCTCGCCGGCTGCCTATTCTCCAAGTTGCAATGTCCCGTTGCAACGACAGCCAGTCTACTGGCCAAAGAATCGCGGAACGAGAGAATTCAACTTCAGTACCGTCACTGCTACCGTCAAACTAGCTTTCGCTCAGAGCAAAGATGGGCGATTGCAAAGTTTAGACAGCTTAGGTAGCTTCATTTATGTTGCGCCAGAAGAGCGCGAGCAGCGACCGTGAGTCAGCTGCAGCGGGGAAATATAGGATTCCCTGCTGTGCTGGTCAGACCCGTCCGGCTTTTTGATCGAATACCGAACTACTGAGCTAAGACTTTGGGGTCACTGTACAGAAAGGCTGAAGGTGTCTACCACTTCTGTGTTAACAACGCTGGCTTTCCATAAAGCACCATATATATATATATATATATATATATATATATATATATATATATATATATATATATATATATATATATATGGTGCTTTATGGACACTTTATATATATATATATATATATATACACACACTTCAAGATCCTTTCTCTCTTTCGTTTTCAAGTCGTTTACTTCTTTTGCACCAGCCTACAGATCCAAACTCCCAGCTTCTCAAGTGTACTTGCGTGCCATCCTGTCATTGACGTTTAGTTTTACCAACGTTCCAATAAGCACTAACTTGAAATCTTTAGACAATAGGGCCTTCAGTTCGCATGCCAATGATTCCGGAATTGCTTTGGACTTCTGTCGCCAGCTGTATTTATTTTGCATTATGTAAGTCTCTGCTAAAGATGCATATGCTCCCGCTCAGCTTATCCTATACCCGACTGAATTTGTTTATTTTCCTGTCGGCATTGAGTATTTTCTTATGCATTTTCAGAGTATGCTCCTAATCAGAGGTTTTACAAACCAGAGGCTGCGAATGTCTTCTTGAGTGCTTCTGAATACTGATATAAGTACGGTAACCTGCATGTCATTAACCTGTGAAGTTATTACTTCTTGTACAGAAGGTTTCCCAACAAGGAGATTTTTATTTGGTTCTCTGAGGGCGCTATACAAACGACTTATTATCTTGAGTATGATTATCAAGGAAGTCACGCAAAGTTTTACTCTAAATTCTTTTGAAAATTTCAAAATCATACAAAATGTTTGGCTGATAAGTTAGTTAAGGAGGTCACCACCATTGGAAAGTATTTAAAATTAGAAATAAGTGCACACAAATAAATCCCTTCTTTTTAATTTCAATGCCACCGAAAATCTTTCAAAGGTGATTCTTCTTAACCCCATATTAGTACTACCCAAGTTTCTGGCAACTTTAATCTGCCTTTAGAATAATTTGAATTTCTGAAATACTGGGATTTAACTAGTGATTGTGGAATTACTGAAACGTCAGTATAGTTCATCAACTTAGGGAAATTTTGAGATCTTATGCCCTCGAACGATTCTGTTGCGAAATGTAGCCATGCAGCTAGGCAACATGACAAAAGACGGTAGCTGGAGCACGTGATAAGGCAAGATGATGCTTGCTAAATCTATTCGTATGAGGCGTAGCCTTTGTGAAGGACGAGCCAGCAAGCAGTGATTAGTGAGTCAACGCCTATATATGACTGTGATAACCCAAGAGATACGGTGCTCGCCCTTAACGATCAAGGTCGCGGGTTTGAATCCTACAGTGGACGATTATTTATTACGAGCTGCAACCGGTGGCTACAGCCGGTAATCTCTTCTGCCGCTATACAAACGAGGTTGTTAAATCGGCTAAAATGTTTTCGTATAATGGCAAGTATATTCTAAGAAGAATTGCTGATTCAGATGCCATGCTGCTAACGACACGTGGCAATATTGCACCGGTTATGGATCGCACCAAAAGCGCGACTACGGAAAGGGGCTTCCTGCAGTATGGGCAAGCCACTTACTCGTGATCATCCGAGCTCAAGCTGTCCATTTTTCGCACGTGCTTGGCAAGCTTGGTCGCAAATATCATACTTGGAACGAAGAAGGCCACGCACCATCCCAGGCTGAACCAGAAAGCATCCTGAGAACGAGCGAAAGAGAATATGCGGCCTGAGCGAACTCCACCGAGAAAGCCTACTGTTGCTTCAATAAGACAGCGACGAAAAGCGGAGCCAGGCTGAGGCAGGATGCAGTCGCTAACCAGGATGTCGACGAAATAGCCGCAAATTGCTACGTCGAACATGCTTTGGTAGAGCGTCCAAACTGGAGTGCATTGTCCTATGCCGGTTTGCAGCTGAAACGAAGGCTTACATAATAATAATGTACTTGATAAAGCACCCTCAGAGAACTTAATCTCTTTCTAGGCGCTTTGCAGCGAATGAAGTCCGCGATTGTGAAGGGCCCAGGCGGTGTCAAAGAAGCCCCAAACGCACTGCATTCAAACTGTTATTGAATTCCTAATTGACAATACAAGCGAGCCGAGCGCGCATTTCTTCACGCGTAAAGGGCTCGGTGTCCACCCAGTTTGCTATGGAGCAGCAATGGTGTGGTACCCCGTGGCCAAATCGTCAAGGCTGCAATATTTTGCTAAGGTTGCCTGGCTGACTTCCGGCAGACACTTGGTTTCCAGCTAAGAAATGAGAGCTATCCGGACTATATATTGTATTTCTCCTTCTGAGAAATTAATCGCTTTCTAGGCACTTTACGTTCACTCAGAAGTAATTAAAGTTAAAAGTCATGCTTTGACTAGAAAATCGCCTTTCTCTCCGTCCACTGCATCGGAGCTTCAAAGGTAGTTTAGTGCGTGCAGCACCAAAGAATTTTTAGCCCATGCTTCAGATCTAGCGCTTTGTCCGACAGCAAGTACGATGCCGATTCGCTTACCGCATTCAAGGCGAATGTGACAAACTGATCCGCGGTTGCCAGAATCCTGTTGGCGAAAGTCAGAGACGACTGAAATCAACGGTAAAATAAGTGAATCAGATGGCGGCACGCCCGGCTGCTAGCCGGCATCTAATTACTAATACTCTTGAACGGCTCAAAGAGAGCGCCCACTTAGGAAGCTCATTCTCGAGATCGTCGCATCTTTAAAAAAGAGACAAATTTGCAGCGGCAGCAGCTGCTGATGATCTGGAAAGCATTAAACTAGCTGAACTTTGCACCGACAAGGTCGTAACACGTCTGCATAACTCAGCTGCAGGAGTTGATGTACGTGTCGATCGCGCTTTCGTGGAAGTGAGAGGAACAGCGAGCCGCCATCGTAGGGCGCCATGCGGCCAGCGAAAGAGCGACGCGATCGTTATAAAGGCTTACCGATTTAATGACGTTCACGCCATTTGTCTGTATTAGCGTCTGAGTCGTATTTAGCTGAGAAAGTAGGGCCGTGATATTTCCAGGAACAGGAGCTGCGACAGCGCTTAGACTCTGTATCGACGATAGCATGGAGGCCTACAAGTGAGCACCGAGAAAAGTCGCAGTCGCTGTCACTGAAACCCAGCACAGATAGATAGAAGCATGTCCTACGGGTAAGTAATCAACGTCGCTTAGGAATCTCCGCCCTAAAGGGTAATTAAATGTGCCATTACTTATGAGCGCATACAATTCTTTAGAAAACTAAGAACGATTTGCGGTGAGGTACTGAAGAGACGGAAACAGTTTGCCTTACCGGGGCCCAGATGGGAATAGGAGTTCTTAAACTTCGTCTTCGAAAGCACAGCAGCTGGTGTCTCCAGGCAGGAAGTTTAGCCGCAGAATCTTTGCAGAGCGGTAAGATGCTCGCAAGTCAACATTTAGCTCGAGGGTCATATTACTTCGGCAGGCAAGTATTTATTGACTGCACTAAACGGGGTAAAAGCTGATAAGGCTACTCTGCCGTTAAAAATGATGCGCATGATAATGCACTTGATAAAGTGCCCTCAGAGAACTTAATCCCTATCTAGGCGCTTTACATTTGCTGCAAAGGGAAATGCAATTGAATGGTAAGTAAACTTATGCTTGATAAACAAACAAAATGAACAACATGGTCAGGGTGACATGCACAGGGTCAGCATGCAAATGTGGTTAGTGGCAGCATGCACAGTGTCAGCACGCATAAACACATCAAGGACGAATCACAGGGACCCACTAAATGCTGCCCTAAATAGGCGTGTTTTTAAGTTCTTTTTAGGATTGCCGTTAGAGAACTTTCAGCCGTTAGAGAAAAGGATTCACTTGAAGCCATTAGAGAAAAGGATTACCATTAGAGAACCGAGGCTGTTAAATCAGCTAGCCGCTACGTTTTTATAAGCAAAGAAAGTTCGAGAAATTGCACGTCGCAGATTGGAGCCTTAAATAATAGAGGAGGATAGTCTACGGATGACGAAGCACTTCTCACCAACCCAGACCAATTTGGCTGAAGTCACAGCCTAGCACCACGGTCAATTGAACGAGTCATTTGCCGGTTTTTAGCCTAAAGGAAAGGTGCTCGAACTTCTTTGTCCTGGGGTCTAGGGCTCGAGTCCTACTGCAGGCAATCCTGTATTGCTCATTGCAAGCGAGATAGACAGCCCATTGAGGTTTACTGCCTCATTATAAATGAGTTCAATAAATCCGCCGAACTCTGCTTTACTTATATCAGAGATGAATTGTCACATAGATTCGTAGACAATGCACCTAACCTGCGACCTCTAAAGCAGATCAGTGACCAACGCTAAATGAATCCAGGTTGAACCGGTAATCCTATCGCACACTGAAACGCGCTCCGAATGGTTTAGCACTTCGTCGTATGAAGAGGCTTTTTTCGGTCGTACAGCTAAATCCTTCGAAAGCGAGCGTATCGTATCTCGGGTGCATCAGCGAGAGAGAGAGTGAGAGAGAGAGAGAGAGAGAGAGAGAGAGAGTGAGAGTGAGAGTGAGAGTGAGAGTGAGAGTGAGAGTGAGAGTGAGAGTGAGAGTGAGAGTGAGAGTGAGAGTGAGAGTGAGAGTGAGAGTGAGAGTGAGAGTGAGAGTGAGAGTGAGAGGAGTGAGAGGAGTGAGAGGAGTGAGAGGAGTGAGAGTGAGAGAGTGAGAGAGAGAGAGAGAGAGAGAGAGAGAGAGAGAGAGAGAGAGAGAGAGAGCAGACACTGCCCTCGAGTGTGCCCTAGTCCTGGCTCTTCTGTGCACGAAATATGGGTAGGTGGTGGGTGGGCTTGATCGATGCAGGGGGTAACCCTTAGAACCAGCGTCGCCTGTCCGCTGGTAATTCGCGTTCAGCCGGCGAGACGAGTTTTCGCCCTTCGGTGCGAGAACCCGATAACCCGATGGCCCGAGAACACGATAAAAAGATATCGAAAGAGATCGCCTGATTAGCGACGCAGGTCGATAACTCGTTTCTTTTTTCGTCAATTTCATAGGCTCAGGTGAACAACTTCTAGCTGCTAGTCTGGCCGAGCTGAATTTGAGTTTTGTAACTTTTGAATTTATATTGGTTAATTTGACTTTTTAAATTTTAACGAAGACTGTCAACTGCCGACTTACCTGAGCATTTCGCACCAGAGCCACCTGGTTGTTTTGAATGCTCGTGACCGAATTTGCGTCATCAGCGAAGGAAGACTGTAAACGGACACAAGGCATAGGATGTACGAAGGCGCAATTCAAGACATTGATCAATGCGTGCAGGGCAAGAAGACAGAAGAGAGAGCGAGTGAAATGAGCGTCAGATCAATGCCGCACGCACCTGATTTGTCGTAACACTGACATTCTTTAACAGAATTGCCAACTCTGTCATATCGGCCACCACCGTGCTACGGCTGAGCTGTAATAAAAGTGAAGCCATGAAATAAAGGTGAGTAAATTCTATAGCCTTATGTGTAAAGCAGCATAGGGGCCTTAAAAGTTACCCCCCATCCGCTAACAGTGGGCAGCAAAGGAAAACCCGCTTCAGGATTAAAACCCACGAAGCCTGTGCACCCACGGGCTGCGAAGCTCGAGCACACGACCATTGGGAGAGGCGTTCCAGCCTTTAAAAGATTGGTAAAGGCCAGGGGTCTTTGGAAGCTCGCTCCTTTAGCGAGTCCCGGTCGCTTGCAAATAATAGTGATAGTAATAATGAAAATAATTATTACAAAAATCAATAACACTGGGTCGTTTATATAGCGCCAAAAAGCAAGAGAGCTAGCTCTCCATCATCCATGCGCTTTACAACTCTCTACAAGAGAATTGAAAAACCATGGATCAGTGACGTGCACGGTATAGCACACGAATAAACACACGCCGCCTATCCTCTGGCTAGCATGCTAAAGAGCAAGCACGGTGACACTCAGCCCCATCCTGTTCCTCGGACATATGGCTCTCTGAATTTCGCTCTGAATCGCACGCACCAAAGCTGGCAAAGCACACCGGAAGAAATGGAGACAAGTTCGCCGGGAGGGGGGCAAAGAGCAAGCTGACCGGAGCAAGTGCATCTTCAGCTGATATTCAGGTGGGGGCGAGTTCATAGCAGGTAGTGGCCGCAGCCGGCTGGAGTTGCGCGCGAGCTTTCGGCGCACGCGAGTGCGGAACACTAGATCCGCCAAAAAAGATTTCAATTTAGTGCGAGGGACGGCGAGGCGACCGGATGCCGGGAAGCTGGTGGCACTAGAACGCACTGGAAGGTCGCCGAGAGGTCAGATACGCGAGCTTCCTTCTCCGGCACCAGGCCACGCATCTGAGCTACCTCCCCACCGGGCTAGGTGTAATTCCGCTCGCTTTTCCCACTAAAGTCGTTTTTCTAGACCTCGCACGAACGTCAAATCCTTTAGCGATAGTGTCTTTAGTTCATGTGCTCCTGCTCCCAAAGCCTGGAGGAACTCACCCCGACTGACGTCACGAAATCCTCTGACATGTTGACGTTAAAAATATAAGATACATCACTACTTCTTCCCAAATCATTTGGCGAGTTCTTGTGATTTCTCCTTTGTGTGCTTACGCGTGCTGAAACTGTGCATGCTACCACCAACCATGTTTTAAATGTCGACACTGCAAGTCACCGCTAACGACGTTATGCTTGGTGAAACTGTGCATGCTCCCGCTAACTATTTGATCACGCTTCCATTATAGCATACGTAAAGTGTCTGGAGAGAGGTACAGTTCTCTGAAGGAGCTACATACATGTATTGTTCTTAGTAATATTAGGCTGTGCAACCAAGTGAAGCTACATTTATGGCAGACATCTTGATTTTATGGCAGACATCTTGAAATTAATTCGATACTCAAAGCGCCAATGTAACTCAGGCAGGATTGTCACGATGTATCAGCAGCTACGTATACAGTAGACAAGACAAGTAGCTGAATTTCGCATCCGTTGCAGCAGACAAATAATGGCACTTGCCAAAACGTCCGAATACAGGAAATTGCAGTAATTTACTGTCACAGTGTCATGTGCATAAATGCGTGTACAAATGCTCTGCTGCTCGTTTCTCTTCGCTCGGAAGGCTCCGATTCTGGCCCTATCTTCTTTAGCTGCAAGTACACCGACTGGGAGGCAGGAGATAGAAGGACGCGCATTTATCGCAAGTCATTTTGAAATGGCACGTCCTTTTTACGGCAGACGACGCGGAAATGATAATACATGAATGAACACATCTTGAGGGTGAGATCTTTCAGCAGTTGAGTGACCCAAGGTTTTCCCAAACGCACACACACACACACGCACGCGCACACGCATATATATATATATATATATATATATATATATATATATATATATATATATATATATATATATATATATATATATATATATATATATATATATATATATATATACATGTACAGTATTTGGTTAGTCTTATCCTTGTGGAGCTTTAGGAAGTTCGCAAGTAGCTAAATGCGAATTTCTTCAATGCAGGTTGAAAAGGAATTTAGGAATTCGTTGAAAGGCTTGGAAGGGCCATAGAATAGGTGGAGCTGGGTGTTGCCGGGGCAGAAATGAAAGCCACGACTGTTTCGCAATGCCATCGTCGAGGTGGCTCGCGGATGGCGAAAAAAAGGGGGCCTAGGGTCGAGCCTCGAGGTGCCCCATATTTAAGCACACCCCATTCGATGAATACGGCAATGCGCTGTATAGATGTCACGGTGTCAGCGATTTCGATGTGCATAATAAAATTTGTTCTCCAATGCATTTGAAACAGAGTCACTAGAGTCCAGGGTGGTGGGTGCGAAAGGGTCAAAGGCGCGAGCATTGCAAATTTTCGAGGAGCTCGAGTAGCTTAGCGATTGGACGCGCGAATGCCCGACTGATTGGACGACAATGAGCCTCGAACTCGAGGCTCCATGCACCTAGGTGGTGCAGGCGAGAGGGCGGCGGCGGCGGCAGAGCAGCGGGTGCACTGCTCAGAGGCAGACGCGTGCCTAGCTGCTGATTTGTACCGCCATGGTACCGGCTCGTTTTGCGCAAGCATGCAGAAAAGCCAGAGGATAAAAACTCAGAACTTTAGTAGCCGTGACTTTGATGCAAAGAAAAAAATTTTTCGGCCGCATTCCGAGCATCTGAGAGCGTTCAAAATTCTCAGCACTACGCAACTTTTCCGAAGCTAGATTCGCGCTGGTCTTTTCTCTCACGAGACCACTTGGCCCTATAGTAAACCCAGCATTTCTCTAGCGGATTATTTTTTTTAATTTTAAACAAGCACCAAAGTAATTTACCTTCTAGCGCGTCAATGTTCATAACAGGTAGGACGGTTCTTACCACATCGATGAGACCAGTAAAGTTGATATTTTCGATGTTGGTAGCCATGCTCGACATTTGATCCCTAGTAGTACTATCTAGCAATGTAAGACTCGAAAGGTCAACGTTCATGTTGTTGATTGAATCATTGACGTTAATTTGCTACAACGGTCAAGTTTTAAAGCTTTGAAAAAGCATGCTGTAAATGTACAATGTAATAATAGTAATAATAATAATAATGATAATAGTGCACTTGATAAAGTGCCCTCAGAGAACTCAATCTCTTTATGGGCGCTTTACATACACAAGAATGCTTGGATGTTGATGCTGATACCCTGAAATGTGCGAGAAGTAAAATATTGACTTCTGGGATGAACTAGCAAGACTAGGGAACGATACTCTTTCAGACTCGGAAAATACAGAATAAACAATACAAATCGGAGCGAGAAAGACGTGCGCAGGGTGGTTACCCTTCTCTTTCAGACTCGCACGTTACAGAGTAAATAATAAAACAATAAACTAGAAAGACTCGCGACGAAAGCTCTCTCATACTTGTAGAGCAGACTTACAGAGTAAAGGGAAATCCGGCCATGGCGACAAGATTTGCGACATGAGCAGGGAGCAGGGAGCCGTAGCCGGGGCTATACCTACCGACTTGTAGTTGGTAATCGAGTTTAGGTCTATCAAACTGCTGAGATACAAAGCATTCCAAGCAGAGGCACCATTCTTGCAGCTCCTACAACGAGCGCCAGTGTTAAATCTATGAGCTGCTCTTTAAAACAAGTCGGCATGTGGAACACTCCTATATGACGTCCAAACTGAAAGAAGAGAGGTTATGATGTAGTTAATTTTCTAGATGGCATGGGGTGAAACCTGATTTTTTATACGTAATTGAAGCAGAATAAATCAAGACCGAGAGGCTTTGTTTGCAAATTTGAATTGCAAATAGGCCCTTAGCCATCAAAAGCCAGGATATTGTGGTAGGAGGTTTCAACATGATAAAATTAGGAGAAATTGAAAAAAAGAAAGAACTACCTATGCTGATACCCCGTTTCGATGCTTTAGTTGGAGGATTCGGCAAATACCTTGGCATAAATGACTCTAGGGAAATCATATTCCCGGCCGCTACCAAATGAATGAAAACTAACTGCTTTTCCGGAATACGCCTATAAATATCTGCGGCACACCTAAAACAAGTGCGCTCGCGTTAAGCAACTCATTTGCTGCTTTCCGCAGGTTATTCGGCACGCCTTCGCATTAAATGTTGATATACCTTTGGAAGCCACGAAGGAGCGCTTGCAAATTCTTGATTTTATCTGTCTGGTGTGCTAGATCTTGGGTCCCGTCCTCCACGCTTGACCGTAACTACCGAAATATTTTACCGTATAATTAAAAATGGTGTTACTCGCTAGTCACGTTACAGGTCTGATGGATGCGATGCTCTTCAACTCAGCCATGACGTGGGTTTCCCGAAAGCAGTGAGTGGCGCTAAATGATTCGACACCAACCAGAAGAAAATTGCTACAGCCTATTTGTACATCTCGGAAAGTGGGTGCGTTTAGTCTCGATTCCATGATTTTACACCAAGGTTGTCCTCTGCAAGCGGTGCACGGCCATCGAATCCAAATCGGCGTAGAGGTACTTTCAAAATACTCGTTCGAGGCTAGAGATGGAATAATGACGAGGCGATATATTCGGTTTTTCTACGACTAGGATACTCCTTTTGGCTGAAGAATAGTCACAGTTAAGGCAGGTGGTTCAGCTACATACTCTTTTAAAGTATAGTCTTAATGAGCGCTGGAATTATAATCTCTTTGCTGTCGATACCCAAAGTGGCCAGTAAAAAATCTGTCACAGGTATCGTACCTCTTTGTGCCGGTAGGTCTTGCACAGACGAAGCGTACATCATCAACGTAAGGAAAAGCTGCTGGGCGTCAGCTAGATCAACCGCCACCGTAGACAGCAGTCACGCCGCCAGCTGATCGGACTAGTGCTGTATGCAAGTGGTCATTACAGCCAGTCGGCTTTTAGTCGAGTACCGTAAATCCACTGAGAATGAGGCGCTCGAAGGGTAAAGGCGAGAAGGTCAGCGATGACTAGCCACTGTTGCTGGTCCTGACTTCGCCAGCAGCGAGTTTTCGCTTCCGCTCAGCGAGCGAGAGCCGCCGAAGGTGGCTGTTGACCGGACAGCTAGCTCAGCGAGCGAGAGCCACCGAAGGTGGCTGTTGACCGGACAGCTAGCCGCCTCGGGTTGCCAGGGTTTCGAATGGAACCCGTCTTCGAGGGCTGTGGCTTGCTGCGTCGCCTGCACCGCCGTCACTCAGGTATACATCAACGGCTGGGGAGGTTTCGGCAGTTGATGTGTTTATCTATGCCCTATCACTGGAAAGAGAGTGCCGGTTGTCGCTGCAGAGCTGTCCGTACGTGGCCGAGGATCGCCGCTACACCGAGCCTTATTAGAAAGGAATGCTGGGGTCCACGACGTCACCGAGGGAAGCCAACTCTGGCTCAAGCGGAGGCTCGCCCTACGGAAATGCAGATCCTCGATGGACAAGTTTGGCAATTAAAGTGATGTGTGAACATGTTGTCCCCCTCCCCCCTGCGCGAGCGAGGAGTGAAAGCCTTGGGTTGAGACACCTGCGCTCCATGGTGCATTTTTGAAATTACCCCATTTTAAGTTCTATGTTGACTATTCATTATTGTGTAGAGAATTATCAGCCAAATTCGAAGAACGCTCAACACTACATATTGATATTCTTGATATTGTAGAGCTCGAACAAGATAGGTTTGTGCCTTCCTCGAGGGTAGTGATTCACCAATCGCCAAACAAAAGATAAAACAGATAGAGGGTCTGAGTCCAGCGGCAGGCAAATCTTTGTTGCTCACTTGCAAGCTAGGATGATGGTAGTGGAGGCTCCTGCCACAACACGAGGCTGTTATATCAGCTGTATTATAATTTGCATTCAAATGGAAAGTGGCATATTCTGAAGAATAGCAACTAGAGCTACCTACCATGGACTGCTGTCTCACACAATCTTACCATGGGGCTGCGCCTCTTTGCTCTCAAAATGACCGCTGCGAGAGCTAGTTCCATCTTTTTCCATAGCTAGTGGGAGTAGCAGCATGGCAGTGCTATCTGTGTTCTCTCAAAAGGGAGAAAATATATACGAAACGGTTCAATAATAGTTACGACATTTCACTCGGGAGTCTTACTTGAGTAAGCCCGAAAACGTTAGCGGAACACTTGCATTACTCAAGATGAGCTGCCCAAGCGCATATCCTTCGGTTTGAGACAGCAGGGACAATTTTCCTGGACCACCGTCGACAAGCTAAAATGAAAGCGAATGCTGTGCGATTCTGGTGCGCTATATGTCATTAGACGAGCTGGCGCTCCTAGCTTTTGCACAAACAAGCACTGACCCCCGCCTTAAGGATTAGCAAACTCGGCCATCATCGGCATGAATCCACTTAGTCATCTGTTCAAGTGAGCATGGCCAAAGGCTCGCTTCATGCACAATCCTATAGCTTGCAGTATGCTCATTTTGATGAGGCACCTCAAAGTCCTAGACAGTTTTCAGACAGCTTATTAGCTAAAGCACTGTTAACTTTTGTGAGAAATCTTTGAAAATTAAGAACCCAAAAGTACCATATTCTCAATCATGAAGTCTATCGTTAAAAAGTACATGCCACAACTAAAAACTTACACAACTTACACATTCAAAAAAGAAGACACTTCGAAGACAGTTTGAGAACTGGAAGCCTCACGAGTTTTAAAAAAGCTCCACCCATCAATCTTATGCTTGAAGGTATCGGTAGAAAGCCTCTAGAAGAAATAGCAGTAATGTATCCGACGTCCCTTAACCTGGAGCCACATCGAGTAATTCATGCTATAATGCTAATGTGAGTGAAGACGACTGAGGTAATCTGGTCAACCATTGTCTTCAAGTTCCGACGCCGCTCTATTAAAAGCATTTAGGCGATTGTGTGCGGCCATTTATGCCCATCGCAATATACAATAAAATTATAACTAGCTGATTTAACTGCATCGTTTGTATAGCGGCACAAGAGCCATAGAGGCTCTCACCACCGATCGCAGAAGCATCAAAGGATCGCCCACCGCAGGACATGAACCCAAGACCATGGGACCTTGGTCGTGAAGAGACACTGGCTTACCTAGTAGGCCATCACTGCCCACCGTGGTGAGCTAATAATAGTAATAAAACTAAGAAATTTCATAGAAACCCCAAAGTATCTAAATCTCTTCCTAGCCTCTTGATTCAATTGAAAAACCGTAAGATGTAATGGGGAAGCAGTACCAATTTCGTTGGTTACTCGCATTCATACAATGCTAGTTGCAATTAGCACCGTGTTGTAACAACCAGCAGTGTGTAGTTAGGACCAAAACCTTTGTTATCTTTCGCAGAGCATAACAACTTAGTCACAAAATCTCAATATTTAAGAGAGCTGCACAAGAAACGCCTTGATATAACATCCGCTATGTGCAAAGCCTAACTTTAGGGTTGCCTGAACTTCGCCGAAAGCGGTCACGCTTGATCATTCATGATTACTAGACTGCTTAGCGGCCATTTTGTTTTAATGGAGTCCCTGAGGACGTGGATCGTGCGTGTGGGTAGCTGTTAAGTACAGCCTCAATAGCTCTTACCTCTTGGAGGTATACTAAGTCAGGATCTCTCACTGACTGACATACGACCTTGTTCAGAGGTGCTCCGAGTAAGAAAGTGATGAACACAAGGATCATAAGAAGCCATCCAAACATGAAAGCGAACCCAACGGATCTGCAAGAATACGGTAGGAAATTTGCGAAAACATCTCATCATGTGAATGACAACAACGAGGCTCACCAAGCTTTCAGTGAGCTGAGCGAATTGAACTGGCAGAGCAAGCGCTCGGCACCACGCGAAGGCGTGTGTCCTTACGCCATTAGACAGCATCCGCCACAGTTGCCGCAAGATCCCCTTTCGGTCGGCAGCTTGTTGCTGTCCGTCAAGCAGGCACAGCATGCGAAAATGAGGCCGAGCAGTTGAAAGACCAGCACGAGGAGCACCGTACAGGTGAGCCCTACGCCGGCGTACCACCTGCAGAGAGACAGGCGACATGCGAAGGCTCGCTGCAGCGGCTGCTACTGCTGCTGCTGCCTCAGCCGCCGTCGCTGCTTCGCTACGCTCAGGCAGCAGCACTAGAACGCGGAGTGATCGTCGAAGGCTGGCGAAAATGCAACCAGTCTTGGCTGCTCGAGCTCGGCTGCTCGCCCCCTCCCCCCGGCGATTTCGAGACAGTCCGGAAGTGGTTTCGGACCGCACCGCTACCGATGTCAATCGCAGTGTAGCTGGCCCGTTACTACAGGACCGACCCGATAATTGTGTATCTACACCCTTGGGGTAAAGGTGACACAGTTTGGAGAAAGAGGCCGCAAAAGTGAGTGTGACCAGAGGTTAAAAAGCAGCAGCACTCCTTTCATTGCAGCAGATCCGTGCTTGGCTGCTGTTGCTGTAGTCGGTCTGTGTACTCTGTTGCGGCTGTTCACAGCTTAAATACATGCATGCGGCGAAGCCCCGAGGCAGTGTCACCTTCATTTAGTGCTTGAGTAATTTAGTGAAGGCTCGGAGAGGAACATTTTCCAGCTCACCTGTACTTCTCGTAATCAGAGGCTTTCTGCAGGTATCCGTTGATCGTTTGACCGTAGCTGCTAATGTTACCGACCTATGAGACAAGAGTCGTGGTGCAAACACTTGCCCGAACTTCCCCGCAGACTTTCGCGAGAGCGTGAAAGTGTCAGAATCCCTTACTGACGATAGCTTGTCCGTGAGCGAAGCCAGCGAAGAACTGATCGTTCCTGAGAATCCCGATATCTGATTCTTGAGGTCTGCATTGTTAAAATGCGTGGAAATAAAGTGCTCGTAGCTTGGCCGTGCCAGCTTCACTGACTCGAAACTAGAAACATTTTTACACGCTTATTTACTTACTCGTCATAGTTGGTGCTGCATTGGCCGCCACGATGTTGCTAATGTTGTCAAATTGATTTTGACCATTGAGAACGAGAGCAGTAATGTTTTGCGCTTGCACTGCTTTCAGCTGAGCGAGTTGAGGTCCAAAGTCCGGCAGCTAAAACGTTCCGCAGGCAGCCGCAATAATGTAACGCCGAAGGCTCGGCGGAGTAGGCTTGACCTGCCGCTTACCTAGCGGCGTAGCCTATCGCCTAATGCCGTCCGGTGCGCGCCTACGCGCAATAAGCTGGCCGCCACGAAACGAGCGTTTCTGGCGCTGACCTGCTTACCGTTACTAAAGGGGGTCGTGAGTCCGCGGCGTGAATTGGAAGCAAGACACAAATTGGGGATTTTACTGAACTTTATTCGCAAGCGCACAAAGTCGCTGCGCGTCTAGTTCAGCTTTATCTCCACACTCCTCGCACGTTCAATACTCTTGCGGAGGGAATACTCCTCTACACTAAGCGCGACCCGGACCCTAAACCCTAACCGGTGAACTAGGAATCCGTTCCCACCTGTGCCGAGGGAATACCCCAAACACGCCAACTTAAACACTCGAGCGGAGGGAGTACTTCTCCATACTGAAGTGCGAACCGGAGTCTAAACCCTACCCGGTGAACTAGAACTCGGTTTCCACCAGTGCGACCGGAATACTCCACACACGCCAACTCAAGCACTCCTGTGGAGGAAATAATTCTCCACACTGAAGCGCGACCCGGAGCCTAAACCCTAACCGGTGAACTAGAGCTCCACACACGCCAACTACGCCTAGCTCGCGCCGGCAAATCCCTATGCCGAGACCACGTGCTAGCGCGCACTCACACGACACGAAAGAACACAAAATGCCAGCCCGGGCGCGATACGACCGTATTCGGTGGGGTTCCACCGAATCCTCCTAGCGCTGTCTCGTCTTGTTCCGTCTATCGTCGGCGGACAGCCCGCCCTCCTCCCTCGCTTTTAGAGAAACGAGTGCCCGACGGCGTCGAGGCGCAGAGCCGGACCAAAGACAAAAGACACGAGGCAAAAGACCCAGAGCGAGCGTCGCTCGACTCTTAAATACTTGGCTGAGACAATGGGGCAAGAGCTTAGTGGTATTGGGCCCGGACACCTTGGCCCATTACGGAAAGGAATGACTACCGTTCCCAGGCCACTGGCAGGGCACCTCCGTCCAGCTTGAATGGCGAATGGGTTCCAGACGCTTCTTTCTTGGGAAGAGGGAAGGCGGGGGTTGACAGGCCAGCCATCATCTATCAGCAGCTTCCGCGAGTATCGGACCAATTCTAAAGGCCGAATCGCCGCTGCTCGTCTCCGAGCTTCCTGGCCTGCTCCTAAGCGCTTCCTCTCTAACCGCACTGACGCTCCTCTCTGGCTCACTGCTCAGGACAAAGGGGCTCTAGCCCGCCGCCGAACAGCTCTTGTTCGCGCTAAAATTCAGCCAAAGCCAGCAGGGCGCTACACAAATGCAAGGGTTAAGGCCAGGAAGGCATGAGCATACCGCCACACTGGATTCAGTGAAGTCAAGTAGCGAAACGACCAACTAAAAAATATGCAGTGCTGCGAAAGAATCTGCACAATCTTGGCATCGTATCTATGAGTTTATGTTGCTTGCAGCCTATCCTATTAGCCAGATCGACTGTAATTACGTACGTCGTGAAACTAAGCCAAATGACGGGCAAATGAAATTTTTTATGCACAATTTTAATTAAATAGAGCATCAGAAAAATTCAGATTGCAGCAATCAGTATAGAAAGAAATCTTTAAAGTATCTCAAAGCTTCGTGTATTGTCACTGTCACCCTGGTCCCCTGCCCCTAGGGCGCGTTAGGCTCTGAAGTACGACAACTTTCGCGCTCAAAGGAGCCTACGATAAGATTAAAGGAAGCGAACATGGCGTGCCCCTTTGCTGCCCTACGAAGTTTGGTCGCGATGAGGTAGATGAGCGGGAAATGGAGAGAGAGCATGAGAGGAAAGTGCTGTGACGTCATATGTTGGGCGAGCGGCGGCGTTCAGGCGCCACTGCTCGCCTGCCTTCGAGGCTCATCCACTCATCCACTGCGAGCGACTCAGCGACGCAGCGACAATTGTGCCCACAATTTTCCGAAGCTCAGCGGCAACGAGCAGCCGAAGCTGACCTCGGCGACCCCTCCCAAGCCAGCCAGCTTGTGCTCAGCCGAACTGCCGGCAGAAAGGTTTCTCGTACGTAAGATTATTCTGCATTTATCTTTTAGGTAAACCCTATCCGCACGTCAATCGCACGAAGCAACTCAAAAGTAATTCAACGAAAGGATGTCGAATTTGCACCAAAGTTGCAGTCACAATCACATGATAAACATATTTTAATCACCATTTATCAAAGCTGAACCTTAAAAATAGCATTTCAGTTATGAGAAAGCCTTGCATTACTCAGGACTGAGAAAGCCTCCCCCTCAAATGTGCTGAACCAGCATATCTCTTGTAACCGTAACACCGAGTCTGGATGACCAGTTTCAAAATTACCTATTCCTAAATGAGCATTAGAACTCTACATTCACGTGTGCCTACTTTCAGCTCGGCGACATAACAAATTCAGGCGGAATTATATAAGGCAGCAACGGCTAAGCTAGTCAATGCATTCTAAGCTTCCCAAACTAGACCTAGAATCACGGATCAGCATAAGAGAAACAGTTATCCTATATAATTATGAAAATTACTTGTTAGAATTATTGTTAAAGGTAATTGAAGGAGGGAGCATAGGATGAAGGTTAGTTAATTAATGTAATTATTCACTTATTAAATATTGATTAAACTGAAGAATCCACGTCGGCACAGTTAGCTAGATCAAAAATCTTGGATATTTATACTCATGCTGCAATTAACATGTGGCCGAAATATGTATTTTCATCATGAGAAAATAAACAAATCAATCTACTGCCAAACGTTAAAAGATCAAGCTTTAACGCTAAACCGATATTGAGGTGCTACTTTTTGAAAACCTTGCTAGGCTTGTGAAAGGAGTAATGGAATGGCTACTAAGCCAAGTCTATTTTTTCGCAACGAGATTTTTGCAGAGTCACAGTTGACGTATAGGCAATGCAAACTACATATAATAATGCCGATGAGATGCAATGGAAAAGCCTAACTCAATCATGGGTCCGGAAGCAGTGCCTGCACTATTTAAGTGCCAACCAAAGAGGAGCGCGACATTGAACTTGTGTAAGCCTCACCTCAAAGCTTAAAGCAGCACATTATGTGATTACCCTGCAAGTGCAAGGTGCTGGTCCTATCCTATGACTAGCCATCAGTAGTCGTCTTCGATACTCACCGATGACGGATTAAAGTCTATAGTCAGCTTAGATGGATCGATTCCGAAAGTAGAGCAGTTTTTGATTCCGCCTGTGGTTGCTGAAAGACTGGTGCAGTGGTCTGATAGATTGCCCTGCAGACTACTTAAAGCCGCCTGCAGGTTAGTCACTTGCCCTTTGACATTTGCTATGGAGTTGTTAACGCTGGTCAAAGAGGTCACCATGCTGGAGAGGACTAAAACAGAACGTAAACGTGCTACGAAAACTGTGTCTCCTCGTTCAAGTCTTCACACAGGAGTGCAGAAAACTGCTGCAACAATATATGCACACCGAGTCGAATTAAACGTGCCTCCGATAAGCTCGATGCAAAAAATATGAGAGCTTCATACAAAAGAACTAATTACCGCGTTCTTCAGTCTAAGTATGCTCGTCTCGTTGGCTAGCTTATGATCACAAATGAGTCTCGCGCAGTAAGCTGCAGGGGGCACCTGCTCACTCTTGGAATAAGATGACTTTACAACAGTGATACTGCTCAGGCATTTTTTTAAAGTGGGATTCTGTGGAAAGTGGGCTGTTGGCGATGTAATCTGCCACGATTGGCTCTATTTGCTCATGTGGCGAAGAAATTGTCTGATTTTTTATTCTCTCAATGGAAAGATCCATGCAAGATCTGAGCAATCTCATCTGCTGAGGCTGACGCCAGCACTTGTTTAGAATCAGCGTAGCTCACAGGTCGTCAGTATTCCGTCTCCTTACAATAGTGAATAGTGTAGTCACGGATTGCGAATTATTCGGATGTTCAAATGTCGGTACTGATAAGACGCCGCTTCGCCTTGATGCCGAATGTAATTAGAGACAGGGATAAGACCAGGTTCAAAGAGTAAACACTATACAACCAGCATCGAAAGCAGCCCCCAAAGGTTTTCCTCGAAGGCCAAAGACCTGCGGAAGCGAACACCCTCGGAGAAGGGGCCAAGAATGTTGCTTTGGTTACAACCAGCACGAGAAGTGAACGTGGAGCAGAGTTGACTGGCACCATTCAGGCCAAGGAGCATTTCTTAGAGTAAAATTGAAAGATGAGTCCAATCACGCTGAGTAAACTCAACTGCAAATGCGCATCCGGTAAAGAGAAAATGGGCCAGCTAGAACGTCAGGCGGTCATGTATATGGAGTCGAGTCGCACTGCCCTGTCACACTGTCACGTTGCTAGCCGGTGCTATGGAGGCAAAGAGCTTCAATTTTTTAAATTTCTCACCCTACACGTGTCTATCAGAGTGTGCTGCACAAAGATGAACTGATAGGATAACTTTCTTTTATTTGTGACTGACGTGTCCAACTTTTAAATAATGTCTGGTAGAAGCCACAACTAAGCAGTGCACTTACGGGAATCCATGCTCAAAAGTGCACTGAATGCCGCCGATAAACCATAATTGGCCGCAAACTGGTCGTGCACGGGTGTTCCAATGAGTTCTCCGGCATCTGAAGTCAAGTAAAGCATTCATCAGCAACATAATTTTGCAATCTAAAAAGCTAACTAATGATGGTGCTGAGTAATCATGATGAACTATGAGTGCAGAATATGATAGGCTGCCCCACATTTAGTAGCTTCAGCATTGCATGCAATTCGTTGCCACCAGATGGTACATAGGCCAGCTTTGAATTAATAGCAGCGGAACACTACGCTAATGGCTAATGGTGGCTTCTGGAAAGCTCTGGATCATACCCAAAAACTGTCTTACATGGTTCACGCCTAACATTATGTATTCTGGGGTCCCGGGCTGGAGTTATACTGGCTGTACGGTTTAATTCCCTTGATCGTATATACGACAGCGGCCATTCTACATCGAGTGAATCTATCGCAGCACGTAAGTAAGTTTACGGAGTACCCTTAATGCCAGCAAAGGAACGAGGGAAAGTTTATAATAATTACCTGGATTGCACGCTCTCATCTGAAGGCAAAACTACGCGGAACTTGAAATTACTTCGGGATGAAGGGCAGCGTCCATTCTCGGCCTCAGAAAAATAATAAGGAACCGGAGATTGCTAATGGACCAACTGAGACCAAAAGAGTGCCTGCAATTGGTCTGCGGTTCACTCCGTTAAATCGACGCATGCGATAGAAGCTTGTCACTTTCTAGAGTTGGAGAAAAGAAATGAAGTTGAACCGTCATACTAAACTCGGCAACAAACATCACTCGGGGCATACTATTGGAGAGTACTTTTCCCGACTAGAACGACCGGCTGGTAGGATTTACCGAATGAGCGATCCCAGCTTGCAAGAACTCGAAAGTTGCTTCGTCATTGCTGCGGAACTCCTTTGTTGGTCACACACACTAATAATATAGGGGTTTTAAATTCGATAATAAGTAAGTATATTCAATGAGGAACTTCGTTGAGACCAAAAGCAATTGAAAATGCGTCAGCAACCAATTGCAATGCACTTTGAAAAGAAAAGTGTTCACGATACCTGCACTTGTAGCGTGCCTACATGCATTCAAACTGCACACATTGATGATAATGAACCATGGTAGCACAGTGAAAATCCTAAATAAATTATCACCTTGCTCAGAACCAATAAACATCCAATATAATGAAGCTATCCCAATCTATGAAGCGAGACAGCCAAGGACCACTCGTATACTGCGGCAATGTAAATGAGGCTTTTGAAAGACTTTTCATTTATTCTCAAAATATAATTACCATTAAATACAAAGGAACAGCTTAGCATTAGCAAGACATTGTTAGACTAATTGCCTGGACATGCTCCGCGATCGTGTCCAGGTGAGCGAGGTGAGAAAGCGAGCTCACTACTGCACGACGACATGACCGGATTGAAGCCTGATAAACCCTCTGGAGATTGTAACTTTAGCAGCAGTTTGTGAAAGCTATCGCTTTTATACTTTTTAATCCAGAGTGCGCGATAGTTAAAAGCTAAGATTTCTCTGAAAATATCTCAGCTCTTATTAGTTGTTAGAAGTATTATTGGTAGACAAGGTGCGTGCAAACTTGACTCGGACTTTTATAGCTTGATAAGGGTCCGCACGACGGAAAAAATAATAAAATACATCACCTGGTAAGCTTCACACATATATTCCTTCCCTAGGAATTGAAATAACTTGTTTCTAAACACACCCGTTTACCATTCTACCCCGTCTTGTTTATTCTATACATCTGGGCCCAGCCGGATTTTTTCCCGGAAGTGGTTTACAATGAGCTACTGGGTTAGTTTTCTTTTTGCAAACATTCATCAGATAATAAATTTCAAAACTCCTCGGTTTATTACCAATAAAGGCTAGTCAAATAAAATTTAAATGGTTTTGTTCTACTTTAGGCTTAAATACACCACATCCTTGTAAAACAGTGACTGCGCTTTGAAGGAAGCTTAGACGATATTTGACTATATTTCTGCAACGGTACCTATCACCCCTGTGAACCCCTTGTATCTGCCTTTCCTCCAACTTCAAAGAGTATAGCCTGTGCTTTTTCTAGCCTGCATTGAATGGAACTTTCTATAAAAACTTTCTCTCAACTCGTGAATTTTTACATAACCGGCAATTCAACGTGGGTTGAGTGCAGATCTTCTACGTCAAAAGAATATAATAGCCGCATTCGTTGTGAGAAAATTGTCTAGATTATACTTTCAAATTCATACTTCTACTCGATGGATTGAGGCAATGCAGGAGGTTCTTTCCAACATCTTGCTGAGCTTTAGGTCTTTCTGTTGCAGGCTTCTAGTGGCTTGCGAATAGTTGATCGAGTCGAGATGTTACTCAGTCAAATGTATAAGATGTAAGTACTTATTGTTGGCCTGCCTTACGTTCTAATTGCAACGCAGTGTAACGCCTGGGTCTTATACACTCAATGAAATTCAAGCCTGGATTCTTAATAACTAGTCTCTGAAAATTAGTCAAGGGTTCATTGCTCAATAGCAGGCTGAATTAATGGTAAGAGCTGGCGACGTCCAAAGCTGGCATTATCTCAACGTTGGTTACCGATGTGCACCACAAAATCAACAAAATACGCGTTGAGTGGTAGCTCTCCTCTGCGTCGGCATGGCACACCAATGGTAGCTAACAGAACAAACGCGGGTTGCTCTATATCAATGGCAACGCTCCTTACTGTCAAGGTCCCGATAAATAACTTTCGATGTGAAGTTAAATCCCTGGTTCGCGGTGTATTGAATTTGCTACAACCGAAAACATAGCAGCTACTGAATGACCATCTACCAAGAAATCACTCAACAACTCTGTTGCCGAATGATTTATTCTGCAGCGGGAGGTGGCGAATATTACCATGACCGTATTGTCCAAGTAAGCCTGAATATCGTCGAAGTTGCTGTCGATTATGCCGCCGATCTTAGGAATGGATGTGGCCATCGTTTGGTTGGTGTAGTATGTGCACACCATGCCAACGCTGTAAAGACATGAGGCAAAGCTGCCCGTTCCAGAAACGGACTAGCGGCTGCAACAAGAGCGCTCTGTCAAGCGCTTGGACGAGCAGAGTGAAAACATCGGTCACTGTCTCGTCAAATTCTGCTCTTAGGCTCGACGTGCGGGCTTGACTGGTGCGTAGAGTTAAATGCATACTCGAACGATCGATGCCGCTTTCATGCAAAGAATTCCTGTACGCGAGAAATATACTGGATACGATTGCCACATCACTTGAGAAGACCTCCAACCACTTAAATCAATTCAGGCTGGAGAGAAGAAAGCGATGTATTCTCCCCTGAGTGACACTAGTTGCAACGCTTCTATTCGTGCCATAATAGGCGGACCGGACGCAAGCGATTTTCTATTTTTCCTTGGCACCCAAAATGACTGATTACTGGCTTTTAAACTATTTGGCAGAATTCGGCTGCAAGCCGATGTGCTGTTGAGCGTCCCTGTCTTGCACACCTGGCTTGGTGTGTACCTTGCACTCCTACCTACTTGACTCATTCAATTGCATTTCCCTTTGCAGCGAATGTAAAGCGCCCAGAGAGAGAGAGAGAGAGAGAGAGAGAGAGAGAGAGAGAGAGAGAGAGAGAGAGAGAGAGAGAGAGAGAGAGAGAGAGATTGAGTTCTCTGACGGTGCTTTATCAAGTGCATTATTATTATTATTGACTGTTACAATCGGCAGCTCTCGCTGGGGCCTCCCTCGGGTACATGGCGGCAGATGACACGGAAATTGCTCCGAGAAGCTTTTGGTCGAATTTCAATCGGAGCAAAGCGCTCAGCGTGCCGTTGTTCACAGCTCTGGTAATGTACCAGTATCTCTGTCCTGTTTGCAGAGTTAAGCATTCGAGCTGCATCGCTCGCTAGCTAAGCAGCCTCACCGGGCACCAGCAGGCGGAAGGCGGAAAAGGAGCTTTCATTTATATGATGTCCCGCAAAGATATGTCATCCCGGTCTAGAGGGACAATTAGCCTGACGTTTAGTGGAAGAGCGTCGGCTTCGCTAACGGTCTTCGCAGCAAAACGCTCACCGTTAATGGCAACTATCAATTTAGCAGCAGACGCGCGAACCTGATAAACGACTAGCTCGCATCGGCAGTTGTTTTCTAATTTTGTGTAGACGCCGAGAAAACCTAAGCGCAGGCAGAGGAAACTGGGGCAGCGCTTGTTTTATCGATTTAGCAAATCGATCCGTGAAGCCTGGAAGGAGTTCTGCTATTCAGGCTGCAAGGCGCGCTTTAGGCCAACAAGGAATGTCTCCAGCTGCAACCGAGAACCGCGACAGGTCGCTTAGAAAGCAGGGAAAGGTTAAGCGGCCGAGCAGAAGCACACGAAGTATACGATGCACTGAATAGATTCGGCAGTCGGCTTGTCCCTGGTGGCCCCTTTTTGTATTGAAGAACATTGCTGGTGTCCTGACTAGCTCCATCGGCTCGCGTCCAAGAGAAAACGTTGCTCCCGACTCACCCTAGAAATACGGAGCATACAGCCAGGCCGAGGACGTAAAATACTCGGAAACACTTGTATGAACCCTTTCGTTCTTGCACCATTTTCCCACCGCACTTCTTGCAGCAGGTTCGGCAGCAGCAGAAGCACATGCCGACGAGTGGAGAGAAAACGATGAACAGGACTCCGACGACGATGGATGCTGCATACCCATAAGCCCATTGGAGGAGCTACAACAGAGAAAGGGTATCCGGCTGATGATTAGCAGAGGACAGTAGTGATGGCGGCGAGTAACAGGACTGGAAGTCGAGGAGGGCGTGACCATCTAGTCTTCGGTTTCGTTGACTCACTGGATGACTGGCCGACCAAAAGCACCAACTGCGTCGGAAACAGCCGATCTGCACTCGAGTGCCGGGAGAACACGTGATGCACTAACGTTAATCAACGGCTCTTAACTTTGAAATTACGCAAAGAGGCAAATAATCTGCCACTCCTCAGTTTTGGGCCCAAGGGTAATTTGCTTAAACTTGAGACTCAGATCGCGGGATCGAGTTCTGGAGAACGAATAATAATATAAGAATAATAATAATGCACTTGATAAAGCGCCCTCAGAGAACTTAATTTCTTTCTAGGCGCTTTACATTTGCTGCAAAGGGAAATGCAATTGAATGGTAAGTAAAATCATGCTTGAAAAAAACAAAAAAAATTAATAATATGGTTAGGGATGACATGCACAAGGTCAGCATGCAAATGTGGTTAGTGGCAGCATGCACAGTGTCAGCACTCATAAGCACATCAAGGACGAATCACAGGGACCCACTAAATGCTGTCCTAAATAGGTGTGTTTTAAGTTCCTTTCAAATGTGGTCAGGTCAGGGGATGTTCTGACACAGGTCGGGAGGGAGTTCCAGGCTTTGGGAGCATATGAACTAAATGTACAGTCTCCAAAGGATTTGAGGTTTGTACGAGGGATTTGTAGACTATTGGATTCCGAAAAGCGGGTGGTACGATGCTTCCACTGATGGGGGACACGAAGTCCTTTATTGACTACTGCCAGCAGTGTTATAGCTGCTAAGGTTCCCTGTACCGGTGTATGAATGAGGCTACCAGTTTTGCCGATTTTTGCCCAGGCTTGAATTTTAACGTACAGGGATGTAAAAGCTGCTCAAAATAAATGCAAGCGCTTGTTAATAAAGGTGTCTGCTACCACCAATTCCCTATATAATCTAACGTGTCTCCATCAATAACGTCAACAAAGCCGCAAGGACAGGGCATAGATAAATTCAGTTCGGAGCTGAGAGGTAGTGCCTTCAGAAGCCTTACGCAAGATCAAATTGGAAGTGCACGCGAGTGACTTATTGATAGTGAGCATCTATCTGGCATACAAGCAGGTAGAAGATGGAGGCTATGCATCCAAGCCTGAGCAGCTCTTACCCTGGGGCCTTGACTACCTGTCCGCCTGTTTAGCTGCGGTTCACCGTAGCATTAGTATCGGCTTTGAAGTTTCCAACTCGAAAGCCTTTTCGACAGATCTCGACTGGATCTGAACATATGTTCATGGATTTGTTTATTCGTTGCCAATGACTCCTGTTAATGTCCTCAAACATGCCTATTGCATGAAGGACATGGCATTTTAGGTAGCAAACTGTACACAAAGGATCTTACGTTAGCCATCGCTAGGCAACTGTATCTATGTAGCAAAAGTGTCAGAGAGTAAATGAGCTTAGGATACTGAGAATAGAAGCCATGCAGTCTACCGAGTCAGACGACAGCCTTCCGAACCCGATTGACTCCAGGCTGATTTACTTTGGAGCTTGATACACTCAGTGTATGCTATTAGATAATGGTCAGAGGTGCCACTGCTTGACACTTGGCTAAAACTGCAGGGCATAGGCTCTATCACTTACGCTTTCCCTACAACACTCTAGGCCTCATCGTCTATCCAAATAAGTGTCACCATCTCTACTCTAACCTGTCACACACTCGGGAATTTTTTTCGTTGGAGCCTGGCTGACGGGGGGGGGGGGGAGCCTGGCTGATGGAGGGGGGCTAGGGGCTTGCAGAACGACTGAAATCTCCCTTTGGCATGCTGCACCTAAGGCAAGAAGAACCTCGATGCACCAGCAAAGCTCGTGCAGCCGCCTTGCAGCAGCCAGTCAGGCCCCATTGGCACAGTCTGCACATTCTCTAGCGGCAAGCAGCACTGCCACTTTGCATAGCGGTCGAGCACTGACTGCTTCTAGCCAGGGAACAGTCAGAGAATAGGTTTCTGCTGCCGCAAACACACCTTCATTGCCACGTCTTGAGAGAAGGCAGTCGTCTTTTGTATAATGCCCATAAACAGTGCTGCAACAAAATCGATTCATATTAAAACATGCTGGGCGACCAGAAGCATTCACCGAACAAGCTGCCGGGTAGTCCAAAGCCGCTTTAATTCACCACTCCGGCGCAGCTACAGTCCTTGAGACCTGCCGACGACAGCCATTGGCCTGGTCAGTAACTGTGAGCAGAGGTTATGCAGAAACTGTGCCACACGGGTGCTGCCTCGAGTTGCAGTACCGATATCTTTGCCCAGGCGCAGAAGCATGATTGCTGCTTATGGGGTAAAATCCAGCAAGTAAAAGAAGAACCTAAGGCACAAAATCATGGCATTCATTCCATCGTCACTCGGCGGTTTCTCATCGACCGTAAGAAGGCTTTGCCAATCGGTTCTCCCTGTCCAATCTCAGTTGGACCCCTTTTCGCTGGATGTGGGGACGTCCCTGGCCGCTGCCCCCCACCCAGCTCTGGGAGGGGGGCAGCCATTGCCCCCTCATAACCCAGCCCTTGGCTCTCCCACTGCCCTGGACCTGAACTGACCTGCGGGAAGAAAGCAGACAGTCGGCACTGCCTCTGGGTGGTGGCGCCGCACATCTCCGATGATTGGTGGCTCATAGTCGGCTTGGGTAAGCTAGCAAGTACTGCATGCATGCAGCAGCAGCAGCCGAAAACGTGTTGCTGGGTTTTTGAAGAGATGTCACCAGCGTCCTTCTTATAAATGCCACACTTACGGATCGTCAGACAATTGATAGGGCTTTGCTGCATGTATTAGTACTGACAGCAAATGCAGCAGGCTGACTGCTGGATCTCGAGAAGATTTGGACATGCATGGCACAGCACCAGTGTGTGTGAGGGCGCTAAAGCCTGCTTGCCGGCAGGCGTGTGCTTGCGCTTCAAGCGAGTGCGAGCCAGTCCCATCGTCCACGGCAAGCACCTATCCAGCCGCGAAGGACCATTTGAGTGGCTCCCCGGAGTCTGCTTTCGTCTCGTCGCCACATGCATTCCTGTAGGGCCTCGAGAATGCCTGCACCACTGAGCCACTCCTCGAGGTGTTCCCTTGCTGTCTGCTGCCCCAGCCTCCTCACACACTATGACTATTTCAAGAGCCCTCTTGGTTCCACGCTCTGATTGAAGTGCCCGACCGAAATGTGCCGCCACCGGTACCACCACCGGTTGCTGTCTGCGTTGCCTGCTGCTCCCAGCTGCTTATTTCGCTCGGGCCTCGTAAATTCGGGCAGAAGCTCAGGCTGCTGTTGCTTTTTGTATCTCCGAGGTGCTTACTCCTCTGGCTCTGCCCAGCCCCCCACCACCCCGGGGCCCCGACCGCGTCTTATTCTTTGTGTGCTCCTCCTCCGGTGGCACCACACTCATGCGCCTCTGCAGAAATTAAAATGCTGTGCTATTACGTCAGCATGCTGCCAACAATTCTTCACGTGACCGGAAACAGTTCGAATGCAAAGAATAGCTGAAAAGGAAGCAGCAGCTGTGCTCTTGGACAGACAAGTCAGTCATCTCAGCCTCAGCTCGTGTGAGGTGTGCCTTATTCCGGAAGTTTGTTTATGGGCAGTGATCACAACTTTGCTGAATGGCCTGAAATAGTGGCCGGTATGTTTACATGTGCATGCATTGGTACATGAGGGCTTGGGTGTATCTCTCTGAGTAACACGTGCATTCATGCACAATTTTATCCAGCCATACGATGACTTCTGTCTGTCTTCTTGATTGCTGAGATTTGATTCCCAAAAGAGACTCCAAGAATCTCCCAATTTTAGACTCCAACATGCTATCTAATTCAATCAATTTTTCACAAGTAGACTTGGTAGGCCTTGCTGACCTGACTGCAAAGCTGTCTCATCCATAGATAATCCTGTACTACCAACCAGCTCATGGTTAAAAATGTTGTTGTTATGATATGGCTCTGACACAACAAGTTTGCGGCGATTGCTTGTAAATATATGCTGTTCACTCACCCTGTGCCTCACGTGTGAATAGCCAATTGCAATCGTCAGATATCGCAGGCCCTACTAAGACTTGATATTTTCATACAGCTATGAAATTCCTTGCTAGCATTGGAGCGTCGCAGTAGAGTAACATTTAATCATGGCCGGCTTATACACTTAAATGCTGAGTCGATGAACCTCATGCAGAGCCATCTCACCGGATTCTCCATACTGAGAGATGGACAGAGAGGCCTAAGTACCATACTAACATTCGGACCGGTAACAGGTCATGCAGCGAGTGCACCCTGCTCAGGGGGAGACTGCTGCACCCATCCTTACCCCACGGCGTCACTCCGGGGATGCAAACGCTGACGAATTGGGTGGCATACTGATACAGCATGGCTAGCGAGCCTGCATCATACGTCACGTTGGTCTGGTATGGCGTGCCGCTGGGCAGAGCTGCCCACGTTATGATGCTTTTACTGTCAGCCAAGTTGCCATAGCCGTCCTGCACGATCGCTGGCGTGACGGAGGCGTTGAGTGGGCTGATGACAAGAGCGAGTGCAACGAGGCAGGTGTGCAAGAGGTACGCTCTGCTCGACGGCGGCTGCAGTGAGCCGGCCATGTCGACAGCGTGGTCTGCCGATGACGGTTTCCTGTAAAAAAAAAAAGGAGCTGTCAGAGGGCAGATTGAAGTGAGAAGCCATCGCAGCCAGAGTGCACGAGGCTGGCAGCATGCTGGACTTGCAGAGCACGGCCCCCATGCACTGGCAGGACAGAGGGCACCTGCAAGCAGCAGCAGCCGCAGCAGCAGTGAGCAGCCTTACCTGCTGTCGGCGCCCTGGACGCGGAACCCTCTCTATCTCTAGCCACTGTCAGAGCTCCCTAGCCCTCTTTTCAGGCCCTGCTTCCTGGCGATTTCCTGGTCGGGCTAGGGGCGCCGGTGGCACTGCTGGCTGTGGCTGTTTGCCCGGCTCTAAACTATGCCGTTCGGCAGGCCAGTCGATTATGGTCGTCGTCAGTCGACGTGGAAGTAAGCTGCTCTATGGATCTTTCGCCTTGTGGGGCCGGATCAATGTGCTTGCTGCTGAATGGTTCTTGAAATTGTGCGGCCTTCCTTCCATAGCAGCCAGAACAATGCGCCAGTGCTACAGAGTCGTGTTTACTTTCTATGCCCTAGTAGCCAGCTCGGCAAGCTCGGGAGACCCAGTCCAGCAGCTCTGTTCTTGCCTCCACAGCTGCCTCGGCTGCCGCTGCCGGACTCCAGCCAGCATAACAGCGCTGAGCCAAAGGCAGGCTAGCAAACCTTGGCCTGCTTCGTCTGTAAACAGGCCAGGCTCTCGGTCCAATCGTAGTTAAATGGGGCGTGGTGTTACCAGGTAGCTAACTAACAGATGAATGCAAACCATCGAGCCGTGGAGCAAGAGCTACAGACGGCTCAGAGGCAGGTTCGCCAGAATAATGCAAGAGTAAAGGAAAAAGCAAAGATCGGCACTGAAAGCGACCGAGCCAGGATTTTTGCCTATGATGCAAGACCTGCTGAATTTGTATGTAGTGGCAAGGCCAGCAAGATTATCGTGTAGGCAGGGCTAAACCCCCAATTAGTACAACACTATAACGTTAAATCAACGGTAGCGTACATTCAAGACCAACTCGGTATTTGCTCATTGAGTTGAATTAAGACATGATTTCGTCGTTAGTGACGATCATGGGGCACAGGAATAGGGACAGCCCAGGGCGTTGTATGGATATTGTAGGAGGGGGTTAGAAGGCCCCCTGCTGGCCCGGCTCTGCCTCTAGGCACAGAGTCTGTACTGCTGCCAACGCTCAACGACATTTAAAGAGCTGCTCACTCAGGTGTAGTCTCCCTCTCTCTCTCCTTGCCAGTTGTTCGGAATCTACCAGCAGCTTTTGATGCCACTGATCACTAAGTGTTCTTTAGTGCATGTCGTCCCGACTTGGAATCGTACGAACATGGTACTAAAATGGTTTAGCTCATGTCTCAGTAGGATAATTCAGCCAGCAGATTCTAATAGCCGAGTAGTCATCTAGTGAGACTTTGAAGTATGGAATGCCCCAGTGATCTGTTTTACGTCAACTTCTTTTCACGATGCATACTCTACTCTCACCCTTGCTGATGTAATCACCAGGCACAGTTTAAGCTTTCATTTGTACGCGGATGACATACAGTTGCACTTGTGCATTGATAATTCCCCACCTTCTAGCCTCTCAAACTCTCCCTGCTCCCGTAAAGTATAAATTGCTGAAAGTTGCACCTGAATGACAGCTAACTTTCTCAGATAGAATGACGACATAACCAAATTATGGGCAAACCAAGTGCTACTCAAAAACTGAAAAGCTGTACCCTACAAATCGGCTCGACCAGCATCTTTAGTATCTGCACGGAATCTGATTTTTCTCTTTCTAATTGCCTTTTCTCTAAATGAGTAAATCAACTCCTAGTCGCTTCATCTACCAGCCTTTGGAAAGGGCCTAGAAAGAGTTTAAGTTCTTTGAGGGCTATACAAAGGCAACTGTGTCAATCCCGTAGTAATGGAATGGAATTTCCACAGCTAGGATTGAAGGTAGAATGATCAACATGACCAATATGGCCTGAGCAGTAAAGTAAACCGATCCGATGCTGCCAGCATGAACAACGCTAGCACGAAGAACGAATTGTATTGCTCTAGGCAAAATAGCAGTGCACTCGCCTTACCCACAACTCCACGACGAGAAAAGGATGAATATATTCGTATTAGTAAGCAGTGCGAGATCATTTCCATCAACCGGGTTGCTGTCTGCCGTACCTCAGAGTTTTAGTAGTCATTTAAAACTATGTACGAATGCAAACACTGGTGCCTGCTCAGACAATGATCCCATAGCTAAGTTGGCCCATACATTTATGAAATTCTGCTATGACATCTGTAAATCGCTACTTTTAGGTCTTTGTGCATGCACAATAAGACCCTTGAAGTTGGTTCAACGTATGCATCAAGACTCGTCTGTCATTAAGGTATCAACTGCCATATTGCACCACTCACCGATCTCTACCGACTACGCTTTAAGCAGCATATTAACTTCAGCAGCAATAAAGTTTCTGTCACTCAGTTTCAAGTCATGCCATTATATTGCTGTGACCTACCTATCCCAAACAATTCCGAGTTGGCCTTTCGTCGAACCTCCTTGCTCATCTACTCAAGTCGTTTAGCTGGCTGTCTAATCTACCCCAAATCAGCTGTAGACCCGGCCATTAGTTCGCATGCCTCCAAAACCTAGAACAAATCACAAAATCACACCACGACATTCATTGACTTGATTGCTTAGAAAGGCGATGTATATATAAATAAATAAATAAATATATATATATATACACACACGTGTGCACAGCCCGTGTAAACTGTGTTTGGTCTGCTTCCGAATGTTAACACTGTACACACTGATAGCAGCCAATTGACTTGCTCGCTTTCCTCTATATTTAAAGTCCCTAAAATGAGATTTGGTTTTCTTTGGATAACTATTGATGATGCTACTGCAACTGGCCAATTATTGGATGCGAATATAAGATTAATTTACGAAGTCATTCACACATAACTAATAATCTCAAGGACTGGCATATTGTGGCCGATATAGCATTTCAATGTTTTCAATAGCTTAAACTTATTAACCCGCACTCCGAAATTCTTTTGTGCAGTCTGAACGGTAAGTTATGTCATATCAAATTTCTAATGAGTAAAATTTAGGATTCGCTAATAATTTCTGGCAGTGTGATAATTTGACTGACTTAGCAAGCCCATGTTTTATCAGACGTAGGCAATCGATATAATAACACCGTATTTTTACTAATGCCTCATTCCTTTTGAATCACTGATTGTGTGCACTTACAACAAAAGCTCTACTCACACGGGTCATTGGTATTCACTTATCATTTCCAATTGATCTTCCACTTGCACTGCTGAATCTGTAAAACGCCTGTTCTACGCTAATACACCCGACATTGAAGACCAGACGAGATTGCACGCCCTTGCTGCTCATAGCGGTGGTCTCAAATCCTGCTGCATATGCTTTTACTGAGCGTGAAATGTGCTAATATATCGAAAGCCGCCAGTTGACAAGGTGCGTGCTCTCGCGCGCCGAACCCGCTAGAACTAGGGCCTACGGACAGGTTCCTATCCTCCCAGGATAAGTTGGCCTACCGAGTCAAAGTGTAGCCCCAGTACAGGTATGGATGTGATAACACTTTAAGGATAAATGTCTGAGCGCTGGCACCCATTCATTCAAGCTGACCTAGAAAAACTGATCCGGCAATATTCCTCGTCCCTTTCAGCTGGCGTCAACGGGCGCGATCGTCTGCCGAAATCTCTCCCGCCACGTGGGGCTTGCAATGTAAAAAGAGAATGCGTCGCGTCACCCTGCGCTAGTCGGTTGACTTTGGCCAATCCAGGTTCTACCGGGCAGCTCGCGTTCTGGGTGTCTTGACCACACCGCTAACCATTCGATCATGCTTCCTTTGCAGCATATGTAGAGTGCCTACAAAGAGATTAAGTTTTCCGAGGGCGCTAAACAAATTTATTATTATTATTATTATTTTTATTGCTCTCGATCAATCCTTTGTACAGCGGCTTTCGTTTGCGATCTCGCTCGGGTTCGAACTCGGCGCACTCGCTGCCAACTCATTCTCAAGGCTGCTCCGCCCCCCCCGAGCAAAATCCGATGCCGCCTTTCTGCTTCGGAGCGTCTTCGCAGGGCCGCCGTCGGAGAGTCGAATAGGCTAGCAGGAAGGAGTTGGCAGCCGCAAACGAAGGCCCGCGGTCGCTCTCGCTCCACGTCCCTGTCGCTTGCAGTCGCGTTCGCTGCCCCGTGGGAATATCTTGAACTTCGTTCACCTCTTTCGTCAGGTGCGTCGGCCGGGGTTACCTGGATTTTCAGCGCGGAGCGGATGACAGACAGAGGAGGCTGCGTCCTTATCGAGACGTCGTCTCGCGAGTTCCTTTTGGCCAAACAAAAGCGGACAGATTGCGCTTCAGCCGGGCTTTATTGGACAGCCCGAGCGCGCCCGCGCCGTGGATGCGAACGGCGACAGCCGAGCACCTCGCGCTCAGAGCGGACGATACGAAGCTCGGCGAGTGCCTCGGAGTGGCGCGGCACTGGCTAGTTCGACTCGGCCACGCTCTGCGCTCGCTCGCGCTGAGGCGAAGCCGCTAAACTTGCTGGAGCAGTGCGGGCGCCGGCCATCTTTGCCGGCAGCAGCGGGCCTATTTCATACGCATCCTGCAACGCCGCGACTGAGCAGCTGCCCGCCAGCGCGTTTGGGATCGTCCGCGCTGGCAACCGATAGCGCTAAGCTGGGCGCCAGCGCTCCGCCGACTGAAGCTTTCGCTTACCCCGGTCGACGCGCCACCGCCGCATCCCGTCGCGAAAAACTCGCAGGCGTCCAGAGTGGACTCGCCGACGCGACCGTCTTCGGCAGAAGCCGGTCGCCGTCAGTTGCGGCCACTCGTTCGCAGCTCCCACCTTTGAATCGATAGAGCGGAAAAGTGAAGCAACGGTCGGCCGGAGGTTAAACAGCCCCGTTTATGTAGCGGCAGAAGAGCCTTAGCGCCCAGTGCCTCTTCTTGCAGAAAGCAGGTAAGCATATCCGGCGACAGGACTCGAACCCCCGGCCTCGGTCATGACGTGCGAGCAGCTTACCCTGCGCAAGTTCGAGACCCCGAAGGTGCTGTTGCTGACAAATCGACAGTTCGGGTACTTTCCAGCGTTATTTCCGTCGCGGTACAAACGAGTTAGTTTACTAAGCCCAGCTTGGCACCGAAAGCAATATTATTTCACAATGTAACTGCGGGTTTAAGCCCTCCGCTGGGCTGGCCGCAAATTGACCTCGATGCATTCAATCTGACGCGATTCATTCATGCCGCGCATTCTAAAAATCTAAAAATAACAGTTGATAACATACCTAATATATCAATCGAGTACTGCTTCTACTAGTGTGAATTATCGGCTACATTTACGGAGCAAAAGAATTCACTGTGCCACCGAATAGCGGGTCACATATCCATCGCGCACTTTGCCCGCCGTCGTCAGCAGAGCGACTGAGGGACCGCTGCAAGCACGGTGATAGCCACTAAAGCTCTTCTGCCGCCGTAGAAATAAAGCTGTCATATGTATTCCTCAGACGGGAGTGCTTAACGTGAAGCCGCTCAAGACCGCTTTCCCGAATCTTTCTCCATCTCCGCCTCTATCTTTCGAGCTCCTCCCAATCGAAGGCGACGCGCCGACTATCCGTTGTCGCGACCTACTCTGCTTTAATTTTTTCGTTACTTGTCCCGCTTGCTCGTTTTTTTGAGTTTCCCACGGCGGTCCGGAAGCAGAGTTTACATTTGCCAGTCGTCTGCGACTTTTACGGCAAACGGGCCGCCAGCTGCGCTTGCTGCTTCTCGAGTAAGACTGGGTGAGGAGCGATGCACGAGCGATAACTGACAAACACTATGAGAGATTTTAAAATTCTAGACTGCGTTCTCTGCTCAACAATACGTAAACTGGAAAGATGGGGCCGCAATGGATTTGCTACTTTTCTTGGGTGAACCCTCGCACCCCTCCCCCTCCCCCAAATGGTTTGTCACATTCGATGAACTGCTACTTGAACCGACGGCCTGGCTTCATGCTCAGTCCATTGACATGGTTCCTTATGAGTTTCGCATACATACTTTGAAGCGGAACACGTAGCATCAAACTTTCCAGTAAAAATCAAGTCGCAATCGCAAACCACAGCGCAGCCGGATGCTACGCAACTGGATGGGTGGCCGACCCATTAATGTCCTTTAGCTGCTCTTAGGGGGAGCTACGGCTCAGCAGCTGTGGTTTGGGGGGAGGAAAGGTGGGGGGGGGGGGGGGGTTGGGGGGATTATCTCAGCGTTCCGCTACGGTGAGCAGCAGCACCAGCGGTGCGTGACGTCTGACGTGTAGCACTGTGGCTGTAGCAATGCGCGGGGCCCAATTGAGCGAGCGTTAGGAGTCGGCGCGACGGGCTTGTGCTAAGAGAGCGCCGGGGTCTCGTAGGAGCTGTCTCTCGGGCGCTACCTCAGGTAGGCTATGTATGTAGTAGCAGCGTTCCTGCTTCCCTGGCGCAGCAGTTGTTCTGCTGCCTTAGAACACGGCCTGTGCCGCTTCTCAGCTGCTGCCGCTGCTACTGTAGAGAGGGCAAGATGCATGGCCAGGAGTTTCGGCGCTGTCAGCTAGCGTGGTTGTTGAACTCGTTTAAAAAAACAACTGTAATATGGTATCGCCTGCCGCATTTATTACGGAACTGGTTTCTCTGGCCGCTAGGCTACGTTGCCACCTTCTGCCACATGCCAGAGCAGCGAACGAGCAGGTGCTGTGCCGCAGTAACTGAAAGGTACTGCCCGGTGCATCAGTAGATGCAAATGCAGATGGTGCATGGCAAATAGTTTGAGGTGCTTGGACTACTGAGCAGACAAGCGTGATTTAGATAGTTGCTTCTACTAGAATACCAAATTACTCAGTCGAAAGCTAGAACTTTCTGCAAGGCCTTTTCACCCCTTCAGGCACTGGCTCAGAGTGGTGATCCTTGCAAAGAGCAGAGTGCTAAATGCTACGACGACTGCCAGTAATAACTGTAGGATAATAGATTTGTGTGGGGAACTAACTATCCGCCGAGGCACGTGGTATTTTCTGGAAAGGAAGCACGAACCGTTTAGTGATAAATACACAAGCACACTACCAGCAAGCTCAACAAGTACTTTATTTGAGTTGTTGTTGGTCAAGCAAGTTGGATTTCAATGCCCAAATACTCGGCTTGAGGGTCGTTACATTTGAAAGCAAGATAACATCCCCATGCAAGCTTCCTGGCCAGGGAAATACTTAATGACGAATTCTTAATTAGTGTTGATGCAGTGGCCTAGCCAGTCGCCTGGTTTGAACCCCGTAGAACGACTATGAAAGATATCAACAGGCAGCTAGGGCAGGGTGTTCGATCTACCTCATTAACCAACCCTTTCAGTATAATTCAGGCTCAATGGAATTCGCTGGAGCAGAACAGACGATGCAGAAGTTTGTGGCCTTTATACCTGGACAGACGAGGGAGTTAATACAGAATTGCAGTAACACGACGTCTCACTCAACTCAAAACATACCGGCAGCATATTTATTTGTTTCTGGGCTGTCAATAAATAATTTACCATGCTTTGCATAACTTGAGTATGCTTCTTATCATAGAAACCTCTCTTATTAATCAGACGAACTTACAGCCACAGTAACTGTGGCCCTACTTCGAGACTTTCTGTGCTTTAGTGTTAATGTGCCTGTATGAATACGTACATATATACGAAATATATATAATTATATATAAACATATATACGTTATATATATATATATATATATATATATATATATATATATATATATATATATATATATATATATATATATATATATATATATATATAGTGGTGCCTTGACTCTAGAATTTGACTCATCAATCGGTTCCAGACCTCTTTGTTGCACGTTCTTAAATTAAAAGATGCACTTATAAATAAAAAATATTGCACACAAACATAACACTATAAGGTATTGCAAATAAACTGGTTTTATTACGTATAATGTACGGCATTTACCTTGGAGATCTGACGACTTGAAGATGCTGACAGAATTGAAGCAGAAAGGCTGAAGTGAGTAACAGTACCATATTCGCTGATTTTTGCCGTTTTCTCTAAGCTTTCCCCAGTTTCAACTGAAGCGGTTTTCGATCAAAACCTGTTCAATGAGGTCTGAATCATCCTCTCTGTCAGAATGTTTCTGAAATGAGTTAGGTAAGTGTCATTAAATAGCTCCGTCGCACGCCTAATGACAACTTTTCTGGGCACTTTTTTGAATATAGTCGGGAAGTTACGACCTCATTTCCAACATTTCTTTTACCTCACTTGTAGAGATAGATAGTCTCGGCTGCGGTGCCTATTTCCTACATAGCCTCCGTGAGCTGTGTCTGTAGCTCCTTTAGCTCCCCCTCTAGTGTCACTTGGTTCTTATCCCCACTCACTGCTTCACCATGCCTGACATTATAGCGAATCTGCGGTCCTGCTATTAAAATTCTCGAACCATCCCCGACTAGCTTTACACGGCTCGCCGATGCATCGTCCATTCAAGTGCCTGGCGTCTGCTGCAGCCAATCTGTGTAAATAGCCTCTTCTCACAGGTTATAGCCTACGTCACAGTATCTCATTCGAGAGCTGCTTTACTGTAAACCACACCATCCACAGCTTCTCCGTATTTTCATGGATAGATGTCCAGCTGCTTAGAAATTATTTTAACGCCCTTGGCTGGCGTTATAGCCTTTATCGGCTCTTTCTGCTTCAGTGCATGGTGCAGATCGTAGAGGTGGTACATGTCTCGTACAGCTTCTCAAAGTAGACTATGAGCACCCCTTGGTCATGTTATTCGATAATTTCTCTCTTTAATTAAGTGCACATCAACTTCCTCTTCTCAATACTGTCCTTCACACTCATATTCTTCGGAACCATGGCTGGAGGAAACAAAGTTTTGCAAAGTAACTGCATGCACAAATGCAAGCACAACACTGATGCTTTCACTTCGAGCTAACCCCTTAAAGTGAAGGAATGAGACATGGGATACTGAGCCGATGTTGCAGCATTCACTGTGGCATTCGCTGGGCCAACTTGCACTGGGATATCTGAAGCTGGCTCGTAACCCGAATTTTAGCCCTCAACTCAAAGCAAACAGTTAGCCGAGAGACGGCTGGTATCTCGGAAACTCGTTAGCTGGGGATTTTTGTAAGTCAAGCACTACTGTACATATGTGTGTACACGTGTAGATATATACATAAATTGGCTATCTCAATGTAACACGGCATTCAATTTACTTGATGTTGTAGGAGACCATGCTGGAATGTTGTAGAGTATTGAGCATTTTGTAAGGAGGCCCTGACCTTGATCTCACCACAGTAAGCCAATTAGAACCGACCGACACACCTTACTACTTTAACCGCTTGTTGTATTTCTTTTACTGCACATGATAAGTGCATAGCAAGAGATCTAGTTCTCTCAGGGTGCTATGCAATAGTTTTAATAATGTTATCATTATTCAGAGGTCCTGACGAAGGTTACAAGACAATTGACATCTGATTAGCTCCTCGATGGCAAAGGTTGTCAGGAGAGTGTCGTGTGAAATTGATGCCATGTATACTATTTTCATACAATATCCATGCCTACGTGTACCTACATAGCAGTAGTTGTTTGCATTTTAATGTTAACTTGTTGCAAATTATATCATCGTACTGCACCTCAGTGGAGAGCCAGCCGTCTGTGCTCTGCTTCTGCCCCTGTATTGTTTGGACAGCTGCCTACTGTCCCATTTAAGAAATTTGGAAAACAGAGAGATGGTTCGGCTGCTGATGCCGACTCTCACATCTGCTGTTCTCTAGTAATTGCTGCTGTACTACTGGTTTGCTGCAAGGCAATCTCATTCGGCCTGGATGGCCGAACTAGCAACGGGCCTCGGAAGGCAGTCTGAGGATGCTGCATTCAAATCAGGCAGGCCTAACGATGAACGTGTCTCTCCAGGTAAGCAGCAGCTGGCCTTCCTACAGCTCTTTAATTTGCTCTGCGAATACGGAGAGTATGATCGATTGCTGCATCACATCGCACCCTCTGCTCTCACTATGGCACTGCACTGCGCTTCGCTGCGCCTCACCTCTGTCTTCCTCGATCTGGCTTCTCTGTGGCCCGAGGGTCACTTTGCGCCTTTACGTTCTGCAAAATGAGTTCAACGACCGAGGTATAAAGAAATCCCCCCCAAGCATCGTGACTCACCATGCTCACAGCTTATCGGAGACCTTTCGGTGGAACAGGAGCGCGGCTGCTCAGCAAAGAAGAAAAAGAATGACTGCTATGCAGCCTGAGCTGGAGAGGCGCAGGGCATGAGATGCATGGGCACCGGCTGCTGGCACTTGTGGCCGATGCTTGCACAAATTGACCGATGGGCAATGGTTTGCTGACTTGCATCGAACTCGGTGCTCGTCAGCGCTGGCGCTGTGCAATGACTGCCGAGAGCCAGGCAAGAGATCTGTCCCATTCGGAGGTCCTTCTGTCCTCCTGCTCACGTCTGTATCTCAGTGCCATGTGTCAGCCGCACAGGAGCCGCGAGCGCAGAGTCGTGCAGTCGCGCGATTTTGCCATTGAAGTTCCAGAGCGCGCCCTGCCGCAGGCAGCAGCAGCGGACAAGGAGGAGCTCAATCGCCACGCATCGCCTGCCGCCCCTGGATCCGGCGTCTCCAGGCCGTCTGCTCGTCTCTCTGCCCGAGCCAAGCTGCGCCGACGTAAGTCGGCAGCCACTGCTGCTGCCCGACGCATAGCGGCTCGCCTCGGCACCTCGGCTGCTCTGATCAGAACTCCCGAGGCTGGCCGCAGCCGAGCCCCCGATGGCCCTGCTGCGCAAGCGCGCGATCAGAGGCAGGAGCTCGGTTCGAAGGCTGCTCTGTGGTCTGGCTCGGGCACAGGGAGCAGCAGCAGCAAGAGCAGGAGCAGGAGCAGCAGCAAGAGCAGGAGCAGCCGAAGCAGCGCAAGCAGCAGCAGCACAAGCAGCAAAAGCAGCAGCAGGAGCGGCAGCAGCCGCATCAACGGTGGCCGCCTGGTGTCTGGATGGAGCTCTGCCAAGACCGAAGACCCGCCGCTCATCGTCCACGTGGACGTCTTGGAGGACAACCTTGACTACGATCTGGATGCACGAGGCAGCGGTTCGAGCCGTCCGGCCGGCGGGAGTGGTGGCAGTGGCAGCGGGCCGACTCCGATGCCGGATCAGCAGCTGCAGCTGCTGACGGATGCCGCTCCAGCCACGATCATCTCTGCAGCAGGATGTCGGGCCGGCAGTGCTGGCCACGCAGCGGAGGCTTCGATAGGCTCGCACGAGCGTCCCCAGCCACCAGCACCGGTTCTCAGCAGGTCGCCGGCAGCCAGATCGGCGCTCAAGTCATTCAAGAGGAAGGGCAAAGGGAAAAAGAAGGGGAAGCCGGCGGTGTCAGCTGCCGAGAGGTTTGGAGCTTTCCGGGTTTCCAAAGGATGCAGCGTTCTCTCCGTCGTTGGTTCGGCTGCGGGGCGGCATGACTGCACGGCTGTGTCGTCGGCGCCCGCCGCCGCTGCCCGCCACCGCTGCTGCTGTCGCAGTGGTGACGGCATCTGCGCAGCTGCTGTCCTGCTTGCTCAGTGCCGGTGGTTGGGTGACGTCTCAAACGTCTCAATCTCGTCATCTCTCTTCATCATCATTTCAATCATCTCGTCTTCGTCTCAAACCGACGAAGGCTAGCTGAGCCGCGGCTAACCTGCACGGATGCCGGCGTCTGACTCTGCTGCTCTGGGCTCAGCAGCTTGCTGCTCCATTTGAGGGGCCTCGGGCATTCACTACGCGGATGCAACACTCTTTAGCTTCCGCACGGCTATTTGCAAGACAGTTCTCTGCTGGCTTTCTCTGCTGCTGCTCGTCCTGAGAGGGCGACCACTCTTGCTGTGTGCAACTCCTTATGGCCAAAGCCTAGTCTGCTGTGCCAGTGTCACGTGTGGTCGCGTCGGAGCTGCCGGGGAGCACTGCAGCAAATCAAGTGATTGCCTTTGGCGAGCCAGCCAAGGCAGAGGGGCGAGAGTCAGTTCTACTAAGCAAGATCCGGCCCCTAGTCGCTTGTTTTAGCGTTTGGCAGGTTGGCGTCTTGCCCGAGACCTGTGTATCTCTTTGGAGACCAGGCCTATGAATTGCCACCGTCGGCAGATTGCGATAAGACGTTTATTTTTCCAAATCATGTGGCCTCATCATTTGGCTCTGCTGCTAAATATCATTTCAGACTGTCTCTCTTATCTGGATGGAGGATGCAATAATTAATTGTCCATGCTTTTTTGTTTTATCGATCAACCTCATGCAATGTCCACAACGGGCTGCCGCTCGTGCAGCAGTTGCTAAAGGGCGCCTGCTTGCAATGAATTCAAATAGTGCATGACATGTCCGACTCTCGACAAGCTATTAGTCAGATGGTGACTCGTTGTGGATTACTGTTTTTAGCTGCCAGCTGCGCTCACCAAGGGCAGACCGTGGTCCTGTCAACCGTCTCCTGGCAGCCGGTAAGCCGTCTTTGGCACTGGATAGAGCCTGTTACCAGAGTCTGCCGGTGTCTACAGCTTCGCATGTGTGCGCCTGCCCACACGTTCACACATGTGCATGTGTGCTTGTTTGAGTGTGCCTGGGTTTGGGAGTTGATCAGTACGCATGGTTCCATGTCTCTGAGCCAAGTGTCAGTGTCGAGACAATCAGTAAGAACCCGGTTGGTAGCCTTAGTTCACCTGGTTTTTGCTACCTGCTGCTGCTAATGTAAACCACTTTTGTGGCCCATTCTAGCCATGTCGGCAAGGCTACCTAGACCCTTACAGCCGTGGTTGGTGGGCGGTTACTGAGAGCCTGGCAGTAAATGAATGCTTCTAAGAAAGTCAGAACTGGCAGAACCGGTGGTTGTGCAGTTTTATTTTGATTCTGTCCTGCTGTCGTGTCTGCTCTGTTATTTTAGGATGTAAGAGAGGCAAAGGTTTTAGTAAAGCAAATAGGTGATGAAGTAAGCACTGTGTTGCACCCAATTTATAACATGGTTTACGCCTGTGTAAATCGTGTGCTCTAACATGAGAACTCATTGCCACTCTGAACTGCCAGCATTCGGTGTACACTTTATTTATCTCCTTGTTTCGAATGTATTACTGGGTCTTTGGAAATCTGAATGTGTAAAGGAGGTCGCCGAGACACATTTGACCTGTATGCACCAGCTGCCAGCTTGATCCTGCTGTACCTAAATCGTTCGAGTGCTGGACCAGTAAGGAAGCCATTGGTTGACCTTGCCAGCATGTGGCACGAGTTCTGTGATGCTCAGTAATTACCACTTGTTACCTGGCCAAAGTGTGCACCTACTGGCAATGTCAAATCGATATGCAATTATCCTTGCTGGTCCTTTGTGTAATTACCTGTAAGAGTAGCAGATCAGAGATCCTGCCCACCATTATTGAACACTAATGATACCTTCACGGCTGTAACTCGAACACTTTCTTTCCATCCGTCACGTGCTGCTACTTTATGCTACCTATTTCCCTGGCCTTGTCCTTACCAGCCATTTCGTTCTGTCGTTGTCTGAGATCAAGTCTGTTGGCTGCGTTATGAGCACAACGAAAGCTGTCTAGGTTCAGGGCATGCTGTAGAGGACTCTTTAGCGCACTAACCACCTAGTTTTTACGGCTTTGTTGAGGTCCTGGTGCTGAGACAGTGACAAGCATGCATGTAGCAGGCGTGTCAAAAAGAAGCAATCAAAATCTTTTTATACCTGTGTTTGGCTATGAAAATTGTGACCAATTTGGTGCAATCCAGTGAGAGAGAAAGCACGAGAAAGGGGAAGAGAGAAGAGGTAGGAGATAGAGCAAGAGTGAAAAAAATGGAGTAAGAGAGATGGGAAGAGCGACTTATGGAACACAGGAAAGAATAAAAGAAGTTGAGAGAAAGGGTCAGAGAGAGAGAGAGAGAGAGAAATAGAGAGAGAGAGAGAGAGAGAGAGAGAGAGAGAGAGAGAGAGAGAGAGAGAGAGAGAGAGAGAGAGAGAGAGAGAGAGAGAGGGAGGGAGGGAGGGAGGGAGGGAGGGAGGAAGAGAGAGAGAGAGAGAGAGAGAGAGAGAGAGAGAGAGAGAGAGAGAGAGAGAGAGAGAGAGAGAGAGAGAGAGAGAGAGAGAGAGAGAATTTGTGGCTTTTGTATGCTGTGGCTAACCAGTCAGATACTTTGCAATTCTTACCCATAATTTGGTTTCATTACTTGCCACAGGTAAGATCTCTTGAAAATATGTACATTGAAATGTTACTCTCACCCCATGTGCTCAATTAGCCATCGTTACGTTAGAGCAGCTTGCAAGCGATAGATTAATATTAGATCTGAGACCTTCAAATAGGCATTGGCTACCGCTGGTGGGAAGGGTAAGCCTATATAATTAATAAATAAATGTATATATATATATATATATACATATATAATTCATTTGTATGGCACTCTAAGAGAACTTAATCACTATTCAGGCGCTTCACATATGCCTAGGGGCTCGAGCCCGCGACCTCAGCCAGACCTTGGTCAGGACGAGCACCTTAACCGCTGGACCAAACCAGCTCGGCACGATAGTGACAGAATATTAAGAAACGTTGAAAAATGCAGACTCGGTAAGCACACATTCAAACGTCTGCATGCCTACACACTGCTCACACGGATACACATATAGACAGATACACACTTGAACATGCAGGTAAACAGGTATCCACATACTCACACTGACACACAAGACACACACACACACACACACACACACACACACATGCACACACACACACACACACACACACACACACACACACATGCACACGGACACCACCCACACACACATACACACGTGCACACGGACACCCCCCACACACACAAACACACACATGCACACATACACACACACATGCACACATACACACACACACACACACACACACACACACACCCCCGACACACACACACACCCCCCACACACACACACACATACACACACGGACATACATAGGCATACACAAACGCAAGAACACACAAATACGCACATACTCGCACACATGCACATACACGAATGCACAATGTACATGCATATACACTTTCAATTTGTACAATTAAATATGTGCCTGTACATGCATAGAAATACAACCGGTATATGCAGCTATGCATACTAGGTTACAATCCAGGTAGTTATTGAGAATCCTTTGGCTAAATTTTTCAAGCAGGGCTAATCTTAAATGTAGGCATTGCCGTAGGTGAAGCTGCATCCTCTCAAATACTACGGCTGATGTGTGCACTTGCACCCGTGCGAGAGCCGTTTACATGCACCTCATTGATCTTTGCAGGCACCAAGCATAGGAGCCTGTGGGTCAGCGGTCTGTCCATGTCTACAAAGGTAGCCGACCTGAGGACCATGTTTGGCAAATGTGGAAAGGTAAATTTCCCCACAGGGTGCAGTATGGTGCCAACAAACGTGCTTGCCTTTGTGTGGCACCGCATGTGACCCCAGCTTTGGCCGTGGTCAGTGGAACGGACTAACAGCCTTTGGGGCTTGCATGCTCAGGTGATGAGTGCTAGTGTCGTGAAGAAGGAAGATGAGCGTAGCCTGACCTTTCACGGCATCGTGACCATGGCAACGGCTGAGGAAGCTGACAAGGGCCTAAGTGAGCTGAACGGCACACAGTTCAGAGGCCGTCGTCTGGAAGTCTTACCGCATTCAGCTGCAGAGACGAGACGCGCGATGGGCGTCCCTGCTAAAGAAGTGCAGGACTCAGACTCACCAGCCGGCGGCAGCATTGCCAGCGAGGAGCGACGACCGACAGCTGTGCTGCCCCACCGGGAGGCACCTCCGGGTGAGTGCAGCCGGGTGAGTGCAGCCGTGTTCATCGGTGTGTGTGTGTGTGTGTGTGTGTGTGTGTGTGTGTGTGCTTGGGCCTTGTGTGCTCCTTTTTGTCGCTGTGCCTGTGTGCGCTGGTGTTTGCTCAGCTGCACACAGTCGTGCCTGAGCTTCCTACTCTTTATTGTTTATTGCTTGGGCACTTCATTCACATGCACAGACACACATGCTGGCACATGCTCACGAACACCACACAGGTGCATACACGTACATACAGGTACATGCACTCTGGCTCGCACATACATGCTCTCTCTCGCGCGCAGGCACACGCACACACGCACACACATGGGCTGATGGATGCATATGTAAATTCTCCTGCATACAGACGAGTTAGAGTGCCTGCATTTCAGTGAGTCCTACGCATCGTCGATTGGTACTGCATGCCTGATTGGCTCTTATAAAATAGCGTTAGAACCACACTTGTAAGATCCTTCTTGTGCTGGACATATACTGCATTTGATGCCAGGGCTGAAGCTGTGGCAGTGCTTGCATGTTCCTAATCATGCAACACCACTCGGCTGTGAACGGATCAGCTCTGGTGCACTGCTTCTACTGCCACGTCCGATTGTAGCACAATGTCCGATTGCTCAACCGATCGGCCTTGCCAAAGCCAATTCGTAGCGAGTTGCGCTCAGAGCACCTTTTGCATATTATTTTTTGAAAAACAGCTCGCGGTTAGAAGAACTCGAATTTCGGTTCGAAATTTGAACTAGGGCATACTGGGATTGTTTGCAACCAATGCTCTACCCCTCGCCATTGCTAGGCTCAGTGAAGGATCTAGCGTAGACAAGCAAAGTTCCAAAAGTTCCACTATGAACAGAGGAAAAGTGTCGTCGTCAGTGCCGGAGAACCTGAAGGAACCAGGCTCGGCCCGTCAGGCTGCAGAAATGCAGTCAACCAAGTTTCCCTTACTGGCCAGTCTTCCTGCCCTAGTGAAGTCGGAATCACGAGGGCAGTGGCTGACTTGGCCGTATCAGGGCAGCCAGCTTCGCACTAGCCCGTTTAGTATGTCTGATCCAGTGCATGTAGCCAGCCGCCGGCGTGGGCGTGCTGGGATTAGCGATGGCATGCTGGGTGGGTACACTTGAGTGGATGCTGCTAAGCAGCAGCCGGCAGTTGAAGAGGGCATGTGTCCTCCCAACTTTCTGGTGCTGTAAGGTTTTTTTTCGGAATGCTTGTAACCGTAGAAGCTTGCAGCAGCTTTAAAATGCATAACAGCAGCACAAGAAATATCTTGTGCTGAGACTTGATATGAGGATTGGCCTAGTTAATTAACTGAAGTTGGCATATTCATAGCCTGCTGGATGTGAAAATACTCGTGCTCACAGCCCCGACTAGGTTTTCGCTTCTGTTAATTTCCTTAAAAATGAGTTCGTGTATTCAAAACAGCTCGATGCTGTCTGATGCATGCTTGTTGCATTGCAAAGACTTATATTGAAAGGCTGTCAATTGCATTCGTTAATTTTACAAAGCGACTTCCTGCCACGTTTTGGCGCGATGCCTGAGCTACTGTTTAAACTAAAAACTAAAAATTGCCGATTCAGCAGCCTCTTTTGAAAATGGAGGAGACTCTTGACGGCTATCACTACCGCTCGCAGTGGCGATAAAGGATCGCCCACCGCAGGAATTGAACCTGCGACCTTGGGACCGAGGTCGTGAAAAGCAACCACCTTACCTAGTGAGCCGTGATGGCTCACTAAATCTAACCTCTTGGCACTGGGGAAATCACATTCTTTACCATGTAAACTCTCTGCTGATTACTATCACGTCATGATATGCCCTATCTTGTCTAGTATCTTAAACGTATCTACCTTCATTCTATAGTGCAGGGATACTGACTTGTTCCTGGTGTACAGAGGCCCCCTGCTATTGGTCATAGGATGAAACTAAAGTAGTTAAACTTAAGCACCCGATTGTCTACTAATAAAAAAAATTGTACTAACACTTTTCTTGTTTACTAGATCATGCATACCGCAGAGATCATGAACTAGCTATGTATACCACAGTTTGCTGGAAGATAGCTTTGCTTGCTTGCCTAGACACGTTTGGCTTGCTTTGAGTGAGAAATGACTCACTGCAGCACTCAACATATTTCTGCATAACGAATTTGTGTCGAAAGAAGTATACATGATTTAATGTCAGGCCAATTATTTTGTGGAAGCCTTTCTTGCTGCATATTCACAGGCACAGGGAAAGAAAGGATGTCAGTCAAAGATATCTCGGCAGATGCGCACATGCCATCACCAACGGTAATCATCCTGCTGCAGTGCTTGTGCTCCTGTATGCTTTATGCAGTTTGCAGCAAATGTAAGTGAAATGATAGCCTAGATTGAGCTTGGCGATGATATCGGCAAGAGGGAAGGATTCATTGCAGAAAAATATGCTAATAATAATTATAAGATATCTGCATAGCGCTGGAAGAGAGCATAATCTCTTCAGTCTTTTTACATATTCTACAAAGCTGGTGTGTCAAATTAGTTAATGGTGACATTCGGGGTATCAGCAGGCATAAACACACAAGGGACAATATACATGGGCCCAGCGAACGCTGTGGGTTTTCTGCTTCTTTTTATGTGTTGTCAAGTCAGGAGATGTCGGTTACGTCAGTCAGGAGTGAGTTCCAGGCTCTATAAGCACTTGAACTAAAGTTAGGATCTCCACAGGACTTATAATAATATTGCACTTGACTTGATGTTGGTTTGAGGAACAGCTAAGAGAATTCAGTCAGAAGAGCAACTGATACGATTCCTAGACTGATATGTAAGTAGTTTGGATAGGTAGGCTGAAAGAAAAAATAAGGAGACTACAAGTGAGTGACTGAACCTGGAAGTCGATAGGCTGCTTGATGAGGAGCAAGTGCAGCTTCACGACCCGGAGCGACTGTACCGACCTTTTTACGACTGCTGACACTTATAGAATCTCTCAGTTAGTTTTACTGGGATTTGGGTAGCTTTTAAACCTGATGTTACTCAGCATGGGATAACCTATCCTTCGCAATTGGCTTGGCCAGCATGTCCCCTGTAGCATCAGTAAGAGAGCTGGATGTTCCGTTCCAAAGAGACCTCTTATAAGATCACCACGTCGGCTGTACAGAGAGTCAGCCTACTTCCAGCTGTGGAATATTGCACACATTTGGACCTTCTTAAACAGACAAACCACATCCAAGCTGGTCCATGCATCTGTGGCATCCCATTGTGACCTGTGTAACTCTGCAGTTCTGACTCTTAAATGATTTGCTGCACAACCTTTCAGGAACTTACTTGCTAGGCTTGAACTTTTGATATTATCATTCAGCTTATCTGCCTGTATTTGTTTCAAATGTCGTTGATAGAAATACAAAGCCAGAAACTTAGTGGACATTGCTAATGTTCTCTCGGTTTGCTATTGACTTCGTTATGAGTGGTGCAATAACAGTCTCTTTGAAGAATTCAAAAGCAGCACCAGTGAACTGCCGAGCAGGGTAGAGCTTCATGTGCAACTGCCGCCAGGCTCAGTGCCTAGAGCTTATCTAACTGTCTACTAAAGGAATCAGGCTTTCGTGTGGCCTAACTTGATTTTAGTGAAGGGAGGTCGTTATATAAGCCAGATTAGGACTGTTGAGATATTCATCACTTGCGGCTCCTGAATCCGACCTCGAGCAGTCCTAACTTGATTTTTTCTGAAGGGGGATAGATCATTATATAAGCCAGATTAGGACTGTCGATATTCATCACTTGCAGCTCCTGAATTATAACGACTTCGAGCCGTCTATGTGATTATTCTCAGTTAGGCAGCATACAAGCCGAAGCCCTGCAATAGGCAGTAAGTGAAGTGTGGCTCCTGAAATTGGGCACGATCTGAGGCTTAGGTCATATTCATTATGCTAACTATGCAAGGCAGCAGTAAATCTAGGCATGTCATAAGGAGAACAGTAGGTCTGGGATCTAAAAGGCTAGTAGTTTTCTTAGACTTGGGATATACTTCGAGAGGAGGTTGCTAGTGGCAGTCTTTATGGTGGACATTAAAAGTAAAATACAAGTTTAGCTGATCAAACAGCCTCATTTATGTTGTGATAGAAGAGCCTGAGCGGCTACACACCCCACTTGCAGTGGGGAATAAAGGATTTTCTGCTGCATGTTTCGAAACCGTGACCTGGGTCGTGATATGGAAGCACCATACGCCACTGCCTGGACTTAGGCAGAATTAAAGTAAGGAGTCGTTGTTGAGGCGTTCAGTCGGCATGTTACACTGACAATTGACCATCAAATCTAATCTGCCTTGCTGCCTAGATGCTACTAAACGATCTGCTTTATAATAGCAACGATCGCTTGGTGATCTGCTACATGTGAGTGGTTAAGGAGATGGCTGAGGATCGACATAACTATTCTCATAGAGGCTTAATCTGGCACTGTGTAGGGCTGGTTGGTGTGCCTAGCACTGGCCTTTTTCGTTACCGATTTGACAATAAGTTCTGATCTTTTGAATGCTTTTTCAAGCTTATATTTGTAGTCCTAGCTACTCTATGGTCAGTAGTAAACTGTAGGCCATCTGCACACGGTCACACAATGTGCATAGTCATAATAAGAGTAGCTACCTGGCTTCTATAGTGGGAAGGTTAAAGTGCATGTTTTCGAGAATGTTAAATAGGGCAGGTTGACCCACCTCATCCACTAGATCCTGGTAGACTTCAGCTGCATCCCACTATTATCTCCTCCCTGTGACCTTGGTGAATGACCACATTTATATCTTTACAGTGTCTTGCTTCAAATTAAAAAAATGATAGAAACTATTCTGGAATAACTGGCAGATTATTTGGCTTTTTCTTGTGCTTGACCCATTTTCACGAGGTAACTATGAGCATGCAATCATAGCACTCATGGCAGTCACTTCTTGTTTGTAGGCTACAGCTGTCACAGTGGCAAGGAAATCTTTGCCAGGCAATGTGTATCAGCATAATGGGCGGTCTGTAAATCGTTCTGCAATAAATGGTCAAATATTGCATCAACTGCAGCTCATTGCATCCGACACACGGCGACTAAAGGAAGCCCAGACCAAACTCACTGCCGACAAGGAGACTCTGAGGTGTTTGTACGACTTGTGCCACATGCTAGCACTTGCCTAGTTTCAACTAACTGGTTGGCGTGTCCTGTCAGAAAGGACATCGCTGTTATTTCCAAGCAGTTCTTTTCGGTCTCCATGCTTGAAACTTCAGTTTATCATTGTGTTTAGTGAACTGCTGAGAGGTATCTTTGTTGCTTGCTTTCTGCCTGTTACCCCCGATAGCTGCACTGGCCAGGTCTGTTAAATGGTGTCACGATCTAAATCTACGAGTCCTCAATCTTTGAGCTTTTGGCGAACGGGATCTCGGAAGCCAGCTGTTGTGATGATCACTCATTCGCTTACATCTGTAGCTTGCCATACTCTTCAATCATTCTTCAGCCAATGTTGTAGCATTGAACGAGGGAAATAATTGAACAATACCATTTTTTATTTAGGGATGTGGAAGAAAGTAATTGAACTAAAAAAAGGTAGAAATGGTGACTCACTATAACTGCTAACAAAAAAGATTGTAGATGTTGCTAAACTGAAAGTTGTGTAGCATTTTCTATAAATAACAGCTCACTACACAGCAATGTTGTGCAGGGCTGGAAAGAAAAACGATTGTCTGTATAGTCCATCTTTAAATTGGGAATTGAAGCCGTAGCCTATTTGCAGTCAGCATGCTAGCCTATTAGAAATGTAGACTTAGAAAGCTGTAAAATTTTTTGTTACGACCAATTCAAAGTGCCAAACTGGACCATTTGAAGTCAGCGAATAAACCACTACAGTCTAATATATATCACTTGCAGATATAAAAGACACGAGAATAGTCGAAGTTAATTTGCAAGTTTTGGTGCAAAACAAACTTATTGCAGTAAAGTTTTTGCTCTGGACTTTCCACAATTCTTAATAATAATAATAATAATGCACTTGATGAAGCACCCTCGGAGAACTTAATCTCTCTCTAGGCGCTTACATTTGCTGCAAAGGGAAATGCAATTGAATTGTAAGTAAAATCAAGCTTGAAAAACAAACAACATGAATAACATGGTTAGGGGTGACATGCACAAGGTCAGCATGCAAATGTGGTCCATGGCAGCATGCACAGTGTCAGCACGCATAAGCCCACGAAGGACGAATCACGGGGACCCACTAAATGCTGTCATAAATAGGTGTATTTTTAAGTTCTTTTTAAATGTGGTCAAGTCAGGGGATGTTCTGACACAGGTCGGGAGGAAGTTTCAGGCTTTGGGAGCATACGAACTAAATGCATGGTCTCCAAAGGATTTGAGGTTTGTACGGGGTATTTATAGACTGTTGGATTCCGAAAAGCAGGTGGTACGATGCTTGGCCTGATGGGGGAGTATATCTGAGAGATAGGCTGGAGCTACAGAATGAAGGGACCTAAAAGTGAGCGACAAAACCTTGAAGTCAATCCGTTGCTTGACTGGTAGCCAGTGCAGGTCGGTGAGAAGTGGAGTAATGTGGCTACTGCGATGCTCACGACAAACAAGCCTAGCTGGGGAGTTTTGCACCAGCTGCAATCGCCTGATCGCACATGCTGGTAGGCCAGCGAGCAGTGAGTTGCAGAAGTCGAGACGGGATGTCACGAATGCATGGACCAACTTAGATGTGGTATCCTTATCTAAAGAAGCCCGAATTTTAGCAATGTTATGAAGCTGAAAATAGACAGATTTGACTGTGGAGCTGATGTGGTCGTCTAACAAGAGGTCGCTTTGGAATATGACACCTAGATTTTGAGCTGATTCAACTGGAGATATGCTGGCCGAGCCAATTTTGACCGTCAGCCTTTCCAATTTGTGAATCACACTGGGTTTGTCCATAACTAGTAAGTTAGTTTTATCGTCTTCTTCCTGTACAATCCTTACATTAACTGACTGCTCACTGTTAGTTTGAGTTATTATGTCAAATTCTTTCTTTATGATGGTGAGGTAGTTGCTAGTTGGAAAAATTTGGATCAAACGTGTTTTACTGACACAGTGCTATTCTTTCATTTCGTGTTTGCATAATGAATTGCCGGGCAAATCTCGAAGGCAGACCAACTCGTCCCGCCCACTGCTCCCGGTAAACACATAATTGTAACTAAATTATCAAGCCTGATCCATCATGAAATATCAAACTCGGTGTACCATAGTTTGTATCAAAAGTGTATTCTTTTTATACTGTAAGGGGAAGGTGAGACCAGATAAATAGCTTGTGACAACTCGATGCATGCCGTATATTGCAAAATATTTTTACACTGCTGATTGCCGCAATAAAAGCTTGAGCATATGGAGCATGTCACACTAGTGCGCATTCATGCACAATCTTTTTCATGGCCCTAGTACCAAACAAGATTTTGAGCTAAATTTAATTATCCCGTGATTTCGTTGCATGGCTAATTTGATTGTTCTTGATAGGTTAGACAGGCACTTGGCAGAAGTGACTGAGCAGGAACTAATTGAAGTCAGCCGTCAGCGGCTGCTGCTGGAGCGTGACATCAAAGAGCTACAGCAGAAGTGTCAGCGAGAAAGATCTGACCTAGTCCGATTGCAGGAGCTCAGGTGCTGAGGTTTTTGCGTAGCATACCGTCTATCGGTGCTATCGGTGCTATAGGTGCTGCTGCTTTGCTGCTTCCGGTGCAGGAGTTACTGCTGCCATAGGTGCAGCAGCTGCAGTAGCTTGTGCAGTGGCTAAAGGTACTGCAGCTGCTACTGGTGCTTCTTTGTCCTTTCTGGTCGGACAGACACTTGGGACACTGCTACTGCTACTTCTGCTGCTGCTGCTTTTTCTGGGTCTGCTACGGCTGCTGGGACTCCTACTGCTGCATCTGCTGCTGGATCTACGACTGCTGCAGCTGTTGCTGAAATAAATAATTCACTTGTATAGTACCATAGGAGAATCTAATCTCTATCCAGGTGCTTCGCATAGGCTAGAACGCACGACCTCGCTTATAAAATGCATTCACCTTTAACTTGGTTAATAAAGGCGAGCACCTTACCACTGGGCCAAACCAGCATGGCACTGCTGCAGCTGCTGTTGGGACTTTTATCACTGCAGCTACCGCTGGAATGTCTGCTGCATCAGCTGCTAGGACTGCTACAGCTGCAACTGCTGCTGGGACTGCTTCAACTGCTGCTGGGACTGCTATAGCTGCAGATGCTGCAGGAACTGCCGAAGCTGCTGCTGGGACTGGTGCTGCTGCTCCGTGGTACCAACAGCAGCAAACAGATCATTCTGCCAAGTGCAGCAGCATTATCCATGCTATTGTAGAGCTAAAGAGCTCTCCTTCTCATCGAGTGGAATGCGAGGATCTGGCAGAGTTGCTCCTGAAGCCACAGCTGGCTCTTCTATGAGCACGATCAGAGCTAATGCTCACGACTCACCTGTTCTAAGCCACGTCAGTGCTGTTGAAGCATCTGGGTCTGCAATGGCTTGTACAAACATGACCGGTGTATCCAGCTGGGAGCCTAATATGCCGAGGTAGGTCGTTGTGCAAGTGAGTGAGAACTGTCTTCTGCTATGTCTCGTTAGGATTACTAGTGCAGCTTGCCTGCATTCTCAACCCTAGGTGTCACAGCTGCCGTTACTGAATGCTACTCAGCACCAAAGCCAGCTGCCCCAGTGTTAAGTGTGCGGAACGAGAAAAAGGAAAATTCACTCTTTAGATTTAGGATTTCACGTTAGAATGGTTTCTGAATGGTAAATGCCACAACGACTGGCTGGCTGGACTACTCAAACTATTTTCCACAGGAATCTCCCAAAGCAAACAATCAGACTTGTGCTAATCTTGCTCCACCGAGTTACTCCTCTAATTGTCAGGGGCTAGGGTTGGCAGCAGGATAGCACTGCTATTCAATGGCTGGCCTGGACGTAATTAGAAAACTGAAAATATTTTGAGATTCCTTGCTACTGCCAGGTGTTTGATGGCATGTAATGTGGTACCTCTTTAAAATTTGCTGTCTTCTTAAGACAAGGTCTAGACCAAACTCTCTGCTGATGAGGAGGGTCTGTAGTGTGAGCACAAGAGCTTAGATTTTCTGATGCCGTTGATGGGTTGGCAGCCCATAGCCACATGGACTGACGTGAGCCGTTAGCTTTTCCTTTATATGGGCTCTGTGCCAGCACATTGTAAAATTGAGTTCTCCTATCTCGTTGAGCAAATTTAAGTGCTAAGCAGAGAAATCTTGCCCGAATTTGTTTTGCTTTTTATCCCTCTTTCTCCCTTGATGTACCGATGCATGTTTTTCAGTTTTTCCAACCAGAGTTATGGAACAGATCAGCTGCTATGCATCGGAGGGGTGCTCTACCGGGTCGGTGGTGGTGATGGCAATGTGCTGGTTCTATCTCGTTTAGCCCTGGACGTACAGCCTCTCATCTTTGCCGGTAAGAAGATCGTTGCAGAACGGCTTTCGGGGGCAACCGCATATGCCAATAGGATTCATGCTGATTGTGTGTGTGTGTGTGTGTTATGTCTGCCATTCAGCAGGAACCCCTTCAGTCGGTGGTCAACTCCAAAACCATTGTACTCGAGACGGTTTGGCAGCAGCACCACCAGCCGCAGATAACAGCAGTGCTACACGCTTGCCCGGTGGCAGTACTGCAGATCAGCAAGGCAGCGGCACACTGCATTCTCTGACAGCCGACAAATCTGTGCAAGGAATCAGGCCAGGCAGTGGAGACAATTCCATTTGAGCTGCCAGTCTCAATCTCGACGCCATTCCGAGCCGTTTTTAGCGCTCAATTCATCTAGGGTCTGGGCATCTCTTTGTTTGGCATCCCTATTTTTGCCTCAGTTGGCATGCAGGGAACATTTTCTAGGGTTCGAGGGAAATATTCGAGGGGTGGATGCACGTGTGCAGGCCCCACCAATGGTGCTAGCTGATCGTGCAGTGCCGTTTGTCGATGTTGTACTCACTCACGATAGAAATACAAGTCAGAGTTACTTTTGATATTCGGCTACGATGTCTGTGCAACGCTGCTTTGTGAGTGAGCAGCCTTGACATTGGCTTGACTGTGCACTAGGTGGCTATTCTATTTATTGTCACTTAAAAAGCTCTGCCTCGTAGAGTGAGGCTCGCGAGGGCTGTGACGCTATGAGCGCTCGCGGCAAGGCATTTGCACATCATCGCACGACAGCTGGTGCAAATCGTGCGCAATGCTCCATTGCCATTCAATGTTGCCCGTTTTGAGCAAGTACGTAAGAAGAAAATGTCACAGAGTCACGTGTAGTGATTTTCTGGTTCGCAATACCATACTTCAGCCTGGGACTACCCTGCTGCAGTGACGTCAGGGCTCCATGTTCGCGGTGGCAAAGCCGACCATGTGTAATTTCTGAATCGTGGACGGCTAGTTGTAGCCTTGCAATTTGATCGTTGTGGGATAGCGGGTCCTGTGTGCTACGCACTTCTCTTTGTCGATGAAAATACTGTTTTTCTTAATCGCGATCTCTTTCTCAAGCGACATGCGGTCGTCCTGCAGGTTCTTGAGTGATCGCTCAGCTTCAATGAGCTGAGCATTGAGAGCATCGATGGATTGCTGTATCTCGCCCACTTCACCGACAAGCCTGTTAAAAAAATGAAGCAACGTGATAGCAACATCAGTGCTTGCATTGAGACTTGGCTGCCAAGCAGCTTTTCGTTTGACATGAATACAACGAACATTCGTAACGGATAGAATTTTATGCAAACATCGATTGCCTTAACTTATTAGTCACGATTGTTTCTCCACTATTGAATATTTAGAGCTGCACAGCCTTAAACGTGGAGGCCGAGCCTTATGCCGGTACGATTTTGAGCATGTTTAATAGAGTTTATCTTTTCAAAAGACGGTGAATAGAGAGCAACGGTCGGCAGATATTTAGTAGCAATAGGAAAAGATTAGGAGGCAGAGAGAGAGAGAGAGAGAGAGAGAGAGAATGGGAGAGAGAGAGAGAGAGAGAGAGAGAGAGAGAGAGAGAGAGAGAGAGAGAGAGAGAGAGAGAGAGAGAGAGAGAGAGAGAGAGAGAGGGAAATAGAGAAAGGCAGAGGGAGGGAAGGAGGGAGGAAGTGAAAAAGATAGGGAGAAAAGAGCAGATGGGTGAGACATTTGATGAGAAGAAAAGTGACAGATGAGAGGAGGTAGACTAGTGTAGAGACAGGCAGAGGACGACGGAGGTAGTGGAGAGAGGGAAGGTAGAAAGGAGAGAAGAGTGTGAGCCAGTGGTAGGGAGACATGTATAGAGACAAAGGGCCAGAGGCTGGCAAAACAGATTGCTAAATGTTGACCAGAGTTGGAAAGCAATAAAGGGTTATGACAGATCAGGCAGCTGTCTTGCTGTTGCATGCAGCTTCAGCTTACTTATACTGGACGGGATCCCTGCACAGTTCGACGCCAGGTCGTTCGGCTCTAGCATAGAGCCTAGTTTGTGCCACCTTCATGGGGTTCTCTTTGTCGCGTATGGCCTTCTTAAGCTCGCCAATGTTCTTCTCTTCTTGCGAAATCTCCTCGCACACCTGTACATGGTACATGGATGGGTAGACATTGTCATGGTAGCCATTTCGCCACTGCTTGTGGAAGGTGGCTTGGGAGTGCACTGTGCTAGGCTTGTCATTTGCTCACCTTCTTTAGATTGTCTTCCATCTTCTCCTTGGCATCTTGCAATTCTTCCAGCCTGACTGCGAAAGCACTATCGACGACGTCACACTGCTCTCGCATGTCTCTTGAGGTGTCTAGGAGAATGTTGTCGATGAGCGCTCGTAGTTGAATGGATGACATCCTTTCTTTTTCGGCACGAGCGATATTGTCGTGAGTGAACTGAGCCCACGATTCCGGCGTCGATTGACTAAAAAGTTCTCAGCCATTTGTACGAAGCCGTGAGCTTGTAGTCTGATGACCAAACAACAGAGTTCATTATTGATACGTACAGGGCGTAGGTACAGCCCCCCAGGTTTGTACTTACATTTCCTGGAACTTTGCGGCTCCGTGGTGGAACTGCTTGCTGGTATGATTGTTTCGGAGATTGTAGCAAGAAGTGTCGATCTCATGAGCTTCCTTCTTGTCACTCCAGTCCATCTCGAGGTTTTGCTTTGCGTCACGGTTGCTCCTACAATTCACAGAAACATATAGCAAAACCCAGTAGAGCATGGGGAATATTAAGTTAAAGCGAATTTCAGTGACGGAACACAGAATAGCACTCTCTGACTGCAGTGCAAAGGCTTACTTAATTTGTTTCTCAGCCTCTTGGATTGTCTTTCGTATCAGGTCCTGAACGTTGTTTATTATTTCTACTTCCTGAAAAACGTACCAATACTATAAGTTAGCAGTCGCTTTACGAATGGCAAGCAACTTTTTCAAATCCGAGAGTCGGGCACTTGAAGTCGACCGATACGTTTGCACGACCGCTTGCCAGCTATGTTCATGCGATTTATGGTATGCCGTACATCTTGCTCACCTTCAATAAGCTAAGCTCCACATTATCTTGTACAAGGTCGATGCCCTGACGTCGTTGACGACAGTGCAGGTTGTCGGTGGCGATGTGAAGAGGAACTTCGGTCGCGAGAAGGGCGTGATCTAGCCGTTTTTTCTGCTGGAGTAAAAGGTCTGTCTCCGCTATGACGTCGTTTATCTCTCGCTCAAGCTCACCCTTCCAGAACTGGATGTCTTGCAGCCTCTCGGCCAGCTTCTTAGTGACGTCGTTCTGAGTTTTATTAGTCGTGGCCTCTGTCTCCTTTTCCGTTCTCTTGCTTTCGTGGCGGTTCCTCTCGGCGTTATCTCTGTCGATGAACGATTGGTAGTATTTTGCGTAGTTGCTCTCGTGCCACTCCGAAGGGTTGTACTTGGCCGAGCGATAGCCCACAGTGGATATGCCCATATCGTTACCAGTGTTTCCTTGGTAGATGGTCTCCATAGCTGCCGTACCATGAGTCTTCAGCGTCGGCCGCTGCGGCGGGTACTCGCGAGAAGCAAGCGTTGAGCCTGGCATGAGCTGGCCAGCGGATGATAGTGTTGCTGTTGTCATCGTTACTTTAGGCGGCCTGTAAAACAGGCAAATTTGAGATGAATATAGATGCAATGCCGGCTTATGGGCCACCTCTAACCAAGGACTAAGCTATGCAACTGAGATATTTATGATGTCTAGAGACAACGCAACAGCAGCGGCAATGCAGTTTATCGGTGCTGCGTACCTCTTCCCGCCACTGGCTGCAATACACGTCCGGCGCTAGTCGACACCCGCAGTCCAGCTAATGAGCGTCCGTGCAAGTCGCTGAGCAACGGTTGCTAGGGGCGGATGGAGCGATTACCACGTGACTTCCTTGCCTGGGTAGGCAATCTCAAAATTCGCATAGGATCGGTGGACGGGTTCAGATCGTAGAGCAGAAAGTCTGCAAGCGCCTGGTAGTCAAGTGGCATATAGCCGGCTACCAAAAAGCTTGCGCTGCCGTAGCTGAGTTCTCACCTACGTAGATTACTGCCAGAGCTTCGATGTCCACCGGCAACAGTCACCAGAGGAGTGCCTAACATGTGAGTTACTGAAAGGATCTATTCGGAATCCGTTTTTTTACTATTTGTATTCTTCCGCTGGCCAATATAATCGGAAAGCAGCACAACCAAGGCTTTCATGTTCATGCAGATGACGCACAACCGTACCTTTGCTTTGATCCGTCTTAGATTCAGATCCTCGTGACCTCTCAACTCACTTGCTGCATGAATTGCTGACATTCTTACCTCAATGGCAGACAACTTCTCAAATTTCGTGACGATGGAAGACAACATACTTGACATGGGCAGACCTAGACACATCCTTAACATTGATTTGTCAAGTTCCACAAAAAGTGACAAGACGAATAATAGCACTACTAGGTGTAATCGCTCTGCCGCTGGTCTTGCTAGAGCCTTGTGATAAAGACGTGGCAAGCCGGGGCGTAGCTTGGGCAGGGCGCGGTGCAGCGCTCCGCTTTTCCAGCTTACAGTTTAACTTTCATTACATATTGCAAGCGCGAGGTCAAGCAGATTGAAACCCATGATCCCGGCCACCACCGCTATCCACAGAATTCTCTTAAACTTGCCGTAATAATCAGAAGTCGGTTGAGCGAAGCTCGAATTCAATCGGTAACAGCACTTGACCAATAACCAAAAGACGAGATAAAATCTCACTCAAAGTGAACATATGCTCGCACGTTATTCCCGCGACAGAATGCATTCGGTCAACCAGGAAGTTTGAAATAAAGAGCAATAACTCTTAAAGCCTCGCTTCATACTTATCCTAACCACTTTACGCAATATGCAACAGTTTAATCAAGCGTCCAAAACCTAGGTTTGGTGGCAAGTCTGTAATGTAATGTAATGTAATGTATCTCCGGCTGTAACTCCACGAAGCCATAAAGCCTATGTGAGTGTTACCCAGGAGAGTTTTGTATAGAGCAATCACAGCCTAAGCGGCTTTCGGTACGCATTCGGTAGCCAACAGACTTCGTCTCACGCAGCAAAGAGAAAGTGGGAAGCATAGCAGAGTCAGGAAAGCAGTAGAGGTAGGGAGTAGCATGAAAGTAGCAGCTTAGGACCGCTGAAAAGGATGTGCCATAGTCGGCAGTTGGAGAGTAGTTTTCGTTGCGTAAGAATTGTGGAAGCGATTTCCACAGTGTAGGACCTGCAGAGCTAAAGCTTCTGTCGCCAACTGTCTTTAAGCGGAGGAATGGGACAGCTAATCTATTGTCCACACAGGACCTGAGGGCGCGAACAGGCTGAAACTGATGCAGCAGTTCAGCTAGGTAAGTCTGTAACAGCTTTAACAATATTATGCATATCATGACAGGTATTCAAACAATCTCATTAATTTTCTAGCATTGCAGTTACCCCACAACAGTATTTCCTAGTTCAATCAGTACGGTAACATGGCAAATGATGGTGATGGCAGCAAGGTCAAACACTTCTGTTAGGCAAACCAATGAACACAAGCATGCACACATGCACCACGCATACAAACACACACACACACACACACACACACACACACACACACTCACACACACACACACACGCATGTATATACTCTATGCAAATTCCTGTGTATTCAGTAGTAAAAATAGTCAACATAGGCTGTTGATACATATTTCCTCTACTTCTCTGAACCTACGGTGGCAAGAGAGTTGACATGAGATTGCCGGATGTCTCCCAAAGTGCATTTTAGACCCATGTTCTACTCCCAAGATGCCTAGATTTGTTGTTGCCTTGCACTAATAAAAATGTAAATCTGCCCGTCTCTTTAGATTGCGTTCAAGGATCTTTCAAGGAAGCTTTGGTTAGGCCACGCACTAATGAGTCAATAAAGTAGGATCTGATAGGCGATGGTCAGGAGAACTTGCCGAACATTCACCCAGTTCGATAAATCCCAGTATCCTACAAAATAAACTGGAAAAGGAAGTGACATAAAGGTTACATTCTTACATCGCAACTTCAAACCGGCCGATCGGATTCCTGTCAGGTTTGAGAGAAACCGAGATAAAAAATATCCCCTAATCTCCATAGAGTCAGTAAAGGTGCTAGTATGTTTTGGACGTCACTAGAATTCTGACTTATACAGAGTCTATTTGCTAGTTGTGCGTTATATCTCTGAAGCTTTTTATTTCAGTAGCCATAAATATCTTCTTTTGAAAATATTTTGAAAGAGGAACAGAGGCTCTCATTTACTATGCAGATGAAACGTAGCAGCATCTGAGCTTAAAGTTTTTCTTGCCGCGTGGCATCTTGCACTATCTCAGCTCCCTTGCTGCAGATTTTGTTGAAATTTGCACTTGAACTGCAGCAAACCTTCTCACATTGATTGGGGATAAAACCCTAACTAGTTATGGGGATAGCAAAGTGTTATTCTGAAATAGGAAAGCCGTGCTCTAGAAATATTATCTGCTCGACCAGCATACATCCCGTAACCTGTGCCTGGAATCAGGGTGTCCTCTTCCAAAAAATAATTTTTATTAGACCTGGTCCACAGTCAAGTCTGGTTGCTTTCATTTACGTGACAAGGCAAAGTCTCTGGTTCGCCCAGATAATGTTACCGCAGCCAAACAAGCTGGTCTATTTATGAACGCGTGACGCACCTACTAGCATTTTGTAAATTGCTACTCGCAGGTCTTACTTTCTTGTCAATAAGAGGCTTGCAGTCGGTGTAAAATCACCACTCAAGCCTATCTATTTTCCGTAGACATTGCGACTCCACTTTGCACATTCTCAAATCTGCACTGGTTGCCATTCGAGCCGCTAACCGACTTCACAAGTCTTGCCCTTCACACTAGAGCCATTCATTTGCTTGCCAAATTATATCCATCCGAGATTGGTTAATCTTTAAGCTAAGTTCAAATTCATTATTTTCAAACTTTCCTACTAACCAAACGCCAATAAATTGTTAGCAAGTGATTCCTTGTCATCTCCTGATTTTTAGAAAAAACTAGGGGAAAATTAGAAATACCTGCTCCGCAGACATATATTTCAACCCTAGAGAATTGTCGTGTGCTCTGAAACTGTACACACGACAAAGGTCAAGAACGATATCCTGTTTTATCGTACCTCGGTGAATTCGTCTTTTGTTTGTATAAGATTGTAGTAGTTACCTGTCTATGATTCAGTGCGTGCTTCTAAGGGGGGGGGGTCCTCTAACTAACAGACGTGACTTGCTTGTCTAAGCAGTATACATTGTTTGTCATTAAATCGTGACTATTTCTGATTTTGGGTGCGAAACTTTAAGCGTTTTGACAGAAATTCGGTTCTTAATGAGCAATAAAGAAGACTCAGGCCATATGTGGCTTGTGGAGTCTGCAGAAGTATGCGGCAGCTAGGCTTGTCTTTCATGAAGTTAGTAGTTGCAACTCTCAATAACTCCTCACATAATTGCACTGGCTCCCCAATAAAGTACGCCATGACTTCTGCTGAGCGCCGGCTTCCGTCGCTGTCAAATAGACTTCTCTACACATCTCCAGCATGTGCGATCAGGCGATTGCAGCTGGTGCAAAACTCAGCAGCTACGCTTGTCTGTCGTGAGCGTCGCAGTTGCCACATTACTCCACTTCTCGCCGACCTGCACTGGTTACCAGTCAAGCAACGGATTGACTTCAAGGTTTTGTCGCTCACTTTTAGGTCTCTTCATTCTATGGCTCCAGCCTATCTTTCAGATATACTACCCCATCAGGCAAAGCATCGTACCACTCGCTTTTCGGAATCCAACAGTCTAGAAATACCTCGTACAAACCTTAAATCCTTTAGAGACCGTGCATTTAGCTCGTATGCTCCCACAGCCTGGAACTCCCTCCCGACCTGCATCAGAACATCCCCTGACCTGACCACATTTAAAAGAAACTTAAAAACATACCTATTTAGGACAGCATTTAGTGGGTCCTTGTGATTCGTCCTCGATGTGCTTATGCGTGCTGACACTGTTCATGCTGCCACTAACCACATTTGCATGCTGACCCAGTGCATGTAACCCCTAACCATGTTATTCATTTTGTTTGTTTTTCAAGCATGATTTTACTTACTATTCTATTGCGTATCACTTTGCAGCAAATGTAAAGCGCCTAGAAAGAGATTAAGTTCTCTGAGGGCGCTTTATCAAGTGCAATATTATTATCATTATTATTATCTCTAGACTTCCCTTCATGCTTTGGCTCTGGTCTGCCTATCAGATCTACTCGCCTACTCTGGCTTAGCTTTGTGCTACCAGATTTTCAGAATCTAGCTGTTTACTTATACCTCGTACAAACCTCGATTCCTTTGAAGACCGTGCATTTAGTTTGTATGATCCCAAAGCCTGAAACTCACTCCCGAATTGCGTCATGACATCCCCTGAACTGAACACATTCAAAAAGAAATTAAAAACGCACATATTTATGATAGCATTTAGTGAGTCCCTGTGATTCGTCTTTATGTGCTTATGCGTGCTGACACTGTTGCATGCTGTCACTAACCACACTTGCACACTGACCCTGTGCACGGCACCCCTAACCATGTTATTCATGTTGTATATCAAGCATGATACCACTCACTATTCGATCGTATCTCCTGAGTAACAAATCCAAAGCGCCTAGAAAGAGATTGAGTTTTTTGGGGGGCACTTTCGCAAGTGTGTTATCATTATTTGCATTACACTGGGTAAACTGGTAACCAGACATTTATACCCCGGCTGTTTGGACCCCGGGGTGTTCGACCCGGGCGATTGAACCCAGGGAGTAGTATTTGGAAAATTGGCCCCCTCGGACGATTCGTCCCTGTCCATTTCACCCATGGGCGTTTGCACTCTAGGATTGTTCGACCCATAACGTTTGGACCGACATACTCACTTTCAGGGATATAATAGGGATTTGGTTTTAATGCAACAATTTTGTGTAAACACGTATACTCAGTACCAGAAGTGACTGCCGAGCGAGTTATAACTTCGCCCCGCCGTACTTAACCAGCAAGACGTGTCAATACCGAGAATGTTGCTGCATTTACCACACATATGTACTGCTTGCGTAGTTATCAGAAATTACATATACAGTTGGTGAGTGAAAAATGGAGGCTGCCGTGTAATTTGGCATGAGTGAAAGAGAATAATAATAATAAAAATAATTCACTTGATAAAGCGCCCTCAGAGAACTTAATCTCTCTCTAGGCGATTTACATTTGCTGTAAAGTGAAATGCCATTGAATGGTAAGTAAAATCATGCTTGAAAAAAACAAACGAAATGAATAATATGGTTAGGGGTGACATGAACAGGGTCAGCATGCAAATGTGGTTAGTGGCAGCATGCACAGTGTCAGCACGCATAAGCACATCAAGGACGAATCACAGGGACCCACTAAATGCTGTCCTAAATGGGTGTGTTTTTAGGTTCCTTTTAAATGTGGTCAGGTCAGGGAATGTTCTGACGCAGGTCGGGAGAGAGTTCCAGGCTTTGGGAGCATATGAACTAAATGCACGGTCTCCAAAGGATTTAAGGTTCGTATGAGGTATTTCTAGACTGTTGGATTCCGAAAAGCGGGTGGTACGATGCTTAGCCTGATGGGGTAGTATATCTGACAGATAGGCTGGAGCCATTGAATGAAGAGACCTAAAAGTGAGGGAAAAAACCTTGAAGTCAATCCGTTGCTTGACTGGTAGCCAGTGCAGGTCGGCGAGAAGTGGAGTAATGTGGCAACTGCGACGCTCACGACAGACAAGCCTAGCTGCAGAGTTTTGCACCAGCTGCAATCGCCTGATCGCACATGCTGGTAGGCCAGTAAGCAAAAACCAACTTCGTTTCTCGGTAAGAATGGATGTTACTTTTCGGGAGTTTGCCGTCATGTGACACATTCTGTAGTCTTTGTAGGCGTACCTAGCTACGTCTGCCTGAGCATGTGTGATACCGTGGTAAATACCGGGTATAGTGCATTATGGAGTGACGAAACGAGGTAAGAGTACTTTGCTTCTTGGTAATCACGAATACTGGTTCCACAGGCAGACTATGAAGAATGATGTAGTATGGAGATGTTGCAGGTTTACGTCGTTGAAGTGCCGCGCGAGAGTGAAGACTCTGGACGACAGGGTTCGACACCAATTCAATGATCACACTCATGAAGGAAATCTGTCAAAGTCATTGGCATGTAAAGCTATCGGAGAAATGAAAGAGTGGACGAATGACGCTCTTGCTCGACCGTCAGCCAGTCAAGCTGCTGTGATCTACACCATACCTGATCACGTTCTGATGGCCGTACTGAAGAAGGACACGCTGTTTCGTGTGCGTTGCGGCTGCATAGAAGTAAAGTAGAAAGTGAATCAAACGATGGGCAGATGTTACCAACACTACCAACGAATGCGACCTTTGAAATACCAGAAAAATATTTCGCAACTTAGTGCTCCATGATTCGCAAGGTGACACACACGGGCCGAGAATTACAGTTATGGGCGATCGCACTGTTGTAGATGCGATGATGCATGCCAAGCAGTGGCTAGGTGATGGCACATTCAAAGTTGTTGCAGCGTTATTTTATCAACTGTACACCTTCCGCTTTGTCTTTGATGAGGGCATAAACTCAGCTGCACTGTACTGTTTGTTGCCAGACAAGACGCAGGCAACTTATCAAAGATTGATTCCCGTCATCACAGATTTCGTGCCGCAAGGAACTCCGGAGGTCACTCTCACGGATTTTGAAATGGCGCCAATGAACGTTTTGCGAGCCGCTTAACCTGCAGCTAGAATAACTGGCTGCTATTTCCACCTGACGCAAAGTGTACTAAGGAAAGTTCAAGAGCTCGGACTAGAAACTTCAAACGAAACGGATGAAACTTTCTGTCAGTTCGTGAGATGCCTATCAGCTCTCTCATTTGTTCCTGAAAACAATGATGCAGACGCGTCTGATGAGCTAGTTGAAGACATGCCTCAACAGGAACCCATTGAAGAACTGGTGAACTACTTTGAGCACTCCTACATTCAAGGACACCGTCTTCGCGGAAGAGGAGAACGGTATGGATCGTCTCTCTTTAGTATTCCAACTTGGAACAAGAGATGTGCTGCGGCTAGTGGACTTGCCAGAACTAACAACATCTGCAAGGGGTGGCACAATGCATTGCAATCCCTCTTCAGCTGTCAACATCTAATTATGTGGAAGTTTCTGGATAGAATACTGAAAAACATCAAGTCTAACAAGGCCAAACTGCTGCATGCTGTCGGAGGCGCACAGCATCCCACAAAGAAACGTTACCGTGAGCTGCAGCAACGTGTGAAATGAGCTGCAGCCACTTACAACCGCAGCAACCCGTCCACGTACCTGAAAGCCATGGCATATTTGTCACATTCCTAATTGCTCATATGAATACTGAATTGAAACACGTGTTGATGCACATTTCAGGTGATCACAGGTTTAACTTGCTTAACTAATTTTTCTTAACAAGGTGTGTCTTGTAACAGCCAAGTAAGGGATTAAACGTTATTGGTAACTTCCAAAGCTGTTTATTATTCATGTATACTCCATAGTCAGGAGTGGTCGAAACTAATGCAGTCGATTCGCCCTAGGGTCGAAGAATCCTTTGGTCGAACAACCCTGGTTCGAATCCTCCGTGGTTGAAACATCCCTTGATGAACCGTCCGGGTCCAACTTTCCGGGGGCTAAAACACCGGGGTCAAAACCCCCTAAAATCGGGTAAACTGACCTATCTCTATGTATAAGCACCATTTGTCGCAGCAGCGTTATGCTGCTGGAGGCTTATCATCTTGGTATCAATTGGTATCTTGGATTATCATGTCACTATGCTGCACTTTGAAGTCTATCAGTGTGCCCAAGGCTTTTTAATAGTTCGAATAGGATTGGAACATGTTGCGGTTGTTGCTTCGCCTATCTCAGTCTATTCTCGTTTACAATTCGTAGAAAAATCTTTGAATGCTTTATTTTGAATCAAAACGTGCTAGAATATGCGATCGTTATTGAAGCTTCCTTCAAGGGCATTTAGGTAATCTGTTTTAGTTTGTCATCGTTCTAGATTTGTGGTCGGGATTGAGGTGGATTTTATTAGTAGCCCTGGTCAGCGCATTGTCCAAGAGAGCGCCTGGCCCTATAGCATGAACTTTTGAGGGTACGCGTTACACAAAGTGCACTGTAATATGCAATTAGAATTGGAGTTTCATGCTTCCAATGTCCGGTCTATTTCCGGCCGATTATAGTATACTGTGGTATTGGTCACCTCTATTGTGGTGGATTGTAGCGAAGTGCGTGAGAAATTGCTTGGGGACGCCTGAATATTATGTGGATACACTTGAACAAAACCTCGGAGATATGATGGATTCATGCAGAGCTGTGTCGAAGTGGATTTTGGTGAATGCCTTGCCTCTGCAGCTCATTTGCTTGTGGATGCCCTTGAGCAGTGTGTAGAATTTCGTAGGCACCTTTCAAAAATTTGCCTTCTAATATGCACTCAAATATTAGCTGCTTTAAGCCAATTTTGGGAAGATTGCGGCTTAATTAGATTAGATTGCAATGGCTCGCGGCAATTTGTTACATCCAAAATTTCAAGCGTTTTCATTGACCAATTGATATGCTTACTTTCAAGAAAACATAAAATACTTGGAAAGAGATTTATTTTTGCTAAGGGCAATGCTAATTTTTAGTCCTGTTATTATTTCATCTGATATTAAGTAATAATATCTGCATTTTCTGAAATTTTCTTGGAGTTGTGAAATTCTCGTCAGTTCTCTATTTGGCTTTGGAGTCAGACTCTATACGTTTTAGTTTCATTGCATTTACAATTACTGATAGGCTTTTGTTTCTGTCGCGAGAGGTATCTGGAAACCGACCGAGCACTCTAGGCATGACTATGTGTAAGCAAAGGATGTGAGAGCAAAAAAGCTAAACGGAAATCCGTGGAAGCCAAAAGCCGAGCGATAATTTTTCGAGGCTTAAGATAACGTCTTGCATCGCAAAATTAGACGATCTTTCGCTGGACCCTGCACACTGTGTTAAATCGGATTCAAGCAGATAAGCAAACCAAAATTAAGGCTGTTTAGTCTAAACCTATTTTGGAAATGCCGCCCGACAAAAGCGAACAGAAAATGGAAAGCAGCCTTTGAAGAGCAAGTGTCCATTCTAAGTAAAATTCTAAAACAACTGCTCAGAGAGTTTTACTGGCTTTCGACTGAATGCAGATGACCGTTCAAAAAGCTACTTTGGTACGTAAAGGCAGCCGTGACCGTGTCGATCCTTATCGTTGTGACCACAAAGAATAGGCTTGCACGAAGTCAGATTATTTTTATTTTGTCTAGGCAGCACTAACCTCTTTTCAGTCCACAGTCACCTGTCGCCTGAGTTCAGGGCTTCCATTAGTTGCCTTCGTTGCATCTTGCTCTCTGCAGTGATTACTTCCTCTATGCAAAATGGTATGGTCTACAATCATTTTTAATTTAGAATAATCTAATGTCCTATTTAATCAGTGCTTAATGCAATTAAAAATTGCAGCTATATTCAAACCAGCAATGCTAAATTAAATCTGTAATATTAGATTTAAGGTCTTTAGTTGAGGATGATGAATGTAAATCAGTGTCTAAGACTGTCGCTTTGAACTTATCAGAGCATTTTTAATGGCACACATTGCATACACACTGTTTTCATGCCGCTATCATGCATTAAAATGCTTCGTAAGTTTACGGTAGATGAATTCCGGCTTAATTGATTAATTTTACGTTGCCTCCTTGTTAACAAACAAGTAATTTTGCTGAATGCTTGCAAATATCCAAAATGGCAAAAACCTCGGCCATCATTAAAGCTGAATGAAAAAGTAAAGCATAAACTGAAAATTCAGCATTAAAACAGAAGAAATATTCTCCAGCTTTTAAGATTGAAATTCCTGCGAATGCGTGTGATTCCTAAGCCTACGTATAACGAATGTTGTAGTTTTATATTAGTGCTAATTGCAGAGAGGCTATCGATCTACCTTTGGTTTGCATGCATATCCCATGATCGGTCATCAAAAGCCACGATGTCTTTTAAGAAAGTCATAGCTGTTCTGGCTAGGCCCACGGGTAAAGCGCTCGCTTATAACAGCTGCTGTCGCCAGGCTCGAGCCCTGCGGCACATGCACAGCAGCACCTGGATAGAGATTTAGCTCTCTAAGGGCACTCTAAAAATGAGATATATTATGGTCGATGTACAGCATTACAACCGTATGCTGCTCTGGCATTGCTGTTGCAGACGGAGTTAAGCGTATCCATCGATAAATTTGAAAGCAAGCAGCTGCTTGCACACATGTCGTTACGCACTCACCCCTACAATTCTCACTCATCGACATCTTAAAATATTAATAATAATAATAATGCACTTGATAAAGTGCCCTCAGAGAACTCAATCTCTCTCTAGGCGCTTATAATTTGCTGCAAAGGGAAATGCAATTGAATGGTGAGTAATATCATGCTTGATAAGCAAACAAAATGAACAACAAGGTTAGGGGTGACATGCACTGGGTCAGCATGCAAATGTGGTTAGTGTCAGCATGCACAGTGTCAGCACGCACAAGCACATCAAGGACGATTCACAGGGACCCACTGAATACTGTCCTAAAGAGGTGTGTTTTTAAGTTCTTTTTAAATGTGGTCAGGTCAGGGGATTTTATGACGCAGGTCGGGAGGAAGTTCTATGCTTTGGGAGCATACGAACTAAATGCACGGTCTCCAAAGGATTTGAGGTTTGTACGAGGTATTTGTAGACTGTTGGATTCCGAAAAGCGAATGGTACGATGCTTGGCCTGATGGGGGAGTATATCTGAGAGATAGGCTGGAGCGAAAGAATGATGTGACCTAAAGTGACCTTCTTCACTCACCCAGGTAACTCAGATGCACTATTGAAAGCCGTACTGGCCGCTATTCACTTCTAGACTGTCACACCGACTCATCTAGGCTTCAATCATTCTCCCTTTGGAGTGAGATGGAGTCTGTTGCTTACTGAAGACGCACCAAAAGTGTCTTTGGCTTTAGGAGTGCTATAGAAAAAAGTTTCCAGCAAAGCACTTATTAAGTCCTTTCGGCTGATTGGGGTTACATAAGTGCATGTATGCACACATGCCAAAGCAAGCACTCTAAGGTACAATAAATAGAAACATTTATGCAAAAGCTGCATACTCTTTGTGCCTTGTCAGTTTTTGTTGTTTTTTCTTGCCACTTTTAGAGCAATGATATATTTAAATCCTTTTGAGCATTTAAATAACGTACGATTTATAGAATAATTAATTACCTGCAAAGAAAATTCAAGCCGGGGGATAAGAATAAGTCCAGAAAATTTAGAGGGCCAAGAAAGAGATTCACATCGCTCAGGGCATTATATAAAACTTATAGTTGTCATTATTCTTTCATAAAGGCTTCATTAGCGGAGTTTGATAGAATCTCAGAAAGGCTACGATTACACGCAAAGATCAATGCTTATAGATAGAATATTTAAACTTCCAGTGGACATACTACTTCGGCTGGTTTCTCAATTTCATAAGAGCTTCCAAAATATTCATGATTCTTCCATAAATATGTTCCTCCTGACAAAATAAATAGATTAATATTGTCAAATATTTCAAGCATAGGGTTTTTATCTAAACGCTCTCCAAAATTCTTTTGATAAAGCGAAGTTATTGCGCCAGCTTTGGTCTCAAGTTGAAAGCAAGATGTCAACGATTTTCAGACTCTGCATAGTCCGTAGCTAGCCGTTTCCCATAAGAAACCCGTATTGTACTTTGATTTGACACAGCTGGCGATGTCTTCGGCTCAGACTTCAGGCAAATTATACTGCATACTATACTGAAAGTTATTGCCAAAAGTGCGATGCTGGAGAAAAGTCCCGCAGCTAAAGCTGTCGATATGCGGTCGTAGCTTCCGGTAGGATTGCCTACAGCGGTGCAAAGAATAGCAGATTTTCGAACGCAAAAAAAATATTGAATTGCGTCAAGGATATTTCGCTATGTATGCATGCACACTATAATTTAGACAGAAGTATGAAAAATGAAGCAATCTGTATGTAGATCACCAATGAAGTAATAAGGTTGGCAGATTTAGCATTAGCGTATGCAGACATGCCTCAGCAGAAAAGCCTCGTTGGCCGTCACTGTCATTAGTAGCGGCCAAAAAAAGATTGCCTGCCGCAGAACTGGAATCAGCCTACTCGTTCTTACGATAAGACCACCTTACCCCAAGGCCAAGACTTTGGAAAGGGCGTCTGGACACAGTTCACGTGTGTATCCATTTTTACCAATCTCTCTATACACATAGCGACTATGTAGCAGTCTCGTAGTTCTACTGCTGCAATAAAATGCCATCTTCTATAAACCCCAGCTGATTTTAATTAAATAGCAGAACGGGGAAATTGAGTGAGGTTATACGTGTTAATAATTTATTTCAGGTAGAGTGAGCTCAGCATGCAGTGGTAACACCGGAACTAGCCGTCGTCAAATGTACGTCCTACAGCTTAATATCACGATGCGCAACGGATTTACAAAATACGAAGAAACTAAAATATCGGTATAAATCCATTCCTTATTGAAAGTGGATGCTGTTTGTCCACTGTCTAAGAAGATGACTTCTGCGGAAAAAAGCTGCTTCAATTACACAAAGTCTCTCTATTCTTAACTAAGTAATCAACATTGCATTGAAAAAAGTGTGACCTGCAAGCTCTTATGCCAAAGCTTTACACTGAGTTAATAAGGTTAAGTCAGGTTTTATAGGTAAGACATTCACAAAGTCAGAACTGCTGCGAGTGTACGGGAAGCACAATGCTGACACGAGTAGAATCCCTTTGAGTTTTTGTTTTAATTCTTATCAGCATTCCATTACGAATCAAGTCTTTTTGAGCTGTTTCCGTCTCGCCTGGAAATCAGGTCACTGACGCGGAATGAAATAAGTTCTATCTCAGTAGGAGAATTAAGAGCATATATGTCAGTTCTCAAAGGCCATTCTGGAATCTTGTATGGGTCGACCGAGGTATCTGTGGCTGGTCCATGTCTTTTCAAAATTTAGGCACACATGCTCTTTTATTCTCTTGCCGATTTAATCACCTAGCACAAGCTAGGGTTTCATTTTAAAGCAGAAGAGACGCAGGTCTATTTCTGCTTTGATCCTTTCCTTTACTCAACCCCCCCCCCGGCCTCATATTCGACTTCGTAGGTATGGGCAAATCTTGTGTTAAAACCGTTGACTATAAGGCTTCACCTCCAAAATGGGTTCAGCAAGGCAATCTCTTGGGGTTTCTGCGTGAAATCTGCCTGACGTTTCTGAAAGTGACATTATTCAAAGTACCTACATAAGCTCCACAAATACATCTACAGGTTTCAGATTAACTGCGCCTGGGTCTTAAACAAGGGGTAGTGTGGTCGCTTTTCAGGCCCCGGGTCGTGGGCTAGAGTTCTGTAGTGGTCGATTCTTAATTTAACGTCGCACGCGATAGTGATAGCAGTGAATGGTCCACTGCCACTATATAAATGTGGCTGTTAATTTAGCTTAACTTTTAAATAACATTGCAAAAGCTTGAGCTTTCTTAGATAAGGATACCACAACCAAACCTGTTAACACAATTGTGAGATCCCATCTCAGCTTCAGTAACTCACTACTTGCACGGCTGACTTGCTGTCAATAAGGCGCTTATAGTTCATACTTTTTTTTACAGGTAAGCTTGTCTGTTAAAAAAAATTGCAAACGCAGGAAAACACTTCTCATAGACGTGTAACGGATTTCAATCTAGCAGCTTATCCACGTTATGGTTATGGACTCGCTTTTAGATCCCTACATCAGGCTTCGCTTTGCACCATTTGCTACTCTGACTCAAGTCATTAGCGATTCACTAATAAATCGTCGGATGAACGTGCCTTCTGTTCGTATGCTCTCCTAGCCTGGAAGTCACTGAAGACAAACTTCGTGACTTTTTTCTGATTTGACCCGAGTCAATGTCAAAAGAATAAGTGAACTCCAGCTGCTTCTCAAACCATTTACTCCATCCATTTAAAATGAAATGTACTTTGTATGCTTATGTATCTGACACCATGCATGCTATCTCAAATCAATTTAAGTGTTACCTGTCCGCCAAACGGTGCAATACATCTAAAATGACATGAAGTTATTTTTAGGCACTCAACAATTCTTGTTATTGTTATTATAACTTTGATCAGCTACTAGTAACTGCTTTCCCCGTTGTTTGAGCATTTTTTTTCTGATAATATTGATATTAAAAATTCATCGCTGGCTATGGAATTTCATTCTTCATTCATTTTTATTCATTTCATTCATTCATTCATGGAATTTCATTAATTCATTCGGATTTACTTTTTCTGTGGTGAAGCTGTAATAGTTGGCTGCCTAGAAATACGCGCCAGTGCATGCAAAGCACATGGATACCTCAATGAGGATAAAGTTGCAATATTTTAGCACTTTAGTTCGTTAATGCATTCATCGAATAACTATAAAGTTATAAAAAGTAAAGGTTAGCTGATCAAACAGCCTCATTTACATAGAGGGAGAAGAGCTCTAATGACGACGGCCCCACTTGCAGCTGGCAATAGGGGATCGCCTGCTGCAGGACTTGAACCCGCGACCTGGGTAGTGTGTAGCTAGCATCTAACCACCCGGCTAAGGCCCAGGACCCCAGCCAATCACAAATTCTGAAGAGTTTTCATACCTCTTCATATTTGAACTGACCGGAGTTACTACAGTGACACAAAAGTATCGGTCTTGCGAAATACGGTGCACCCGGGCTCTTGTTTAGCTATCTAACCTCTCTGATCTCAGCAATATGTCCAAATGTGCCTCAATTTAGGGAGACTCTCGATAAGTACTCCTACCATCATTTTGTCGAAACACTAAGCTCTCCCTTTGAATGGCAGACTGGTGCCGTTTGACTCGCTGTTATTAACTGCTCGACAGGTTTTTCATTAAGTGGTTGACTGCTCTCAAGGACACAGAATACGGACTTTTAGAAAAAATGGCATTGCACTCACGCAAGTGCATACCGATCGACACAAAGGATAGCTTTTACTTGCTTATAGAGCTCGTTTTAATGGCTACGGCATATCAATCACTCTATCTATCGACAACTCTTATATTCTGCATTTGGATTTTTTGTCCAATCCCTGAGAGTTTTAATGTTTACAGCGAACAATTCATTTCGAAGAAAACCAATTGTTTGGGCTCCCTTAAGCAAGCATTCATCGTCCAATGCGGTTTCATTTTAATGAGGCACTGAAAAAGCAAAACTGTATAATTATCCGTAAATTATATTTAGTGTATCAATACTTTTTGAGAAATTTGGACAAGCTTTGACCTTTTGTTTTAAGAAAAGACCGCATGTCTCATCAAGGCTTTGTCTTGTCAAGGCTTTAACAACACTCTAGTGCCTATTGTTACATAAAATGTCCTCCCGGAATTATGCTCAGTATTAGTTTAATAATCTATTACTGCCAAAACTTCCACATCATTGCTGCAGCCAAGCGATAAACTTGTTGCAAAATCATCTCACCTGAGGTGGTGGTGACCTTAGTTCCTAATGGAGACAATTTTTTCACGTATTCAGTTATGCTGCTGTCTTTGGGTGTATAACCTACATAGCGTTCAACTCACGCACTTAGCACGATGATTAATTAGAAAAATTGAAAAATAAAACTAAAAAATTCAATTTGCAAGTATTTATAGCAAAAAGGCTAGTAACTTCTTGCGAAGGTATTGATGCTTAAACCCCTATGATTGATATAACTGCTACGCATAATCGGCCTCAGTTTTGACCATTTAAGAAATATTTATCTTTTTATAAGCTGAGTTTTACAACCGAAATAAAAATATAAGCTAAAAATAAAAGCAAGAGGTAGAATAGTTAGAAATCTGTTACACCGAAGATTTAATTTTTATCAAAATGAGATGACAAGTTTTTATTTTGTGCTACAATAGTTTGATGAATTTTTTCTAGTTGTCTCCACTTTTTTTAAATTATTTCAAGATATTTTCTTAATATCTTAGCATCACATAGCAACGAATACAATTATTCATACTTTATTTCAAGAGTTTACATCACAATATAGTCAGATATACTACCCCATCAGGCCAGCATCGTACCACCCGCTTTCCGGAATCCAACAGTCTACAAATACCTCATACGAACCTTCAATCCTTTGGAGACCGTGCATTTAGTTCATATGCTCCCAAAGCCTGGAACTCCCTCCCGACCTGCGTCAGAACATTCCCTGACCTGACCACATTTAAAAGGAACCTAAAAACACACCTATTTAGGACAGCATTTAGTGGGTCCCTGTGATTCGTCCTTGATGTGCTTATGCGTGCTGACACTGTGCATGCTGCCACTAACCACATTTGCATGCTGACCCTGTGCATGTCATCCCTAACCATATTATTCATTTCGTTTGTTTTTCAAGCATAATTTTACTTACAATTCAATTGCATTTCACTTTACAGCAAATGTAAAGCGCCTAGAGAGAGATTAAGTTCTCTGAGGGCGCTTTATCAAGTGAATTATTATCATTACTATTATTACAATACTCAAAAATGGCCACGGCATGACTGTAACTTTCACTTAAAGCCTATAAACTCTTAGGGTGCCTCTTTTATAAACTGAGATTTCCAAACACCAGAAAATTGATTTGATCTCCTCAAAATGACTAAGAGGTTTAATAATTGCATACAAGATAACTCTGAATACAAACATATTATTGTGGAAATTTAAGTTAGGAATCGTTCTTCAGGCGCATCTAAACTCTTTTAATGAGAAGCCACAGAGCCGTGAGGTACCCGATATCTCAGGGGTTCCTCAAATGATCTTTGTCCATTCGCATCAATACTCTGGAGTCTCCCATTGAGATAGAACCTGAAACGTTGCAATGCAGTGCAAGTGCTGCCCGGGAAAAATGAGAGGCTCTCAAGACGGACTTGACATGGTGATCAATAGTATCAAAGGCTGCCGAAAGATCGAAGCAAACAATTAGTGAGACTCTACCGAAGTCTGCATTCCTAAGTAGGTCGTCATACACCCGAAGCAATCCGACTCCGTGGATTGATCATCTCGGAAATCAGACTGGAACTTACAGGTACGGCTTAAAGTTTCAAAATATGAGTTCAGCTGGCTTGCCACGAATCGTTCCAGTGTCTTTGATACAAACGATAGAATTAAGACTGGGCGGAAGCTGCTCAAGTTCTCTAGGTCTGACAGTGCAGCACCTTCACATTTTCTAACAAGCTGTTGAACTTGCCCGGGTCTAGAGCTCAGGCGCTGGCAGCTTGTGAAAGTCGGCTGTTATGCCCTTCCGACTCATTGCAAGCAGACTGAAGCTCATAAGTAGACACGATAAGAACGTTCAGCTGCAGTAGCCCTCATCAGCCTTAATTCGAAAATAAACCGAGTGGACCAAGGTCCAAAGCCCGACTCGGCTACTCCACAAAACTGTCAACAGAGCGTTTGTAACAAGACTCAGATAACTTAGAAAAACTCCCCAACCTTAGCGTCGGCATGTTCTAGATCATTGTGTGCTTGAGAGTATGTCAGTCCATGAAGAGGTATCCTGATTGTGTGTCCTGCACTCGTATGATGGTGTGAGCACACTTCTTGGTACTTGATGTGCAGGCAGGACTCCTATACCAATTTTGCTGAAACACCCCCAGTATCTTGACACATTTCCACCGGAAATTGATTATTGGCGCTAAACATTTAGATGAGCCGGCTTTGGCGCATTGCCAGCCGAAACCTGTAAAGCCTTCTTTGCTGTTCAAAACGACACAATTAATGTGAATCCATTACTCAATCAACGTCGATGTCGATCATCGTCAGTCCCATCACGGGTCCGTGCTTTGGCTCGCACTACTGTGAACGGCTGAACGTAGACTTTGGTAAAAAGGAAGTGGGTTTCTCTCAGCGACAAAGGCGCCGACCCGCCTTACTCAATTGGTTTCGGATATTTTTAGCTTTAACTCTCTTAGCAAATGATGCATGCAGCTCCTGAGCACAGACTTTAGCCGAAGCCAAGTGGTCCTTTAAAGGCCATCAACTTGAGGACGGTGCTTTCACGAACCGCACTTGCATGCTGACCCTGTGCATGTCACCCCCGACCGTGTTATTCTTGTTGTTTATCGAGCATGCTACCACTAACCATTCGATCGTGTTTCCTTTGCAGCAAATGTAAAGCGCCTAGAACGAGATTTAGTTCTCTGAGGGAGCTTTATCAAGTTTACTATTGTCATTAGTGGTAGCCTGGCCGGCTAGCCGACTACGTAGCACTCTTAGGGCTCCCAGCCTTTATTGCATGTCTCATGGTGTACGAACAAAATAATCATTAGAATCGATAGAGTAGCGGAAATCTTACCTGCTGAGTTTCTAGCCCCCTTTTTGGCCACATTGGCGTGGCTGGTGAGCTTTCTTCGATGTGACAAATATGTTGGCTTTATGACTCTGGCTGGGGTGTAACTCTAATGGTGCGGCACATAATGATGAATCAGTCGTTTCTCTATGCTCGGTTCTGTGGCAAATCATCATTTGTCAAGGAGTTAAAAGGTTTTTCCGTCTATGTTTGGACGAACTGTGCATAATTTGCATAACTATCGAGGCATTTTGTTTGCAGGTAACAAGCAATCAATGGACAGAGTTAACGCTCTCATGACATTTTGTACTTGTGATAAATCAGCCTACAGAGTCTACATGCAACCCACTCCAGTCCTCTTGGGAGCTTAGGAAAAACTGAAAATCAAGCACATCTAGACCATGCAAATATTTTTCCGTTTGAGTACATGTATGTTTATACTCTGTACGTTTGGTTTCCGGCTTTGTGCCAGACTTGACGTGAAGCACAATAAAAAGTGCTAAAGTATGAGTCCACTTTGTAAAAGTTTAAGTAAATGATATGGTTTTGGTACGAGCAGGCTTTGCCAAACTATTAGTAAACGTCCGGTGAAGTGAATTTCTTATACGGTACGTTAAAAATTTATTTATTCCTTTTATTTCTAACGGTAACGATTTATGAAATGCACCGGATTCATACTGAGTTGACCAATGTTTTATTGGAAGTACACTAGCTATTGTGGTCTACCCATAGCTCGTGCAGTTGTTGAAACTTCAATCAGCTCAATAAATTAGAAACCCTCTGCTTCACTTCCGTTATTTGGCACATTATTAAGTTAGAAATTTAGTATATTATAGACAAGCTGCTTCAAAAGCTTCATTTACACAGCGATAGAAGAGCCTTCGGGACTATCAACTGGCTTGCATCAAGCAATAAAGGACAGTCTGCTTCAGGGCTTTAACCCATGACCTTGGTCGAGAAGTGCAAGCACCTTATTTTCTTAGGTGCTATCTGCTGAATTATAAAATTAAGCATTGGAACTTAACGCCAGGCTATCAGTTCTAGTGTACCAAAGACATTTGGACAGACCGTGGATTAAAGTAGACGCTCAGTGTCCAGTAAATGCCGTTAGCATGACTATTTACCATAATCTCAGATGATGTAGCTTGTCCGCCACGACTGATTGACTGCTACTAAGAAGATTCTCGATAGAGAGCATGCACTGATAGTCGATGAAAAATCTGACTAGATACTAGGAAAGATGGGTCATTAATGCTTCTAGATCAAAATCTTCACGATAACTGCTCAAAGAAAAAACTAGCCAATTTTGAAGCAGGAAGAGGCTGAGCTCCTCGAGTGCAACAAAACGGATAGGAAGAGCATCAATGGAGGCTTGCTTGCCTATTGCACCTCGTCTGGAAATGTTTGGTTCAGATTCCAATGACAACACGTTAAGTTCTTACAAGTTCTGAGGGCATATATGCTGCATTGTGCTGCAAAGAGCGTTTAAATGGTACGGCTGCTTGGGAATTCACGTACTGTGTTTTACTTACTAGAGTAAATCAGGCATTTTTTAGCTGAAGCATGCTCACACCAAATCTTGGTATTATAGGTTCTTTAAGGTAATCGCTGACCTAAGTTGTGCCTAATATAGGTTCTTTAAGGTAATCGCTGACCTAAGTTGTGCCTCTAAAGGTGCAGCAGCTGGACATGAATATAGAACTAGCCTTAATTTTGAGGATTGTTCACAATAGTTTTTTTTGTATTTACCATAAACAGCGACTATGCATTAAATAATTAGTCGACGATATTCTTTCGTGCGCTATGAACATTTTTTAGGGCTGCAACATGGATGTATTAGGATTTGACACGGCGATAGTTTGCGATCGAAATCAAGTATATGTCATGTTATGTTTGTCCGTCTGTAACTCTACAAAGTCGCAAAGACTATATAGCTCATAGTGCTAGTTCAAGAGAGTTTGCTCGCCCATCCAGCCTATTGAAATACAGAGATGACCATGTGGAGGTGCGGCAATCGAAGTGTAAAATCCTGGCGGCCAGCAGTGGATGCAGCCACCGGGCATTTCAGTCGGGCTGCTGGAACGGTGTCAGAAAGGGCAATTCGTTCACAATCACTAGGTGGCATTGGATTGCCTAAGAATCTATCTGATTGAACGGCCTCTTCTGTTTATGAACAGAAGAGCCATTACGGCTATCACTACGGCTTGCAGCGGCAATAATGGATCACCCACTGCACGATTCGAACCAACGACCTCGGGAGCAAGTTTATGAAAAGCAAAAGCCCTACCCAGTGTGCCATTACGGCCTAGACAGTGCATGCATAGCTTAGTAAGTGTAACTACCCTTTGACCTTGACGCATCCCTTCGATTGGGTAGACAGTAATTGGTTGCTCGCAACTTCAACTTTGACCACCTTCGTTGGCTGCTGTGATTCTTCTTTGGCCTAGTACTTTGATGGGTTCCATGGCTACCATTACCTGCAAGCTAGTATTTGGCTCTTTGGATGCACTATTAGTAGGTGCCCATAGGCAGGTTCACTGAAGAATGATGCCCTCTGCCTGTGCTTCATACGAAATGCCCATCCTAGGTAAACCCAAGATGTCCCGGTTTTAAATTAAACGGATTTTTAATAGTGCTCAGGCGTAAAGTAAATACTGCATTTCCACTTATTCTCCTTTCCGTGATATTATTGCAAGCGGGCGGTTGCAGCTTCTGCTCTGGAGTCCTTAAGCTGCAAAGGGAGTGCTCACAATAGCGCTTGTGCTTTCCGATGTGCAATAATATTAATAATAAATTTGCATATCGCTATCAGAGTACCGAATCTCTTTCTAGATACTTAACAGATGCTGCAAAGAAAGCAAGACCAACTGAACACTAAACATTCGCAATATCACGAAGTTAACCTTGTTAGATAATAATAATAATAATACACTTGATAAAGCGCCCTCAGAGTACTCAATCTCTCTCTAGGCGCTTATAATTTGCTGCGAAGGGAAATGCAGTTGAATGGTGAGTAATATCATGCTTGATAAACAATCAAAATGAATAACATGGTTAGGGGTGACATGCACAAGGTCAGCATACAAATGTGGTTAGTGGCAGCATGCACAGTGTCAGCACGCATTATCACATCAAGGACGAATCACAGGGACCCACTAAATGCTGTCCTAAATAGGTGTGTTTTTAAGTTCTTTTCAAATGGGTTCAAGTCAGGGAATGTTCTGACGCAGGTCGGGAGGGAGTTCCAGGCTTTGGGAGCATACGGACTAAATGCACGGTCTCCAAAGGATTTGAGGTTTGTACGAGGTATTGGTAGACTGTTGGATTCCGAAAAGCGGGTGGTACGATGCTTGGCCTGATGGGGGAGTATATCTGAGAGATAGGCTGGAGCCAAAGAATGAAATTATTGATGTGACATAATCAGGGTCAACATGTAGATATGGTTAGTGGCAACATGGACAGTGTCAGAACGCATGAGCATGCAGATTAAAAATCACAAGGACCCGCTAAATTGTGTGATAACAGATGTTTAAAGCTTCTTTATAAATGCCGCCATGGCAAGGCATGTCGTAACGTCAGCTAGGAGTAAGTTCCCGGTTTGGTGATAAAGACCTACAGCGACGATCTCCAAAGATTCGAGGTTCTAGAAAGTGCAACTAAAAGATTTGAGTAAAATAGCAGGCTGTGCGATGCTTGTCTAGGCGAGGGAGTACTTCTGATAGTATTAGGCACCTCTAAGCACCGAAAGAGAGTCGCAGAAGCTGCTTTGATATACGCCGATATAATCCAATGGCAGCATATGCATTCTAGAACTGACCTAATTTCATCCGGTGTTGGATAGCATTACTATCTCAACCGGTATCTACAGCTCATCTATATCTTAAGCTCATTGACTTACTTACTTTTAGAAAAACTGCAGGTACAAATATACTTCACAGTGAAGAACTGAGATCACTGTGCCACAAAGATGAACATTGTAGAGCCCTTGATTTAAGTATACTCGCGTGCTCTTCCAATCGGATGGCTAACTACTCGCCTCTCCGCTTCCAGGCATTGCACCGTTCCTCACTTGAAATCTGTTCTAATTGTTAAGTAATCGGGCCTTCAGTTCATTTGCACAAAAATTCTGGAAATTGCGAATGACTTCTCTTTCCATCTGCACTGAATTTTGCATGATTTAAATCTTTGCTACAGACGGACTTGCTTTCTTTGAGACTCAGCTTTCCCTTTGCCAACATGCATTTCCTTTTTGCATGTATTTTGTGCTTACTCTTGAATGGTTCAAAGCATGCTCCTTACCAGGGCTCCTACTAACTTGTGTCATTGAGCGTCTCCTCAAGAGCTGTAGCATGCTGGCCTAAGCGTGAGGTGTGTACTTGCTTTTGCTTACTTGTCTAAGCATGGCTACGTGCATATCATCAACGATTGGCAATTGATTCTTTTGCAGTGAGTTGTTGCCTGCATACATGTTTAGTTCTTTCAGGGTGCTATGCAAAAAGCCTATTATTATTGCTTTTAGGATATATGTAAAAAAAAATTTAGAAAGTACAAGGTCCAAGAAATAAATCGAATCCATCCATCGAGTTCATCGAATAAATAAATAAATACATAGATGTATTTGTATATATCTCATGACCTCGACCAGACCTTGGTCGGGGTGAGCACCTTTAACACTTGGCCAAAGCATCGCATACCTTTCAAGCGACAAGCATGTTAAAAGTGGGATCTAAAGTTTGGATGATTTCTATAAAAAAATTTATGCATTAAAAATAAAATCAGTAAGCAATGAAGTTAAGGTGAAAGGTAAACTAAAAGCAAAACTTCTGCAAATAAAAAATGACCCGGTCTCTGAATTATATTAGACGAGTGTTAACTTGCTGAACCTTGGTAGGTCAAGGTATATGCTTACAGCTAGTTGAGGTAAGCGCTTGTGATTTCTAACAGCTTCACTCGCATTCCATCTTGGAGCAGTGTAAATTCCATAACTCGCCAATGATTGATGAATCAGCATGAAATTTTAAATGCAAGATCAGCACTGCCTGTAAATTTTTATGGTTGTTCATTTCTGATTTAGGTAAGATAGGCTTACATTGCAAGTTAATAATTGCAGAATATAAAGCTTAAGAACATTTAATGACATATATAGCAAAACCTGTTCAACTAAAATAAGAAATTAGCTACTTCAGTGATAAAAAGGCCGAACAGAACCAAGTATTAAAATTCTATAGTGCTCCGACAAGTATTGGCGGAGTTATTGAATTTAAATTGCTCCAATCTAGCAGTAAGCTTAGTTTAACTGATGACTCTAAATGAAACTCTTCATAATTCATAAGCGCTTACCTCAACTAGCTGCAAACGTACACCTTAATGTAACAAGGTTCTAAAAGTTGGGCCACAATTTATATTGAATGCCGAGAATGGCAAATTTTTTATTTGCTAGCAGGTTGCTTTCTGTTTACTTATCATGGTTGACGTGCTTTGCATAATCTCTTTATAAGGCCTTTATAGCGGAAATTGTCTAAACATCAGAGAATATTTCTAGAATGCTTGTCTTTGAAGAGCTTCCTCATTATTAATTGATTATTAGACCAGTTATCGCTATATTTTCTCTACATTTACTATCGGCTATCTGACATGGTATGAGCATTCTCAATTGCAAATTAGATTGTGCATGATCAATTTTAAATCGTGTAAAGCTTAAAGACGGTAACTTTCCCTCATTCTAAGAAATATTGCTTCTCATTTTGATGTTTAGGTAATTTTTCTAAGATTAGAATATGATTTTTAATTCTGCTCATTGGGTAATAGGGCTATGAATCTATTTTTTTAAAGCACCTATTTTATCTGTCTTTCACTGCATAAGGCGATTGGGTGGCATTTACGGGCTTATTAGGTAATTAATCGGGCCAGTACTTGCTAAGATAACGTAATGATATCAATTTTCTTTTGAACTGCATTTGAGATCACCCTCTGTCCGATAACCGCTCTTAGCTAATGTATTACTAAGTTTAACTGGTGAAATGACCATAGTTCGGAGCTCAGTAGCATTTAGCTAAGCAAGCACGATTATACTAGAAGCAAACAGTAAAGTTTGGTCGATGGAAACTGACTCGCAGTTCATAAATATGGAGCGGCTGGCAGGGGCATGCCATTGGAAGTCATTTATATGAAAGCAATAATGCACCAAAGCATTAAATTTGGTTGATGTACACATAACACCTTTATTGATAGTATTGAATCAAAACTACCGCAGTTGTGGCATAACGTTAGAAAGGGCAGGTATGCGAAGTGAAAAATGGCAGGGCCACTCGAAACCGGGGCTATTGAAGGCCTTTGCATGAGAACGCGTGTTTGTAATTGAATAAGATTTTTGGATACAGATTGAACAGAAATTTCTATAACTTGAAATCAAAAGTGCAGATAGGTTCCTCTATTTGCGAAAAAGCCGGCTGTATAGCTGCTTAACGAAATTTATCGCAGTGTATCGCAGCTACAGTAGCTGCATACGGATCCTGCTCACGTAGATTAGAAGAGTATTAAGGGAATATCCAAAAATATACGTAATTAATTGTATAGCGCCATAAGGTAACTTTAATCTCCATTCAGGCGCTTCACGTATGCCACGGGGCTGGAGTCCACGACATCTGTCATCAAATGTATATTCATTTTGACCTTGATCAGGGCGAGCGCATTAGCAATTGGTTCTACGTACTTACAAGCAGCAGCTGAAGCTCCACATGACCACCTTTGATGTAGACATCTATTTAATTTTGTGACCTAAATGTAGTCGGAAAGCTTGCAGCAAACGATACCCAAGTGAAGAGCCCGGATATTGAAATTCGCCAGGCGGCGGCTGAATGTCATGCAGCTATATCCGGCGCTTCGGACATCACGTAGTTGGGCACGTATACCCCAAAACCTTTTAAATTCATTTCTCCCTACGAACGCGCATGACCTGAATGGAATATCCATCCATTTGGCATTAAAAAAGTTCACATGCGTAGCCACACGTTAAGCAAGAGAGTGGCTACATCCAAACTTGCCATAGGTGGTGGATCTCGCGTCAAAAAGGGGCACCCAGATGAAGATATGTCCAAGGGAGGACTAGGGCTTGCTGGTTCTCCACTTGCCTGCGCTCAAGAGGGCCTTGCTTCTGACAGCCGTCTTTAGCTCGACTTTAGGTACGTACCATTGGCTGCTCATCCAGGCCTTGAGACTAAAGCTATTCTGGTTTCGCTGTTAGGGTTATTAGTGAAATCAATGCGATACACCACAAATTGTACAGTCAGCTCGTGATAAATTACTCTAATCAGGTGTATTCATTTAATCCGCACTGGTTTGGCTGAGTGGTTAAGGTGCTCACTCTGACCAAGGTCAAGGAGAATTTACCGGCAAAGGTCGGGGCCCGAGTCCCGTGGTATGCCTGAAGAGCCTTAATTGAGATATATATGTATATATAGGTGTGTGTGTGTGTGTGTGTTAGTGTATGTGTGTATGTGTGTGTGTGTGTGTGTGTGTGTGTGTGTTTGTGTGTGTGTATGGTCTTCTCAAGAATCATTTGACATAGGCCAGAATCGATATAGTCTTCGATGCTAGCACTTCACTACTAGGTAACTTATGTGAACTAATATCATGCACAGAGCTACTGCATATATCGAAGCCTCCTTCTTCCGAATGCCAACCAAAAGCTGTTCTGATTCACAGTCAGTCTAAATGAGTCTGGCTCTAAATTTTGCATTTTAACGGATTTTATATTTAGTGGCTCAACCTATAGGTGGGTTTGATGAGCATTGCAGGCAGACCAGGATGAGATGAAATAGATGAGTGAGAGAAAAGGTTAACGATTTGCAAGCGCCCCGTTCGGTATAACTGATTGTAGGATTTGAAGGTTCTGTAATGTGAGCGGGTACTAATATATCATATGTATAATTTCTCAAGGAAACTTAATTACTTTTCAGGCGCTTCACACAAGCCACGGGGCTCAAGCCCATGACCTCAGCCATTAAATGCATTTACTTTGGTCGGAGTGAGCACGTCGACCACTGGGCTAAACCAGCGTGGCTATGAACAGTGCATCCGAGCGTGAGCACTTAGTAGAAGCATTGACGAAAGGTGTTGGTTTCAAGTGGCGGCTTTTCGTGAGCGGACTGAATAGCGACTTACTAGTGGCAGACTGCGTCTCGCTTGTCGATGTAGCCTCGTTGAGTGAAAATACTGACGCGACTATCGACGTTGGCATACTACGTCTAGTTGTGTTTTTCACTTCAGAAGACGTGGGTCTCGAGCTCACTGCGGAAGCTGATGTTATGAGCTGCTTCCCTCTCAACGTGGCCACAGTCGTCAATATCAGACGTACCCTTGATCTACTGACTGCCACAGATTTTTGAACGCTGGGCTCAGTGGTTTTAGTTGACGGTTTTTGCGTTGTTAACGTATTAAGCGCCATGGTTGTCAAGTAGTACGTTGACGTTCTGATTTCTAGTAAGGTCAACAGTTTCGTTATCGTACTTATTGTGGTTGATTGACTCAACCTTGTCGATACCGGAGTCGAGGGAAAAGTAGAAGGTTGATGTGTTGGCTGTCCTGCAATATTACAACGATGCTTCAAAGATTATTAAGATTCTTCTTAATAGGTTTTCTTACAAACACTGATCTAGGATCTAAATAACATAACTTGCATGTATTATTTAATTTATACAAATCTGAAAACTTTAACTGAAATCCTTTCTGCTAGGAATATAAGTTATGAAAGTCATTCTAGCTCTTACTTAATTCTAGTTCCAAATTTTAAAGTTAACTCTTATATTTCAAAGTTTTATTATGAAGAAATTGAGCAAGCAACTACTAACCACTTGATCGTGTCCCTTTTCAGCAAATGTAAAGTACCTAGAAAGAGGTTGAATTCTCTTTTGGCACTATTTCAAGCATATTATTATTTTTATTACTAATTATAAGCGCAGCTGCGTTTTTGTAAGTTAAATAGGTAGTGCTAATACAGACAATTGAAGCTTTATCCTGCTTCAGAGCTGCTGCTTCTACATCTATTTTGATAAATCGTGATCTAGGAGGAATCCACGCCAATCTTGGAAAACTGGATAGTGGGACTTTCTTGAACACGAAAATCTTCCTTCATCGATCTAACAAGAAATTTATAACTTTTGAAATACTCTTACATATATGTGGCGAGGAAATTCCCTCTGCAAGCGAAGTAGCACACTTATTGACTACGTAAACAGATTGTGTATGGTCATGCACGGCCATGATAACCGCACTAGTAAGGCCTTTTCGACCATTTTCCGCAGCCTTAACATTGGCTTCTAGGGCTACCTGGTATCCTTTAATAATAAAAATAACCAGGATCCCTATGCGCATTTTAGAAAAGTGAGACGTGTATTTAGATTAAAAATATTTGAAATTATTATTCTAATGCTATAGTTAGATGAACTTTCTAGCTGCATATGGGTGGACAGGAGAAAAAACTTATATAAAAGTGACAATGAATCACATAATATCGAGTAATTTTAATCTGCTTTGAAATAAATTTAGCCTTCATGACGGATGATAAAATTTCAGCTGCAAAAATAATATATCTGCGCAAATTTAAGCCAAATTGAATGGTTGAGGGTCCCATTTGAGGTTTTGTCAAATGAGCATATCACCCACTGCAAGCCGTATTAATAGCGGTCAAGGCTGTTCTGCTGCTGTAAAAACAAGGCTGTTAAATTAGCTACTTTTTTATGAAACTAGATCTCAAGCGTATATTAACCCAGAATAATCGATTTTACTGCAAGTACTATGTAATCATGAAAGCTTGCACCCGAGACTTATCGTGGAAGCTTAAACTTTGCTTTAGAAGGCGGACCTGAGTGGCCCCTGACCTAACTATTGAGCAAACCTTGCATAGTTAGCCACCACGGGAAGGAACGAAAAGATAAAGACCACGGGTCGATTCCAACTATGCGCTTCCATCGCTTACCGAAGGTATAGGCAGTATGAATCCCGGCTCATTCCGACCCAGCTAGGCCAACTCGGATGGCTCATTCGGCGAAGCTACTAGGCAAACTCGGTCGGTCTAATCGGACGTGCCTGTAGAAGTGCCAGTCGTCCATTCGGGCGCTAGCAAAAGTGGAGCGCCATCTGCTAGAATGCCCCAGGCCACTATTCAAACCAACCTTCAATTTCGTTTTCCTGCGATGTTTCGGCATCTTAATGTTCAATGTCAACAATGAGAATGCACATTGCAGCTAAGCGATCACATTAGAAATTTACCCCTTTCTCATTTTCCTTAAAATTCACCATCACTGCACTGTCATAGTACTCCAATAAAAATCGCAGCATGCATGTACTCTGATAAGAGTTACGGACAGAGAAATAACTAACTGAACAAATGAAAGATCGCAACTGGCCTATTATCTTGACAAAATAGCATATGCCAGTAAAAAGTATCTGGAAATTTCAGTGCGGCATTCCAGTGAGGGCACGAGTATCAACTGACACCCCCCCCTCCCAGTGGTAAGCCCATTCTAGCTGCTTCGCTCAACGTACAGTCGGGCAAGGACTGCAAACCAGAACCTAGCTGGTCAAGTGGTTGAATGTTACCTTTTTCCGGTTTTTGCTGTCGACCTTGCTATAAGTGAGGCGTTGACTTAGCATTGACCGCAAGAAGAGCTCCCGGGTTTCTTCATTCGCTTCTTCTCGTTGCACAGTTTGTCTTATGCGAACTTTCTATGGCGTGACGGCATTGTGTAGCTGACTGAGCTGATTCCTTTGTTGCCAGTTTTCCTCGTTGTTACCTGTGATGTGTACGCTTCTGTTCTGCTCTCTCCTATCGTTTCTTTTAAAATTCATTGCTATGGAAATTCACTTGCCCGCAAAGGCGGGCAGCAAGTACAAGTCTAATAGGGAAGTCGCACCCGTGAAGAATCACGTGACACTCTAACTGTGCTCTAGTAAGGCGGGCCTGAGTGTCCCCTCTTCTAGCTGGTGATGCCATTCCACTGAATGCAAAGCTTGAAGTTCTTAGCTTATGGAGCACAATCTGGACACGAGCAAACATGAACGCAAATTAAAAAAATATATACTTACACAGCGAAAAATTGAATTTTTAAAATGATTAATTCGTTGAGTTATTAATAAGCTTATGGTTGGCAGGACCCAGCCCAGGTGGCTGTAGCCTCCGCTGGCCACATTCGCAATGCATACGATACGAAAAATACATGTTGGTCTTAACATGCGTCCTCAATAAAAACGCTATCAATGATTAACAGAAGCAGAAACTACATACTTAGGCAGACGTCTACTTGCAAAATTATAGCCGGCTCAGGGTGCTAGCCTATTCCCCTACAGCCCCATACTATCTATGACCGTTCTTGGTCGTTGCACAGGCCATTCGGCAACATCGGTTCAAGGGCGATCGACCGGGTACACAACACTTTATAGAATACACACGCAAGCGCTATACAAAGGGGGAACTAGACAGGTCTACTGGGAGGATCCTACCAAGGTAAACTATAAGGGCGCGAGAGGACGCCGAAAGCTCAAACCAGCGTGTTAGTTTCTCAGTCGGCTTCCGCAGTACCACCGTTGTACCGAACCCATTCCAACAGTGCAAGCGAACGCCGTCAAAGGCTCGGCTAGCTGAGTACCCTGGGATAGTCGGAGTCAACGTTTGCCACAGTCGAGAGCTTCTGCCGAAAGACAGCGAGCATGCCGTCCCAAGTTCCGGTCCTCGGGCCTCTGGAAGCTGACCCCAGGCTTTGCCCTTCCGGGGCAAGGCTACGCCCAGACTGACATATGTCAGTGGCTCCGCCAACACTAGGGTCCAAAATGTAGATAAAACCGAGATCTAGGTACAGTACATGCTCTAATGCAGGCAGCTAATTTAAATAATTCACAGACGTTTTTCTTGAAGGTCAGAGGAGTACACAAATCTTTTAATGTGGTAGATTGATGGCGATGACGCATCGCTAGCATTAAAGAACCAATCTTTCTATTTTCTCAGTTTATGACCTGCTTCAGCTGCAAGCGTTTGCAATATCGACTTGCCTCAAAAATTGGAGCACACTTTACCAGTTTTCCTCTAGTTTGGGCTGCTAATTCAACACATAGCCACCATATTTAGTGAGGCTAAAGAGGTCGGTTGTCGTGAAGGGGAAGCTGCTTCTAGTTTACGCCTCCCAGTTCTACCAGCCCACCGATAAAACACGTGGGGCTCGTTACAGACACCCCATCGGCAAAAATAAAAATGGCTGAAGTTCATAGGCTCGAGTTATATTGAAGCGTTTGAAGCAAGTCCCTGAACATGGGATGCTTTTACGTTGCTGCCTCGGCTTAACCCTTTTCTACAATGGAGGCTCCACAATGTCTGCTTATGAAATCCACCAACAAACCCGTAACGTCGAACATTACTATGCGCCATTCACTTTTATGTAAAACCTTTTAAGTATGTCTACATTCCATTTCTCTATATTCTCCTCTTATCTCTCTACAATTATGACTGCAGCGGCACACTCAATTTCCGTGGGCCGTCGCTAGGTGCTTTCGGGGGGGGGGACCCTTTTATTTTAGCCTATCGCATTTGAGCAGGGCCATGTGGGCTGGACCAAGTCGGCCATCAATATATCCTGAATCGATACTGTAAACGCTCTAACTAGGAATAAATTCGGCATTGATAAGGAGAAAAGTCTATAGTACAAACACAGCTTTATTCTCACTCAAATTTACATCCGCATTTGTTCGTCCTATCGTCAATATTGACGAGCTTGTAACCTTAGGGCAGCTATTGTCTCTCTTGCAGTTAAAAATAAATTCTACAGCCTGATGTGCCTGAACCATAGCACATAATGTGAAGAAGTTCACATTGGACTAGGACCAGAGAACTATAGTGAGGGCCAATTTTCGTTTGTTTCAAAAAGTTGTCCCTAAATGTATCTGTAAGCTTGAACAGATCGATTAAGCTCGTTCAACCAATTGTATGTGCCGCTCGATTTATCGTGGAATCAAAAACTACTGTTGCTGTATGGCTGGCCAATAGGTATTTTAAGTAAATGGGTATAAGCGTGTAAGCGCTCAAGTAAAAAGATCAGGACTGACTGTACATCCAACGCAGATAAGGACTGCTGTGGATTGTACCAATCGATCCGAGCAGAGGCCAAGTTTAGTTTCTATTTAAAACTTGTTGAATCACAGATGCACTATCCAAAAGTGCTGATGTCAACGATCAACCATCTCCACAAACGCTCCCAGGTTAGCTCCTTACCTAGTATTCTCTGTAATGATCTAGTTAGTCGGTTCTCTATCTTCTTTGTCAGGAAGATAGACACAATCAGAGAGTTCATAAACAAATTAAATAAATACTAGCTGATTAAACAGCCTCTTTTGTACACCGACAAAAGAGCCTTGATCGCTATCTCCACCGCTTGCAGTGGCAATAAAGGATTGCCCACTGCAAGATTGGAACCCACGACCTCGGGACCGAGGTCGTGAAAAAAACCACCTTATCTAGTGTGCCATCACGGCTCACCAGATGGCAGCGTCACCCCTGGGATGTCTCTCAATTCCACGCGTCACTTCAATGTCTACATTCAAGCAGGTCACTAGTGACCTCTTTCTGAAGTTTATATCCAAATCAAAGAATACAACTAGTCCTTTGGACCCTATTCCCACTGTCGCGCTTGCTACGACACATTGATCTGCTGCTGCCACGCATAACTAACATCATAAATGTCATTGGCTTCAGGTTATGTCCCATCACCTTTCAAAAAAGCTGTAGTCAGGTCACTACTCAAGATGGAAACAGTATACCGAGAGAACCTGAGCAGCTTCAGACCAGCCTCCCTTCTGCCATTCCTATCAAAGACAGTGGAACGAGTCGTGGCAGATCAGCTGAACTTATATATTGCATCTTCAAACTTTGCTAGTAAGTTTCAATCTTTTTTAAGAGATACTAACTCCACAGATTCAGCATTGCATCTGGTGTAAAACGAACTACTTTGGAATGCAGTCATCGGCAGAGTATCTTTGCTTTTTCTTTTCAATCTCTGGGTAGCTTTAGATGCTATCAATCACCAAGTCCTTCTTGAGCACCTCTCATCTCGCTTGGGCATTACAGGCACTGCATTGCAAAGGTTCAGGTTCTATCTTAGTGGAAGACTCCAGAGTATTGATGTGAATGGACAAAGATCATCAGAGGAACCTCTGAAATATGAGGCACCTTAGGGATCTGTGCTTGGTCTCGTTCTTTTCACGATTTAACTCTCCCTCTAGCCGATGTGATTGCCAAGCACAATCTAGACTTTCACTTTTACACGGATGACAATCTGCTTCACCTTTGCTTTTATCTCTCTTAGCCCTCCACCACGTTGAATTCTCTCAACTCTCTTGCTGCATGTATTGGTGAACCGTGATGGCACACAAGATAAGGCGGTTGCTTTTCCCCACATGGGTCCCGAAGTCGTAGGTTTAGATCCTGCGGTGGGAAATCTTTTATTGCTACTGCAAGTGGTGGTGATAGACGAAAAGGCTCTTCCTTCGCGATGCAATAGGCTGTTAAATCAGCTAGTATTTATTTATTTTATCGATGTCATCCACACATGAAATACAGCAAACTTTCTTAAATTGAATGATTATGAAACCAGCTTACTATTTAGAGGCAGCCAAGAGTGATTAAGAAATTAGACAGACTAAAACTCAAAATCGGCTCTGCCAGCATATCTCCCGTTGAATCTGCACAAAATCTAGGTGTCATGTTTCAAAGTAATCTTTCCTTAGACGACCTCATCAGCTCCACAATCAAGTCTACTTACTTTCAGCTACAAAAAAGTTCTAAAATTCGGGCTTGTTTAGACAGGGATACGACATCTACTAGCGACCTCTCGTTAGATGACCAAATCAGCTCCACAGTCAAATCCGCCTATTTTCAGCTTCGTAACATTGCTAAAATTCGGGCTTGTTTAGATAAAGATACCACATCTAAGTTGGTCCATGCATTCGTGACATCCCGTCTCGACTTCTGCAACTCACTGCTTACTGGCCTACCAGCATGTGCGATCAGGCGATTGCAGCTGGTGCAAAACTCAGCAGCTACGCTTGTCTGTCGTGAGCGTCGCAGTTGCCACATTACTCCACTTCTCGCCGACCTGCACTGGCTACCAGTCAAGCAACGGATTGACTTCAAGATTTTGTCGCTCACTTTTAGGTCCCTTCATTCTATGGCTCCAGCCTATCTGTCAGATATACTACCCCATCAGGCCAGCATCGTACCACCCGCTTTTCGGAATCCAACAGTCTAGAAATACCTCATACAAACCTTAAATCCTTTGGAGACCGTGCATTTAGTTCGTATGCTCCCAAAGCCTGGAACTCCCTCCCGACCTGCGTCAGAACATCCCCTGACCTGACCACATTTAAAAGGAACCTAAAAACACACCTATTTAGGACAGCATTTAGTGGGTCCCTGTGATTCGTCCTTGATGTGCTTATGCGTGCTGACACTGTGCATGCTGCCACTAACCACATTTGCATGCTGACCCTGTGCATGTCACCCCTAACCATATTATTCATTTCGTTTGTTTTTCAAGCATGATTTTACTTACCATTCAATTGCATTTCACTTTACAGCAAATGTAAAGCGCCTAGAGAGAGATTAAGTTCTGTGAGGGCGCTTTATCAAGTGAATTATTATTATTATTATCTAAATTGGTCCATGCGTTTGTGACATCTCGTCATGACTTCTGTAACCCACTACTTGCTGGTCTACCTGTATGAGCAATCAGGTGCCCCCAGCTGGTGCAGAACTCTGGATGTTGGCTTGTCTGTCATTAGCTTTGCAATTGCTGCATCACACCACCACCCGCAGACCTGCACTGGCTCCGAGGCAAGCAACCCACGGACTTCAAATTGTTGTCACTCACTTTGCGGTCTCATGATTCGTTGGCTCCCGTCTACCTATCAGATTAACTCCCCCTCCAGGCTTAGCATCATGCTAGCCTCTTTCCTGAATCTAGCTGTTTACCTATTCCTCGTACAAACCTCAAATCCTTTGGAGACCGTGCCTTTAGTTCGTATGTTCCCAAAGCCTTGAACTCACTTCCTACTTACGCCACGACATCCCCTGACTTGACCACATTTATAAAGAAACTAAAAACGCACCTATTTATCACAGCATTTAGTAGGTCCCTGTGATTCGACCTGCATGTGCTTATGCGTGCTGACAGTGTGCATGCTGCCACTAACCTCACTTGCATGCTGACCCAGTGCATGGCACTCTAACAATGCTATTGTTGTTGTTTATTAAGCGTGCTACCACTAACCATTCGGTCATACTTCGTTTGCAGCTAATTTAAAGCGCCTAGAGAATGAGTTTGAGTTCTCTGGGGCACTTTATCAAACGTATTGTTATTATTATTATTATTATTGGTCGGGATCATGTGGAAATTTTCTTGTACCATTTCTCTTCAGTGTCATTTCTGTCGCCTGCCTCATCTGAAACGCTGTGCATCGCCACCGGCCTGGCTTTCGGGATTTTTACGGCTGTATCTTTATCGTTTAGTATATTTGGAGCGTCAGGTCAGCTCAAAATGCAGGCACAGTACTCTACTAGTACTAGTACTGGTACTACAGTACTGGGTACCCGAACTAGCGAGAGTCCGCAGGACAGAAATGTCCCTGGCCTAGTGATGACGTATTTGCACCTCTGAATGCTACTGTAGTAAAGCCACAACTTCACGATATTCGACCATACACCAAAAAAACCTAGAAGACTCTCGTTCAGCCTGCAGCCATTTTTATCGGCTCACTCAAGAACGAGTGGTGGCCCGGCATCTACACGACTGCAATAGTTGGTAAGATGTTGCTTGAAAAGGTTTCAATTGGGGCTTAGAGTTATACAATTCCCACGAAACCTGTCTGCAACGAGCTAAAACTGACCCCTTAAAATGTGATAGGCGTTGGGTCATTATGCTAGTTCGTTAATGGCTCTTAGAAGCGGCTGAGATAATCGACTGCGAGATAATTATATAGGAAGGGGCTTCTCGATATGCGTGGGTATCTCGGGCCCAGTGCTAAATTGGGTTAAGTACTACCTCAGTGAAAGATGTCCGAGTGTAGAAATCAATAGTTATACTTCATTCTGTGAGCCCTGAAAGCACAGGATACTTCACAATATATGCATTTGCCCAATGTCTCTTCCGCTGGCGAACGCCATGGCCAAAAAGTCTTAGAACTTTCTTCTATGTCGATGAATTTTTTTTCACACATTCTTTGGCCTAACATGGCCTTGTTCTGCATGATACTCATCTACCTACCTTACAGCAGGCGTCTCAATAATAAGCACATGTCAAGGGCCATTTGTTCCTTCGAGCTTAGCTCTAATAGGACCAAGCCAATAGTCATTGGCAAATAGCCTTGAGCCAAACTAAAAGTGTTCCGTATACTTGATCAACTCTGACAGCTCATCGCTCATTCGAATCGATTTCAAGATCTTCTCTCTGGTTTATATTCCGCGTCACTTGCATGCACCTGCCTACCTATGCGACACCTAATGGCTCGTCCAGCATGATCTCTTGCTTCTTCTTCACTTCCTGCCTTCCAGTCACCTGTCCGTTCGTCACGCTAAACTGAACTGTTTCGGTATTCGAGACTTTAGTTCGTGCGCACCTGAAGTCTGGAGCTCCCGGCCGGTCTCTGTCACTACCTGCATTAAATTCGCACAAAGTCTGATCCAGCTGATGGCGCATATTTTCAAACACGATTTCACTGCACCTTAACATACTTTAATATGTTATGGAATGCATTGCTTCCTTGCATTTGAAAACGTTTGTGCAGTTTACTACACAGCGGCCGTACTAACCGATCTCCCTGATGCCTTCCGGTATACTATTGCATGACCGTATAAACATTGAGGCTTGCCTGCCACTGAAACTCTCCTTTTGCTTCTTTTTAATAGAGTTCCAATGCGCCTTGAGTAAAATTTGATTCTAACAGGGTTCTGCAAAATGCACTTATCAACCTATGTAATCTACCATCGTGTGCCAGCTGCTTTAGTAATTAGTGCGAAGGCTTGACCTGCGTCTAATTTTTATAGCGATTGGCAGAGCTCCGGGCCCTGCTGCTAATGTCTTTGTCATTTGCTAACCCGCACTCAATCCTCTCCCCGTCGAAGACGCATCCCTCGGTAAATCATTTACGAGCTTTCGTGGTTCAAAGAATAAACATATACGCTCTGGTATGGATTCTTGGGTGCCTTCTTCAGACCGCCGGTAGGCATCGACTAATGGCGACATCGCACCTAGTGCTAACCAGGTACTCTTTTGAGTAGCATATCCGAAGAGAGCTCATTCAGAGTCATTGTGAAAATATCAGTGGATGAATCGAAGGTATTATGAAGGAGTTAGGTGAAGGTCTGTGCCGAGCCTAGAGTTTCCCGAGGCCGCTCTCTGTGGCGAGGAGGAATTATTAACTAGAATATTGGTTTTACCCTCATTCAATTTGAGAAATATGGCTGCTATTCAAATGCGAATATCATCAGTACCTGCTGGAAAGGATGGTTAAGTTTTCGGTACTTGAACTCATCGACTGATTTATAGCAGGTGCAGCTGCGTGTCATCTAAAGAATAATGGAAACCCTTATTGTACTTGGAGATCATATTTTACGAATGAGAATATCAATTATGAATTACGGCACAGAAAAGGATCAGCATACCTTACTTTACAGTCCCGCCTGATCATTTGCCATATGCATCTACTTTCTAAATTATCCTGCGAAGCAAGGACCTAAACCGTCCGAAACAGCCGGCAGCGGTCCTAGACGAGACGGTATTTTTTTCAGAAAGATTCAGCGACCAATGTCACGAAAAGCTGCCCGGAATTACTGCAGAACTTTGTGAAAGACTCCACTTAAGTCAGCGATCCATTAAAGGTCTGTATGCACTCAGAGAAGAGTATACAGCCACTCCCAAAGCATTTTGAAATGGCACTGAGCTGAAAATAACACGACATCGATCCCAACGTAAGTCTTGGCAGAAGTAATAGATCAGGCAGAATATTTCACGTTTCGGATCAGACTTTCAGGTTCATATAATTTGGTAAATTTTTGAATGTATAAGTATACAAATGGCTCGACGTCGCTTTGAAGTTGCGCTTAACTGTAGGTGCTTGCAAATTCTCTAGGCTCGTAATAATTTTTCAATTTGTAGGAACATTAATTAATGATTGTTCACTGGAGGGGTCAAGATAATCAATAATGAGCGACCAAACGGCAAGCACCACGGCTCGGCTCTCGAAAAATATAAAAAAGTAATTAACTTTTTGCTAACTCGTCATAAGTCAGATTCAAAGCTGACTCACTTATAGTATGTACCACTGATCTTCAAAAAAGGAATGCTTCCGATTTTCATAAATGTAATGGAAAGAAAACTAACTCATGGCTTACGCGCAAACCTAGTGAAGCTTGGTCATTAAGCAAAACATATCCCAAAATGATACTTGCCGTCAAGTGTTTAATTGAGCCAGTGTTTAAGGTGCTCGCAATGAACAAGGTCTCGCCGAAGTCTTATGCTCGAATTCCGTGGCACACGTGAAGCACCTGAATAGAGATTAGGTTATCTTAGAGTGCAATACTAATAAATTATTATTATTATTTTTAAGAAATTTGCAAGCAATCTGTGGGTTCTGATAAGCAACTAGCCTTCACTGAATGATTCATATCGCCTCTTAGGTTACGTATTCCTACTTGCAGCTACGTAATACTGATAACTTCCTGCTTGGTAATATAAAGACACCATAGGAAAGCTGGTCTGTGAACTTTTTTATTTCCGCTGGAATTCTTCAAAATCTCTATCGACCAGTTAGTCCTTGCATAAGCTCTTTCGATGTGAATGGTCTTATACCGTCAGCCACCCCCGACTAACAAAATAGATAGGGACCGGAAAACTGTCATAAATCGAGTTTTAGTTGGTCGAAAACGGTATGATACATTTTACTATGATAAGTTCTGACGAACATATAGATAGGTAAATCAATTAATTTATTTAAAAAATTCATCAACAATAGGAAAAAGTAAATAAAATCATAAGTATATATCATAATGTGGAGTATTTTGGGGCAGAAGCTGATAATTGTAGTACAGTGCATTGAGTACAATTGGGAGAGTGATGAAGAGGAGCTGGAAATTCTCGCTGGAGGATCATCAACTCCTTCTTCCTCCAAATCCTCGTGATTTGTAAAGGCTTAGGTGAATTAACTGCTTTGCTATGAAAGAGTTGGGGTTCACTCACTTCTATTTTGGTGAAACATGAACCGAGCTTAGACTGTTTGTTTGTTCTTCCCTATCTTGAAACATTCACGATTGCAGGTGGTAAAATAAAAAACCTGCATTTCAAATTCAAGGTATGGTTCGAAGTTGCAGCCATTTTTGCCGAGCAAATATTCTATGAGCGACAGAGGAGAATGCTCTAGATAATTCAGTTACGCTAAACTTTCGTGAAACTACCTCAGGTTTGTCATCACTTGTTTTGTTATTCTTTTTCCGTTTTCAATTCTATAGATTCTTCAATAATTAACCTGACTGTCTTTTTCATCAAAGAGCTTGACAATTTCGTCGGTGTTTACATCAATTTTGAGCTGCTTACGCAGTCTCACAATTGTGTGTCCAATTCTTTCTTTCACTTCACGGTCTTTTTCAAAACCCTTTATGCCATTCACATGTGCACGCAAAGTGTTTTCCATAAGTTTTTATGAATGTTTTTTTGGCTATATTTCGAGTTCGGTATTTTGTGTGTGACCGTGGTCGAGCTCGTATCTTAAAATCTCATAAGTCTGGGGCTGACTGTACTAAGGAATTCATGCTTAAAATTTTAGAATTGTATGTCTAAACAATAGACGAGATTCCCTTCTAGCGTTTGTAAATCGGCCTTAATATTCGAATGTTAGCCAAGGGCTGAGATACTCCCGCTTTCGCTCGCAGGCCGTAGGCTGGAGCCCTTCAGCTAATTCAGTTAGGCGCATAGCGCGTGCTAAATTAAACGCTCGGGGGCCTGACGACTGCAGCATGGATTGAGCAAAACCGGAGAGTTTTCAAAGTTTGCTTAGGTATCGCTAGAAGCGAAGCAATTGCGATAAAAGAGCTTTTTAATTTGTTTCAGGCACGCATGATTGAAAGTGCATTTTTAATATCTAAGGAAACACTGCAATGCGTTGCAAAGTATAATTATTATGAGCTTGGTGTTCTTTGCATGAATTGAGATGGATATAATTATTTCCCAAGAACAGCTTCTCAAAGCCTCTGAAACTAATCGATTTATCCTTGCCTAGCACCGGAAATACTCTTTTCATTGTAGCCGATGAAAATCCACGCTGATCGATCAAGAAATGACTGTCGGTGTTTACCAGAGGATGATGGAGATCAGATAGCTTGAGCACCCTCTACAAGTCGATCTCGACAGAGGAAGCCAGCTGCCAAGCTGTCATCGCTCCTTATAATTCAGATTACCTTATTTGTCAAGTGCAAGCAGAGCCTAATTAAGCTCTCCAACGACGCGCCTTCCGTGGATACTTACAGGTGTTATCAAGGTTGGGAGCCAAATCCATGTTTTTCAGCGATCAAACTGTGGGGGTGGCCAAAATTAGAGGCAGATTTTCACATACAGCAACAGATTTTAAAGGGTTTTTTCTGAGATTCGGAGTAACTCGGCTCTGTCCTGCATCTGCATAATGGCCTACCTGTAGCAAGCCCCATACGCTTTCTAACTTCGGCTCACAATGCCTTCGGAAATTATAAGTTGGACATGTCTTGGTGTCGCACGTTTAATGTGCACCTTCGGATTCTCATGAATCCTATTAGTGTTTGATTTTGTAGCGAGTTAAAAGAGATGTTCAAGCACCACTAATTTAAACTGCATATCAAAATCGCTCCTCGTGATGAGGAGGTAACTACCTTAATTTAGAAACGCCTTAATTGGGAACTGCTAAAGATAGCATTTGACCTACAACACCAGGCTCTGCACACGCCGGCAAAGTTTTGCTTCTGCGAATAGCGATCACATGTTCTGATGAGAAATATTTTAGTGTTATGTACTTTCTGTATCGGGTCTTAAAAACTTCACTGCAAGTTCTCAAATGATGACTTCTAATTTCTAAAGCGAAGTTCCAAAGATGCTTCTGTACTTCGCGTGCTCTAGGCACTCTGTCTGAGGATTTCTGAAAGCGGCAGCTAGTAATTATCTTTGATAACGATGGAAAAACCTATCAGCCGGACGTTTTAGACACGTAGAGTCAAGGTATGCTCCCGGCGATGCTATAATTCATATATGCTAATAATGATTACCTAAGCGGTAATGTCTGCTTTCAGCTTCAAGGCGCTACTCCGAAAAGGGAAAGCGGAAGGGTTAAAAAAAGCTTTAATTGAAAGGTCAACTCCAATCCCTCGTCTCAAGCAGCTCCGGACGAACTAACTTAGACTGATTAGAACCTCCAGCTGCTAATAATGCTGGAAAACATTTGATGGAAAACTGTCTCTATGATCTATTAGGTTCAGTAAACCCCAAGACTGGCTAAGGTCAGAAAATGCCTTAGGATTTTAACCTAGCAGCCGCACCGCAACTAGTGCTTTAGTCTGACAACATTGCACACGTAAATGGGGTAGTTTTTTCAAAATCTTTCCTAGTAGGTCGCAGAACAACATTCAGCTGGCTGTTTTCATGCAAAGAGTTGTGGTATTGCAAGCTAATAATGACTGTCGATTCAGTTAATCTAGTGTAGTCAAATAAGCAACTATGGCTATAGTACCTTTAACAATCGAGCATTATGTTGTTCAGCTACATTCAAAAATTTAAAAACATTTCTCAAGTGGAGGTTGGCCATTTTCTTGAGGTGTACCGAAAATACTAATAATAATATAATTAATAATAATAAATTTCTTTAGCTTCCTCAGAGAATGTAATCTCTTTCTAGGTCCTTTACATTTTATTTAAAGGAAGCAAGGACAATTTTTAGTGGCAACACGCACAATCTCAAAAGGCATAATGTGATTATAGGTGATTCACACGGTGTCAACTTGACAAACATGATTAGTGGTAGCATGCACAGTGTCGGCATGCATAAACATAGAAAAGAAGAGTGGTAAGTACTAACTGAACGCTGTGACAAATATGAGCATTTTTCGCTTTTTCTGTATCTAGTCAAGTCCTGAGATGTCGTGACGTCAGTCGGTTGCGAGTTCCTGAGCATGCGAACCAAAGGCACTGTCTCCAAAGGATTTGAGGTTCGTCTGAGGTATAGCTTCATGTATTGATTGATTCGGAAAAACAGTTGGGACAATGCCTAACATGGCTGAGAAGTAGCTTCAATGGGAAGGCTAGAGTCGGAGAAAAAGGGACCTAAAGGTGAGTGACAGAACCTGAAAGCCAATAAGCTTATAGGTTAGGATTCAGTGCAGGTCGGCTAGAGGTATTATGATGTCGCAATTGCACCGTTCACGGCAGACAAGCCTAGCTGCAGAGGTTTGCATTGACTGTAAGCACATGATTGCACATGCAAATAGATCAACAAGCAAGGAGTAACAGAATTCGAGAAATGGAGTGCCGAAATGCATTACAAAACTTTGATTTACTATCTCTGTCTCAGCAAGCCATAATTCTGGCGATGTTTCGCAGTTCAAAGTAATCAAACTTGACTGTAGAGCCGATGTGGTCATCTAGTGAAAGGTAACTTTGGAACAAGACACCTAGATTTCGTGCAGATGCAGCAGGAGATATTCTTGCGTCGCCGATTTTGAGCATTAAACTTTACAATTTAGTTCTACCTTGGTTTGCTATAACTATTAATTTGGTTTTATCATAATTTGATTTCAGAAAATCTGCTTCCATTCATGTGCGGATCTCAGCAATACCTGTAGCCAGAGAGTTGAGAGAATTTGATGTGCTAGACGGCTGGAAGGAATAAGAATAAAGGTACGACTGAGTGCCACATGCTTCGAAGTGAAAGTATAGGTTGTGTTTGGTTTGCCACATGCTTCGAAGTGAAAGTATAGGTTGTGTTTGGTTATCACATCGGCAAAAGGGAGAGTATAAATAGTGAAATTAAACTGAAAATACACAATGCCAAGAGGTACCTGGTACATAAGTGGTTAGTCAAATAATTTTTATCTGTCCACATCAATGCGGTAGAGTCTCCCAATGAGATTAGAGCTGAAAACAAGCCAAACCTAGTAGCGATGGGAAAGCCTAGTTTCACCTTTAAGTTCGATGGTTCACTTAGCATCACTATCGTGTATTCAGACCGAAATCTGAGTGCAATGTTAAAGAAATATTGCAATTAAATGAGTACATTGCCTTTACTTCCAATTCGATCTTCTGAAAGTAGGGAGACATTGACGATATGCAGTTCCTGCTTCGACAAGAGAATCATTGCTAAACTAGTTTACTCTTTTGTGATATCACTTCAAGACGATGCAAATCCTGTTTATTCAGGGCGTCAGCCTTTTTTGTTTAAAGACAATAAATGGGTACAACTCACAAGCTAGGCTTGTCTGTGGTAAACTGTGTAACTGCTGTATTTAAACAATTCTGTCAGTGCTTCATTGTCTAACCGTTAGGTATCCAATCAACTTCAAGATTATTTGTTTAACGCACAAGTTGTTTCACTTGGTTGCATCAACCTATGTAACCGACCTCTTCAATATTCATTGCGCTCTTGAATCCTGAAATCCCAAGCTAAAGTCTCCTCGCTATTGGTCACACTGAACTGATTTGTTTTATTAAAATGCCTCTTGTTCGTAATCTTCCAAACATCTAGAGCTCTTCGTCGGCTTCTTTCTGCAAATTCAGTGACTTTGCACCATGCAAGTGTTAGCTGAATTATCTGATCTTATTTCAAGTCCCTTACTCATCCCATGTGATTTTGGAAACTTTTTTGAAAACTCAAACTGATGCCTCAACTAATAAACTAGGTGCATTGAATCTTTTTCTCTTGCGGCTCCTATGCATGACCTTCGTCATAATAAATGCCACGCACTTGATTAAATATTCTCTAACGATTGTGAGCAACCGTTTCCTATCAATAACACGTTCTGTGCATATAACAAATGCAGGTCTCATTCCGCCTGAGGTTTGTACTTCTTCCGTTTTCAAAATCATCAAGGAATCACGAAACCTTGAGACCCTTTAAGTTACAGGTGTTCGCCCGATGAAAGTAAAAATCAGAGCATATCAACTAGATCTTCCTTTGAACTGTCCTTGTAAGTTTTGCAGCAAATGTAAAGCGCCTAGAAAGAGATTGAGTTCTCCGACGGCACTTTATCAAGTGCATTATTATTATTATTATTAGTGCAATCTTACATCGTTATAATAGCCACTGTACTTGACGGATTTCTACCTCTGACTAACTCGCGAAGATGAACATTTGTTTACCACCGAAGGTTAAATAGCTAGGTCTATATAATGCAAGTTTGAGAAAGTATATCAAAGATCAGCCCTAGTTTTGATCCGCAGACGCAGGCATACGACGGCTTCTATAGATCATACCACTATTGTCTAGCCTAGGCAAAACCTAATTTCTAAAAGACAGTCAAAAACCTATGTAAAATCGTGAAATGCAAATCTAAAATATCAGCTGCATCTTTAGCCACTCCCAAGTCAGCAACCTATTCAGTTATTCTAGATCTTATTTATCAGATCGTTTCTCTTATCTTATGCGACCTCTAGATAGACAAAATCAGAGGGTACATCGCCTTTAGACATTTCTCCCCAAGTAACATCTCCGGGGAATTCTCCTCCCTCAAATCCTTGTAAAATTTCAATATCCACAATCAGGCTTGCAAATAGCGACCACGTCATGAAGTTCGCCTCTCCGTCTTGGAAAACTGGTAGCCATCTAGATCGTATGCTCACTGTCCTACTTCAACGTATAGATCTGCTGCTGCCAAGCATTGTTAATATTCTATCTATGTCGTTAGCCTGCGGTCTTGTTCCCGAAACTTCTAAAAGGCTGTTGTTGAGCCAGTTATTAGGAAAGCAACACCAGAGCGGATGAATTTAAGCAGCTTCCGCCACTCCTCACTACAGCCGGTCCTATTTTAGAGACTAAACAAATTAGTGGCAGGTCAGGCAAACCTTTTAGTGAAAATCTCAAACCTAATAAGCAAGTTCCAGTCTCATTCTAGAGCTAATCATTCCATGGATTCGCTATTTTGTCGTTGCATAGCAACCATTTTAGAAATAAAAAATTGGGAAATATTTCTTTGCTATTTTTGATGGATCAGTGTGTTATCCCATTGATCGCCAATTCTCTTTTGAGCGTATCTCGTCTTGCCTGAGAATAAATGCCACCATACTGCAACTTTGTATGTTATGATAATGGGAAAATCCACAGCCTTGACTTCAATGAGCGAAGCTCATTTGAAGCACTACTAAAGCAAGAGATACCTTAGGGCACTGTGCTACGCCCTTTTTACTCACTTTTTACTAAACATGTATGTCTTTCCTCGTGCAGATATATTCGGTGAGCGAAAACTAAGCTTTAACGTCTATAATGATGACACATAGCTGTGCCTATGTCTGCTTCGACCCTCTTAGCCTTCCAGTATTTCAAAATCTCCTAACTTCTTTTTATGAGTGTATAATGAAATCCAAGCAGGAATAGCAGTGAATTTTTAAAAGTCAAGTGATGACACAATTTAACTTGCTAATTATGAGAAATCCTAGTGTGATTCGATAATTGGGAAACATATCCGTTCAAATGTGCTCAATTAAAAAATCACCTGTAGAATCTACACGAAATCTAGGTATCCTGTTTTAAACAGACGTTTTCCAGACGCCAGCATCAGCTCTACCGTCAAATCTCTGTGTTTTCGCATACGTGAAATTACAGAAATTCGAGCCAGCTTTCACATGGATACCACATCCAAATTTAATCAAAGCGTTTGTGCCATCCCGCCTTGACGTCTGTAACTAACTGCTTTTACTTCTTCCAGCCTAAGCAATTAGGTGCTGGTAACCTGGTACAAAAGTCCGGAGCCGGGCTTGTCTGTCGTGAGCGTCTCAGTTGCCTCATTACGCAACTTTTCATTGTTCTACACGAGTCTGCTCCCCATTAAGCAGTGCGTCGATTTTAAGGTTTACACACTCACTTGTAGGTTCCCTTATTATATGGCTCCAGCTTATCTATCAATGTTTCTACCTATCGGGATAGGCGTCGCATTACCCTCTCCTGACTCAAATCGTTGTGCAACGCCTCGAACTAATTGTGCACTTAGGCTGGCTGAAAGTGGGAATGCAACCACTTGAAGCATATAAAAAGAACCTAGAGAGAGAATCAATTTCTGGTTGATGTTATAATGATTTATTATTATTATTATTTTCACTATAACTAGCTAAAGACCCATATGTTCCCAGAACCCTAGTGAGTTCTCTGGCCTATTATGGGGTGTTATAAATCAATTTAAGCAGCAGTTGTTTTTCCATGTGAACGTTTGCATGCATGCATAGGATTCGTATTTTGAAAATTTTGTACGATTTTCTAATAGCGATACCTCAATTTGCAATCATTATTCGTTATCCAATATATTTAAGTGATTTAAATTTTGAGATCCCGTTTTAAGCTCTCGAATTGTTAACCTCTGATAAGAAGAAAAATAAATATCAGATTTCAGCGCTTTTGTGGAAAGTTTTAGATCGCTCCCGAAAAGAGCAAAATTACTTGCTCCTAATATTATTCCTCCTAGATTTAATTATACCACAGACATCCGCTGGGTTTTGGTTTTCCTAACCACTATCTGTCTCTAAAGCAAAGACTCGTTTAAGGCTGAAAAGTTGGATTTCCTTTTTCATTTCAAAATCACTTTAAAGGCCTACCGCTCTCTACTGAATTGGTGAGGTAGCGGTGTTTTTTCTAAAAATTCTTGTACATCATACCGTCTGACTATTATACTCACCACAATATTCAAATCGTGATGCAGGGCCAGCAGTTTGTTCTCTTTCAAAACTTTCCGTAGATCTCTGGTAACGAATAGAGCCTTTTAGGTAGTTAATTATTCCTCTCGTCATTGGAGAATAGGAACTTTTTGCGACGATCGTGAAAGCAACACTTATGCTTCTCTCTTCACTTGTTTCGTCGATGACAAGATGGCTGCATGTAGCGTACAAAACGATGAACTCGTTTTGACAATGCCCCACACTATCTAAGTGAAAAACGTAGCCATTGCAAAAGGCACACAGGAAAGTTACGGGGCCGAGTGATCCGACTGTGGAATTTCGATATGACAGCAGCAGTAATTGTTTCAAGACTATTCCTGGTCGTGCCTGAACCGTAAAAACGAGGTCGAATGGTTTTGAATGATTAACACAGTCCGAAAAAATCGACGTGATGTGCACATCTAGAACAAGGAGTATGCAGGCTTTCAATAGTGGCTCAACAAGCATGCAGTCCAGTAAATTATATTTGTGAACGTTATCATTGGTTAATATACAGTATTATGTAGAAAAAAGTGGTCTGGCTAAATTATTCGAATTCCTATACCGCTTTAAGATTATTAATAAGCTCTACGAACCAGATAGGTCAGGCGAAATAGTTTTGAGCACTGCGGCGTGCCATTTGAAGCCATGGTTAGTAGCACACGGCGCTTGGAGCGGCACTTGAATTGTACTCTATGGCTTGCGCTTTGCTGACGTGTGTCTCTCAGTGGGTGACTTTGTACGATAACAATATCGGTCAAAGACGCAGATTTGTTCCGACGGTACAGGCGGGAGCCTTGATTTCTGTTTGGTGCTACTAGTTCAAACCCTGCAGTGGGCGATCCTTTATTGCCGCTGCAAGCGGTGGTAAAAATAAATAAATAAATAAGAGCTGATTTAACAGCCTCTTTTGTACAGCAACGGAAGAGCCTTTACGACTATCGCCGCCGCTTGAAGTGGCGATAAAGGATCGCCCATCATAGGATTCGAACCCACGACATCGGGACCGAGGTCGTGAAAAGCAACCACCTTACTTAGTGCACCGTGTGGTGATAGCCGTAAAGGCTTTTCCGTCGCTGTACAAAAGAGGATGTTAAATCAGCTAGTATTTTATTTTACTATTATCGCCATATCAGCGTACGTATGTGCTGCTTGATGAATTTTTTACCCAAGCTCTAAATCGTAGGTCGGCAAACTCCGGCCTCTTGGCTAGACACGGCCTTATATAGGACTCCAGTCCCGCCTAACGCTCCCTAGCTATTTATAATTGGGTCCGGAATATTTGAATCGTCGCGGTTTAATTCCCTTTCCTTACCATCGGCTGCAGCTCAAGCGGCAGCCCGTGCTTATTTTAAAAGTGATGTCAGGCGCTTGTACAAATTATAAGCACCAGACTGGGAAAGGATGATACATATCTATGATTGCCGTTCGCGTCTGCGAGACTGTGGCGACGGTTTGCTCGTCGGTCAAGCCAACGCAGCCTGCTCGGTGCGCCGTCGGCTTTGAGTCACTGGAAGGTGCGCCAGGAGCGTCCAGTGACGAGCGACGCCCCCACCCCCGTGTATGTGCGGCGGGCGGTAGCAACGACGGCTGTATTGTAAGCAAGCGACGCATTGGCGGGTGAGCGAACGTACTGGCGATCTAAGCCGTCGCGTGTCCTGTTCTGGAGCACGTGCCTATGAGAGAGACAAAGTGTATAGCGTGCGCACAGGCCGACACACAAGCAGTGAGAGCGCCCTATAAAGGTGATGAGCAAAGAAATTATCAAGAGGTAAACAAGGACCTTGAGTCATGCATTGGAAACTTGAAGAAGCATCGGTCCTGTAAGCCGAAGAGGGATCTTCTGCCAGATGCTGGGATCATTACGTCATTAAATACTCTGTCGGATTTAACGTCAGACTCTCAAAGAGTAATGACCACCTAAAGAAGTTGGTTCACTTTTCCTTAGTAAAGGGTTCTAAGAGGAATAACCTAAAGTAGAGGATAGCTATCCAAGGCAAAATGGCTTCGTTAGAAGCGTCTACAGAGCATCTACTACTTCATATTAAAATATCAAAGGTGGTAACCAGAGCTCAGAAGAAGATTTGAATAATACGAGAGAAGCTTCTTGAGCAAACTTTAGCCTGCCTGACTACATATGAGAGGTTAGGATAGCGATATATATTTCCATAGCTACAAATCATTCTAACTTATTAGGGATATATCTAAAAAGCAGCGTAAAAGGGAAGAAAGTTTAAACTGAAGTTTAATATGGGTAGCGGTCACTATAGGGTTAGCTGGGATAAAGTTCTCAGGAGCTACAACACGTCAGGATTCAGGAGTACAATACTTTCTAGAGCAGCTAGAAATAATGTGAACCCTAAAGTGTCTTTGGCAGAGAAGCAGGGATGAAAAAGAATTATATACTTGTATTAGTTAATTCCTAGAGGTTTATTGGAGCACGTTGCTGGAGGAAGGCTAAATGAACTATTCTTAGCGCACCAATAACGAAGGGGAATAAGAAGTGGAAGGCAAATATAAGTACAAGTATTGTGGCAGCCCCTACTGAGAATCTCTCTCGGAGTCATTCTTTGATAGATTTATCAATATATGGCAGTTAGCTACAATATTCGTAGTAACGGCAGACACCGGGCAGAAGTACGTTTGTCAAAAAGGTAAAACATTATGAAGGAAGGCTGTACTAATGATTAAGAATACGATAATGACTTCAACTCTTTATGTTTCCTTAAACTTATGAGAACGATAATAGATTCCTCGTCCTAAGCGTAATTAAAGATAAACGAAGAGCCAAGAGGCTCCGTTAGCATGGATAAAACGTGAGATGAAATCGGTTGGCTACTGAATGCCTACCGAAAGCCGCTTAGGCTGTAAGTGCGCATAAGAAAAGCTCTTCTGCGTAACACCAACATTGTTTTTGTCACTTTGTGGAGTTACAGACGGAGATAAATTAGATTAATTTACATAAAACAAATAAATAATCCAAATTTTAAATCACGAGTGATGTGCATTACAGAGTAGAAAGTTATGGAGACATCAGGAGGATATTGTATAGCTAAGAAGATTCCTGTTACAATTTGAGTAGCTCAGCATAATCCTTAAAGGGAACCAAAGTTTTATCAGACTGAGACATTAATGGGAGCTGGAAGATTTACTAGAGCACCATTGACGCATATTGCTTCAGTAGGATGTGGTTATTACGTAAAAATCTTTAAATGTCTATCGGGAAGTATCAAACTATCGAAGGGGGCTGCTTCCTTTAAAACTTCATATAATGTCATAAAAAGTATAGCTAAGAGGAGAATAGCCACTATTCAACAAGCTCATAGTTTCTCTTCTGAACGAAGGGAGTAACTTCCTTGCTTCCACAAGAGTTAATTTCCCTGGAGTAATCTAAGTCTTCTGGAGGATAAAATTATAGTGAATGCGACTAAGGTTACTATTTAAATTATTTTAGGGAATACATAGAAGAGAATATTGAAATTCATAGCACATACGTAGCCAAAGGCTACCAGTATTCTTCTGATGCAAATTAAAAAATACATAGCCATACTTAAAGTTAAAAACAAACCAAGGGAAGACGGTTCTCAAAAATAACTATGAAGAGGAAAGTTAATCCTATTCATTTTTTTTTTTCAAGCATGATTTTACTTACCATTTAATTGCATTTCCCTTTGCAGCAAATGTAAAGCGCCTAGAAAGAGATTAAGTTCTCTGAGGGCGCTTTATTAAATTCATTATTATTATTATTAATCCTAACGGCATTCGACGCTGTAAGATTGGTATCCCTGAAGACGCAGTAAGAGCTAACACCAAGAAGAACACGTGAGTGTCATATATCGATAGCTTATTTAGAATACTAACTTTGAGGGTTAGTGGCTAGAGAGTCCTTTTATCTTTTGAGTAGTGCGTCATAATTTACTTTACTTTATATTTAATTTTTATTTACTTTATTTAATTTACTGTAAAGTGGATTCTAATCCACCTGAACATACACTTAGTGACTACATGGTAGACATAACTCCTTCCAAGTTGAGGAGGACCAGTCAGTAGGAGAGGAATATCAGGAGGAGTCCTTTTCAAGCGATATAAACAAGTTGATCGTATCCAAGACCAGGGAACGATTCTCGTACTCATAAAAAGGTTAGTGTAACGAGCACTACTTTCGCAGTACATACTAGAGGGAAACTTCAAACCCACTAGCAGGTACCTCCTAGAAAGAATATTTAGAACTTCAAATGCAAGTCGTTGAGTTCGTACGTTTGTTAGCATAAAGCGGCATCGTTCGCTCGCATTTTTCGGGCTGGCTGAGGCCTCACGAACGGGAAAATCTTTAAATGCCTGTCGGGATTACGACGTCCAAGTCCTACTGCCTGTACATGCTACGTGCTACGTGCCTATGCCTTTGTCTGCGACCGGAGGCAGTTTCCTGGCATAAGGGAAATCGTTGGCCTGATGATGGCCCTTAGTAGCAGGAACCTCATCCAGACAAATGATGGCAACTGGCAAGCAGGACTTCAAAAGTGGGGGGGGGAGGTCTCAGCTTGGCTTCATGAGACAAGGCTTTGTTGCGGTTGTAACAGCCCGCACCAATGCAGCTCGCTGCTTGCGAGCCACAAATGAAAAAGGCGAAACGGACACAGCGAAAACAGTGCCGGTCGGAGTGTTAACGATTCGGCGATGCCTGCCGTGTTGGCTCACTGCTGGCATTATGCCAGCAGTGAGCCAATGGGCAGAGGGAGCAGCCGCTGGCCGGGGCTGGCGGCTGCTGGGTGCAGATTGCAGCTGGGGGCCTGCGGAAAGTCATCAATGTAGGCTGGCTTGAGTCGGCTGATGGCAACAGTGTCCTCCTTGCCGTTGATTTAATAACAATAATAATAATAATGACAATACATTTGGTAAAGCACCTACAGAAAACTCAATCTCTTTCTAGGCACTTTCCATTGCTGCAAAGGGAACCGCGATCGAACGTTGAGTGATGTCATGCTTAATAAACGACATGAATAACATGGTTAGGGGTGAGAACATCCCCTGACCTGACCACATTTAAAAGGAACCTAAAAACACACCTATTTAGGACAGCATTTAGTGGGTCCCTGTGATTCGTCCTTGATGTGCTTATGCGTGCTGACACTGTGCATGCTGCCACTAACCACATTTGCATGCTGACCCAGTGCATGTCACCCCTAACCATATTATTCATTTCGTTTGTTTTTCAAGCATTATTTTACTTACCATTCAATTGCATTTCACTTTACAGCAAATGTAAAGCGCCTAGAGAGAGATTAAGTTCTCTGAGGGCGCTTTATCAAGTGAATTATTATTATTATTATTATTACATGCATGGGGTCAACATGCAAGTTTAGTTAGTGGAAGCATGCACAGTACAAATAATAATGCACTTTATAAAGCGCCCTCAGAGAACTCAATATCTTTCTAGGCGCTTGCCAACTCTCATAAGCACATGAAGGACGAATCACATGGACCATATTGATGCAAAGCAGCTATAGATGACCATTATATGATGACTGTTGTAGGTCAAACCAATCCCTCTAAAGTCAGTCTTAGCAACTATGAAAGCATAGAAAAAGCACAACCTAGCAATGCCAATGATGATTTCGACAGTCGCAATCCCTCTTAACAGCTCGGCTCATAGATCAACAGCATATTAAGCGATAGCCTCAGTTGTCTAGCACGTAACTATTTAAATAGGTTTGCCGTCGGGACCTATATTTTGTGATAGAGTTCATTCATCCCGGAGGTAAACTAACAGCTGTACTCTTCAAACTCCGTTCATTGCGATACCTATATAGTTATTTTCAAGACCACCACTGCTGATCTCATCTCAGCTCTTTATTTCCTATTCAAAATAGACTACCAGCCCCAGAGTCATCACGACTACTATTCTCCTGCGTTGCAGATCTACGTTGCCTCCTCCTGACATAAATTATAATTGATATGCTCCTTGACCTCAGGACTTGTAACTTCGGACTCCCAAGAGACAGTTTTCAGGCGACTAATAAAAAGTCTGACGTCAGGCCAGGAAAACGTTAGCGATCTTTAAAAATCTTCCATTTTCTGTCCCGATTGAACTAATCGGAAATTGTAGTCGCGTACCAGCTAAACTCGTCAATCTTCACTTAATCTAACATATCAGATTAGGTTACAGCTAGGTTTTAGAGGCAATCCTTCCACCAGAAGAGTGCTGCTAAAAGCCTATATTGACCACAGGATTACTATAGTACGAATCGTTTCCCCTCTCTGTCTGCTTGATCACTCAATCGAGTGTGATACCAATTATCATGATTTTAATAAGAGGTCCGGTTCTTTTCGCGGTTTATACTCTCCCTCTTGGCGATGTGATTGCCAAGCGCAATCTAGGCTTTCACTTCTACGCGGATGACACTCAGTTGTACCTTTGCTTTGATCCCTCCCAGCCTTCGAGCACCTCAAATTCTCTCAACTCACTTGCAGCATGTATTCATGACATCCCCACATGGATGGCAGCAAATTTTCTAAAACTAAACGATGATAAAACTAAATTACTAGTTATGGGCAAACCCAGTGTGATTCAGAAATTGGAAAGGCTGATGCTCAAAATTGGCTCTGCCAGCATATCTCCCGTTGAATCAGCTCGAAATCTAGGAGTCATGGTCCAAAGTGACCTCTCATTAGACGACCACTTGAGCTCCGCAGTCAAGCCTGCCTACTTTCAGCTACATAACATTGCTAAAATTCGGGCTTGTTTAGATAAGGATATCACGTCTAAGTTGGTCTATGCATTTGTGACATCCCTCTTGACTTCTGTAACTCACTGCTTGCTGGCGTACCGGCATGTGCAATCAGGCAATTACAGCTGGTGCAAAACTCCCCAGCTAGGCTTGTCTGTCGTGAGCATCGCAGTTGCCACATCACACTACTTCTCGCCGACCTTCATTTACTACCAGTAAAGCAACGGATCGATATCAGGTTTTGTCGCTCACTTTTAGGTCCCTTCATTCTTTGACTGGAGCTTATCTATCAGATTTACTCCCCCAGCAGGCCAAGCATCGTACCACCCGCTTTTTTTAATCCAACAGTTTACCAATACCTCGTACAAACCTCAAATCCTGTGGAGACCATGCATTTAGTTTGTATGTTCCCAAAGCCTGGAACTATCTCCCGACTTGCATCAGAACATCCCCTGACTTGACCACATTTAAAAAGAACTTAAAAACGCACCTATTTAGGACAGCATTTAATGGGTACCTGTGATTCGTGCTTTATGTGCTTATGCGTGCTGATACTGTGCATGCTGCCACGGACTACATCTGCATGCTGACCCTGTGCATGCCACCCCTAACCATGTTATTCATGTTTTTTATCATGCATGATATTACTCACCATTCAATCGAGTTTCCTTTTGCAGCAAATTTAAGGCGCCTTGAAAGAGATTGGGTTCTCTGAGGGCGCTTTATCACGTGCATTATTATTACTATTATTATTATATTATGTCGCCTTGGCGTAACTGGCACAGCAGTGCCGCCATTAACATTTCACGTGGTGGCGTATTTGGGGCAAATGTGTGAAATGCCAAAGTTCATCCTATTGGCTTTATAGTATTGAATAGCCAGAAAAAACTTCAACGTTATACTCAACAAAAATCTAATAACTTCGGTAGAAGAAATTCAGGCTTTCATTTACATATGGATCATAAGCAGCCTATTATCTAATCTGGTCTCTCTATGACTTCCAGCACCTAACACTTTGTCAACATCAAAACAACATGTATTGCTAACGATCGTCGCTACATAGCAGATAGCTTTTCTGATAGTCAATCTCAAAGAATGTAGTGAAAAACCTAGTTAATAATAATTTCAAAACTTTGTTAGTTATGTAGACACCAAAAATAATGAACCTTAAAATTGGAATGGCCATTATATGACACGTAGCCACTACAAGGAGTTGCATTCCAGAATTAAGTCCTAAAGTTCGTCATCAAAACCTGCGCTAGCCACAAGTAGCAAGACTTGCTTTCTAGGTTACTCCCAGTGGCATACCCAAAATGGTGCTATGGAATTCCAATTTTGTCTCTGGATGAAAACAAGGGTTTTTCAATTGATTGTGTCTATGAATAGTATAGAAATTAACTAACAATTATTACCTGAAAACTTTGCTTTTAGTGACCACAGCACTGCTTAGCTTGAAATTAATATATTTACGATGAGAAAACTGAAAAACATTCGAATCTTTGATTCCCATTTACTTCATTTCTATCCTATATTTCTTTAGTGCATGTTTGTGTCCCGGCTATCCTATAAGAAAAGAAAGAAACACGGAATCCTCGACACGACACTCTGGAGGCCCATCCGGATGGGCAGTTTTTTTCAAGTAATTTCAATGTAATTTAATATATCTACGACTGTAACTGCAAAAAGCTGCTATGACTATGAGAGCTTTAAACTGGAGAGTTTTCTATAGCACATACTCAAAACTTAAGAGGCTTTCGGTTGACATTCGATAGCTAGCAGATTTATAGCATGGCTTCCCACCCAATTGTTGCCCTACGTCAAGGCACTCAGCAATATCTTGACGCTGGTTCCGTCCTCTTTTAGGTGCAAAGCGTGAGAGATTTTCAAAAATTGGCACTTGTTTCAATTTTGAGTAAGAACAGTTTTGAGACTCACTGATGAGCTGTCTATGAATATGCACTAATCGCTAGAGTTAAAGAAGACTCTTATAGCCTCGAAAAAGTCGGCAATAATGATAGTGCAGATTCCATTAAGCTGCTGCAGAAGTTGGTTAGAAGTTGACGATGCTCTATCTAATCTATTCATTTCGAAATTTCATCAAAAACTTCCACTCTCTGAGCCTTAATATAAAAAGCTCAGCGTTGGACCTTATAAAAAACGCGTTCAATTTTTATAAGGGTTTTCTATGCACAGGTTGAAATTTCTTGAGTGTTCTTCGGTTTCTCGCAGAATTATTCACTAGAAATATGCATGGCCCTCTTTTCATTGGGCTTGACAAGACCGATGTATCTGATCAGATCGCAGAGGTTCTTTTCGGAGTGGAAGTATAACCTTTTCAGCTCAGCCGCATTCGTGAAATTAAAACCGCGATCTGCAATAGATTCTTCACTTTCTGACTTCCTGATCCCTTCTGTAGATGGCTTATCCCTCCCCGGAGGAGTGGGTCTCTTTTGGCAGTATGATAGTGGGTCGATGGATGACAGAATTTCAGGATATTTTAGTGGAGGCTGCTGGTGCCAGTAAGACGTCGGGTTGATTCTACCAGGTAGAAGTAACTGTTGTTTGAGTGGTTCCGGTTTTTTCCTCACAGTTACTAAATTGCGCAACTCCTTTTTTATCTATATTCTAGCCTGAAAAAATTCGTATTAAAACGGGTCAAAAATGAAAATATTTTCACAACACCTTCTCTACAATAAATTTCCTCTAGAACCTACGACCTTGGGACCGAAGTCGTGAAAAGCAATCGCCTTAGCTAGCGTGCTACTACGGCTATTAACTAGAGCTGTGACGCGGTCTCATTCGCTCTTCTCTATATATATTGTGCACTGACCTAGCAACACGCACCTGCTTTATGCAAGCAAACTTTTAATGGCATTTAGATTAAATATATGGCGAGTCAGCTTTCTCCAATTTGGCAATAAAATAAACTAGAAGTTAATTTTTAAGTCAACTGTGTTGATACTTTTTCAATGATATTCTAAAACTTAACGTCCACCTAAGCCTCAGCAATTGAGGCTGCCGCATGACGCGCGCTTTTTGCTCGAATCTTTCTTTAGTAGCACACCAAACATTTTAACGTATTCATGTCACAACCACAGAAGCGAAACATTTTCGGAATTTTTTTTAACTTTTCTATCTCAGTTTAAGCGTAAGAAGTAAGAACACCTACATTGAACTTAAGAAAAAATGAAAATAAAATGCGTTACTAGCTTTTTTCCCCATCTGGCTTCAAAAGGTTAGCAGCCTATAATTTTAAAATGCCCTGCCCTGAAGCCTCTAACACTGTAGCTAACTTTCCCGGCATGATTTTTCCACAGCGATGCCCCTTAAAGCCCCGAAAACAGATATTGTCATTTTTAGGTTATACTTCCGAATTTCACGTTGGCTGACTTGTTGACTACAGAGCGGCAAAAAAATTAAATATTGGATTCGTAGAAAAAGGTAGCCTGCCACTTTAGTTATTGAGCTACGTACTGCATGAGTTATTGATGGGTATGAGCTCAATGCTAGCGTTCCCGTTTGGCCATATGTTTCCCATTTACTCATAAAGAAGCTGCAAGAATTTTGGGCCAAGTGCTGCAGACCATGTCTTACCCTCTATTCACCGTTTTTTTAAACAATACAGAGTAGAACGATAATACAGTCAATTTTAACAAATCATGAGAATAAAGCTTGTGGGCAACGTCAGGACTATCTGATTTTGCGGCGACGCCTGTTCAGTGTGAGCGTTTACTAAATTAAAGACAAAAAACCTGGCATCGGACTGACTCTATTTTCAGATAGATGTAAAGTGATTTTTCTTAGGCACCGGGATTAGCGAGCTGTGGTTAAAAATTGAAAGAACTTGCTTACTGATTCTGTCCGGCTATGCTGTTGAATTTTTGTATGAAAATTAACATTGGCTCTGATATAGTTAACTGATGATTTATGTATGACTCGATGCAGCGAAACATAGAATTCATTTCACAAACTTGTCAGATAATAATGCACTGGATAAAGCGCCCTCAGAGAACTAAATCTCTTTCTAGGCGCTTTGCATTCGCTGCAAAGGAAAAAGCCATTGAATGGTGCGTAATATTATGCTTGATATACAACATGAATAACATGGTTAGGGGTGACATGCACAGAGATGATGTAGCAGAATTAATATGGGCCCCATGGAAACGAGAAAGTTAGCACACGTTTCGGTATATTTAGAAAAAGCGATAGTAATATTACAGGATATTTGCATAAGGTCTCCTTGCAGCTGTTGCATCGTAAAACAGTCACTGGGAGACTTTACTTGCACTTGCAATGCCATCGCGTTTACCTGAATAATTAATAGTGCTTCCTGATTGAGTGGTGCCGAGGAGGCGAGGCGCATGGGTCACCTGATCTGCAACAGCATTTAGGAAATCAATGAGAGCTGGCCTAGGTGCAAAGCAGGCAGTTGTCTAGGTGCTAAGTGACTAGTCGGTACATTATATTCTCAAACACATGCACCCTAATATTTTTTAGATATTTTCTGCTGCTGATAAGACTAGGAGTGACTGACTAGGAGTTCAGAAATCTTCACGTAAAAAATGCTGCTAGTAATAAAAAAAAAATAATTCATATGTATAGTAACTTCAGAAAACTAAATCTCGTTCTCGCCACTTTGGATATAATGTACAGAGATAATGACCAATAAATTAGAGATAGTATGTACAGTATGATCAAACAGGGCTTGCTTGGAGTAGGTGAAGAAGAAAGAGCAAGAACAACTGATTAGTAGCAGCACGCACAACGTCGTCGATCATGATATGACTAGTGGTGACATGCTCAGTGTCAACATTTAAAATATTATTAGTGGCAGCATGCACAGTGTCAGCGCAAAAACAGACACGGAGGACGAATCACAGTGACCCACTAAATGCTGTGATAAAAAGGTGAGTTTTAAGCTTCTTTTGAAATTTATTCAAGTCAGGCGATGGATGTTGTGATGTCAGTCGGGAGTAGTTTCTAGGCTTTGGGACCATACGATCTACACGCATAATCTCGAACAGATTTGTAGTTCCTACGAGCTGTAGCTGTAAGATTCAAGGCAGAAAAGTGAGAGGTACGATGCCTCACCTGGAGGGGTTGCAGTTCTGATGAGTATGCTCGAGCCAGACAATGATGAGACAGAAAAATTAGTGCCAGAATTTTGAAGTATATACGCTGCTTGATTAGGAGCAAGTGGTGAGATGTGGCAACTGTAATGCTCACAATAGACGAGCCTAGTGGAGTTTTGCGCAATCAATGAGCACCTGATTGCATGAGCGGTTAGAATAGCAAGCAATAAGTTACAAAAGTCGAGACGGGATGTTAGAAATGTTGAGAAAAGTTTGGATTTAGAATCCCAGTTTAATCAAGCTAGAATTTTAGCAATGTCATGTAATTGAAGGTAGGCAGACATGACTGTGGAGCTAGATTGTGTTTAGATGCAACAAGAGATATGCTGGCAGAGCCAATTTTGAGTGTTAAGCTCTCCAGTTTATGTGTCACTCTTTGTCTTGCCAGTAGCTAATCAGTTGGTCGTATCTTCACTCAATTTTAGAAACTGTTCTGCCATCTATGTGCAGATTTCAGTAATACATGCAGCAAGAGAGTTGAGAGAATTCCACGTGCTGCAAAGAAGTAATGCTGATTGCATGGAATGACCAGCTCTAAATTCAAACTAGAAACTATTTGCCTAGCTTTGAAGCCGTAAAAAAACAAGAATGTGCACGTTATTCGTAAATATTTACCTTTGGCAGCGTTGTCGAGTACTTATGATTTGGCTCTATTGTTTGGCACTATCAATGAGCCGTGCAGGTACACTAGGTAAGACAGTTGCTTTTCATGACCTCGGCCAGGAGGTCAAGGGTATGAACTCTGAGGTGGGTGGTCCTTGATCGCTGCTGCGAGAGGTGATGGTAGCCATGAAGGCTCTCTTTTGGCTGTACAAAAAAGGCTGTTATTTCAGCTAGCACTTTTTGTTATTTTCTCTAGTTGAGTATGCACTGCAAGGCACTTAGCATTACCAGAATCCGATGAGGCTTAGGCAAATATGGAAAAAACAGTGTGAGAGTAAGTAGTGCTGAGCCTGAGACTCGACACTATCCAGCACTTGGAATGCGACAAATATGGAGACAGCTTAACGCGAGCCTGATTGCAATGAAGCTTATTGATAATGGAATAGTAAATGTGAAAAGATTAGCAAGCTCCTAAATCATGTTTAGTCTTTCGAAATTCACAATCAAAATGTACACTACAATGCGTGATTATTTTGCCTTTTTCAATGAAAGTAGAACCGAAAGATGCAAACTCAATTGATTCCACTTGGATAACGAATCAAGTGCACACTCCCTTTCTGTGGTAATAAAAGTGAGTTTTCAGAGTACCAAAGGCCATTTTATATACTTTTAAAACATAATCAAGTATAACATGACTCTTGTTATATTCCATACTTTCTTGTTCACACAATAACTTTTTTGCAGTTTTTACGAAGAATAATATTCAGCTCCTCAAATTTTCAAAGCTGTATTTTCAATGGATAATATATTTTTAATAGGCAGTTTTCACTTTTAGAGCTGAATTTTTTACTTCGAAATAGCAGGCGACAAACTGGCTGGCTAAGATTTCCAAGATATTTAAAAGCACGAGGTCTATAATTTTTCTTTAGGTGCCAACATAATCACTTACACTTTTTTCACGTGATGCTCCTGTATCACATTGTGCGTAATCACAAGAAAGAATTAAAACAGTATGGATTATATTCGTACGGAAACATCATACAGAAAGTAGGAGGAATCATGCAGTTCATGCCCAATCGTAGATGGAATATTAATTCCTGCAGGTCGTTTCGATGAAATTACATAAATACTTACCACAAAATCCTACCGGTGACTCAACATTAAAAGACATAAACATTGTTCCTTGCATCGTCGATTTAGTATAACTAAGTTGCCCGACAATAAATTTTAGTGCCATTTCTGTAAAGCTTGAGCCCGAATTAGCCACCAAAATTGTGAACCTCGGAATGATCATTCTCTCCTCACTTATTTGGCCTTTCAGGAGCTGGCTGCATGTAGCATACAAAGAGGTGAAGTACTCTTGACATCCTGCAGCAGGGATTGTTGAAAAAATGTAGCCGTCGCATACTGCGCATGGAATCGAACTCGTCAAAGATGATCCGATTGTGGAATTAAGATATAAGTTCAGAACTAGGTTTTCTACAGAGATCCCAGATGCGGCTTTAATGGAAATGACAATGTCGACGGGTCGTCCTATGAAGACGCAGTCTGAAAATGCTGTTGAGACGTTGATATCTAAAATATACAGTGCATAGGTAGAGCAGTTTTACAATGGAATATATAGAAACCTAAATCGACTACGAGTACTTACACGATTATCTTTATAAAGCTACGTTTCGTAAATCCTAAAAGTCATCCAAAAACCAAAATGTATAGTTAGGTTAACTAAATAAGCTACGCTGCAAATGAAAACTTTTCGTCATCCATTTCAATCGAGTAGGTGATTCGTGTAAATTGTTGTATTCTCTTTCAGAATCTGAAACTTGTTTCAACATCGCACACACATCAATATTTTATTAATTTGTTTAGTATTTTCACATGCCATACATAAGCGTTTTGTGCTATTGTTTAATGACAATATCCTTTAGTTGATGTACCGTTTAAACGGAAGTGTTCTCCTTTATTAAGTCGAGTGCTTTTAGCCTGCCTCTTTAGTGACTTTTTTGTCATGCTCAGCAGCTGGATTTTGACTCTTCAGGCTTCAACGGTAATTGGCCATCGTTTTAAAATGCATTCCTTAGTGTATTTGCTTGATTCCACGCACGTCCGGACGGAGCTTGCTTGATTCCACGCACGTCCGGACGGAGCCTTTCACTTTGCTCCTCGCTGAACGCTCCTAGATTTGATGGGAAACATTCAAGGTGAGAGTTTATAGAATATATCTAAACATTCACTCTGCTGCCAGGTGCTGCTTACCGTGGCATTATTTCATCAACGATTCTCACTTAGTAAGGAGACTTGTGATTGCCGAGAAAGTTCTCTACCACAGACTTCAATCCATTCCATGCCTGCAACTCTGACCCAGTAATTTTCATGCAAACTGTTTGGCTTTGAACAATTTTCTGATAAAAAACGACAGCTTTTGCCTTAGTCTCGCCGATTTGAGGAAACGTTTCTTGTAAAAACTTACAGGCTTCGCCGCCTGGATATATAGCTTAAATGTAGTTTTGTATCAGTCAAAGCTTTATGTGCCAGGGAGGAAGCAGCACTTTCTTGATGTCGTAAAGAAGAGGCTCGTTGACCTCGTCACTCCCAGGCGCAGCACAAGTTCTCAGTCTTTCTTACGGTAGAGAAGAGCATCAGAGCGACTATCGAGCAGACATAATAGCCATGGATAATTTATGTAGTCAACCCGAAGTCCTAACAGAAGGGCAATTTACTTTAAATCACTGAATGTTTGTCACTGGTGCTGATCGTACTTGATTTAATCGAGAAGCATTTTTCATCAGTACAGAACGTGCAACTCGCTAGTTCATTTCAACTGTGAAGTATTCCTTTAAAACGCTTGTAGATGAGTCAATAAAGAGTATCCACTCACTTTGATCGTGTCACCTTTCCATTTGGCTAACTAGAACTTCGACATTGCTGGAATATACTAGTAAATCCTTCTTCGAAATGTATAGATGAGACTATTTTCATGATTTCCACACCACGAAAATGTAGTACCAAGTGCAAGAAAATTTCTCTTTTTTAACGTAGAACCAAAGACTTCAGCTGACTCTTTGGGAAGGTCAAGGTCTGGCTCTAAGTCATCAAGATTAGATTGTGACATTCGTTTAGGTACTCGAGCATCAAAAATATCACCAACACAATTGTCATCCAAGTCTCCACTTGAACTTGAATCGCTGTCAGTCAATGTATCATCAAGTGTAACAGATAGAAGAAGAACTCCCAACTCATCACTGTGCAGTACAGGTCACATCGCTGACGGCACATTTGAATATGCAATTGTATGCTAATTTAACTTGATGAAGTCAAGCAAGTTCGTGATGCAAAAATAAAAATATGAAACGCGGTAAGTTATTTCTCTACAAATCATTGGTACGTCAAATGGCATGCGTCTGCTTTGACCTTTAAACAAAGTCTCAAATTTTCTAAGCACGGCTTTCACACCATCTTTGTCGCCCATAATTTATCCTGATCTCCTCGTTTGCATCCAAAGTATGAATGATAGCACTTTTTGATGGGTGTAGTATTAGGTTCCCGCTGCTATTTTGTCGAGAACGTCCAGCATAAATGTTGCAGAATACAAGCAGAGAATGCGTACGCTCTCCTGGGATTGTAAATTACAAGAATCCATTGATGTAGTCAACTATATCAACCAATAAAATGCTAATTTTTTTAATAGCACGCAATATTTATTTCATTAAGTATCAATATCAAATAAACCTAATGAAAGCCCATATCACTAAACATAATGAGTAATGCAGGGTCGGGCATCAATTCAGTCCTACTATTCGTCGTAGGAGCACTCGAGTCTTGGTACCCGGGTAACGAGAGATGCCTTAATGCCCTTTGCATCAAAGCTGCATACAACAGCTTATCCAGAAACTATGTGTAAGTGAGGCGGTATGCGGCTAGGCCAAGGTTTGGGCCCAGTGCTCCGTGGAGGGAGGAAACTGCGGTCAGCACAGTACAGTTCAGCACAGTAACGCTCAGTCCAAGGGGGAGAACAGCCCACTACCTGGGCTTCTTTAGTATCAATATCCTCAAATAAAATATATTAATCAAGTTCACCCAGTCTTTGGGGGAAAATCAACCAAATCTGATATTTCAAAGCAAAAATAAAATGCGCCAGAAATCATCTATATGACCTTTATGTAGAAAATAATGCCAAAGGGCCAAAACTGATTTAATGCAGATCATTGTTGTAGCCACGGTATATTCTAGCATTAGAAATATACCGAGTTCACAATGCAAACATTTGATGATTATTTAATAAAGGTGGTTAATTCATTGATCGGCTTTATAATTAATTATTAATTACAATTATATTAATATGATGAGATCTTTATAGGCATTCAGCTCCTTGCTACGAGAACTAAAACATTGCCCTCTTGCAGCAACTAGCAACCGTAAGATGGGCAACGGAGATACGAAAGTCCATCCTGCAAAGAACAATTGCGTTAGTTGAATTATAAGCAAGCAACCTGGGCAGACACGCCATTATCTGAGACATTGGTCTAATGGAACGGGTAGCTGTGAACAGTATTCTCAATGAAGCTGTCTATCCTTAAGCATTTATCAACAAGAACCTCCAAGTTTTGATCACACGGTACCCCAACTACATCATCACCATATACAAGACCAAAATCTCGTAGTCCAGCAGCTGCCTGAGGATGGAGGTCTATTTATAGAGGCTTGGTTTCACCACTACAAAGCTTAGGAAATTCGGCAGAAATTCAGGATCAAATGCGACCTCATGGGCTCAAATCTCTTCTTGTCGCTTAGTATGAATGAAAAATAGCAAAGGACTGGGAATGGACTCTTTTTCGAGCTCAAATGGTGCCGTTCCTGCTGAGTGAGACTTGACTACCATACGATATGGACTTAACGTAATTGGAAAAGTTTGATTAGAGCCTGTTCGTTCACTATCTGTTAGTTTGACAGTTTCTTTCAACCGTTCTAGGGATATATCTTGATTAATCTTGTTAAAAGCCATTCACACATCGATGAGAGCCCAGGAAGCAACGCTAACATTGTCGCTGCTACCAAGAATTTTGGTGTTCACATGAAGTTGTGCCATTTCAATGAAAAGCTGTCACTTGAATCGTTGCAGGAACTTGTCAGATATTAATACTCAATGCGTTTTAGCAGATGCTTAGCAGAAATCTTTTGGGTAGTTGTGGACAAAAAAGAAGCGAGAAAGAGAGACTGGGCGATAACTTGCTCGGAATTCTAAATCCAAATCAGGGACGGCCGATAAGAAAGACTTTGGAAGACTTCCTGGTCACGGAAGCATATAAATCTAGATGTATGGTCGGAATATATATATATATATATATATATATATATATATATATATATATATGTGTGTGTGTGCATGTATATATATATATATATATATATATATATATATATATATATATATATATATATATATATATATATTTATATATTTATATATACATATATATATATATATGTGTGTGTGTGCATGTATATATATATATATATATGAGTGTGTATGTGTGTGTGTGTGTGTGTGTGTGTGTGTGTGTGTGTGTGTGTGTGTGTGTGTGTGTGTGTGTGTGTGTGTGTGTGTGTGTGCGTGTATGTGTGTATATGTATACATGTATGTATGAACATGCATACACACATATATATGTGCGTGTGTGCGAATCTGTATGTGTACGTCGTTAGCAAGTTGCTTAGTTTTGTTTCATAGATCTGATCAAGGCATAATCACTTCGTTTATAGAAACCTCGTAAGCTTATTGAGGAGTAACAGGTAGCGACTTGAAACTCTGTGTTTTTGGAGGCGGCTTGTTGGTAAAAGTGTACTTTTTCGAACGGAGAAGAAAAATAAGTAACACACCAAGCACTCAATATCTGGGTTGTGTGATTTCCCATATTTATCAAGCAAATGATACTCTATATAATAATTTATGGTTTAGACAGGCATGACTTTGGATCCATCGAAAAGAAGTCCAAGCTTTTCTGGGCTTTCATGCATACGCGCTGATGCTCGGTCTTAGACACTATGCATTCTATGGGCACTCATAGTGAGATTCTTAAACAGGCCTTACATGGGCTATACTTACTACTGAAACCGGATCTGCTTAGCCTGCGGTACGATTTTCGCCATTAATAATTACCTACCGGCGGGCATTTTTCGGCGGATCAGTAAGAACCTACCTGCATAATGCGGTCACCCGTAAGTTTAATGCACTGATGAGCAATCGCTACGGTAGAAGCTCATTCGAGGGGCCTCAGTATGCTGTGAAAAGTCGAGCTGCGGCCGCGACCAAAGTCCTATTCAAATTTAATAAGGTAGCGTCCGGTTGGCCGGCTACAAGCCGACGAGAATGCATTCCACTTAATAGGCGTCGCCCGGTTATCGGACAACCTCTTAAATACCGCCACTTTTACGTGATGTCACTAAAAGCCAGTGAGTTGATTAGCCGCAATCAGGCTGTCCAGGAGAAGCTATATGCATGTATGCTGATTGAAATGTAGATGGCACCTTGCTCTGGTGGTGCATATCCTAGACCACCCCACCAGGATTCTCATTCTATCGGTAAATGCGATCTAACAAGGTTGGTGGCGGGTCGCATATGCTGTTCTTGAATCGTTTAGATACAAGACATACTGTTTTCGCACGGACCATCGTTTGAATCTGTAGCAATCAGGTCCTCATCAAAGCTTGTGTTTTTTTTCTGCTGAGAAAGATGCAGCTAAACTGCAACTCGAAACACACCATATGATGATATGACCATATGCATGCGGCTTGACTAGAAGGTCTTGCTCTTCTATGAGGCGATGCTGTTGTGCGACTTTCACTTTGTGCTTAGAGTTTGGTGTCGTCTTTGACGGCTGGATAAATTTTGGAAGTCTCGTTCAAAACACTGAGTCCTCAACTAGCCACCACTTCCGATCCCTATATAAGATAATGAACTGTCTTTCAAGGGGTTGGGAAAAATTTACTTAGCTCCCTGATTATGCCTCGGCTTGATTACTGGGTAATTACAGGTTGATACGAATAAGTGCTCGGGCCGTGGATTATCAAAGGCACGACTAAAAGCCAAGCAGCATACGGGAGCATTTAGAAGAACTAATGTAAAGAGTATGGTTACTCTGAAGAAAGAGGCACGCCATCGTCTGAAGCCAAAAATCCAAATGTCTACAGTTAACGTCACGGCTAGCCAGTAGTCTAATACAATGCAAAACTGACAGAAGGCTGCAAATTAACTGCACTAATGACGGCAGAAGGTCTTAGCTGGACGCCATTAATATATAACAGAGGTCGGCAAACTTTTCGGACTTCTAGGCCATTTCAGAAGGTCAAGAAGGCACACTAGGCCAGATAAAACCACGCCCACTGCACAAGGCGGGCGGAGTGGGCGTGGCGAGACCAACAGACCAGCTGTCGCAAAAGATGCATAGACGTGCACGGCAATTATAGAGTTATACGTATATCATCTCTCCCCGGTCAGGCGCTTCTGTTTTAAGTTATAAAAATAAACGTAGGCGACAACTTGAGCTGCAACAGCAGTAATGAACGGGAACGAAACAGCTACAACTCAATTAGGCCGTCAGTGGTTAACCTTACAGGCATTCGCGAGCCGAATGCTTATTATCAATGAGCGAGCCTGTAGCATTTTTAGACCGCTTGGCTGTGCTACGTGACTAATCCCTCCCAAAGAAGAGAAAGCAGCGACAGATTTTCGCCTCTCGTTGAAATCGTCATCATCAGCACAAGTGATCGAAATTCCTCCCCCAAGCTTAATTCAAGGGGAAACAGTACTGGTGTACAGGAGTGCGGACTTCTAAGATTCTGGTGCTCCTGCTTTTGCAGTAGTAGATAACTGCAGCTTAATTAAAATTTCAGCATCTATCAAAAGTTAAAATCAGAAAACATGCCGATCTATAAACAAAATAACAAGCACAGCATTTAGTGGGTCCCTGTGATTCGTCCTTCACGTGCTTATGCGTGCTGACACTGTGCATGCTGCCACTAACCACATTTGCATGCTGACCCTGTGCATGTCACCCCTAACTATGTTATTCATTGTGTTTGTTTATCAACCTTGATATTACTCACCATTCAATTGCATTTCCCTTTGCAGAAAATGTACAGCGCCTAGAGAGAGATCGAGTTCTCTGGGGGCGCTTTATCAAGTGCGTTATTATTATTATTATTATTATGATTGTTAAGCAGCACTTGGTAATGGTAGCGGTCTTCCAGTCAAACACTGTTGAAAGATCTAAGAGAACTAGCCGAGATAGAACCTAAACAGTGAGACCATTTTTCAGAATGTCGTTTCAAACCCAAAGCAGAACATTTTACCTTGGATGGCGGGCTCTTACTCTCAATTGTACCCTGCTGGAAAGATCTAATGAACGAGCATAATCGTTTTGCTCCTGGGTCACCCTTGTTCAAGTGTCTTGGATAATAATGTCTGAAGGTGACTACATGGAAGTTCTGAGGGTTCACTTTATCTGGACTAGGTTCTTTTGCAATGCAGCCTGACTATAGTTATTTCAGAATGGAAGTGACTTAAGTGAGAACTGCGAACGCATTACAGTTGTTTACTGGGCTTAGACAGCACGAGTTCAGGGCGCCGCGTAAGGAAAGCTTTTAAAGAGGGATCCTAATAGTTAGTGGTATCCATTGCCACTGTGGAAAAGTTTCACACCGAGCTCAACAGAGACAGGCAACATGAGAAGAGATAAGTGCCGGCACCACGATGGGTAGCCATCGTGTAGATATATTGAAAAGCTGAGGAAGTCACTTATCCGTTGGATCTTCCACACAAAGTGTTTTGTAGAAACGCTCTGCCTTTTCGACGTTGATATAGCTACGTGGACATTGGGTTTGCTAGGAAGCTGTTAAGGAAGATGTTCCCAATAAGATATCCAAACTTTGAGTTATGCATCTGTGATTTATTTATTCAAGAGAAATCTTGCTTCGTGTGTTACTGTCTCAATAAAATTTATTCTTTAGAGCTTTAAGGTGGCCTCGTAATCCATCGTCATGTGAGCTACGCTATTAACTGTGCAAGTCAACAGCGATCAAATAACTTGAAAACGGTACCCATCAAAGTCTCACCTAGTTGTCCTCCAGAATTAGTTCATTCATGCCTGTTCCGACTATCTTAACGTGCATAAATTTGCAGATTCGTCTCTTGGTTTCTTTCGGTATTGGCTTAGTGTGTTTTGTTATGCTACGCACACTGCCCTTTTTTTTAATGTAAGAATTAGATGTCGATACCACTGTATTTCTAACTCGAAGCTATGAAACGAAGACACAATGCAAGCCTGTCCATTCTGTCCTGAACGGCTTAGGTGCCACGTCACATTACTTCTGCCTGAGATTCATTGGTCCCTTCGAGCATCGAATTGAATGCAATATCCTCTCTCTGGCGTTCATATAGTTTCACTTGCTTTCAATAGCCTACTTATCCAACCTGCTTGCTACTTAAGTTTGCTCTTACGCAAGCGACTCGCTAGGTTCCACTTTTTCCGTTTTCTCTGTATGTATTTCGTGTTTTGTTAATCGGGCCTTCAGCTCATAGCCACATAAATCCTGGAACTCACTTCACACTTCTGTCACGACATGCGTCGACCTAGCATCGATAAAGAGACAGCTATTGACTCATCTGTTCTGGTAGGCATTCCCTTAGCTCTGCGAACTAGTATTTTCCGCACTTTCATGCTCAGCGTGATTTCCTGCACCTAAATTAAAAATCTTTTATTCACCAGAAATTCTACCAACCGGCGGCATCATGTGTTTTTTGTGCCATTTTTAAGCTTTCTTAAGTACACTACTTGGGTGCTATTGTCTACACGTCTGAGCACGATTTCTCGCTAGACATTAAATACTTGTCGCATTTATTAAAGCAAGTTTTTTTTAAGTGCCTGGATAGGTATTTGGTATTCTTTAATCGGCAGACTCAAGTCTTTTATTTTATTTAATTAGTTTTAAACTTTCTACGGTAGCTCTGAATCAGAAGGGCGAACGTAGAATGAAGACGAGAGTAGGAAATTCTATTGACTTCCTCATTTCTCATATCAAGCAGAACAACGCGGTGCGAAATCTTGTTAGCAGAAAAAAGTAAACCTAGCTTAGTGTGAGCAACGATATTTTAGGAGCGACCAAATGGATTAATTACTTAATCCTGTCTTTAATGTTCATAATATCCAGATATCTGCAGCTTTACGCTTTAGATTCAAATTTAGTCATTACGGAAATGGAGCTAAATTAATCTTAAACAGAAACATTTTACTTTAGATTTGTTTAGTCATTTTAATACACATTCATATCACATGATGACAAAACTGTTGTCTTACGGCGTGCGACTGCTCACTGAAAAAAATCTTACCCTGGGAGGCGACAGGCATAGTGAAGGTGCCCAAGCATAAAAGTATAAATATAAGCATTTGCCACATGAGAAATTCTTGCAAAAATACACTAAGTTCCATAAACAATAGATAATGAGTGACGTTTCTCAATCTTTCAAAATTAAATTTGATTAGATCCACATCACTATCGTTCGGAATTGGCATGCAAAATTAACTGAATTAAATTTAGAATACCGGCACTTTCATGATTCATTTCGATGCACGTTTCATGAGCCCTATATTTGCTACTGCATGGATAATAAATGTCTTTTTAAAGTTTGAATGAATCCGTACTATCAGCTTTATGTTTGAATATAATTTTGGAAACGTAGGGTTTGTTCGTTCTCGTATCGAACATAAAGTACCTCCATCTGAGATTCCACTAAGCCGCGCGTAATGTGGGTGTTATGCAAAAGGTTTTTCCATGACACGATTGAAGCCTGGAGAGCTTAAAGTATGCATACGATAGCCAACAGATTTAATCTATAGCAACAAAGACAAAGTGAAGCATAGCTGAGTCAAAAGATTGGTCTGGGAAGTGAGTTTAACGGAAATAGAAGCTCAGGACCGCTTGCAAGGATATGCCACAGTAGACAGCCGGGCAATATATGTCGTTTCATAAGATTTATAAAAGTGAGCTTCACAGTCTACACCATGTAGACCAAAAGCTTTTACCAGCAAAGGTCTTTAAGCGACGGAAGTTTGCAGCTAACTTTTAATCTATAGAAGAGCTGACGGCATGAGGTGGCTTAAACCGGTTCATTAGTTCAGCTAGGCGTGAATGAGCCGAGCCGTGAGGTGCCTTGCGGTTCAGTGTTAAAAATGTATGCTGTATCCATAAATCCACGGGAAGCCATCGATTCGCTGCTCCGTCAGCATTAGAAATACGCGGCTAGGCCTTTAGGAGTTATTTGACCAGCTTCGCAGCTATATTCTTCACAGGTTCCAGTGCTCTAACAATTTTTTTTGTTTGTATTAGCCAAAATGGATTATTAGTAGCCTAAACAGAACAAGGGAGCTAGTTGAATTTAGGCAAGCCACTGCGGTGTAAATAGTCACTACTTTTAGTCGGGGATGAAATTTCACGGCTAGCTATGGAAGCACTATTCTTAATTAAGCTATTAAATCTTAAGCTGCTATCAAAAGGATGAATCAAAGTTTCGAGCACATGGTGATGGCTGAGCTACGTCATCACTAGTGAGAAGAGTGAAGTCTTCTGGTTCAGCCATATTTATTGGACGCCATGTGAGCAGGAGCTTGTTCATAAACATCGATTAGTTGAAGGAAATCTGCCAAAATTTAGGATCGAACGTATGCAAGGCAAGTCTCTCGTTTATCACTTGCTTCAATGGTGTCTTCGGCTTGAAAATAAAAATTCAGCTGCTTATCCTTACCGTAGCAGTGATCCAGATCCCATGGGGGCCGGAGTCACTTTTTCCTGAACCTCTGAATAAATGTAAAACGGCAACGATCCGAGAACGGATGATCGTACAAATCCGTACGTGACTTGTCTGCAGTACAAAATGCTACCACCACTCGAAACGGACGGTTTTCGTTCAGACAATTACGATTTGAACCAAGCAAGCGCCTCATCGGCAAGACTTCTAGTTGTTGTCAATCGTTTAAGAAGGATGTCTGAATTCATATTGTCCAATGCAGCTCACAGATCAAGATGGGGTCAGGGCAGTAAAACCCTAGCATTATCTTTGCTGCTACGGATGTCTTTATTGACACGGAGGAGAGAGCAATATCAGTGGATTGATGTCGCTTGAATTCTTAATCAAATACGTCGGATACATAATTCTTCTCAATTTGTTCGACACACTTCATAACGACACTCTTTTCGTAAATCTTGGATTAAGCAACAAATATGAACGAATGATAGCTTGCTATGACCTGTGAATTTATTACGGGCTTTTTTTGAGTAGGTCAAACGATAGATGATTCGCAGGACTTTGTACAAACCCGTTATCCAGAGATGCATCTCAAACCTGAGTTATCTCAAGACTGCGTTTTTTATCAGTACAGAATATAGTGGTAGTGTATAGGATCTTCAAGAGATATTCTCTTTTTATTAGACTTTTGTCATGTAACCATAAATACGCATAAATGTATAACAATTTCGATAGTGTGGTCACAATCAATTAGTGGGTTTAAACTGAGACCACCCAATCGAAATTGTTCTATATATATCCATATTTAAAATATCTCCTACTTACAAAATTACTGGGTACAGTTTTGCAGGAGATATTTCTATGGAGACACGAATATGCAACATTTTTAACTAATCTATTGCAGTGATAATGAAGCAGCAGAATTGTCAATATCGGGTTGGAGACCATTCAAAGTTGGCAAGCCAATTATTCACTGATTCATAAATGTTTTAGGGACTGACTGGCTTGACTTCATTTTTCTAAGTGACTGATCTAAGCTTTCAAAATTAGGCGCCTGGGAAGTCTTTAAACTGGCTGGATTGACGTCCAACTCTCAGTTTTTAAAACATGGTTCAAGCCTGCACTTTCCAAGATGCACCCTTTAAAGTTTTTTGTTAAATCTAAGAGAATCTCAAGAACTTCACATACTAATAAAGTTTTGGGAAGCATGTTCACCTAGAGCACTAGTATGCTCCAGTTTTACTGCATCCATCAGGGTATCGTGGCGTTTGGTGGAGCCTGGATTCAGATGAATCGGGCCTTTATCACTAACAGATTTCCAGCATATTTCAGCATCATAGCTTTTTACTTTGCATTGCCGGTCAAACTCAATGCTTTCCTTTTCATACGACAAAACAGGAACTGTAAATAGGATTAGGCAATAAAAATAATAAGAGTAATAATAAACTTGATAAAGCACCCTCAGCGAACTCAATCTCTTTCTAGGCGCTTTGAATTTGCTGCAAATGGAAACGCGATTGAATGGTGAGTAATATCAAGCTTGATGGACAACATGAATACCATGGTTGGAAAAAGAAAAAGCATACCAAAAAGCATAGAAAAGGTCAAGACTGACTGTCCATTGACAGCCATAGGAGGACTACTGTAGGTCGTACCAATCTATCCTAGCAAAGGCCAAGTCTAGCATCTTTAAAAGCATTGTTGAATCACAGATGAACAATCTAAAAATGCTCACGTCGACAATCAATCAACTCCTCAACTACTCCCAGATTAGCTCCTTACCTGATGATCCTTGTGATGATCAAGCCGATCGCTTCTCTCAGTTTTTTGTCCATAAGATAGACAAGATCAGGTAATCTACCCCTGCGATGACAACATTCGCCTGGAATGTGTCTCCGATTCCTGGCTGCACCTCAATGTCTACATTTGAGCAGGTCACTAATGACCTCGTCCTGAAGTTCATATCTCGATCAAAGAAGACAGCAAGTCCTTTGGACCCTATTCGCACTGTTGCTCTCCTACGTTGCATTGATCTGCTTCTGCCATGCATAACTAACATCATTAATATGTCATTAGCCTTAGGTCATGTCCCAGTACTTTTCAAAAAGCAGTATTCAGGCCACATCTCAAGAAAGCGACACTAGACCAAGAGAACTTGAGCAACTATTGCCCAGTCTCCCTCCTACCACTCCTATCAAAGACACTGGAACGGGTCGTGGCGGACCAGCTAAACTCACATATCGAAACTTCAAACTTTGCTAGTAAGTTCCAGTCTTGCTTTAGAGCTAATCACTCCACAGAGTCAGCATTGCTTAAGGTATACAACGACCTACTTAGGAATGCAGACGTGGGTAGAGTGTCTCTGCTTGTTTTGCTCAATCTTTCGGCAGCTTTTGGTAAGTGGCAGCATGCACAGTGTCAGCACGCATAAGCACATGAAGGACGAATCACAGGGACCCGCTAAATGCTGTCCTAAATAGGTGTCTTTTTAAGTTCCTTTTAAATGTGGTCAGGTCAGGGAATGTTCTGACTCAGGTCGGGAGGGAGTTCCGGGCTTTGGGAGAAGTAACTGGAAAGCGTTGCAGTACACTTTTATCGGTAGCCTATGCTTTTACCTCATGCGAGTTGCTTAGGGGGCGGGCGCCCATCCTCTGTGCGATGCATCACGTCTCGTCTACAGCAGGAACATTGCTTGACTATTCAGCGAGCGCCCAACGACTACAGAATAGACTGTTCTATGCTTTGAACGTGAACGTTCTACATTGTTTTTGGAAGCTCTTAATGGCTGCCTTACTTGACTATCGTCAGCATATCTCGAGTATCTGTGCTGTATTTGAAACGACAGGTGGCTTGCTGCGATTTATGGCACTAGCACCACCGATACATATTACTCATCTGCATTGGACTATCACAATTAGGGTAATATCAATAATAAAAATAGCTGATTCAACATCCCCATTTGTATAGTGGTAGAGGTGCTTTTACGGCTATCAATCTGGTTGCAGTGGGCAATAAAGCATCGCCAACTGCAGGACTTGAACCCACGATCTGGATTGTGAAGGGCGAGCACCTTACCTTCTGTACTAAAACCCAGGATCCCTATAACACTACCGATCAGCAATCCTTCCTACCACGGCAATACCATCGCACCACGTGTGCATCTGGGAATAACATCTCCCGGCATTGCATCAAGAGAGCCCAAATTCTTCGGAGACCAATTTTTCAGTTCGGAGACTCCAAAAGCATTGGAAATCGAGATCTACAGAAATTTTTATAGCCGTAACTTACAATATACTAAATCAAATTAAAAGCTGCTTCTTTACGATGAAATCACTATGCTAATGCGTTTTTCCTTCATTTGAGTGTGGGTGTTGAAATATTGTTTACTATATATGATAAATTAAGATGCTGCCTTTCCATTGTAGGAAGGCATCTATTAAAAGATGAAAACTCTTTTTATGATGCCATATGTTTTTTATTATTACTATCATTATGTTAGTAGTCATAGCTTTCATACCTAAAACCCTCTGTAAATGGCAATCGACCCAACCCACTTTTTGAGTCGATCTTGATATATCTGATTTCTTAAGTTTAATCCGTGGTCTGCTGCTTTAAGAGCGGCCCACGTTCATTCTCATTGACTCAGAATTTTAATTCGTTATCGTAGACAGGTAAGTACTAAATGTATTGCTCTTGTTTATACGGTATGGCCGACGAATGGGTGATCAAAGATTTAGTTACAACTTTCTGTTGCAAATATGCTTGACGCCTCTGTTGGAGGACAAAAAGTTACTTGGTGAGTCGTCATGGCTCACTGTGTAAAGGCGGTTGGCCGAGGTCGTGGGTTCGAATCCTGTGGTGGGCGATCCTGTATCGCCACTGCAAGTGGCGGCGATAGGCTCAAAGGCTCTTCTATTGCTATACAAAAAGAGGCTGTTAAATTAGCTAGTATTTTTTTACTAGATTGGTAGATATCGAGCTCGTTTTAGCCCTAGTTCCGGTTAATAAGCAGGAATGGCGGCTTTCTATTTTGGTCAGTGGCTTTCTATTTTGGTCAGATTTAGATGCTTTTTTGCAGCGAGGAAAAGTTGCAGTCCACGACCGCTAAGCCTCCCCAAGATTTATACATGTGATCCTGTGATTCCTGAGGTGGTAGCTTTCGTGAATTATTCTGGTATGATAAACTCTCAAGCCGGCTCTTGAATGTAGGCTAGTTGATTGTCGTTCCTTATCGATCAACTGCTTATTAAGCTTCATTGGAACTGTTGCTTTTGCTTTGGCCGAACCATCTTGGGAAAATAAATCGGCTATCCTTTACTTACCCGTGCTAGGATGATTGGGTATTTTGGGGGCCCTGTCCCAATTGCTCTCATATATTTGCTGTTACATTGGAAAAGGGATCATTTCTTTCTTGCAATTCATGGAATCAATGATCTTAAAGGCCCTTGTTAAGTGGGTCACGGCTATTTAAGTGTATTCGTTGCTATAGTTTAGGCCATATGTTTATTGTGAGAGTTGCCACAAATGTTTTCGGCAGTAAGGTCATCACTAGGTAGGCTCATGTCTACCTGCTGCATCGTAGCCATTCCGTTAAAAAAATGGAAAGACTGTAACAAAAGTGCAGCCAGCGTTATATCGAGGTTGTGAGGTGATCTCTCAGCCAATATCTGGTATTTCACGAAGGGATTTTCTGTTTTCTATGTCACCATTAAAGCAGACGATAATATTTCCAGATAATTTTATATTTGCACACGTCTTTGGCTACTAGTTTTACGTGATTAGAAAAATGTCGATGTGCCTTAAACCCTCTTTGGTCAATATGGTAATGGCAATCCTTTCCTTAGCCACTCACTAACAATTATGGTTTTGAAAAAACTTTACTTATAAAGCAAGCGGCAACAGGGCATAAATTTAGACGAGCCTGCCAGCATGCTGAAATGGTAAAGCTCTTTTGCAAGCGCACAATTAGTTTTGGAATTATACGATTAAATAAGAAGTAGTGACCGAATTCTTAACCTAAAAAGGGTTGCAGACTACTTTTTTGTACTGCAATGTGAGTTAACTGCTTAAACTTCTATCTTCAACGATGTGTCGCTTAATAATTAACTAAAGGACACTAATTGTGTAACTTTCTACTGAATGCAGACTGCAATTGGCTAAGCCAGGCAATTGTTGGTATCTGAGCCACATGTTGCTACTGGCAGAGGCGGATCAGAATTCTCATGCGGAGCGCAGTACCTGCACTTATTAATGAAAGGCTATAGCACAAAATTATACTATTCACTAGATACACACTTAGTGGTCGCTCTTTGACCGAAGTAAGACGTTATTCTGTCTTTGGTAACGCTCGGTGCTTAGGTCTAGGGCGTGTTTCGGGTGTAACAGGCAGTAGTATATCCCCCAGGCCGTAGATTACCCTCTGATAAAATAGCCTATGGTAAATTATACCCGGGTATATTACGGCCTGGACCAATTTTGACGCTGGGTTATATTATGACCTACTCTAAATCATACCCTTCTCGGTGAAACTATGACTCCCTGATACTAATAGAGATGAGAAATTAATACATGCATTGCTGAGTTTTTCACAATTCTAGTTGAAACTTTCTATGAATTGAGTTTCGTTGTTTCAACCTAAAAAACTGTGATCATAAAAATAATAAACTCCCCATAGATCAAAGCGTAGTACCATACTTACTCAGTACTGTTTGCACGTTAGCATAAAAGCAGAAACCTAACACTATAATGCTAGCTCCGGTATGCATGTTCAAAGTTCAACACTGATTAAAATATCAAGATGATCCTACTTGTTTTCAAAATAAAGTGCAGGTTCTTCAGTTTAATTAAGATATAAGCTTTCGAAAGAAGTCAACCAATCCATGGATTCACCCACTCTTATGTGGATGACCATGTGCAATTCAACAGATAAGCTTTGTCGACGATCTCTGCAACTGTCGCCCAGACTCTATCACGAGAGATTCCAGAGGTATTTTAATATTCAGTCACTTCTCGTCTCAAGGCAGTCCTTGTGTGTTGAATGATTCTATCTTTTGAGAATGGGCTGCTTGTTTTCTGATCCTTTTGAGATGCAGCTGTTCGCCCTGAAGTACAGGTCCGACAACCTTTGATTTATTTACACGCTACAAGCTGTTTTGTTCTTTTAAAATGTACATGCTTACCAAAATTAAGGCTGAGGGTGGTGCTAAGATACTTTGTTCCTGAAATTTGTAATGGCTGAAATTCATGGTCAGATTGTGTTTCACTGACATATATGTGCCATAATTGTCTGGTTTTTTCAAGTGGTCCTCATTGGCATAGTCACTAAGCTACTCATCTGGGGTCTGGGTAGTGAAGAAGCCTCTGCATACTGGTAAGTTTTAAGGTTCTTAGCGTGATAGGTGTTGCGCAGTGTCTTGCCAGTGTTTTTGTTCTAAAGTTGAACTCGTTCCTTGTTCAAGGATTCCACAACTCAGTATGGTCCAATCCAGCGTGGTTCCATATTTGAACTCATGCTATGCATATGGTGATGATTCTATATTTAGAAGTTGAAACAAGCAGTGACATCTCTGTTTCTATTGTGTCTGCAAATCAAATTATCCTTTTTGACGTTCCTGCACATATTAGATATCGATACTGGTGATTGAACAGAACTTTTTTCAAGGATAGTTGTCAACTTAACCGAAATATCACGGCTGGAAGCATCACCTGAAAGGACTGTGCGGCTCAGTCTGATCTGCTAAAGAGTTTTACGGTCTATGAGAAGATTGGCCTTCCTTCCATACGTGACCTCAAATGGAACGCACCAGGTAGAGGCATACGCAGATACTTTGGATTAACAGGTCCTAGCTGCTCCCTTGGTCATTTACAAGTTTGCTAAGACATTTTTGTTTTCCAATTATTGCGTTCCCTTTGACCATTTGCTTGAGAGTGGTTGGCAGGTGGAATACGGAGATCATTTTAAAAATGCTCTATCAGGTTATCGATTAATGAGTTCACAAACTCTTGTCCCCCAGTCACTAATTAGAATGTTCATACAGCTAAGGCGGCAAATAACGGAGTACAAACAATTTCTGCAAACTTAGCACTCTTTTCCGGAACAGCTGTGACTTCAGTCCGCTTTGAAAAGTAAGTGATCAGTAGCAGAAATATACATTTTTTGATTGATGATTCCTGAAGGAGCCCGATAATATCAATCTCTACTAGGCTCCATACATTTTAGGGAACTGGCATTCTGTTGTGTGGTTGAGCTTATTTTCTGATTTTGGGATTATGATTTGGCGGACAGGTTTCATTCTACCGGTATTTTGTTAGCGAAGCGTGGCCGTTGAGAAAGGCTGAAGTTATTCTATGAACGTTCAGCGGGCGGAGCGAGTGGGAAGCAAGGCTTGGAGCAAGACTGCCATCCAAGCCTCCTACAAGCCGAAAGACCCGAGTAAGACTCAAGTAGGTAAGAAGCATGCAGGAATAATAATAATGTACTTGATGTACTTGATAAGCACGACTCGCCGTCTGAAACAGGATTTAAGAGGACAGTACGTTACACTTGTGTATGCACTACTTTTTAGTTGTCCACCCTCATAACCCTCGCTATTTCGGGTGGTGGCACAGTGCGATTGACTACATGTGGAAGCATTATGTCAACAACGCGCAACATAGTCAAATCGGAGAATTTCAAAGTATCTTAGTCCTAACTACAAAAGCAAAGTTTTTGTAGAATGCAATCTATTTACCATTTTTGTTTACTCCTAATGAATTAGGACACCATACTCTTACCACAGGAAACATGTAAATTTAAATGTGTCACCTAGGGTTATTTACTTAACATACGCATGCGCCCAGCTGAGAATACACTTCATAAAGTTCAACGACCGTCATGCAAATGCATTAATGTTTCTTACTAACGATTACATTAAATTTCAGTTTGCTATTGTACCTATTTTGTTAACTGCGCTCTAAATGAATTGCTAGAATCGAAAGAATTGGCTCTAGCTGCAACAACGTTACGTAAATGCAGTTACAACCACAACTTCCGGGCTCTTCGAAATCCGACTCACGGCGGCTACCTCGCAGTTGCAACAAAAGCAGCATTTCTAATAAATACACGGAAACCAGCCAACAGCAAAGTTATATTTTCGCGTTTGCTGGCAATTGGCAATTTTGTCTGGGCTTAGATCGTGACCAGCAGTTGGCTTATTAGAACTGCTTTTTATATAGCTTTAAAAGGCGTCAGCTTATTACCCATCGCTTTTGAACATTTTCAAAATACTGGAAGGCATTCGGACCAAACTTATCTTTAGTGGCCACAAGTACAGTTGAGCATTAATAGACGTGGTATTATTGAATTCCGGTGAATTCGAATATGGCCGAATAATCCGCATAACTAATCAACAGTCATTTGTGAAGAATAATGTTTTAGAGTGTCTAAGCTTATTACTTTAGGCTCGTAAGTTTAATTAAACTGCTTTGCCTTATCGGTCTAAGTAATAGCAGTTACAAGCAATTTGCTTTGAGTTCTTTGCTGCCGATGTGGACAGTAGCAGTGCTGTCAAGAATATCAGCCTCTGTACTCCTGAGGTGCTCTTGATGTGATTCTGAGACTACGTGTTTGTCAAATTGAGAGGTACAATTCTTCATAGTTAGGTCTTAAGAAGTATCTTAATTTAGCGCCTTCTGCGCCGAGGGTGACGCTCTGTCATTCAAGTTAAACAGATTGGTGTAGATAGGCAAGACGGCGAGAGCCTCTCTGGGCGTCGCCTGCTCGCAAAGCTCCAGTCTGTACCACTTCTGAAGGAAACGTCAGTCTGCTCTTCCAGAGGGAAGCACCATTTTTCTCCTCCAGAGGGCGCTTACCAAATTTAATCAAAGCAAGTTAAAAGAGACAGAAGGTTTTCCTCATGCCGAGAAATTCTATTTGTTTTTTTGTGCCGGTTTTCATAATTTCTAAGAACTCCGGAGTGTTTCTTTTAGATGAACTTGTAGACTTAATTTCTTGAACTCACTAAGTTGCCACTATCTTCACGTTCATTGCCCTGACTGTTTAATGAAATCACCGGTGTTGAATCACTCTCGTCTTTCTGTTTTTTTAGAACCACTATCACGATGAATGACGCGATTGCAGCTCCTCCAGCAACAATACTGTGTTTATTGAAAATGAGACCTAGATACCTGCAACGTATCCTCCCTAAAAATAATCTCCTTCGATGCCACTTTTTTTTGCAGAAAACATATCAGCTCCAATCAATGCATTTTAATGTCTCAGTAGGTAGATCGCTCCTTGTTACACTTGCCCAAACTCTGGCAGCAACAATGTTATTTGCAAATGTCTGCCTAGACGAGATAACAGCGTGAATAGTGTTTCGCAATTGGTGAATTCTGCTGCAAATATTAGTCACGCTGCTTATTTGAGTGTTAAATCAAACCTTCCAGTCAACTTGCTCAAAAGCGCTGTGCAAGTAGCCAAATTTGAATATTTTTTCTTGTACGCATGTAATTTTGGCGGTGCAAGTATTTAATTTTTGCTTATTTGAAAAGATATTGGTAATATCTTTTCGAACAGCAGAATGAATTTTCATTAGGTGAGGAGTATTGCATTTTAAGTATGTAACATGGGCTTTTAAAGAAGAAAGCGTGTTCTTGCTGTGAGTTCAGCCAAATTTACCATGCAACGTGTAATCATTCCATTCAATTTGTTAATGAGGTTGCAAATCGGATATAAAACTAGACAAGCCCTACGATGAGATCCATTCAACATCCAATAAAATGCAGGCCTTTTTATATCTGAAGTGTTGCAGGTAAAAATCTTGACATGAAAAATGTGTGTTTGCTCTGCGTTGCTATGCTTGGTCACTAATAGCTTGTGTTTTCATTGTATTAAGTTCGATGTATTCGATTTTTGTTCAGTTAAGTAGATGGCCGCCAATTAAATTATATTTAGAATTTTCTCTATCTACAGTTCAATTAAAAAAAATTCTTCCTTTCATTATTTAGCCATTTGAGCTGTAAATTTCATTTTAAGAGCGTCAGAATAATTTCTTGCTCAATTGAATAACCCTTATCGCGAAGAATGTCTCTATAAGGACTGAGTAATGCTTTTAAATAACGCCTTTATAATTGAAAGGTTTGAATCAGAAACTATGTTTTCCTATTATCTCATTTGCAATTCATACTTCATTTCGTTTTCTCGCTACGATTAATATGTCGTATGAAAATGCAAAAACACTTTCATGGTAATACGAAAAAAACATTGCGTGGCATGTAACACTTAATCATTTAACATTCCCCTTGACATCGCTTTGCGTTTCCTGCAAAATTCTCATTGCATGTAAACTGATTAAATGCATGGCAATTCTGCATGATTGCATGCATTGAGCTGATCTGGCACTAAAATGTTCCTTTTTTGGGCCAGGTGTCTGGTCTGTGGTGAATGATAACTTTATCACTTTTCTGGGAGAATACCAGTTCAAGCAATACCAATGTGCAGAAGCTGGTCAGTCAGCAAGCTATTTAATACCGCATAATAATAATAAAAATAACAATGATGCACTTGATAAAGTGCCCTCGGAGAACTTGATCTCTCTCTAGGTGCTTTACATTTGCTGCAAAATGAAATGCAATTGAATAGTGAATAAAATTATGCTTGATAAACAAAATGAATAACATGGTTATGGGTGACATGTACAGGGTCAGCATGCAAATTTGGTTAGTGGCAGCATGCACAGTGTCAGCACGCATAAGCCCACGAAGGACGAATCACAGGGACCCACTAAATGCTGTCCTAAATAGGTGTGTTTTTAGATTATTTTTAAATGTGGTCAGGTCAGGGGATGCTCTGTCGCAGGTCGGGAGGGCGTTCTAGGCTTTGGAAGCATACGAACTACATGCATGGTCTCCAAAGGATTTGAGGTTTGTACGGGATATTTGTAGACTAGGTATTGTAGGATTCCGAAAAGCGGGTGGTACGATGCTTGGCCTGATGGGAGATTATATCTGAGAGATAGGCTGGAGCCAAAAAATGAAGTGACCTAAAAGTGAGTGACAAAACCTTGAAGTCGATCAGTTGCTTGACTGGTAGCTAGTGCAGGTCGGCGAGAATTGGTGTAATGTGGCAACTGAGACGCTCACGACAGACAAGCCTAGCTGCGGAGTTTTGCACCAGCTGCAATCACCTGATCACACATGCTGGTAGGCCAGCAAGCAGTGAGTTGCAGAAGTCGAGACGGGATGTCACGAATGCATGGCCCAACTTAGATGTTGTATCCTTGTCTAAACAAGCCCGAATTTTGGCAATGTTATGAAGCTGAAAATAGGCAGATTTGAATGTGGAGCTGATATGGCATATACTCATTGTAATTTTATAGCAAATTTCGGCAGCTATTTTCAATAACAGGGATATCTAGTTATTTTACGGAGATGGTTTGCCCCTAAAAAAAACACCGAGCTGATACGCTGTGCTGCACGGTGAGTATGAGAATGAAAGAGCTGCAAGGCTAAGCACAAGTGCCGCCAATGCAAGAGCCGCTGCAGAGGATCTCATTGTTATCAAAATAACGCTTAAAGCACTGGCAGTGGAAAATAGTAAGTCCAAGAATGCAGTTGTGTCTGAAAATTAGAAATTACTTGCTTTAATTGGCTTCAAATCCCCTGCACGAATGGCTTTCTCATCCGTTACTAACTCACAGTTGCTTCTAACCATGTTATGCTTGCTGACATTGTGCATGCCACCACCCAACCGTTTGATCACGCTTTCTTCACAGCATCTGTAAAGTGCCTAGACAATATTAATTTCGAACGAGGAATGTATGTAAATTGTACGTTATTCTTATTTTCACTACTGTTAATTTTATTATCAATATTTCTATTATAAGGTCCGTCGAATTTGCGTTGTTTGGAGACTACTGGCAAATTAAGTTAGACGCTCCGTCCATCGTAGCGAGTAGTTTCAAGCTACATTAGGGAAGTGACGGGTATTTTTGCACTGGTTTGGCACATTGGTTAAGGTGCTCGCCCCAACCAAGGTCTAGCCGAGGTCATGGGCTCGAGCCCCGTGGGATATGTGAAGTGCATAAATAGAGATTGAGTTCTCTTATTGCGCTAAACAAATTAATAATAGTATTTTGCTAGCTACATCATCTAATCAGAAGTTTGATCTTAGTTTTCGGGCCGAAAACGGCCTTCCGCCAGATCACTTGCGTAGAAAGGTGCTGGTATACATAAATGCTAAAACTTCGAATTAGCTCTCACCAGACCCGTGTGATTTATGAAGAATTTTACCTTCTGTATACTAATCTCGGGGCAGGTATTGAGAGGGACGCAATGTCAATAATACAAGCATCATGTCTTTGTGGTAATCCAGAGCTGTAAGTTTGTACTGTCCTTTTTTTATATCGACCACTGCCTTAAACGTCATCGTTGCCCATGTCAACAAAATTATCTTTGAATGTGAAATTTTGGTATTAAAATAGAAGAAAACTGCTCCTGAGCTAGTCCCAGCTAAAAATCTTTGGTTAAGGCATTGAAATAAATCTAAAGACAATGACATAAGAATAAATGCAGAAATCTCCCAAAAATGAATATGAATAGATCACTATATTGAAATTTGCATGCTGTATGATAAATCTGGGCAGCAGAAAGACCGTTTTTAGCTCTGAATTATTGAGTTGGGCCCTACGGCTGGTACCATGCAGATGTAGATAGAGATATCTCTGGAAATTATCGCTCTTACACTGTATAAACTTTATTACACTGTACGCACCTTATTACCCTGTATTCACCTACCTGGCAGATAAGCTTCCACGCCTCACGCTCATGTGGTGGCCTTGGCCTCCTCCCGCTCTCGCAGGATGTGGACATCCTTCGCGCCACGCAGGCGCGCCGCATGCTGTCCTCTCCGGACTGGACGGTGGCAGGAGTTGCTCTGGGGGGGCTTGATGGCGCCATAAAGGTACTTAAAGGGTCGCCCTGGGACGAGGCCAGAACCATCTTCCTGTCGGGCGGTTCCTTTGAACATGCCTCGCGTGCGGGTTCAAGGTCGCTCTGGTCTGAGGCCCGCCAGGCGCTCAAACGCCTGGGTGTTGGTGCCCAGTACGCCGATGGAAAGATTCAGCTCCACTGGATCGAAGGGGACCATGAGCGCCCTCATTTCGCGCCCTCCGACATGGTCTCCACCATCAGACAGGATCTGGCCAAGTCATGAGCTGTAGATTGGCGCGAGAGGCGTGATCAGGGGAAAGTGGCTCGCTGTCTGGCCACAGACAGACACAGCAACCACACCCACTTCCTCTTTTCGGGCCTCGGTGTCACTTTTGCTGCTTGGCGCTTTGTTTTCCGTGCCAGGCTGGACCTCCTGCCGGTGGCCGCTGCCAGGGCCAGGTTTGACCCCACGTCGGAGCACCTCTGCCGCAAGGGCTGCGGTCAGCGCGAGACGCTGCCGCACGTCCTGAACAATTGCCCAAGCATGATGGTTGCCATCACTGAAAGGCACGACGCGGTCCTGAACCGGCTCCTGGAGGCGTTGCCTTGGGCACTGAGGAGACACGCACGAGTGGACCAGCACCATGAGCTCGACCCGATCCAGCATCGTCACCCAGACCTTGTCATCGACACGGGCGCCTACGCGGTAGTGGTCGACGTAGCGGTCCGGTTCGACAACGGCAAGCTCGCGCTGGAGGTGGCAGCCGAAAGGAAGCTCCTCAAATACATCGAGCTGGTGGATGAGCTTCGCGTCCGAGGACGCCAGGTGGAGCACTGCGCCTTCATCGTGGGCTCCCTCGGTGCCTGGCACCCTGAGAACGAGAGGACCCCGGCAGCCCTCAGGGTGAGCCAGCGCCACCGCAGGCTTCTCAGGAAGCTCTGTGTAGCGGACGCCATTAATGGCTCGACCAGGGTCTGGCTGCGTTTTGTGGGCACTACAGACAGCCCACGAGCGGGAGTGCGGCTGTCACATGACCCGCCTGTGCCTGGAGACAATGAGGCGTCGCCCACAACGCACTGGACGGACGCCCCACTTATCTCTGGATTGGAAAGGCATGGAGGAGAGCTGCCCCAGCCCGTGACTACACCACCCGAGATAGCTCCCCTCCAGAGTCCAGCCGGCTCGGTAGAGCGTGACATTCGCGCGAGAGCTCCAGAGAGAGCCGGACAGTCACAGCCAGTAAGGCTCAGTGGCGCCGCCCTCCAACGAGCAGCGGCTCAGTACACTGTGACACGCCCTCCCGCGCCGCGTGCGACCGTGGCGGAGCCTTGGAGGAGGGCTACCCCGATCAGGCTCGGGGTGCCCCAGCAAGCGCGCGCGACACCTGAGGTCCGGCCACCTCCAGATCGCGATGCTGGTCCCACCCGAGAGGTGTCTCGTAGGACCTAGGCCGACCATGTACCCCACCAGTTATTAAATAAATAAAAAAAAAGCACACAGCTAGCGGACACAGTGCTGGTGGCTGTGGCACCCGCTAGATGCATTCTAGAGTCGTATTTGCTCTGGCATGCCAAATGCCAGCGTGGTTGGCTGAGAAAACTGTCTGTGGAGGCCGAACAGGCTTGCCAGTGAGTTCTTGGAGCAGGGAGGCGCTATTGACAGGAAGCGTCGTCGTAGTTATTGCAATGCAGGGCAAGACCGACTTGCATCGCTGTGAGAGCTCTGCTAGAGTTCCGTGTGAATACACCAGCTATTTTCCGCTTTATCGATACTGCTAACAAAACTAATCAGAAGATTTTATGTCACAAAGAAGGCGTATCGCGAACGCTGCGCCAACCTCGTTTAACACGATGTATTGATACTGGCTAAACATGGTGGCCCACGTGCTAATGCTCTGCTGCTTGAGCCAGAACTCGGCAATTGAAGCGAATGATAGCCATCTTACCTTCGGGAATAGTAGCACCAGTTGTAGTTGCTGGACTGCACAGTTTTTCTGCAACGAGATAAGCTGTTTTTGACTCAGCAAAGATTACTTTCAAACTGGAAACCGCACGTGCCCACTAGCCACTAAGTTGCTATGGGGTAGTACGTGAGTGGCTGTTCGCCCTCAGCTTCTGCAGCTTTGGCATTGCAGACGCAATAAAAACACGAGCAGTAAAAGGAATGTGTGATTTGGGGGATGGTGGTGGTGGTGGCTGTGGTCTCTGCTAGCCACATACTGAGGTCGAGCTCCGAGTTGACATACGACAGTGCAGTCGACTAGGCGAACTGACTGAAGGCCAAGGGGGCTTCCTAAGAAGGTCTTGAGACGTGGATGCGCGAATGGCTTACGCAGAGAGGTCTTGGAGCTGGGAGGCGCTATCGCCAGGAAGCCTGAATTGGCGCGACACGCCAACCAGCTTGTAGCATGTCGCCGTGCGAGGTCCGCTTGAGTTCAGTGGGAACACGAGGGTTGTTTGCCGCCATCACGTGGGTTGTTTGCCGCCATATACGGGCTGCTACCGACATTAATCGGCAGCATTTACTTCCCAAAGACGATATATGTCCTCAAGCACAATATTGGTGAGACACGCTAGCCCGCAGGCTAGAACTCTGCTTCTCGTGCCGCTGCTCTGCAAATGAAGCTATGCAAGCTAGCCATCTTACCTTCGCGAATAGTGGCGTCAGTTTTAGTTACTTGCCTCGAGGTCTTTTCTGCAACGAATGCGCTCGCTAGACCACGGCAAAGATTACCTTGAGGCATGCAACCGTGCGGGTGAACTAGCTTCTAGGCTGTCATGCTCCAGTCCGACATTGACTGCCTAGGCCACTGCGATGTCAGCGAAGTGAATGCCATTAAAACGCGAACGTGAAATGTAATTTATGTCTTGCTGGGCAGGGCGCCGATCGCTGCCGCTTCCAGCTTGCCAGATTTAGTGGTCGAGCTCTGAACGCCAAGTGAGAGTGAGGTTGACTGGTCAAATGGGAGGTGGAACTCAAATGGGCTTGCCGGCTAGGTTTAGAGGCAGGGATGGGCGAATGGATTACATAGTGACGTCGTTAGACCCTCGGAGACGCTAATGGCAGAAAGTGTCGTTGTGGTGCGGGACGCAACCCGCTAATATACGACGGTTAATTACTATTGGATATTATGCGACTATAGGATAGTTTATTGCCGAGGCCGTACGAAAGGCCGGCGCCCCTTAGATAGGGGAGTCAGGATTCGAGACTCGGGGCATTGACTTTGGAGACGATGTGTGCTGGTAAGCTCTGGTCCACGTAGCTGTTGGTGTGCCTTACTGCCGCTGCTGAATGCCTGCAACTGTCTGCTGGTGATAAAAAATATACTTTTCTGCATTATAGATACGGACTTTATATGCTAAGCTATGAGCGCTCGTAGTCTCTGCCGCGTTTCTGCTACTGTTGTCTTACCACCGTGCATTTGTGCAGCACCTACAAGTAATTATTCGTGCTGCAAGGTTCAGGCGTCACCAGTATTCATCGCACGTCGGCTGAGACTAGCATCGTTAGGAGCGCTGCGTTCGCGACCTAGTTCTGACCGAATGTGGACGCCGCACATCACGTTCGTAACACCGCTAAAAACACTTATTAACAAGCGTTTACTTCACAAAAAATGCGTAACGCAAATGCTGCACCGACCTCCTCAAAATCAACACCAGCGAGACGCAGTTGCTCGCGCGAAAGTAACTCTGTTTCTCGTTCCAGCGCTCGGCAAATGAAGCAAAAACTAGCCACCTTACCTTCGGGATTAACGGCAACAGTTATGGTTACTAAAATTTTAGTTAGTAAACTTGTGGGTTTTTCTGCAAAGAGATACACTATATTGATTCGGCAAAGATTACCTTTAAACCCGCAAGTGCGTGCGGTAACTAGCCACTAGGCTGATAAGCTTTAGAACGTCATCAGGTACTCGCCCTCAGTATCAGTTGCATCAGCAACTCGGGCGGCGCAATTAAAAGAAAAGTAGGGTAGATCTATAGAATTTGGTGTAAACAAAAAATGTAACTCTCCGTGAAATGCTTTTCAAGAACTAAAAATGCCTTTAAAAGCTTGGCTACTTAATTGAAACAAAAGGTTGCTTTTGGAAAGAAAATCCGCCATCTGTAAGCAAATCAGCGCCATGCTATTTAATTCTGCATCTAGATTAGTTTAAAATGTATAAGCTAGCATGTATATCCAGGCAAAACCGGACGGAATCAGAATGTCGACTATGACTTTTCTGCAGATTGATTCGTCATCTCACTGGTCGCTAGTCGCTATAAGCGTTAAACGCGTCTGCCTGAAGTTACCAGCCGTACCATCGGTTGAGCACCGGTAATTTGTTTCTCTTTTGTGAGAGCTGTATCTTTTAAAGTGTTGATGGCTGCATTCTATATTTTGAAGAGTTACGGTAGTCAAATGCCTACCTTGCACAAATTACACGGCGCTACGGGTACCTGAACTAGTGAGAGTTTCGAGGATATGAAAGTATTTATGCTGCAAGGTGTATCACTGACTTTGGGGAGAACAAGCTACGGCCGCATTTTTTCACTTTTAGCCTAATGTTTTTTCATAAGTACATAATGAACCTCCTTGGAATACTGCCCAAAGTAGACTTTCTCTGCTAGTTCTGTTAGGTCACCCAGCAGCTTAAGATGCCATCATCAAAAGATACAGACTAAGAACTACGACCAGCAGCTTCATGCTTCAATATATTACTGTGTCAAAATAGATGCAGAATGTCTTCGAGAGTTCATATACTTGATGCTCATCTTGCCGATTTCGGGAAAACATGGGAGGTTACTTCGATAAGCGAGGCAAACGCTTTCCCTAGGATAACATTGACCTTGAACGTCGTTCTCGAGGACAGAATAAAAAAAGAATGATTGTGGTCTATATTGAGAGGCTTCTTTGAGAAAGCAATTTTCACTAAAGCCACCAATCTTGAACTTATGCTCATTTCTGACCATTTTTGGGAGGTCATTCCTGAACACATTCAGAGTAAATCCATGTTAATTTTGATACCATGCTCGCTGACTCTTTTCTGAACACCTGCCGTCTCACCTTGGTGTAACAGACACTGTGATGATTTATATCTTACCTCATTGAAAAAATTCAGGGTTATCGAGAGGTAATATACTTACCTTAACAGCATACCTTGCTTTTTATCAAGTATCTGAAATTTATTCTCTTGCAATGAATTTTAAAGAGACTGGATAGAGATATAGCTCTTTAGGATGCTATTAAGAAGACCTGTTACTATTAAGAATTCGCAAAAACCGGCAGGCGACGGTCGGGTGACATATACCAGGAGTATATTCAGTCAGTCGAATCTATCCGGCTCACTTGGTATGAGAGATTCTGAGCCTCCCGCTACCATTTCACCCTGCAGCTAATAAATAGTGTTTGGTCCATCTAATTTTTGTATTCCTACACTAAAAATAAAAGTATACTTGATCATCAGTCAATTATAGCCATTGCAACCTTCTTTACCATCACGTAGATCGTGCTTTAGTAATTGAGCTAGCAAATAGAAAGTAAGGCAGCATATCCGAAGTACCAAGCAGGCTGGAATTCATATGCTTATAAATACTATTTTGAGCATTATGAAAATTCGGTTGAATTATAAATATCTAATTAAAATATCATCTAAGTAAAAGCATACTGTGCTTATATAGGTGTAACAAACATATTAACCACCGGAGAGACCAAAAATGCGTATATGTCTATATATACATTTCTTGCGGTGGCGAAAGAATGGGATGCTTGATGAATGGAAATATTACAACAGCATTAGTAATGCTGCTAATGTTATCAATGCTGAATGGTAATGCTACTATTTAGCCATACTTTGTACGAACCTCAAAACTATTGGAGACCGTGCGTTGAGTTCATATGCTCCCCAAGTGCCTGGAACTCACTACCAACGCATGTCTCGCCGTTTCTTGACATGGCGACATTTAAAAAGGAGCTTAACATGCACGTGCTTGTTATAAAATTTGGCGGGTCTTTTTGATTCTTTTTTTGGGTGCATGTACCTGTTTACACTGTGCCTGCTGCTTGAGGATGTTACCACCGATTATTTATAATAATAATAATAATAATATTGCACTTGATAAAGCGCCCTCAGAGAACTTAATCTCTTTCTAGGCGCTTTACATTTGCTGCAAAGTGATACGCAATAGAATAGTAAGTAAAATCATGGTTGAAAAACAAACAAAATGAATAACATGGTTAGGGGTTACATGCACTGGGTCAGCATGCAAATGTGGTTAGTGGCAGCATGAACAGTGTCAGCACGCATAAGCACATCGAGGACGAATCACAAAGACCCACTAAATGCTGTCCTAAATAGGTATGTTTTTAAGTTTCTTTTAAATGTGGTCAGGTCAGGGGATGTTCTGATGCAGGTCGGGAGGGAGTTCCAGGCTGTGGGAGCATACGAGCTAAATGCACGGTCTCCAAATTTGTAAAGCAAGTATTTGATATTACTTGCTTTACAGCGTCCGTAAGGTGCCTAGAAAGAGATTCGGTTCTTTATACAAACGTATTGCTATTATTGCTATTACTAAAAGAATCTGACGTTTGACGTTCTGGTTGCACACAAGAAACTACACAACATAAACCGACTGGGGCTTCAGCAATAGCTTGTTAGGCTGATGCTTGCAGAATGACAGCACACAGTCCTTCTCCTTTCGGCTTTCCAGCTCTGCGCCTCTCTCCGTTCGCTCGTCCAGCCTCTGCTTATCTTCAGCGACAGCTCATCAGCGGCGGGTTGATGGAGCGCAGCTGCATGTCGGCTTGTGCCTAAGGTACGTGCAATAGCTAATCAAGGATAGTTTAGAGGATGATGGCTAGCTGCACGCCGGCCTTCGTCCAAGCAGGAGAATCACTAAGTAAAAGTCATTTGAATAGAGCTCTAAAAGGAAATGAGTTCAATGCCGGTGCTTACGAGCTAACTGCGAGAGAAAAAATAGCTAAAAGCAGATTGCAAGTAGTTTTTACGTTCAGACAAGCGTGCGAGAGCACGCACAAAGTCACTATGGGCCTGTGCCTGGTTTATAGGCTTCTTGGCCAGTCGCCGGCACCGATTCCTGCAAAGATACACAGACAAAGTACCGAGAGTCCGAGTCTAAATGCCGTCGGTGTAACAAAGGTTTCGAGAGGAATGCGGAGCAAGGCTGCGATGGGTTTAAGGTTCGGCAGTTTTAAGCATCATCAGCGTTGAAATAAAAGCCGAGATTTCGTTTCGCGATTACGAAGCGTCCGCTGGCTCTGTACAGACAATACAATAAAATGCAAGGGGCCTAATTCTGAATCCTGCGTTACACCTTACTTAAGACCTTCCCAGATGACCGAGAGAATTAGCCTCCAAGCTTTACGTGCTGAATGGCTTATCATTCCTATCTCATGTACTAACTCACCTACTGCTCAGAACTACCGAATAGTTACCGGCGCGAAGATCTCCTCGGAGACTTCTTTTGGTCATTCGGAGTCGTTTTGCTTTCCTACCTATTCACACTAGACGGAGGTACCAATTGCTTTACAAATGTTTGCCCAACTAAGTCTTGAGTACACCAACGAAACTACTTTAAAAGTGAGCTGCACTCTGAACTGCCTCGGCCTGGTCGCTGGGTTAGAGAGAGTTTGACTTTTTGAGTTTATTATGCCACGTGCATTACCTATGTGCCCATTCTGAAAGTTGAGAACAATGGTAGAACCGATCAACAATGTGACTCCTTTCGATTGCTAAAAGCCTACATGATTTGTATTTTATCCTTTTTACGATATCTTTGTGACTTTTTTTAAGTTTCACGTGGAAACAGAAGAACAATGCAACACATCAACCATTATAAAAGCCAGAATTCATCCGGCCCTAACCTACATGTAGTTTTTCAAAGAGCTCCCGTCTACTATTGTCTTCAATGATACATCATCTGAGTTACATGCTAGAGATTACTGCCATTACTATTTCTGGGTTTTATTTTTCTTTGCACTCTGGTTTCTTGTCTAGCTAGCCTCACAGTCTGAACCTTCAAAATTGGGCTAGTCTGAATTACACAACGGCAACATCAGAAGAGGTACTCCGGCTATTAAAGAAAAAGTAGTCTGTGGTTGACATCTTTTATATCGCTGCAGAGCTACTAGTCGGATACGTCTGATTGCTCCTTTCAAAAAAATACATCTGATAATAGTTATTATGAAAATATATCGTTTGCATATTACCCTCAAAGAGCTAGGCTTTGAATAAGGTGCTTTATAGCCTATTCCAAGAGAATCAATGACAAGGTTTAGTGACATGCAAGAAAATAAGAATAAAAAACAGACAAGAATTTTGCTTAGGCCAGCAAGCCGCGGCTAGGAATTATTAAGACAGTTCATGCACAACCGGATAGAGGGATCTCTACCATATAATAAGAAAAGAACTAAACTTGGGTAATCACTCAAAGTATAGCTATGACCAGTTCTATGGGACGACGGAAAGCTGACCAAACCGCGCGATTTCTGCGGATGTTAAATGATTCAAAGGTAATGCAGGCGTTAACAGAAGCCAGAATCGAACACGAGCTGAAGTTTAAGTCACCGAGAGGTTCCAATTTTTAGCGAGAGGTCGGCGGATGAATAAATGCTAACGAGCAGGAGCTCGGAGAGCACGAAATTCGGTAGCAACTAGGTCGGATGGGTAGCAATTAGTTTGGATTGGTAGCAATGAGGTGGCATTGGTAGAAATTAAGTCGAATGGGTATGCTGGCACAAGCGAATGCAATGTATCACCGTCTGTAACTCCACAAAGCCACAAAGACCGTGTGGGTGTTTTGCATAGCGCACTCACAGCTTTATGACTTTGTGGAGTTACTGACGGAGATACACACACATACATATAAGCGGCTTTCGGTACGCATTCGGTAGCCACCAGACTTCGTCTCATGCAAAAGTAAGGGAACAAAGTGGGAAGCATAGCAGAGTCTTGTTTTTTATTCAGGGTATTGTTTTTACAGTGTATATTCATTTATATGTGGATGTTTAACTGCGAATATAATGAAATATCCGGCGATTACGATTTGGGAGCTTAAGCGCGGACTGGAAGTGGAGAGCGACTACCAAATAGCCACCGATGAGCAGGATTATTATCACCACAGTTATAATTAATGTACCCGGATTTATTTAGATAAGAATTTGACCAGCCTTGTAATAATGAGAAAACATATCTGAAGGTTTTTTCAGTGCTGTTTCTGCACGAGTGGTAGCTTGCAGCAAGTTTGCTTAAGTCAAATGCAATAAAGAAAAAAAACAGTCAATTTTTCAGCGGAGGATAGAGCTGGCGAAACAGCGGCTTGCTAAACCAGCCAGATAATGACTGACATCGATACAGTGTGACTCTTGAAGTAATAAGACAGATAGCTTTCTTTTGGTAAGGTTTTCCTAATTGAAACATTTTCCAAATCAAAGCTTGTTGGCTGGCAGTTCATCAAATGAATATCATAAAAAGCCGCAAGGCAGAATCGTCCGAACAATGCGGGAGCGTGCAGCGGGAGCACGAAGCGGTAAGATGGAGCATGATGGTACGCAGGAGCGTGCAGCAGTAAGATGGAGCATGATGGTACGCAGGAGCGTGCAGCGGTACGATGGAGTACGATGGTAGGCAGGAGAGTGCAGTGGTACGAACTATTTACGCTGGAGGTTGGTTCTCTGGTTTTTGTTGGTAGATTGAGGACTTCTTTCCTTGGCCCATTCGTCTTCTTGGGATACTGATGGAATAGGCAGCGACAGAACTGGGCAGTTCAGCTGCATGCGGCAGTGCCTGGATTTGTTCAGATACTCGAACCTCTCGTATGAGGCACCCAGAAACTAAGGACTGACTGGGGGAACGTGCGGTGGTCTCGCAGAGTCCCGTGGAGTCATGTATCAATGATGCTCAAGCCAATGCTAGAATCATCCATACTTTTTCTAATGCCAAGGGCTGTTGGAGAAGTGGCACCGGAGCCAGATTACAATGGCCCTGCCACATGTCCCTCTGATAACATTGGAAACAGCACTGCACCTCTAGTGCAAACAGAGACCGCATTAGGTTTATGCTCGCGACTTTCCAAAAGTTTCACCCAACAAAAGTACAAAATATTTTCTGAGCACGATTGCTAAAGAAGGCTATCAAATATGGAAGAGAAATATTGCCTGTGGTTTGTGTATTCCATATAAAATGATTCAGTACTCCCCTTTTGCTGTGAGCTATTCAGCGAGAAAGCAAGTATTTCGCCTGTCCAAGAAAGTGGCTGCACAAATTGAAAAATGAGGCTGCTGTTTTGTTGTCACATGAGAAAAGTCCATCACACCTAAAAAGCTATCACGCTTGGTTGAAATTTGAGGTGCGGCAGCCGAAGGCAAAGCAATGGGTAAGGCAATTCAATAGAAGGTTAAGCGACAGGAAGATTGTTGGAAACATGTAATGAAGTGCCTAATTGCATTAGCACAGGTACTTGGAATTCCAAAGTTAGCATGTCGTGGATCAAAGGAAAAGCTCTTCGCACAAGAGAATGAAAACTTTCTCAAACTTGCTGAGTTTTTGGCCCAACTTAAAGCTCTGGCGGTAGAACACCTGCAGAGGATTACTGACAAAGAAAGTTACGTACAATACAGCAGCAAAACATCCATAATGAATTAATACAAGCTTTGGCTTCTACAATAAAGCACAAAATTACAGAAGCAGCCAAGTATGCCAAATACTTTTCAGCTATCCTTGGCTGTACCCCATATGTCAGCCACACTTAACAGATGACCATAACTATTCGTTTTGTCCACCTACGTAAAACCAAAGTGATAATCAAAGAGGATTATCTCAGTTTCATCTCGTTACAGTAGACCGCATGTACATTTAAGACTGAAGTTTTGTTTGAGAAACTCAAAGATTTGGGATTTAATATTGGAAATATGAGAGGACAATGGTATGAGAATGGCAGTAACATGAAAGGGAAGAACAATGGAGTGCAGAAGAGAAGGATGAACATAAATCCGCGTTCCTTCTATTCATCCTGCAGTTCCCACTTTTCGAATCTATGTGTAAATGATGTAGCTAACAGTTGCATGGAGGCTGTGAATTTCCTTGTTTAGTGCAGAAAATATCTCATTTTTTTCATCATCTACTCGGCGTTGGGGAATCCTCGAAAGTCGCATCACTGATTCCAGTGATTCTACGGTTAAACTATTCAGTGAGACAAGATGGGAAAATAGAATTGATGCTCTGAAACCACTGAGGTGCTACCTTGACAATATCTATGATGCTCTGATTGAGATACATGAAGGTGCGAGTAAGAAAGATTTGTCTGGAGGAGCTGTGAAGATTTCTGAAGCACAAACACTGGCCGATAGCATAGCAAAGTTTCAATTTGTAGTATCGCTTCTTACCTGATATATTTTGTTTGAGGTTAATATTAGCAGCAAATTTCTACAGCAGACAATAACTGACTTGAGGCTGGGTGTGGAGCAGTTGGAAAATACCAAAACTTACATCACAAATAGCCGGAGTAAAGAGAGCTTCTATAAAAATTTGGCGGATACAACTCAAATCGCTAAAGAGTTAGAGACTGAACCTACTTTTGAAGCAAATCTAATGTTGAAAAAGAGAAGGCTGCTAGATTGTGATGTACAGGATGAGGCTTTACAGGATCACAAGGAGAACTATAAGGTTAACCTTAATTACACTAATCTAGATGTGGGAGCAGAATCTCTACTAGTTGAAGTGAGAAAGTGCGTCACGCCGCAAGATGGCACACTTCGATAAGCTGCAAGATGGCAAAGCGTTGTCTTCCGTGACGGAACTACTATGTCACAGCGAAGCGAGTTCACAGGCAGTGAGCTACTCGTCTAAGCAGAAAGGTTCAATCTGATTTAACAACGCAGCACATTCTTTTGGTTCCTGTGTGATATCTTCAAGATTTCTGACATACCCATAGAGGTTATTTTTAGTGAGTGCAAGTCGTTCGAGGAGTCTCTTACTCATGGAAATAACAAGGATTTGCATGGAGATGACTGTGTGGTGAGCTGCAAGCCATTGCCAGGAGGCTTCCCCAGACTATGGATCACCAAGAGGTCTTCAATTTCTACTGCAGCATAAAGTGATAGAAATTGCTCCCAATCTTTCAGTGGCTCTCAGAATGAGTTTTTTTGACCTTGCCGATTTCCGTGATCAGTGGAGAAAGAAGTTGCTTTAAAATAAAAAAACCAACTTCGCTTAACAACGTGCCAATAAATATTGGTTGACAAGGCAACAATTTCTAAGAGTCAGAATTAGTGTCTCACCTTGGCACTCAAGAAATGGTTTGCAAGTCTTCCAAGAAAAAAGCAAGGAAAGCCAAATCTTTAAAATAATTTTTAACGTGACATGTATCACTGCATCTACATATGTTATTACGTTTTGCTCAAATACGTGGTGACCTAACTGCTCACTGCATTTTGAAAGTGTGCCAGTGTGGGTGAATGCTTATAATAGACGTTAGACATTCGACGTTGTCCACCATGCCACAGACATTGCCTAACTGTAATCAAGACAGGCGAGACTTTGCTTGTATTATGACAGCACTTAACATGATAAGAAGAAGTCGCACTTACTCTTGCAATGGTGAAGGGAGATCTGCTCCGCCCTGGGTTCTGTGTACTGATCTCGTTCCCACTTGAGTTCGGTTCACGTATCTATTAACATAGTAATGCAGCTAATGGCCTTTGTCTGCCTTTAGCCAATGCGTGTGCTGACGAACGGAAACTATGCAGGCCATGGGTTCTAGGGGCGCTTCAAAATCTAGTTCGTTGGTGGGACGGTCGTTGGAGGTGAAGAAGAAGAAAAAACAGCCACAGTGACAGTTTCAAAAAAGGCTCACGGAAAATACTCGATAGACATTCGTTATAGTGTCTAACCAGTTGGAAAAGCTAAACGTTTCACTTTTCATAGTTGGATGCAAGGTTTTTCCTTTTGTTGTTATTGCCAAAGACGGCTTTTTAAAGAAGGAAAGTAAAAGGCAGTGAAACGGGGGACCAAGCTAAATCAGCCAGATTACGACTGCTATGCATTAGTCGTGGTTCTTGAATTGCAAAGGCTAGAAACCAATTATGAAGTAATCTATGACCGAGGCTGCATAAATTCTGCGCCAGGAGATAGGTAGTAAGTGATTGTTCTGGACTCGGCGTTGGCATTGGAGCTGAGTTGAGCGCTAGGCCGGAGAGCGGTGGGTGTATGCCAGGGCCTCTCTTCAATGCTTGTCACCGTCTTCTCCTGTCAAATTGACTTGTCTACGTTATTGATACGGATTTTATATGTTACGACATGGAATATCTTCTTCGCTACCTTGTTGCGCTACTATTGACATACTTGTGGGGATTAGTGCTGCATCTACCAGCCGCTAGCTGTCATCCAATGTACGTAGCTTCATTATTCATTATTCTATCGCTCTTTCGCACCCTTACGAGGCCTTTTTTAGTATGTATGTTCGGACGTAAAAGTCTCTATATCCGATTCATAACATATGGTGACTAAAATGTGTTATTATTCCCACGGGGCTCTTAGCAGTCGTCTTTTACTAGACTCGTTGCTACGAATATACTGATCTGCCGCTCATGCCAGGAACATCTCGATGCAGCACTGACAACCGAGATCCATATGGCCGCCTGTAGATGCACTAGCCTTGAAATTAGTAATAGCCTAAAGGTGAAGAAGGCAGCAGGGCTGCACTTGCTATTATTAATCCGGAAGATACCAGTTCGATAAGGTGACCACTGTAGCTCAGTGCAGGCCATAGCTACAGCTCGGCATGTTGAAATCGGGAAGCGTGGTCTAAGTCTTAAGAAGCTATATATAACCATTGTAAAGGAGTGCAGTGAAATGGCTCCCAGTAATGTACACGTGTCTTATACTTTAGATTTGATCTGAGATATTTGGAGGGAAGTAGTCGTGCTTCCTTGGCCTGCAGCTAGCTACTGTGGAGATTGTAACTGCTTTAAATTTGTTTTCGATACTGCTGGAGTGCAAACTATTGAGGCTATTGACTGGTGACCAGGGCTAGATAATCTGCTTCAATCCACTGGGAGCCTACTAGTGATGGTGTCTGCACAACGATTAATATGAATGTTGCAGAATCTCTCTACCTGCACGATGGGAGCCTTATTTCATTGATTTTGTGCAACTATGTGCTACGACTGCATCTCACAAGCAGACGAAACTTTAAGCTGACGAGGACGATCGTTTGTCGATCTAGTGAGCCCTGGGTTTCCACCAAAGTTTTTTTTTTTCGTATTGTTGTCTACTTGGCGAGGGCTTTTGTCGTAAGAGTGAAGGCAATCTTTGCTCCCTGTTATACAAGCAATCGTATTGCTTTGGCATTCTACTGCTTTAAGATCGCGGAGAATGCGACTCCTCATCATGTTTGCCAACCGAAGGAAGCTTTTCTTTCCTAAATTATCTCGTCTACGTTATTTCCTCTGCGATGAGGCTAATAATTTTTCAATTTAGCAAATGTGACGAATGTATATCTTTGAAAAGCCGGGCGAACAATTTCGTAGGGGTACAGCCATGACACAACTGCAGATTGGCGCGCTGTAAAAGCAAAGCCTTTGGACTTCTTGCTCAGATTACTAGTAACTGAATTGTTCAGCGGCTCTCGAAAATCAGCCAGTCTATGCTGCATTTATCTAAGCGACATCGAACTCTAGACGTCGTATTTTAACGCACAGATTGTTGTGCTGCAATAGATACATACGTGACTGGATTTCCGAGGGAATGCCAGAAATGAGGGCGACAGATCAAAGTCACAGCTGCTCGAGCATCGGCCCGAGGTCTGCTCCTACATGGGGTCTGCATGTTGAACTCGCACTTGCTTGAGGTTGCTTCAGGCATCTGTTAAAAAACTCTACAGCTAAAGGTGCTCGTCTGTCGCCGGCGAAGTGAAGTACCGACCGCCTAAACGTATGAAAAACCGATGGTTTAGGAGACTCTGAAGTCTAGCTCGTTGCTGAGACTGCTGGTGGAAATGAAAATGCTTTTTTTACGACAGGTGCCGCGTCGAAGGTGTCTGAAAAATCTTCCGTAATAGTTTGAGTAAGAGCCTAATGAATATATAAAAAAATATAATTCATTTATATAGCGCCCCAAGAGAACCTAATCTCTATTCAAGGGATTCAAATATGCCTCGGGGCTCGAGCCCACGACCTCAGTCAGACCTTAGTCGGAGCGAGCACCTTAACCGCTAGAACAAACCAGCTCGGCGAAGTGACAAAGCCGGACATGGTCATATACCGTAGCTGGTTGTAAAGTTTTTAGTTATTGCTTCCAAGGAGGGCCTCAATTTTCGATAGTGCCTCGTTCAGCAACGGTCGGTGTTTGTGTCAGCATTTCTGCTTCGCCTACAAGTCGTCTGCTGTTACCCGAGAGTCACGGCTCTTCGCCGGTATTTGTCGTTAATCAGCTGGGGGGGGGTGGGTAGCACAGTTGTGAGCCTATTTCCGTTCGAACGTGGGAGCCGAAACACCTCATTTGTAACACTAGTGGTTTTTGGTAGTGATACTTTGGCTAGAGCCAGTGCTGATGGTTGTGCTGCTCTAGCCAAGGGAGCTGCTGTTGCCAGTGCTGCTCTTACGAGCGATAGTCCTGCTGAGCATGCTTCTCTTGCTAGAGCTAGTAATTCAATAGTGCAACTTTCTGCATTTTGGCACTCGTCCATTACCGTTGAGCCGTGTGTCGTGAGTCTCAGTCCAGTGAGAAAACTAAATGTCGCTACTACTTGAGGTAGTGGCGGTTAGGCGGACATGCTGCATGTGAAGCCATATGACTTTGATACGAGTGTCCCCACATCATTGAATATCTGAGCAGCTAATTTCACCTATGGAGTCCGAGGCAGTAGCCGAGTAAGGTACTGGGGGTGCTATTGCCGCCTCCCTGCCAGCCGAACGAGGGGGGGATCTGGGCCGACCTCAACACCTGCCCTCCTCCCCGCCGGCCACCATCGACGAAAGTCTGCACTAATTCTACTGAATAAGCAACCACCGAGCTCTTGTTGAATAAACACTATGTGAAAAACCGTGCATCTACACTTGTCTGTCGTGAGCATCGCAGTTGCCACATCGCACCACTTTTCGCCGACCTGCACTAGCTCCCAGTCAAGCAACGCATCGACTTCAAGGTTTTGTCACTCACTTTTAGGTCCCTACATTCCTTGGCTCCAGCTTTCCTATCAGATCTACTCCCTACCTGCCTAAGCATCGTACCACCCTCTTTTCGGAATCTAACTGTTTACCTATACTCTCACAAACTTCAAATCCTTTGGACACCGTGCCTTTAGTTTGTATGCTTCCTAAAGCCGGGAACCCACTCCTGACCTGCGTTATGACATCTGACTTTTCAACATTTAAAAAGAAGCTAAAATGCATCTATTTATCAGAGCATTTAGTGGATCTTTGTGATTTGTCCTTTATGTGGTTATGCACGCTGACACGGGCATGCTGCCACTAACCATACTTGCATGCTGACCCTGTGCATGTCACCTCAAACCATGTTATTCTTGTTGCCTAAGAGCCGGCCTTTTTGGTCTATTATGAGCACTCTATTAACTTTAAATAAAGCTCGTTATTTCAATTAATCATTGACTGTTAAATTGCTTAAAGATATTAAGGCATTTTGCAATGCCCAATCAATTCCAACATAGAGCCTTCAAGTCAAAGCCCGCCTCGACGGAAGCATCTGCTAGATTTATTTTCTTGAGCTAACCCCATATCCAGTACGCAGCTCAGTAATTTCAACTTTGAGATGAAAAGTTAAACTTGGAAGTTAAAAGAAACTATTTTCAAGCTTTGGGAAGAGCTTGTAGGATAATGGTTCTCTGCAAGGAATTTGAATCATTCTGGTGCTCGAAGGACTGCTAGTATTCTTAATATAAAACGGATCCCAAAATTTCGTGTACCACTAGCGCCGACGAGTCATTCTCCAATTTGTGCTTCATTGAAGTCTACGTTAGCGAAATACAGTTTATTTTAGTAAGCGCGAAACTTCAATATGGATCCTAATTATATTCTAACTATACGAAGCTATTAATTCATAATGTTAGACATTGATCAATGATGGTTGCCTTGATGAGGGGGTTAATGCCCTGACACAACTGCTAAACCTGGAGTCGAGTAATAAAACAAGCATTTATGCTGCCGTGACTACTAAATTACTGCTAATTTTACATTGAGGGTTGCACGTACACATTGTAATTAGCAATCGTGCATTAAAAGTTGATCTAAAGAATTCGTGCTTCAATGTGGATGTTTTGGCTGTTTGCACTCACAGTTTCTTGATTTTACGATAACAGTTATTGCGAGGCCAATTACTAATTAATTCATACGAAAGTGCTTTACAAAAAGATACGTCTCGCTCTGATGGAAAGTGCAACTCGACGCTCACTGGTAGCGACGACAATAGAAACTCGATTCCACTTCTTTGCTAGCAATCACTCGACTACTTTTGCTGCATGCTGCGGCCGTAAATCTTTGCAGAACACAGAGATCGCCAAATTTCAAACCTGAGAGGCAGCTTAAATGGCCATTCGTCCGATTCGCTCTGTCTGAAGTTAGAGATCGCACACAACCCTACATGCCATTTGTCTTCCGTAAGAATGATTACAGTGCTGCAGGCAGATTTCTCGCAGCAAGGTTGCCAAGAGGAAATTCACAAATCCTTGATCGCCTATTCTTCATTATGGTCATCTATGAAGTCAATTATTTATCGGCAGAATACCGGAGTTATTCATCTGGGTCATTTCATTTTACTGGGGGGTAGGAGTAGGGTTGCCAAAGAAAGCCGGCTAGAACTTGCCCACAGGTCGCTTGGCGAAGGAAGACAAAGACTTCCTTGCTACTCTTAAACTATGTATTTCAATGGCCAGCTTATGCTCCATGCTAAGCCATAGATATTCAATCAATGACGATCCAGTGAAATGACACAGGATTTATGAACGTCTTTCGCACCAGCTCTCAAGTTTGTGATATAAGTAGAAATCTTGCACTGGATATTACTCTGGTGTGCGATTTCAAACTTAGCTAGTAATTTTCATATAGATTACTAGTAAATAACTGAACAGAGTAAGCGATTTTTTTAAGTGACGTCATGAAAGCTAACTTAGAAAATGTCTCTCTGCTTGCTATGCTAGATCTCTCTGCAGCTTTTCACATCATTTATCACCAAGTTCTTCATAAGCACCCGTCGTCAGACAAAGGTTTCACGGGCTCTGTCTTACGACGGTTTGAGTTTTATTTTAATCGCAGAATTCAGAGAGTTGATAGCTGCGGAAAACGATAATCCAATGAGCTATTGATGAACTATCGTGCCCCGTGGATTCGTTTCAGGTAAAATCCTTTTTACAGTTTGTACACGCAGCCTATCGAATTTAATCCCCGAGCACAACTTGGATTTTGCACTTTAATGCGGACTTGATGCAGCTGCACGAGCGCCTCAATACTCAATACTCCATACGAGCTCCTCAATACTCCTCGCCTCCGAGCACCTCGAGCTCGGCTCATGCTCCCTGACAGTGTGCATTTCTGACGTTCGCACTTGGAGTGCAGCAAACGCTCTCACATTAAATGAATCGAAAGCCGATTTACTAATGCTGGAAAAATCTAGTGTCGATCAGAAATAGAAAGCATAATCCTCTTACTCCGTATGACCAGCACATCTCTTTGAGCTTTTGCACACTTCTGTCGTTTTCCAAATTTACTTATCATTAAATAAGCAAATTGGTTTCTCGTTCAAGCCTGCCAAATATCATCTACGTAATGTTGCACAAATTTGAGCACGTTCAAATAAGGGCACCATAGCCGTAGCTTCTTGATTCATTTGCTAAGTCCCTACCAAGCTTCTGTAATTTCTTAGACATGGGTCTTCGTACCTGTGCAATAAGACGTTAAGAGTTTGTGCTGAGCTGGTTTGGTCTAGCGGTTAAGGTGCTCGCCCCGACCGACCAAGGTCTGACTGAGGTCGTGGGCTCGAGCCCCAAGGCATATGTAAAGCGCCTGAATAGAGATTAAGTTCTCTTGGGGCGCTATATAAATGAATTATTATATTTAAGAGTTTGAGCCAAACTCGCTATCTTGGCCTATCTGACGTCAATCTCGCAACTTCCCAAATACTTTGATGCTAACCAATCTTCACTGGCATCTATCGAAGGAGCAGCTTTGTCGGTGGCCAGATTCTATCATTCTCTTTTAGCTCCCTCAGCTCTAACCCTCTCCAGTCTAATTACCTGTGTGAATTATCGTGGCATCTGGCATGCTTCTGCATGGCCCACCCTTCTTACTCTGGTCGATTACCTAGCTAACTTCAAATCTCTGTTTAGCTACCGTGCATTCAGAATCTGTGCTCCCAAACCTGGGAGCTCACTTCTCGGAGCTGACCTCACGTCATCTCCAGATTAGACGGTGCATAAAAAAGTTTCTACTCCTCACGGCCTCTGCTGGTTCAAGTAAATCACCCTTTGGCACGCTTGTGCATTAGGAAACTGCGCTCGACGTGACTAAGAGCAATTGCTATACTCTTTTGCTTGACACTCCAATAGACAGATATTTTTCTCCTGCGTGCTTTGCTACCTTGTGCACGATTGATTGCAATGTTACTAACCGACGATGCCTCCCTGATTTGGACCAGGTATTAAGATGCTCGCCTTTGATTATCGTGGTCGTGGGCTCAAGCCCTGCAGCGTTTTCTAAGCACCTGGGTATAGATTATGTTCCCTTGTGGCGATATACAAATGGTTTACGAGCTTTACTAACTAGCCGCCTTGAATGTCTTCTTGTGTTCTTATGCAAGCTGGTCTAAACATTAAATGTCGGTGTTTTGCACCCAAATCTAACTCAGGATACCTTGCTTTTGATTGACTATAGGTAATTGCTTCTTTTGCAGGGATTTGAAGTGTCTGCAGGTGTATTCGGTTATTTCAGAATGTATAGAAAGCATGGCTATTATTGATATTATTGTCATTCTTTTAATGCAATAGAAAATCCTGCCCATGCATTAATGATCATGACACATAAAATGCTGCAGCGATATAAGACTTTCTACTGAGTGCTTGAATATCGTCAGCCAACGAAGGTAATTGAATATGACCTATTTATGAGCCATCTCCGTGAGACTCAAGAGTTCCCAATTTAGTCATACTTTTCAGTAGAGTTTGTTAGTCCTAAAAAAGATCGGTTTGCGTGGGCATGGGAAGGATGCTGGTGACGGGTCTCGGGATTATTACCCTGAGCATCTTGTAAAATTTATCGAATTCTTCCTGATTGGGTCAAATATTGACTTGCAGTGTATAAGTTGGTTTATTTTTTAAATGGAAAAGGTGCGACTTCTACTCATAAAAAAAACGTTAACATATAAACTATACATTTGGTGTAGTACGTTCAGAGAAGTCAAATCTTTTTTTAGGTACTTTACGTTTGCTGTAAAGAAAGCACTTTTGAATGGGGGTACAACTGTACCCAGGCTAGGTTCTGTCGGCTGGGACGGGACGGCTGTAATGTGGTAAGGATCACGGGCTAGGCCAGGGTCTGACCTATGGCATGGCCAGATGTGCAGTGAAGAGAAGTCGCCAAGGCTCTTGGGTAGAAAGTTGGCCGAGTAAGTCGTGGCGTTGGAGGCTTCCGGTCTCGCCGAGTTATGCACCTGGATTCGTGCAGGCGTGCTCGGGCGATGCGCCAAGCACGAAAGGCGACCCAAGGCATAAGTGGAGATGGATAGCACGCTCGTTGTTGTGACTTGCACATTCCTCGCTCCCCGTATAGCGTCCACCACAAGCGAGAGCTCTTGACTGGTGGACGTCGACTCCGACTAGCCAAGCAGTTACTCAGCTAGCCGGATCTTTAACGGAGAACGCTCATACTGTTGGAACAGAGTTGGTACAATGGCGGGACTTCCGAAGCCGACTGACCAAATAGCACATTTGTTCGAGCTTTCGGCGTAGTGTACTTTGTATAGGACCTTCCCCTGTAGACCTGTTTAGTTCCCCTATTGTTGGCACATGCGACATTATACAGAGCTCGAACCTGACGGCTCGCTCGCATGCCGCTGACCCTAGCTCCGCGGCATGGCAAGCGATGATGTGGCCAGTATGGCGAGGCATGGCAGGAAATAGCCTCTGACCCCTGGAACTCGGCTACACAACTAAGTGTCATCAGCATAGAAGTGAAATCATACATTGAGCCTGGCAATCACAGCGACAAGAGGGAAAGGATAATCAGTGAAAAGAACGGGTTCAAGCACAGAGCTCTCAGGTACCCTATACTTCAGAGGTTACTCGGATGATCTGTCTAGATTTGCATTAACATGCTGGAGTGTCCTACTGAGATAGGATCTGAACCATTTCAGTGCAGTACCAGTATGGACAGGTGAAATGAGAGGCGCTCAAGAACGACTTAGTGATTAATAGTATCAAAAGCTGCCGAAAGTTCGAGCAAAAAAGCAGAGATTCTATCTAAGTCATCATTCCAGCAATAGTAAAGCGCCTAGAAAGAGATTTAATTCTCCGAGGGCATTTTATCAAGTGTATTGTTAATATTCCATGTAGGCAGCTATACAGCCAAACTAACGCTGCCCATGTGGAGTAATTAGCTTAAAACTATAAAAAAAAATAAAACCAGACTGGGGCTTACTAGCAGGGTTTGAAGTTTCATAATGAGTTCAGCTGGTCTGCCAAAACTCGTTCCAGTGTCTTTGATAGGAACGGTAGAATGGAGACCGTGAGTAGGGCCATGTACATGACCATGCCTAGGCCACCTGTATGACCCTTGATGTGAGTAGGGTCAAGCACATGAGCCGCCAGAGACAGTGAGTTAGAGCACGAAATTCGGTGCTGAAAGACAAGTTATCAAAATCAATTTTATAATCACCCATGACGAGGAAGAATTGATTTCTTGCACAAGAATCACAATGAAATCTGAGAAATATTAAACAAAGTAGGAGTTGATACCTGTTGAACGAGACTATTGCCACAATTGGTAGCTTGTCAGGTGAACCCAAGAACAACAGAATCGAAAGACTGCTTCTAGGGGACTTCAAACTGCTTTAAATAGAAGGCCGTGTAATAATAGTGACTCCATCACCCGTTTTGATTGATCGAGGTGTGTGAACAAATACGAAAATTGAACTACACAACTTTCAAATATCTCTTACATGGAACGACTAGGAAAATCGGTGACAGTGCTAGCAGCAGACAGTTGCTCGGTATTGGCAAGCAGAAATCTTGCCTCTTTTTTGTTCTGGCAAACATTGACCAAACGCCTGTATTGCTTGAACTGCATGGTTCGGCTTCGGGTCATTGAAGCACGAATCAAGCTACTGAAATTAACAGTATAGACAAACTAATTAGTCAGGTAAAATTAACTGTGTGCTTAAGTAGTTTATGAAATATAAAAACTTCTCGCAAGCTAATACAATAGCTTGACGGAATATATCAGACATATTCCATTCGGCAACATAAAATGGACATGATCATATCTAAAATCCAGTTGTACCAACCAGCAAGTATATGGAAGTGGTAGCTGAACAGTCCTGTTGCTGCTCTGATGCCAGAGCACAAGTATGCCGACAGCAGGTCACAACAAAAGTAATGACAGTAAGCAAAAATCCCCAAAAAAACTTAAGCTTCTTAGTATAAGCAGTGAAAATAGCATGATATGTATGAAATAAGTGTCCCTGTATCTTCGGCTTAAGCCTAAAGTAGAATGATCACTTAAGTAGGTTACCCTGTTCTCCATGCTGGCCATATAAGCTACCATTGCACCTGCTGCATGACTGCTGATGCACAGAGCCAGAGCGACAATGCAACGATGCTAGTATTTTGGGGATGGAATATAGCTGGCATTTGACTGGTTCGGATATGCATCGTCAAAAGCAGTATCGTAGAGTGCAATGGGCTTCCTGCTGCGAGGCTTCTGGTCGATCTGGTCGATAGCGCCGGGCTGAAAAACAGGCAATTAAGGGCGTCAGCACGTGCAGTAGGTCACTACTTGTAGTGGTCGAGATAATCAAGGTCTTAATTATCAAAATCATGGTAACCAGGTAGCAGTCTCACAGTGGAAGGCCAGCATTACATACAAGCACAACAGGCCAGCTAAGATGTTATCCTTCTATTGCACATAGACGTCACAAGACGTCTCGTCTCAAGGAACCTCGACCTTCCTGCGTACCCATTACAGGGCATATTATCCAAAAATGGGTCCAACGTGATTTCGGCACATCGCAAGGAATGGATATCAAAGTTGAAATGTACGCCAATGAAAGCCAAGCGTCTGTATCACCAGACATATGGTAAGACTTCAACAGCTGCACTGCCTTTTGTGCAACAGCTATAGGAAAACTGAAAACTCAAGCTTGGGCCAAACACCAGCAGTCTCAACTTGTCGCCTTGCATGAGCTGGAATAACAAACCTAAACTTTGTTTCAGTAGTTTTACTCAATGCTTGCTGAAAGTGCATCAAGAAACTGTAAACCATTTCATGCCCAAACTGACGAAACAAAACCGACACTCCTCACTGCTTTGCTTTTCCATGTGATGCTATGCTTCTTACTAATTCAGTGCAGCCAGGGCTCCGGATTTCACTAGGATTTTTACTATGCATTTAATTAATAGCAATTCTTTACTGGCTTGGCAGAGTACTCAAAGTTACTATCAAATATAAAGGGCCTCAAGCCGAGCACATGAGCTTTGAAATCCAACTTGCCTTACCAACAAACACTAAAGTACTTTTTTGAAAAATCCGGTGCGGTGCCGATGAAGTAGCCCAAAGTCACAAGATCCAAACCCTTTACAGGAAAATACCGACCATCGGCTGACTGGGGAGGGGGTTGGTTGTTAGGTCTACACCATAAGCTTACCATTTACGCAAAATTCAGGCCCTATAGAACCTGCAACAGCAGAACAGACAATGCATAAGCTTGTGGCCTACATGTGTAGCCAGAAAAATAAGGGGGAGGAATATTAGGAATTCTGGTGGGGCTACGTCACATTAAGCGCCTGGCATTGTAGAAATTCCTCTTGTTAGCGAATGACGTAGCAGACACGGCATCTGCGACCATTGTGTGCAAAGATTTTCCGTGACTGAGCATACGACAAATCTCCTTTTTACAGATTACACTTCAAGAACTGGTATTAATCTCTATCACTATCACAAACTAGCTGCTGCAGCTTGCCAACGTTTCAGTAAAATGGTAACCGGCGTCGATCACGACAAGTTCAAACGTACATTGCTGGCAAATATGTCATAGGTAGCATCATTCATGGTGGGTGAGCGGCTCTCACACGAATCTAACCATAAATAAATCCTATAGCCAATAAATGGATTAACACACAAAAATGCCTCTGACTAAGCTCTTCAACAACTCCAAATGGCACACCGATCTAATAACAGCCTATCCAACAATGCACAACACAGCAGTACAAGCAGATTCGTACAAAAAAGATTCATAGCCACCCAAAAGCTCGAGACTCCAATAAGCATTACGTGGGCAAGACAACTTACATATGCCGGCGGAGGGGTGGCAGGAGCTTTTTGCTGCTGTTCTGGATCAGGTGCTGAAGGCGAGAAGACACTGTTTCGTACCAAATCAGGCTGGGCTGACATTGGTGACTTATAGCCCCCGCTGCTCACAACAGCTCTGCAAGACATGCCAGACGCAACTCAGGATCTGAGCACAGGCTGTGATACAGGCAAGCGATGCACATGAGAACAAGATACCAACCCGTGCATTGCAGAGGCATTATCGAAGTTGTATGGCCGAGATGACTGTTGAGCTGAAAGTATACAAAACATATGGTCGTCACACACGATGTTTGAAAGAACACCAATCAAACAAGTATGAGGTCACAGGTCTTGCACACATCCACTTCACACACTCACACATGGACACATGCATGTGGCTACATGAGCACATGCAAGCAAGCATGCATAAACAAATACAATGAAATTGCCTAGCTGCCTAAGAAAACTTAATCTTCATCCAGGCGCTTCACATTTGCTATAAAATTCAAGCCCACGACCTCGGCCATCAAATACATTCACCTATAATTTGGTCGAAGCAAACACCTTCCCCACTGGGCCCAACCAGGGCATACACGTGAGCAACCACATGCCCAATTGTACAAGCACATCTCAACGTTCACAGCAAAGGCACATATGTGCACACACATATGAGCAGACATGCATCTTTAAGTACAATGCTCACACACTCTCGCACGCACACGCACACACACACACACACACACACACACACACACACACACACACACACACACACACACACACACACACACACACACACACACACACACACACACACACACACAGGCGAACACACACACACAAATAAGCATAACATGTAGACGACTGTTGTGCATGTGAGCAGCTACACAGCCACGCATGCAAATAAACAGGCATATGGTGGGGCTAAGAGCTAGTTATCTCATCAGACAGCATATGAACCAACGGCCTCTGATTGTTCAGACACATCTTTTACCTATCGAGCTACCAGGGGTACTTGTTTTACTGCTCTGAACACGAGACTATAAATAGCTTTTAATTTGAACTAGTCAGGTCAGATCACTTAAGACACTGGCAGAGCTGAATTCTGCCATCAGGCTCTACCCGGGAACTCACTTCCAACTTGTGTTATGACATTCCCTCACTTCAACCCATTTAAATAGAAACTAAAAACACATCTATTTATCACAGCATTTAGTGGGTCCACGTGATTCGACTTCACCTTTGTGTCATTAAATGTGTGTTGACACTATGCATGCTGTCACTGAGCACAGGTGCATGCTGACCCTGTGCATGTCATCTCTGAACTTTGTTGTGCTTGTTGTCATTGAGCATGCTTCCCCTAACCATTCGACCATGCTTCCTTTGCAGCAAATTAAAGTGACTAGAAAGAGATTGAGTTGCCTGAGAGTGTTACAACAAATGCATTATTATTATTATTATCCAGCACAAGCTGATAGGACAACAAACATCCTTAGCCGAACAAGCACCTAAGCTCAAAAGTACAGTCGACCCTTGTTTATAAGGAGCAGGAGGCGTTCGAGCGCGAAACATTAGACCCAAGGACAAAGCAAGAAAACGCCTAAACAGTACAACACACACTTGCGCATGCAATCAATCAGCCAAGTAGCAGCAAATGAAGTATCTCCCAACATAGTGACTACAACGAATAAAAAAAATACACTGGTTGCAAAAAGCATACAACACATGTAAGCATCAGACGATTAGGCTTATGCATTTAGCACTGATTCTTTGGTATATTAATAATAATAATAATAATGCACTTGATAAAACGCCCTCAAAGGACTCAATCTCTATCTAGACGCTTTACATTTGCTGCAAAGGGAAACGCGATTGAATGGTGAGTAATATCATGCTTGATAAACAACATGAATAACATGGTTAGGGGTGACATGCACAGGCTTGGCATGCAAATGTGGTTATTGGCAGCATGCACAGTGTCAGCACGCATAAGCACATCAAGGACGAATCATAGGGACCCATTAAATGCTGTCCTAGATAGGTGTGTTTTTAAGTTCTTTTTAAATGTGGTCACGTCAGGGAATGTTCTGACCCAAGTCGGGAGCGAGTTCCAGGCTTTGGGAGCATACGAGCTAAATGCACAGTCTCTAAAGGATTTGAGGTTTGTACGAGGTATTGGTAAACTGTTGGATTCCGAAAAGAGGATGGTACGATGCTTGGCCTGGTCGGGGAGTAGATCTGAGAGATAGGCTGGAGCCAAAGAATGAAGTGACCTAAAAGTGAGCAACAAACCCTTGAAGTCGATCCATTGCTTGACTGGGAGCCTGTGCATGTGGGCGAGAAGTGGTGGGATGTGGCAACTGCGACGCTCACGACAGACAAGCCTAGCTGCGGAGTTTTGCACCAGCTGTAATCGCCCGATTGCACATGCCGGTAGGCCAGTAAGCAGTGAGTTACAGAAGATATTACATATTACCTGAAAGATGTATTACCTGGAAGATATATTACCAGAAGATATTACAGAAGATATTACATATTACCTGGAGTGGCAGACGTGTTCGACCTCCTGGTTGCAGCACTTTCACTGTTGCCCTTAATTTGCTTGCGCTTTACACACACCACGGTAATGATGGTGATGATCACCACGAAAGCCACAGCTCCGATCACGATACCGGCGATGGGACCGGCCCCCAGGGTCACTACAAGGAGATTTGGTGTATGCACACGCATCAACTGAGACAACAAGTTGAGAAAATCTGTTAGCTTGCATGACTTCAAACAAATAGTTTTCTGATAAGCACCCATCGATTTAAGAACGTAATCACAATAGCATAGCAGCAATGCTTTCTAAAGTTTCTTATCAACGTGTGCTGTTGCTCGGCTCCTATTTAAAAAGATTAATTTAGGCATGTTCTCCCCCTGCCTCTGCTGCTACAACTTAGCTGCACTGTATCAATGGCTCTAGATCTAAACTTGCAATCATTTTCTGAATAGGATGTCGATAGTCGCATTAAGGCCAACTTGCATGTGCGTGTGTATGTATGTAAGTGCGTTCAAATGCATGGATTCGCGTATATGAAAATGCGAGAGGTTCAGCTGTGAAAATTAATTCCAGCCATGGATGTAATACTCATACCGAGAACATGCTTACCACTACATGCCTACATAGTCAGGTGCTTAGAAAGCCAAGCACGGTGTTCATAAGCAAGTCATTATGCGATTCACATGCAACTAGACGCCAGAGGTGAGCGATCGTTGGTATACTCCCTTCTCCTTCTGTCCGATTTGTACGATGGGAATGACAGCCACTGATGTTCATGGTAAGCTAGCTAGTGTACGATCGTGATACACACTCAATATTACACAAGAATAGACGTATATCTCAAAGGATTACAGCAGTTGGGAAAATTAGAATAAATGCATTTTTCATGCACGAGCAAGACCAGCAGAGCAGCTGACTGCAATCTCACATTTACATTCACTGGAGAGTTGGTATCTAACTTTTACTGCGCCGACACTGCACCCTAGTGGTAATAGCACATACCTGTCGGAGCCGGTAAGCTTAGAGAAGAACCTACAAATTAAAAAATGCACCAGGAATGCGAATAATGGGAGTTTCCAGTTCTTTTAAAAGGCGATAAAAAATAGGCATGAACAGTCACGTTTTCTGGGTTGCAAGCGATCGAAATTCTGCCGGCAAGAAACCGGACGCCGTTGCCACAGAAGCCACGGAATCCGATGCCGTTCAAGTGGCAAGCATGGGAAATTGCTCCAGCCATGCACCACCACTTGCCTTGCTGCTTTTAGCCAAACGCTCTAGCAGGACATAATCAGCTGCAAGGGCTGGGGGAGGTGGATCTTAGAGGATGAAATGATACACATACACGAACAAATGCCCAGCCACTGCCGAATGAAGCTGGATGAGACACTGATATCCAAGCAGGTTTTCGTGAGGCTGAAAGTATTGTTGAGCTTCAGGGGATGCACATGGGGAGACCCGTTGTAAAAATCAGGCATGCTGCCACGGCAGCAGTGCGGGCAGGAGGGGCCTAAGCCCCTGAAAAGGATATAACGGACCAGCATTGGCTTGCCACGAGTGACCATAAGTCAGGCTCGAGGTGAGGCAACCGTGGCCTCCAAATGCAATGTAATGTATCTTTATCTGCTGAAAAGGATGAGCCATAGTCGGCCGCAAGAGAGTAGCTGTCGTTGCACAGGAACTGCAGAAGAAAGTTCCACAGTCTAGGGCCTGCAGAGCTAAAGCTTCTGTCGCCAACGGTCTTGAAGCCGAGGAATGGAGCAGCTAATGTATTGTCCATACAGGACCTGAGAGCACGAGGCTGACAGCAGGTGCAGCAGTTCAGCTGGGTACGAAGGAGCCAAGCTGTGGCAGGACTTGTGGGTCAGCATAACAACCTTGCTCTGCGTCAATGCACAGAGACAGCCTTTGTTTACCAAGACACAGTTGACAGTTACTGAAAAAGGTGTTCGACCCAACAAATAGGATGCCGGGTACGAGGTATTGGTAAACATTTATATTCAAAAAAGCCGGTGGTACGACGATGCTTGGCCTGGTAGGGGAGTAGATCTGATAGATACGCTGGAGCCAAAGAATGAACGGGCCTAAAAGTGAGTGACAAAAACCTTGAAGTCGATCCGTTGCTTGACTGGTAGCCAGTGCAGGTCGGCAAGACGTAGTGTGATGTGGCAACTGCGATACTCACGACGGACAAGCCTAGCTCCCGAGTTTCGTACCTGTTGTAAGCACCTGATTACACATGGCTGTAGGCCAGCAAGCAGTGCGTTACATAAGTAGAGACATGATGTCACAAATGCATGGACCAACTTAGATGTGGTATCCTTATCTAAACAAGCAGAAGCCCGAATTTTAGCAATGTTATGTAGCTGAAAGTACGCATACTTGACTGTGGAACTGATGCGGTCGTCTGGTGAAAGGTCACTTTGGAACAAGACACCTAGATTTCGTGCAGATTCAACAGGAGATATGCTGGCAGATCTGATTTTGAGTTAGCCTTTTCGACTTCCGAATTACACTTGGTTTGCCTATAACTAGTAAGTTGGTGTTATCATCATTCAATTAAGGAAAGTTTGCATCAATCCATTTTCTGATGTCAGAAATACATGCAGCAAGGGATTTGAGAGAATTCGACCTGCTGGCTGGTTGGTAGGAATCAAAGCAAAGGTACAACTGAGTATAATCAGCATAGAAGTGAAAGTCTAGATTGTGCTTGGCAGCAATTTCGGCAAGATGGACAGTATAAACCGTGAAAAGAACCGGACCAAGCTCGGAGCCCTGAAGTACCCAATACTTTAGAAGTGCCTCGGATGATCTTTGTCCGTTCACATCAATACTCTGGAGTCTCCCACCGAGATAGAACCTAAAATAACTGCAGAGCAGTGCCAGTGATGCTCTGGCGACATGAGAGGTGCTCTAGAAGAACTCGGTGATCGATAGTATCGAAAGCTGCCGAAAGATCAAGCACTACAAGCAGAGATACTCTACTCATGTCTGTGTTCCTAAGTAGGTCGTTGTACACCCTAAGTGATGCTGATTATGTGGAGTGATTAGCTCTAGAGCCAGACTGAAACTTACTAGCAAGGTTTGAAGTTTGAAAATGTTAGTTCAGCCGGTCTGCCACGACTCGTTCCAGTGTCTTTGATAGGAATGATAGAACGGAGACTCGGCTGTAGTTACTCTTGTTCAAGTCACTCAAGTTCTCTTGGTCTAGTTTTCTTAGGGAAGTGGCTTGACTACAGCTTTTGTGAAAGGTGCTGGGATATGACCTGAGGCTAATGACATGCTAATGACGTTAGCTATGTTTGGCAGTGGCAGATCAATGTAAACGTAGGAGCAGGACGGTGGAAATATGGTCAAAAGGACGCAGTCTCCAATGCCGGCGTAGCTCAGGCAGCAGCCGGCTTGGGAGAACCAGCAGCCCAAAGCGATAAGCCTTTAGATATCCATAGACAAGTAATTTCTTGAGCGCTACGGTCAAATAATCAGAATATTCGTCTTGCTAGCAATTATCGTCTCCATAGCATCAGGAGTAGTAATCCTCAGACGATTGCCTTGCCACTACCTTAAGATGCCAGAAATACGTGGGTAAACACCTGTTCAAGGAATTCCGAACATGGGGTGTTCTCTGAAGGTGGGAAGCAGGGCTCAAGCAGACATCCTGAAGGCAGTCTGAGCCGAGAGACAGTGAACATTCACAGTCAGCTACAGCAGGCAAAATACAAACATACCACCGTCTAGTGCAAGCTAACTGCCTGGAAAGAAATTTTTTGTTCTCGCAAGTTCCCATGAGTAGATTAATCGTTTCTGATTATTTGCATTACCAATTAGGGCTCATACATTTACACAAAGGATCAGAAAGCTTTCGGTGCTTACGTAAAATGCTGAAAGGATGGTCACTTTATTTCCACCTACTAGGGCAAATATAAGCAGTCTATATGTTGGAAATCGGTAAGGGGCAGGGCTGAACCAGGTGTACCAAACCGAAAGCGAGCTGCATGTAAACGAAAAACACCAAGTGAACTTTACTATAGTAAGGATCGAGGTCACACGAACGACCGCAATAGTTAAGCATTAGCACCATACGAACATAGCGCTGCACGCAAGTGCAGCTTAGTAAGGTGACCGGTGCAAAAGCAACACGTGGGAGCAATGAGCGTGAGAACCGATCGGCTATGAATGGATCTAAAAGCATGCCAAGGTCACACAGCCAGAACCCACGAGTTAAGCATGCCGAAAGCAAAGCAAGAGCAGGTGCAAAAAGCCATCCGGCAGCAAAGAGCAACTGAGTTGATGTGTTCACTGGGTTTTTAGTATCGCAAACAGCAGCGAGCGCTAGCAGCTAGCAGTACACGAGAAACTCTGGCAAACCGAAGGCCCTAAACGACTAAGCAGCAGTGGCACACACGAAGGAGCAGGCAACCATACCGGTAGCTGTCATAGGGGCAAGAGTGGTAGCAGCTGAAAAAAAGGGCCACACAAGTCGTGAGCGACAATTCGAAGCTCCCGCTAATTACAAAACCAAGCGAAAGGCACGTTGACAATTCGAAGCAGCTGGCAAGGCACACAAAACGTTTATCTAGCCAAACAGCAGCCAGAAATACGCCAAGCCTGAACTGACTAGCATGCATGATTTGTGGGCCCACATGACGGGAGGTATGTGAAAGGCTGAGGGTGGCAACTCATTCCATTGAGGTCCATTGAGTTCTAGAAAAGCAATTTCACAGCCACAAAGCCAATGAGGCAGACAGGCTCACTGCATACGTTTGAAGACCACATTCCTGGCTCGGGTACGACATGGGAACTGCAGACATGGGAACTGCATGGGGTACGACATGGGAACTGCAGAGCTGAACAAACTTCGACAATCAGTGGAAGGTAAAACATTCTGGAAGCTGTTCATAACCACTGGGCATAACCCTGTTGCCTGCGAAATGCCAGAGGTTCAGAGCATTGCTCAAATTTAACTAGAATTTCGTCAATTGTTCTAATTTCATATGCTGAGATCTAGTTATTTTTGGTACTCACAATTGAATTGCATTTCCCTTTGCAGCAAATGTAAAGAGCCTAGAGAGAGATTGAGTTCTCTGAGGGCGCTTAATCAAGTGTATTATTATTATTATTATTGTCTTGCCGTGATTTCCCGGGACCCTGCTTTTGGTTGACAACTGCTGCAAGCTTGAAAAGCCTGCAAAATTGCCTTTAATTAATTAAAAATGAAAGGGTCTGTTTACCCATCGGGAAGAAAATGGAAAGAGTGACCATTGATGCATCTCTCAATATATCAATATAAGGAAGCGCTGCATGCCGAGACCTTCAACAAAGGCATCAATCTACCACGGCCCTGAACGTAAACGATTACATCAGATACAAAGAGGATGTGATAACTGCCAATCGTAAGAACGAGCACTTTTTTTGCTCTGAAGTCCCTAGAGTGGTTCTCACAATTTAGAACGTCCATCTTTGCAAAAAAATCAAAACACGAAGATCTCCTAGTGTGGCCACCAAGAGTTACCGGCTGCGCTACCACGGAAGCATTCGAATCAGTACAACCCACTATGGTGATCTTGAAAATGGGCTCATGCAGTTCGATAGTTAATTTAAGCCTGCTTGCCGGTGCATTTGAAGTAGCTATGGCGTTGGCTTACGTGGTTAATTAAAGCGATTAAATTAAACGTTATTCCTAAAACGTTCTTTATGCTTTTTTAAATTCACTGACAGCTTGCTGAGTTAAAAAACACTATACATGGTCCAAATGAATTTACTCATTGAGCCGTACTGGTCCAACACAGGTCTCCCAGGCCTGCGGAACAAAAACACAGAACTTATGCTGGCAGCAGTGTTGCAATATAAAAAACAGACAGTGGTGGATAAGTAGCTATGTGGTTAGCGTGTTGGTGATGCCACCCACAAAACCATACTTGTGCCAAATTTAAAGGTACATAGAGCACGAAGGACTTACTAAGGAAACAGTTGCTGTGCTCACCATGGTTGTGGCTACCACTAACATCAGTCTAACGGCCCCTCGGTCTTAGCCCAGGGGCAATGTGCATGCTCCAGGTTGTGGGTTCCAGCCATGCAGTGGGTGATCCTTAATTGTCCACTCTGAAGATACGACCAACTTACTAGTTTTGGGAAAACCAGTGCGACTAAGAAATTGGTTAACTTAACATATCAAATCGGCTCTGCCAGCATATCTCCTGATGCGTCTACACAAAATCTGATACCCTGTTCCTATGTGACCTTGCCATAGACGACCATATCAGCTCCACAGTAAAGTCTGCCTACTTTCAGCTACATAACATTACTAAAATTCGGGCTTGCTTAGACAAGACTCTTACATCCAAATCGGTCCATGCATTTGTAACATCCCATCTCGACTTCTAAAACTCACTGGTTGCTGGTCTACGTGCCTGTGCAATCAGGCACTTACAGTTGGTACACAACTCTGCTGCTAGGCTTGTAAGTCGTGAGCGTTGCAGTCGTCACATAACAACATTTACAGCTGACCTGCACTGGCTCCTAGTCTAACAGAGCATCGACTTCAAAGTTTTGTCGCTCACTTTTAGGTCACTTAATTCTTTGGCAGGCCAAGCATCGTACCACCGCTTTTAAGCTCCCTAATTCTCCAGCTACTGCCTACTTATCCAAACTACTTCCCCACCAGGCTAGGCATCTCACCACTTGCTTTTCTGACTCAAATCGTTCAGCTACATATAGCTCATGTGAACCTAAAATCCTTCATAGATTGATTGTGACTTCAGTTTGCAAGCTCTCGAAGCCTCTAACTCACTGTTGGCTAGCAGCATTACACACCTCCGACTTGACATTAAAAACTAAGCTGAAAACGCACCTGTTTATCGTAGAATCTAGTGGGTCCTTGTGGTTTGTGCGTTGCGTGCTGACACTGTACATGCTGCAACTAACCATCTTTGCATGTTGACCCTGTGCATGTCACCTCTAACCCTACTACTAACCATTTGATCATGCTTCCTTAACAGCGTATGTAAATCGCATGGAAACCGATTAAGTTCTCTGAGGGTGATATACAAATGTATTATTACTAATATTATTATTATCGTTACTATTGTTCATTCCAAGTGATGGTAGCTCTTCTGCTGTTGTGTAAATGAGGCTAATGAATAAACTATTATTAAAACTTTAATTACAGCATCAAAAGTAACCCCGTGAGAGAGAACCACATATTACTTGCTATTGCCCATGCCAGCCAGCCCACTGAGTGAGTGGTGAGTCGACAGCACCAAATCAAGTCGCCCTCTCCACTCGGTACTGCATTTTGCATGCACCCAGCAGCTACCAACCAGCCCCAATATGTGCAGCCCATAATTCGTCCTAACCAGTAGATTTGACACTGAGCATATCTGCCGGGTTGACCGAAGGACAGGTTTTGCAGGGCTATGAGCAGCTCTGTTTACAAAAAAACTAGGATCTGCTCCGAGGGCTGCACTGGGATAACTGCTGAAGGGTTTAACAAGCTAAGTCTCAGGTCTGATGGCAACGAGTCAATTGTGCCCATACAAGGTTCTGCACGATAATTCTCAGAGGTGAATGGCCCGAGATCCGAGATGGGATAGCTATCCACTAAAAAAAACCCATATTTCATTCACAGCTAGCATATGACACCTCTAACACACAACCAGACCGGCACAGGGCCCACAGTGCACACAAAAAGTAGCCCAAGTGTCACACCAAGCAAGCCTACCTGTCCACGTAATAGTAATAATACCCGTGGCGGAAAGTGAAGATCTTGGGTTGCTTCCTTGACATGTCAGCTGGGTTAGGGTCGCCGGTCCGGTTACAGATATGAGACACGTCTGTGCAGAACAATTACTCGGTGCTCCATTCTGGGTCCACACGTAGGAGGCTATTGCCGGATAACTGCTCAATGGGCAAGTTACAGAGGCACTCGGTAAGGACTGTACAATTGAAGAACTGTTGTTACTCGGACCGTCTAAAATGTTAAACACACTTTAATAAAAATCTAAAGAAAAGCAGCAGCACAGAAAATGAGAGTACTAATTCCAGCAATATTCAATCCTAAATGCTTTAAATACAGAAGTGTAGTAAAAAAAATTAATAAAGTATCTGCCACTGCTGGACACATGTAAGATACAAACAAGTGGCAAAAGTAAAGCTGCTGCAAAAATGCCGACCTTAAACGAGCTTGGGATCAGTAAGGATGCACAGATGCAGCAGCTTTCCCAGTGTGACTAGCATGCCCAGACGCACTTGGGGAAGGGAAAAAACGGTCATAACCTACATCTAGCAACAAGTACCTCGGTGAAAGACCTAACCTAGAAGCAGGCAGACCTCGAAATAACCATGCAATTCTTGCAGTGAGCTGGAAGGAGGCAGCCAACAAGTGTCAACCAACACTCTCACAGCAACGTCCGGGGGTAAAAGTTAGCACTACATCACAATTAGACTATAAATACATGCACGAGTTTACGTTTATACCCTTTCGCAGTAGAGTCGATGGACCTACAGCTTTAAGCTCCAGGTAACCTTGACCACAACAGCCAAAACGGAGCTTCACTTAAGCCATAGAGCAAACACCAATGTAGCCTTCTAAAGAATTTTGACATTTACCGAATCGACCCCCAGTACCAGCAGATTCACATTGGTCTGGCTTATTAACTCATACTACCTTATGAACGTCTGTGCAATCTCTGCTGTTCTTTTAGCGAGCAAGGCTTGATCATGCCTATCGGCAGAGGATCAACTTCTTCGGCTTCAGCATCGAGTCGGCCATGCTAAGCTGGCACTGATTGGCAGCACCACGAAAGGATGATTGTAGGCCTCATGTCGTTAATAGGCGACTGAGATTCCTAAAGACAGCCAATCAGTGTTTAGCTATGATTTTATATTCTGGTTTAGCCGAGGCCGCTAAGGTGCTTGCATTTGACGACTGACGTCAAGGTGAATGCATTGTATGACCGAGGTCGTGGGCTCGAGCCCAGCTGCATATGTAAACCGATAGATCTTTAATCTATATGATAGAGATTAAGTTCATTTTCTTAAGGTGCTATACAAATGAGTTTTAAGTAACAGCCTACTCGAAGGGAAGTGAATTCTGACCGGGCTCAGGCTTCAGGAGTCGCCAGTTCAGAACAAAAAGGTACCTCTCTAGGAGCTACATCCATCAGTGGCGATCAGCAAGGTCATGGTAACAACGACAGAGCAGGTGCAGCCGGACTTTGCAAGGCATTAACACTTTAAGAAGGCAAAACAGGTAAAAAGAGCCTTAGCTCACGCAAGTAATCCAAAAGAGTCCTTTGACGTGCCTCAGACCATGGCCAGTTCATAGTCTACTCTGAAAAAGCTTTCTAGAACACATTTACAGCCACCGGTTTTTCAGTAAGGAAAACGTTCGTAGCTCAGTAAAAGTTAAGATGAACAATCGTAATTACCTACATCCACTAGTTTAAACTTCGGCGGCATTAGTGTCGTGATGGGGGAAGGAGGTTCCGGATGTCAGGCATCTATGCACTAATTGGTTTATGAATGATTTGAGTACATCGATCTGTTAGGACAGGTCAACATTCCATGAGCTACAGATCTCACTAAAGAACAATAAAATTAGTCACAAAGTGGCAGGACAATTGCTGTGATAGCCCAATACAGGTTTTATAACTGAGAGTAAGCTTCTACAACAGCATATGTCAAGTGTGTGGAAAGAGATTTAGATTTCTGAGGTCGCTATAAAAAGGCATAACTAATATTTTCACGAGATGGTCGAGCACCTTCCTCACTCTAAAGACTTCATAAATGCACTGGCTACCTTGGTTTCAGAAGCTTATTGAATGCCAGCATTTTTGCAATTTAACAATTTCAAAAGTAGATAGTCTTGAATGCAAAGCTAAAGTGGTCACTTGAAAAATGGTAATTTTGGAAAAAGGACAAGATAATTCGTGCAAAGTAAGTAATACTGCTGTCACCCATAACAATTAGGACGGTCATTCAATTTGAAAAGCAATGCTGGTCAAATAAGCTGCAACTGCATTTCTGAGGTGCTGAAAGGCAGAAAGAAATCAAAGCTTAGGTATTGCTTCGTCATCTGAATAGAACTAAAAGCCAATGTAAGTCGAAAACACATTGCACTGCACTTGCAAGATATTGGGAAGCCAGGGCTTATTGATTGCTTACAGATGACAGCTATATTCACTGTAGTCGATTTAGAATCTAGTCCAGGAGCACTAATCGATGGGACTCCAGTACACGTCAGCTGTGTACCATGAATGCTACTTGATCCGACAACAACAACTGAAATGGACGAATTACTGATACCACTGCTGCTGTCATTAACCGTAGCCGACATTCCAGTAATGCCGATCACAGTGTTCCAAGATAAGCTGTAGCCCGGTTTGCTGTTGATGACAGTACAAGTCAAAGTTGCATTGACACCATCATTCAGTTCAATATTAGTCGCCACTGATTGAACACCATCGAGGCTGATATATAACCGATCTGGTTGTTCTACAAGAAAAAAGTGAGATTATTACTTTGAACTGTTTGTACGACATAACCGAGATATAATCGATTTTGTAAAGTGAGTTAGCAACAATGATTCTTTGGTCCTAGAAATAGTAATAGCGAAACGTAAATACATGCAACCAGATAATAGGCATAACGTCAGTGAAGCACAAGGTTTTTGTGCTTACCCAAATATTACAATCTATGCATGAAGTGAGCTTGAGCAAGGCTTTCCTTATTTATTGCTCAATATTAGAGCAAGCAGATATCCCAAGGTCTAATGGACCCTCTACTATTGCCAAACAAATGCTTTATTATCTCTACGATACAAATCCCCTCCAGATGTATACAAAAACTCGCCAGTATGAGAAGGCAAATTGCCCTATGCAAATATGTGTGAATCATCGTGGACTGATAGCAAACATATATATACATCCATGCTAATGAAATTTGGCATCCCGGCAGGTTTCTAGTAAAAGCAGCCAACAGCTCAAGTAACAAATGTGGCCAGGTCTTCGAATTAAATACTTTCCAAAAACATAGTTTAAATTATAATTGCCAGCATTGATCTGCATAACCATTCAGCTTGCTTTTGGCATCTCCACATTCCATTACAGCAGCAGGTCAAAATTCCTAATAAGGAGACACAAGAGATGATCGAATAGGTGCAGCAAAAAGCCTTACACCAAGTCATCATAAGAGCTCAAATAAGCATGTCACTGAATTGGCTGTTCACGGACTTCTTGGTCCCCTCATTCTCTATAATGGCATCAGGTATCCACAGAGATTGCATTCTTAAACTCCTTGTATATTGGTCACACACAATCATTTGCACAATAAGTCTCATTCACAGCAGTAGTAGTCATAAAGTGGGGACCAAATGAGATGAGACTTAATGCACTAGCTGCACTTTACTGAGGTCTGACAGATACCTTGCATCCACGGACACCAATAAAAAAAGAATGGCATTGAATGCAGGATGCACTCACATCTTGTTAGCCTTACACGAAAATATACTAGAGCACTACCCCAATGTAGTTGCTGAATACGCCCATAGGCAGAGAAGATTTCAAATTAGCTTAATGCACTAAGCCCAGTGGAGCAAGGTATACAAGGCTAGTGCAAAAGATACAATTGTGTGTAAATTACCGAAGTTCCATAGCATTACCTATGGGAATATAGGTGACTTAAATGCCTTCATTCATTAAGATTATTTAAATGGATTAAAAAGTATTAACAACAGTATTACGTTGACCAACTAAAGATATTTTGCACCTATAGCTAACCAAGCAGTGTAAAACTTGACAAGTGCACGATCGAACCAGAAAGCAAGTGAAACGTGTATTGCTCTTCAAACAAGTGACTTGTTGACAGCTTCTGTTTACAAGATGCATGTGGTGCCAGTAGGAAATACCGATATCCCACAGCAAATATCTAAACCATATCATAAGCTAGGTATGGTAGCATTTAAGTCATCGTTTGAACTAACTTCCGAGTCATGATCTATGCAGCACATATATGAATGCACGGGTATGTAATTTTAGCTGCCACTAAAAACATTTCTGACTATCAAATGGGGTTTTCCCTGGAATTTCATGTAGGTTCCTCAAGGAAGTAGTAGCTTTGGAATGCATGTGGTAGGAAACACAGTTCACTTCCTGTAATAATCTAATGGCTATGCATTGATGAGACACTTGACAGACTGGCACTTAATAAGTTACAAAATATCCCTCAGAAGAAGAAAGGGAAGCGTTTTCATAGAACCTTAATCAAACTAAATGTATTTCCAAATCTTTTTTTGTGCTGGGCTAGGCTGCACTCTCAGCAAGTCTAAGCACACACACAAGCATAATGTACATGCAACCATTAAATGGTGTCGGGAATCGGTGTGATTGACCTTATAATAATAATAATAATATTGCACTTGATAAAGCGCCCTCAGAGAACCTAATCTCTTTCTAGGCGCTTTACATTTGCTGCAAAGTGATATGCAATAGAATAGTAAGTAAAAGCATGCTTGAAAAATAAACAAAATGAATATGGTTAGGGGTGACATGCACAGGGTCAGCATGCATATGTGGTTAGTGGCAGCATGCACAGTGTCAGCACGCATAAGCACATCAAGGACGAATCACAGGGACCCACTAAATGCTGTCCTAAATAGGTGTTTTTAAGTTTCTTTTAAATGTGGTCAGGTCATGGGATGTTCTGATGCAGGTCGGGAGGGAGTTCCAGGCTTTGGGAGCATACGAGCTAAATGCACGGTCTCCAAAGGATTTAAGGTTCGTACGAGGTATTTCCAGACTGTTGGATTCCGAGAAGCGGGTGGTACGATGCTTGGCCTGATGGGGTAGTATATCTGAAAGATAGGCTGGAGCCATAGAATGAAGAGACCTAAAAGTGAGCGACCTTCTAAATGTTAGTGTGTTAGGGCAGTTGGTTGTAAGTTCCGGGCTTTGGGAGTTTCGAAAATGGATTCTCTGTCGCCAAAGGATTTGATGTTGATTCGAGGCACAGCTAACAAGTTAAGTCGGAATGCCTAACCCGATAAGAAAAGTAGTTTCCATAGATCGCTGAGAGCAAGAGAACTAGACCTCAAGGCGAGTATTGAAATCAAGGGGAGCCGTTAAAGATCTTTGTGAAGTGGTTGTAATATTGAAGTTGCAACTTTTACAAAAGACAAGCCCAGCTGCACAGTTGCATAACACTGGAAACTTAATTTTGCGGAGGCAGGAAGACCCGGAAGTAGAGATTTCCACAGGTCCAGTCGGGATGCCACGGATGCACGCACCAGTTTCAATGCTATATTATTCTCTAAGCAGACCGAAAATGACCTGTTTGACTTCATAAAGGCACCGTGACCTGGGCATGACGACTGAATAAAGCTTCACAAAATTACTCAAGTTATCCATTGAGCAAATTAGCTTCACATCGGCCTAGCTAAGATGATGACTCATTTCTACTTTAAGGTCAGTATACGTTGTCAAGATGTGGCAGCATTTAGTTTAAGTAGTAAGCAATCTCACCAATCATTAGTTAATTAAACATGAGTGGTAAAAAGCATTGCCAAACGGAAGAATGTCATAGAGAAAACTTATTCAGAGCACAGTTTGCATGGCCTAGCCCAACAAGCCAACCCTTGCTAATGACCTTTACAAAAACCGTTATATACCAACCAGCCAGCACTCTATACTTTCCATTATATCTGCGTTAGGGCTGATAATCAAAGAGATTGGCCAACAAACCTATTTCATGCATAAATCACAGATACAGATCCTCAGTTATTCATCCCAAGCTAGATAATGATAATAAAATACCATGCTGAGATCCACAATCATGAACAAACAACCTTAATTTCTACTTACTTGTTGTGAAGACTTGAAAGCTTTGCTTCAAATCAGGATATGTTTGAAAAGAGGCTGTACAACTGTAACTGCCATCTTGGATGGATGTTAGATAAAACGTATCCTGCACTGAATTAGACTGAAGACTCGACCACGTGCAATTGGCAACTCCAGCCCAGTCAGACGGTTGCAACGTTGCGGACCCTGAGGGGCCCGTAAAAATGAAACACTTGACGACGTCGGTTGGCTTGGGACTATACCCAAGACTAAAGAGTCCTACCTGCTGGCCGGCAGTTGCAGCATCCAAAGTAACAATGCAAGTGATTGCAGCAGGTCTACCGACGGTATAATATAAGATTGGTGGTGGTGGGTTGACGGTAATAGTAGAGGCATCTGCAATGAACAGAGGCTTGCACCGATTAACAAAAAACAAACGTAAAAATGAGCCAACTCAGATTTGACAAGTAAGCAAAATGCCAAAAGTCCCATCAATGTGTAGTTAAACAAGCCAATTTCCATTGCAGTTATTTGCCTGCACAACGACCTGCAGACAAATAAGAGCTTCGTACCCGAGTGTAAGCACTGCAGCTATGTGCACTGAAAAAAATAGGTACTCCCACCAAGCCACTACCCCGTCAGGCTGATTGACTAGTTCGTCCTCTAAAAGTAGTGAAAACATGCCCAGGAATTTTTTTAGAGCTAAGGTTATACATTCACTAATGGGTACTCACACCAGCAGGTCGGACCGCCCTGTTCTTTATGACTTCCTATAAAAGCAATGTCATTGGCTCACGGAGCTTTCACTCAGCTTTCGGAAAACATTCAGAGTAGTGCAGTCCCACGGCTGCTTAATGGGGTATGTCGAGAAAATACTTATAAAAATTTACAGATCTATGAATCCTATGCGACTTGTATCCCAACTTGTGCAACCTTGGTGGATCGCGATACATGCTTGAAGCATGTTGAGGTGCATTATTGTGACTTTTATATAGCTTCATTTGCAGGGTCGGCTAGTGTCTTGTAAACTCCATAACTCGGCTAATACTTCATTTATCAGAGTGAAATTTGAAATGAAACTTTAGCTCTACTTGTTTCAAACTGGGAAACAATTTCTGCTTCGGTTGGATACATTTTGCTGTATACGTCATTAAACGTCCTGGAGCTTAACTTTCTGTAATCGTGGGTAGCAGGTGCAGAGAACCGTTTTGACAGCAGTGTACATATAGATGAAGAGCCGAATGCAGATGTTAAGTTAAAAACACAGAACTGCTGGGAATCTACCGTTTACAAAAATCTTTAAGTTTGACAGCATGCCGCTGCCTTCGGCTATCAGCTTTAGAGACACTAACAGATTTACTCAAATTAAGGAACAATTTGCAAATTCATAATTCTGGAGTGTTTTGGAAATATCCGCAATGGTAAGGATTCTGCTGAGGTCTAGAAATGCATCGGGCTACACTGTCTCCGATCAGACGTCTTAGTCTGCTAAACAAAAACGAAGTTAAGATTAGTCAATCTAGCAGACTATTTTATAAAGCAGCCAGAAGAACCGTTAAGGCTATCACTCCTGATTGCAGTGGGCAAGAAAGAACTGTGTGCTGATGCACTCAAACCCGAAATCCAAGCACCAAAGTTCGAGCACTCATAGGCTAAAACTTAGCATACTTCATTGTGCAAACAAAACGATCGTCTCTATATTCACACACAATGCCTTTTTGAAATCCATAGCCAACGACATGGGCTGGAGCACATAAATAAGCATACTGGAACAGGCATGAGAGCTTGCATGCACAGGTGCGTGCTTACGATAAAAGTACACCATCAACGGCTTATCCAGCTCTAGTTAGACGTGGGCCATCGTCCTTTTTAAGTAAAAACATAGTATAAGAACTCGACAAAGGAGCTACAACTGATGAGGACAGCAGCATATAGCAAACGGTTTGCTCTTCTCCACAAGTGTATGCACTTTATCACTAATGAAAAGTCCCTGGTGGCACTAGCAGGTAGGACATGGCTCTGAAGTATTCCAGCTCATATACACAATATTAAAATTGTGACTGCGGCAAAGCGGCAAGACTGCTGAGCATATCGTCACGAACAACCGGGAATATTTGCTATTCCCTTGCCAGATTATTGAAGCAGAAAGCTTCAAAGTATAACTAGCAGAGTGTGAGATTGCACTTACACTAAGCTAAGAAGAAATGCAAATTGAAACACATGAAATGACAATAACAAAACAATCAATTTTGCTGTACCCCAAGATTGCTGGAAATTAAAAATTAACGTGTCAGATGATAACTGCATACAAAGCAACAGCTAGAAAGTGACCCATTAGCTACTCTTTCTACATTCATCGATTCAAACTACAGCTATCGCTATAAACTTACAATAAAACTCCACACTTTTGCTTTATCCAAACAGCTACACCATCCTATTTGGTATGAATATCTTTTCAACAAGCAAGATCCTCATGGGAATTCAGCCAAGATTGTCAAAAAACATCGTTAACACCAAAGGAAATTGAGCTAATAAGTTAAACCATGCAAATGTAGATATATTATAGACCTTAATATGTAATATATCCATTTGTATAATGCCTGAAGAAAACTTAAATCTCTATTCAAATGCTTCACATATGCCAAGGGCTTGAGCCTACGACCTCAAATTCACCTTTACCTTGGTTGGGACAAGTACTGGGCCAAACCAGCATACATCAAGTGCTTCCAAATGCAGCTAGCAACACAATAATCTATGTACCGAGGTCTAATTCGAATGCTAATACATACCAACTTAAGCCTACAGAGTAAGAGTGCGAGCTGCAAATGACAAAGACCATAAATCTATGCTAGCCACCATTTCTCAGGCCAGGAGGATGGATGGGATTGTATAAGAGCCGTAAAAGATAGTTACAGCAATCCATCCGAATCAGAACTTGAGACCAAGAAAAAAACCCTTAGCTAGCCATTGTGGTGCTAATCTGTCACTGCCCAAGGCAAATGATAACCTGTACAAGATATTAGCAAAATTTTGCTTTGAAATAAATATGTCAAATTCGGTAGACGTACACAATATATTGGCATGCTTCCTTTACAACAGTGGTTCTCAACCTGTGGGTCGCGACCCTTTTGGGGGTCGAACGACCCTTTCACAGGGATCACTTAAGACCATCAGAAAATTGTTACAACGAAGCAACAAATGAGAGAGAGAGAGAGACGGACAGACAGAGAGATAAAATACTCTATATGCTGAGCAAATATATTATTATGATTTAGTTATTATTACATTTACTTTCCTACCATGTTATTCTAGTTGTTTACTGAGCATACAACCTCTAATTATTTGATCGTGCTTCCTTTGCAGAAATTGTAAATGGCCTGGAAAGAGATCCCAGTTCTCTGAGGGCACCTTATCAAATGTATTCTTATTATTATATTATTACTACATGCCGACCCCATAAATGTTCCAAGACCCTTACACCAGCAACAGCAAGTCTTGTGTAATCAAGTACAGCTCATCGTTTTAAAAGTTTAATTTTAGCTAACAGCAAGCCCCTTGTATCAGTAGCACACACGTTAAGCCACTGCAGAAGTAAGTCCTTGAGGTTCGACAATAAATAAACGTAGGTATCCCAAGCATGAAAGTGATATTCAATAGAGTGAACCTGAACTGTTATTAGTATGCAAGCAGAACAGCAGGGCATTAAAGATGGTCACTTAAGAAACCTAGAGCAAATAACCTGCTACAATGGATGAGATCTGACCTTGACACATTATAATCGGTCGGAATTATGTTTTGAACCCAACTGGATCAGCATCAATTATGACCAACTATAGTGCACTGTCTCTTCAGCGGGATCTATTGTTCAACTGTAAAGAATGATGCTGATAAGTCAAGGACATATAAGTGGTATAAGATGGCAGTGATATAAGGAGCAGTAATATTAGGATCATCGTTGCTTAAGACAGCCACAGAGAGAACGACAGTTTTAGCAGAATGATAGCACTTTAGTTCGGACGAATTTTTCAGCATCACTATGTTGTGAGTGTTCTGAGAATTGTTTAGAAAAAATCCTGATTCTTCGATAAATAGAGAAGACAGCAGAAGGGCAGCAATACATCGAACCACTGAGCATTTTATAATGGCTTGTCTGATAATAACAATAGTAGTAACAATAATAATATTATTAACAATAATAATACACTTGCAAAAGCACCTTCGGAGAACTCAATTTCTCTCTAGATGCTTTACATTTGCTCAAAGAAAACACGATCGAAAGGTGAGTGGTGTCATGCTTGATAAATAACATGAATAACATATTTAGGGGTGACATGCACAGGTCAGCATGCAAGTGTGGTTAGTGGCAGCATGCAACAGTGTCAGCACGCACAAGCACATAAAGAACGAACTGTTTGGGCATAACAGCTTTATCCGGTAAAGAATCGAAAACCTGAGCAACAACTGGGCTACAATTGCTGACTAAAGAGCAAAGTAAAGATTAATTAAAACATAGTCAGCTGGACACAATTTATGTCACTCAATTATCTTGCAAGCTTTGCTTCTTGCATGATATGGCATCAGTCAAAACAAATGGCTGATGACCAACTGGTCGCACTACCTGTAACCCAGTCCCTAGAGAAAATGTGGAAATGCTGCTTGGCCAGAAAGCAATTTGTGACCGAACGGTTGCAGCAGGTGGGTAGAGGGACATAGATAATGTAAGGTATTTTTCAGTCACCCAGTCACATTTCTAGTTAACGCAAACAATACCAATAGATTTAATAACTTCCCAATATAAATGAATCTCTTTTTCTAAGCATGTTACAGATTTTGTAAAGAAGGCATACCAATATAGTTAGTGACAGGAAGCACATTGTCAGTATGCACCACCATCCAAAGGACAATGCAAACCAACACAGGCCATTCTGTAAGGAATAGGTGCATTTTAGCTTCTTTTCAATGTTCTGATGTCCGTCAAGTCTAGGGATGTAATATAAGTCCCGAGTGAGTTCCACTCTACGAGAAATAATAACTAAAAGCACTATGTGGGCACATCAGCTAAAAATCTCAAATGATTAGAGATTGTTTGGAAAACAGCTAAGCGACTCAAGTCAGAAGAGCGACTGGTACTATACCTAGTTACATTGAGGAGTAACTCAAATAGACCTGAACTAGAGAATGAAGCAACCTGAAAATGAGTGACAATAATCTTGAAGTCGATATATTGCTTGATGGGGAGCCAGTGCAGATTGGTGACAAGTGGTATGCTGTGTCAATTTCGAAGGTGGACATGTTTGATTTACCTTCACATGCCAAAACAGGTGACTTATGCTATGCGGTTTTGGGTTAACACTGGATCACTGCAGGTGCCTTACGACAGGCACCAGGTAGATATGGGTGCAAGCAGGATAGACTTTACCAGAATCCGGCTGCCCGGTAGACTGCTGGTGCAGGTGAGACTGCAACACAGTGACAAGTTGGGGGCATTGGGGCCAGTAGGTCAAAAGCAAGACATTATCAGGGGTCTAGAAAGTGAAAACTCACAGATGCCAATCATTGCACTAACAGCTCAGCCAATTCCTTTGATTTCGATGCTCTTTGGCACTCTGTTGCAACAGTTGCTGGTTTTGCAACAAGTCAATAAGCACCTGGATGTAGATTTGGTTCTCTAAGGGTGAAGGATACTTTATAACAGTGAAGCTGGTGGCTGCTTGCCACTGGGCAAGCCCCTTCAGATTTGCCAGGAACAGTCGTCACCCATTGTCTCACCTTGAGTGCATCAATGAAGTCAATGGAGATGAACTGCAGTGAACTCCAACCACTGTTTAAGAACACAGCAACTGACACACACATCTTGCATTATCGGATGAAAAATGCACCACAAATTGGAACAACACAACAACTGTTTGCTGAACTACTAAACAAGCAGCTGGCTAAGGACCCAGCTGGGCTACAACAGGGCAGTATGACATGGCAGTAGACCATACACATTGCCAAAACTTAGCTACCAGCACAGCACCATTGCTGGCTAGAAGTAGCTAAATCACAAAAATTGGGTGGCTGGGAATGTTTTGTCTGCCTGTTCACTCATGAAACAATTCTACAAATACATTAATAGTAATGCACTTGTGTAAAATCCAAACGGAGATAATCTTAATCGAGACACTTCAAAGAGGGTAAAATTCTAACTACCAGCTCACAGCTTAATGCTTGATGTTTCAGATGTAACATGTGGGACGATTGTATATCCCGAAGTATATTTAAAAGGGTGATAGCAAAACCAGATGCATAGACAATCTGTCGAGCTGGTTTACTCGAGCGGTTAAGGTGCTTGCCAAGAACCAAGGTCTGCCTAAGGTCGTGAGTTCGAGCCCAGAGGCAAATGTGAAACTCTCTTGGGCCACTATACAAACGAATTATATTTATAATCTGCCAACGTGGGTTGTTGCTGAGACCAGGCAAATAATATTCCACTCGATGAATATGTTGAGGAAAATCCGTGAAAAAGCTTAAATTAAATGCTCTTCCGGAAAAGGGGTGACTTGTATGCCATCTTCGTCAAGTAGGTTGTAGGAAGCAAGCAATGGCCAAAGAAAGAACTACAAACTTGCCCAAATATGAAAACATTAACAGCACGATATAAGCACATTTTCGCGAAGCTACCCTTTAAAGCAGTCCAAAACTGCACGCAACTCAATTGAATGCTGATAACGTGGGTATTTATTACTGTCAGCCAAGCCAGCATGGCTGGTCAACTTTGAGTCACGAGTGGGAAAAATCGAGGCACGAACCTGGTACACCTAGATGACCAGTTAGGAACATACGCCCATACACATTTTAGGGGAGCCTCGAGACTTGACATGACTTGGTCGAGTGCTGACCTGCAAAGCAGGAGGTTGCTAGGGCCATTTGAGCTGGGTGCTGGATCTGTCCACTCAGCATTGTAGAACACACTCGCTCGCACCATATTTTCAAATTTAGCTCCGAAATATTCCGGATTCGGCCTCTCTTCGCTGACGTAAAAGGGCTAAGAATAGGTTGCGGCTAGTGTAAAGCCATAAAAAAGCCGGAACTCGGGGGATTAGGAGGCCTGTGCAGCAGGCAGCAAGCTCAACTATCGAGTAAAACCTTGTCCACCTCCCGGTACAGATCTAAGCAACTTTTTCCGAATCCAGCCACGCGCCAGAGCTTCTGGCACTGGCTAGGCGCAGTTTCAAACAAACCCAAATCAACGGCTTAGACCTGCCGGTTACTGTCGGATATCCCTAACACTTGGGCTTCGTACATTAAGTCGAGCAAATGCGTGAATAGTATATTGACAAAAAACCAAGCAGTATTGTCCCAGAAAAACCGTACTCTGAAAGAAAAGGTGGTAGGCTGCGGCGGAAAGAATGACGGGCCGCAGGTCTGGCACGCTAAACTGATTCACCTTCGGAGGTGAAGCAGAGCGTGGCGCTAGCGATCCAAGCGATACGTTCAATAGACCTACTTACCAACTTCCTTCTTCAAGATAGCTCCAAAGATAAGACCAAGGCCAACGAGTATCAGCATTTTTCAAACACCTGTCGCACCAGATAGGGCTAACGGGACAACTAAGTACGGCCGTGCGGCGCCATGAGTCATCAGGCCAAGCCTCGTTCCCGAAATCGCGTTAGGACTGGGGGCGGGACCTCTGAGTGACCACCCAAATCTATGGTCGCGACTTACTCGCAATACAGCTAATGCTCACGATAAGAAACCCGGTACACTAGAAAACATTATATATCCATAAGCATATATGCTATAGCTGTCGGCGGCCAAATGAAGATATCGCACGGAAGCGAATTATCAGGTCTGGTCTTAATGAATTAAATCAACTCGCTGTCTAGGAGTTACGTCCTCGCTCTGGCGATTGTAGCGCTTTGTTTAAAGTAAAACTTTTGGTCTTATGGCGCTGCCGTGGTTATATGGTTTTATTCTATATTTTTTTATTTGGTTTATGGCTTACATGAGTTTATGTAATTTATAATTGGCTATTTTCACAGCACCCTGTGAACGTAGGTTTTAGCTCCCGAACAGCCTGACTTCGTGCGTACGAGACGTCCACTCCGAAGTCAACATATCATAGCATACCAGCCGAATAGATAGACAGAAAACTTAAGACCCGAGACACTGGTCTCAGTTAAACGTTCTTGTACAAATCATCCTCGCAGGCACACACCCACACCAGCAGGCCCGAATCGCTCCCTAACCCGGCAGGCTAGTACCCAAGGCAGCCGCGCCCTTTGGCCTTTGCCATCGATTAAAATACTATATTGAGACATATATGATATTAAGTCAGCAGCTCGTTTGTAACGAAAGTGCTCAACTCGTTTTTGGCTTGAGTCGCATCCGTCTTGGTTTTGCATCATTTGAGTCTCAGCTGAAGAAGCGTCTATTCCGCTCAGCCTATCTCGCACCCCGGTGAGCTATCTTTGGTGCAACAAAACTTGCTGGATTATATCTCGTCAACCAATCCTAATGATTATTAGAAATCCCAGTGCTATACAATTTTCTGTCAAGCTGCGCTTCTCAACAGACGCCTGCCCTTTGCGTCAAAAATTTGAACAATAAGTAGATAGCGGATGGCAAGAGTACTTAGTTCGACCCTATACGCTTTCTCGTTCGAGAAAGGTATAAATACTGATGGGATCTGCAGCGCAACCCTGGCGAGTCTATTCCAGAGCTCACAGCCCGCGGAGCAAATTAATATGTGTCAATCGGTTATGATAACATGCCCAGTGACAGCATGCATAAGCACACAAAGGACAATTGAAAAGGAAAATAGCTCGGGGGTTAAGGTACTCGCTCTTCAAGATCTAGGGCGTGGGCTCGAGTCCAGCCGTAGGCGATCCTTTCTTTCACTAACCACATTTGCATGCTGACCCTGTGCATGTAACCCCTAACCATGTTATTCATTTTATATGTTTATCAAGCATAATATTACTCACCATTCAATTGCGTATCCGTCGGCAGCAAATGTGAAGATCCTACAAAGAGATTGGGTTCTCTGAGGGCGCTTTATCAAGTGCATTATTATTATTATTATTATTCACGCGGATCCAGCAAATGCTTCAAAAAGCATGTGCCGTGGGAAAGTCAATGACGTCATGGCATCAGTCGCTAGTAAGTTAGAGACTTTTGGAGCTTACTAATGATTGGCACAGTCTCCAAGGGATTTGAGGTTTTTTAGACGCGTATGCAGCACCGAAGCGAGCAGGAAGCATGTGTCTCTAGGCACTGGATGAGGGGGCCAAAATGGACACCTACTACTGGTACTTGGCGCCAACTATGTAGTTCGACCCTGGGAGCACAATATCCTTGGAACGCCACTGGGCACAGGTAAGCGATTTGACTCAGGCAAGATGTTGATACAATACCATGCGTGGTTTGAAAGTAGTTCCAACAAGTATGCTGGGCTCAAAAGCTTACAGTAAGTCAACAGCTATAGCCAAAGTTTCACTTGCATAGACAATATTGAAAAAAAATCTGTCACCAACAAGGCGTATATTAGTACCAAATTAAAGCTAGGTATATAGAGGAAGCTTCCAGTCTTGGCTGCAAAAAAATTTGCATGCATAATTTAGCGAACAATCAACAGTGCAGTACTGACTACCTTAGGTATTTTGTATGTAGTTCATTAGCTCTTGTAAGCAGATTACAAGAGAAACCCGAAGATTACACCACCGGGGCATTCCTATGCCCGGACCGGTTCAATAAACGTGTTGCAGGTCAGCACGAGTATTAACTCCTTTAGGGGGCACGTTGAATAGACTATTGGTGTCGTTTACCTGCAAACATAAAAGTATTGGTGAAAACTAACTCCTTGCTCAGCAGGGTATTATTGTTCCTATGGGACAGACTCCTAGTTCAATTGCAGCTGTAACCTCTTCCCCCAGGTATAATTCACGAATTTATCTCGGATTTTTCTGATCGCATTTTGATACTGACTTTCATAAATCATTTAATTCTTGTTCTGAGTGATTTTAAAATCCATTTTAGGTGATCAACTTGTCTGCACTCACCGACACCAAGCATGCCACTCTCGATCAAGCATCCTCAATAAAATGCATACTGCAAACTTCTTTAAATTTCATATTTTTCACATCTAACCACATACTTAACTTATCCCATATGTAATTTTCATTTCCTTCTGCATCTGAGATCATCTGTGAATCAAGAAACCTCGAGGTCTTTGACGTCAATGCTGTCCCCACGAAAATACCCTTATCCCCCCCCAGGTACTCAATCCTCTGTCCGACCAGCACTAATAGGTGGAATGGTGCAACGCGACACCAGCCGATGTTCTTGGCGAGTTTACGTCAAGCTCTCTGCACGCCCTCACCCAGATGCCATTGGTCTACTGCAGCCATTCAACTGGTCAGGAGTGCTGAGCACAAGCTTGAGAAAGCATATGCAAGATCAGGACTGGCTTCCCATCAACTGGCACAGAAATACTATTACAGATCGCAATCATCCATCCATGCCACGGCCAATTCCGTGATGGCACACTACGTAAGGCGGTTGTTTTTCGCGACCTCGGTCCCGAGGCCGTGGGTTCGAATCCTGCGGTTGGCGATCCTTTATTGCCGCTGCAACCGGCAGTGATAACTATAAAGGCTCTTATGCTGCTATAAATAAAGAAGCTGCTAAATCAGCTAGTGTTTTATTACTTATTTTTAATTTTACTTTCTATAAAAAGCCATAGTGGGATCCCAGATCAGCCAAATATGATGGCGCATCATCTCCTCAACTGTTCTCAAGTCATCATCCTAACGAGTGATAATCATGTCGATTAAGTAGTTCATTTCCTTAGCTTTCTTAACAGCTATAATTATCAGAAAATGAAGTCTATTATTAAGATACTATCGCCATTGAGATTGTCAGCTTCCATTCGTGACAGTACCTGAAGGTCCAACTTTCAGCCTACTCCTGCCGTCAAGATCTTGAATTTTATATCCTGGTGCAAAATTCCTCCCGTCTCCCAGCCGAATTCTAGATAACCCATGGACGCCATGCCTACTGATCTGCTATTGAGATGCCTAGGTGTGCTAATGCCCAGAATAACTAGAATAGGAAATATTTCCATAGCCTTTTGGTTCTGGCAAAGCACGTTTCAAAGTGACTATTGTCAGTAACTATGGTCAGGCCACTTAGCAAGAAGTCGACACTTAACCAGTAGAACTTTAGAAGCAACCATGCAGTGTTGCCGGTTTTGTAAAATACACTGGACTGGTCTGATCTACGAAACTCTGAAATCCAAAATGTAATGTTATCAGCTGGGCTCTCGTCAGAATTCGGAACAATTCACATGGCGTCTGCACTGCTGTGAGTGTATAATGACCTCAGGAATAATGATTCAGGTATATTCGCTGGGTTATTTCAGCTGGATCTCATGGTAGAATTTGATAGTACTTATAAAAAGTCATGGAGCACCAGAAATTGTACTTATGCCTTACTGGCACTGCACTGCAATGTTTCAGGGCGTATCACAGAGTAAATTCAGAGCAGTTTGAGCCCTGGTTTGGCCCTAGGGTAATGTGCTTGCCTTGGAATACCAAGGTCGTGGTCTGAGCACAAGGAATACTATTTTTTAAGTTGTACCTGCGCTTTGGTACTGATTTGACCAAGGAATAGATTCTACTCTCCTTTAAAGACCAGAGTCTTGAGCCTTTACCTTGCGACACATGTCAAGTGCTCGTATATAGATTAAGTTCTCGTTGGGTGTAAAAAATGGGGTATTTCTTTTATTTTTTTAATATAATTATGTGACACCATTAAGCGCCAGATGCTTATGGATCTGCTGGCCACGCTCCTAGGTATCACTAACTCATTGCTAAGCAAGCTTAAGTCACACTCCTCAGTTACACACGATGAAGCCTACAGGCAAATATCAGTAGGTGATACAGCGAGCCCTGGAGGTACATGGCAAATCAGGACTCAGTTTTTGATTCCTTTCTTTTCACTGTCATCGCATACTACATACCTCGGGACAATAGTATCACTAAAAAAAATGGCTTTCATTGGTATGCCGATGACACCCAGATATACCTATCCGTCGACCCTTTCAAACCAGCTACTCATCTGACTTCCATCGTCCCTCATTCCTTTTATCAGCAACATTCAAGTTTCAAAGGCTGCTAGGATAGGTTCAACCTAGAAGTCATGGATAAAATTTTCACCGCCTAAAATTTAGAAGACCAAACCCTCAAGATTGATTTAGCTAGCCTAAAGCCTGTGACGTCTACAGTTATCTGGCCGTATATTCAAAAATGTCTTATTACTAGATATTTTCTCCACTGCCGAGTCGATGGACTTTCAGCTTTCAAAGATCAATAAAATCAGGTTCTGATTCGATAGGAGTTCCATGGCCAAACAAGTTGAGGCGCTTTTAACATCGTGACTCCATTATTGTAATTGCTTTTATTCAGGACTACATGTCAGTGCCCTTATCTTCCTGCAACCGGTTCAAAATACATCAGCTCTTGTGGTCTATCATCAGAGGCGTAGCTGCCACATCACACCACTTCTTTGGCGAAATCATCTCTGGCTCCCACACTTTCATTCTTCTTTATCCTTTTTTTATTCTTTTTCTATCTTTTTCTTTCCAAAACTATAATTATTTTTTTATAATTCTTTTTCGTGATCCTCAATCGTATACGTCACTTCACTATTTCGCACCAGCCAACCTGTTTGACCTCCTTGCTTCGGTGGTTCGCTCATGAACCACCACGCCCAATAATTCTATTTATCTTGCTGTCCAGTATTAAATCAAAATCATGCGGTAATTGAGCCTGAAGCTCACATGCCCGAAAGTTTGGAACTCGCTTCTTCCTGTAGCTACTACTTATTGTGACCTTAATTATTTTTAGGTTTCAGTGAGAGATGTATCTTTTCAGCATATGGTAAGCATTACCTTCGCCTAAGTGAACTGTATCTGTGTATTTGAACATGTGCATGATTTTGTGCATGCTTCTAGACGGAGGTTTTACTTTGTTGGTTTCTTATGTTTTTGATGCTGTGCGAGTCTCTATTCCCTTTAGTCTCAATTCTCTTGAAACAAATTGTACATCATTATGATAGAGCTAGATATACGGCTATGGCTCGGGGCTTTTTATCAGTGACCTTATTTTAATTTATGGCTTTATATTTTATTTTAAAATATGGCCCTATCCTTTAATTAATGGGATGTAAGAGTCGATATAGCCAAGTTGGGGGTACATTTAAGGTACCAGTCGGTCCCAGTCCGAGTGTGGGCACGTTGAACGGATGCCTCGAGACTGAGCGTTCTAGCTAAAGTTCCATGTTAACTTCTGGAGATGGTGAAAAAAGTCGCAACGATAATCATGATAATAGCAAAAAACTTGATAATGCGCCCTCAGAGAACTCAATCTCTTTCTAGGCCCTATAAATTTGCTGTAATAACTCCTTTGTTTGCCCATTCTGGAGGGCTGGAAGGGTGCCTCAAAAAGTACCTGACAACCTGCCACTTAAACCATCTTAATCAAAGGATAGAATCATAAATGAACGTTATGGGTCCAGTAATAAATTTCCACCAGATTATAATTTAAAAACCACAAAGCCACATTATTGTATGTGATAAACAAATCGGGCCGTATTTCAAGATCAAAGGGCAGTCATCCAAATCAAAGAGCAATATTTGCCCAAATCATGAACAAGCCAATCTCACTCGAACCGCCATAGCTAGCTTAGCTATTGCACCGTTTCAGTCTTATTATCGCCGAACACTTTATGCATTAGCTATTAAATTTTCTCATAGAAAATTTATAGCGGCATAAGCTTTTTTCTGCAGGTCCTACAATTGGGGAAGTCATTTCCGAAATTCCAAAGCAACGACCGCTCTCCTGCTGCAGAATCTGACGCCTCTTTTCCAGTGGTGATACGCAGCTACTGCCCTTGGGTATTAGCCTGTTTGGTACGGTGCATGCACTTCACAGCCCTAATCGTGGATTCCAGCCTAGCAGTATCCAGTATCCTGCATATTTAGCTGCTAGCCAGGTTCTAGACGGCAAGGCTTGTCGACTGTTATATAAATATGGCTTTTAAATTAGCTAATTGTTACTTTACATTCATGCAACTCACTTCCTCAACTGCCCTCCCGACTATGCTTTACAATCCCTCTTTGTTGCATGAAATAGAGTATGTTTGCTGCCGTCGGCTACACATAGAGCCATATAGGCTTAGGATGCCCTTTTAAAAACCTCCAGCTTACCTACTAGATTATAATAATTATACATTTGATAAAGCACCCTCAAAGAATTCAATCTCTATGTACGCGCTTTAAAATTGCTGTAAAGGAAGCGCGAATCGAATGGTTAGTGATAGCGTCCTCAATAAGTGAGAAGAAAAACATGGTTAGGGGTAACATGCACAGGGTCAATATGCAAGTATGGTTAGTGGAAGCATGCACAGTTTCAGCATGCATAAGCACATAAAGAACGAATCTCAGGGACCCACAAAGTGCAGTGATAAATACATGAGTTTTCAGTTTCTCTTTAAATGGGTTAAGGTAATAGATGAGGTGATGCAAGTCGGGAGTGAATTCTAGGCTTTGGGAGCATACGAACTAAAGGCATGGCCTCCAAAGGATTTGAGGTTTGTACGAGGTATAGGTAAACAGTTAGATTTTAAAAAGCGGGTGGTACGATGATTAGCCTGGCAATGAAGTAAATCTGGTAGGTAGGCTGGAGCCAAAGAATAAAGGGACCTAAAAGTGAGTGTTGAAATCTTGAAATCGATGCGTTGCTTTACTTGGAGCCTGTGCAGGTCATTTATAAAAGGTGCGACGTGGCAACTGTGATGCTCACAACAGACAAGCCCAGCTGTAGAGTTTTGCACTACCTGTAAGGGCCTGAGTTCACAGGCCAGTAGACCAGCAAGCAGTGAGTCACAGAAGTCAAGACGAGATGTCACAAATGCATGGACCAATTTAGATGTGGTATACCTGTCTCAACAAGCCCAATTTTTAGCAATATTTTGTAGCTGAAAGTAGGAAGATTGATTGTGGAGTTGATGAGGTCGTCTAGTGAAAGGTAACTTTGGAACATGACACCTAGATTTCGTGCAGATTCAACAGGAGATATGCTGGCCGAGCTAATTTTGAGCGTAAACCTTTCAAATTTTGAGCTCAAACTTATTTTTCCCATAACTAGTAAGTTGGTACTCATGCTTCACAGTGCAGTGCAAGGAGAAGCATGTATTTTCTATGACGTTCATCATATACTTGAATGATTTTGGCTAAGTCCCTTTGATCATCTTTTCAGTTGGAGATGTAGCCATAAAAAGATAATATAACTTTTGCCACCTAGTAAAAAACACTCAGTACAATAGTAGTTACGATAATAATAAATTTGATAAAGCTTCCTCAGAGAACAAGCTCTCTTTCTAGGTGCTTTACAATTGCCGCAAAGGATGCACAATCAAATGGTTATTAGTAGCATGATAATGATGGCTGCAAGGCTCGAGTGAACAAATCTCCAACAGGTTCAGCCACGTGTCTCCTTTACTGAAGGAGCTTCGATGGCTGCTGGTTGATCAACAGATACAGATAAAACGTTTTGTTCTGATTGACCTTTAATGTCAGCCATGGCTTGACTCCTTCCTATCTAGTTGTACTGCTGCACCCGTTTCAGCCTCCTCGTGCTCTAAGGCCCTCTACGGACAAGGCATTGGCTGTCCCATTTTTCTGCTTTAAATACTGTCGATGACAGAAGCTTTTGCTTTGCAGGTCCTAGACTGTGGAACTGACTTTTCACAATTCTTGTGCGACGACATATAGTCTCTAGCTGCCGACTGTGGCACATCATATCTAGCCATCTAGCAATCCAGCCATGCTCCTTTCATGCTACTCGTATACCTCAACTTCTCTCTAGACTCGTGTAATCGTCCAACTTTCTTTTTGTAGCGGGAGATGACGTTGGTTGGCTACTGTGTGTGAACCAAAAGCCGCTCAGGCTTCAAGTGCTTCAGGCTTCAAGAGCACTATAGAAACCTCTCCAGCGTAATACCCAGTTAATTTTTGTGCCTTTGTCAACCTATGAAAACCAAGTTCTTTTCTATGCATTTTAGATATGCTGGAAAAGAGGCATGCTAATTTCTTATTGACAAAATGCATAACTTCACCACGCAAGTATTGTGACATATTAAAGCAATTTACAAGGATAGACTGAATGAATTGAGCTGCACGAATACAGCTTCAGAATAAGCAGATCTTTACTTAATTCTGATTAATTCATGTATCTAAAAGAACTAATCAGGCAAGTTTCGAGATTTCGTGAGAGAGGCAGAGAGAGAGAGAGAGAGAGAGAGAGAGAGAGAGAGAGAGAGAGAGAGAGAGAGAGAGAGAGAGTAGCACTAGCTGACACGGCTATCCCTCATGCACACAGATGACGTAAAGTCGGCTAACTTTGCAGAACTCGACAAATGAGATCATCTTGCCACCATCCATGTCAGCTTCAAAAGTGCTTCGGTCGGCAATGCTGCTGAGGTGTTCTTCCGATATGTATTACAAGTACTGTTAATATTTGTTCTACCTCTTAAGCCTAAAGCCCCCTCAAAACATTTGTACACAAACCCAACCGGAAAGTGCTGTCATCAAAATTGTGATTGCTTTTATGAGCCACTACGAATTGCAGGCAAACTAAATATGTAAAATCTAGGGGAATTAATTTAAAATAAATGTATTTTAGGTTGCATCCAAAAAACCTGGCGCTTATTTTATGAGAGAGATGATAATGAAAAGACAGTGGGGGGAAATGTATAGGGCTATTCTGATAAATGCGATTGAATTAAAAGGATTTCCAAAATAAAGCACATATATCCGGTGTTGATGGGTGATTGCCATCTTATGCTTAAGACCCTTGGCAGTGGAAGGCTGTGTACACCATGGATGTGCCTTTCCACTTTGACGAAAAAATATCTGAATAAATCGCATGTTCCTAAAGGTCATTAATTTTTTATTTATAGCGAGACTGTAAAGGAAAATGTCTCAGCACAGCATGCGAGCACCTTTCATGTCATTTTCAGAAGACGGAAAAATAAATTTGCGTTAACTCTTAAAATCATTCTTGGATCACTTTGAACTGTCATGAGCTACCACATCTGAGGTATTGAAACAATTTTGGTGTGTAACAATGTCACTACCGTAGCCGGGCCGAGACTGCCCCAAGCCCCCTCACATCCTTTCCTCAATCCCTTCCCTGATCTAATCGGGATGCTTTTGCTGTCCCGTACGCTAGGAATAAATTTTTAGAAGTGTACTAACATTACAACACCCGATTTAAATTTTACGACAAGAGGCTATTTGGGTTTTAAAAATACAGCAGGATACTGACGGCACCATTCTGCACAGGGATTAAGCGAAGCTCTCTATCAAAACAAGCTCAGCCCCCTTCACAAGGGGAGGCCACCAAGCAGCTTACATAAATAGAAATAATACTGAGCTCAACAGAACGGTTGTCAACATCGTGAGCCTTCGTACAGCCCTCTAAACTACAAGGAAATATTGAATGGTGTTTAATGAGAAAATAGTGTTATGGTAGGTAGCAAGCAATTTCTTAAACCTTCGCAGCTCAAGGGACTATGCTGTTTCCTTATAATCATGCAATATACACCCACTAAATAGCATGATGTTAATTAGGAATAACTTGACCATTACGAGGCCAGACCAACTTCTGGACTATGACCCTTTGGCACTGAGACTAAAGCAGTTTTAAGAAGCAATGGAAGGGATTGCATTTTAGTTATACGAAAAATTCTTCTGGCTGAGTCTCTGATCACTTTAGTCGCAAAGGGGTGCTCGCTTGACTTTCTCCTCGTTTGCCGATAACCTGCACATGGCTGCGGGGCGAGCCAGGGCTTTCCACTCGCCTCCGGCCAAGCTTCCGGTCGTGTCTCCCCACACGGTGCCGAGCTGAGTTGGTCCAGCAGTTAAGGTGTTCACCCCGACCAAGGTCTGGCTGAGGTCGTGGGCTCGAGCCCTGAGTCATATATGAAGCGCCTGAATAGAAATTTAGTTCTCTTGGGGTGCTATACAAATGAATTATATATATATATATATATATATATATATATATATATATATATATATATATATATATATATATACGGTAAGTCTTGAAGTTTCCAAAAGGGGGTAACAAAGAGGGCTGCCACTCTCGCGGGCAGGTAGCAAGCAGCACCTCTTGAGTCATTCTGCGACTAAGCCATCTCTGTCTATGGAGGCTCAAGTACTGCACTATTGACGAGTCTTTTTCTCTGTTAATAAATTCAGCCTCCTTCAGTCTTCTCTACAGCCAGACCTGATCGCTTCAGACAAGATCAAGGTCTGGTCCTCTCATTGGCACAATCATAGGGACGCTGCCACTGCCTGGCTAAGCAAGCCGACATAATCCGAAGATTTTAGAGCAGCAAAATTAATAATAAAGAAAGCGTACGGAGCCTTGGTTACCCCAGGAATTTGATCTAGGTCGTATAAGTATCGCCTCACTATTTGTACTGCTGCATTAGCGGATTCCTTTCGGAAAAAGCAACTAACCCTACGAAATTACAGCCATACAGCAATTTACTAAATAAAAACCACTGTGACATTTTTTTACGGTGGCCAAATATAGATGAGCAGAGAGGCAAAATAGCGCACACACCCTAGCTTCAATAGCCTTCACAATTCTTCGCCTGAATGCCTCTGCAATTCATCCGACAAGATCTTGCTAGTGGCTCTGCATTGCATTCGTGGTAACGCGACTCACGTGAGCGTGCACGGGTTGATGGGCTTCTGTAGATCCAGGCAAAACTGCTCCTACCCGTGAGAGATGCAAACATCGTCGCCATCTTGAATAGCCGGAGCGCACTACCTACTAATACCGTGCCATCTTTTGGCTTGATTTCTGTACGGAAGCTTTTACTGTGTGTGCTACTCGTAGCATTTTCTGGGTCCCTGAGATATTTGTACTTATGTGATCAAAAACGTTCATGTTATTGTTGTATAACAGTGTCTTCGGCGGCGGCTGGTCTCGTGAGAGTCACGGAGACACAGCAAACAAACGTGAGCGATGAACGAGACTTTCAATTAATCTCAACTCACACATATGTGAGAGCTCGGAAAATCACAGCAGACAACAAGAAGTATAATATGCATTAGTGGCCAGACACTGCGCTGGCTGCTTTAATGCCTTAACTATTGGCCACTGGTGATGTAAGTACGTTAGTGTCAAGGCGCTTCGCTAATTGCAACAGCAGAAGCCGCAGACACGCAAAACATTATCAAATACCGCGCAGTTCTTCCTTCTCACCCTACGCTCATTTTCTAGAAAGGAATTTCGTTCTCTGAGGATACAAAATAAATATATTATTATTAATGGTAGAGCCATGATGGCACACTAGATTAGGCGGTTGCTTTTCACGACCTCAGTCCCGAGGTCTTGGGTTCGAATCCTGCTGTGGGCAATCCTTTATTACCACTGCAAGCGGTGGCGGTAGCCGTCAAGGCTCTTCTGTCGCTACACAACAGAGGCTGCATAATCAGCTAGTATTTTTTTAAGCAGCAGCAGCAATAGTAAGAGCAGCGGCGGCAGTACTAGTAGCAGTAGTAGTAAAATTATCAGAAAAATTAAGCACGACTTTTATTCTTCTCACTGCGCTTAAATCTACACATAAAGAGCTTCAGTGCGAGATGCAGAACAGACAATCGGAAGGCGGGGCAGTTTCCCGCGGAGCGTGCCTACTTTTCGGTCAGCATTACCTGGTAGCCGAAAACGAAATTGCTACAGCCGTTCTCCACGGCTTTGCATAACTGTGCACGACTCAACCCAATGATTATTTTAATTACGCACTACAATATTTCAAGTTAGAAACTCACAAAGTGGCATGGAAGTCTATAAAATTAAACTACCAGAGATTTCTTGACTGAAAGTTCGTCTTTGTGAAACTGTCTAGGATCAGAAGCGCGGAAGAAGCGAGCATGAAACGCCTCGTTAGGACCGTCCAAGGAATGGTGGCCCCCTATGCATACACGCAGCGAGCTCTTGCATCGAATGTCCATCGCTCGATAGACCACCGTTCTTTCTCCTGCGTACCGGGTCTCTGACTGTGTTTTAAAAGAAATGTTAACCTTTCGGGGACAAGAAGAAATCCGACCGCGAGACCCGAGTAAGCGCCGGCGAACGTGGCAAAGTTTGCAGTCCCTCTAAAGAATAGCTACGTCCGTTTTTTGGAAGGCCCAACGTCAGTACCAATGTAGGACCGGGAGCATTTACTGACGTCATCTAGAAAAGAGACAGGTGCGAGTACTGGGCAAGCCTGAGGCTGAGCTGCTAATGCTGCCCAACGGGAACTGCTGTCTAGCCACCAATAGGGCTCGGGAAATAGCTCGGTTAAAGCTTCTCAGCTGGTGCGTTTAGCCTGGCTAATTGGTGATGGGTTGCCATCTTCCCGACGTACTTAGTGCCTGGGCGTGCCCATGCGTGCCTGGGAGTACCTAGGCGTGTTCAGGCGTGCCTATGCTGACTCCGCTAAAGTAATGCCAAAGCAGGTAAAAGATAAAAAAAAATGCTAGCTGTTTTACCAGCCTCTTTTTGTACAGCGGCATAGGAACCTTAAAGGCTACCGCTTCCGAACGCTGGGGCAATAAAGGGTCGCCTATAATAGAACATACTACGTAGCTTTTCGAAACATAAATGGTCTTACATCCCCGGTATAGCGATGCGGCTCTAGGCGCGTGCTTAGACTGAATCACTGTTGGGTTGGTCGATGTAGTACTAGGTTCGTCGCTGCTTAGACAAGAATACCACAGCTATGCTGGCCCGTGCTGTCGTTGCATCATGTCCAGGTTTCCATAAATCGGCGCTAATAGTGAATGTTGCAGAAACGCAAGCTAAAGTTGCAGCATCTCCACAATAGACCTTTATTCTGCTCATCTTAGAAATGCTTGCTAGCGGTAGGCCTCTTCTAGCCGCGAGTGTGTTGCCTCGGCATGGTGCAGCCGAACAAAAGTTGGAAAATGCGAATGGAGTGCACTGCTTGCAGCCATTTGATCATTTGGATGAGAGGAGCATCTACAATGGCTGCTCTGCATTCGATTACTTGAACGAGCACAGCCGAGCTCGCGCAGCGACCCGATGTCGCTACTGTCTCGAAAGGGTGGTTTCAAGCATAGCTCCATCACGAGGTGGCCACCGAGTGAAGTGCTACAATTTTCGAACTCCTTATTATTTGCTCTAATTTTCAGCATGCTGTCTGATTTTCTGACAGCACTCGACGCCTTAATAGAAACGGGTGGACTTTTTCTCGTGGATATTGGTCATTTGTAAACTCCGAGATTAGCTACATAAAAAATAAAATAGTTACACTGCAAACTGCGATGGCTGTAATTACTTCCACATTCGCCACATTTATAACAGCAGCTTTATTCATCCGTTGAATGCGTGGAGTAGCGGAAGTATCTAAAACAAAACCAAATTATCAATGATTACTCTGACCCATTAGGAGTAGTAATACAAAATAAATTCAATTTTCTAAAGGGCTCAAAGCAAGCAAATATCTGTCTTGGTGCTTAAAGCAGAATAACAATAAAGCACTGACACTGTCGAAATTAATAAAAAAACACTTAGCAGCAGCAATAACACGCAGTAATGAAGCACACATAAGCAGAAATCATTGGCCGATGAATAAGTTTTAAAGATTAGTTGGACTTAAATATCGCTCCTTATTAAGTTAAAAAGTCTTAGTGATGCTAGTTAATGCAGGCTTCCGGATATTTGGCAGATTTTAAGTTGATTGAGAGCACTGCTGAAAGATGATCGGCTGAATGGTTAATCCAAGGAGAGACAGCACAAACAGGTGAGCTGAAGTCAGATAATGAGCGGCAGCATCTGAAAGCGAATAACCGGATTGTCAAGTTTATATACTGCTTAAAGTGCTTGGACACAAAAAAATTATGTTTTCTATTGTGAAATTTGAATAACTCGATATATAAACAAATTTAAAAATTGGAGCTGAGCTGGTTCAACAGACATCTCTAAAAAGCCTCAGCAGTAGGTTAACGGCAACTACCTGTGACGGCATTGAGAGCTAGAGAGTTGACATACTCGAACCGACGGCCTCGGTCTGACTTGCAACTGCCCTATTCCAAGGCTAAAGACTACAACTTTCTAAAGAAGAGCGATTAATTTTTATGTTAAATGACAGACAATGAGCTAGCGTGACGCTAAATTCGTTGTAATTCACCGTCAGGTCTTTTTAAAAATAATTCGGCACCATACTGCACAGCTGCTTCAGAGAAGATGCTGTCGATTGAAAATCGTTAAGTTTATGAGTGACAATAGGCTCGCTCGTAACTATTAATTTTCTCTTGCCATCGCCACTTGATGAAAATGAGCTGCAATCCAAGAGCGACAACTTGTTTCGCAATGTGCCAGGAAATAGGGAGATTCGGATTACTGGAACGAAGGAAAGGCCAGAGTCATCGGTCATCTGCACATCAATGAATGCCGTAATTGTGAAGTAAGTTTAAGAAGGATTGTATGAAATACATTGCAATCAGCCTGATCAAAAGTATTTCACAATTAAATCAACTGGTTTTCAGTAACCTAAAAATAAAAAATACTAGCTGATTTAACAGTCTCTAATGTATAGCAACAGAAGAGCCTTTATGGATATCACCACCGCTGGCAACGACGATAAAGGATCAATCACAGCAGGATTCGAACCCACGACCTCGGGCCGAGGTCGTGAACACCAACCGCCTTACATAGTGTGCCACCACGGCTCATCAAGCTACTTGCCAATATCTCGTAAAAATGAAAAATGCTAGAGTTTTAAGGTTAATTGAAAGGTACGTTTGGAAAACAGTGATCACAGGTAGCATATATTTTAATAAATAATGTGTTTCTCCATTTATTACTCTAACATAGTTTACTAGACGCCGCTTTAAACAGGTAAATCTATGAACGTAAGAATACAAAACGTGAGTTCGAGTCATATTTAATCTAATTTAAGATTTCAAGGCGAATGGAAGTTTGCTGATGACTTACAAGGGCCTCTATAACTTATTGTATTACAACAGAAACAAAACTAGTAGACGATTAGCTAAGACGTTGCAAACAAATCCACTTCGATTCCACTACGTGATATAGTTTACATATGTCCCACGATCAGATGTGGTTTCAATTGATTTCTACTTCTTACTATTGTTGTGGATCATTGCATTCAGTGGTTTAAGATTACTCGTGTAGCACCAACAAACCATGATTCTTTAGCACACAATCTAGACGTTAGACTATGGGAACTTTGGCCTGTAGTGCTCATGAGGTATTTGCTCATGAATGCACGCCAATTTTCCTGTTTACGATTGCTGTATATTTTTGCAAATAACCTTTAATTTATTTCAAAATTGCGAAGTTCTTGCTGGTGCAAGAAATCAGGCCATTCTCCTTTAGAAGCTCACTCAATACATCTAGGAAATTCCTTTCTCAAGAAATGCTTCGTAGAAGCAGCTCCTGATGGATTAATACCGATACAAGTATTCAAATATGGCATTCTTTTAATGCATCTAACCACTTTTTAGTACTTGTCTAGTCAGAATTTTTTATGCTCAGTCCATATCTCTTAAAATGTTTTAATCTGTTAGATTAGGACTAATTAAAAGGTCAATACACAATTTTGCTAGTCTCTTGCTTAATAAAAGGTCTAAATTCACTTCTGCTAGGGATTAGTAACTCAACCAAATATGAACTATTCATGCATTAAACGTAGTGAAAACAGAGCTGCACAATGGGTCTACCTCTATCCCTGCTAGTGAGCATCTGTGAGGTCGAGCATTAACTGCTGTCCAACTGTTGCAAAGTCGTAGACGCCATACACCATTACTGAATCCATCAATCTTAAAAGGTCTAAATCGTGGAAATTCGCCACTATTAAGGGAATTTTAACAAAATTTTACTTACTTTTAAAAGTATTCCAGGCAACATACTATCTTAATGCAATAATTATTAAATGCAACTCCGAGTGCGAATTTAAATAAAAATGGAATTACTGGTTAGTACATAATCATTGACTGTTTGACATGAGAATATTATGTAAGTTGTCGCTACTAAACTAATGCTGCTATTCATTGCATCCAACTTGGTACTGGGCATTAAAAATGACTGGCACTGTCTTATTTTGAAAATAAAAACAGCTACTAAGGGATGCTTTTAAATGTCAAGCACTTTATAAATCCATCCCTCCGTAGTTTTTAGGTTGAACGCGATAAAAAAAATTTAATCATCAAGTTCTGTCATTATCCTTCAAAATTGACAAAGTCATGATACCCGAAGTACGTCAAGCATCCAAAAAGCTTTGCCAACACTTGCAACTTTTTTTGAGGACGTTGCCAAATGCTTACAAAATGTTCCTAGAATTATCATGAGTCATATGACTTGAAATTCTTCAACCATTCGGAAGGAAGCACCAACGCTCCATTTTGGGTCTTGCTTTTTGGTGTGCATTCTTCCAACGCAGCGATTTATAAAGTACGCGCTTAAAGAGTTTTTCAGTATAGAAAGTGAAGGAAAATTGATCAGTGTAATTGGATTACATTATTAGCATACTTCGAAAATCACACTTACCTTAGACATGATAAGATAGTGGTCAACCTATTTGAAAAGTAGTCAATATATTGTTCCGTCAGAAAATCAGGGTTTCCAATATTATATATATATATATATATATATATAACATGATTCATTTGTAAAGCATCCTAAGAGATCTTAATATATGTGCAGACGCTTCACGTATACCACTGGGATAGAGCTAACGACCTCAGCCGTCGGCTACATTCACCTGGACCTTGGTCTGGGTGAGCAACTTGACCACCGAACCAAACCAGTACGGCGAGAACCCACGTGAACATTATTTCTCCCGCTCCACACAATACTCGTGGCTTTGATTTTCAGAGCAACGTCATTCACTACCGATACATATTTAGCCCTCTAATGATGTATTTCGTCACAAGCTAAAAGAAGGCGTGACTGGCTTTTTAAGAATATGCGAAGCAAAAGTGTCTGTGATGTGTAAGCCGATCATCCGCATAACAAAGTAATCGAATAGCTAGTTGCCCTTCCAATAATTTGCAAGCGCTGCACGCTTGTGGCAGGTCACAGTGCGTTTCCAATTGTTCTACTTCGATTGAAGTTCCTCGTATCTCCGTCTGTAACTCCACAACGCCACAACAAATAAGTGGGAGTTCGGAAAGAGAGTTTTGTGTAGCCTACTCACAACCTAGACCGCTTTCGGTACGCAGTCGGTAGCCGCTAGACTTCATCTCAAGCAACGAAAAGAAAGTGAAAATCATAGTAGAGTCGGCAAAGCAGTTAAGCTATTGAGCAGCATGGAAGCAGCAGCGCAGGACGGCTGAAAAAGGATGTGCCGTAGTCGCCAGCAGGAGATCAGCTGTCATTGCCTAAGAATTGTGGAAGTGAGTTCCACAGTCTAGGAGCTGCAGAGCAAAAGCTTCTTTCGCCAGCGGTCTTTAAGCGGAGGAAAAAACCGCCAATTTATTGTCCATACAGGACCTGAGGGTACGATGAGGCTGAAACTAATGCATCAGTTCAGCAAGGCACGAGGAGCCAAGCCATGGCGAGAGTTTTGGGTCAGCGTATGAACTTTGCTCTACATCCATTAATCTACCAGTTGCTGTCAAAGTCTTTCAATAAATATGGCATGTGGTCAAACCTCTGGGATTTGAAAAAATACCTTGCAGCCATATTCATCGCCAGCTGCAGCGGCTTAGTGACTTCTTCGGTAGCCCAGCCAAACAGGGAGCTACTATAATCTAGCAGAGACAGAACAAAAGAGCAAGTTAAATTTCTGCAAGCCGCCGTCTAAGACAGTTTCCAATTTAAATATCAAAAGGACGTGATTGCTAGCTTTGAGAGCAGTCTTCGTAACGAAGCTTTCACAGTTTAGGCTGCATCGAGTACGACACCTAAATTCCGAGTACTAGTGATGGCCACACGACAGCATTCCTTATTAGAATAGCAAACCATTCTAGTCTAGCCACATGCTTGAAGTATCCTATGAGCAGCACTTCTGTTTTATTATCTTTTAGTTTGGGGAAATTTTCCGACATCTATGATCACATGTCTACAAGGTAAGCATTCAGTTTATCAGTCGCTGCAGCAGATTCCTACAATTTAAATGACAAATACAGCTGAGTAGCTTCAGCATAGAAGTGATTTCTTAGTCCATGGACCTTAATCACGTTTTCCAGAGGTACAATATAAATAGAGAACAGCAAAAGACTGAGGACGGACCCTCGAGGTGACTAGTATGGTGGATGAGACTTGACCCCCACACGACAAGGATTGAACACGATCGGACAAGTACGACTTTAACTACTGCAGTGCCTCGTCTTCGAGACCGATCATTGTTCTCAATTGCTTAAGTGACCCTTGACCCACGAATAGGCGGCTGCTCGGGCGCAGCATTTCAAATCTTCAAGGCATATATGTATAGGATTTCAGCACTTTTGACGTTTTCGAAGTGTCTCAACACGCTCTCTTGCAGCTCGATCGAATAGCGAGCTCTTGAGAAAAGGCACGCCTGCTGGTTCACAAAAAGTAACCGAGCCGAGCAAGCACATTTATCCAAAGAATAAGCCGGCTTTTAATTGATAGTTAGTAATGTCTCTTGCGTTTCAGCAAGGCAAACGAGCACACAACTCCCCGAGGCAAGTCTTACAGAAGGCCATCTCTTCATTTCTAAGCGGCACTAAAGCGAGGAGACACAAAAGTGGTAGCACCACAATCATAGATTCTTCATATGACCAGTGTAGTGAAGTCATGCTTTCTGGAGACCAATTAAGCTTCAAATGAAAGTCTTACAAAGTTTATCGAGGAAATTATTTTGAAAACGCGATTCAATTTATTCAGCACATACAATTGTCAACCTAAAAATGGGTTTTACATCTTTCACTGATTGAATCTTTTACCGACCCACTGCTTGCAGAAGGGTGGTGCTTCCCCATATAAACTCGGCGACAGTCCAACAACCAGCATTAGGAATGACGCGTGTGTCATGAGGTGTATATGTGCCCTGGTGGTTAGAATCGTGTTTTTTAATGTAATATTCAAGTTCTGCAAGGTTTGAACTGAAGTGACAGGTTAAGGGCAATTCATTGGCAACTTTTTTACCTCGTCACTAGTGTCAGGACAATGTTGTTACAGCACGGTTTCTCAGCTACAACGACTTTGTGTGTCCGTAGAGCAAGCTCGTTTCCCGCTATGGCAACATTTCCCAGAACAGGCTGTAAACATTGTTAACGGCGTCTGTTTATATTTAATTGTTTTATATTATTCGTGTGCATAGCACCCAAAGAGAACTTAACCTCTGTTCAGGTGCTTCACAAAATGATATTATGTAAATACAGTTTGAAATCTTTTTCTCTAATTTTATAGGATTTTGGGTTTAGTGTTTAGGAGTTGTGAATTTTTTGGAAACGTTAAAGTTCTTCAGGTTAGATTGTGTATTTTGTGTATTTAAGTTTTGGGTTTGTGGATTTCATATGTTATAGTGCATAGTGCTACAGTTTCAGAAAGAAATCTAGTCAGAAAAGTTATCTAGAAACGTGCCTATTTATCATAAATATATACAGACGCTGACGACTATGTTTAGCGGTCTGCTATGGGCACTGCACTCACAGGATGAAGTAAGGTGGCACTATGAACAAACGGCGCTGTATTGGCTGGGTTCTATGCCCCTTGATCGTAGGTTTTCGGCGGTTGCTTAAGTATGCTTTCCGCAATGCCCAAGATCTTTACCTAGGAGTAAATTGCTCCTTTTTCACGAACTACGACGTAAATGGAAATAAAATGTAAGGCTATCGCTTACCCCAACTGAAATTGAGATATAATGGCAAAGGCTCTTCTGTCACCACACTAATGAGGTTTTTGAATCAGCCAAGTTTTTTCTAACTTTTTATTTTAGTTTCAGAATACAAAGAACTTAATTGATTTTATTCTTGTGAGCGCAATCCGGTTAACCGTGCTAGTGGTGCTAAGAACGCTATAGCGAATATCAACCTGCTCAGGTAATTTCCACTGGTTAGTACCTGAAAGCTTTAGCTCTTCAAATGAAACCCTCGAAGACACCAAGGTCACTCCCAGTGAGCCAAAGGTATCGCCTGAAGTTATCAGGACCGGCTGAGGGTCTAGGTATTAGCAAGGGGCAAGATGATAGTAGTTCTAGAACCCACTAGTTGGCGTGAGTCCGGCGAAAGGCAATTACTTATTGCTCTGCTATAAATTTGAAGCTGTTCCGCCAGCAAAGCTTTATTTTAGCGTTCAAAGCTCGTAGATCAAGTAGCCTCAAATGCATAATGAATCAACCAACCTCTCCATGCAATAGTAATAATACCGGTGGCTGAAACTGAAGATAATGGATTGCTTCCCTGGCACGTCAGTGGCACCTGAAGTTTACCCGGTGATATGAGACAAGACTGAGTACTGCAATTTATCGGCAAGCCATCTTGGGTCCATACGTAAGAGGTTATTGCCGGAAAACTAATTAATGGACACACGACAATGGCGCTGGGTAAGTACAGTGAAATGGTGGAATTGTTGTCCGTCGGACCGCCTAAAACGTTGAACGCACGTTCATATAAAGCTGCGACAGAACAAAAAATAATATTAACTGGCAATGGCCCCCTAATCTAATGTAACGTATTTCCGTCTGTAACTCCACAAAGCCACAATGAATATAGGGGTGTTACGGAGTTGAATTTTGTGTAGTCCATTCACAACCTGTGCGGCGTTAGGTATGCATTCGGTAGCAACAGACTTCATCGCACGCAAAAAAGAAAGCGAGAAGCATAGCTGAGTCAGGAGGGCAGTCCAACTAGTGACTAGCACGGAAGTAGTAGCTCAGAACCGCTCGAAAGGATGTGTCATAGCTGGTAGCAGGAGAGTAGTTGTCATTGTGTAAGAATCGAAGAAGTCAGTTCCACAATCAAAGACCTGCAGAGCAAACGTATCTTTCGCCAACTGTTTTTAAGCGGAGGGAGTAACATCTAATTAGTTTTCCCGACAAGATCTGAGGGCACGAGAAGGCTATAAGTGGTCAAACAGCTCCGCTAGTTATGAAGAAGCCAAGCCGTGGTGGGGCTATTAGGTCAGTGTAAAAACTTTGTTTGGTCAGTTCATTAGCCGGTAGCAATCCTAGTTCTTTTAGCAAAGGAGACACCGGGTCAAACCTCTGAGATTTTCAAGCTAGCCTTGCAGCTATACTCAGCCAGCTGCGGTGGCTTAGCGGCTTTTTTTGGTGGCCCAGCCAAAAGGGAATTACAATAATGTAGTCGAGACAGAACTATTAAGCTATTTAAAACGCTTAGAAGTCAGCTGAGGATTCACAATAATAAATGTCCAGCCGAAATTGCAAACATGCAAGCAAGATGTTACGATGTGTCGTGTTTGTAAGTTGATGCAGACCACGTAGATTTTTAATTTGCCCAAGAACAATTAGGAGTTACAGATGCCGTTGCCTTGACAATGTTATTACAATGCCATCACTCACACGAGAGGGTCTGCACTTACCACACACTCTATATTTACAGCAAAACCTCGATGAGTAATTTGACCCCGATAGCAGAAGTAGCAATTTGTTCAGAATAACACCTAACACATCAAACATTGCAGTGAGAAGGAAGGCAGCGCGTACAAGCATTAATCACAACTCTCACAGCAACTTGCAGCGATAGGAGTTAGCACTACCTCAAGTGCACTTCAGTCATAGCATGGATAGAATTAGATCTTATATATATATATATATATATATATATATATATGTATATATATATATATATATATATATATATATATATATATATTAGAATAGTTATAATAAACTGTGCAAATCATTCTAAACAAGCTTAATCTCTAGTGATGCATTTTACAAATACAATGCACCTATTTATCGCAGCATTTGGTTGGTCCCTGTGACTCTACCTTTATGTGCTTATGCGTGCTGACACTGTTCATGCTGCCACTAACCATACTTGCATGCTGACGCTGGGCATGTCACCCCTAATCAAGTTATTCTTGTTGTTTATTGAGCATGCTATCACTAACCATTCGATCGTGCTTCCTTGGCAACAAATTTAAAGCGCCTGGACATAGATTGAGTTCTTTGAGGGCGCTTTATCAAGTGTGTAATTATTATCACTATCATAACCAGTTTAAAAAGCTTAGTTTGTTCGTTACTTTTTCCACAGGTACATCGCAGTCATGAACCTCTCGTTTACCTTGAGGGCTGTGTGTGTGAAACGTATAGTAAAACTACGACTGTGCAGATAAAATGTAGCAAAACGGGTGAGATAATTTTCCATTTTGATTATTCTGTAACATGACCTCTTCTTGCTAAAATTGAACTTTAAGATTATAGAACTTGCATGGACCATCAAGTTTAAGGAATATTTCAAAGAATGGTCACGGCACGACAACAGCTCTCGCTCTCCCTTTGCTAGGGTCCGATTTGATGCCGGCACTTCAGCTTTGACCAGCTGAGTTGGTCTATTGGGATGCCGCCAGAGTTCGAATGACTGACCGCAAGTCGTGCTGTACCTGCCTTTGGCAAGCGATAAACATGCATAAGTAGAATCAGCCAGTAATTCTTTACGGGGCTTACTATATAATAGTTGTTCATATAAATGTACAGATGGTCGGCGCTCCTGTACGCTGCGTTAAGGGACCTAATTGCAAATTTTATCCGGTACTGATGTTGATATTTTAGTTTTGAAAAAAGTTCTTATAAAAAGATGATTTTAAAATGCGTTTTATTTTCATCCTAAACAGATTACATCCAAACTGCTAACAAAATCCACTTTCTGCCCTTGCTAGGGCAGGCTCAACAGCTACGTCAGTGGACACTCGGGCCAGACTTTCAATGCCGTGTTGAAGTTTTCCATTTTACTGGTGAGAGCTATTAAACAATAGTTTACGAAAAACACATTAGTGCGCTTTGACACTTATTCCAAAGCATCATCGTATCATACTTGGACAAGCATGCAAAATCACCTAGAAGACACTGTGTGCCTATCTTAGTAGAACCCCAAGTTTGTTGCATGAACTGGTTGATGTACAGGTAAACAACAAACTCTGGATAATAAGGAAAATTTTACGGGACCGCTATGCAAGCATGTCGCTCTTGGTTGCAGTATTGTAACCCACGGGCGCAGTAAATAAAAGTCACTCTCAGACAGGAAAAGACTGACAGAATGTTGTTATCGTTGTTTTTAATCCAGTCAAACGTGAATATATTCAGACCAGTTTAAAGCTTTTTGAGCGTAGCAACTGAAGGTAGGTCTCCAACGAGAGATTTTAGTTATTTACGTACGTACGTATCCGATCGACGAGAGTCGCCTGAGCCGGCGATGAGATGGAACGTGTAACCTGAATACAAATTGGATAGGCAGACCGGTGCAAGAGTATTGAGGGAACTATAGGTGAGTGACTGTATTTTGAAGTATAGAAAGCTGCTTGATTTGCAGGTAGTGTGTAGTTTGATTTAGCATTTGTGTAGTGTGGCTTTGCTACTTTGACGACAGCTACGCCTATCTGACGTGTTTTTCGCTTGCCGTGAGATTATTATTGTGCACGAAGGAAGACATTAAACTGGCTAACTACATACATTCAGTTGAGATAAAACAAATGCATTGGCCAGCTTGGCTGTGTTGTCCTTTATTTATCTAATTATATACAATGTTTCGCCGTAGCTGAGCGTGCTGTCAAGGAATTAGTATGAAAAACGTACTCGACTTCGCCACATAGCGCTACAACTCTCGTTTAGAAGGCCTGTATTGGGTAATCGCATGGATACCCATGTCACTCACTACCTGTCTACAGCCATTTCCTAGAAGGTGCAAGCGCGTGATAGTGCTTTTCGTAAACTATTGTTTAATAGCTCTCACCAGTAAAATGGAAAACTTCAACACGGCATTGAAAGACTGGCCTGAGTGTCCACTGACCTAGCTGTTAAGCCTGCCCTATTAAGTGCAGAAAGTGGATTTTGTTAGCAATTTGGATGTAATCTGTGTAGGATGAAAATAAAACGCATTTTAAAATCATATTTAAGAACTTTTTTTGAAACTAAAATATCAACATTAGTGCCGGATAAAATTTGAAATTAGGTCCCTTAACGCAACGTACAGACTTGCCGACCTGCCGACCATCTGTACATTTATATGAACAACTGTTGTATAGTAAGCCCCGTGAAGAATTACTGGCTGATTATGCTTATGCATGTTTATCGCTTGCCAAAGGCAGGTACAGCACGACTTGCGGTCGGTCATTCGAACTCTGGCGGCATCCCAATAGACCAACTCAGCTGGTCAAAGCTGAAGTGCCGGCGTCAAATCGGACCCTAGCAAAGGGAGAGCGAGAGCTGTTGTCGTGCCGTGACCATTCTTTGAAATATTCCTTATGATAATAATAATAATGCACTTGATAAAGCCTCTCAGAGAACTCAATCTTTTTCTAGGCGCTTTACATTTGCTGCAAAGGGAAATTCAATTGAATGGTCAGTAATATCATGCTTAATAAACAAAAAATGAATACCATGGTTACGGGTGACATGCACAGGGTCAGCATGCAAATGTGGTTAGTGGCAGCATGCACAGTGTCAGCACGCATAAGCACTTGAAGGACGAATCACAGGGACCCACTAAATGCTGTCCAAAAAAGGTGTGTTTTTAAATTCTTTTTAAATGTGGTCAAGTCGGGGGTTGTTCTGTCGCAAGTCGGGAGTGAGTTCCAGGCTTTGGGAGCATACGAACTAAATGCACGGTCTCCAAAGGATTTGAGGTTTGTACGAGGTATTTGTAGACTTTTGGATTCCGAAAAGCGAGTGGTACGCTGCTGGGCCTTAAACTTGATGGTCCATGCAAGTTTTATAATTTTACAGTTCCATTTTAGCTAGAAGAGGCCATGTTACAGAATAATCAAAATGGAAAATTATCTCACCCGTTTTGCTACATTATATCTGTACAGTCGTAGTTTTACTATAAGTTTCACACACACAGTCCTCAAGGTAAACGAGAGGTCACTGACTGCGATCCAACTATGGAAAAACTAACGAACAAGCTAGGCTTATTAAACAGGTAATGATAGTAGTAACAATAACACACTTGATAAAGCGCCCTCACAGAACTCAATCTATTTCTAGGCGCTTTATATTTCCTGCAAGGGAAGCACGATCGAATGGTTAGTGGTAGCATGCTCAATATACAACAAGAATAACTTGAATAAGGGAGATATGTCCAGGGTCAGCATGCAAGTGTGGTTATTGGCAGCATGTACACTCTCTGCACGCTTAAGCACATAAAGGTAGAATCACAGGGACCCACTAAATGCTGCGATAAATAGGTGCATTGTATTTGTAAAGTGCAACGCTAGAGATTAAGTTAGCTTAGGGTACTTGCAAAGTACATTATTAATATTCCAATATAAATATAAGATATAATTATATCCATGCTATGACTTAAGAAGAAATTTATTCCCGGCAAAAGAACTGTTAAAAATAACATTATGCAGCGGATCTTTCAGAAGTTGCTGGATCAGCACGGAGTCTAGGAGAGGTAATAAAAAGCCATGAAACCCAGCTAATGTAATTAATTGTAATTCAATTCACTGGCATTTACCAGCAGCACATAGGATGCTGTGCTTGAATTTAGTGCACGTAACAGCTTTATTTATATATCTGTATTTTACGATTACATCGATCATCCAAGTCAATTTAAACCAATGCGTATAGGCTGGGCTAAACTTGCATGCTCTTGTAAAGAATTAATCTACTCAATAAATGATTTGATAACAATAGCAATGCTGCACTGGACTATTACCTTAGGAGAACTTAATCTCTTTGTGCCACTACAATAAGTAGCAAAGGAAACGCTTAAATTTGCTAGTGATAATAATGGAACCGTCACCATGCTGATAACACAAAGAACAATTCACACGGACCCAGCCAATGTTATGGACAATTGAGTTTTCAGATTATTGCTAAATATCACTAACTCTTCGAATATCGTGACCATTACTATTGAGACCATGCGAAATAAGTGTATAGACTCACAGACTGTGAGTTTGATTGAGGCCTTCCCTAGGTGACTTTAGTCAGAAGAGCAGACGGTGCCATGCCCAGTCTGATTGGTAGGTATTTTGGTTAAGCAAGCCACAGTGAGAGTACAAAGAAACCTAAACAGTTATTGACACAACTTTCAATTAAATGCAGTGTTTCACGGAAGCACGGTCCATGAGAATTGTTTTAATGGGACAGTTGTAGCATTCAATACAGACAAGCATTGCTGTCGAGCTTTGCACCAACTTAAAGAGCCTTACGGTACCAACCGGAAGATGTGAATATAATGAGTTACAGCAATGAGTTCCATCAGGATGTCGACAATGCATTGACCACCTTTGATGTGGTATCTCTCACTATACAGGCTCAACTGTTTGCAGTATTGCGTAGAGAATAGTAGGCAGGTGACTGGGCTGCTTATTACTTATCGAGTGACCCGTCATTATAGAAGAAGTCACCCAAATTCTGGGCTGAGGCTAAAGGTGATATTTTGGCCAAGCCAATTAAAAGAATTACTTTCCAGCTTCTGAGTAACACTGGGTATACCCAAATTTAGTAAGTTGGTTTTTTCTCATTTAATTTGATCGAGTGTACTGTCATCTGGGTGGGCATTTCAGAATTAAATGCAGCATTATTTATTATTCATGTTAGTAGAGTTTAACGGGCTTTAAGGCATTAGGGATAGAAGCACATTTACAGCTGCGATAGCACTGGCCGACGTGACTCGCAAACGTTCACGAGAGTCCAGCCTTACGGAAAGCAACAAGCACTGGTATAGGATCCAGATTTTGAGGTGACAAGAGGCTAAGGTGATTGTCAGAATTTAAAGCCTTGACCGGTAAGTAGACGAGAAAACCAAGACTTTAGGCGAAAGCTTGGCTCAATTGCTTCCATTAGAACTAGACTGCAAAATCAGCACAAAAATAAAATTATTTTGATAATACAATAAGTCCAGCTGCTGAGATCAGTGCTTTAGATTGAAATAGAAAAACGTAGTCGGCTGCGATCGGTTACGGCCTTCTCATGACTACTCTATGCACTGAGATATTAAGATGCTCGAAGGAATTGCGACTGTAAGAAAACTTAGTAGTTATGCTTCATGCAAGAAAAAGCAGTGGAGATATACAATGGCGGGACCTAAGCAGATCGAAAACAGCAACCGATCGAAGCAGGATCGTGATTGCAGCACTTTATTTTTACTTCCAACTGTCTACAATTGAATTCCAGCAACCTTTCAAAACCTCGAAAAATTCAGCGAACTTAAGAGACCAGAGAATGCTTCTCGCTAGAGCTCCTTCGACTTTGGCTCTGGGTTATTTCTTATCTTGTTTAAGATCCAGGCTTTGGTTTGGCTTATGCATGACTTCAATTGGTTTGAAGATGTGGACAGCCGGGTGTGAAAAACTGTATATCCCCCTAACAGTGTGCTTCGGATTGTTGTAATGATAATTCCAAGATAACTTGGGCCCCTTAAGAGCGAAAGTCGAAATGCAAGTGAAAATCCTGCTGACGGCTCAGATATTCGATCAGATTCAAGATTGTTGAACACCTGTGCAGATGATAAACGTCGGAAGTTGAGGAGCAACAACGGGCAATGATATAAAGACCGCGCCGAATTTCAGATCTTCTGCTGACAACCGTCATCCTCCGCTTTGCTTATTCCTCGGCCGTCATTCTTCCTCTCTCGTCGTGCTCAAAATGTATTTCTTGAATCAGCAGCCCTCAGCCACCTGATCCACCGTGTAGCCGTCCAGTGCTTACGACTGAGACCTAATTACAGCCTCCTTTTTTGCTGCACAGTCAGCAATGGCTTGCACCTGGTCAAACAAGCGTTCAATCTGTGTTCATTAGATCGTTTACTTACGGTTTTATGATTCAAGATTGTTCCGTTAGATTTTCAGACACACCTGAATAGTATTTTGGCATCGGCAAACCTGAAAGAGTTGATCCTCCTTGGAGAAAGTCGAGGGTAACCCGAGACCGGCAGTGCCTCTGTAATATATATTCCCCAGCTGTATGCTAATAATTCTACGATGATAATGTTTCTTAACAATGGTATTTTCAGCTGGTTAGACGTTCAAGATTCTAGTGATTTCTTCAGTTTGAAATGCCGTCTCAGTGGAGCGATGGTATCGCCAATGTTAAATGGGCCAAACGGTTTTCGTGGAGCGTCTCAAAAAAGGAGTGGAATAGTCAGGCGAACATTGCGACACATTGCGAACCGGTTGCATGGTAAACATTGGCTCGGTGTCCGGAGTAGTCGGTTACTGCTCAGCTAACTGTAGAAAATTCTGTATATTCAAAATTCTACCGAAACAGAATGATCCAACATTGTATTGAACTTAGCAAAGGGGCCTATTTGAATTGGAGCATTAGCACCAACTTCACTCAGATCGGGGCACCGGGTGGAAATCAGTAAAAAGAAGTTTAAAGGCTTGCTTATATTTTTACTTGCACATAGTTTCTCATTAAAATCAGATATTACGCATATATATGCATATATATATATATATATATATATAGGATATTTTTACTGAATTCTAAATAGTATAATCATAGATACTCTGTTAGAACCAGCCCAAGTGACCCGGAGTTTATTTTGCCTACCGAGCAGCAGCTACTGGCTGCATTGGTCACAATCAATTATTCCATATCTGGCTAGCGGTGCTTGCATGTGAAAGCGTAGCTAAAAGAGTAATCATATGAGCAGGACAGACTATGCGATAATTAATGAGTGGTACCCGATTATGGGAAGGACAGGGAGCATAGGGACATGGGCAACATACAAGTAACGAAGAAAACATAGTCCCAAAAAAATAGCTTGCAAGTAGCTGCACATTCTGAGCTTTGAATCATTGAACAAAGCAGGTTTTGCTCATGTCTGGTTAATGAAAAGTGCAACAGCCGCTGTGCTCTTTCATCTCGATTTCCATTGTCTCACTCTAGCACCATTTTTCCACTCCAGCATCGAGAAACCTGCGGTGTCAATTTTTATTTCACGCAGGCAAATGTAATAGCTGCCAAAACTCTTCTGCCGCACAATATCTAAGGCTGTTCTATCAGCTAGACCTTACTATTGGGTCCGTATCTCACATGCTAAGGGGCCTCAATCAGATGCTAAGACAACCTACTTGTCCATGCGATGGTAATAATACCGGTGGCTGAAACTGAAGTTCTTGGATTGCTTCCTTGGCAAATCATGAGGGTTTGCATTCCAGTCGGAAAAACGAGACATGATGGCGTTGTGCAATTAATTGGCATGCCGTCTTGGGTCCATACGTAGGAGGCTATTGGCGGATTACTCATCAATGGACACGTGACAACGGCGCTCGGTAAGTTTTTTGAAATGGTCGAATTGTTGCTAGTCGGGCCGTCTAAAGCATAAAACACAGTGTTGCATAAAACTGCAGGAGAAGTAGCAGCGCCGCGAAATATAAGTTATTTCTGATCGCTTTTTTTCTAGCAAGTTCCTTGAATACAGCTTCGTAGTCAGGATAATAAAAGCACCTCCATCTTTTTAAATTGCCCTTAGTATGATTAGGCGTACTGAAATAAATACAGTTTAGAAGGACCGCTTCACTGGCAAGGACTAAAGACTGCTACAAGGAACGTGATTCAGATTCTTGAACCGACCAAAGGCAGACCTATAGAAGCCAAATAGAAAACGACAATCATGGCAACCTTCAAGGACACGCCTTTTTAATTAATTTTACAATGAATGCAGAGATGTTGTCAACGAAACTCCCCGATCGTCCCTGTAAATGGGATACCAGGAGCTATATTAGCTTGCATGAATAGGCCAACGGAACACTGGTGGAAGGCCGATGAGCTGAGCATCGCTCTACTGTTTAGCGGGAATTGATGAATGACCGACGGAAGTAAGAAACTAGAGACCAATCATAGGTACCATCTCTCGATACCATCTCTACTGATTGGGAAGGCGCTGCTGATAAAGTGAGCTGCAAGTAATCGATGCGTTAAACAGGAGTCCTGTGTACAAAACACAGGTATACAGGAATCAGATCGTGGGGCGGTGGAACATAAGGTCGATTGCAGAAAGGCTTTAATTGACTGGTAAGCAAGCTTAAGTTCCCTATAAGATGCATTACAGAGGGACTTTTCATAAATTCCTTCACAAAAGCAAGCTTTCTATGGCGAGTAGTTTGCCAGAAGGAAGCAAGACTGAATGCTAACCAACAATGGACATTGATCAAAGACGGTTGACCGTAGCAGGACAGTAGTAAGACCTACGGCATTAGAGCTGGTCTTACTGCGCAGCGATAGCCCACGGGATAAGATGCTTGCTCTTCATGCTGAGGTCGTGGGTTTGAATCCTGCAGTGGGTGATGCTTTTTAGCCTTCTGCAAGCGGCGGTGATTGCCAACAAGGCTGTTATGCCTCTACGCTAAAGAGCTGTTAAATCATTTGAGATATTTTATTTATTTTTTAGTGCTGTCACAGTGAAAATTAATTTGAAAAATTTAACTAATATCCATTGAAGTAGCTGTAATAGAGCACCAGACAAACATCTTTTAGCTCGTTTTAAATTAACTCGGTATTTTGTTAATCCCCCAGTCCGAGGAGGAAGGTGTGATGCGTGTTTTGAGTTCCTACCTCTATATGAATATTAACTGAATACACTATCTCCAAAGCAATTGCGATTTCACACAAATGGCCAAATTCACTCCAGAGGAGGGTAAGACCGGAAATATGAGAACTAAATCCTTCACATAGACTTGCAGGTAGCAAGGTAATGAGGGTGTTTAAAGTGAGAATGGGGACCTTGTATTCAGTGTTCTTCATTATAAGGAACCTGCGCAGGTATGAAATAATCGATGCAATTCTATGTAGCCAGTTGTGATGCAGATGCCACACAGCTTAGTTTCCCACTATAGGTGAGCATTTTATTCGCACAGGCGATGTGGGCTGCCGAGAGAGAGAGAGTTGCAGAAGCGTAAACGGAATAACACGAATTCGTAGCTCATTCTTTCTAAGAAACTCTACCTAAAAATGGGTGAAGTTATTGTACTATTGCATGTTGCTTGCAAGTAGGCAGACCTTCGGCTGACGACCAGAAGCTGTCATTCGGCCGTGAGAAGTTGTGGGGGGGGGGAAATGGCACCCCTACTCCTGGTAGATTGAGTGGTACTTATTCGCTCCTAAATACAAAATTGTTTATTCAATTTTCGAAAGCACTTTGGTCGCCTAAGATTGAAAGCACATAAGAAAAATTGAGGTGCTATAGAAAAGAGATTTAAAAGATCGGGCAGAGTGTTTCATTTACATTGAATATAAAGCAGAAGCACAGTCACATAAGAAATTCCATGGCACTTGCTGATGCATGGTAGCAGTGCTTCAAGGCTGCTTACAGATGACGAATATATTCACTGCTGTAGACGCATTTCCCAAGCTAGAAACGCTGATCGCAGGAATTCCCCTACACGTAAGTCTTGTACTACTAATGTTACTGGATCCAGTAACTGTGAGCGAGATGGACGAATTAGTTAGGCCTTTGATATCGCTAACCGATGTCGACATCGATGCAGTGCCAATCATAGCGCTCCACGATAAGTTGTAGCTTGGCTTGCTATTGATGACCGTACAAGTCAAAGTTGCGTTGACACCATCATATAGCTCAGCGTAAGTCGTAGCTAATTGGACACCGTTGTTGCTGATATATATCTGATCTGGCAGCTCTACAAGACAAAGTAAGACGTTTCCCTGAACAGCCGGTACCAAAGGGACGAAGCCAGAGACTGCAAATCACGGGCTTTCACTTAAGACTCATTCAGCTGCTGTCCACACAATTTACAGCCGAATCTCCGTTGCACACATGCTCTTGATTTCTGACAGTAGTCTACGCAGTAGAAGTGATGGTCGCTAAATAACGTACCAGGATCAGCATGTCGGTCATTTCGGCAACTGTATAAAGTCAGCTTTTAATTTCGACACCATTTAAACTGAAGTGGCGTCGCGCTATATCTTAGCCAATCTCATATCATATGAGCTTACACTTCCTTATCTCGAAAATGAAAAGAATGTTATACTTAATAATGCTCAAAATCCAATTCACCGTTGACCCTCATTAGGAAACTTACATAATAGACACTTGTTGTATGGTTTTAGTTCCGGAAGCATCTAGTAAAACGGTTTTTCAAAGGTTCAAAAATGAGCATCTCAGTTATGCCTAGCTATTTTTTTGGCGCTCACTTGTAGGGGTCTGTTATAGAAAACAGCACCATCAATCATTTTGAACCGATCTCATTAGTAGCTATAAAAGAAACACATTTTAGGGCAGACAATGTTTCGATCTATTTATTATCTTTTATCAGCATTTAAAGTTCATGAAAGATAGTTTTGGAGAAGCTGGTAATGAGTGAATGTTACATTCTTTCAAAAGTATGTGCATGCAATGCAAGTTGCGATGGTATTTCTCGGAATGGTCAAGTGGGAGTACCTAAGTCTTCAAATACTTCGCAAACTCTTGAGATAGCATAATTACGCTCCAGTTTATGTAAAGGCCTATCATTTATAAATATGAAACTCACAGTGCCGTATAAGGCTGCCAGCACGATCTCTCTAAAGCAATGAACTAAATTACTCCAACTTCAAACTTGAAAGGCACATTAAAACTCCAAAACCACTACTAAGAGTTGCCTAGGGAATGCATTTTCCATATTTAATAAACTCCTAATGATATTCAAAATAATTCCTAGTGACAAACAGAGTTTTTTACCACTGCCAGGAATAGATAAGATTTTCTAGCATCCAGAAACTAACAGATGCAAACCTTGCACAGGTTTATTTCTCGTATACACCTAATAATCTTTTAAATAGGCATGTCAAACGCCAAAGCTGCTAACAGCTGAAGCAAGAGGCTAACCATGGTAATATAAAAAATGCAAATATTTATCCAAAATAAGGATTTGAAGTAAAATACAGTCCAACAATTTGTATGACCATTTAACTCGCTTTACTATCTCCGCTACCTGTAGTAGTATCTATTCGGATTTCAAAATACAGAGGTAGAAGAGAAATGGTCAAATCGGTGCAGCTACGAGCCTTACGATTACCATAAGGTTTGCTGGAGACTAAGGTAATTTAAGTGCTGACCGACTTCTTGGTCAGCTCATTATCTACTTCATCATTAGGTTTCTGTAGAGATTTCGTAGCAAAACCCTTTCTATGTCTTGCTCCGATAAAATTACTCTATAAAAATTTCATTTTAACCAGAAATTGTGATGAAGTGGAGAGAAAATGTGAAGAGGCCTGCAGCATTAGCTGTCCACTGACGTATAACTTTCATCCCTAGGCATCATGAAAACAAAACATTTGAAAACATCTGAATGCAAAAAGAACCCGCACTTACAGGCGCTACTCAAAACTTTACCGGAGCACAATCTCCACCTATGTATCATTCGTTCCGTAAGGTAGAGACATTTTTGAGAAACTCAATAAGCACTAAAGCCAGCCGTACAAAGTAGATTTGGCTTGAGATCAATATTTGTGTCAATTAAGAGTATTTGATGATTATACCGTAAGTACCTGGACTTGATTGTATTCATGAATTAACGAGTGTTAACAGATTAACAAGTATCCAACAATAGTGTATTGCGTGCCAACTGGAGACATTTTACAGTCAGAACAAAAACATAGTAAAACTGAGAAGTGAAAGCTAAAATGAGAAATCGAGTAAAACATGACCCCTGCTTCTATGAAATATGAGCGCTCCGCTCTTAGTATTTACTGTATGCACACAATGGCAGGCGTAAATATAGATGTGACGCAGCACACATCTATATCTGATTTAGGGCTTTTTATATCGATATGGTAGCCTTCTGGAGATAGCTGGCCGATTTAACAGCCTATTTTGTATAGCGTCAGAAGAGCCTCTAAGGCTATCACCACCGCTTAAAGGATTGCCCACTGCAGTATTCAAACACGTGACCTCGGGCCAGGGGTCGTGAAAAGCAACCACTGTACCTAGTTTGCCATCACGGCTTACGGACACGTTCAGGTATGCTTCTTCGTCTGGAAATCCATAAATTTATGAAGATAAAATAGTTTTAGTCTCGAAGCTTCCATAGGTTCCTATAGGTAGTAGCAACTTTAGGCATGCATATTATATGAAAAATACGTCACCTTCAGCTGTTTTATGATTAATATATAAAGATGAGGCACTTAACGAGATAAGGATCCAAGTTGTATAGTAATCATTAGAAGACGATAAAGAAGAAAATCTCTGGATACTACAGTAATTAAACTACATCTGTTTCTATCACCTTTGCATTTAGTACTTTTAGGAAGCATAAGCACACCGAACAAATAATTCGCATGGAAGGAACAGAGACAGTGAAAATATGCAACTTTTAACTTCTTGCTAGTATTTATAATAGGCTAAATAGTAATAATTAAACATGGGTATAGTAACCAAATGAATCTAAATCGTCTTGCTCTAGGTATCAAAAGTCCATTTGATGGAAAGAAAGCAGAGCAATGGGTATGCAGTATCTTTTCCAGTGTCAGTAAGCATAAGCAATAAAAGGCAATTCACACGGACCTAGAACATGCTATAAGGGCTAGGTTAATGTAAGCTTCTTTTTGAGATTTTCAAGTCGGGGATGTCGTTATATCAGCAGGGGTAAGCTCTACACTGCAGGAGTGTAAGAACTGAAACCAAGATTACCAAAGGCTTGAAATTGGTCTGAAGTAGCAGCTAAGACATTCGAGAAAAGCCGTAGTTACAATACCGAGCCTGATTAGGGAGTAGTTTGAATAGGTAGCCTGGAGAAAGAGAATAACGGGAACCGTAAAGTATTGAAAAAACCTTAAAGATTGAAAGTTCCTTGATGGGGTGCTTTTGCAGGTGGTTGTGAAGTGGCGTTATGTTAGTGTTGCAACTTTTACAAAGACAGGGCCAGCAGCAGACTATTGCACACAATTTAATCTTCTTTTCGCCAAAGAGGAATGATCTACATTCAAAAAGTTGCAGAATTCCAGCAGGGATTTCAATAATGAAGATACCAGTTTTGATTTTGTATCGTTATTTAAAAGTACATTATAATGCCGGTACGACTTTTTAAACACACCTCCAGATACCAGTGGTTGATGAATGAGTGAAAGGTGTACAACAACATGTCGTATTATCCTAAAAGCGAATTAGCGTCACTTAGGTTCCGGTTAAGAAAAAAGCTTATTTCTACTACTTGGTCAAGACTGGAGTAAAATATGTGGCAGAAAGACGCTGGTAAAACATCTCATTGATCAATGGGTACTTAAAACTGATGTTTTCCTAAAGCATTATTATCAAGCTGAAAGGGAACAGAAAATGTTATTATTAGTATGTTTTGCGATGCTTTTTACACTAACTTGGAACGTCATTTATAAGCTTTATAACTAATTTATTACAACGATCAGCACACTTTACACTATTAGTGTTAGAGCTGATGAAAGCAATGACAAACGACCTGTATCTAACTTTTTGTAGTGCAAGGCAGATCCTCAAGTATATGTCCCGAGCTATAGATTTAATGCAAAATACCATTGCTGTGAGATTCAAAACTTCTCACAAATAAACCGGCATTACACTTACTTGTTTTAAATACTTAAAATTTATTCTTTACATCAGGATAAATTGGTAAGAAATAAGTAAGTAAGAAATCTTACCAATCATTGGTTAATTAAACATAAGCTTCTTTAAAAAAACATTCCAAAATAGAATAATGTCATGAAGCAAACTTATTCGGAGCTCTCTTTACAAGTCCTATCACAATAAGCCGACCAGTTTCTAATGACCTTTTCAGTAACCGGTATATATCAACCAACCAGCACTCTATGCTTTCCATTACATCCGTGTTAGGGCTGATGATCACAGAGATGGCCAGCCAACAAACCAATTTCATGCACAAATCACAGAGGGGCAGATCCTCAATAATTCATCCCAAGTTAAATAATGATTAAAAAATACCATGCTCAAATTCACAATCATGCAAAAACAGCCTTAATTTCCACTTACTTGTTGTGAAGACTTGAAAGCTTTGTTTCAAATCAGGATATGTTTGAAAAGAGGCCACGCAACTGTAGCTGCCATCTTGTATGGACGATAGATAAAACGTACTCTGAACTGAATTAGGCTGGAGATTTGACCATGTGCAATTAGCGATTCCAGCCCAGCCAGACTGAGCCAATGTTACGGTCGCTGAGGGGCTCGAATAAATGAAACACCTGACGTTGTCGGTTGGCATGGCATTATACTCAAGACTAAAGAGTCCTACCTGCTGGCCGGCAGTTGCAGCATCCGAAACGACGGTGCAAGTGACTGCTGCAGGCCCACCGACGGTATAATATAAGATCGGTGGTGACGGGCTGACAGTAATAGTGGAGGCATCTGTAATGAGTTGCGGGTTGCACCAGGGAATGATATACTACTCAAAAAATATGCAAATTCATACTTGAAAATTAGGCAATCTGCTATAGATTCCACAAATATGTAATTCAACATGCCAGTTTTCCTTGCTTTATTGGATTCCGCAATGCTCGTTTAAGATTACTTAGATCATTAGCACTACAACTACGGTACGTAAACTGTATATTAATTCTAAATATATCTTCCGACAGTGGTGGAAAGGTCGGAACTATCTAGGCTTCACAATAGCCTAATCCTCAAGCAAATAGCCGATAAAAATGAAGCTTCATTATTGTGATACTTTTTTAAGAATATTGACTTAGTATAGTCTTGCTTTAAAAGCTGCAGGCGCTGGATGTCGTAGCTGTGCTTGTCTACCATGGCATACGTAGGTTTTGATACTTGAATTAGTCATCAGAGCAACTACCGAATCAGCAACAATACAAATGGAAACGTTCTCTGCCAATTTAGTTAGCTCCAGAATGATGGAGAATCAAGCGGAAAACGTCTTTGCAAGCCGCAGCCTAAGGCTTTCGAATTACCAAAATTATTAGGTTGACAGATGATTGTCGACTTCTGCACTCGAGTCAAGTCCTAAAGAACAAGATTATACTGCTGAAAAGTGGAAAGGCCACTTTATATCCTTGTATAATAAAGTGTGATAACTATATAAAGTAAGGCTTTCGCTGAAAAGTCTTGGAAAGCCCTACCTTTGATGCATACCTCGACAAGTGGCCGTGGTGAGCATCGTTTTTCTAAGCGTGGCTGACGTTGGGCTGGCATCCATGTATGCTGCCAGCTTGGCGGCTAATGAGTAGTTTGAGGTAACTGGCTTCGCTATCCCAACGACTCTGCTGGCTGGTTAAGATCACATTGAAAATTTACTGTCATATACCTTGTCCTCAAAAATTCCAAGATAATGTATATTCCTCTGTTACACCGCAAAGCTATTAAGGATAAGTGGGTATTATGCAGGAGAGTTTTTTAGGGCCCAATCAAATTATGTGCAGCCTTCGGCGGGCTTGCGATGGCCATTAGACTTGATCTACGAAACTTATGAGAAAGAGAAAAGCTCAAAGCACTGAAGTTTAGAACCGCTGGAAATGACACGCCGTAGTCGGCAGTGGGAGACTAGGCTTTGTTGAGTAAGAGTTGCAGAAGTGAGTTCCACAGCATAGGACCTGCAAAGAAAAGCGTCGGTCATCAACCGTCTTTTAAGAAGCAGATTTATTTTCCACAGAGGACCTGAGGTAACGAGAAAGCTGAAAATACAGCAAGTAGTTCAGATAGATATGAAAAAATATGACATGGCAGGCCTTGTGAGTCAGAATAAAAGCTGTACTCTGCATCAGTGGATCGACCGTAAGCCGTTGCAGCTCCTTCAGAAAAGGAGGCACATGGCTGAATGTCAGGGATTTTATAAATAGCCTTTAAGCCGAATAATATGGTAATCTTTTGCTTCCTTGCTATGAAAAACGTACGAGACTCGATGGCTGCTCGCCAACTGTACAGCCTACTTATACCATGACAGACAACCTGTCTGTGAACGTCAGCTGTACAGTTAAGCATTAGCTTAGTGTATCCATATTTTCTCCAGGTATAAAAAGTATGCTTAAAACACTCAAGCAGTGCAAAATTAGAGGCTGGCTGATTCAACCGTGTCATTTACATTTAGTGATTTAAACCTTTTGAGGCTCTAACATCTTCCAAGCACCCTGATAATTGTGGGCGATAAGAAACAGTCTGTTGCAGGATTTAAATACATGACCGAGGTAGGGAATCACAAGCACGTCAACCCCGGGTCTGAACTCACAGTCACCTCCGAGACAAGTTTATAAAGCCATTACCACAAGAAAGCACGAGTTTGGAAACTAGAACGAATTTCTTATAAGTTTAGACCTACTCACAAAATTTCCAATAAAGCGAGTTGCCAGGAAACCAAGAGAACTTAAAGTAGCCTATTGCTGTGCTGCAGCAGAGCCAAGCTGGTGATCCGGCCATTTGTGATGTGGCTTGCTCATCTAAGTACGAAACGCGAGATTCGTTTTTATACCCGGTATCGGACTCTCAAGCCCTTCTAGTTAATTTTTTATTTGTAATAGTAATGCTTTAATGTTTTACTTTATTCAGCAGATGCGATCATTAATCTAACTGAAGGTAACCCGTTTGCGACTGATTTATTCTTTTAAAATTATTCACTGTGTAAAAAACAGCTACTTTAAACTGCACAGCGACTTTATATGACCTAGCCAAGTTAGCGATAACCCCTCATTAGCCATGACATCACTGCCAAAATCGACTTTCGGTAAATCGACCTAAAAGCTCTGACGACCAGGTGCCTTTGGGTCATATGCCTTTGGATGCCTGACCGAAATTTGGGTGAACGGCAAAAAAACCTATGGGAAGCTTACAAGTAACGTACCTAGGTTAGTATTTTCCGTATTTTTGTTATTCTAAGTGAGTCATTTCGGTGCCATTATAGTTCAGATCGTATTTATAGTATCAGGTTGGCTTGGATTAAAATATGTAAATGAATGAATTATATTTGGATCACCTGTTGGAGGTTAGGATTGATTAGGCCCATCACTGTAACGGTTGTTCACTGGTATTTGAACAGAGATGTTAAGTCATGGTTTCGTACCCCTCGACCACCGCTTTTAGGAGATTTCCCAAGTAGTATGCCGAATTTAATTTTTTCCAGCTCACCACCAGCCAGAATGCTCAGAGTGTAACCTGAATTTCGGGTTGTTTGCTAGACCATGGCCTTGGTGGCAAGGCTGCGTGTGGCTGCATTATACTGGTGTCCTGTGAGTAGCATTTCGGTTTCACAGTCTTTTATATACTAATTCACAAGCAGAAGCGAGCAAAAGTATTTATGACGTCTATAGCATACAAAACAGCTAACTGTGAAGTAGAAGAGTGCGTCAACACTGATGTATCACAATGAAGACAAAAGTGTATGCAGCCAGTGAATCCAAAATGCATAAGTTTAAATAGTAGCTAATTCATCAAAAATGAGTTGATTTAGTTGTTATCATTTTACCACGTCTTTTTGAATCAACATGATATCATATTTAACAATCAATTACATCAGCTTTGTTATAGTGCTCAAACACCACTATCTATAAAGCGGCTATTTGTCATTACATATTTATACCCAAATTTAGTCGTGCTTTTGAAGAATGTGGCAACTGTTTTACCTTGACAGACAACCCGACTGCAAACGTCAGCTGAACAGATGAGCATGAGCCCAGTGTGTCTGTATTTATTCCAGGTATTTAATATACGTTTTAAAACACTCAAACAATAGCATAGGATGGCTGATTGAACCGCCTCGTTTACATATGGCAGTTTAAAAAAGTTTGCGGTTAGCCCCTGCTCCGGCCATCCTGCTAGTACTGGGCGATAAGGAACAGCCGGCTGCAGGATTCAAATGCACGGCCAAGGTAAGGAAGCTCAACCCCACGGGCCTGAACCCACAGATGTTAAGACAAGTTTCAATAACCATTCAAACAAGAAAGCAACTACTTTGAAATTGGAACAGAACTCTTATAGGCCCACACCTACTCATAGAATGTATAATGAGGTGAGAGGCCAGGAAACTAAGAGATCGTGGAGTGGACCGATACTTTGCAGCAGTTAGTGCTAAGCTGGCGATCTGGCTACACGTACAGTGGCTAGCTGTCACGTCAGTCCGAAATTTGTGATTTTGCATGCAAGATAGTACATCCTCAAGCTCAACTTATATTGTTAATGCTTATTGATATACATTATTCAGGGGATGTCATCAGTAAGCTGAATAGTTACATATATTTTCCTGATCTATTCTTTTAACGACTCACTGTTTGCTGGACTGTGTGACTATACTATATACCCTTTGGTAATTCTGCAATAACCCAACATTAGTCATGACACCACTGCCAAAATCGAGGTGTCGGTAAATTGATCCTATATCTATGAGGACGGTTAGATGCCTTACCTTGATAGAGAAAATGGCAAGCAACTTACAAGTAACAAACCTAGGTTATTATTTTACGCATATTCATACTGCTACACGAGTCTTCCAGATGCCTTTGTAGTTTGGATCGTGTATCCAGTATCTGGTCGGCAAAAACTGGCGTGGGGGTAATGATTGATTAATCCACTGGCAATAACAACTGGTAACGGGTGCTTAGACAAAGTTGTAGCTACATGATTTCGCGTCCCTTGATCACTGTTTTTTGAAGATTCTCTAAATATTCTTACGTTAGTTCTGCCCAGCTCACCACCAGCCACTCTACTCAGAGTGTAGCCTGTATTTTTTAGCTCTACCAGGGCCATAGTAGTAATAATAATTACCATCATAATACGATTGATATAGCGCCCTCGGAGAACTCAATCTTTCTATAGAAACTTTACATTTGCTGCAAAGGAAGCACGATCGAATTGTTAGTGGTAGCGTGCTAAATAAGAAACAAGGATAATATGGCTAGTGGTGACATGCACGGGGTCAGCATACAAATATGTTTAGCGGAAGCATGCAGTGTCAGCACGCATAAGCACATAGAGGTCAAATCAGAGGGACCCACTAAATACTGTGATAAATAGACGCTTTGATAGTTTATTTTTAAATGTGATCAAGACAGGAGATGCCGAGATGCAAGTTGGTAGAGAGTTCCAGGCTTTTGGAGCTTGCGAACTGAAGGAACGTTTTCTAAAAGATTCGAGGCTTGTACACGGTATAGATAAGCGATTAGATTCCAAAAAGCGGGTGGAATGATGCTTCGCCAGGTGGGGGAGTAGATCGGATAGGTAGACTGGAGCCAATATATGAGTAGACCTAAATGTAAGTGACAAAACCTTGAAGTCGATGCGTTGCTTGACTGGGAGCCAGTGCAGGTCGGAGAGAAGTGGTGTGATGTGGCAACTGCGACGCTCATGACAGACAAACCGAGCTGCAACATTTGCATCAGTCGTGAGGGCCTGAATACACAGGCCAGAAGACCAGCTAGCAGTGAGCTACAGTAGTCAACACTGGATGTCACAAATGCAGAGACCAATTTAGATGTGGTTTTGCTGTCAAAACAAGCCCGAATTTCAGCATGTTATGTAGCTGAAAGTAAGTATGCGTTACAGTGGAGCTGATGTGGCTGTCTAATGAAAGGTCACTTTGGAACATAAGACCTAGATGTATTACCGATTCAACAGGAGATACGCTAGCAAATCTGAATTTCAAGTTAGCCTTTCCAATTACTGAATCAAACTTGGTTTGCCATATCCAGTAGGTTAGTTTTATCATCATTAAATTAAAGAAATTTTGCTCCCATCAGTTTGCGAATTTCATCTTTAATCCACTACATACATACAGCAAGAGAGTTTAAATAATTCGACGTGCTGGAGGGCTGGAAGGAATCAAAGCATAAGTACAACTGATTCTCATCTGCAAAGAAGTGGAAGCCTATGTTGTGCTTGGCGATCACATCGGCAAGAGGAAGAGAGTATAAACTGCGAAAATAGTAGGACCAAGCACAGAGCCCTGAGCCACATTATATTTCAAAGGATCCTCGCAGGATATTCTTCCAATCTCATCAATACTTTGGAGTCTCCTGCTGAGATAAAACCTAAACGTTTCAATTCAGTGATAGTGACCCAGGCGATGTGACAGGCTTTCAATAAGGACCTGATGATTCATAGCATTAAAAGCTGCCGAAAGATCGAGCAAATCAAGCAGAGATACTCTACTTAAGATTGTATTCCTAATTTAGTCGTTATACAGACGAAGTAACGCCGACTCTCTGTAGTCATAAGCTCTAAAATCAGACTGTAACTTACTAGCAAGATTTGAAGTTTTAATATTAAAGTTCATCCTGATCTTGATGTAACCTTGATGATGCGGGACCGCCTGCAGTGCCTAAATAGCAAAAATTGGAATGGAAATTCTCCCAGAAGTTCTCCTAAGCTCTACTGAAAGCTTCTAGTTTTTTAGTTTTTAGTCTTTCTGTTTTGAGTACCCCTTTAATTTTGATATAAGTTAAGCCTGTGCACCGACTGAATCCATTTAGGAATTAGTCATCAGAAAGCCGGCCAATAAGGTGAATGCGTGACCCAAAAAGCTCCAGGTACAATTTTAGCTTAATCTAAAACTCATTAAAACCTCTCAAGCCGAATACGTTGAAGGTGCGAGTTCTGAAAGCCGCTAGAGTCCCTCTGTAAGCCAGGCAACCCATCACTGGAAGCCCGAGAGCCGCCGAAGAGGAGCTACTAGGTCCAAAGGTCTTGGCCTATGAGGGAAGTTGCGCCCACTTCACGACCCAGGTCGTTGGTTGCAATCTAATTATGGCAATCGCCAATGACAACAGAGAGATGGTGGTTCAGGCTCTTCTTACGCCATATTAGGGGCTTAATATGTCAGCTCACATTTTATTTAATTGTATTATACTTTTCAAGAGGCTAAGAGCTGGACAGATTTTTCATAAGATCGCACTCCCCTATTATCAGTACTCTATTACTGCCAAGAACGATATAGCGAATTTCAACCTTCTTAGATAGCTCTCAATGGTTACTACCAGTAATTCTTGCTTTATAAAATGACGTCCAAGGACGGCAATTTCATGCGCATCAAGTGAACACTATTCCATAGTACACGGGAACTGCATGCAGCCTGGGTCTTGACTATGGGGAGGAGTTTTTGCACTTCAAGAATCAGGTCATGGGTTTCAGGACCTGAACCAAATAATCCTTTGCTTCTCACTACAAGGAGTTTAATAACAGCTAAACAAATTGTTTTCCACTAGATAAATGAGGCTGTGGGATCAGCTAAGCTGTACTTCACTTCATGGTTCACAGTTCACACACCAAGAAACCTTATTCCACTATTAAGACAATCTACGTTTCCGTGCGATAGTACTATTACTGGTTACTGACGCTGAAGTTCTTAGATAACTTCCTTCATTAGTGTATGCATTTTGGTCGGAAATATTAGACAAGACTGCTAGGTGCAATTATTTAGTAGGACATCGTGTGTCCATGCGTTTGATATTTATGTGGGATAAATACCCAATTGACACATTATAATGGTGTTAGACAAGCACTCTGAAATTGCGGACCTGCTGTTAGTCAGACCGTCTAAAGTGTTGAACAAAGCTACGCAAAACGTAACAGTAAACAAAATATATCAGAAAAGTACAAACATGATTTTCCTAGTCTTTTTTCCTAAACGCCTTGAATACTTCTTACTAGTCAGATAATGCAGAATCTCCTCGGTGTAAATCGTCATTGCTCTGCTTACGCGTGTTTATATAAAGTGCAGCCTCTTTTCCAACATATTGAAGTTCAAAGCTTCTTAGTTCCCCAACTTTCCTATTTTAATGAGTTATTATTAATACTATTAACATATCTAACAGAAAACTGTATAATGAAGTAAGACTACTGCACACTACCTAGACGCGAGAATTAAAAGCACACATGCGCAGCTGCTTTCCACGCATGACTGATCATGCACGCACTTAGTGAGGGGGTGTCCAGCATGCTCTTACTCAACTTGCACGGAGTTGTATTCCAGCGAGCCTAACTACCTCATAGACAAAGATGCAAGTATTTTTACTTTTAATTGCTGTTGGGCAAAGCTTAAATTGAACAAGCGTAGAAAACCGAGTACGCATTTTATCGTCGGATAAAATAATCCTATAAAAGTTAGTATCAACTGAAGCTAGTAATCTCATACGATAATCTTAAAATAGTTTTATAAAGTTAGTATTGACTAACGCTTGCATTTTTTTGAGCTTTAACTAGAATCAGATAGACCTTGCAAGAAATGCCATTACTGCTTTACCTGTGGAGTCTAAGACTATGCTGTCAAAGCCGAGAAGACTCGCTCAGTTTTCTGTTAAAGAGGCGGTTCATTAAGTTTTCTTATAAATTTATTATTATTTAGTTCGGAGCTTTCATTATGGATCACAATATTTAACTCAGATTTCACTAGCCAGTAACAAAAATGCTCTAGTTGCTAATTTTAGTATCCAGTTAAACTGAGATGCGAACGGAAAGGTTGGTTTATCCCAGTGAGAATCCTAAATAACTGAATATATATATATATATATATATATATATATATATATATATATATATATATATATATATATATATATATATATATATTATGCTCCCTTACAAAAGTTGTTTTCAACTCTTAAAAATAAAAGAATTCGTCAAATGAAGTTCGAGCTTAGGCAAAGGATCCAAGGAAAAACCATGGGCAGTGAAATTAAAGGATCTCTCACTCACTGTGGTGTAGTGTGTGCTTAAAGCAGCAAAAAATGCTTGTCTGCTAAGGAATTCTATAACTTAAACACGGCTATAAAAGGGACTAGCAGACTTGCAGTATTCTATCTATTAGCACAATACTAGCTTTATTACGTCTGCGAACTCTCACTGGGTGGTTTGTAAGATGAAGCCACTGCCTACCGGCACAGGGCCGACTTTTTTTGGCTTGTGCTGGCATCAAGTCAAACGTGTTGATAATTGATTATCTTGACCACGAAAGTATGAATGTAGTCCTTACAAGAATAGAGCCTATCTAACCAAGAAGTGGTGTGGACTCTTTAAGTGGCCATACAGGGGTGTCGCCAAGGTTCGACAAGTTGGGATACAGGTCGTATATGATGCATAGATTGGTAAATTACTTATTTGTATATATATATATATATATATATACATATATATTCTGGTTAAAATATAAAATCATGTTAGACGTAGCTTACATAATAACCTTTTTTGCGCAAGAGCAGAGTGAACTTTTATAATCAAATTTCTGTCACATTTTATAAGATCCCTAAAAAAACATTTAATTGTCAGATCAACTTAATAAGTATTCCCTTAACTTTCCCCTTTGAGTGCTTCATTGGTTTAAAGTACTTTCTTCTAGCTTGAAAAAAAGCATTCAAACTGATTGTCGGTAATGACACCCGTCATTTCAACATAGGTAAGGAAACAAGGGGGCGGTGGCATTTATTCTCATTTAGTGAAAGCTGATGGAAACAACATTTGCTTTTAGCTTAAATTTATGTCCAAGTCAGTGAAATTCATGGTGCCTGACTTCAGTTCCAAGCTTTGGCTGCGTGAGAGCTTAATGAACTAGCTCCACATGAAATAGCATTGCACGCACAAACCCCTAGACTCACTTCAAGTGGCTCAAAAAATTAGACTGGGAAAAATATGTCAGTTATCTTTGCCCGGAACCAACATAATGAGGCTCTCTAAATGATTGATAGGATCTTTAATTCGATATTATCCTGTAAAAAGAGCTTACGTAGGTTCTAAAGACGTGGTGCAGCATGGCAAGCTGTATAAAGTTCTAGCAGCCAGGTTCACAACTAAAAGCAAGCATTTTGTGGGCAAAGTAATGTGGCCTGAAGGGACCGCATTGCAGCAGCATAGAAGGGATTTCGAAAATTCATAGTTTGCCTTTCCGGTGGTACATAGTCAAGGAAATAAATTTGTTAATATTCTATGCTTACGTTTTGGCATTTTCGGCTGCTAAGCTGAAGCTATTACTTGACGAAAGGTCAATGGGGAACTAGAACCCTTCATCTAGCAGAGAGGATCCTATGTCTGCCAACAACTAATTAGCTGGTCATTCAATTTGAGAAAGCACATCGGCTAGATAAACTTCTAAGGCGCTCACAAGATTTAAGCTGCAGCAAGGCATGGGGAGATCAAAGGGCAAGCAAGACACAGATTAACCAAGACACTCAAGAAGTCGTGTGCTTGTGTCTTGGTCTTTAGACAGAGTTTGAAACTATTGATGACCAATTCTTATCGATAGCCTCTCATCTCTCCTGGGCGTAACTGCCACTGCACCGCAACGAGGAGGCAGGTCTTATTATAGAGTTTTAGTCCCAGTAATCGATGTCAACTGGTGACAGTCATCCGAGGAGCCCCTAAAGTAAAGAGGTACTAAGGCTGTGTGATCGGTCGACGTTTTTCAAAAGTTTCGACTCTTTCTCTCGCCGATTAAATTGCCAAGTACCACCTAGGCTGTTAGTTAAATGCAGAGAATACACAGAAGTATTTATGATTTGATCCCTTTCAGCGTACCAGCTCATCAAATTCTCTCAGCTCACGTGCTACATGCTTTTGCCTAAAATCCCACTTGAATGGCAAAAAACCTTCTAGTATTGAATGGCGATATAAACCAACCTATTATACTGGGTAAAACCCAGTGTGACTCGGAGGTAAGAATAGTTATTCTTAGAGTTGGCTTTGCTGTGTGTTCTATTGAGCACTGACTTTTCACTATGCGATCACACCAGCTCCATGGTAAATTCGGCCCAGTTTTAGCTACCCATGGTTTCAAACATACTGGCCTGTTTAAACGGGGATAATTCACTCAAGTGGGTCCATTCATTTGACTTCCTCTATCCTCGACTTCTGAACCTCGTCGCTCGTGGGGCTTCTGGCCTGAGCCATTAGGTGCAACGGTTGGAGCAAATCAATTCATTCTGGCTTGTCAGTCCAGAGCGATGCCCTTGTCGTTTCACACAAGTTCTTACAAACCTGAGTCGCCACCCACACAGCAGAGCAGTGACTTCAGTGATAATTCACTCATCTTTAGGTCTCTTTTATCCTATGGCTTCAGCCTAGCTGCTAACGCAGCTTCTCGCCAATCGAGCTCTGCATCGTACCAGAAACTCTTCTCTCTCCATTCGACTAGCGACTGCTGCAAAACGACCTTGATATCCATTGGAGTCGAGACCTTTAGTTCCTATGCTTCCGAAGCCTGAAACTCACTTCCAACTAACGCCTCGACATCTACCTCAACAATGTTTAAACAGAAGCTAAAACATACATTTCCCTGGGTGCATTTCTGGGTGCGAATGAATGGTCTTTTGTGTGCTAACGTCTGTTAATACTTTGAATTTTGCCAATTTTAATTTTTTGAAATTTGACTTCGTGTACATTATTAATAACCATACAGCTTGCTTTCTTTACAGCATAAGGACAATTCCTAGACCGAAATTGAGTTTTTAATGAGGTCAGGCCAGTGCATAACTTTATTGCCATTATTATTATTATAAAATGATTAAAAAATCCTCTCGCTAAGTGTTCAGAGTCATGCCTTAATATTGATGACTGATCAGGTCCTGAGATTCACTAATAATGCCAGACGCACCGACAAGCAATTGGGACCATCATTACGTTACTGACGGAGTAACTGAATGATTAAAACCGTTCGCACCCAACCGTTGAGTCGCCCGTATCTAAATGGATCTACTTGGATCAAAGAAAGTCCGCATTAGGTATGTTACACTGCGTGGACAGGACACTAAATCTCATGACATCAACTTATGATGACGTCCGGTTACTTCCTTCTTCAAATCATCTTTTTAGTCTGTACTGGTAGGTTTCAGCGTCGCCCCTTGCATGCAGTGGGGAACCTAATAGCCCTGGTTGGCATTGTAGGCAGCTTCGCTGCTGCTAGCAGAACTCTACGGTTGGCCGACCAGCAGCCGACCAGGGAAAGGGGGAGAATAATTATCTGGAAGATACTTGACAAGTTAGCTGAACAGCCTTTGCCAACAGCTGGCGCCTGTCTACCAGCCAGTTTCAGCAAGCCCCGCTTAAGGGTATACGCATGGGAAGGGAGCTCTTTTTTTAATTTTATTCTGCCATATTTATGAGCCGCATCCATGCTGTTTATCATGGCTGACTGTTTTTCTAAACCGACTCTCTCCAATGTGGTGAAAGTATTAGAGGCAGTGCTACGTCGCACAGTTCTCAGTTAAGCTTAATGTTTGGTCCGCGATGCTGAAGTCGCGGACTAAGAGCATCATCTGCTAGACTCGTGTCCGCCACGGAACGGGCTGTTAGTACGCAAGGATGGAGGCCCTGTAAAGTGCATCCTCATTTTTCCGTGCATTAAATTTGATGATTCCAGCAGCCTGAATTTGCCGCTCGGGATTCGGAAGAGACTACGCAATGCAGACGCCAGCCGAACCCGTCGGAGTCAAACCGAAAATCACCAGCAAATAAAAGGCATCGAATAAAATCAAATAAAAGGCATCGAGTGCTCTTACTGCTCATCTAAGCCGATAGTCTGTAAATTGCAATTTCGCTTAAAATTAAGCTCCTTTCGCATTAACTAGCTAGACTATAATATTGTAATCCAGAAACTGCATCGCTTTTATTTTTCCACTTGCAGAAGAAACGTTCTTTTCAAGCCCCTGGAAGATCATGAAGGCCTCATAAAGTTCAATCCGTATTGGCCCACGCACAATTAGAATAACTATTCCGTATTACAAGCAAAAATGTGTTTGACATTGGCTTCACAGCGTTCAATGAAGCGGCATTACTAAAGTCTAAAGTATCTACAAATGACGCTAAGGCTACGGTTTTATGATGATACAAGGACGCAAACGACAACGCTAGGACTAAAGACGAGGCTTCAATATCTTACTTTGTGTATGCAAAAGCACATGATAATTAGTGAATAAGTATTCACAGCGGACAAAATAAAGGACACGTCGAATAATAATTGTGGTTATTTTTATACTCACAGCATCGTGATTTTATGAAAATGCTGAATGCGAGGACAGTAAATACTGAGACCATATCACAGCGAAACACAAAGCACGTCACGTACTCACGGAAATGGCACCATGACGTTAAACAATGACGAGGACAATGTAACCTCTATTTAAATTTAAAATCCAACTCTAGCTCAGAGTTTTTCTGAGGCGTGTGCCGTGCCTGTAACTCTTTATGCTAAAAGCCAAGCAAACATAACTGTAAAATATGAATTACAGATGAAACCGTAATTAGATGAAGTCACTCTCTATGGACGAGTCATAACATGCTGGAATCAATCTCCTCCCACGAATAGCTAGATTCAAATTACTGCAGATAAAAAAAGATTTCCAAGATTGAAGCCGCAAATACCTGGTCACTAAGTCGTCAATATGGTTTTATGTTTTTGTTTTTTCGTTAACTTAATTTAGCGATCGGTATACGGTATTTCAGAGTTCTCCGTTAGGCACAAAATCTAGCTAACAGGGACAGCAAGAGTCGCCGCTTGTAAATGACTTGAAAAAGCCCGAGTAACAGCTGCTTGAGACAGCAGAAGAAGCTGTGATGCTTATTTAGAGTGTCAAATCAATATGTTAGAGTGAGCAGATCGGCTCTCATCTAGCCTTTGATAAAAAGTCCTACCATAAGATGATCGGGATGCATAAAATACTATGGTGATCAAAGGCTGATGACTGAGTGCAGAAGTAGCGTCAACTTGCAAAGGCATAAATTGTGATGTCGGCAAGTTCACTAGCCATCTTCACGCGAGTCGGGCAGTTTTATGGAATTTTGTAGTCAAAAATAAAATCACTACGTTTTCGCGTTCAGAATTAAGACTTTGTAGAGATCGTTCAATTATGTAACACTGAAAGCCTTCTAGAAGTAGTAGCTTTGAACTCCCTCAAATTCGTTTCTCTTCCGGCGCAATATATGAGCAAATAAACAATGGAAATATGATATAGATATAATCTACGATACGTGCAGCACTTGATTAATGGTAATGTAGAGAGTTTCGGTTTTTCAAGCTCCTTTCCATCTTTTGAGAGAGCAGTGCATGGGTCTTAGCCCAGGAGGTAAAGTAATCACTCTTCAGGATTCAGGTCGTGGAATCCACCCCTGCAACAGGATGATCCTATATCACCCACAGCAAGTAGTGCAGCTAATACGGAATGGTTTGTGCATAGAAGCAAGTCAGTTTCAGCTATTGGCACAGTGCCTGCAGCAGGCAGTGCAACATTTTTGCCATCGTATGTTTATATTTACGGTTCATCCGCATATTGTATAACAATCTTTTTAGTTTGAGGTTAAGGATTTTGGGTGTTTTGTAAAGGGATTGAATGTTTTTTATGTTTAAGATTTAGCATTTCCTGGTTAAATTTTGTATTTTTATTAGTTGGAGTTTTTGTCTTTAGGCTTTAGGCTTTAGGCTTTAGGCTTTAGGCATTAGCGCTTTGATTTTAGAGAGAAACTCTAATCAGAAAAGATGGGCGACAGAGAGGAACCGCAGGTTATAGGCACTGTGCCAATTGCTGCAACTGACCAGGTTCTACTGCTGCTGCCACGTTTGATGAAATTTGAATTTGCACCGAGATTACACAAAATTCGTAAAGCGCGATTCTTATAGGCATCTTGTGTTGTTGGTCTATCAGATTTCTTCTGAGATAGTCGAAAAATATTCGGTATGCCTAGCTCTTTTTAGCGTGAATTAATTGCTATCGCAACACGAAACTTCTATTCGAAAACCAACCCTAAATACTTAACTTTTCTCTACTGCTACTTTGAAGAGAGAAGGGTGGAAATCTGAGATGCTATCTTAACTAAACTGTAATGCAATGTTACTTTGCGCACTGTTTTGAACTTTTTTCTTCAACATTACTTATCCACAATCCAATTTTTCTTACAACGCAACTTTAAACCACATCCAGTGGTCTTTAACGCTTGAAGATGCCTAATATGAAAAATTGATATATTTCAAATCTTTTTTCTTATAAATAGTTAGGGCATTCAAGACATAATGTTGCGATTGCAGATCCGCGTATTGTATGTCAGCAATTGTAGCATACAACGGCTTGCGCTCCTGAAAACATTTCGAATATTTGAATTTATCTGTGGAAACACGGCCGGAATAAGATCAAAACTTTTCAAATATATTTCTTAATTAATTCATTATTCCAATTGTAATACTGCATTTCATAATTAGCAGATACATAATAATGCAAACTGTATAGAAATAGCACAGCAATGGTCAGCGTTAGCATAAGAATCAGGCATGACTTCCTTTTACGGAAAATTCACTCGAACCGAATATTATAGAGATAGTTTCATCTGAAATTGCATGATAACTTGAATTGCAAAGTCACACGTCTTAGCGTCATATTGCGGATGCACTAAGAGTTCATTCAGATGAGTTTTTAATGTTGGTCTTTTTGCAGCAGTTGGCTCCAAATTAAATGCACTTTCCCTTTAAGAAAATGTTTGGAAAAGCTTGCATGGTAAGTGTGGTGGCTCTAAAAAAATGTGGTCGTCTAATTGTAACAGCAACATTTGAAATTACTTCTTTTGCATGCAGTTAAAAGGGCTGCTGGAAACCTCTAAGATTATGCATGCTCACTTCTGAAAATTTTTGTCTCGCTTCACGAGTGAATAAAATGGTTTTCCAAAAGCGTACTACGTAAGTCTTTTTTACCCAGATTTTAAAATTAAGCAGTATTCGCTAACATTAAGGCCTGTGGTATTAACTCAATTATTTAGCACCATCGAAAAACAATATTTGTATCCTCTGAACTACAACTCTCTGCACCTTTGCTCCTAGAGTGCGACGTGAGAAATCACGTTGTGGTTATTTGCTAATTATTAAGAGGAATGTAGAACACAGCCGAAACTTCTCAGGGCGCATTTTTAGGCAACGAATGAGCTCTTCTAAACGGAACCCGTCTCTTGAGAGCGGAGCGATAACATTGAGCCTTATTTCGGCCACATTCGCCAAAGCTTTTTGAATTAAGTAAAAAACCCACCGTTAACTGTTTGTGACATTGATTTCCTATTGGGGACAATTTTTACTTATATAAATATACATATACATACTAGCTGATTTAAGAACCTCTTTTGTATAGCAACAGAAGAGCCTTAAAGGCTATCGCCACCGCTTGCAGTGCCAATAAAGGATCGCCCACAGCAGTATTCGAACCGAGGTCGTTGGATGGAGGTCGTGAAGCGCAAACACCCAGTGAGCCATTGCTGCTCACATGCAACAACAAATACCGTGATCACCGTATGTAGCAAGAAACTTCTTACGGCGGGGGGGGGGAGCCATAATGTTTACTACGATTTGGCACGACAAGAATGATGACATCATAATGCATATTTTTGTATTCTGCTAACCTAGAAAGCAGAATCCATATATGCTTGGATTTAAGTGCTCCTAATTAACTTCAAATAACTGCATCATTATACCTCGTAGGCCTTCGAGAGGATTTAATAGCTACTTCCAGGCAGCCTTGGGGTGTGGTTGGAGGTTTGAGCTGTAGTCCACCATCGCCACACCCTAGAGCATACTGTTAGCAGTGGAATTCAATTGTTGAAATTGACATTTTGATATCTTTAGGTGTGCTAAAAACGAGGTAACCTCATCTATCAAGTAAGAACACCAGTTTATGTTCAGTAAATCCGATGCATGTCGATAAAATGTCTCTGCTTCTGCTTTATTGCTATGCTCTTTGCTCATAGATGCCAGGAAAATGAGCTGGCTTCAGTCGCTAATGCAGTGACTTTTGGTTATGCCCACGTGATCTCCTGTCTAAAGAGTCTCAAAAAAACTTGCTACTGGCATGGTTTCAATCATAATAATAATAATAAAGTACTTGATAAAGCGCCCTCAGAGAACTTAATCTCTTTCTAGGCGCTTTACATTTACTGCAAAGGGAAATGCAATTGAATGGTAAGTAAAATCATGCTTGAAAAACAAATAAAATGAATAACATGGTTAGCGGTGACATGCACAGGGTCAGCATGCAAATGTGGTTAGTGGCAGCATGCACAGTGTCAGCACGCATAAGCACCTGAAGGACGAATCACAGGGACCCACTAATGCCTAAATAGGTGTGTTTTTAAGTTCCTTTTAAATGTGGTCAGATCAGGGGATGTTCTGACGCATGTCGGGAGGGAGTTCCAGGCTTTGGGAGCATAAGAACTAAATGCACGGTCTCCAAAGGATTTAAGGTTTGTACGAGGTATAATATTAGATATATCGATATATTCGATGCCACAGCAGCGCGGAACCGAGCAATCGAATGACTGGCACAGACCAATGAGTCATGGTTAATGAAGATGCTTCTACTTAAGGGTAGGCGGATCTCTGGGAACGTATAGTCTCATTCAATTTTCCAACGGGCCAATGCGAGAACGATCGCAACGACCTGACTGAATGTCACATTCCTTCACAAATTAATGTGCATCCGCTTTCATCCCCACTGAAGGTAGCTGTTTAGCATTTGTAGCCAGTATCATCTTACTCCAATACGATGGTTTAAGTCCTATCTCAGTGGGAGACCCAGAATACTCATGATAATTAAGTAAGATCATCGAAGGAGTCACTGTAGTATGGAGCTTCTCGGAGATTTGAACTCGGTTGGCTTCTCTTCAAAGTTTATATTCTCCTACTTGCCGATAGATTGCCCAGCACAATCTAGGTCTGTACTTCTATGCAGATGACACTCAGTTGTACTTTTTCTTTGATTCTTCCCAGCCCTCCAGCTCGACGAACTCTCTCAAATCTCTTTCTGCATGTATTACTGACATCCACATAAGGATGACAGCAAACTTTCTCAAATTAAATAACGATAAAACTAACATACTGGTAACGGGCAAACCAGGTGTGACTCAAAAATTTGAACCCAACTCTCAAAATATGCTTTGCCAGCATATTGAGAAAAAGAACATTCTAAAGAGCATTCTAAAATTTGAGCTTGCTTAGATAGGAAAGTCCATCTAAAATTGGTCCATGCATTTGTAACAATCCTATCTCAACTCTGCTATTCTCTCATTGCTAGTCTACCGGCCTGTGCAATCAGGCGGTTACAGCTAGTGCAAACCTCTGAAGCTAGGCTTGTCTTTCAAAAGTATCGCAGTTGCCATATCACTCCACTTCGCCGACCTGCACTGGCTCCAAATATAGCATTTTCGCAACGTCAGAATTCTTTCTCTCACATATTAAAGTTCCTTCATTCTCTATATCCAGCCAATCTAATAGAACTACTGTCCCATCAGGGCAGGCATACTAGCACCCGCTTTTCTGAATCCAATAATTTAGCTACACCTCGTACGAGCCACAAAGTCTTTAGAGACCAGGCATTTAGTTTGTACGTTCTTAACTACTGGAAGTCACTCCCGACTGACATCACATCTCCCGGACATTCCCTGAGCACAAGAGCAAGAGGCACCACCCGGAGGCAGGGCGAACAGTTTACATGTGTGGGCGTGTGTAATTTACGGTTAGCTTTACCACTTTATAAAACGGCACTGACATCAGCTGTCATCCTCTACCCTTACATATACAGCGGCATGGTGCCAGACCCAGGCTGGTGTAATTAAGTACTAAGCCATCTTATGGACAGAACTTACACTACAGTAATGACCTTAGAAGGAAAGCCTTCGGTCATTTCTTAAACCTAGGTTATCCGCCATAAGGCTGACCAGGAGCTGCAGCTCTGAAGGAGTGCTACACGAAATGCACTGCTAGCACCGCCCAAGATATCATTGACACCATGCATGCTGCCACTAACCACATTTGCATGCTGACCCTGTGCATGTCACCCCTAATCATATTATTCATTTTTTTTGTTTTTCAAGCCTGATTTTACTTACCATTCAATTGCATTTCACTTTGCAGCAAATGTAAAGCGCCTAGAAAGAGATTGAGTTCTCTGAGGGCGCTTTATCAAGTGCATTATTATTATTATTATGACCTCCTCTGAACACATATCGAGAGTTCTTTCGTTATATCTACCTGAAAATCTATCTATCTAAAGATCTTTCACTCGAGAGGCTTCTTTTCGATCTCTCTCTGTCTCGCTCTCTCTCTCGCTCTCGCTCGCACTCTCTCTCTCTCTCTCTCTCTCTCTCTCTCTCTCTCTCTCTCTCTCTCTCTCTCTCTCTCTCTCTCTCTCTCTCTCTCTCTCTCTCTCTCTCTCTCGCTCTCGCTCGCACTCTCTCTCTCCAACATTATAGATCACTGGCTACTTTTCAAAAGAAATGCTAACTATTCGGGGAGCTTAACGTATTCAAGCCAGACAGCCGAGTAAGCTCTAGTTAATAAGAATGGCTTTTCATTCCTTCCAAAAACTGGTTATGTCTAATTTCGGTAAGGCTGAATATCCGAATTAACATAAAACTGAAACCATTGACAGTGTCCTAAACGACAGTTACCCGTACTGTGACAGCTCGCAGTTGCCCTCCGAAGGCTATCTGCCAAATGAACTTGGGGAGCCCAGCGTAAAAACACGAATAGCCGCTTCGTGGAAAACCGTCTTAGATGTGCGTGGCTCTGAAAGACTATATAGCCCTATAATTCTTAAACATTGTATGCTGTACATCCTACGATACATCCTGTACATCCTACGAAGCGCAGCAGGCGGAATCCATATACGTAGCCGTCTGGAACGTATGAGGTCTTGTATCCTCGGCGTAGAGACGGGGCTCTGGGCGCGTGCTTAGACCGAACCGCTGTCATTAGCTTGACTGACGTAGTGCTGGGTTCGTCACTGCATAGACAAGACTACCACGCAGGCGAAGCTGCACTCGCTGTTATGCGTCTAGGTGTCCCTAGCTCGGTGCTTGTAGTGAACCCAGCGGCACAGCAAGCTAAAGCGGCTGGTGCATCTCCACAGCTCCACCTTCATTCTGCTCATCCTAGCAGTGCTCGCTCGAAGCGGGCCCGTTCTCGCCACTAGCGCCTCGCAGCGTGCCGTATCGCGCGGTGCAGCCTAACGAAGCAGCTAGAGGATGCAAATGGAGCGCTCTGCTTGCGAAGCCTTTTCACCATGTCCTAGAGCGGTCGCGAGCGCCGCTGGCTTCGCCTTACATTGACTAAAACTGCTGCGAACGGTGAATCTCGTGTGCGCGACTGCTTGAACAAGGCCGATGCGCTCCTCTGCTCTGCCGGCTCTGCGTCTGCGCGCGACCGCTTGAGCGAGCACTGCAGAAGCTTGGCGCTGCACCGCGACGCTACGCTTCTGCAGGCCGCCCGTGGTGGTTTGTTGCAAGCCTCCGCCACAACGTGACTGTCCGAGTGCAGTGCAAAAATCCTTGAACCTGTTGCTACTCGCTCCGACTTGCTTTTTGCTATGTGATTTTCAGACACATCTTGACGCCTTAATTCGAAATCGGTAACTCCTAGCTCCTTCTTACTTTCCTAATTGTAAACCTTAAAGTGTTACGTAAAAGTTAAACTAATTGCACTGCAAACTGCGATGCCTGCTATTAATATAGCATTTGCTGTAGTATTAAATGTAGCAGCAGCTCTTATTATCTCTTGAATGTTAAGAGTAGTTGGAGCGTCTAAAATCAAACCAGGGGCCAATGGTTACACTACCGCATTATAAGTAATAATGACAAAAATAAAATTGAAGTATTTTGTAGCGCCAGAAGCTAGAAGATCTCCGCCTTGGCGCTTCGAGGCTGAAAATGAAACGCGTTAACATTTTCCAGATTAATTAAAATTAACACTGGTAATAGCAAACAATTATGTAGCAAACCTAAGCATATTAAGATTGAGTCTCGTGGACGACGCATGTGCTTGGAAGTTCGGGTAAATTTATGGTTTCGCTCTTATTAAGTCAGGGAGTTTTTGTAATATCAATCAGCTCAGACCTTGGGAAATTTCGATCTATTTGAGTTTATTAAGGGGACGGCCGAAAGATCAGAGTGAATTCTTTATCCGATAGTTATGCAGCTCAGAAAGGTGAGCTGAAGTCAGACAATAAAGGAAGGGATGCGTAAGCGACTGTCTGGATTGCAACGTCCATCTACCGCCTAACTGAGAGCTGGAAGCTTATAGTGCGTTGTTTATGCATTCAGCCAACTTACTTTTGCTATCGGCGCTGTGCCTATAGCGGGCTGTTCAATGTGTTTGCCAGCCCGTGTTCATATTTACGTTAAATCAACAGGTTTGAGAGCTATGTTGTCTAAAGAGCACCGATTAATTTATAAATTATTTGACAATATGTCAGCTGAAGTTAAAGCTGCTTTGGTAACCCGTTGTAAGTTCGTAAGTTCATCCGTAAGTTCATGTTTAGAAACTACGTGTTAAGAACTATGGCTCCATTCCGATGCACAGATGCTTCAAAAGGGATGCCTTTGGAGCCGCTGTCGAAGGGAAGGGTTTCTAGTTTTTGACCGACAGTGGGCTTTTAAATATCGATTATGTTGGTCTTCTCGTCATTCAATTGCTGAAAGTGATAATTAATACATCATTGAATATCAATAATAATAATAATAATAATAATAATAATAATAATAATAATAATAATAATAATGTACTTGATAAAGCGCCCTCAGAGAACTTAATCTCTTTCTGTGCGCTTTACATTTGCTGCAAAGGGAAATGCAATTAAACGGTAAGTAAAATCATGCTTAAAAAATAAACAAAATGAATAACATGGTTAGGGGTGACATGCACAGGGTCAGCATGCAAATTTGGTTAGTGGCAGCATGCACAGTGTCAGCACGCATAAGCACGTGAAGGACGAATCACAGGGACCCACTAAATGCTGTCCTAAATAGGTGTTTTTAAGTTCCTTTTAAATGTGGATAATGCCACTTGCAAGGTAATAGAGAAGGTTGGCTTGTAACTAAACAGTGGTCGTGATTAGCATAAATATATTAAAAGAGTGAAGGGGTCAATTAACCTTTCTCAGCCACAGGAAAATTTTGCTTCTTTTAGTTATAGTCATAGTTTTAAGTCATAGACATAGACTCTTAGCGGCTGCTACATAGGTAAGCACAAATTAACTGGGATCACACAGTCAGGGACGCGGCGGTTACCGTTGTTCAACTAATGTCAGTGTAGCTGGAGGTCGCAAATGACATCAATGGCGCAGCTGTTACCTCCTTTACCTAACGTCACCCTATCGGTGATCAGGACGTAGACTTGGCTTCTGGTGGAGGGATCCAGCATCAGGGGCTCAGATCAACTCCTTCCGCGCTAATTAACGCCAAGCTGGCAGAGGAGGATGGATTCAAGTAGTTGTCACTCATGAGCACGTGCTAGCCTGGCTCATTGCAGTAATAATATGACATCAATAAAAATAATAAGTTTATTATAGCGCCTGCAGAGAACTCAATAGCTTTCTAGGCACTTTACATCTGCTGCACAGGAGGCATAGCCAAATGTTTAATCGTGGATAAAAGGCAGGGCAAGCAGGTGCAGCTCATTTCCTCCAGTCTTTCTAGTCTAAAGTTGTTAGGCATCTCTTCGACATCTCTTCGAGACATCTGCTTCGGCTTGACACTCTCATGCACACACGCACATACAAACGCGCATCCGTGCACTAACCGCGGGCCTGTCCGAACAGTTGATTTTTTTCCGTTTGGCTGTATCTGATGACGGACCGTATTTCTCTTCAATTTACTTTTACATCTGCGACGCCTGTGGACGCAGGAGCGTACCGAAGGGGCTCCGGAACGCCTCGCTGTACTTGCTCGCTTACGCATTTACTTCTTCTGATCCGCTTTGCTTTACATTTGCCTAAACCTCGTTTTGACGTTGCTGCAATTCGCCTGGCGTGGCCTTGACAATACGAGGCCTGGGGGTTGTTGTTATTAAGAAGGTAACCGAGGAAAGCGTTCCAGAAACCGGAAATAGGTAGGGTAGCAAAAGTTGCATCCGCGGCATCGGGTCCTTGTAAACGAATGTTCAATCCTGCTTACTTTGCAGCAAATACAAAGCGCCTAGAAAGAGCTTGAATTCTCTGATGGCGCTTTCTCAAGCCAGTTATAATTATTATTATTATAAGCAGCTCAAATGCCATGGCTTTTGCCCTTTGTAAAACCCGTTTATCTCACAGCCCTATTAAGTGCCAGAATTTTATGCTCAATTTTAAGTATAGGAAAGCACGTTGCAGCCACATGCACAAATTTGACAGTTGTTTCTTGTTTGACACATTATTGCTGTACCGTGCCGTTGTGGTGCTATTAATTTCACCCACGGTCCTCGAGGTAAGCATGACGTTATGAGCTACACTTTAACGAGTAAAAGGCCACAGCTGTCCTAATAGGATACCAACAATGCATCGAACACCATTGATGCGGTATCTTTCTCTGCCCAGGCCCAAATTGTTTGCTACATTGCGAAGCGGGAATAAGGCAGACGACTGGGCAGCTGATTTCATTATCTAGTGACTGGTCATTTTGGAAGAAGATACCGAAACTCTGGACACAGGCTAAAAGAGATATACTGGTCTTGCCGATTGAGAGAATTGAGCTTTCTAGCTTCTGAATAACGCTGGGGTTACCCAAAATTAGCAAGTTATTGTTTATCAACATTTAATTTGATCAAGTTTTCTGCTATCCGGGTACGTGTGTCAGCAATAAATGCAGCTAGGGTATTTATAGAGTTTGGCGGGCTTGAAAGCCGGTAGGGATACAAGTCAGTTACACCCGCGACAGAGGCGACACGAAAATGTTCACGAGTGTTCAGCCTTATCGGAACCTACAAGCACAAGCTATAGGATCAAGATTTTGAGGTGGCTAGTGTTTAAGGCAGCTGTCAATAATTGTAACCTTGACCGGTTAGCGAACAGCAGAGCCATGACCAAGGCAAAACCTGTGGCTTTACTGTTTCTGTTGGAATGAGACTGTAAACGTGGCACTAAAGCAGAATTTCTATTGAGAATACCACAACGCCACCTGCTGAGACCAGTGCCGTGCGTGCAAATGAAAATGTACCGTCGGCTGCGATCGACAGAGGCCATCCCGCGACCACTACGTGCACTGAAACATTAGGACGCAAGACAGAAGCACGAAAGAAGCCAAACACAGTATATGTGCTTCCTAAAATAAAAATGCAGGGAGTTAGGACGAGGAAGAAACCTCTGCAGGACGAAAACAGAAACCAACCGAAGGGGCGGGGCCGAAACGAGAGCACCGATGCAGAGCCGGGAAGAAACGAGCAGCTCAGCCGGCCACTCATTCGGCGAACAGGTAAAACGGACGTTCGTCATGAGCGTTCGGTACCGGATCAGTTATTTCTCAGCTTGCTCACAGGAAGGGCACATTCTCCGAGAGGGCTACCTACATCAAACTTTATTCTTGCTTCCACAGCCAAGGTCTCACTCGAATGACTTCACAGAAATGGAATGGCCCAACGTGATGTAATGTAATGTATCTCCGTCTGTAACTCCACAAAGTCATACAGACCATGTGGGTGTTACGCAGGAGAGTTTTGTATAGCGCACTCACAGCCTAGGCGGCTTTCGGTACGCATTCGGTAGCCAACAGACTTCGTCTCACGCAACAAAGAGAAAGTGGGAAGCATAGCAGAGTCAGGAGAGCAGTTGAGGTAGTGAGTAGCATGGAAGTAGCAGCTCAGGACTGCTGAAAAGGATGTGCCATAGTCGGCCGTAGCAGAGTAGTTGTCGTTGCGTAAGAAATAGAGTATTAGGCGTTGATATATACCCAGATGAGAATGTAAGGTTTTTCTAAGCGACCGAAAAAATTACGACCAGCCTCGGCTGCTTGAAGAGGTGAGTGCACACCACCATCAAAACAAAATTTCACCTGGCAGCTAGGTAAGGCAAAAGCAGGAGCCTGCTTCTAAAGCGGAAGTAACCACTGACTAGAGACGTGTATGGAAACTGCAAAGTTCGGGATGGGAGGAAGCTCACTGTCTTCATCTCAAGGAAAGTGTTTCTTACGTCTAAAATCGCCATTTATTAAAAGGCTTAGCAGCAGTGTGCCAGCACATGGCCAGTACTAGAACTTCTGCAGGTGACCTGAAATTAACGAGTCAGTCTCAAAGTTCCACTGAGCTTAATCTGAGAGCAGTTTGTTTTTCTGTACGTTAGCAGGCTGGTCTTCCAGCCTTCATCGATGAGGCACTAGACTCTACGGGACACTACTTTATTAGGCGTCATTTTCCATCTTGCGACCCCGACCAGCCTCGAAGACAGTTATTCAATTACCAGAAAAAAAAACAGAAAAGCAACACCACCATTCCTCGGCAAATTGAATTTCTCTCCGCGTGTTTGCGAGGCTCGTAGGTCTTCCGGTTTCAGCAAATGCTTGCAGCTCTTTCAGACCTCTTCAGCCTGGATTTTCTTTCGGCTGCTTTACAGTTGCCATATTGCACCACTTCTCGCCGACCTGCACTGGTTCTCCATCCAGCAGCGCATCGACTTCGAGATTTTTTCGCTTACTTTTTTCGGTCGCTTCGTTCACTGACTTTGGTGCACTTGTCCGAGTCTCCTGCCTATCAGGCTTGGCATCGTAGCACCTGCTCTTTTTTCTCAAGCCAGCTAGCTGTGCAGCGAAACAGCCTCAAATCCTTTAGAGGCCGAGCCTTCAGTTCGTATGCTCGCAAAGCCTGGAACTCACTTCTAAATAACTTCACGACATCCACTTGGCGGCATCTAAACGGGAGCTAAAGACGCATATTTTCCTAGCAGCATTTTCTGGATACTTGTGACTTTTCCTGTGCATGCTTATGACTGCCCACACTTTGCACACTACCACTAATCATACGGTCTTGTTTCTGTGTAGCATATATAAATTTCCTAGACAGCGATTAAGTTTTCTGAGAGTTTTACATACGAATGTACTACTAATATTATTATATTAATATTTATTGGTTAACGCCGCGGGTTCAAGCTCTAAAACGCCACGCGGAAGGTCACGTTCTCTTAGGATGCTATAAAAATTACATATGCAAATGACATATATAACGTTGGCTGAATCCGCTTCACAGCCATTGTGCCGGACGATTTCACCTCGATCTGCAGTGCATCACTGACTGACTCCAGACACCGGCTGTTCTTGGAGCTGCAGACCACAGCTGATAGGCTGTACCTAGGCCAATAGACCCCTGCCGAGGCCACACCAACTACGGCTGATCAGGGCTGATCAGAGCGTGATCAGGAAGAAAAGCCAGTAGTCTTAAGATTAACATGCATGATGGCTTGCTCAGCCAATAGTAATCCTTTAGGAGTACTATATATTGGACCCGTTTGTTGCTTGTTCTTTGTCCGTATTTGGATACAGTCCACGTTCTGTTTGTCGGCATTGTTATTAAACTACCGGTAACTTTCTCGACCATTGACTGGCGAATGGCTTCGCGGCAGCACTGCGTCTCACATATAATGCTTCTGTCAAAGTTTGGTCTGTTGGGATAGTTTTGCTGAGGCTTTCTGAGCAACGAATTCATTCGCTAGTATCGGTTTGAGTGTTCAAGATTAGTTCAGTAGGCTGCTTTTTAATGCATGCGAAGTTCTCTGAAGGGATGCGCTTGACGAGCTTTTCTCGTTTTCTTCGCGTCGCCGTCGTCAGTTCTACCGAGTGCTCTACTTGTGCGCCAACTTTCTGGGCCTTTTGCAAGCGAACTGTCTTTGCCCACTCAGCGGCTAGTCACCAGCTGACTATGTCGCTACTCAAAGCTGTATATATTATCCTATTTGATTGATACCGTCTTCAGGCCAGAGGCGATTGTCTAAGATAAGGGCAGCGTCGCCTTGCTAAACATTCAGCCATATCGTTCTTGCTTGCTATAGCCCCTGCGTCTAAATGGGGCCGAATGGGAAGTATCGATTGAAGAAGCTGTAAAGTCCCTGAGCAAGTGTTCGCAACCAGGCTTGATTAGTGATGGCCGAATTAGTTAAGATAACGTTCAACAAATGCAAGGAGCGCCAGCTGGAAATAGCAACTATGACTACTCATTAAGCAGGGTACCTGCGTCAATAAAACTTCCTCACTCCGCCGCTGGATCTTACCAATATTGTGGAGTGAGTTTTGGTCCAAGCGTGACCGTTCTCGGCATGTCCGCCTCGAGGACAGGACTATATTATGCTAAATGAGCTTCCGGCGACGTCCCATTATGCATGCTAAAAGTCCTATTCACGCTCCACGAGCAAGTTTCGCTGACGACTCTGGCTAGCTGTGAAAAACTTGAAGACTCGGATGTCAAGAAATGGTACGTAGCTACGTGGGTAGCATAACTCCGAGGCAGTTGGCTGAACAGCAGTCACGTGAAAAGCAATGAGAGATCTCTAAAAGACGACACATTAGCTGGGCAGGATTCTGCCAATAGCTAGCGCTCGTCTAAAGACCACTATAAGATAGCCATTCTGCACGTATAATTTGGGCTAAGAGCAGTTTCTTCTTTAACTCCTTGGTTTGAGCCATTTACACGATGTTTATTAAAGCTCGCTCTATGTCTCGACCAATTTTCTCCACCTTGGTGAAAGGGCCCTTTGGCAGCACAACATCTTAAAATGCCCAGTCAAGCTTAATGTCTGCTTTCATCTCACCAAAGTCGCGGCTTCAGGGGAGCATCTGCTAGAATCGTCTCCGGCACCGTGCTGGCTCCAGTCTAGCGAAGATGGGCGTACAGTAACGTGTATCCTCCTTAGCGTGCATTAAAGTTGACGACTCATACAGCCAGAATTAACTGCTCGGTACTAGAACAGGACCTCAGCATACGGGCGCCGGTCGAACCCGCTGGAGCCAATGCGGAAATCGCTAGCAACAGCGGCAGTTGAGAGGCAGTGCACGAGCAGCTAACATAAGCCGAGAGCCCCTAAATGACCACCTAGTCTACATTTAGACTGTTTTCTCGTTAACTAGCTGGACCTTGAAATATTTTAATTCTGCTTGCCCACGCCTTCTATTTGTTTAAACGTGCATGAGAAACGTCAACTGTGAAAGCCTGAGGAAGAAGAGCTGCCATCTTTGTAAACAGTAGCGAGCGAGCGGCGCGCTCCGGAGCACTGCGGACCGCTAGCATTCGCTCAGCGAAGAGTAGCGAATGCGAAATGTTGATGCGACATGCACACACCGACATGATAGAGTGCGGCCTATAGCTGCCTTGTCAATTTCGTTCACGTTTTCTAGACGGGCGCCACTGAGGCTGACACGAGTCCACTCGAAATTAAAATAGCATTTTCCGAATTATAGAAAGTCACTAATTCGACACTGCTTCAAATCTGTCAAGTGCCAGGTGTCATTTTTAAAGGGTCAAAGTTCCCTAAATGTCGCTAAACACATATAGCCATGTAATTATGCAAATACATGAGATGCGTTGCTGACACTAAAGACGCGACGTCAGTGTTCTGATGGGTAGTTTCAAAAACATATATAGTGATAAAGGAATAAGCATTCACGAAGGATCAAATAATAGACTCGTTGAATGTGAAGCGTGAGCATTTACTGTACTCACAGGATCCTGATTTTACGAAAACACAGAATGCGAGGCCGGCAAGTACGAAGCGCACATCTAAGAGCGCAATACGGAACACGTCACGAACTCACGGAAGCGGAAGTGCGACACTAACGTCATGCACTCACTGAAGCGGAAGCGCGACGCAGACGTCACGCACTCACGGAAGCGGAAGCGCGACGCTGACTAACGACGATGACAACGAAGCCTCTATTTGACTTTCGAATCTAACTCTCGCTCGGAGTTACATTTGCGGCGCGCCAAGGATGCAGTGTTGTATGTGCCTGTTGCTTCTCGGCCACTGCTGTGTGCCCCACTCTCGACGGGTGGTTGGACGGTTGTCTCGGTGCGGCCTTTGATGTGGGCACGTGGCCCACCACGGTGGCACACCACGGATGCACTCCCTTATCTGCGGAGAGTCAGCCCGTAGCTTATATATGTACCCGCTGGGGGAAAAAGATTGAGTCTCGTCCACCGCTCACGTTCGCCCGCTCATGTCTTCGTGTCTCCGTGAGACTCCACTAGCGCTGCTACAGCCGGAGAGACAGTAACATAACAGCAGCTCATTGTTAAACGCCGAAGATCTCAAGCAGTGAAATCTTAGTCACGGCTTGAACGGCCACTGCATGCGGTCACTCTTCATGGACTAGGGACTACATGCCGCTATCAATCTGAGCTCCTGTATAGCTAGATAAAAATCATTGCTGATATTTCAGAAAAATGATTTTCACGGACAATAATAGTAATACACTATATCAAGCACCCTCAGAGAACTCAATTTCTTTTTAGGTGCTTTATATTTGCTGCAAAAGAAATACGATCGAACGGTGAGTGTTATCGTGCTTGATAAACGGCATGAATAACATGTAATGTAATGTAATGTATCTCCTTCAGTAACTCCACAAAGTCATAAAGACCACGTGGGTGTTACGCAGGAGAGTTTTGTATAGTGCGCTCACAGCCTAAGCGGCTTTTGGTACGCATTCGGTAGCCAACAGACTTCGTCTCACGCAACAAAGAGAAAGTGGGAAGCATAGCAGAGTTAGGAGAGCAGTTGAGGTCGTGAGTAGCATAGAAGTAGCAGTTCAAGACCGCTGAAAAAGATGTGCCATAGTCGGCAGTAGAGAGTAGATGTCGTTGCGTAAGAATTGTGGAAGCGAGTTCCACAGCCTAGGACCTGCAGAGCTAAAGCTTCTGTCGCCAACTGTCTTTAAGCGGAGGAATGGGACAGCTAATTTATTGTCCACACAGGACCTGAGAACAGGCTGAAACTGATGCAGCAGTTCAGCTAGGTACGAAGAAGCCAAGCCGTGGCCGGCCTTTTGGGTCAGCGTAAGAACTTTGCTCTGTATCCTTTGCTCAACCGGCAACCATCCTAGCTCTTTCAGCAGAGGTGACACGTGCTCAAACCGCTGGGACTTGAAGACCAGCCTTGCAGCCATATTCATACTCCGCTGTAGTGGCATAATAGCTTTCTTTGGTAGCCCAGCCAAAAGGGAATTACAATAATCAAGCCGAGACAGAACTAAAGAGCTAGTTAAATTTTTTACAAGCCACTGTGGGAGATAGCTTCCAATCTTGGATAAGGATCGGATGTGATGGCTAGCTGTAGAGGCAGTCTTCGGAATGAAGCTTTTGAAATTGAGGCAGCTGTCGAACACGACACCTAGATTACGAGCATGTGGTGAAGGTCGCACAATAGCATCACCTATTAGAACAGCAAAGCCTTTTAATCCAGCCACACGCTTAGGGTGTCCTATGAGAAGCAGGCAGTTCGGCTTTATCGTCATTTAATTTCAGGAAGTTTTCCGACATCCAGGATCGAATATTGGCAAGGCAAGCATTCAGTTTCTCAGTTGCTGCAGCAGATTCCGACGGTTTAAATGACAAATACAACTGAGTATCGTCAGCATAGAAGTGATATCCTATTCCACGGGCCTTAATCACTTTTCCCAGAGGTTGCGTATAAACGGAGAACAGCAAGGGACCAAGTACAGACCCTTGAGGGACTCCACAGGTGACCTTTCTCATGTCTGAGACCTGACCCCCACACGACACGGATTGAACACGATCAGACAAGTATGATTTAAACCACGCCAGTGCTTCGTCTGCCAGACCGATCGTTGTTCTCAATCGTGGTTAGGGGTGACATGCACAGGGTCAGCATGCAGATGTGATTACTGGCAGCATGCACAGTGTCAGCACGCATAAGCACATAAAGGACGAATCACCGAGACCCGATAAATGCTGTCATAAATAGGTGCGTTTTTAATTTCTTTTTAAATGTGGTCAAGTATAGACAGTGCAGGTCGGCGAGAAGTGGTGTGATGTGGCAACTGCGACGCTCACGACAGACAAGCGTACCTGCTTTGCAACAGCTGCAAGCGCTGGATTCCACATGCCGGTAGGCTAGCAACAGATTAAGTTGCAAATTTTCGATCACGTAGCCGTCAATGTGGTCTCACCTTTTTCATTAAGGTAATCTAGCACTCTCTTAGCACTCACTCTCTTTTTCCGAATTCCGGAGTTCCACGTATGGCATGGAAATCTCGTTAGCATGTAGGATAATAAGCCCCAACCTGCCGGGGGATGGAAGGTGGGTACTTTCGGCAGCGATGCTGAGAGCCGCATATAAACATGGTAGGGCGAGCAGACTGACTATCATCGAACCTTCGATAATACGTCATGCCCTTGATTTAATTTTAGTGACTCATAAAAAACTGCGGCGATCCAAGGCTGCCCGCTGAAAGCAGGAACACCGTTAGCTGAGATAGGCATTAAAAGCGGTGACTGCAAATTCATTAGCCATCTCAGCTTAAGTCGGACGTCTTAATAGAATTAGTTTGTACAATTTAAGGTTGCTCAATGTGCTTGTTTAGAAAATAGACTTCTGCAGATCGCATGATTATTTAACGCCGAGAACCTTCTAAAATTAGTAGCTATGCACTCTCTCAATTTAATTTCTCTGGTGATGCTATATACGGGTCACCGAGCCAGACGTATGTACTTGATTGACGTAACTTGTTAAGGTTAAAAGTTTGAAATCGCCTTCCTACATTTTGAGACGGATGAAGCAAGTAGATAGAGAGAAAACCGACGGTATAAACTTCCTACAAGAAAGTTAACCGAAGCTCTTCACCAGCACGACAGAAGCAGGACAGACCGGCCCTGTAAGTGCCGCAAATGCGTAACGGCAAAAAGCCGGTAAAGCGCCCATCCGCTGGAAAAAAAGTCCGATGCAAGCACCGATGGCGGCGATCTGGCGGTAAGGCCGCGGTCGCTTAGCTGCGCATAAACAGAGCCAAATGGTAATCATTCCTTGAATTAAGAATGGCAACCTGTAGCTCGAGCAACTTCTTTTGCATGGACCTTTATTTTTCTCATCGTCTTCGTGCTTACTCGTGATTGATGAGAATGCTTCGCGCATCAGGAGGGTGTTTTCTCAGCAGGACGCAGCCGATAAAAGCATAAGAATGCGCGTCGGATGCAACGTTTACAGTCAATGCAGCTTGCGGCACCTTCAGTGAGCTCTCTGAGGAGGCGCATGCAGGCAGCTCTTCTGCATGCGATTGCTCGAACGAGCCGGCTGCGCATCATGGCTCTTCTGCATGCGATTGCTCGAACGAGACGGCTGCGCACGGTGGCTCTCCGACATTCGATTGCTCGAACGAGCCGGCTGCGCACGGCGGCTCTCCGACATTCGATTACTCGAACGAGCAATTGCTGGCGCACTGCCATGATGTTCCGCACGGCTGCTACCGGTCGTAGGCGCTCCTTCGCCGGAGTGTTGCTGCTCGAATTCGGGAGTTATACGCGAATTCGTTTGAGTATTTTGCTTGTTGTCATGATCTGCAGTTTGCTTTTTTATTTGCAGACGATTCTCGGCGACGCTATCTACGGGAATAGCAGGCTCACCGCCGTTTTGCATCCTTCTTTTTCTTACGGCAACTACCGAAATTGCCACGCTTATGACAATAATTGTGCTGCTGATCGTGATGCCTGCAATTACTCCAACACTTAATTTAGGTGTGGATGTAACTGCGTCTGTAGCTATCAGTTGAAGGCGAGGATTTTGAGTGTCTAAAATCAAACGATATATGAATAATTGCATTGCCGCACGAAGATTAATAACAAGGAATCATAAATTCATTTTAAAACCCACGAAGAAAAATCTCTTTTTTGATATTTGAAGCGAGCCATAATACGCCTAACCATATTGACAACGATTTGCACAGACGAGATAAATCTTGTGAGAGACAGGGCAGTGATTATTTTCACTTTAAACGTAAGTAGCTTGGTGATTTTTGAGTGATATCAAGCGGCAGAGACTTCTTCTCTGTATAGGTTCAAAGGATATAAAGCTCAGTGGTTTGAAGATTTGAAGCTAGTTCTAGACGATAGACTAAGAGGAGCAAGTGATTCACTGGATAAACATGTAATTAAGACGAGTAAAATGGAGCAAGGCCATGCAAAGTCGTGAAAGTGTTAGTAGAGATTGCACCTGAGAGAAACAAGGCTTTTAGAGGCTAAGCGCTTCCAAGTATCTAAATACAGACACGAACTTCAAGAAATAGGATATTGTAACTTTCCATGATTATAAACTTTGAGCTGGGCCACTGACCTTGAAACGGAGACCAGTGGTGATGAAATAGCCTCGATGAGCAGGCTTACGAGCATTTTAGTATTTACTTTCCAGTATGCAACCCTATTTCATGGGTAAAATGTAAAGTGCCGAGAAAGAGATTGAGTTCTTTGAGGACGCTATATCAAATGTATTATTATTATTCTTTCTACCTAGAAAGTAGTACATCAGGAGGAACCTGAAAGCAGCAGCCCTTTTGGGGGGATGTCTGTCAATCGATGAAGTCCCTAGCGCTGCTGATAATGAGCTACTGTAAGATTGTGCCAAGTCTTCTTTATCAATTATAATATTTATGCCATTATTTGCTGTTTCGTGAGTTCGATTTGGTTGAAATCGCTGTTTTCTGAATTTCGAGAATCTGTCTTTGCCATTTATCGTGTTGAGAGTATCAGGTCTGTACACGTTGCATGCTCTGTACTGCGACTTGGACTAGTGAGGGTCATGCGGACATTACATTCGTATTAGAAGTGAGATAAGGAAAGAAAAACTCCAGACTATTAGGTCTTGCTCCTACGTCGACATGGCAGTGCTCAACTTCTAGTTCTGGAGGCATACCACTAAACCGTGCCCTTTTAGCCCGTGAACTATCCATAGACGGTAGCACCTTTGGTTCTTCGCTTTCATTATTGTTGCACAGCCTAGTGGTTCCGTTTTCAGTTGTAAATATCTTTTTGCTGCATGAACCTGTATTCAATTTCCAAGCTTCCTAGTGGTTTGGGTCAAGACTTCAAATAACTCTTCCGAGCAAAATTAAGTAGTTCTTACCGATGCAAACTATCCCGCCAGTCTACTTTAGCAATCCTTTAAATATTTCGAGGCCAATGCACCTCTATACAGCACGAAGGACACAGCGGCATGGCCTCTTTCAGACCAGCAAAGATCACAAGCCAGTCAAATGTATTATCATCATGTTAACTCGCCCATGAGTAGTTCAGCGGGCTGATTTGGCCAAGAGAGATTTCTAGAACTCTTCTTGTATCGCTCTCACGCTTGTGCTCGATTTCATTGTTTTCAGACTTTCTCAAACGGAAGCCCTTTTATTTTACCCAAGCATAGTAAAATACTTCCAATTCGCTTGCGTCAATGGCTAGCAACTTGACCCGTTACTAATGAATGCCAGGTGCCAGTTTGCACCGACCTCGTTGGTTACTGGGTCCGATCTACTAGTCCGACTAGTAATCACTGTTCGAGGTTGTACAACAGTGCATCATCATAATTTCCCAGGGTCTACAAGGCGGCGAAATTGGCAATTTAATAAAGCTATTTGCAACAGATGTGTTGGATATCCAGTTAATTGCGACCATTATTGACATATAGTAGCCATCGTACCATTTCGGTATACATTTAAAAGTTGGTTATCAAATACTTGAATTGAGATTTCAAGTTCAAGCATAATCTGAGACTTTTTTCTTTTGTGATTGGTATTTTTTGGCCACCCACACATTTTGCGGTTGATTTTACCTCTGAGGATTCTGGAATTTAAAAATAGCCTGCAGTATGCCGTTATTTAGAAATCAGTGCAGCGTAAATATAAAAGAGACTTGTATTTTCATTTTTTAATGCTGAAGTTATTTTTTCTCATACCCAAAAACTCTGTTGCTGCTGGACTTGGGAAATACTAATCGAGTAGGCAAGAGCATGGGATCAAAAAATGGGCACTCTATTAAAGAAAGGCGTCTATTCACCATCTAATAAAGCTTTCGCAATATGGCAGCCATTGCCCATTATGAGTGTGGCGCTTAAACTAGTTCTCCAAATCATTGCATTAGGTCTCACAGAATGCAATGGTTAAAACATGTGTATATGCGACTAAAGCAACGCGACGCTATCGCAGAACCATAAAACTATTTAAACTAAGGCGTCTAATACGTTTAGGCATTTTAGGTTTAACTAAAATGGGAGTATAGGATATTTGAATAGCGGCAATGTAATTTAATTAATCTCCATATGTAACTCCACAAAGCCATAAAGATTAAGTGTGTGTCAAGCAGGAAGGTTTGTATAATGCACTTACAGCCTAAGCGGCTTTCGGTACGTATTCGGTAGCCAACAGACTTCGTCTCCCGCCACAAAGAGAAAGTGGGAAGCGTAGCAGAGCCAAGTGAGCAGTTGAGGTAGTGAGTAGCATAGAATTAGCGGCTCAGGATTCCTGAAAAGGATGAGTCGGCAGCAGGAGATTATTTGTCGTTGCGTAAGAATTGTGGAAGCGAGTTCCACGGTCTAGGACCTGCAGAGCTAAAGCTTCTGTCGCCAACGGTCTTGAAGAGGAGGAATGGAACAGCTAATTTATTGTCCATACAGGACCTGAGGGCGCGAAGATGCTGGAACTGGTGCAGCAGTTCAGCTAGGTAAGAAGGAGCCAAGCCGTGGTAGACCTTGTCGGTCAGCGTAAGAACTTTGCTCTGTATCCGTTGATCAATTGGCATTCATCCTAGCTCTTTTAGCGAAGGAGACACGTGTTCAAACCTCTCCGACTTGAAGACTAGCCTTGCAGCCATAATAATTTCGAGCTGCAGTGGCCTAGTTGCTTTCTTTGGTAGCCCAACTAAAAGGGAATTACAATAATCAATCCGAGACAAAACTAAATACGTAGTTAAATTTTTTGAAAGTCACTGTAGTGGACAGCTCTTAATCTTGGATAGGGAATGGACGTGATGGCTAGCTGTAAAAGCAGTCTTCTGAATGAAGCTTTTAAATTTGAGGCAGCTGTCGAAAACGATACCCAAATTTCGAGCACATGGTGATGGTTGCACCAAAGCGTCTCCTATTACAAAGGCAAAGCCTTTTAATCCGGCCACACGCTTAGGGTGTCCTATGAGCAGCAGTTCGGTTGTATCGTCATTTAGTTTCAAGAAGTTTTCCAACATTCAGGATTGAATGTCGGCAAGGGAAGCATTCAGTTTCTCAGTGGGTGCTGCAGATTCCGGCGGTTTGAATAACAAATACAGCCATGTATCGTCAACATAAAAGTGATTTCCTATTCTATGAGCCTTAATCACTTTTTCCAAAGGTTGAGTATAAATGAAGAACAGCAAGGAACGACCAAGGACGGACCCTTGAGGGACTCCACGGGTGACCAGTCTCGTGTGTGATACCTGACCTCCACACGACAAGGATTAAACACGATCAGTCAAGTACGATTTAAACCACGCCAGTGCCTCGTCTGCCAGACCGATCGTTGTTCTCTATCGTTTAAGTAGAACATCGTGATTAATCATGTCGGAGGCAGCTGAAAGATCTAGCAGAGCTAGGGCAGTGACATTCCCGTCATCATTGCCACATAGAATGTCATTGTTAACACGGAGGAGAGCAGTTTCAGTGGAGTACTGCCTCTTAAATCCTGATTGAAATGTTTCTGACATTTCATTCTTTTCAATTTGTTCAACCAGCTGCTCAGCGGCAATTTTTCAAGAGGCAATTTTTTTCAAGAATCTTTGACAAGAAAGGGAGAAGGGAAACTGGGCGATAGTTTGCAAGGATCTCTGCATCTAATCCAGGCTTTTTAAGTATATGTCTAACGATTTCCGATTGGAAGAACTTGGGTACAGCCCTTTTTACCAAAGAAGCATTAAAAATTTCGGTTATGGCAGTGCTAAGTTGATCTGCCAGTGAAGACCACATGGTGGAGATGATGGTATAGGGTCTCAGGAGACGAGCTCTTTTTGCTAGGCCTTATTAAAGTAGCAACATCGCATGCAAAAACCTCGGAAAACCTTTTAAGGAAGCTCACAGGTTGTGATATCACAATTGCTTTGCTCGAAGGGGACGTTATGGAGGCACAAATGTGCACAATTTGTTCAGTGAAGAAAGCTTCCGGGTTTAAACTCGAAGGAAGTCTTTGAAATCTACTAGATCTGCATCAGACCCAGATTTCTTGAAACGACGTTCAAGCCTACTCTTAACAAGGCGCATCTTTAGAAGTGTTTTTGTAAATTGAAAGGAATCTCCACTAATCTGTACTCGAATAGAATGAACGGGAGCATGCTTGTCAAGAGCACTCCTAAGCGTCATGTTCACTGCATCAGTGAGGGTATTGAGGCTCTCTGTCGAGTCTGGGTGCAGATCAAGAAGACCTGAACCACTTACAGATTTTGAAACAGTTTCTATGTCAATGCTTTGTAAGTTACGTCACTTGACAAGTTTGACATTACTCTGTACGTAAAAAGGAGCATGAACAGTAAACGATACTAAACAACGATCCCAGAGGGTGAGCGGCACACCACAAAGTCTGTGGGAAAGACATCTTTAGTGATCACGTGATCTAGAATATGGCCACTAAGGTGGTTGGTATGATTATTGTGTTGGACCAAACCAAAATTCTCTAGACCCAGTTATCTTCGCTCAGCGGACTCAATCGTGAAACTAAATGTGCATCATCCTTGCATTTTTTATTTGTTCTATTGACAGCAAACCATGTGCAAAACTATTGGTCTATAGAACTGAGGTACAGTGAGCCTGAAACGAGCTATAACTATTCGCAGCCCCGGAGATTGTCTCCAGTCGGTGATAATTCAACCGTGGAGCACTCCGAATAGGTGGATGTCTGAGTTAGGAGGCAGAAAAACTAACTAAGTAGAGCATGCATTTTATTTTCAATCTAATTTTTAAAGATAAATTATTGCAACGTTATTTGATTCAGCCTTAGCGGTTGAAATCACAAAGAGAGCATTAATGAGGCATGGCCATGGATGGCCACGGGGTGAAGGTCTATTGAGTGACAACTCGCTGTACCACCTCATGGCTTCGTTATGTGGCGGTGCTATTACTTTTTTCGCATCGTCCCTCAAATACGAGTTCAATCTATAGCTTAAATACGCTGGCGTGCAGCTTTGTCCCTTTTTCCGTGTACCATGCACCCAAGAGCGTGGCCAGGAAAGAATAACACGAAGGCTTGATTAGGACTGACTGCCACGCTACAAGTGTGGTCTACCCGTGAAGCACTCGGTCTGGCGATACCTGTGCGGCCCTACAACCCGCAACTATTCTGTCGTGTCATGATTTATAGTATTCCTTAGAGCCCTTCGGAGTGAATCGAGAAAAACATTGAGGTTTCACGTCGGAAAAGGGTTAAATTTACTTTCAACCAGATTTCATTGTGTTACGCATCTTTCAAGCTAGGTCTCGAGATTAGGTCCCTGGTTGAGTAATAGGGAAAGTTTGAAAGATTGCACCTCAAGATTCACATGGTAGCAGCAGCGTCAAGTTTTGCCGGGATCTGTGTACTTTGAGAAAATGGAGCGTTGACACTACTGTAAATGAGCTTATTACTCGCTTGGAAATGAAAGACTTAATCGAGACATCCTCCAGTGGATGTGCTGGGCCAGGACTTATACCAGAGGAAAACTATGTCGATATCCCCAGGAGAGGCTTATACGAGCACTATTATTCAATGCGATGAGGCGGAAGTTAACGAAAAAGGGTGGTTCCCGAAGGCAGATAAAAAATAATCGGGGCGAGTAGCAGGGATAACTTGAAAGTCGGCTCTACCTTTGGGTGTCGCATTGACCGAGCTAGGACGTGCTGAATCTGCCAGGATGGCCTTGTTGCTTAGGGCTAGGTAACAGCATGTAGCTTATTCTGGTTGCGATTCTATAAAGATAACTGGCGTGCGAGATGCTATGCAGTCGGATCGCATGCAAACATTTCTGCGTGCTGTAAGGAGTAAATTCGGCATTCGCGTGCGCATAGGATCACACTTAGGGTGGGAAGCATGGGAATATATGAAGCATGAGGAGAGCGAGAATCGCTCCGAATCGCTCCACGTGACAGGCCAGGCATGATGCAACGGCGAACCGCAGGCTCAATGCTGAGGGTAGCAGGTGGTGGCCGACCTTCCTAGCGAGGCATTCTTCCGGCGGTACGGCAGCCAATACCACACCCGCGTCTGAATATTTCCCTTCAGTCAGCGCCCTGAAGACGGTCGAGATGGCCGTGGCTCATGAGCGTACTATGCTGCCCAGGTCCTTCGCCCCGCCCTCGAATGCTATACGGCGACACCCTCCCCCTTACCCAGCCCCTCCCTCCGCCCCCTCCCTCCGCCCTAGCGTGCTAACCCACGCCACCGCTTCCGCCTCTCCCGCCCAATCTCCCGCGGCGACCGATCGATTGGGTCCAGTTACTTTCCAAGTCTGCCCGGAGCCGGTGCACGCCCGCCGCCGCCGCCGCCGCCGCCGCCGCCGCCGCCGCCGCCGCCGCCGCCGCCGCCGCCGCCGAGGAGGATCGAAGCACGAGCCGCCTCTCGTCGTACCTGAAACATTTGAACTGACTTCAGCTGGCGTCGGTGTGGCAGTGGCGTCATCTACAATTTAAAAGAATGAGACACTCTTGGGTTCCAGTGCGTCTGGGCGACTCACGCACCTCTCCGCGCGGCTCCTCCTCGAGATGTCTTTACCTTTGGCCGTGCCTCTCAAATTCAAGGGTTAATCTCACTGCTAAAATCCTGGCTACGTACTTGCTATACACTACCACTCATTTTTCTGTCGATTTGCTTTAGCTAGCTTCCTACGGTGAAATCGACCTTATTTTGACACCCTTCTCTTACAGCTAAGCCTAGTGGCACTAGCTAAAAAAAACACATCGTAAAGGAGTAAAGGCATAAGAAATTGCGCGTGTTACATTGGTTAAAATTCTTACCACGAGCTGACTGTCGTTGAGCCACTCTAGTTATTTTTTTGTAAATAAGCTCTTACCGATTAAATTAATAATAGTTGTGGCAGTACCTATGCGGAAGGTTTTAGGGTTGAGTCCTTGGCACGTCAGCGTGGTCTGATTTGTTTTCTGAGATATAGATATTGAACAGGTCTGCGTATGGCAAGGAATGGATGTTCCATCTTGGGTCCATGTGTAAGATTGTATTGCTGGGTAACTTGTCAAATAGCAATTCACGTACGTCCCGGCAGTTCTGGTCATTTGAATAGCAGAAGTGTTGTCAACTGGACCGTCTGAAATGCAAAACACACTTGAAGATACCAGCGCTATTTTTTAAATCTAGTGGTAAGTTGCATGCATTTTATGATCAGGATCGCCAGATCTTAAGTCCTGGAGCAAGATATTTTGTTTCCTATTACATTAGGAAGTTCCGACCGCTAAGGCTAATCTACCGCTTTAAGAAGGAGGCCGTTAAATCAAACGGGTTTTAATGAATTTAGTCCACTCAGGCGAATGCAGCTTTAAAGCACTGAAGATACTGCATAAAAAATCTATATCGTGAAATTGCTAGAAGAAATTTATGCAAAACCATTAAATGTACTCTTAAAAATTGAATTTCCAGCTTCGTAGTAGTCTCAGCTTGGCTCACAGCCGACTTCTGGTTAGCCTTGGCCTTTGTGATGTGTATTTCAAAAACTCTCTGAACATTTATTCTCGCCCTCTCTCTCTCTCTCTCTCTCTCTCCAGTCAGAATAAGCACATTCTTGTAATAGGTGTGCAGAGCTTCTTCTAGATGCCGCTCAGCAGTGAATTCTGCCGCGAGCTATTTGGGATTAAGCCAGCCAGCTTCTCAATTCACTTCACGTTCACACAAATTTGTTCCCACAAATATATCAATTTGATAAAGCACTATAATACCTTTACTTTCTGAAAGATACTTTTGCATCTCCCATCTTTGTGAATTGCCGCTTCAGTTTCGAGTACATGTAGGAGAGTGAGTGAATCGACTAAAATATTTTTTTTAAAAGAGCATAATTATAATAACAATACAAGTAATAATAATAGTATTAATAATGCATTATCCGGCTACGAAAGAAAATAATTCTATTTCTAGGTATTTTATCTTTACTGAACAGAAACCGCATCAATTAATTAATGTATCTCCGTCAGTAACTCCACAAAGTCATAAAGACCATGTGGGTAATACGCAGGAGAGTTTTGTATAGCGCACTCACAGCCTAAGCGGCTGTCAGTACGCATTCGGTAGGCAACATTTATCCGAATTCATGCAGCTTCAGAACAGCCTGCGAAAAATTTGAACATTTAAGTAGGACCGGCAAGTTTTTCAAGGAATGTGTAGGTTATAGCCTCTTTCTTAATGTCGTCCAATCAGTAAATCACTTGATTTCAGTTGTTAAGGATTTCTAGGCTTGTGGCGCAAAATAAGTCTAGGCACGGTCTCCGTGAGCTTTTGTCATTATTACAGGCACAACCAGACAACAGTCAAAAGATTGTGTGGTGCGACGTGATTCAAGATTAAAAAATACTTCAGACATCTTGGCAGGAGAACAAAAATTTAGATACCTAACAATGAGAGACGGAACCCTGATGTCGGTACGCTGGCCTAAGGGAAGCCAGTAGAGATCGATGAGAAGTGTTAAAATATGTCAGTAAAGACGCTGCATTACATGCCACTCAGAACTACAGAGTTTTACCACAACTGCGAGCTTTTTATTGCACAGAAGAGAAGACCGGCACTAGGCAAACTACGCAAATTTAGTTGGTTGTCATGAATGCACGAACCAGCCTAGATTCTGCTGGATTTAGAGAGTACTTAAAAAGCGCTTACAGTTGACGATGATGATTGCACTTGCAGTCATGGCCTGTAGAGTATAAACGTCTGGAGGTGGGGTTCCGTTGCATATTATTTGTTTGAGATGAATATTAACAGATCCGATAACAACGGCAGTGATAGACGAGTTAGTGAAGCCGGTGGTATCTTTATCTGAAGTTGAATTCATTATAGTACCAACTCCTGGTGTAAATGACAGAGAGTATCCTGGCTTGCTTTTGACAGCCGTACAGACCACTATAGCAGTGTCGCCTTCGTTCATTTCGATAGTAGTCACATTATTTTTGTGGCGTATGCTTAAGTAGAGTTCATCTGGTTGTTCTAAAAGAAACGTGCCAGACATTTTAACTGCCTGAACTTACTTCAGTGACTGGCATTGCTTAAACGTATATGCGGGAGCGAAAATGAATTGGTTACACTCGTTCAAGGTGAACAGCAAGCATCTTACCACAAAAAGTACACCGAGGCAGCACAGAATGAATATGTTCAATAACTTTCTAGTCTTTCACGATGGTATTGTCATAAATCAGAGTACATGACATAGAAATAGCTACGGCCTCTTCCGCATTCTAACTCATTTAAAGGGCGTATTGATTTCCTCACTGAAGTACGCATTGAGAGCTATTTCCTCCTTTACAAACCGACTCGTAACATATGCGATCAGGCGTGTGGAGTCTTCTTATCAAAATGCAAACTGAAAGCAGTATTGCCCCGCCTGTAGAATAAACCTACAGTCGCAGGCGCACTGCAGGTTTCTGCGAATTTGCAATCCTGTTTGCCCGCCCTGCAAGGTTTTGCGACCGCTGACACTAGGCATTGATGCCGTAGCCGCCTCAATCCAGCCGGCGGACGTTGGTTAAATTCCAGCTCAAGTACGTTAGTCTGCGCCTCCACACGCCAGATGTCCGAACGCTGACTTCTGTCTTGAGAACTCGCTTTAAAAAGTGAGTGGACAAGAGCCAATCGTGAGGCACGCACACGCTTTTCGGGAGCGCACTGCTTCACCTGTGGATTAAATGTTACGTCGCTTTTGTCTCGCAAAAGTCTAAAGCTGCAATCCTGGTGTCCTCTTGCAGTGCATCGCTTACAGGTCATCTTGGGGGCTGGGGGAGGGCTTGATCTGACGCCGACCATTGCCATAGCTACTAGCGTGCTGTGAGCAGTAGAATTCAATTTAAATTGCCACGTCAATATCTTTAGCAGCGTCAAAAATTCGGTAACTTGCTTGTGTCATGTAAACAATTCAGTTTCTATTACGAAATTTGGTAAATCCTTTGAGAATGCACTCTGCTTCTCGCTTTCTAAGATGAACTTCCGACTCGTGGTAGTAAAAGAGCTGTGCTTTTAAAACTGGTTACTGGATATTGGTTATTGATGCTACAGCACCAAGCGTTAGATCAACCAGCTTCCTCCTACTCGGACATAAAAGTTGGTGTCAAATGAAATGCTCGCCCTTCACGACCTTCACGTCGTGGGTTTGAGTCCAGCAGCAGAAAATTCGTTATTGCTTCGCTCACGCGGGGTTATTGCTAGTCCACAGTCCAGTCTGCCTACTTTCAGCCACAAAGCACTGCTAAAATTTGGATTTGATTAGAAAGAGATACCACATCGTAATTGGTCCGTGCATTTGTAACATCCCGACTCGGCTACTGTAAATCCCTGTTTGCTAGCCTACCAGCCTGTGCAATCAGGCGCTTGCACCTGATGCAAAACTTTGCAGCTAGGCTTGTCTGTCGTGAGCATCGCAGTTGCCACATCTCACCCCTTCTTGCCGACCTGCAATTGCTCACAATCAAGAAATGCATCGACTTCAAGGTTCTGTTACTCATTTTTAGATCTCATTCTTTGGCTCCAGCTTACCGATCAGATATAGTCTCTCACCAGCCAAAGTATCGTAACACCTGCTTTTCCCAATCTAATCGTTTACCTATATATCGCGCGAACCTCAAATATTTTGCAGACCATGTCTGTAGTTCGTATGCTCCCAAAGCCTGGAAGACATTCCCGACTGAGGTCACAACATTCATTGACTTGATCGCATTTAAAAAGAAACTACAAACGCTTCGGTTTATCACAGCATTTAGTGGGTCCATGTGTGCTTATGCGTCCATGGTCCATCCTTTGTGTGCTTATGTGTGCTGACACTGCGCATGCTGCCACTAACCATATTTGCATGCTGACCATGTACATATCACCTTTAACTATGTTATGCTTGTTGACATTGAGCATACTATCACTAGCGGACAAACCATTTGGTCGTGCTTCCTTTGCAGCAAAAGTGAAGTTCCTAGAAAGACAATGAGATCTCTGATGGTATTAAAACAAATGTATTATTATTATTATATAGCCACACAGGTTCTTCTTTTGCCACAGAAATGAGGCTACTGGATCAGCTGACCATTCATTTTACTTAAGGCTGTGCGATTTTACTATTGCTGAAATCAGGTGGTCCCATGTGCAAGCCTTCAAAGCGGCAGAACAGTGACGATGTTAGTCATATATTTATGTCACCTAAAACCATATTATGCTTGTTGACATTGAGCATGATAGTATTAACCATTAGATCATGCTTCCTTTGCAGCAAATTGAAAGTGCCTAGAAAGAGATTAACTTCTCAGAGATGCTATACAAATTAATTATTATTTTTATTATCAGAGAGATCCGTACGTCAAACAAAAATAGGTCTTGGCAAGAGCACTCATTATCCCGAGCAAAGCAATGGAAGCATTCAACGGGATTGATATCAGATAGAGGATTTGAAGCTCTCGCTGCTATCATTATTTGATACTTTAGAAGAGTATGTCCAGCGTCTGTAGTGAGCGTGAGTGAGAGTGAGTGAGAGTGAGTGAGAGTGAGTGAGAGTGAGTGAGAGTGAGTGAGAGTGAGTGAGAGTGAGTGAGAGCGAGTGAGAGCGAGTGAGAGCGAGTGAGAGCGAGTGAGAGCGAGTGAGTGAGAGCGAGTGAGAGCGAGTGAGAGCGAGTGAGAGCGAGTGAGAGCGAGTGAGAGCGAGTGAGAGCGAGTGAGAGCGAGTGAGAGCGAGTGAGAGCGAGTGAGAGCGAGTGAGAGCGAGGAGAGCGAGAGCGAGTGAGAGCGAGTGAGAGCGAGTGAGAGTGACTGAGAGAGAGAGCGAGTGAGAGCGAGTGAGAGCGAGTGAGAGCGAGTGAGAGCGAGTGAGAGCGAGTGAGAGCGAGTGAGAGCGAGTGAGAGCGAGGAGCTGCTACACGGCAACACGTTTACACTTGCATAGGTTTAAGGCTAAGAAGCCTCTAACTTAAGTGTGGAACAACTCCAAAATCAGGGACGAGAACGAAAGGAACTACTACATTTCTTAGACATATGTTATCGATCAAGACCAGTTATTACTGCAGATTAGAAAAACGTATAAGCCTCATCTCTCTGTCTCTGTCTCTCTCTCTCTCTCTCTCTCTCTCTCTCTCTCTCTCTCTCTCTCTCTCTCTCTCTCTCTCTCTCTCTCTCTCTCTCTCTCTCTCTCTCTCTCTCTCTCTCTCTCTCTCTCTCTCTCTTTCCCTTCCTCCTTCCCTCCCTCCCTCCCTCCCTCCCTCTCTCTCCCTCCCTCTCTCTGTCTCTCACTTTAGGATTTGTCTGAAAGAAAAGTTGCTTAAAGAGTGAGGAGGTAACAAATTGGTCCTAAACTCACAGGAACCATATATTGAAGAAGGCAAAGCTGAAGCTGAACGGTGGAGACACGGAAGAAGCCACCATGAAAATGCTAATGATCCGAGAGAATAGGGAAGAGCAGTTTGAGGAGGACGAGTGCAGGCAGGGCGGAGAGTGTGACAAGAGCAGGGAAGAGGAGGAGGAGGAGGAAAAGAGAGCGAAGGCAGAAAGCATGACAGCGCCCTGCAGAGGCGAGCTAGCTGTCTGCTAGGTGAAGGCTTGACGAAAGGCACGCTTCGCACTGTGAAGACGAAGACAGTCACCATTTGGACCGTGGGGTGCATGCACCGCCGCCAGAGAAGAAGATGCTGAATCTACAGCCATTTTCCGAGTGCTGACCCTGAATTATATTGACTACCTGAAGTGCTGACCCTGAATTATATTGACTACCTGAAGTGCTGACCCTGAATTATATTGACTACCTGAAGTCTGACCGAGGGGGGGTCCCCGTCATTCCGCAGCCACTTCGAACTGAAATATTATTACAACGAATATCAAGCTTTTTTCAGAGCAAAGAAGGTCCATTTACTGGAAAAGATGGTCAAACCATGAGGACAGCCCGGTTCAAGAGGCAACTCGCTAATTGGCCATGAAGCCAGCCGGTCCTGGCAGGTCTACTCTCTCTCTCTCTAAAAACAGTAGGCATATAGCTTCTGTTTTTTGCTCTTCTCTACGTCTACCCAAAATTCTCAATTGTCAATTGAATTGGAAAATGAGTTTTGCCAGTGGAGGAAACCTGAAAAACCGATTGCCCGTGAAAAAAGCCCTTCTTACAGTCAGGCTTTTACCATATGGAAATAAACAAAGAGACTTCTCAAAAGAAGAGGACATTGCTATTGAGGTTCAAATCTTATCGGTAAAACAACGATGCAATAAATCCAAAAGAGAGTTCTCAGCTGCATTAATTTCTTGGTTTCTCAAAACTTGGCATTGTAACATCGTTAAAGGGTCTCTGCCTGGCTGTCGAGAAAAAATTAAAAACTGTTTGGGACTTCTTTATTGTATAGCTCAATATGATCCTCTTCTGGAATCTCAGCTAGACCACGCCAGAAAGAATTCCAAAATTGCAAATTTATTCTCTCATCTGTCTCAAATCCAAAATGAGTTACTTTGTTTACTTGCATCCACAGTCAGTGACAAGGTTATTTGTAATACGGTTAATCAAGTACCATGGAAATCTGCTTGATTCAACTCCCGATTTGGCACACCGCCAGCAGATTTCCGAGGTCATTAGATATGTCGATGTTGATTTTGCCAACAATAGTAATCATCAAAGAGTCTTTCCTGGGCTTTCTTCAAATCGACGCTAAATATGCTTCAGCAATTTTGATGGTCTCATCATGGAAAAACTTTAATCTGAACAAATTTCCTTTCGAGATTGCAGGTCGCAGTAGTACGACAATTCAGCAGTCATGTCTGACCACTTTTCAGGTGTCCAAAAGAGAATACTGTCCAGAAATGAAAAGTCATTTCTGTCTACTGTGATAACGACAACTTGAACCTGGTAGGATTTCATGCTGCAAGTCAAGATTCTATTCCTATTACCTTTTTCAGGACAATCGAGTGCACCGACTTGTTCTTTTCAAGACCAGCTCTGAGGTGGGAAGAACCAAAAAATGTCTTGGCCGTCACTGTCGAACGTGACTCTGCGGCAAGATGGAGTGCAAAATTGGAGGCTGTGACAGCTATCAATGATGGACTGGACAGCACTGTAGGTCTCTTGGAGCAACTTTCCGACGACACAAGTGAAGCACTTAAAATAAGAAGTGAAGCTGGCAGTTTCCTATATTATATTAAAAACTTTACCTTTTTTGCTGTTACCATTTTTGTACAGAATCTTAAGGAATATTTACCTTGTTCAGAAAATACTTACTGCAGGATCCAAACATGAACTCAAAAGATGCATTTTAATAAAAAAAATAGTAATAATGATAATAATATTTGTGTGTAGCGCCCTCAGAGAACTGAATATATTCCTAGGCACTTTGCATATGCTGCAACAGAAGCATGGTAGAATAATTAGTGGTAGCATGCTCAATTACCACAAGCGTAACGAAATAAATTAGAGGCGACGTGCACAGAGTCAGCATGTATATACAGGTAGTGGCTTTATACACAGGGTCAGCGTGCATTAGCACACAAAGAACAAATCACGTGGACAAACTAGATGCTGCGATAAATAGATGAGTTTTTCGCTTCTTTTTAAATGTGATAAAGTCAAAAAAATGTCATCTTAACACTAGTTGGAAGTGAGTTCCAGACTTTGGAAGCATGCGAGCTAAAGGCACGGCCTCGGGAGGATTTGAGATTCGTACGAGGAGTAGCTAAACTATTAGATTCTGAAGGGTGAGCGGTACGATGACTAGACTGCTTGGAGAATAGACTGCTTGGAGACTGAGTCTTATAGTCAGGCTGGCGCCAAAAAATTAATTGAATGGGAGCCAGTGCATGTCAGCAAGAAGTGATGTGATGTAACAACTGCGATGCTCACAGCAGAAAAGCCTAGCTGCAGTTTCTCATCAACTGTGAGCGCCTGATTGCACAGGCCGGTAGACCAGCAAGCAGCGAGTTACAGAAGTCAAGAGGTGATGTCACAAATTCACGGACTAAATTAGATGCAGTATCCCAGTATAAGCGAGCCCGAGTTTTAGCAATGTTATGTACCTGAAATTAGGCAGACTTGACTGTGGAGCTGATATGGTCGTCTAATGAGAGGCGGCTTTGTAACCAAACACCTAGATTTCAAACAGATTCAACCGGAGATGGGCTGGCAGAGCCGATTTTGAGCGTTAGGTCCTTCAATTTCTTAATCGCACTTAATTTGCCATTAATTTTTAGGCTGGATTTATAATCATTAAATTTAAGAAAGTCTTCTGCCTTCTGTGTGCGGATGTCATTAATACATGCAGCAATAGAGAGTTGAGAGAATTCGACATGCTGGACCGCTGAGAGAGATTGGATAAAATGTATGAATGGATTTCATCTGCATAGAAGTGAAAGCCTACGTTGTGCCTGGCAATTGCTTTGGCAAGAGGAATAGAATAAGCCATGAAAAGAAGCAGACTAAGCACCGAGCCCTGATCTCATTCTTTAGTGGTTCCTCGAATGATCTTTTTTCCATTCAATTCAATACTCGGCAGTCTCCCACTGAGATAGAACTTGAACCGTTGTAGTGCAGTGCCAGTGATGCCCAAGTGGTATTAAAGGTGCTCGAGAAGGGCTTAGTGGTCGATAGTGTCAAATTCTGCAGAAAGACTGAGCAGAGTGACTCTACCTAAGTCTGCATTCCTAAGAAGGTCGTTATACACCCAAAGCAATGCTGACTCTGCGGAATGATTAGCTCTAAAACAGACTCTAACTTACTAGCTAGGTTTGAAGTTTCAATATGAGTCTAGCTGATCTTCCACCACTCGTTCTAGTGTCTTTTATAGGAACGGTAGAAGGAAGACTGCCTTGGGCGGAAGTTCCTCAAGTTCTCTTGGTCTAGTTTTGCTTTCTTAAGTAGTAGCCCGACTACAGCCTTTTTGAAAGGTGCATGGACATGACCAAGGTTAATGACATATTTATGGTGTTTGTTATTCATTGCAGCAGCAGATATATGCCTCGTAGAATCAGGACAGTGGAAATAGAGTATATAGAACTAGTTATCTTCTTTGATTGTGATATCAGCTTCACAACGAGGTCATTACTGAATTCTTGAATGTAGACATTAAGCTGCTGCGTGGAATTTAGGGACAGGATTCCGGGAGTACTGCTGCCATCCTAGGGATGGACACCCTGATCTTGTCTATCTTGTTGACGAAGAAGCCTGCGAAGCGATCGGCTCGATCATTACAAGGATCACTTGGTAAGGAGCTAACCTGGGAGCGGTTAAAGAGATGATTGATCGTAGACATCAGCATTTTTGGATTGTGCATCTGTGAATCAGCAAAGTTTTTATATAATCTAGACCTGGTCTTTGCTGGGATCAATTGGTACGATCTACAGTAGTCCTTGTATACCTATTGATGGCCATTCAGTGTTTTGTATGCTTTTTTCGAATTTTCGCTTTGTAGATCTACCTGGTTTAATATTGGTAAACCATAGGCTCTGCGAGGGTTTACAGTGCGCCTAGTCAGCGGTTCAAACTCGTTGAGCATGTCAGCTAGTGTCGTGTTTTAGCATTCTACTAATGATGACAGGTCGTAAGGGCAATGACCAGCAAACACACTGTAGAGTGAAGGAGATCTTTGCAGCAAATGTAAAGCGCCTAGAAAGAGATTGAGTTCTCTGAGGGCGCTTTATCAACTGCATTCTTATTATTATTATTATCTGTGTGTGGTCGGATATGCAGGATTTATTAAAAATTGGCGATGATAGCTTGCAGTTGTAGGAGAAAATTTGCTCGAGTTTATGAAAGTAACATGGCTGTGTTCTACCTGCTCAGCAAATGGGCTGAGACGCGATGTTTGCCCTGTGAGTCAGTTCATGAATACCTATACGAATACCTACTACCTTCCACTAGTCTGCCAAAGCAGACGCTCTAGCTGTTTCGGCAGACAAACCTGCAAAGCAGAGATAACGAGAGGCAGTATGAGCCTGTTACTCGTCTTTGGCTAACCACCAGTCTCTCTTGCTGTCTCATTTCGTGATTGAACTGAAAACTGTGTAGCGAGTGGCGATGATTCGTGATGAAGTCTTTCTTTGGGCTGTACTGCTTTACACTGTAAAAGCTGTAGAAGGCCAACCATAGGCTGGAACCAAACTTTCACCGTCCAACTGCACAGATCGCATTGTACGGTATGGAATGTATGCGTAAAAATGGGAGGACCACCTTTGTCTGCTTAAATTGAGCTATGATCCAGTCATGATCATTCAATTTAAGTAAAAACTCGAGAAATGAGTGTTCCTTTGCACAGCCGAAATAGATTCTTTGAGCCTCGGTTTCTTCCGGAAGCATTCAACTAATGTCAAAATAACGCTGAAAGACATTTATGTTGACTCCTATAAGACAAAGTTTATTCCGCAATTGTAAATGACTGACAAGTAGGGGAAATTGCCGTTATTCCCCATAAACTTACCTCCTGCGAACACAACATTTATAAATGCGAACCATGTTTAGCTTACGGCATACTGCAGACGAACGTCTAGCCAAAAAGTGACGTCTAACCAAAATACAATACTTTTTCGTAAAAATGTCTTCATGAAGTCATAATAATTAAGTGTACCGAAATCAAATTCAATCAAAATTGTATAGGAAAAGTTAAATGTTATCAGCATTTAACTTTCAGTATGTCTCTACTTTAATTGTTGATCTCGAGGTAAAGTTGCTGAGTCATGGCAATGACTAATAATAATACATTTGATAAAGCACCCTCCCAGAACTCAATCTCTTTCTAGGCGCTTTACAGTTGCTGCAAAGAAGCACGATCAGATGCTTAGTGGTAGTACGCTCAATAAATAACAAGAATAGCATGGACTAGTTGTTCTTCACGTTAATTCTCTTAATAAAATCTTAAATTACAATAAATTTAGCATTTCTATTACAACCATAAAGCCAGTTGGTTTTATTTGGCTCCAACTGACTTTAGTAAATGCATACCGGCATTTTCCTGAAGTGGTATTACAAGGCTGCTTGCATCAGCAGAGGCTTTCAATCGCCACTAGTTATTTCACTGTGACAAGAGTAAAAGAAACTGCACCATGGAAGCATCTCTTCGGTACCTCTCTCTCTCTCTCTCTCTCTCTCTCTCTCTCTCTCTCTCTCTCTCTCTCTCTCTCTCTCTCTTCCTCTCTCTCTCTCTCTCTCTCTCTCTCTCTCTCTCTCTCTCTCTCTCTCTCTCTCTCTCTCTCTCTCTCTCTCTCTCTCTCTGTCTCTCTCTCTGTCTCTCTGTCTCTCTGTCTCTCTGTCTCTCTGTCTCTCTCTGTCTCTCTCTCTCTCTCTCTCTCTCTCTCTCTCTCTCTCTCTCTCTCTCTCTCTCTCTCTCTCTCTCTCTCTCTCTCTCTCTCTCTCTCTCTCTCTCTCTCTCTCTCTCTCTCTCTGGATTAGTGGGTGTACTTTAATGAGGATTACAACAGCATCAAGAAGTTGCTGGTTCCTTGGGGAATGATGATTTAGGCCGGCAGGTCATAGTAAACTTTAATGGGCGATGTTTGTAAAAGATTTCCAGAGTGTTTTTACCAAGATGCCATCTTTACCGTTTAGACAGCAGGAATGACCATGGCCACTAACAGGCATATGCTGGACTAGTCGAGGGGGATAGCGTTCTCTCTGTGAAGCAATAGTTTTAAGTGGAAGCCCTTCGCGAACACCCCAGAAATAGCTGTTGGCACCAGCTGCGATTTGTGGAGCAATTTTTCAGCGCTCTTAATAAGAAGTCTTCCGCCTTCGATAATCTTAAACACTTACGCTTCAAGCCTTATGAAACAATGTAGAAGCAGATTTTTGTGAGACCTCGGATAAATAACATGCCTTGAATTCTCCAGGAAGCTCGCTAGTAAAGAGAAAGCTGCTTAGAGCACCTTCGCCGCAGTGGGTCAGTTTTGTTGGGCAATCACACGGAGAAACATATTTACAGCTGGTTTAGACTATAAAAACTGTGTTCAAGAACTAAAGCACAATGAGCCTGCAGGATTTCCATTAAGTAATATGTCTTTGATAGCTAAGCTAGTTAATTCAGGGACAACAAGAGGGACTCAGTCGGAGGGACAAGGCATGCCCTTCTACCAGGATTTACTACATTTATAAAGTGGATATTTAGAGTTGTATGCAGAGAAAATGGTGGGAGACTAAATTCAGTACCGTATTATCGTCTATAAGCCCACTTTTTACCAAACTTTGGGGTCAGATAATTGAGAGGGGGCTTATACATGTGAGGTTAATTTTTTGCTTTAATGTTGCGCTAAACAACGTACCTACTTTGCATGCATTTTCGGTATTTGAATGCACTTTTAATGCATTAGTGGAATTTCAAGTGCAATGGACCGAACGGAAGATCGCAGTTTATGAAGAGAGTGATGACTAGAACGATGATAACGGAGTTTCCACCGAGAGATAATCATCCCCATTCCTGATGCAGAGGATAGTGATAGTGACCTGGGAGTGATTTGTATGCCTCTTGATATTGTTCAGTTCATTCAGTTATAAAATTAAAATGTTTGTTTTCAAAAATTGGTTCAAAATTGGGGTGCGATTTATAATTTATGGGGCTTATGCACGGTAAAATACGGTACTTGTGGGACTGGTTCATGAAAGTGATTTACAGCAAAACGTAAATATCTATAGAATGCTCACTCCTAAATTTTTCGTGGTGGCTATTAGTTATCAATTATCTTTAATTAAACCCTGCGTTAATTTTTCTTAACTCTATGGTTATGTTTTCCGACAACATGTAAACCGAAAGACTATCCCGTCTAGACTTCTGTAACTCACTGCTTGCCGGCCTACCAGCATGTGCAATCAGGTGCTTACAGCAGGTATAAAACTCTGCAGCTAGGCTTGTCGGTCGTGAGCGTCGCAGTTGCCACATCACACCACTTCTCGCCGACCTGCTCTGGTTACCAGTCAAGCAACGGATCGGCTTCAAGGTTTTGTCGCTCACTTTTAGGTCACTTCATTCTTTGGCCCCAGCCTATCTCTCAGATCTAGTGCCCCACCAGGCCAAGCATAGTATCGCCCACTTTTGGGAATCCGAAAGTTTACCAATACCTCGTACAAATCTCAAATTCTTTGGAGACCGTGCATTTAGTTCGTACGCTCCCGCAGCCTGGAACTGACTCCAGACTTGAGTCATAACATCCCCTGACTTGATCACATTTAAAAGCAACTTAAAAACACATCTATTTATGACAGCATTTAGTGGGTTCCTGTGACTCATCCTTCATGTGCTTTTTTGCGTGCTGACACTGTGCATGCTGCCACTAACCACACTTGCATGCTGACCGTGCATGTCACTCTTACCATGTTATTTGTGTTGTTTATCAAGCATGATCTTACTCACGATTCAATCGCGTTTCCCTTTGCAGCAAATGTAAACACCTAGAAAGAGATTGAGTTCTCTGAGGTCACTTTATCAAGGGCATTATTATCATTATTATTAAAGACCGGATATCCGTAAATTTTGTCAGTTGAAACTGAGTCAATCTCAGTGTCATCATTGTCATGCTCGCAAAACTATATTGCGTGGAGAATAATGGTCATTTGCAATCCCTTTAGGACCTAGGCCAAAAAATTCAGAAACAACACTAACTAACCCTGAAAAGTAGTATTACGAAGTTTTATGCCACTCATTTCCGTTTTGCAAATACTCGTCGAGACTTCCACACGGGGTCTGATGTTGATAAAGCCATAGAGTTGTCGAGAGATGCAGTAGAATCATTGCTGACCTGCTTCGACCTGGTAATTCCTGTTTACCAACACGACTAAGACTCCTGGATTCATGATTTGTGTTTGCCCCCTGGGTCTTAGCAAAGGAGGTAAGGTGCGAGCTCTCCATGACCCAGGTCATGGCCTTGATTCATTCAGTGGGAGATTCTGTAGTGCCCACTGCAAGCGATGGTGATATCCGGAACGGCTCTCCTGCCGCTATATAGATGAGGCTATTAAATCAGGTAAGTTTTGTCCAATAACACTTTGAAATTTGCGATGACTTCATCATTTCCATTTAAACTAATATTTAGGCTCAGGATGCTCCGAGTGCCTGTTAGTAGTATAACTTTGGTGAGACTGTGAAGCCGAGACGCTCTGACGCTTCACAAACCGTAGCAGCTAGCTGCAATCAATACAGACCCGGTATCCAATAGATTCATGACCCAATGGTCACAAACTCGGATGACTATAATCAGACCGACAAACGAACGAACCACGCAAGACAGTTCAAGCTTATCTCGCAAGATGGAGAGATAGTGTAGCAACCGCTGCATACCCAATGTAATTTCGTGGCCACCCGGGACTAAATCCCAGCAGCAATAACCACCCAACTTAATTGCTTTCCGTTCAGTGATGTCAGCCCGGTGCAAGTCATTAACGCTCAACCACCATACCCGTCTCGATTTTGGCGAAAAAAGGGCCGTCTCTGTCCACTGCTTGTGCCAAGCAGGCCCTCTCTTCTCCGCCCGCCGTCAGCGTGATAGAACCTCTTCTACCCTCTAAGGCAGCGAGTCGATATTCCGGAAACGAATAATGATTTCTACTTACAAGGAAAGCACTACCAACAAAATGTGGTTGATGAACTGTAGCAAATCAAATCAACTTAATGCCGGCTTCCAATCTCACTAACGAACCTCTTCACTCGGGTTTATTTTAGAAAGTCTAATCAAACGCGATGTTAAGTTTCTCTCGTTAGCAATACAATGAGCCAACTCTTTCGTTGGAAAGAATAACCAACAGCAGATGAATGCTGATGCATAGCCAATCTTTGAGGACAACAGTGCTAATTGTATAACAGTGCACCAGAGTCCGTCTTTTAGGACGATATTTATGAAGCTAAAGAGTACATGCCATCTGAGCACATTGGTTCGTCTGCTGAACCCCATCACATGACGACGTACCAGCTGTTCACATAAAACTGTGGAGAACACGCAATTTTTTAATTTCTGGCTAATAATACTAGTTGGAATTAGCAAATGTTAATAAAAAAGACATTCGTGAAGCTTCAGAATGGATCTAAATCTTGCACTAGACAGTGTACGTCCAAATTTTGGAAATGAAGCTCTCCAATTGGTCAGTGATACCTTATGTATGGTCAGCAAGTCTAAGCACTGAAAGTACAGTCCACAAGGACCCAGCTAATGCGGAAACGGACAGATTGTTCTGAGCTTTTTTTAGAGATGTTCAAGTCGAAAGATGTCTTTATGTCAGTACGTAGTTAGTTCTTGGCTTTGTGAGTATAGGAACTGAATCCAAGGTCACCAAAGATTTCAGGTCAGCGGGAAGTAACTTGAGTCAGAAAAGTGGGCGGTATGACACCTTGCCTGATTAGGGAGTAGTTTGGATAGCTAGGCTGGAGCAAAATAATAACAGGCACCTAAAAGTGTGCCATTAACTTGAAATTATGTTAGCTGCTTAGTGGTGGTGGGAACTATTGTTCGCCACTGTGAAGTGGTGTAATATTGCAGTTACAACTTTTACAAAGACAAACCCAGCTGCCGAGTTGTGCACCAAATGTAAACTGTTTTTACCAAGGAGAGACGATCTACATTCAAAACTTTATAATTTCAGTAGGTATGCAATGAATGCAGGTACCAGTTTTGATTTCGTAATTTAACCTAAGCATTGCGTCTAATGCCAGTAAGATTTCATAATGGCAGCTCCACATGCCAGTGCTTGATGAATGAGTAAAAGCAATACGAAAATATCTTGATTTATACTAAAAGCGACTTAGCTTTACCAACGGCCTGTTAAGCAAAAATCTTATTTCTACTTCCTGTTCATGACTGGAGTGGAATCTGTGGCAAAATTAAGCTTAACTCATAAGAAGTCTCACCAATCATTGGGTAATTAGATCTGAGCTTTTGCAACAAAAAAAGCATTACTATCACGCTTAAAGTATTTTATATAGAAAACTTATTAATAGTATGTTTTGCTAGGCTGGCAACAATAACTTAAAATGCTATGCATAAGCTGTATCACGACTTTAATACACCAACCCACACGCTTTACATTAATTTGCATCTGTGTTAGGGCTGATGATCAAAGCGATGGCAAACGATCTATTTTTAACTTTCTGTAAACAAAGGCAGATCCTCGACATGTCCCGAGCTATTAACTTACGGCAAAATGCCATCGCTATGAGATTCACAACTCAGCGAAAACAAACCTTCATTGCACTTACTTGTTGTGAAGACTTGAAAGTCTTGCTTTAAATCAGGATAAGTTTGAGAAGAGGCAGAGCAACCATAGCTGCCATCTTGGATGGACGATAGAAAGAACGTACTCTGCACTGAAGTAGGCCGCAGATTCGACCACGAGCAATTAGCAATTCCAGCCCAGCCAGACTGTGCCAATGTTATGAACCCCGAGGAGTTTGCATAAATAAAACATTTGATGTAGTCGGTCAAAATATCATAATGCCAAAGGCCAAACATGACCACCGGCTCGCCGGCAGTTGCGGTGTAAGCAACAGTGCAAGTTATCGCTGCACGTCCACCGACGGTATAATATAGAATCGGCGGTGATGGTTTGACGGTAATAGTAGAGGCATCTGTAAATAATAGAGGGTTGCACCAATGAATGAAATCCCATATAAAAGAAAATACGCAAACTCATATTTGACAAGCACTCAAACAGCTTTACGTTCCACCAATATGCAAATGTGTAAACGCTGGACTGATGGGCTGCGCGGTGAGCGACAGCTCAGTGCACCGGACCTCGTCGTCGACGATGGGAAAACCGCAACCACCGTCGATGTGGCCAAGGTCCCGTTCGATAACGGCGAGGATGGCTACACGAAATACTTAGGCATCGCGCGTGACTTCCGTTCCCAGGGTCGGGCGTCAGCGTCTGTCCTGCTATTCGTCGTAGGAGCACTCAGGTATTAATACCCAGGTAATGAGCTGTGCCTTGATGCCCTCGGCATCAAAGCTGCATACCGGAAGCTCTTCCGGAAACTACGTGTAAGCGACGCGGTGTGCTGTAGCGCCAAGGTTTGGGCCCAGCTCTCCGTGGAGGGAAGCAACCGTGCTGTCGTTCAGCACTGTAACGCTCAGCCCGCTGGTGGGGGGAGAACGGCGCACTACCTGAGCTTGCTTAGTATCTATATTCTCTAATTGTTTTACGTTTCTAAAAGCACCGATTCCAATCATCCTGATGTAATAGCTGCAGACTTTTGACTCATTGTAGCACTTGTCCACTGAGGCACATGTAGGCTAAGGCATTTTAAATCGGTCATGGGAGCAATTTCCGAATCAGCCAGAGCTAAAATATAAATAGAAGTTGCTGAAGCCATTCTAGTAAGCATGTGGTAATTTAGTAAGCTCCGGGATGCCGGAGGAGCAAAGCATGAAATTACTTGCAAGCTTAAGGCTTTTTAATTACCAACGCTAATGGGTACCCAGGCTAACAAATTGGTGAGACTTCTGCAGTCAACAATTTCATATAAGCAAAAAGCAGTTCTGAAACCGAGTTTCTAGAGCATCAATTTATGCGTAAAGATGTCGTTAAGGTAGGTTATGCACCTGTAAGGTGAGTAAAGTAAAATGAGAGGCCAGGTCCTAAATGCAGAATAAAGGGAAAACCTTAAACATACCATTAAAATAAATTGAGATAGCCTCAGAAGTACAGACTTTCACTGACACTTTTGGGTGACACCCGCTTCAGACGCATGGCTCGCGAAGTTGCCTTATTTAACAACTATTCCTCTGGGCGCGGCTCTGATTGGGCTGGTATCCATGTACACTGCCAGATTCGTGGCTAATGAATAATCGATGCCAAATGACTTCGCTTTCCCAACGAATTTGTCGGAACAGCAAGTGTAAAGTGCCTATATAAAGATGAAGCACCCATATGGCGCTATATTGGGCTGTATTATTATTAGTAGTAGTATTATCCTGTCGGGCTAGCTCAGGGCAGCAATCCGGATTGTCTAGCTAGCGCCCACTAAATGGAGGCAAGTGGACGACACGCCTCTAATTCGGTGAGCTGGTAGCTCTGTCAAACGGTCAAAAATGTAACATACCGCAAGGTGAGACTTGTCTTTAGCGATTACATTCACTGTCATTGAATGACTTTATTCGATATGCGTTGATCAATCGGGCCCTCACAGCTCTTTCGGCAAAGGAGACACGTGGCTTAACATCTTGCAGCCATATTCATCACCAGCTGCAAAAGCTGAATGGTTTTTTCCGTTGCCCAACCAAAATTGAGTTGCAATATTCCAGCCTAAACAGAATGATAGGGTTAGTTAAATTTTAGGCAAGCCATCGGGATATACAGACCCTAATCTTAAATAGGGATTTAATCCAATAGCTAAACTGTGCGTAGTGATCGCAGCCAGCCATCTATCATTAAATGAATTTTGTTCTGAAAATATTAGTATTACGTGTCTTTGTCTATAACTCCACAAAGCCACAAAGACTTTGTGGGTATTACGCAGCAGATTTTTTTTAGCGCACTAAAAGCTTAAGCGGCTTTCAGGACGCATGCTTTGAACAACAGGCTGTATCTCACGAAACAGAGAAAGTGAGAAGTGCAGCTCAGTCAGGAGGGCAGTCGAGGAAACAAGTAGCATGGAAGTAGCAACTCAGGACAGCTAGAAAGTATGACTCACAGTCGGAAGCAGGCGAATACATGTCATTTGAATCTGGGAAGCGATTTCCACAGCCTATGAGCTGCAGAGAAAAAGCTTCTGTCATCAATGGTCTTTTATTTGTGAAATGGAACACTAAATGAACTATCCATAGAGAATCTCAGAGCCCGAGGAGGCCGAAACTAGTACTGCAGTTCAGCTAAGTTTAAGTTACGTTTCAGTTTAAGTTAAGTTCGCTTAATTCAGCTTCAGGTAAGAAGTCAAGCCATGCCAGGCCTTATAGGTCGGCGTAAAACTCTGCTTTGTATCTGTTGATCAACTGAAGGCAGTCAAAGCTCTTCCTGCAAAGGCGATACGTGGTCAAACCTAACATTGAGTTTTTTATTAAATTGTATGTTAAATCCCTTGCAAACAACTTTGGTAAGCAGTCTCTAATCTTAGATAGGGATTGGATGTCATGGCTAGCTATTATGGCAGTCTTCTACTTTAAACTTTCAAAATCAAGGCAAATGTCAAAGACGACTTCCAAATTCTGAGCACATGGTGACTGTCGCACAACCGCATCGCCTATGTGAAGAGCAACGTCTCCTCATCAAGCTGCACCTACGCTTTGTGGTATCACAAGAGTAATGGCTAGTTTTTTAGCCTAGCAACCATATACATCACCAGCTGCTGCGAGGAACTCCGAAAACACCTTCATAAACAAGGTTAGACATCCATTAGGTCACTAGATCACAACTCGGAGAGGCAAGGTCTTTGACGGGGGGGGGGAATGGACCTGACAGTAACTGATTCAAACGATGGCCCGAGTGAACAACTGAATTGCTTATAGATAAGCAATTCACGAACAACGACAGAAACCCCACCACCCACCTTGTCAGACAGCATGGGCTGTAAGAACGAGAACGGGGGGGGGTGGGGAGGGGTGTGGGTCTCAGATACACAGTTACCAGGGCAGTCCGTCATCCGTGTCTCGGACAGCAGAAATGCATCTAGGTTCTCCTGGACAACCTGATCGTGCATAAATAGCCGCTTGGTTTTCAGTGAGTGAATATTTAATAGGCAGAATTTGAGAGGCTGCCAGGTGCCTCCGGGCGACCGGCTGGAAGTGGGGGGGGGGCAGCAGTGAGCAGGTTTAGCACTTGCCCGCCGAGTCCGACAGCGAGTCCGCAAGTGGATGGTGTACATTTACTGGCAGCTTAACGCTCTCGAGCGTTTAACTAATGAACTACGCGACGCCAGTTACTTACGAGGCCCCGATGCTTAGCGGCACGGCAGCATTTGTCAGAGCGGCAGGGCGGGTCACGGGGCAGAGCAGTCACGTGGTGGCGGCTGATTCGTCGGAAGCCCTGGCGACAGCACGCGGTCGACCTTTCAGTTCACGCTGAGCCGCGGCTAGCGAGCTACTGCCACAGCGAGTGCTAAACAGCGCTTTCAGCTTGAACAGCCTTTCTCTTCTCTCCGCGCGTTCCAGAGATGCTTCCACGACGGCTTCTACATCCGTGTGTGCGCTAGCTCTCTCGCGTTTGCCTTCGTACGGTACAATACAGCTGTCGTCGTCAGTACAACTCGCTTGTGGAGGATTCGTTCTACATCTCGCCGCCGCTGTACACCGAGCCCCTGCAATCCTACTCACCCGCCACGGTGACATCATAACTTATGCTAAGCTGGTCCTTGTTTAGTAAAATATCCAAGGACACCACTCGCGAAGCCACAGCGATAATATCAGCGGAATATCAGAAGGTATTATGAAGGAGACAGGTAAAGGCAGACACCACGCTAGGAGCCGCGCGATTCCGCTCTCTAGCGCGGGAGGACGAAATTGCCTCTACGTTGTTTTATTCTCAAATTTGGCGTTTTGATCTTAAAACTCGGTAGGTATGAAGACCAACGGATCGGTTCGGTTTTTTCTGTTGAAGCGTACTTCATAGTCCGCCTAGAAAACACAGGTCCACTTGTGGTCTGAACTTTCCAATAAGATGCAGCAGTGCAATGAGCTACTAGCTTAAGCAATGGTCTGGGAATTTCGTTACTTGAAATAAACAATGTTTAGTACGGCCACGCCCAAAATGACATTCATAGATGAACGTGCGCAAGGTTGAAATGAGCCACCCAAATACTGAACGCTAGTTACGCTGAGCTGAATCCTGAAGCAAAAACTACAGGAGTTGTGTCTCGGATGTGTCTCGTGGCGTCTATTGAGGCAGAAAATACACCGAGAGAATACGGAGCAGATATTCTATAATGCAAGTTTTCACATTTTAATCACTGCAATATCTATACATAACTCGTAACTATAGCGCCCTGAGAGAACTTAATATGTTTCACATATGCCGCGGGGCTCGAAACCAGCCCGGTTATAAAATTGATCCAGTTTGCCGTGGGCCATCTTCGTTAATTGCAGGTAATGTGGCCTTTGCTGTTCCTCTACCGATTTGGGTCATTCGGTAAGATAAAAATCTCTCGCCCAGATTTAATATGTCTCAAGCAATATATTTTTGAATTGCACGATGTAACGCAGACAGTGCCTTGCCTGACACGACATAAGCGGAGCCTCCCTAAAAAGTACATTACTAAATACTTTAACTAATGGCGGTTCTTAAAATCTTCCTACCAACAAGAGAAAAAACTGGTGTATTAGCCGCGGTCCCAGCTGTTTGATGAACCTCCTTACTTGCTGTTGGCTCTGTTAACTCGTTAAAAGACAAGCTGAGCTTGGATGCACCCAGTTCGCGAGCTCAACATCTGTCTGGGTCATGTTCGTTAACCTTTCGGCTGCGTCTCTACCGCACCACCTGTTGGCTGTCTAAGGCCGAGTACTTGTACCTTGACGCGAAGATGCGGCTAACGGTAGCCTGATTTATCTGGTTCTGACAGGCCGAGGGGGATTTGGCCAAAGGATCAAGACTTGCTTGAGTGATGCGTTGATTCGTATCTTGATTCATGGATCGTCAGTGCCACTGCCACTGATGATCATCTTTTATTTACATTCGCGGTCATTATTTTTATGAGATCGATTCTTTGTGGTTTTTCCTTTGTGTGATTTGTATTTGAAGTGTGTAGTTGATTAGTAAATGAGATGGACAAGGCTCGTGGCGTGGCACGCTGTAGTGCAGTGATCACCTGATCATCAATTACGCGCAGTCGACTTTCTAAAAAATTGATTCATTGCATTATTGAGTCGAGGCACACTGCGAAAGGAGGAGGAAGGAAATTCACCGTTTCTGAAGTATTGCGCTCCCTTTTTACAAGCTATTTTGGAAATGGACAAAGTCGATTTCCCGACGTAGCTTCACGGCTCGACGAGAGTGGCTGCTTCTCCGAGGGGTTGCTAGGAATTGGAGACCTTAAATTGCTATCATTTTTTACCTAGAGTTACTTGGATTGTCTTTAAAAGTATTGGTTGCGCTTACAGGAAGAAATAAGATGCTTCGCAGATACTGCTTCAGAGCACGATCTCTGTTGATAGATTTCTTGTTACGAAGAACTGGTTTCACGCCAACTTTTCAAAGGCGTAGCATTCAAAGTCTCCATGTCCAGCGTAAGCTGTCCGGCAAGAGACTTAACCAAAGCTAGTGGGCAAGAGGGCTGTGTTAAATGCGTCTTTGTCACGTGGCTACGCGTCGATCTCAAGAGACAGCGGCTAGCTGCTTGTTCGCTCGGCGATATGGCACTGGCAGATGTAGCGGATAAGCATTGGCTTCATTTGAGCCCAAAGCCTGCTTCGTTCGAGGCCCTGACCATCGGGCAGTCTCTGTGCGCACCAGCCTAGACTTTAAGCAATTGACTTGCTGTAGCTTCCTAGTTGAAGATCATTCGAGCAGCGACAGTCGGAACGGGCCTGTTAAAACGCAAAACAGTCCGTGTTTCATGTATCGCACTGTATTTTATTTGGCCGAGGCTTGCTCCCAGAGGAAGATGAAGATGCGGCAGGAAATTAGTAGGGGTGTAAGCGCGCGACTTCTCCAAAGCTTCTCCTCTTTTTTAGTGCGACTGCCCTCAGCGAGAGTCTGTCTCTCTCCCTCTCACTGAAACTCCGCTACGGATGTATATGTGAATGCTAGATACCCAAGTTCCGTTATATTGAAGCACTTGAGGATCCTACCAGGGTTAGAGAATCAAGTAAGCCTGCCTTGATAGTGAATGGGGCTCTAGACATCTGCGAGTCCATGCGAAACACTACGGTGGCCCACTGCGGAACATAGATAGCGCTGGACCGTTGGGCGTCGCACTCCGTTCCAGGTTTAGGGTTGATACTCAGCGTTTCATAGAATTATCTTTGGTGACGCCGCTAGTGGTCCCTCGACCGGTCAGATTGAATCTATAGTATTTGCAAGGGAAGAGCTCAGACTCCAGCGCGCACCGGTGGTGCATTGGTGAATGCTATGGATCTCCCCTGTATTTCCGCAAAGCCGCAAAGTCTACGGCGGTGTTACGACGGACATTTTTCTATAGCTTACTCAAATGAATTAATAATATTAATAATGAATTTCATATTGCAGCACAGCACAGGCCTGGCTCAATTTTAGGGCGCACATGAACTGCTCAGCAGGAAATGCCTCTGTCCTAGAGCGTCGAGAGAGAGAGAGAGAGAGAGAGAGAGAGAGAGAGAGAGAGAGAGAGAGAGAGAGAGAGAGAGAGAGAGAGAGAGAGAGGACGCAGCCGTCGTAGTAGGATTATGAGGTGATCGATATCGCTGGCCTGACAACCCTAGATAGTCCTGGCTAGCAATTTAAGAATAGGGCGACGCTCGCATATGTCGCTGTCGCCGCCAGCCGTCCAAGAGTTTCTGGATGGGTTTTCATCAGAGCGAGAGAGGTTGCTGAAGAGCGCCAGCGCTCTCGAGCTGTGAGCAAGAGGACGCAGGAATCGTGGTAGGACCAGCAGTCTGACCAAATGTAAAGCGCCTAGAAAGAGATTGAGTTCTCTGAGGGCGCTTTATAAAGTGCATGATTATTTTTCTTATTATTATTATTATTATCATCGATATCGGCTGGCCTGTCAACCCTTTTGTCCTAGCTAGTTATATATGGATAGTGCGACGCTCATTCAAGGTTGTTCCTTCTTCGTCTTCGGCTCCGTTTCGCGCCGTCGCCGATAGTTGCCGGTCTCGTTTTCTCTGAAAGCGAGGGAGGAGGGCGGGCTGTCCGCGGGCGATGGGTGGGACTGAGTGAGCCAGCGGAACGAGAATTCGGTGGACGCCGAATGTGGTTTGATAGCGCCTCTGGCTCGCATTTTGTGCTTGTGTGCTTGTGTGTTTTTGTGCTTGTGTGTTTGTGTGCTTGTGTGCTTGTGTGCGTGCGTGCGTGCGTGCGCGCGTGCGTGCGCACGAGGTCCCGGCATAGGGATTTGCCGAAGCGAACTAGAAGTAATTCCGAGTAGTGTGTGAGGTATTCTTGCCTTCACGGTGGAAGCGGAGCCCTAGTCCTTCAGTCAGGGTCTAGGGTCTGTTCCGGGCTCCTCCGTCTTTCTTGGGTCGTTCCCCACAATGGACATGGGTAGCCTAATTGTGGGAACGTATTTCTCCCGCACGAGTGCTTGTGCTGTTGAGAGCCCGCGAGGAGTGTGGAGATAAAGCTGAGAGCTAGACGCGCGGCGGCATTGTGCGCTTGCGAGTAGAGCTCGGTAAAATCCCCCATTCGTGGGTCTCGCTTTTCAATTCTCGCCGCGAACTCACGACCCCTTAGTAACGGTAAGTAGGTTGGCATTAGAAACACTCCTTCGCGCGGCCACCTCTTATTGCGCGTAGGCGGGCACCGAAGCGCATTCGGCAGTCGGCTACACCGCGTGAAAAGCGGCAGGTCACGCTTCCTCCACCAAGCCTTCGGCGTTACAGTATAGCGCCCTCAGGGAATAATAAAATTATAATTCACTTGATAAAGCGCCCTCAGAGAACTTAATCTTTCTCTCTAGGCGCTTTACATTTGCTGCAAAGTGAAATGCAATTGAATGGTAAGTAAAATCATGCTTAAAAACAAACAAAATGAATAATATGGTTAGGGGTGACATGCACAGGGTCAGCATGCAAATGTGGTTAGTGGCAGCATGCACGGTGTCAGCACGCATAAGCACAACTCCATCTATTTCTAGGTGCTTTACATTTGCTGCAAAGGAAGTGCGATCAAATGGTTAGTGGTAGCATGCTCGATAAGCAGGGTACAACTGAGTGTCTTCTGCATAGAAGTGAAAGGCTAGATTGTGCTTGGCAATCACGTGGGCAAGAGAAAGAGTATAAACCGTGAAAAGAACGGGACCAAGTATAGACCTCGTAGTTACCCCATGTTTCAGAGGTACCTCGGATGATTTTTTTCAATTCACATCAATACTCTGGAGTCTCCCTCTGATATAGGACCTGAACCATTGCAATGCAGTGCCAGTGATGCCCAGGCAAGATAAGAGGCGGTCAAGGAGGACTTGGCGATCGATTTATGAGTATATTATAGATTAATTAAGAGTATATTATGTAATGTAATATAATATATCTCCGTCTATAACTGTACAAAGCCATAAAGACTATGTAGGTGTTACGCAGGACAGTTTTATATAGCGCATTCACAGCCTAAGCGGCTTTTGGTATGCATACGGTAGCCAACAGATTACAAGTAGATTGTGTGTAGATTGTAAGTATATAATGAGTAAATTATAAATGAACACGGTTGATTATAGGTAGATTTTGAGTAGATTATTAGTAGAATATGAGCAAATGATAAGTATATTATAAGTAGATTGTGAGCTCATTATATTTGAAGTATGTCTCGATTAGAGGTTTAGTATATATAGGTTACTTATGAATTATGAGTATATATATATATATGATTAATGAGTATATTATGTGTCGATTGTATGTATATTATAATTATATTATGCGTAGATTATCTATAAATAACTATAAGTAGATTAGGGCTAGATTGTGAGTAGATTATAAGTAGAAGAAAGGTAGTTTATATATTGATATAAGTACATTATAAGGTACGAATTAAAGTTCTCTATGGCCACTATGCAATATCAAATATTGCAATATTAAAGTGTCATCCTTTAGGGAGCCTCACGTTTCAGGGGCATTTTCAAGTAACTGCGAGCTCTACTCAGCAGACTCGCCCAACCTTACATTTGGCTTGCAGGCACCATCGGAGCCGGGAGATGCACCACTTAATCGTCGTCTTACTTTCCCTCATTGTGGAATGGAAGACGATTACGGGTAGATTATGAGTAAATTATTAGTAGATTATGATTAGATGATGGGTAGATTATTACTAGATTATGAGGATAGTATATGACTTATGAGTATATTATATATGAATTATGAGTAGATTATAAGTCGATTATGTGTAGATTATATGCAGATTATGGGTAGATTATGTGTAGAATACGTGCAAATGATAAGTAGGTTATAAGTAGATTATAGGTATGACTAAGAGTACATTATATTCATAGTATGAGCCGATTATAGTCGAATGAAGACTAAGCTCTGTTAGGGTGCTATACAAATGAATTACAATATTTATTAATTTTGGCAGCGGTACAAAGCGGTGAGCTCTTAATCGGGCGCCATGTCTTGATGGTGCTTATTTTTATGGTGTAAGCAGCTGGGAGCCTCCCGGTCGCCAACTAGCTTCATCCAGCCTGCAGTTCACTAAAGAGTCGCCAGCGAATGTAGTCGGGACTCGGTCATTATCAAAGCTGACGTCGTAGCCCAAGCGCCTAGAAGTGCTGCAGCAGGCGCCGGCTGATAGTTCCGGTCTTTGGCAGTTGTAACTCGCCTGCAATAGTAACGCCCATGGCCGTAATTTGTTGTGGCAACAGCAGCCTGAGTTTCGGAGCATGCCCACTGGAGACAAGAGATCATGGAACTGCAGTCAGATGATAAGCGAGCGCTGGGCTGCTGCACCGCCTCCAATGTGGTTTGGACACAGGCCGGCATTACTCCTCTGCTAATCGGCCGGGGAACAGGTGTTTGACGAACCATCTAGGCTGGCCGGTGGGCAGCTGAGGTCCAGGAGTACTCCAGTGGGTGAGAGGCGCGAATGAAGACTCGCTTCACTCTGCTCCGTGTGTGGTGAAATAAACTGGCTGCGTTGGTCGTCGGTTGGCGTTCGATTGTGTTCGCGATTGCAACCAAACTACAGGAAAGACGCCTCCTGGTTACGAAAAGCTTAATTCGTAGTCCGAATTCAATCTGAGTAGGAGGCCGTCGTTAATGGCCTCAACCTCTTGACTGTTTGATTCAAACGGTTGAGTAACGGACTGATTCGGTGACCATCTATGGATCAAGCTCCGCCTTTTGGGCAGTCGGAGAAAAGCCAGTACAGCCAGTCAAGCCAGTGATTGCATGGGAGCGGAGCTTATCAAACGGAGGCTGGCAGCAATCGCCGACTGCAGTTGCAGAAAATCAAAATCAATCAGAAAGCCAGAATCAACTTCTTTGCTCTCCCTGCACACGTTTCCCCAACAGTGGTCAGCGCCCATCTCAGATCCTTTTAAAGCCTTCACTATTTCGAGGTCTGACCTGTGACCGGTGACGTAGCTGATCCATTCGTATGTAGAGCATTCTCAAGCCATTGCTGTTTACTAATCTGTTCAGGCCGAGACTGTGAGAAGTCTTAAGCGTATGGTCTCACCATCTCTGTAGATGGTTAGCTCGCACGCCTGTAATCAACGTTGGCTTCTACTTTTTGCATATTTCACGCCAGTAAGGACTACCGATCAGATCAACAATGGATTCCTGATGCGAGCAGCTGTTTTTTACGCTTTGTGGTGCTCTTCGGCTTTAGACATCTTACCCAGCACCAACGTTTTATCTTATGGAGGGCTGCAATTATTTCTGCGATACGGCTTCGATACGGATACGATTTCTTCGATATTTCTCCTCTTGAGAATGAGAATACTTTGTAGATGTGACTTTACGAGGGGTTAATGGCGAGACAAACAACTTTGTGAGGTTTTATAGCCGGGTAGGCGGCAGGGCGATTGAACTACAATAGAATCTCTGATTTATTGGAGCACAGCTTTGGTTCCGGGTTTGGCTGTGAATGAATGGGAAATCAATATTAAAAATAATACATTTGATAAAGCGACCACAGAGAACTCAAAATCTTTCTGTGAGCTATACAATTGCTGCAAATGAAGCACGATCGAATGGTTAGTGGTAGCACGTTCAATAAGCAATAATACAAACATGGTTAGGAATGACAAGCACAGGGTCAGCATGCAAGTGTGGTTAGTGGCAGCACGCCCAGTGTCAGCACGAATAAGCACATACAGGACGAATCACAGGGCCCATAAATGCTGTCATAAATAGGTGCGTTTTTAGTTTCTTTTTAAATGTGGTCACGTCAGGAGATATCGTGACGCAAGTCCGGAGGGAGTTCGGCGCTTTGGGACCATACGAACTAAAGCCACGGTAAAGCTAAATAACATGAGGTTTGTAATAGGTATAGGTAAAAAGTTAGATTAATAAAAGCGGCTGGTACGATGATTAGCCTGTGGGGCAATAGATCTGACAGGTAGGCTGGAGCCAAAGAATGAAGGAACCTAAAAGTGAGTGACAAAACTTTGAACTCGATGCGTTGCTTAACTGTGAGCCAGTGCAGGTCAGCGAGAAGTGGAGAGATATGGCAACTGCGACGCTCGCGACGGACGGGCAAGCCTAGCTGAAGATTTTTGCACCAGCAATAAGTGCCTGAGCGCACAGGCCGGTAGGCCAGCAAGCAGTGAGTTACAGAAGTGAATGCGGGATGTCACAAATTCATGGACCAATTTAGATTTGGTATTCCTGCCTAAACATGCCCAAATTTTAGCATCGTTATAAAGCTGGAAGTAGGCAGACTTGACTGTGAAGCTGATGTGGTCGTCTAGTGAAAGGTCACCTTGGAATAGGACACCTAGATTTTGTCCAGATTCGACGGGATATATCCTGGCAGAGCCGATTTTGAGCGTTAGCCTTTTCAGTTTCTGAATTACTACTGGTTTGCCCATAGCTATTAAGTTGGTTTTAACATCATTCAATTTAAGAAAATTGGCTGTCATCCATGTGCGGATGTCATCAACACATGCAGCAGGGGAGTTGAGAGAATTCGACATGCTGGGGGGCTGGAATGGATCAAAGCAATGGTACAACTGAGTGTCATCCGCATAGAAGTGAAATTTTTAGATGTTGCTAGCCAATCACATCGGCAAGAGGGAGAGATTAAATAGTTCAGGAGGAATCAGCCCCTTTTGCTACAGTATCCTTTACGTTTTGGTAGCCAGCTTGAAATAAAATATTTTTTTTTTTATTCGTTGCTTGTTCGGTCTCGTGAGTGAGCCGTCTCTCCATATCCGCGTACCTCACTGCATGCACTCTTTCTTTTTTCTCTCTCACTCTCTCTCGCTCTCTCTCTCTCTCTCTCTCTCTCTCTCTCTCTCTCTCTCTCTCTCTCTCTCTCTCTCTCTCTCTCTCGCTCTCTCTCTCCCTCTGTTCCTCTCAGTATGCACAGAAAATTTTTTGACGAAAGCCATGCATATTTAGAGGTTCTACTGTAATTCTGTAATTTCAATGTATGTCTCTAGATCATGTAAATTATAGTCACTGTTGATGCTATACGCGGCTCTGATCATTGAAAGGGAGTCCATAAATACGATTGGTAAAATGCATTCTCATACTTGCTAATTAAATGTTAAATGAATACTTGATAACTAATTTGTACATAAATTAGGTCCAACTTCCGAAGCATAGGTAAAATAAGGAATATCGTTTGTCATTTTTCATGGGAATAGGATACTTTCAGCGTCAACTATTGAACGACGTGACGTAATAAATAAAAACTATAAAAAAGTAACTGCATGCAAAATCAGCTTTGCATAATGAATTCAAGATGAAAATATTGTTATGCATTCTGATATTGGCCACAAAAGTTGCGTAACACAACAAAGGTAAACATTCTTATATTATGTAAAAAAAAGTGGACTGGGATTTTACTTTATATAATTAAATTTGGATAGCCGTTCGCCGCATTCGGAGCAGCTCCTCCCAAAGCGATTATTTGGGTTTTCAGCTTTTTGATTGTTATTATTAGTAATCGGAGACTTGACCTCGAAAGTCGTGTCCTTGTTTCAAAATATGTGTTTGTTTCATAGTTTCCCGTGAAGGTCTGGTCATATAATTGATCTTTATGTAATACTTTCGATATAAACATTCCTTACAAGATAATTGTTTATCTTTATCTGGTAATCTGACAATCACTCAAACTTGTAATTGCATTTATAACTTGTCTGTTTTTAAATTGGCCAACTCCCAAAAACTTCAAAATTTCGATCATTTCCCACTTGTCCTTTTGTTTTGCTATTGTAAGAACGCGAGTTCTTCTTACATACCTTTTTATCACTTGATAAATCTTTCACCCGCTGACATTTCTATTGATATCTAAGCACGCTTGCTGGGGAGAAGTGTGGGCTGGTGGTTTTCGGTCGAGGCGACATTTTCACTCAAAATTGACACGCAGTGCTAAACGAATCCGGATACTTCTGCACCCTCCTATATCTATGGTTGTACCGAAAATTTCCTTATACCCAGTGCACTTTTTGACGATTTTTGTTCAGGTAGCTGCCGTGCTCATTGCATTACAGCATCTCTCCATTGCACAGAGGAATTTAATGGTCGTCTTAACGTAAAATTCTTTAAAAAATTCCGGTAGAATTTAGTTTGTAAGTCAAATCAAATTCTGCGCCGTCTGCAGTCGTGATTAACATCTACATGGATCACAGGTCTTCTGAAAAAGCATAGTTTCTTTTAAGCCTTCATATACTACATGTGGTTGATATTACTAAATTTTCTATTAAATTCAGTATAGCTGAGTAATTTTAATCTTCGTCAGGGAATTAGGGGAAAAGATAAAAAATTTAACAATATTTTTATGTCTTTGAAATTTGCATATTAAATGACAAACTAGTTACAAATGCAATCTCAAATTTATTGCCGCCAAGGCCGCAGTAACTAAGGTGTATATTATTAATACACCTACTATGCTACTACTGGGACTGCTGATCTGGTCCTGCCGAAGCCATTGAACTCGCGGGTAGCCGAGCCGCAGGATTACAACCGCCCGCCGGGTAGATAGCATAAAAAACGCACTGTTCAGTGGGAACCAGTCTGCAAATGTTAATTCAACTCCAACCAAGGGAATATGAGGTGATTTCAAGTTTTCATTTATGCAGTTTATATGTTAGGATTTTTATTGGCGAACGCAGGCGATACGCCCGGGTCTAACTGGCGGGTTTGTGAATACATACTATTGATGGATATGTTATGTTGATGATACATAAGGGCCTTATAAGTCTGGCCTATTCTTAAGTTTGTTATGTATCTATTAATTTCATTGTTTGTGTAATGCATAGCACTGTCGTATTTCTATAGGTTGGGGATCCCAGTTTCTCTCATACACGACCGAGTTAAATGCCAGCCTTCGGTATATTGCTTGTGTCATATCTCCTAAAATAGTGATCCGATCAACTTGAAATTTGGAATATCAGATTTTTATAAGCACATATCATTCCAACGGTCTCTTGTGCATATTGAACATTAGTAAATTAACTAATTTCAAATATAAGCTGGCTTTTTCTGTTCTTACATGTTTTGTCACACATATGTCATGAAAATTTCAGGTATTCTAATAATGATCTCATTGATGTGAAACTTAGGTGTAGGCTCCTTGGTATGTGCTTCAAAGTTGTGTGACAGTAAACCAAGTGACTCGGGCTGTATGTTGATCGTGTGCATGCTTCAAATCATCAGTTACCTTCGAAAGTGTTTTCCCAACACTGTAGTGAAAACGGAGAAAATCAAAAGAATGGCTAATTTGGAACCCAGCGACGTGAAATTTAGAATATAAGCTGGCCTTGACTGTCTCTAGGCTTCCTCAGTATCAGCATGATCGTCGCATTTTAAGTATAGCTGGTCACGTCCCCAAAGTCCTTTTACTTGATGATGCAGATGCAAAAAATATGCCAAATAAATTTCCTATTTCTTTTTAATTTCACGGGAGCTTAGAACCAAGAGTCCAGCTTCTCGTGAGTGCATCGTCACATTTCTAGAGTGAGAGTGCGTGGTGTAATTTATGTTGATATTACCCAAAAAGCCTTTTTAACAGTGAAAACGTGACCTTGACTTGTGAAGGTCATCGTGACAGCTGTAGTTACATCAAAAGATGGATAATTTTGCCGATATTTTTTGTGGTAATTTGGATGCCGATCGTTTCTTTAGTATGTGAGAAATATCAATAAATCTGCGAAAAGGGAGAGAAACCCTATAAGTTGGGGGAGTGGGGGTTGGATTATTTTATTTTTGTGACCTCCCATAGCTGTGCGGTGCTTTTCAAGCTCCCGGATCTGAGCCAAGAGGTGTGGCGCTAACACTCCCGACACAGGCCCTGTTTTCGAGTCATGCTGCACGCAGTCTTTTACAGTCTGCTGCAATTTGGAGCAATAGTCACTTCGCATCTTCTATCGCTATTTAAATGAGATAATTAAAGTAGGCAGCCTCTACTCTAGCTTAAAACAAACATGCATAGAGCTGCGAAAATTTAGACCAGCTCTTGTTAGTTAAAAATACAATCCAGCTCCGATTGGTTTAAAAAAGACATTCCCAGGATTAATACAGACGCCGTCAACCATTTGAAAATAGTTACTGCGTCTATTTCTCATTAAAACTCAGCGTATTCGGAATATTAAGTAAGCAGAAACCAAAATCTTTGCTGTTCCACCAAGTTAATTATTTGGAAAAGCAAACTACGGGTACTTCAAGTTCTGAGCGAGCAAGCTGAAAATCCATCTTCTAGTATGATCTTTTTGGCTCTACGTCAAAATCAAGCTTAACGTGAGGAGTACTTTGGAAATTGAATGTACACCCATTACTTAAGATTGCTTACCGACTGCATTGCTCACCATAGTAGCAATGAGGATGTTAACGATAAGCATTTTCAGTCAGTATAAGCCCAACGATGAATCCTTCACAACCGCTCGCTGCAGTTCGATGGTAATGTGACGCGAAACAGAGAAGCCTCGTTCCGGCGTTCGGCCTGAACAGAATGGATGTGTGTGAGTGATCTCGTTGTGGTTCCGTATGCATTAAAGCCCCAGTCGCTTCACCGAATAAGCAGCTGTTGCGACTAGATCCAACTGCTATCACCGCAACATTTGATAGCTAGCGAAGCTTCTTGCCAGTCATACTTCACTCCGGGCGAGAATTTGGACGCGAAAGTAATTCTGGCCCTAGCGAAGACCATGATGATATCCTATTGCCGGTAACGGCCTTCAAAACAACTTATATGCATATATATATATATATATATATATATATATATATATATATATACAAAAAACACCTTCGGTATATGCAGCATTGTGAACGTCGCATGTGGTTATTGGTTATCCTATTGCGGGTAACGGCCTGCAAAGCAACTTCCCTACATATACACATGAAAATACACCTACGGTACATGCAGCATTGTGAACGCCGCACGTAGATTATGAAGGCATCACGCAATCAGTCGTGGGGTCGCCTGTATGCAGTTCATTCGGACTAGTGCTCCGGTAGGGACACTACATCTAAATTAGTCCGTGCATTTGTGACATCCCGTCTTGACCTCACTGCTCTCACTGTAACTCACTGCTTGCTGATCTACAGGCTTGTGTAATCAGGCGCATACAGTTCGTGCTAAACTCTGCAGCTATTCTTTTCTGACGTGACCATCGCAGTTTCCACATCACATCCCTTCTCGCCGACCTGCACTGGCTCCCAGTCAAGCAGCGCGTCCACTTTTCAAAGGTTCTGTCACATACTTGTAGGTCTCTTCAATCTTTGGCTCTCAGCCTACCTATCAGATCTAATCCCCACTATGCTAAGCATTGTACCGCCAGCTTTTCGGAATATAATCATTTGCCTACACCTCGTAAAAACCTCAAATCTTTTGAAGGCCGTGCATTTAGTTCGTATGCTCCTAAAGCCTGGAGCTCACTCTCAACTTGAGTCACGTCTCCTTGTTATATCAAAATGCCCCTCCTTGCCTCAAAAACGTTGTGCTCCTTCTGGAGTTGCTCGATTACGCTCCCACCCAGTCGGGGACAAACTTTTTGAGCCCGAAGTAACATTTCTATACAATACTAGTCTCACCAATATATTCATTGAAATACTGTATAACTTTTTTTAATCCAACATTTACATACTGGCAAGTAGTTTTATAAAGGGAAAAAATGTTCTACTGAATTTTGTAATATCGTTATATTGTATCGTGATGGTAACTGCGTTCTCTAATAGAAAGTTATTTAATCTCGTTTATTTTCACTTTTACTGGCTGGAGATTTTTTAGAGGATAAGTGCTGCATGAGAATCGTAAGGGGGTCTATGGTATTTCAAAGTTGGAGGTTAGCTGCTAGCCATTTATGGTTGGTCATTAGTGGCGATGTTGTTGACATTGCTTCTAGAATTTTACTTGGCGCTAATAATGATCCTATTGTAGCAGTGTGTGAGGTGCCTAGTGGATTTGAATTTACTAAGGATGATACTTTTCACATCGACTTCACGGATTCTACTTTTGCTTCACATGTGTGCAACTGCAGCGGGAAATATGAAGTGTGTTAATTGAAAGGAAAATAGTAGTAATATATATATATATATATATATATATTACTATTTTATATATTATCACTATATATATATATATATATAGTGATAAATAGTATATAAATATATAATATAAGTAGTAATATATAGAGACGTGTATCAATCTTAAAACAGTAGAACTGTAATATTTTGCTTTGAATTTAACAAACATTCTGAAGAAATACAAGTATTCCGACAATCCTTAAAAATGTATTCATTCAATGGTGAATACTGGTACTTGCTATATGGACTGCATAAACACAACTGGTGAAGAAGTATTTAGATATTTTATGTTTGAAAATAACTAGTTAAAATTATATCAAAGAACATTTTTTATAACATAAAAGAAATGTATACAGTTGAGGCGGACCAAAAATTTAAATTTAGTTCTAGCTCTTACCCCAAATTTGCTCAATAGTGTGTATTAGACTTGTTAAAACATTATAGATCTGAATAGATTCATTCTGAAATATTAAATGCACTGATTAAAATGCATGGCTATGCAAAACTAATAAGATGAATGAGACTCATATTAATTTCATGGTTTGGAATCGTTTTTGCTTTCGAAAATAAGTTTTTAGAATTTTTTTTAACGAATGCAATTTTAGAAATCGTTTGTTAATGTATTATAAAAATTGTATTAAGCAGTTTTATTTTCATGATATAGAAAGTATGGGTGAAATTAGCCAGATTAAAAAATTGTGTATCTTAAGTCACTTTGGTGTTACTAATAATGCTTTTCATGAACGAACTAAAAAACCTCACCTTGAAGTTATTTTTTAGAAACTATCAATTGCTTTATGGAAACTGTAAGAAAAAGAGGCTTCTAGATGCTGCTCAGGATGCCTTAGACAATTCCATTATGGAAGCTAGGGAAAATATTGAAAACATTTTGGGTTCTACTTATTTCTAAGCAAAACACCATGAATAAAAATATGTTACCTTTTTTAGAGCAGATGGCTGAGCTGACAATAACGTATGCTAATCAGAGATACTAGAGCACACTGCCTGTGGACTCGCTTAGCTGATTCTATGCAGTATTGTACGTAAATTTACGCGTCTTTTACACGACATTCCCGGAAGTACTGATCGCAGTTCAATACAGATTTCCAGGCATATATAACTGTCAAGGCATAAATAAATTTAGTGTTTTATTTTCTCTTACTAATTCAGGTACTGGAAATGTGTGCACAATACTCTTTGCCAAGGGAAGCCTAGGTTCACGAGATTTATGAGGGCGCTACTTAATTCATCAGCCGGGAACATCCTGAACATACAAACATCATAAGCTTGCTTTAATGACCCGATAAATTCAGGAACTATTTGGTTACTATGTCGCTTGAAAACAAATGATTGCAATAACATATCAGGCCCACTACAGTGGAACCCGTGTTATAGCTGAACTGCCACAGGCTCTATAAGAATATAAAAGCAGTCCCTATCTAAAGCCAAAATGCTTTTGGCGGCATGCACCTTTGCTTCGTGGGACCTAGACTGTAGAACTAAGTTCCGCGATCAAACACGATTCTGTGCTACACCTAGTGCGGAACCCAACAAATTTCTGATCTTCACGGCAACTGTTCTACCAACTTACACTTAGCCATATGCAGTTTAATGCTACCTCGTGCAGTCGGCTAGATTATTGTAATTCCCTTTTGGCTGGGCTACCACAGAAAGCAACTAGGCCACTGCAGCTGGCTATGAATATGGCTGCAAGGCTAGTCTTCAACTCCCAGAGGTTTGAGCACATGTCTCCTTTGCTAAGAGCTAGGATGGCTGCCGGTTGATCAACGGATACAGAGCAAAGTTCTTACGCTGACCCACAAGGCCTGCCACGGCTTGGCTCCTCCATTCCTAGCTGAACTGCTGCACCAGATTCAGTCTCTTCGCGCCTCGTCCTGTGTGGACAATAAATTAGCTGTTCCATTCCTCCACTTAAAGACCGTTGGCGATAGAAGCTTTAGCTCTGCAGGTCCTAGACTGTGGAACTTGCTTCCACAATTCTTACGCGTCGATAACTACTCTCCTGCTGCTGACTATGGCTCATCCTTTTCATCGGTCCTGAGCTGCTACTTCCACGCTACCTACTCACTACCTCAACTGCTCTCCTGACTCTGCTATGCTTCCCACTTTCACTTTGTGCGTGAGATGAAGTCTGTTGGCTACCGAATGCGTACCGAAAGCCACTTAGGCTGTGCGTGCGCTATACAAAACTCTCCTGCGTAGCACCCAAGTAGTCTTTGTGGCATTGTGGAGTTACAGACCGAGATACGTTACATTAGTTTTTTGTACTTTTTTTACTTGAGTTATTTTTTCCATTCTATATAGAATGTATTCATTATTAACTAAAGTAAATGGAGATTTATTCTCATACTTAGATCGTAATGATAGTAGAATAAGGGCTAGGAATAGCGGCCTATAATATCCAGTGAGTGAAACAGGTGCATTCGGTTTAGATTATGCATTGTCCAGTAATTTATTTGCAAGCTCTGAAACTAACATGAAAGGAGAAATGTCACTAAAAATAGTGGATTTCAACCCAAATCTTGGGCAAAATGGAATCTCAACTTAATTGTCAAATATACGTGGAATCAGAGGTAATTCAGCAGACGGAATAGGATAAAAAAGCAACAGACCTTATAAATTAATAAACTATGGAAGTTAAGAACGATATCAGTTTTTTCGGAGGAATTTCTAATTGAAATCTGGACGTGGATAACAACGCAATTCCTAACTTTCTGATATTTCAATTAAACTAACAACTGACAGAGCAAAACAAGAATTTTATGTTAGGTATCTAAGGATCACAGGTTATCAAAGTGTTTTAGAAATATCTTTCAAACTTTTTCCGCGAATAAAAGTGGACTCGATGGTGAGAATTCTCAAACACAGCTTCATCCTATCGACACTGTAGTTTTTTGAATAATAATAATAATAATGATAATGTACTTGATAAAGCGCCCTCAGAGAACTTAATCTCTTTCTAGGCGCTTTACACTTGCTGCAATAGGAAATGCAATTAAATGGTAAGTAAAATCATGCTTGAAAAGCAAACAAAATGAATAACCTGGTTAGGGGTGACATGCACAGGGTCAGCATGCAAATGTGGTTAGTGGGCAAATGTGGTTAGTGGAATGAAGGGAAATAAAGCCGGTTTTTAACTCCTCTTCCAACATTTGTGCCAGTATATGTAATTAGCTGCACAATCATATCAAGTAATCTATTATTCACGCAAAACAATAAAATGTTTGTGGATGGAATTAATGATAATGGATAACATGGTGTGTCATGTTTCTTTAATGTTAGTAATATAAGTCTTGATGAACCTTTTACATTTATAATAAGCAACTTCTACTTGGATAATTCAGTTCCATATGTCAATTTTTAATTGTCAATATATTATAGAAATATGCCTTTATGATGCAGGTAAAAGGTGGATCTGCTAAGAATTATGTCATAAAACTGGTGATGCACTATTAGGCAGGCTTAGCATTTATGGAGATCTCATAAAAAACTTGTGTGGTCCTATTGACTGACCCACGAGACGCGGTTAACCGAAATTATATTGATGCAAACTTTGTTACTAACTTAGCTAGAGGAACTACTGCTGACGGTGATCTTGACATGCACAATCATTGAATATTTGATCTAGATAACCCTGCAAATTATTCAGATGCTGCAACTGAAGACTTCGCTGAGACTAAGTTTTCGCTGAATTCGGGTTGGAATAAAAGTTACTTTACGTGTTGATGAATTAATTTCGCTTAGTTACTCTCTGTATACAGCGTCTGACTCTTCTAATAATGACTACATTGATAGAAACTTTGTCAAGATAAGCGGAGATACAATGCATGGGACTTGGACATGGGTAGAAATTCAATTAAAACAATGAATGATCCTGTTAACCCTAGTGATGAAGTTAAATTTGGCTACTTAAATTATTTGCTTTTTGGAAACATTGTACTGTATAAATGTCTTCTATTCTTAATAACACATTAGAAAATTCAGAAAAATGTATTCCTAGTTTAGGAAACATCGTAGTACCTAGCGACTGATGGTAATTAGTACATGTTACTCCATAGAAAATTTTGGAATGACTCTACTTACACCTTCTCCACCAGCACCAACTCATAGAGCGGCAAATATTTTATTCGGAAGTTATCGCTGGATTCAAATGGAAACTTAATTGAAAGTAGAACATTAGTGGGAGATACTTCATTGTTTGACAAGCAAATAACTATATGCCGAGCTGGTTTGGTCTAGTGGTTAAGGTGCTCGCCCCGACCAAGGTCTGACTGCGGTCGTGGGCTCAAGCCCCGAGGCATATGTGAAGCGCCTGAATAGTGATTAAGTTCTCTTGGGGCGCTATATATATTTATTATATATAGCATTAAGATAAAAAATGCTTTCCATAAACTATCTTTTAAAGAATGGAACTATAGATATGGATGAGGAAAAGATCATTAATGCATCAAGCTCTGTTGACTCTTTAGAATTAGTTAAAAAACTGTTGCTGATAATAATTACCTTGGAAATTGTTTTAATAACTAGAAAAGACATATCGGCTAATTTTAAAAAATGTGTTAAGCTTTTTAATCCAAATTAAGATAGTGATTCTGCAACTAAATCTTACTTGGATCGTAAGCTATACAAAGAAGGGCGAGTAGAAATCATAAGTAACGGGAAAGTTAGCAGTCTAGTTGCGGTTATCCTATGGAGTTCTATTAAATTGATGAGGCTGGCTTAAATATTTTTGGAACAATCGTGAAATCGGAAATATATTTGAGAAACAGATTGGTATACAAGGTATTCTTGCGATTAATGGTATACTAACTACTCCTAAAGTAACTAATAGGGGAGGAATACCTAAAAATTGCTTATATTGACTGTCTGACATTAGAGTTTAAAAGCTAATTTACTCTGAACTAACAGTGAAAGTAATTTACATTGATCCTGCTCAATTAAATGTAAGAAATAAAATTGACAATATGCCATATTTCTTTGTTTGAAGCAGAAATAGTATGACTGAAGTTTATGGAAGCGAAAAGTATTTTACACCTCATAAAATTTTAACATTAAATTTAGAGGTTTAGGTACAAGATGAAAATAAATCAGTAATTCTTAGAGATAATGTTCATTTATTTTTTTAAAGAACCTAATTTCTCATTATTAATGCATCTCGTTTCCGGGGCTATGGATATATATTACTGAATAGTATGCTGATGATTAATGCTTCACTAGCAAACTTAAGTATTTTCGATTAGAGTTCTATAATTCATGGGCTTTTAGATCTTACAGTAAAAAAATTTATTTCATTTACTTGCTCTTATATAAAGTATATAAAGTTAAGGCAAAATGCAGGCATTAATGCTCCTTATTCAGATGATCGAACAGAAATAGGTTTGGTGAAACGAGTTGTGTCTTTTAGTTTTGCAAGAGATTTTATTTTCCGGGGAATAATATTTTCTGGTGAATAAGTAAAACAAAAAGAATTAAACTCTCCAATCCAAGTTTTCCTTGAAAAATTCCGTAGGATCCTCAAAAGATAATCAATAAAACCCAAAATGCCGACTGCCCTTAGCATCTCGCTAAGTTTTTTTATTTTTTCGAAAATGCAGTTGCTTTGATGTCATTTATAGTACTTATTTTTAGATCTTTAAAAAATCTTCAAATATTCTTTTATCTCTTGACTTTTCTTTTAATTTTTGCGATGAATTGATCATTAGGATCCATTCTGACGCATTTTCATTCAATAGCTAGTCTTAATGACTTAAGCAGACAACTTCGAATGTCTTCTATGCGACCCATTGGAAAAAAACCGATTTTGAAGTTGCTATTTTGCTGGCCAACTACTTCAGAGAGGCTATCGGTACATCGAGTTTCTATCGGAATTAGATTCTTTCTATATTATAAGCTTCTTAGTAAGGAAAAATAGGATTAACAGGTGAAAAAAACCGGAAAACAGAATCAACAACCGAAACAACCTGGAACAAGCAGAACAGTAGGTGTTGAGGCGGCTACAGCACCTACTGTCGTCTTTTGCCAAGCACTGGTTCCATCAGTGATATCAGGCAGGATTGCATAACACTCGTCCTTGAAAATACTTGAGACATCTGGCTTAATATCAGAGACACCGGAGATAAGCGTTGAAATCGTGGGAAGTTGACTAGCAATCCATGTTGTGGGTGATGTGATTTCGCCATGACTACCTGGAAGATTGTCTACCTTTGACCAAACAGATCCTTCTAGCTCAGTTGTTACTTTACTTACTCCAGGAACGATTACTCTTTGTGATTCCGCATCACACTCATTTACGCAAAACTTGTTTGCAGACTTATCAGCAATAATAGAGACCCGAGTCAAGTATTTGGACTCTGACTAAGATTACGATGACTTACGATGACTAAGCAGTCATCCTAAATCTAACCAGGTAATCGACATAAGAGTTAACCCGAGTCGCAGGAGTAGAAATATAGAAACATTATGATCGGATATATCTGGAGTACTAGTATTTCCTGCCATTTTCCTATACTGTATTTAAAAAACTAAAGAACATATTAATTCATAGACCGTAAAAACCTGAACACTATCTTGACTTATTAAAGATTTCTTTTTTCTGACTTAATGATCTTTGTAATGAGTTTTCCTCTTATTTCCTGATCATTCCGTTAATTTATCAGAGATATCACACTTCTGAATTCTGGTATTCTCCTCATCATTATTCAGATCCCGCACTTGTCACAATAATCTTCAGTTTTCTTAATCCTGTAATGCCCATAACCATAACGACGGCACTCGCTGTTGAGCTGGTATCTTTTAGAATCAAATGCCGATAATGCTTTTTTTACATTCTTTAGTGGAAATTGTACGACCCTTTCGTCCTATCTTATGATATTCCCTAGTCAAAGATGTATTAAAATCATTCATTGCAACAGCATCTGTAATAGCACCATCTCTGAGCAATTTGTTAACAGTGTGTAAACAATCTTAATATGAATCGTGACTTAGCTTTTCTCACCGACCAACACTTATATGAGCTTCCTAAGCCTTAATCATGAATTAATCAGTTTCCCCCACAATACTAACAAAATATAATTTATGGCTACGAGCACAAACCTCCCAATTGCTTTCTCCTAACCTCATCCTTGAAAATTCTAAATTCCTCTGCATAAAACGTATCCTTAATTCCTTCTAACTCTGGATCAAGCTAGTCACTTTTTTTCAATAACTAATTAAGTCTGTATCAGCATTCAATAGTCACAAATATCTATGAATGGCTTTGCCTAAGCAGCTTGATCAAGCGTAATACACTATCTAACTTAGTAATGCCCAATTATTTCCTAGCTCATAACTGTGGATATGTATATTAACTTTTATGTCTGCATAACCGGGATTGAAAGATTTCTGACAAACTGAATATTCACTGAAATCAACTACTCTAGCAACAGCTCAGAGAGGATAACCCTATGAAGATCGTGTAGTGACTCGGGACAACAAATTTCGATCTCCATAAATATCCCCTACGGCCAATCATGTGGTAAATTTATAAATCTTTCAGTATTCCAATTAGAAAGCAAATCCACCTTAGTATTACTAACAGGTAAGTACCATTTCACAACCGTTGGTTAACTGTAAGCATTCAACTACATTATACTTAGTTTAGGCTTACTACCGTCATAACCAGATACCCTGGGATTATTAGCTCTAGCATACCTTTTTTGTGACTTGACCAATACCTCTCCTAATAAATCTCCTAAAATCATGATAAGACTCATCACCTTCATTCTTAGAGAGTAACTCCAGAGTAGTACGTGTTAGGTATAAACAACATGACCACACATACTGTGGAGCAGATAGATAGTTAGCTGGGTCTAATTTAAATAGCTCACCTAATTTATTCCTAAACGTCTCAAAGCAGTCTGCAAGTTGCATAACATCTGCCATTAAGCAATGATCGTGATTATCCCTAAGATCGTTATGACCAAACTTACTCATTACTTCCTTAGAAACTCATAATCTGAACTGGTAATATCCTTACTAAATTGTAATGAAGACCTAAAAGCTTCAACCGTTAAAGAGTAATTTCAGTAAAATTATCAAAAGAGTTCATATATTGTTAAGGTTAAACTCTTTCCTAATTAGTAGCTTCAACGGCTCATCAGAATCCATATTAGCATATACTTTGGTGAATACCTGCTCAGTAACACTAAAATTTGATAAATTAATAGATATAAATCCAACGATATCATCCAAAGGGTCATTCATAAAATTCATAGTATCCTTGAATTCGATATGTTTCACCGCGAGCATCATATATTTTTTATTGTATATGCACTTGGTTTTGACAAAGCACCAAATTGGCTGATTCCTTATTAATCAAATGTGTATCATATCCACGAAGATTAAGAAAAACATTTGTAGCTTCCAATTCATAGGACAAAACCTTGCAAGAGTATTGCATGATATATGCACTGCTCCCTTAACTTACCAGTAAAATATCAAGGAACCCTAGCCTTTTTACTATTACCGCGTACTATATTTGTACACATCCAACGGTAATTAGACTTTTCGTAAACAGTCTTATCTTCCTCAGTCATATAAATCTAAGCGAATACAGTATTTGTTAATCTCTCCTTAACCATGTCAACTGTGTTCAATAACTCTGCCAAAAACAAAGAAACACGATCATTTGACCAATGAATAAAAGTGTGAGCAACCTTGCCAGTCCAATCTACCATAATAAAAGCAGCACCACAAGGTATATGCATGGTATCAGTCGTATAAGTACCATCTCTATCATCAGTAGTATTACACTGTCCTGTCTTAGTCTTGTGGCTACAAATTTGAGAAGTAAAATTACAAACACCGACATAACAAACAGAACAATTCTGAACACATAGACTCTCAAAATCCGGATAAAAACATATAGAGAATCCAAGAGCGTGCAAATAATTAAACCTTGGTTGAATATTCTTAGACATTTAACAAGTCTTTGGGTGACAACTAAGACCATTGCAAGTTAACAAATGATTAGCCAATGATTTACTGTCAAAATACCTAAACACGGATGACAATAAAAAATAGCCTTCAGATTTTGGAGTAGTACAAAGTAAATTAAATCTAGCTGTCATGATGCAATGTTCAATATCTTCGTGCCTAATAGTAAAAGATTAACTTGTCTACCAGTAATCTCTTTATTCAACTTCGTAGACTTTAATAATGATCCTCCTTCCTTCTAATGATACAAAAAACATTATGCGGACACCTAGTATTCTACCTAATAATTTAGTATCAGCACCTTTAAGAGGTCTAACAAGTCCAAGAATATGATCTTTTACACTTAAATATGTGGTATCTAGGTGTTGTTTCACATCATTAATTTTCTCTTTTTTTAATAGGATGCAAGAATCTTCACACACCATAATCCACAGTAAGTGCTATTATTGTCTACATAATTGCCTCACTTCTTGCTAAAAATAAATAGTTTTTGGCGATGGGACGTAACATAAATCGCTTTTATGAACAAAATTACAACTAACAAAAGTGAAAAACTAATTCCGTGTATAACCTACACAGAATTGAAAGCATTTTCTGTTGCAAGATCAATCACTTCTTTTATTAACTTAACTTGATTAGGTGTTACAGGATGGTAATCACTCCTAGAAATTGCATTTAAAGGAGAGGTAGATAGAAACCTAATATCATCAACACGAGAAGAAATTAATTTTTTTTTTCATATAAGCAGCTTAACGAGAGTATGCAGGCTGAATAAGTTAAACTTGTCAGACGCCTTTACTCATTAGATCGAGGAATAACAAAATTACTAAATAAAACATCCATTGTAGTACTCTCACCAATAACTCTTCGTCTTAACTCGTTAAATTCATTACTAGCATTACCACCGTCCTTTGGCAACCTGACAGCAAAGCGCTTATCTCTAGGTAACCTGGATGGAATAATATCGTCAATGTTCACAAGTCTTCTTGCCTCAGTGTGAAAATAGTTCCCCTTCCTAAACTATTCGTCATTATGAAAAGCTAAAAATTGCGTTTGATAGTTTAATATATAAATGTATTACTCAACGAATGAAATTGCAAAAGTAATGTACTGTTCATCACATAATGATAAGCACAGTGTTGCATCAAAATGCCACATCTGGCTTGAAAACATTTGTCCCTGACTAGGTGCGAGCGTAAGCGAACGTATGCAAGCAACTCCAGGAGGGGCAAAATCTTTTGAAGCAAGGAGCATTTTTACATAATGTTACAAACGGAATGAGCGGATTCCACACCCGGTCAGAGCTGGGTCGCAAACACGTAAACGGTGCTCGCCTCAGCCGACGCGCGACGAATGCCGGCGACTCCTGAACCTTGCAGTGCGGCTAGATACTTGTAGGTGCTGCAACAGTGCACGAACGTACGCCGGCAGTAGCAGAAACATGGCAGCGACGAAGAGCTCCCATACGTCACACACATAAAGTTTGTATCCATAGCGTGGACAAGTTACGTCATTCCCTGACTTGACCGCATTTTAAAAGAAGCCAAAAACGCCTCTATTCATCAAAGCCTTTAGTGAGTGCATGCGATTCTGCCTTTGCGTGCTTACGCGTGCTGACACTGTGAATGCTGCAACTAATCAAATTTGCATGCTGACCCTGTGCATGTCGTGTGGCATGTCACCTCTAACCATGTTATGCTTGTTGTCATTGACCACTAAGCATTCGATCTTGCTTCCTTTGCAGAAAATGGCGCTATACAAATATATTAGTGTTATTCTTATTATTATCTCATTATTGCAGCGGGGAGCCTAATTGGCTTCCCCTCGCCTGTGCAACCCGTCGCCGTTAACCGAACGCGCAGTGGCTCTCTACTCGAAGTCCCGAGATATCACTTGACCAGACTTTCGACGTCAGAATTCTTAAGGACCCGAGTCAGCCAATCGCGGCATTCCATACGAGTACACAAACCGGCTAACGCCACCAGCGTCTACCTCTCCGATGCGCTACTAAAGCATGGACCTAACGACTTTTACCCCTGGGTCTTATCCAAGCGTCATTATGCTCGCACTTCACTACTCAGATCGTGGGTTTGAGTCACCGTTGAGTTGCTGTTTTGTGTTTTTAAGTTGCTTCTTTGTAAGCTTGTTTTTATGAAGGGTGATTCTGTATATACATGTCTAAAATGGTCTGATTTTATAAATTTGTTTTTTTATTCAATTAGTTTACTATAAGTGAATCTGCAAAAAATCCCAATGCTTTATAAAAAAAAACACATAAATGATTCTTCCTAGAATTTAATCTTGACTTAGCCTGCGATAGTCAGCGTGAAGCCGAGCACTCTTTTGACGCTATAACTTCTTCTACATTCTTCTTGAAAACATCATAAGAAGAATAAAGACGGCTTAGGAAACTCTTTTCATTAGAAGGCATCATTGAAAACCACTAGGTGTCCAAATGGTCCTGACCAAGCTTTTCTGATGTGCAACCCGTATACTGCTGTCATTTCGCTGTGGTTCACCCTGAAACTGATAACCACTACCAGTCTAGTTCCATCACGGAGCTTTATTTACGCAAGCACCCCGAGCAGTCCATACTGGTAAGGCTAGTTTTAAAAAATAAACCATGATACTAAATATGCAATATGCTGCCTAATCGTGGTAATTGAGATCTCATTCTTGTGGACGACTGTCGACGTGCACCGGTGAATCTGCTTGCAAACGGTTACTTCCCGGATTCTTTAGGGACGCAAGTTGATCATAAGTATTTAATTTGTCGTCTGAGGGTGCTTTGAAAATGTTTACATTTATGAGATACTGGGATTGCAAGCAGCTGATGACAGAAAACGTGACGCAGAAGCCTCTCAAAAAGCATCACCTATTAATCCCGGCATCTCGTAGGTGCTGAGCCTTACTGCCCTATCTTCAATACTCAAAAACTTCGGAAGACGGCAGGTATTTCTTTTTTAGAGAAGAAACACGCCTTGGTTGAGGTTTCCAAACGCAGCGGCTTCAATGAGCACAACTTTGTCAAACACAGTAGCAGTGGCGGAAGCAGACGGTAGGCTTATAGCTGTAAGGGGATTTATTCGAAGGGTCAAGATGCTCGCATTTAATGACCGAAGTCAAGGTGAATACATTTGATGAGATTTCGTAAGCGCGACCCCTGCGGCACATGTGAAGTGCATGGATAGAGAATAAGTTCTCTTATGGCGCTATACAAATGAATTGTATTATCATTATTATATCCTCTAATGAATGCAGTGCCGTCAAGTTTTCTTGCAAAGACGAATCGGCCAAACTTCAGTCAACTCAACTGGCCTAAGTAGACCTAACAGCGGATGGTAAGTTCAGTGCTGCTAACTAGCAACCGGCGAGGATTTTCCAATTTTACCACCTGCTTTGATCAACAAATTAAAGAGTCAAGATCTGAATGGATTCCCGTGTACACAAGCGACCCTCACTTGAATTGAGACCCAAAATAGTAAAGCCACTGAGCTAGGATGGATGCCGGTTGAGCAACGGATACAGAGCAAAGTTCTTACGCTGACCCACAAGGCCCACCACGGCTTGGCTCCTTCTTACCTAGCTGAACTGCTGGATCGGTTTCAGCCTGTTCGCACCCTCAGGTCCTGTGTGGACAATAAATGAGCTGTCCCATTCCTCCGCTTAAAGACCATTGGCGACAGAAGCTTTAGCTCTGCATGTCCTAAATTGTGGGACTCGGTTCCACAATTCTTAAGCAACGACAACTACTCTCCTGCTGCCGACTATGGCTCATCCTTTTCAGCGATCCTGAGCTGCTACTTCTATGCTACTCACTACCTCAACTGCTCTCCTGACTCTGCTATGCTTCCCACTTTCTCTTTGTTGCGTGAGACGGAGTCTGTTGGCTACGAAATGCGTACCGAAAGCCGCATAGGCTGTGAGTGCACTATACAAAACTCTCCTGCGTAACACCCACATAGTCTTTATGACTTTGTGGAGTTACACACGGAGATACATACATACGCACACTGCTGTAGGCTAATGTCAGCAGGCAACCACGGTAGTTTAGATCCACCCAGGGCTCCATTGTCAAGTGATCCAAAACAGTCTCTGATGACGATAACGTGAAATTACGTGTCCGTAAACATTTTCTATTGAAACCCAATTCTCAAGTCAGAAGGCACTCCAGAAGGCAGACTTTGAAGGCGCTAGGACTGGGCAGCACGCACATGCAGATGGTGAAGTTACAAACTCCGCTGCTCAATATTGGTATAATATAACTAAAAAACTTTATTGTTTCTGGGTAGTGCGTCGTCTAGTCAGTGAATGCTGACCGTAGTAGGAGACAATTGATTCCGTCAAACTTAGCCTTCTTTAAAAGGTTGGAATTTTAAAATATATCTACTATCAATGAGAAGAGCGAGTGTAAGTCTTCATTCGCACCGGTTTATTAAAACCAACGAATAATCCAACTCTATACCATGTAGGCTTAATGTGTGCAAAACCGTTAACAGATTTGGGTGTTATTTTGAAATTTTCAAGATTGTACATAGCGTGACCAAACTTTCGCCAGCTTCTTCACGGGCAAATATGGTACTGCTTCTGCCACTATATGAACACTCTGCTCGTGGCAGTCGGAACCGCTTAGAACAGATAATATATAATATATATAATTTATTTATATAGCGCCCCAAAAGAACTTAATCTCTATTCAGGTGCTTCACATATGCCTCGGGGCTCGAGCCCACGACCTCAGTCAGACCTTGGTCGGGGCGAGCACCGTAACCGCTAGACCAAACCAGCTCGGCAAGATTGAGAGGCAACTCTCCCCTCACAGCAAATCCATGAATCTTAAAGCCATGCTGATCCATGACCGGAACAAGTTCTGCGCACCTGAAAGAGTGTGACTGTGTCAAAATCTTCACGGTCGCTAAATACAGATGAGTTGGCTTTGAGGTCATCAGTTATTTCAAAATTGAACCCTTGCCAAGTCCTCGTTGCTGCTGGTATTGCCACTGCACAGCAAATTGGGCACTGTGAAACATTTTGCTACAGCTCTAGATACGAAGTCGACAGCCTGTAAGTACCATGAGGACTTGTTCCTTGAGGCAAAGGCTACGAGTCAGTATGTAGAATCGCAGAGAAAGAAGGTTCTGGGTGACAAGAATTCCACAAAGGTTTCACAGTAAGGTGAAGTAACTTGGAAAAGCTCGGTTGAACTGGTAATGTACTTCCCGTGCAATCGCAGGGCTAAATATAATACAGTTATCCGAGGTAGTTGGAAAGAACTAAAGAACAACGGACTGCAGGATGTCCCAATAAGACCATACCATCGTGTCTCATGTTGACTAATTCAAGGAAGCTCGCTGGAAGGTGCAAATTTAGCTCCCCTTCAAGATATATTAGTCGACTGGCAGTATTTGCGCGTGATAAAAGTCGTACTAAGGATACTTGTAGCTCAGAACAGGAGGTTCCATTTGGTGGACTAATCACTGAACATGGAAATGAAAGTTATCTAGAACAATTGAGTTAAAAAGTAATAAATTTTGTTTGTAAACCCACAAAGCCATACAGACAATGTGGGTGTTATTACACAAGAGAGTTTTGTGTAGCTCATTCACAGCATAAGCGGCTTTCAGTACGCATTCGGTAGCCAACAGACTTCGTCTCACGCAACAAAGAGAAAGCGGGAAGCATAGCAGTCAGGAGAGCAGTTGAGGTAGTGAGTAGGATGGAAGTAGCAGCACAGGACCGCTGAAAAGGATGTGCCATAGTCGGCTGCAGGAGAGTAGTTGTCGTTAAGTAGGAATCGTGGAAGTGAGTTCCACAGTCCAAGTCACCAACGGTCTTTAAGCGGAAGAATGGAACAGAGTCTATACAGGACCTGAGGGCACGAAGAGGATGAAACTGGTGCAGCAGTTCAGCTAGGTATGGAGGAGCCAAGCCGTGGCGGGCTTTGTGGGTCAGCGTAAGATCTATGCTCTACATCCGTTGAGCAACCGGTAGCCATCCAAGGATTCCCGTGTATACAAGCGACCCTTGCTTGAATTGAGACCCAAAATAGTAACATCAGCAAAGTAACTTAAGCAAAGGAAACACGTGGTCAAACCTCTGGAATTTGCAGACAAGCCTTGCAGGATCAAGCCTTGCAGGATTCATAGCCATCTGCAGTGACCTAGTAGCGTTTTTCGGTAGCCCAGCCAAAAGGGAATTACAATAATCAAGCCGAGGCAGAACTAAAGAGCTAGTTAAATTTTTGCAAGCCACTATGGAAAATAGCTCCTGATCTTAGATAGGGATCGGACGGGATGGCTAGCTAGAGAAGCAGACTTCTGAATGCTTTTAAAATTTAGGCAGTTGTCGAAAACGACACCTAAATTTCGAACACGTGCTGGTGGTGCTGGTGAGCCGCGACGGCACACTAGGCAACGTGGTTGCTTTTTACGACCTCGGCCGATGTCGTGGGTTCGAATCCTGCGGTGGGCGATCCCTTTATCGCCGCTACCAGAGGTGGTGATAGCCGTAAAGGCTCTTATATCTAGAGGCTGTTAAATCAGCTAGTACTTTTTTATGGTCGTACAACACCATCACCTATTAGAAGAACAAAGCCTTCTAATCCAGCCACACGCTTAGGGTGTTCTATGAGCAGCAGTTCAGTTTCATCGTTTAGTTTCAAAAACATTTCCGAAATCCAGGATCGAATGTCGGCTAGGCAAGCATTCAGTTTATCAGCTGCTGCAGCAGATTACGATGGTTTGAATGACAAATACAGCTGAGTATCGTCAGCATAAAAGTGATATCCTATTCCAAGTGCTTTAATCACTTTTCCCGGAGGTTGAGTATCAATGGAGAACAGCAAGGGACCGAGGATGGACCCTTGAGGGACTCCACAGGTGACTTGTCTTGTGTGTGAGACTTGACCCCCACACGACACGGATTGAACACGATCAGACAAGTACAATTTAAACCACGCCAGTGCCTCGTCTTCCAGAACATCACTCATTATCCAGAACAAATTCCCTCACATGTTGTAATGTATCTCCATTTGTAACCACACAAGGCCACGAAGACTAAGAGGGTGTTATACGGGGCGGTACTCGTAGCAAGCCTAGGCGGTTTTAGGTATTGTGCAGTAGCCAGCAGACTTCATCTCACGCAACAAAGAGAAAGTGAGAAGCATGGCTGAGTCAAGAGGGCAGTTGAGGTAGTGAGAAGCACCAAAGTAGCAGTTCAGGACTATTGGAAAGAATGAGCAACAGTCGACAGCAGAAGAGTAGATGTGGCTGCATAAAACGTTTGAAGTGATATCCTCCCAACACCCTGACAGCAAAAGCTTCTGTCGCCAAAAGTCTTTAAGGGTACGAATGAAATATAAAAAGCCAAGTGGCCAAATAGTTGGTATCCACAATCCTCAATTGATGATTTGATCAGCCAGTATTCAATTCTTTAGCCCGGCTAATGTTAAAGAAGAAGACATAAATACTTTCTCAACATGTCTGCAAAGCCCAACTACAAGCTCTAGAGGCTTCCAAATCGATATGGAACCGACAAGGCATAAGAAAATCGGGCCGAGCAAATAGTCCTGCCTAGACCGTACTTTCCTGCTACAACAAATGGTACTCATGGTATCAGCACGGAAATTGAACCTGGACGTTCGGCACCGAAGTCAATATCAATAGTAATAATAATAAGACATGTGTATTGCACCCTCTGAGAACTACATCTCTTTCTGGACACTTTACATCCTAGACTAGCATCTAATCAGACGAGATCAGCATGCTGCCGGGGGAACCTGCAACACCTAAAGGTTTCTTTATAAGGCTCTCTTTGAGAAACATGAGAAATACTTCAAAACGCTGGGGGAGACTGTGACAGTTCTACAAAGAAGACAGGAAGCCGGCACGACCCGGAATCTGCTGGCTGACATGAAGTAGTGGAGCTCGAATGGGTGACACGGTTACAGGGGATTTCCAATGATGGAATAACGAATCAAGGATTAACGATAATCAACGAATACAAGATTCCGACCTTCAACCTGCTGCAACTGAATGCTTCGGTACTGCCGACAGCATATGCAGTGCAACAGAGTTCTTGGCCAAGGGGACACTGGCGCTGTGAGCGTATCACTTCGATATCAGCAATGGAAAAGCAACTGGTTCTCTGAACGGTTTATGCAGTTCGCATGCACGGGTGCAGCAGCTGCAGTGGTCCAGCAGCAGAGGCAGCAGCAAAGGAGGCAGCAGGGACACAATACCACAGCCAGTAAGTGGCAGTGAATTGCAAGGTAATCCGAAAAAAGCAGTAAACAAAAGAACCACGATCTAAAAAAACACATTAACATCAAATAAATACTCAAGCAACTGTACACGTGTCAACAAAAAATGCACCAGCCCTTTCGAGTAGCAGGTATCTCCTTCATTCGACGTACTCCGATCGCTAGTAGAGCTTGCGCAGCAAGCATACATGTTAGTGTGCAAGAGATAACAGACTAGTAAGGCACCCCTGTGCCAGCCCCGTGGAGCGGCAGGTCCAGACAGCAACCTAGGCCCTGCCTTGGATGCGCACTGATGGCTCTAGGTAGGTGAGGGGGCCATGCGAAGCGTCCAGGCAGGCGGGCTGCGACTGCATTCAGGCACGAGCTCATCACGATGTGAGATTGCTGATCGGCGTGGACGTGAACAGCAGAAACCCTTTGCTGGATGCTGCGATAAGCTCCAGTCTGCCTGTCCCACCACCACTTAAGTCACGGCAGCTGCTAATTGCTCCACCAGTCGAGCAACAATGACGACGTAGACGACATGAGACCCATCACTGTTGTTTGTGGCACCCTTACTGGAGGCAGCCGTGGGTGGCAGAGCCACGTCAGCCTACCATTTACTGTATCCTACTCTGTATCTCGTCAATCCATTGCTGTGCAGCCTCGTGGTCAGCCGCAAGGAACACATAGGATCGCTTTGCGGTTTTTAGCTGTAAACAAAGACAGCAGTCTTGAGCACCTCAACACACTCTGCTGCAGTGCCACAACCTGTGGCCTAGCAGAATGAACTAGATGACCATCATACGTTATAGTGCCATAGCACAAGCAAACAAGTCAGCACCGGAACATTCAGAACTGCAAACTAACACCACACTTGGGTAGCAACAACAACAGGTGAAAAAATGCCACTCAGTGCAATGATGGTGTACACCTTAACTCGTCAGCGACAGATGCTTTGCATGATTATCCATCCAACAAACATACACGAGCTTGCTGTTTATTGGTGTTAAATGCACTTAGTTAATACCCAAATAGCAGGTGCAGAGATGGCAGCCGTGAGCTACGATTAAGACTGTAGCAGTGGCAATCTGTCGATACCTGAAGATCGTTTACTGTTCTGTGGTAGGTCAGAACCAATGTGGTAGGTTCGACCAATGCCGTATGCCACAGAATTGAAACCAAAAATAAAAAACTAACAATTGGCAATAAATCATTACAATAATAATAATAATAATAATGTGAGTTCCCCACTATCAGCTGAGTAAGTACAAGAGACACAGCTGTTTAGATCGCTCTGTCTAGACGAATTGTTGCATAGACACAGCAAATGTCAAGTGCCTCGAAAGTGATTGAGTTCTCTGAGAGCGCTTTATCAAGTGCGCTATTATTATTGATGTTAATATTGTTATTATTATTATTAAGACAATACGAGCAGTGGACAAATCAGCATTCTAGATCCACTGGGGGTATTTTTCTGGTGAGTACAAAAATTGGCTCTGCCAGCATATCTCCTGTCGAATCAGCTCGGAATCTAGGTGTCATATTCCAAAGCGACCTCTCGTTAGATGACCATATCAGCTCCACAGTCAAATCCGCCAATTTTCAGCTTCATAACATTGCTAAAATTCGGGCTTGTTTAGATAAAGATACCACGTCCAAGTTAGTTCATGCATTCGTGACATCCCGTCTCGACTTCTGCAACTCACTGCTTACTGGCCTACCAGCATGTGCGATCAGGCGATTGCAGCTGGTGCAAAACTCTGCAGCTAGGCTTGTCTGTCGTGAGCGTCGCAGTTGCCACATTACTCCACTTCTCGCCGACCTGCACTGGCTACCAGTCAAGCAACGGATTGACTTCAAGGTTTTGTCGCTCACTTTTAGGTCCCTTCATTCTATGGCTCCAGCCTATCTGTCAGATATACTACCCCATCAGGCCAAGCATCGTACCACCCGCTTCTCGGAATCCAACAGTCTAGAAATACCTCATACAAACCTTAAATCCTTTGGAGACCGTGCATTTAGTTCATGTGCTCCCAAAGCCTGGAACTCCCTCCCGACCTGCGTCAGAACATCCCCTGACCTGACCACATTTAAAAGGAACCTAAAAAACACACCTATTTAGGACAGCATTTAGTGGGTCCCTGTGATTCGTCCTTCACGTGCTTATGCGTGCTGACACTGTGCATGCTGCCACTAACCACATTTGCATGCTGACCCTGTGCATGTCACCCCTAACCATATCATTCATCTCGTTTGTTTTTCAAGCATGATTTTACTTACCATTCAATTGCATTTCACTTTACAGCAAATGTAGAGCGCCTAGAGAGAGATTGAGTTCTCTGAGGGCGCTTTATCAAGTGAATTATTACTATTATTATTATTAAAATCTCTGGGATATTCTCCAGTTGGTAACTCCAGCTGATATAATCTTTCTTAACCATCTTGCTGAACCTCGCCAGGTAAAACTCCACACCACTGGATGAACTACGCTAGCCTCGGTAAGAAATCCACAACACACTCGGTGATGAACATCTCCAATAAGCCACTTCTTGCATAAACTGCAGGTAGCTTACCAAGCATTCACTCCTCTTTAGTGCAGCAACAGTTATCCAAAAACATATCATTCGACTGAAAACGTGAGTATTTAGGTGTGCAGAGCGTCAGAAGCATGCAAAGATATACTAAGTTGACTAATATACAGAGAAAAGACAGCTTTACAAAAACACAAATACGCCAAAAGGCTAAACATACATCATTAACTTCAATTTAGCCTTCTTCATCATTCCTATGCTCGTCGGACACGGTGCACATCGTTATATCATCAACAAAACAGTGAGATATCAAAAAATAGCTTGCATTAATGGCAATGCATATGGGTATACATACAGCTCTGACCCAAAAATACATGGATCCTTCGGAATAAGAATTAGCCTCAGATTTTTCAGTTTTTTCTGTGCGCTTTTCCTACATGCTTATGACTGATTAAGTGTAGCTACCAGTGTGGTTCAACAAACCAGCAGCCGTGAGCCTTTTATGTGTGCTTGCATACTCGTCTTAGAAGGATAACTGTGCGTCTGCATGCTTGCCTAAGCTGGAAACCTAGCTTTTTGTTGACTATTGGTCATCGCTTCACTTCCGACGATATGTACAACGCATGAAGAGACCAAGTTCTCTTAAGGCACTAAAAATGGCATATTATTATTATTCTTTCATGGACTGCTGACCAACAAAATTTTCACCTGAGCGTAGGATTTGCACAAGTGAGTACTTTGTGTATCGTGCACTATTGTGTATCGTGCACTGTCGTGCACTATTATTACTATCGTGTAATCGTGCAACCTACCACCTTGGTTTCTTCAGATCGTGCCAAAACATGGGGGATGACCCTGTCTTCGCAGCATCTGGGGAAATTTCTGGCTTCCAAAAAAATTATCATTCTCAAAGACATTTTTTCGCAATATCACTGGAGAACTGCAGAGTAAGATTTACTAGACGAATCAAGTATACCCTCGTTGCAAAAATGTATCAGCGACCGTGTCGTACCTATTTTCTATTTAGAAAACACCATGAGCTTGATCATGCTATTGTAAGCATGCACAACTACAGATGTCACATAGATTGACGAAATGAATTTTATCGATGATGGAGTAGGAACAAACATTCAATAGGGTTTTCTAATAAACAAGAAATTGTTCAAGATTTTTTAAATTATTTCTAAAGCCTTAACACTCTCATTTTACCAAATGCATCTACTAAATTAGACCACCCCATAATTTCAATGAAAACTTCGAAGACATGTAGATCAACATTGGTTTGGCATCTCGTGTGTATTTTATGACTTCTAAAGCAGTTTCATAAGACTCTACAGCTCGTTTTTATCAGTAAACGTAGTTGGCTGGTTTGTCTCTCTAACTGCAGCACCATTTCTTGCGTAGTCTCAAGCCAGGTATGGCCTACGGCTATGCATGGACAAAACCAGATGACTCAAACCTTGGGCATTCCCGAACTAGTGTCAGACACAGTCACCGAGATACATTTTCTAGAGGGGGATACCGAGTACATCCAAAAATTCTTGCTTTGGCACATTCTGATTGTGCTACGATAAACTATCAGTCAAAAACCGCAGCTGTTTCCGAACTCACCTGAAACCAACAAAAAAGGTTAATTTAGCACACTTGTTGCACCTTGTGGGCCAAGCAAAGTGGCAACATGCTTTATTAGCTACATAAAGCTACACTAATAACTTTAACCACGATAAATGAGGACCGACAGTGTGTGTTTGTATGCATGCATCATGCATATATATATATATATATATATATATATATATATCAAGCAAGGCAAATCAGTTTCGTACAGTATCATACTGCAACCTCAAATAACAGCGGTGCATTTGTGTTTCATTATCACCATTATCTACATGTATTAAAAACTCCTGAAGTGCTTCTCGAATAGAAATGCCTTAATATAAAAATAAAACTCCAACATAGTGACATTCAAAAATTACAGCCGTTTTGGCAATAGCTCAAGTTGATTCTAATTAAACTTAACCTCGTCATCGTCAGTGGCAACTTCACACTAACACGTGTTCCACTACTACCCAAGATTATGAAGGCTATAACCTAAATGCAACAATGAACAACGTCATAAAGGTTACCTCAAAAAAGGCAGTGTCGTCTGATTTCTTCGGCACCCCGGGCAGTGGTTTGGTGGCACAAACGGTCTGTGCATCTGCTAGATCAATGAAGCCCCGGCAAGTAGCTGTATCCTCCTGGCTATCATAATACCTCAACTGCAACAACAAGCATGCTAGTACTTTACCGCATAAATACAAGCAACTAAAGGTAATACCAAGAATAAAAAATCCAGCATATGTCAGATCGTTCGGCTGAAAGTATGCACATTCGGAGGTGATAAGCCAGCATAGAACAGCAGAAGTGGCTGTTAGATCTTGGACAAAAACACGACCTGAATCGCTAGACAAGCCGAGCATGCCAGGTGATGGATTACATCAAACACACCTTCAGTTTATTATATTCCTTTTCAATCACTTCATTTACATTAATTGTTTAAATATATATTAAACATACTTTTGTCACTGCAGCAGTTGTCTTAAAGTATCGTGAACATGGTTGCTGACTACTTTTTCGGCATTCAATATTTGTTTTACACTTTGACAGTCGACGATTCAGCTGACAGGTAGGCTGCTCTAGCTTACAGTTGTGTTTACGTCACAGGTTGGATTAATAGCTCGTGACCTGAGTCGTGCAGTCCCATTATATCACTGTATGACCGAGCTGGTTGATGAGTCTTAACCTAACATTGGCAGAAACGCTAGACAGAGTGACGGGTGGCCAAAGAGCTTGCCAGCCAACTGGGTTAGATGGGTGCAGAGTTGGCATAACTTTATATGTGTGCTAGTTTAAGTCGCGTCCCAGATGCCAAAAAATCTGTATCGTGCATTGAGACACCACTGGTCCACTAATTATCAGTTGCAGCCAGATGCCAAGGCCCCATCAGATCATACAAGTTGCTGCAGATCCTGCATTCAACATGTCATTCGTGCAAGCAAACAGGATATTCGTAGCTCATTTCGAGGACCGTTTTCCAAGTGATCAATTGATACATCGCAACACGCCTCTGAACCCTGCCTGTGGTCCTCATTGTGAGACACCTAAACCTTGAATAATAAGCTCCTAGCTTCTACAGCGATTCACCGGGAAACAGCAGAGCAGCCTCCATACAAGCTTCGACTTCGTGCAAGCATGCACGAGCAGCCGGGAAGTGGCTGGTTGAACTTCTAGGCACCGCGGGACACGTTATCTACATTCTTAAGGTTAACAGCCGAGAAATAGCCAATCGATACCAAAGACACAAGCTCGGCAACAAACTGTGTGTATTTCTGCGACGAAGCCTTGGCTGAGTACAGCACCCATAGGATGCCACACTGAATCGAGCCGATACGATCTAAGTAAAGCAGCTGCACTGCCCGTAGCACAACCCTTCCTGCCCGCTCTAACTGTAGAAACTCCAACTACTAGCAAAAGCTCTAACTGTAGAAACTCCAACTACTAGCAAAAGCTCAAACTGTAGAAACTCCAACTACTAGCAAAAGCTCAAACTGTAGAAACTCCAACTACTAGCAAAAGCTCCAACTGTAGAAACTCCAACTACTAGAAAAAGCTCAAACTGTAGAAACTCCAACTACTAGCAAAAGCTCTAACTGTAGAAACTCCAACTACTAGCAAAAGCTCAAACTGTAGAAACTCCAACTACTAGCAAAAGCTCTAACTGTAGAAACTCCAACTACTAGCAAAAGCTGCCGTTGCCTCTAGTCGAGCTGCAGACGAGAGGGAGCAGTCACCTCCAAAACGAATGCATGCCGTGGCGACCACCGCCGACCACTGGCCCGGTGACGCTCTGGCTGACGCTCTTATCCTCCCTTAGCCCGAATTGAGCTTCGTTCTCGCACAGGCAGTTCATGCTCAGACCACTGTGAGTGACTCAGCCGACAACCGGAGGCAACGCCCAGCTCGAGTGCTAGGGCACTGCTCGAGTTGGATACAGACAGGAAAACTATTGAGTGAAAAATATCTGCAAAGTCCCAGCTGCCTCAAGGGACACGATAATAAACTTTTTCGTCTGCACCGAAAGAAGCTGCAGATCCTTCGCCACTTCGAACGCTATATGTTGCACAACGTGGCTTCGTTTACGGCAATATATTGCCGTGCACTTGATTTACTAGCGGATCCATTTTTTCGTACTCGACTCTCCGGGCATTCGGCGAGCGAATTGCCAGTAAGTGGACAAAAATCCCAGCCAGCTTTGCAGGAGGCAGACTCGAAGATGCTCCACTGTGCAGCCAGCCTGCCAGCTGATGCAGTGCTGCAGGCTCTAAGCAACTCACGCGGGCTCGAGCGAAAATGAGCTCTCGAGAGGCTAGCATGCGCGACCATCCACAGAGAATTGGCAAAGCGCATCCATCGCCTCGTGCAAAGGCCAGAACGAGTCGATCCGTCGTTAACTGTCTACACCACGGTACAGGCTGCACAGAGTAGCAGCACCGAAGCATGCAGCCACAGTTCGTGCACACTGATCCATCGTCACAGGTGCACGCAGCCATCCGGTGCTGACCTGATGTTTAACTGAGTCGAGCACAAACCAGCGCTGCTTCCAGCCCTTGAGCAGCATGCCCTGCTTGTACAAGTAACCTTCGTGAGTCCTGTGCTCCGCCGGATTCGGCGCGTGCTTGTTCGTTCGTCCTTCTGCTGCAGACAGAAGGACAGAAGGAAGGGCAAGACATTCGAATGCAGCAATACGATATGCAGAGGCCACAGGGTCTTGGCCTAGTAGCATGGCACTTGCACTTGACAACTCGGATCTCGAGATCGAGTCCTGCTGCAAGCAATGATTCATTGCCTACTGCAAGTGACACTGATAGCTGTGACGTTTCTCTAGCTACTAGATAAGTGAGGCTGGTGAAGACGGTGAACTTCATATTAACTGACTATGCACTGAATGCACATTATGTTAAGCGGCCTGTTTAGGAGGTTGTCATCAACTCACTGCTGCTGCGATCATGAGAGACCATGCCGACCGTCGTGCCAGGTGTGGAGCGCCCAATGTTTATAGTGGCTGCCGGCCCGCTGCCCGATGTTGTCGCACTGTAGTTCGAGGCGCCTGCTTCTGCTGTCGCCCCGAGAGCCCGGAGCTTTGCACAGTTCTTCGGAACGTGGGACATGCACTTCTCGTGACAAGTGTACCCGCAGTTTGTGCACTTCAGACCTGCAAACAAAAGGCGCACACGGTGCTGTTGCTCCCTGTACAACTGTACAAAAGCATGCAAGTGCTGGCTATAAAACCCACATACGAAGCAATTCGGTGACGTTACTTCGGCAAACCTTGACCAGGGGGGAGGCATAAACGTGTGACAAGGAAGCTGCCAGAGGGCAGCATGCACTGATGCATCTAAATTAATCACCGGTTGATGGTGAGGCTAGCTAGCTGTGAGCCACCCACTGTGAAGCACAATGAAAAGCAAGCCCAAACAGAATTGATGCAGGGTAGAATGGAATGGCCAGAAGTGAGAGGATTCGAGAAGGCCTATCATAAACATTGTAGGCAGGACACTAATGGGAGATTAACGGCACCATAGAGGAAGCCTGTGAAATAACAGGCCAAAGCTGCACTCTAGCTGAACACCCAATGGGTCCTTTAATCTTTGTGGAGTTACAGTCGAAGATATGTTACACTACGCCGACGACTGCAACGAGTTCGTTCCGAGGGGCGGGGTGAGTCTGACCACATATGGCAGACAGAAATGCTGGTTTTCTACATCAGCCAGATTACGAACACAAGACATTTTTTGCGGTTCCAGAATTATATTGAAAAGGGACCGGTTATGTAGCATCTACGTAGGTAGCATAAAAACCTAAGTCGTGTTCTAGTCAGGCAGTTGCACTCTTGGCTTCGGGCAAGGCAAGGCAGTTCAGTCGTACTCTGCTCTATGCTTCTGATATGGACTGATAACATAAAGGTAATGATGCTCTTTATTTCAGCAGTATTTCGCTGACATCCGCATACGAGTGTATATAGAGGCGGTAGCAGCAGCATCATCGATATTTAACATACCTAAGCAAGGAGTAACGCCACTATGAACGGTTCTTGTGGCCAAAGAACTTCAGTGAGAAGCTGCTTCAGCACGTTTGTAACAAGACAACGATGCCTTAAGCAGACAAGGCTTATGAAAATAAGAAAACCAAAGACGATAGCTATCCAGAGATAGAGCATGAAAAAAAATAAGACTGGAGCTAACGGTAGATAATCTCACTGATAGCGGCAATGAATGATTTGCCGTGTGCACATAAAGGCACGTAGCAAATGAAAGGGGGAGATCATGTCATGTGCATCGCATCTAGCTACGTTCTAATGGCATAATTAAAGTTACTTTTACTTGCTCTAATCAAATGCGAGAAGGAAGTGCGGATTAGCTAAGCACGCACAGGGTTCCTGCAGTCAAAAAACTGACAGGAATCGGGTGTAAAGGCTGCACAGACAACATCTAGGTTGTACAACACAGCACTGAGAACAGCTGGGAGGAACGTGCAGGAACTGCCATGCTACTATCATCCTCTCCCCTATTTTAGCTTTACATAGCACTGCCACCCTCGACGTTAATGCAGCCTCCCCACCCTGAAACACTGCAGTGCTAAAAGTATGCATGCAGCACCACCTGCAGTTCGGCACACGGAAGCGGTTCAGCCGACTATGCATACCGGTCTTCATGAAGCCCCACAAAATGTGCGAACAGTAGTCGCACGATGCCGGAGTACCGAAGTGGTGCTTCTCAAATGCGTGCGGCTGGCTGAACATTTCAGACGCCTCCGTTACCATTTTGCCTTTCACTGCAAGCAAGCAGAATCATAACAGTTGGCCACCTCACCGATGCTGCACTCGCGGCCGGCTGCACCAGTCGCGGTGCAAGCGTTACAGCCTGCGAAGCTCTGTCGGCAGCGGCCCAGGCAGTGAGTGCGGCTGGCTGCCACGAGTCGGCTGCCAGACATTTTGAGACATCTCGCATTGACCGTCTGCTGCTTCTGCAGCTACAGGGGCTAAGACTTGCAGTTATCCTCCATTCTATTCCCAAAACCTTCCACAACATTGCTTAATGCCCCCTCCCCCAGCGATGGGCACGTGTAGGCCGATGGGCGCATAGGAAGAGGCGTGAACCTATTGGGTAGATTCTTCTGCAGGGGTAAGCCTTCAGACTCCAGAAATGTGGATGCCAGTCGGCTTTTAGATAGCGTCCACACAGGCTTTCAGGCAGCGCTCTTTCTATGCAATCACTCGGACTTTTCTGAAGTAGGGTATGCCACTTTTTTCTTTTTCTTTTTTTCAGAGGGGCTCGAGAGCCAGTCTTATCTTTGTTTCTTCCTCAACTGAGTATGCTTTCATAAAAGGCTATTCTGTCTACAAACATTGGCGGGCGCCCACATGGAGAAACGGCATGAAGTGCCGCCCAGAAAGGCAAGCTCCCCAGCCCCTACACATACAAATGTATTTCTCGTTTCGGGAGAGCCTGACGAAGCTCCTCTGCTAAGAAGACACGCCCCCAAGATGCGGTCTAAAATAAAAGAGAAATGAGGGCCCCAATTTTGAAGAGCCTTACATTGCTGCACGAAGTCGCACCTCGCCGCTAGCCATGCCTCTTTGGGTCTGTCTAAAAAGAGTCAACCTCCAAAAAAAGTTCTACAAAGGTTAAAATAGCATGTTATCGCACAGTTTGCGCACGATTCGTCTCTCTTAATGCTTACTTTTAATGCTAGAAACCGATCGCATGCCTGCAGCGACGACGAGGATGACAAGCAGCGGTGTGCAGCGGGCAGCCGAGCAGGCAGCAAAACACAGCGGACATGGCTGCCGTGCCTGGTATTCCCCGGTACGGCAGCCATGCCACGCCGGCGAATTGTGATCCGATGGCCGCCGACCTGCACTGGCCGCGCTTGAGCCGGGTGGGCCGGCCTGCTCACCTAAGAACTCGATAGTGGACCGCTTGTGAACAGCGCGGCTGTGCGAACGAATGTACTGCGTGCTGAGCGAGTACTGCCGCTTGAACTTCTCGCGCTGGGCGCGCTCGACTTTCTTCCACTGAGCGGACCATTTCGGATTGACGTGACCGAGCTCGGCTTGCAGGCTCGTCATCTCCTGTAAAGCAGACAGCATCGAGGCGCTCGAGCATGCGGCCAGCGGCTCCTTCCCCCCTCTATCACGTGCGCTGACGACACGAGTGCATGCACGACTACTCTGGCAGCACAGAGGTTGCACGACACACAAAAAGTGAGCACTCATTTGCCAACCAGCTTCGCTTCTGTGACATTGGCAGGCCACCGTCGCCCGAGTAGTGAGACAGCGACCCAGTAGTGACTGGCCGGATGCACGAAATGATCAGGCCAACCACACGAATACACAGCTCGAGGGGAAGGGTGAGGACCCCACCCCTACTCACTCCTCTGCCACCCACCACCTACCGATGCCGAGCAGGAGGCACTGCAAGAAAGTATTCTCTTTGCAGCAAATGTAAAGCACCTAGAAAGAGATTGAGTTCTCTGAGGATGCTTTATCAAGTGCCTTATTATTATTATTATTATCTTTAAAAAATTGGCCACTCGTGCGAGGGTCAATCCCGAAACTCTTAAATCGATTTGCGTCCCGTAAAAACTTCTGCTTACACCGCAAGAATGTTGATTTAGGAAGAATCACTCCACTGGCTCTGCTGGATCTTTCAGTAACACATCTGATGCTGTTACTTCTTGGGGGCGTAACACCTTGCCTGGGAATCACCGGTAAGTCACAGCAGTAGTAATGGCCCTAACTTAGAGGGAGATTGTGCGTGTAGATGTCGCCGGCCACCGACCATCTGGTTAGCCTTTTGAAGTGGGGGTGGGCATCCCAGGGAGCTTGTCACTGTAATCGTCCAGCCCGATCCGGCTCTTCTTTAAGGCAGATGACACAGAGCTAGCTATACCTCTACTGTGATCATTCTCGGCCTTTGAGCACACCAGATTCTCTCAGCCCCTTGCAGCTAGCACAATTAACAATATTTGCAATTGGATGGCAGCAAAGTGTCTAAAACTGAATGGCAACAAGACCAAATAATAGTTACGGGCAAACCTAGTCTCCACGAGAAACTGGAGAGCCTCACCATCGAAATTTGCTCAAAAGCATTTCGCTGTAGCACAGGCACGAAATCTGGACTCGATGTGCCAACCTGAATTAAAGGCCCAGTGTAATCAAGCAAAGTGTTCACTCGGCTTCGAGACTTCTGACACTGTCGCTGCAACCACAGTAATGCAAGTTCACAAAATGGGGTCTCACCTGGAATAGCGCCAAGAATGCGTGGGGCATCACAGTGTTAATGTTGTCGTAGCATGCATTGACAATGATGCGGTCGGAGAAGTCTGGACCCTGCTCGTGAACATCTCCGCTGTCGCTGTTGCGCAATTCCTTGGCCGCCGTCTCGAAGTCGTAAGCTGGTCCCTGGCCAAGATCCTCGGTGATATAGTAGTCCCAGACTTTGAGGCTCGTAAGCCGAGAGTAAGGTCTCAAAACCTGCGACGGAATGTGCATGCACATGGGCGTATCAAAGGAATCAAAGGAATCTGCGTGTGGGCCGACGACTTCGAAGACACTCGCCTGAATCGGCTACCCGTCACGTGCTCCAAGTGCGAGCAGCTATCACGTGCGCAATCCTGCAGGGATGCACAAGGAGGGCTGCAGGCAAGCCAAAGTCTCAACTCAACAGCAGCGATTATCCTGGTCGGCAAGCTGAGCCAGACTGTGGAGTCATATGCATGTGTGCACTACTCCCCTCCCCCATTTGCAGATCGAGTAGCAACCTGGCGTGCAGACATAGCGTAGTGCCTGACGACAACATAAAATGTCCAGGCAATGATGCCTACTGCCCGACTACCGGGTGGGTGGGGTGCAGGCACCTGCCTACCAGCCAGCTAGCGAATACAGGTCACGACATACCATGGCAGCATCAAGGTAACGTAGCATGGGACAGCGCAAGCTGTTTCAGCAGCAACTGACAGTCAACCTCATTGATATGACTCGGAAATCGAGCCTCGATTTCCGAGTCATATCGATACTTTGAGGTCCATGCAGCATGGACTGCTGCATGGACATCAAAGTAACAGCTAGCAGCATATTCACAGCAGACACCTGACATAGCCAGCCCCAGCTGCATGGCTGCGGCGAGGGGGAGAGGACCTTGGACACGGCCGTGGCTATGATGCATAGCGTGTCTGCCTAATAATAGCACAGCAGCACAAAGTTGCACCGGTAAGCTCCAGTAGCTGCTCTCTCAAATGCAGAATCCCTTACCTGGTCTATGTCCTCAGAAGGCATGTAGAAAAAGTTGTGAAAGACAGCTGACTTGCTATTTTGTATGTCAATGTAGTTCCAGATCGACACACCCATATTGACGCCCTTGCTATCACTGCCCAATAGCGCCTTGGGCCTGTCGTCAAGAAGCCAGCCCGCTTCCAGTCGCTCGTGCTCGCAGTCCATCATAAACGTACGAAAGCGGTTGGACGTGTAGTGGTATGCCAAAAACTTTATGTAGAACTGGTTGAATTCGAAGGACATAGGAAACTGGTGGTGTACCTACACGAGAACACACTTAGTAAGGCAGAGGGCAGTTACTGAGCAGGCAACTGCGAGTCAACGGCAGCACTTAAATAGAGCATCTGGAAGCACAGAAACGTGTCGTCCAGGTCTAGAAAGCTGAACCCCTAGCAGACACGATAGGACAACCCTGAGGGCCAAATGACGACAGAGCAGCCTAAAGATGGAGCACCGGTAAATTGCCTGCACCTCCCCACCATCGAAGCACGATAAACTGAGAACTAGAAAACGAATGCAGTGAGATTAATACTGCCTTACGGGATTAGGAGTACGACAGCAAATTTGGTGCAACGATCGGTCAAGGACAGAGAGAAAGGTGTGGGGTAAGCAGTTTAATAAAAGTGAACAGTTAAAGAAGAGCTGATTCAACAGCCTCATTTGTAAATTGGCAGAAAAGCCGTAACGGCTATCATCACCCCTTGCAGTAGGCAATAAAAAATCGCCCACTGCAGGACTCGAACCTACAACCTGGGTTGTGACGAGCGAATACCATACCCCTGGGTTAATACGCCTGGCGTTGCACCGGCAGCAGCAGCAACTTGCTTCAGTAGCAGCAGAAGCGTAGGCAAACGACAGGATAGATCTGGGCAGCTTATTAAGTTCTTGCTGCTGCCTGCTGCAGCACACACCTGGTGCACGACGTCGAGAAACTGCAGGAACACGGGCGCAATGCTTCCCAGCTGACTGGTGCACGTCTGGCAGCTGCGGTGTGAGAAGCGGTGTCCGAACGACAGCCACTCTTTCTCAACGAGAGCTCGAAAGCCCTCGAACGTGCGATAGTACGGATCCAGAAGCAGCTGAGCAACGCTGACGACCTGCAAGCAGCCACGCGAGCCGCAAGCTGGTAGAATGCAAGAAGAATGCCAAAACACCGAAGAGGAGCTGGTGGACACAGTGCACCGCCGAAGCTAGAGCCTGGCGTGCGCACCCTGGCCCGGACTGCTCACCTGGGCAGTGATATCCCAGCCGTCCTCGAGAGCAATGAGCACGGACGAGCCTTGGACGTCCAGAAGGTCGACAGCAGCCCCAGCCAACTGCATGATGTTTTGCAGCTGCAGCGGTGAGCGAGCAGGCAGCACTAGGCAGCGATGATGGTCACGCATGCAAACCGGGGCGTTCAGCAGAGAGGGGGCGTCACCCGATCAGGAATGCACGCCTGCACGAGCACACGAAACACACAACTCTGCACAACCTTGCACCTACTGCTAGTGAAGACCAGCAGGGCTGCCGTTATAAGCCGGAAATCGAAGCAGGGGGCAAGCCGTGTGGAAGTATACCCTGAAGATCAACGTTGGCATCGACTGACATTGCACAGCAGGTACAGCTATGGGCCAAGCACGATTGGAAACCGTGCTTGATTTATATTACCCTAACATAAAGCAAATAAAAATCATTTCATTAAAATCGTAGGTGAGTTGCACTGGAAGCTACAAACTAATATTCTAACATTAAGTTTTCACACGAACCAAGCAACGGCCATCGAGAGAGAGAGAAAGAGAGAGAGAGAGAGAGAGAGAGAGAGAGAGAGAGAGAGAGAGAGAGAGAGAGAGAGAGAGACCGAAACCTAATTTCTATTCATCAGATATTCTATTTCTATCAGAACCTAATTTCTATTCATATGCGCATATGCCACAGCCCACCACCTCGGCCGTGGAATGCAATGGCCTTGGTCTGAAGAGGCACGGCAGAAGCCTGTGGCCTCTATGCCTAGCAAGATAAAGGACGTCATAAAGAATCGTGATGAGACAACGTCACACTAAACACATTCATGCAAACAGGATATGCGTTGTTGGCATGTTATTGCCGAGCACAGAATTGTCAAGCAGCACCAATGAAAAGCTGTATGGGAGAAGCATGGAATATTGAAAGGAATACAAACTTCAGTCTATTTTCTGATCTCTGCTCACTGTGCTCAACACAGGTCGAGTATTCTGGTTTTCGAGTCTCAAAATATTGTGCTAAAACTGCATATTAAAGCTCTCTCTCTCTCTCTCTCTCTCTCTCTCTCTCTCTCTCTCTCTCTCTCTCTCTCTCTCTCTCTCTCTCTCTCTCTCTCTCTCTCTCTCTCTCTCTCTCTCTCTCTCTCTCTCTCTGTGTGTGTGTGTGTGTGTGTGCACACCAGCTTTTCGATAGGTCTGAAGGCCGTGTGGCACAGAGAGAAAGATTCAGTTATAAAGGCTAGATAAGCCAGACTACGATCTGGCCTTTGTCAGAAAACGGTGCTGTAGGAATCCCTAAGAAAATTACAAAACCAACACAATTACTGTTTAACATGGCAGCACCAGGATGATAATACAGCATCCTGTTTACGAAGCACATAAACCTTGCTAACCTGGAGCATCCATCCAGAAGCCTCTATTGCCTTGTAAAAGGAATACTCCGGGTCAGTGTTCACAGCACCAGGAACGCAGGCTCGCAGCAGCTTCTTAAAGCTGGTCTTCAGCGTTGGCACGTCGCGGTAGTCAATTGGTATAAACTCACACTTGCTCAAATGCTCTGTCTTTAGATGCTAATAAAAGAAACCCGACGCACAGTTCTGGTGCAGTTTGTCCAGCAGCAACGCACAGGTGATGCACAAGCATGACCTAATCTAGAAGGAATTAAAAAACATCAAGGATGCACCAACGTAGGGTAGGTGCAAAAAAATGATGTGGTGCTAGATTTTGCCTTGGGTGCACCTAGGTTACGCCCACTAGTCTGAGCCATCGCAAACAAAAAACCAATGACTGAAGTTCGATCAATTAACCCTAAGCTCTAATTAGAACAGGAAATTAGCCCTCCCTCCCTTTTGCAGAAACACTATTGATCAAGGACGATGTTGCCCTGCCGGATCCAAGATTATCGAACTCCTTAACACAATCATTGTGCTATGATGCTGCCTTGTTCTTTATTTGTGGATTCAGGTACTTGCGTTCATGGAATCCTTTGGAGCTGCATCTTAGCAAGTTTTCTTCGTCTGCTGGTGTCTTTCTACATCCATGCCTTTCATTTTTTCTCTGCCGGGAGTGATGCACACCGCTTATCACCACCTTTTACATCCAACATGCTGCTGAAGCTATGGTTGCATGTTAGGAAAATCTCTAGCACACCAGCACCTAGTCGCCATCGTTTTATCGACTTATCGGTACACCTCAAACCAGCCCAACCAGCCAGGCTAGTGCAGCTGCATGTCAGTCAGTCAAGAGCTCGTGGCTAGCGGCAGGCAAGCCTATTAGTTAGCTGGATCACACAGATTTTAAAGTCGGAAAGGGGGAGTCGGTCTGATAAAGATTGCTCCCCAACCCCCAAGTTCCAGCTGCTTTGGTGGCAAGGTGAAACTGCCACAAAGCTCAGTTTAAGCTACCCTCTTGTTGGAGATCACAGTATCCCTCAATTGGTGTTGCTTACAGCTGCATGGCATTCAGAAGACAGGGGTACAAGCAATTTCTAACAGCTACACAAGCCGCTAACAGATGTCATATCACGCTGGCCAACAGTCATCTCGAGCAAAAAAGAGAAACTCAGAAACACGGCTGAGTCATGACGGCAATCGAGGAAGTGCGTAGCATGGAAGTAGCAGCTTAGGACTACTGGAAAGGGTGCACCACACTCGGCAGTGGGAGAGTAAATTGTACGTAAAAATTGTGGGAGCTCCACAGGCTAGGACCTGCAAAGCAAAAGCATCTGCTGCCAACAGTATTTAAGCAAAGTAATGTAACAGATCAATTATTGTCCATTCAGGACCTGAGAGTAGAAGTAGGCTGAAAATGGTAATTCTCGTTGACCAGTTATGGAGTCAAGCCATCTCACGCCTTGTAGGTCAGAGAAAGAATCAACTTCTTCAGCAAAAGAGACACGTGGCTGGGATTTGTTAACCATCTTCTTGGCAATAGCCATTACAAGCAGCACGGGTATAATGACGATTTTCAGCTGCTTGGCCAAAACGGAAGGCACATAACGACATTCGGCGAATTAATGGAGCACCAGCAAACCATCTATACCTTTCCGCAATAGAAGCACAGTAAATTGAGAACCAGAAAACGATGTGGTGAGATTCATTCTGCCAAACAGGGTTACTGCCTATGAGAGTAAATTAAATAAAATAAATAAATAAAATAAATACAGAACTAAATAAGAACTAAATTAGTTATTATATTATTTTATATTATATATTATATTATGTAATAAGTTATTAATAAGAACTAAATAAAACAGTCGCTTATGAACAAAAGGAAATGTATAAGGGAAGCAGCCTACAGAAGCAGCAGCAGTATCAGTGGAGCTTTCCCACAATCACCACATCTCAGACACGAACACTGCAGAAAATCTTACACAGAATTGGATTGCTTCTCAATTACTTAAATAAAATAACCTAAAACTGCAATTTTTAAGTCAATACTGGGATTTAGAAAATTGTTGAAACATTACCATGCGATCCCTGGTCACCGACCACAGCGGACGTAATGGTTGCAGCTTGGCACACAATTGCAATAAAAAAACAGTGTACAAAATACATTCAGGCGGTACACCGGGTCAAGGTCAGCATCAGCATGTAAATGGTCACGTAAAACCGAGGCTTTGGGTACAGTATTGGGAGCTGGGTGAAGACAGTCTCGATAGCTCAATTGTTATGGCACTGGCCCCTAAAAACAAGGCTGTGAGATCATTCCCCGGGCAATACAAATTTGCCTTCTCTCGGTCCCATGGCAGGCACCTGTCTGTCGGTCTGGATTTTGAAACTAACCAAAGCAAAACTAGGGGCACTCCTCCCAATGGCCGGAGAACGATAGCAGACTCAAATCCATTGAGCATCGACGTCCACATTGCTCTGGTCCTCCACAATTTGGTACTCACAAGTAAAGCCATCGCTGATCAGATTATCCCAGTTTTCTCAGTGGCATGCTGCCTGGTTTTCCGATAAAGAAATAGATCACTATATTTTGGTTGAGAAGTAGGTCAACACTGCAGTTTTAAAAGGACGAGGGCTTTGCTCCATCGATTTTGCCAGAAGCTATAGGAGCTTTTTGCTAATTCTGGAGCACGACTACATGCATGACTCATACCTGTAAATACATATTTGAACACTCGGGTCAACGAGCAAGAGGCCACGCTTACAAGGATATCGGTTCCGCACAAGCACACATAAACACACACACACACGTGTATGTGCACACATGCACAAATATGCACTCAATAATACATACTTGATCATTATCCAATTAAAAAAATAATGGAACATCGTGTGAATAAATAAACCCAAGGGGGAAAAGTCAGCTTAAGACATGGGGTGAATAGACAATGCAATGGCAGCCTGGTCTCCGGTAGGCAAAATTGCTCCTGGCATGGATAACAACATTTCCGAGAATTTGCTCAGAAATGTACACAATACCAATTTGCAGTTAGGAGCTCGACTACGCACAACGAGCTCGGAACATGCTTGCTACTTGCTACTACACTTGGCAGATACTACGATCGACATCCAGGCAGATCCATTGACAGGCTGTAGGAAACGTTTGGCTTTGAGCACTTCCCTCTGTATGCAGTGCTGTGCATTCAGTAAAATATTAATGCTTGGTGAAACTGAATTATAAGTAACTAGGAAGTACAAAGAAGTGTGGTAGCCAAGAAAGCAATTTGCAGTCACATTCCAAAAAACTTACTCTATAGAAAAGTTCAGCTGGAAAAGTCAAAAGAGTTGTGTTGCAGCATTATGAAAAAGCAAACGACAGCATTTCAATCAAATTAATCTGGTCTAACACCAACTTTTTTTCAGGGTCACTCTCAGCCAATAGGTATTCTTGTAGTGCCACTGAGTTTATGTGTGGTATACATAAAATAAATGGCTTTGAGTGACTGCCAGCCAGCAATGTGCCATAGTTTCAAATGATACATTTCTGACAAGATTTCCTTTACAATCTCTTCTTGGTTTTGGCTCGTGCCTCTTGGTCACTGGCCATTAAGCCTGGGATATCTGAGGTTCACATGTTTCACGGGTAAAAAGAAGCCACCAATTAAACCCGAACAGTCCAGTATCGGATCACTTCACAGAAAATAGATACAGCGGATGTCCATGCACCTCCCCCCCTGCGGATGTTTTTAACCATACCTTTACATGACTTTTCTCACAGAAAATGTACAGCTGGGCGTGACTTAAGGCAGGCTCGGTGGGCTGCGAGCCACCGTCTGCCATCAGCGTTGCCGACAATAGCTGAGTCCTATCTGTAGTGCTTCCGCGGGCTCCAGGTCGGGTTGAGCCCATCGTAGTACTTGACGATCGCTGTCGTGCTAAAGTGCACGGAAAGGCGATATGAAATACACGACGAATGGCAATAAACTACGCCTAATAGACTGAAGAATGTGCACGCTCACTTGAACCACCTGGAGCTGCCCTGTGGCTGCTCGCGACAGCAACTTGAATATCTTTGGGCAGCTTGTCATTTAGGTGCCATCACAATTGCGGATCAACAGCAAAAACCAACATGCTCATCGAATAGCAGCTGCATACGGCCGTGCACTTGTAAAGCTGGCATCAGACACAAGCCTCGTGAACTGGCACAGCTCAGCCAAGCGGTGGTGGAAGCAGCAGCAGCAGTCGTGCACCCTTTACATTTACTAAAAGCATGGGAGTCAGGCGTGACAGGGGCCGGCCGCTGCCAGTGGGGTTGGCAAGTACCGGCACAGACTGCAAGCGCCTGGCTAAAGCGCGGCTGCAGAGGCGCTAGGCACAGCGCTGACAGAGGCAGTCGCGGCTGGCTCCACAACGCATGAGTCTCCGAGGCACGCAAGCAGGCAGTGTACCAGGGCAGCTACTCTACGCGGCAAGCTGTGACAGTGGGAGCAGTGTGGGCAACATGGGCAGCTGCTCCAGCGCCAGGGTGCAACGACACACGGTGCTTGGACCGACGGCAACCTCCCCGGGGACGGAACGACGGGCCGTGAGCGCAACCTCGGCGCCCAAGGCCCGGTGACTGCGCATCTCGGCTCATTACCATCCGCATCCGCCACCCGAGGGGGCGGCGGCCGGCCTGGAGCAGGCGGGCGGTTTTGACGCATCGTCAGAGGTGTGGCGAGTACATCGACGTCTAGAGAAACGGGTCGGCAACGGCCGGGTGGCAAAAAACGGCAGCCAGCAGCTAAAGTAGCAACAACTGCAGAAGGCGGCAGGCAGCGTGCAGTGCCGTCGGCGCAGCACACAGCAGAGGCAGTACACACGACGACAGCGATCCCAACCGGCCGCCGGCAGCTGCACTTACCACCGATGGACGCGGCTGCTGCTGCAGGTCCGCCGCTGCTGCCGTGCATCAGGCCGAATCGAGCGAACGGACCGGTGCGACGGGCCGTCTGCGGTGTGGCATGCACGTACATTGCGCTCGGTAGCATGGACACTCCGGCAGAGCTCAGCGTGCTGGCGCGTGCCGTCGCGTCGGGCAGGGCACCGCCGCCTGCTGGTCCGCTGACTGCGCCGGCACTCGGCTGCGGCGTGAGCGTGCGCACGAGCAGCAGGTACTTCTCCAGCTCGGCCGTGTTTGAGGCTGACGCCTCGCCGCCCTGGCCGACCGATGCGCCACCTGGAGAGCACAGCAGAGGAACACTCGATCAAGGCTCTAGACAATGAGTCAGCAGCTTTCAAGTACCGCCAACATGTCTTACCACAACTGTCGGAGGTACATGTCAAAGCTGGCATCTTAATCGGACCACGGAGAAGGAAGATCAAGGAGTGCAACAAATTGAACAGAACAAAGAGCACAAGCAGAACAGGACAGATAAAGTAGCCTGGAACAGTTCTGTTACAGTGGTTCACAGCTTTCTGGGCAATCACGGGCTGAAAAATACGAGCAGCAGGTTCAGACTCTCACGAAGAATTATGCCACAATGGGATGCAGAATGTCCCTCAAAGTCTGTATCGCTGGTGCTCGTCTCGATTAATTCAATGAGAACATGGGAGCTTACTCAGAGGAGCAGTATAAGTTCTTTCACCAGGATATACTTGACTTTACACATTGCCAAAGATGGACAGTGCAACAAAAACATGATGTGGGAATATGCTTGGGGATGTCCCCGATTAGCGATTAGCCAAAGCGATTAGCCAAGGAACCGAGCCTTCATTGATATACTTTTCTTACCTCATTTCGAAAATCTTGTCCAAAAGACGTTATCTTGCACTGGAAGATTTTAACATACACTCGCATGACCAAACTGACCATTAAGTGCCAAATTTGAACACTGGCTAATTCATTTTCTCTTGGTCTCGCTCAGAAACAAAGGCTACACAATCGATAGTTGTTCTGCAATAGTGTGCCGACAACTCTTAGTGAGCCGTGATGGCCCATTAGGTAAGGCGGCTGCTTTTCACCACCTCGGGACCGAGGTCGTGGGTTTGATTCCTGCAATGGGCGATCCTTATTGCCCCTGCAAGCGATGGTAGCAGCCTTGAAGGCTCTTTTGCCACTATACAAAAAGAGGCTGTTAAATCAGCTAGTATTTATTTATTCATCATCAGATTCTGGCTGGAGTGTTCACCCCCTTCGATACAAAAATCCTCTGTGAATCCAGAAACAGTAAGAACCGTGACGTTGATACTGTCCACACACAAAATATCATCTTGATCCGTAAGATCAAGTCTCTGTCCGACCTACTGTCACTTGTGGAATAAAAAAAAAACGCTGCAACACAACAATAGCTAATGTTCTGAATGAGTTTGCTTCTTAGCTAAGCTTGTTCTATGCTCTCGCTCAGAAGTCCCACGGTTACTGCCGACATTAAACTAGTCAGGCCCAATAAGCCGATGCTTGATAATGCATGCAAAAGATTAGCACTACCTGTAAAGGTCGTATCAATCCAAGCTAGCAAAGGCCAAGTCACACATATACTTATGGTGGTATTACACATGTACAAACCGAAAATGCTGGTATCAACTATTGTCTCTCCTTAACATCACAGCCATTTACTTAGTGATCCCTGTGGCAATCTAGAAGATTGCTTATCTAGATTATTTTTCAACGAGATAGATAAGATCTGTGAGTTCATTCTCCAGTTGACCCCCCTATTGAACTCTACACCCTTCGTCCCTTGCTTTACCTCACTGTCTACATTCACATCATCTCGAAGTTAATCTCCCAGTCTATGAAGACTACTTACCCTTTAGACTCATACCTACTATAGATGAGTTGCTGCCGTGCATAAAAGTGATAGTAAAAATGTCCTTAGCCACAGATCTGGTCCATGCATTCTTCAAAAACGCTGTTGTTAGGCCACCCATTAAGTAGTCAACACCACCAGACCAGTAGTCAACGGAGCCGAAAAACTTCAGCAACACTTCTACCTACTGCCATTCCTATCAAAAAACTGGAATGAGCAGTGGCAGACCAGCTTAAATCTTACATCAAAACTTTAAACACGGTGAATAAGCACAAGTCAGGTTTTAAAGCTAATCACTCCACTGGGTCCACGCTGCTGGGAGTGTATAACGACCCTCAAGGATGCTGATTTGATAGTCTCTCTGCTACTTCTGCTAGATATACCGGCACCGTTTGATACCATTGATCGACAAGTCCTTCTCGAGCAACTATCATACCACACGGGAATCACTGGCACAAAACTGCAATAGTTTAGGTCGTACCTCACAGGGAGACAGATTTTTCAAAACATTAATGTCAACAGGTAAGAGTAATCCAAGGAACCTCTGAAGTATTGGACACACCAGATATCTATGCTAAGTCAATTTCTTTTCACAGTGTATACTCTCCCTGATACAAAGGCAATCGCCAAGAACAATCAGACATTTGTATAGTGTCGTAAGAGAGCTGAATCTCTTTCTGTGTACTTCACGTATGCTGGATTAACTCCGTGCAGCATATATTACTGACATTTGCACTTGATGGCAGCAAACTTTCCCAATTTGAATGACGAAAAAACCAACTCACTAGTTATTGATCAACCTTAAGTTTTTTCAGAAACTGGAAAAACCTAGCCTTCAAAATGGGCTTGGCCAGCAAATCTCCTACGTGTCTCACAGCACAATCTGGGCGTCCTGCTCCAAAGTGACCTTTCACTACGTGGGAACATTAGCCCTACGATCTAGTCTGGCAACTTTCAGCTAGGTACCATTGCAAAATTCGGGCCTACTTAAAAAAGGATACCAAAGCTAAGCGGGTCCATGCGTTTGTGACAACCCATTTGCCTTCTCTAGCTCACTACTTGCAAATTGTCCATGTTTCTGCAATATGACACATACAGTTTAGCAAACCCGGTGCCTAGGCTTGTCGTGCATAAATGTCACAACTGCCACACTAAACCACTTCTTACCGACCCACACTGGCTCTCCATCAATCGGCATATCAGCTTCAGGGTTAAGTCAGTTCACTTGTAGGTTCTTTCGCTCTTTGGCTCCGGCCTAACTATTTGAAATACTCTATAATCAGACTTCTCATTGTACTACACACGCTTCTAACTCAAGACGTTTTGCTGTGCCTCTAACACCTCAAATCCTTTAGAGATGGTGCCGTATCAGTTCGTAAGCTCCCAGAGTCTGGGACCCATAACCAATGACATTGCCTAACTTGATTTTCTTTAACTAAAACTAAAACTAAAACCTAATCCTTCCTCGTACCATTTGCTTCATCAATGTCAATAGTCTATGTGTATTTATGCACTGTGCATGTTGTCACTGACCAATTGACATGCTTCCCTTCCGTGATATGTAAAGATTCTTGAGATAGATTTAGTGTTCTTAGGGTGCTATATGAAATGTCTTATTAGTTGCTTGAGTTAATGCCACAACCTCAGTTTCTTACGATGGGCCAAAAACACGATGGGCAAAATCAGCTCGTTTGGTGGCTTCTGAAGCAACTGTCGCCTTCCAAACATATTCATGATTCTTTTGAAGACATTCAGTCAAAGCTGCAGTAAACCCTTGTATAGAACCCTAAAGCACTCTAGTCAGGCAGGGGGAGCTCTTATTCCCAAGAAAACATCTAGATGGTAGGTCAAGCTATGGTTAAGATTTGAAACGTTTAATTTTACATAGGCACAATCACTGGCTGGACACAGCTAGAAACAGTCGATTTCAAGAATCTGATGGGAACAAAACATTAAGCATTGGTGTTGAGCTCGTGTGCAACAAATGAAGGGACGTTTTTGAAACTGCAATTACATTTCCGTCAAGAGTCTCGGCAACAAGTGATTCCGTTTTACCCAATGGCAGATGCTGGTCACGAGTAAAACCTGATTTTGCGTGCAGATCATAAGCAACACAAGACCAGCAGGTGAAATGATAGCCCACAGTTAGCAATCGCACAGCAGGCAGAGCATGTGACGACTAACAGACGTCTACCATCTCCAACGTACGGCTGGCTGTGAGCACGGTGTGTCGCGGAGCCCACGTGACCCCGCCTAACCGCACAGAGTTCCGCCTCCACGAACAGGGCCCACGAATTGCAAGTGCCGGCACGCACAGGGCCCACTTCCCTCTCCGAACGGTGGGGTGCTTCGGGCAATGGCCAGCTCAAGCGACAGCTTTACCTGACTGAGGCTTGCCAAACTTGCCCATCACCGACTTGCTGTGGAAGCTGCTAGACCGAAGCAGCAGCGCCCTCGTCTTCGAGTGCCTCCACGTAATGACGGGAAACCGGTTCTGCCGGTGACATCGCGCAAAGCGAGCTATGCTGTCGTCGGTCACGTTGTGCGGCACGACAAGCAGTGCCGGGTAGCTGCAACGCGCAGCTGTCGGGGTCGAAGCGAGAGCGCCGGCCCGGCTTGGGCGTGCCGCTACTGAGTCGGCGGCGGCGGCATGCCATCGAGGTGCACAAACGACAGGCTTGCAGGCTTGCCAGCGCAACGGCACCAAAACAGGGCCGATAGGGACGCGCGCTTCGCGGGCGGGCAGCCGCGGGCGGCGGCATGCGCACCTTCGGCAGACAGAGTAGCTGCCGTTGACCGAGCTCAAGCGGAACTGCTCGGTTCGGCTGCGCATTCCCGGCACCGACACGTTGCACAGTCCGATTCGATCGTAGTCACGGCAGCAGAGCAGCTCCGACAGCTTTTCAAGCATCTTCGAATCACTGCTCAGCGGCAGGTGAACTTGCTCACCATCCTCCGCCACTGCAACGTGCCCCTTGACGTCTAAGCGAGCCAGAGTCAGAGCGGTGCCGCCACTTCACCAGCGTCAGGGCCAGTTTTCGACACGTGGACACACGCTGGCTATCGGTTTACCATCGGCACACCAGCAGCTCAATTCGAAAGAGCAGCCGAAATAAGGGTCCACGGACATCTTTGAACGTGGCTTTCACAAGAGTGCAAAGATAGCATGCCTGAGTGATTAGCCAATATGGAATGGTAGATAACACCACAGGGTTGTATGGGAGTTGACAACTGAGCTCAGGCGTCAAAACCACAAGGTATCGATGCAGAAATGCCTGAATAGTAGTCTACAGTTACCAATAATCAATGCACATCGCTCAGACACGATCAGCCTGCGACAAGAGGCTCCTGTAACATGCAGGTAGTGAAGCACCTGTAAACCGGGGCAAGGCATGCAAGGAAACCAAATGAATGTTCGTATTTGCTCCGACACATGCAAAACAGCTCATCAAAGGCAATATGTATTTATGAACTTGAAATTTAGAAACTTCAAACAACATACAACCATCAATAATACCAATCAAGTGGCCAACAGCATGAGCTTATTGGGCTACGACGCCTGAATAGTAAATCTAGCTAAGCAATAGAGATGCTATTGCTGGTGATGACAGTTGTCAAAAACTGGTGTACAACATAGCATAGATGCATACAGTGCGCCACAGTCAGATAGACGGACATGAAGTGGCAGCCTGGGCCAAAGAAATATAACTAGAGACCAAATTACAGAGGCTTACAGGCAGAGAAACAGAGGATGGGTATGTCTATAACCCCACAACCAGGAAGTCTTGATTCTTGTGACAATATTAGGTCCTCTCTGCTGCCCCATAAAAAGCTTAGCATATAATGACCAGTATGTTATAGCAAACCAGTCCACAAGCACGTATCAAGAACCATTCATAATGACAGTAAAAGATTGACGGTTCGTCGTAAAGATGAACCAAAAATAGACTGGCTGCATCAGGACAGGACGAGTATGACGATTTTGAGCACGTGACTTTGATCAGGTTTGACTGCACTTACATTGCCCTTCAAATGTAAACCAGGGGTTGACTTGATGCCATTGGGTGATAGAAAATTTTACTAAGCAAAAACCCGAATCAAATATTGAGCGTACCACGAGAGAGTTCGGCCAATAAAAGCAGGTCGGGTGACGGCCAAGGTCCGGAGTTAAGCAAATTCGATTGAAGATATTGCCATCTCATCAATAAGGACAGAGTGCATTCACAACAGTCCCTTTCAAAATATTGACAAAATCCATAAGTCGGTAAGAAGCAGCACATACATTTATTTGCCCTATTGTACGGCAGAGATTTTGTCAAGACTAACGATTTTGATCAATGCTAGTCAGGGTAGTGCTTTTCTGCAAGTGCCACTAGATCTCTCAGCAGCCTTTGATACAATTTACCACCAGATCCTTCTGGGGCGTCTCTTGACAACCCTAGTTTTCACTGGCACAGTGCTAGAGTGGGTAGGTCCCACCTTAGCAAGAGATGCCAGAGAGTTGTTTGAAAGTCCAAGTGCACCTCAGGGTCTGATTGTGGGGCCCTCGGTGTTACTATCTTTTTTCTCTTGCTGGCTGATTTATCGCTAAAAAATAATCTTGAATTTCATTTCTGAGCCAACGACACTCAGCTCAACCTATCCTTTGACACAGTGACACTCAGTTCAACCTGTCCTTTGACCCTTCGGAGAGTTGCTCCCGCATCTGACTCACTCAATCCCCTTTCGGCCTGAATCCCCAATTTTCGCATTTGGACACTCACTAACTTCCTTAAACTTAATGACTCCCTCAGCTATAAGACCAGCCTCATAGCTATAGGCAAACACATGCCGTCCTATTTTTGCAAGGCCTCTTCTTAAGATTGGTTCATCCAGCATCCCTTCAGAGACGTATGTACATAATCTGGACGTATTATTACATACTCACGTGTCATCGAATGAGCAGCTTGCCTACCCTGTCAAGTCGGCCTATTTTCAACAGAGAGTACAGCCAAAACCAGGTCCTGCTTTGAGTATGTGTCATCACGTCTAGATTACTGCAATACCCTTTATTCAAGACTCCTGGCCTGCACCCTTAATAGACTAAAGCTAGTGCAGAACTCAACAGCTTTATGGCATAGCTGCCACGCTACACCAGTTCTGACTGAGCTTCAACGGCTCCCTGCCTGCACAGCATCGACCAAGATCCTTTTCCTGGCCTACAGGTATCATCACTTGTTTGCAAACTATCCAACCATTTTCCAATGTGCTCTCACACCACCCCATTCTCTCGGCTGCCAGCAGTCTCACTGTTCCTAGCCCAAAATTGAAATCTCTTGGCAATCCTTCTGTTCGTTTGCACTGAAAGCCTGGCACTCACGTCTGGCTTCTGTCAGCATCTAATAATAATAATAATAATAAAAATAATAACGCATTTGCATTTCACTCTCAGAGAACTTAATCTGTTTCTAGGCACTTTACATATGACAAAAAGGAAGCATGGTCGAACGGTTAGTGAGTGGTAGCATGTTCAATGACAGCAAGTATAACATGGTTGGAGGTGATATGCGCAGAGTCAGCATGCAAATATGATCAGTGGCAGCATGAACAGCATCTGCATTGACATTGCATAATTGAAGTCTCAGCTGAGGAGGCATCAGTTCAGCTGCTTTCCCAGCGCCCCGTAGAACTTGTCTTTTTTATGTTTCTATGGGCTTTCCATACTTGCACATGATTCAGTGCATGCTTCTAACCAGGGTTCCAACAACCTACCCAGTGGCCCTGAGTGCCTTTTTGTGCAAATTCACTTGCTGCTCGATCAATGAGACTTCTCTTCAATCGAGTTGTAAAGCCCCTGGACAGAGATTTAGTTCTCTTGCGGTGCTATGCAAACAACTAATTAGTATTAGTATTAGTATTCCTACTGCTACTATTATTATCATTATAATTACGATAGATTATCAATCCTTTGTAAAGAAGTAGCAGCCACCTTCAAGAAACACGTACCTTCACCAGGCTGCATTGTTCAATTATATGAAAAAAGTGACGCAGACAAGCAGTCAGTTACTTGAAACCATAGTATTTCAACATAACTGCTTACAGGAACTCGTCAATGAAGGTACGAGGTTGATTCATTTTTTGGAATATGCCAGGAGTTTGCCTACGTCACCGGTGGTCAGGGTTCAACTTATGAGACCAACGAGACACTTCCTGCACCATTTCCTTTTTGAAAGGAATGGTGCAGGGTGAGAGTTAATTCGTGCAAAGCAAACCACGTCCCCTAGTTTTAGGCTTGTTAACCAACTTTATGCAAAGTCTACAGCTGGGCCGTTGGGTGTTAAAAAGTTAGCAATTACAGATAAGATGGCAAAGGCGAGTGTCATAGACCCCTTTAGGCTATGCTGGCATAGCAGAAATAACCTGTCCATTTGACTGGGGACAGATGAGGCAAGCAACGGGCAACAGAAACCGAAGCACAAAACAGGCTGCAGCCACACATGAACAGTAAGCAGCAACTGAGATAAAGATGCGCTCAAGCACAGCAAATTCTTTATCCCCCCCCATCCCCACCACCGAACAGCATCGGTCGAGCCCTTCAAGCGGCACCGGCTATATTGCTGAGGTCGTGGTGCAGGTAAGTCACATGGATGCTGGCAAGACAGGTAATGTGCACTTGTTTGTACAGAGGGGGAATACTTTGGCGTATGGTGTGGTAAGAAATGGTCAGCGAGGAGCCGGGAGTTCTTCCGGGACAAAAAAAAAAGTGAAAGATACGAGACCAGTACAGTGGAAACGATCAGTCAGTAATAAACATGAAATGAGATACTAAAGTCATTAAACTGGCACCCATACCAAGTTAAGCTCTCGTACTACACAGAAGCATGGGCTTAAATGCTAGTCGAACAGCAAACGTCAAATATGCCAGAAAAATTGGTCTCCAATTACAAGACTTCTTCTATGAAAGAAAGCAATAATGCACAACAGTGCACCAGAAAAGGAAGGCAGCAGAGTCACCAAGGCAGTGCAGTGTGCGAACATAGCAGAACGCCACAGATAGTGTGTATAATTGAATTGACCAATACCCGGAAAGCGCCTATATGCTAAAAGAATCGACAAATAATATACATATTAATAACTGTAGCAAGAACACCCAAGTCAAGCACAACGTGTATTAAGTACCTTGCGCTTCAACTGTTGCTCCTTCGTTTGCGCCAATAAAAAGAGAAGGAGGAACAACAACACAACAAGCCAACAACTGAGAGCAATAGCGTCTAGCATCCTTGCAGAATGCCGGTCACACCAACTTGCAAACAAGAGTGAAGACGCTGCAGCTGAATAGAAAAACCCGATGATAGAAATCAAAAGAACAGACCATTTGCACCAATTCTGGCTGCTGAAGAAAGCAATTTGCTAGCAGGTTCACTGTGGAGAGCGCAGAAGGCAGTGGTCAGAGAACTGCAGTTGGCCGATCGGTCTTAATTCCCAACGATTGGTTGCCCTAGGTCACAACGAAGAAGCCTGATCTCTCACAGCTTCAATCACTCAGCCGAATGGCCAAATGCCCTAAGCAAAAATCAGTACATTTTCTTCTAGTGCTAAAATGCATTGCACTCTCCACACTCATCTTTGAACAAAAACAAACTGGGCCTGACCAACTGTACGAAGGCACACAACCACAGATGTCACCTACGGCTAGCACTCAGAAGGATCTCACTGAGCAGCCAGCCTTGCACATATAGGATGGACGTTCGCCACGGTTGAACTCCATCACAGCAAATTAACAATTCCATCCCATCCGGAGCTTCAAGCAAGATTACAATAATGTTAATAGAATGGGAACAAACATAGGAGGCCTTTCTGCCTTTGTCTCTAAGTACATCTTTGTCTGTCTGTCTCTTTTGCTCTCTGTGTCCTTCTGCCCATCATATCTCTCTCTCTCTCTCTCTCTCTCTCTCTCTCTCTCTCTCTCTCTCTCTCTCTCTCTCTCTCTCTCTCTCTCTCTCTCTCTCTCTCTCTCCCTAGCTCGGTTGGTCTCTCCGTGGCTCACTCTCTTTCTTACATCTCTACCCCCTCTACCGGTGACCGATCAAAACCATTGCTCACATCAATAACCAATCGATATTCAAAAGCACATACAATGATAGCACAGCAGTGGGCAACAGAAAGCAACTCACCTGACCAGGTGTCTTCCTGTCCCTCGTCGTAGATGCTGCTATGCGCCTGTGACAGCCGGGCGTGAGCTGCCATGTCACTGCCGCCGTAGTCACTCTCGGTGTCAGTAGACACGATGCTGTTTCGCCATTGCATCGTGCTGCTGGAGGGCATTGGTTGCTGAGGTTGCGAGGTGGCTGACAGGCCTCCCGAAAGCAAATACTTGGGCTTGCGTGAAGACGGACTCGACGACTTGATTCCGGCTTTCTCGGCAGCCTTATGAAAGGCTTTCTTTGCGATAACCCTTCGAATGGGCACCGAGCCACAAAATGAGAGCCGTGGGGTGTGCTGCTTAGCATGCAGGGAGCTAGCTGGCACTTCACAGTGCCCCCTTCCTCACCACAGACGAGTATAGGCAGCATGGCATCTCAATGCAGCCGTCGGCTAGCAGTAAAAGCAAATGGCAACGGCTGGCCAGCAGCTTCAAAATGCACGTGCAGCGCATACCCATTGCCTGTACACCTGAAGCTAGCCCTACGACTACTTCCAGTACAAAGGTTGCCACGCTCTACGTTATCAGCCACCTGGTGCTGTGCCTGGAAGGACAAGTGCACACTGGCCCTACAAGTGGTGGCTACATGGGGTATGTCCGGGCTCCCTCTTTGCGCTCAGGATAAGTCTAATACTGGACTGAGAGCAGCAAGCTAAACCACCCCATGCCTCTCCAGCTGCCACCACATAGCTGAGTAGCCAATGCGCTAAGACGGCAACCATGTTTGGTAGGAAGTAGCGCATCTGAAAAGACCCTGCCTGCTACGAAGCTTTTCTTCTTGCCGTGAGACTACTGCAGCACAAAAACGGCCTAGTAGACTGACTAGGCAGTGATAGCAAGAGATCGCCTGTGGAGCAACCAGAACCACGCCCCGACCAGAAAATTATGGAGAGGGCTACGGTGGCTCGGCTCAAGGCCCACTCTTGGGCCCCGGTAGCCCCCTTTTGCGGGCCTATAGAAAACTAGTAATAAGTTAAACTTTGTTAAGCTGACTACAAAACGAATGAACAGGAGACCGTAATTACTCATCTATTTTCGAGTATTACTCGTCTATTTTCGGGTGGAGAGGGGTTATGTAATTTAATTGAACCTTTAGCACAGCAAATCTTTGCCAGCTATACTCTGATTTGTGGCATGCTGATTACCCATCCAATTGTATCTGCTAAGACCAAGCAGATTCATATAAAGGCCACGAAATCTCCCCCAAAACTAACCGTGACACTATTTTGAGTTATTTCGGGTTTCTTCAGCAGGCATTTGCCGAATGGGAATGCATGCCCTGCACTTTAGCAAATGCAGACTGAAAAAAATCTTTCGAGTCGAAGTACATTCAGAAACTTTAGCTACTCTTTCATTTGGGCAGTGGCATCTTTTTGCTACTCTCCTCCACATCTATTCTCTCTCACCTCTAATTTCTCCTTTCCCCAGTGAATAAATGATGTACAAAAATAACAGCTCTGTCATTGCTGAGAACTAAGTCCCATCGCACTGCCGTTGTTAGCTTATAAATACCTACTGTTTCAAATAACAGCACATAAAAAATAAGAGCCTGCTCTGACTAGCCACGGGGGCATTCCAATTTACCACGTGATTGGTGGCCCTTACCTCAGTGATCTCTGCTTGTCTTTGCGCTTTTGATCCGGCGCTAGAGGCACAACGCAGGCACCCAGAAACGCAAACGTGTCAAGCGCATTCTCGGGGTATCGCAGCTTCTGCAAGCGCTTCCTGAACGAATCCAGACTCTCGTCGTCTACTTCTTCATCGAAGCCAATTTTCACAAGCTGCAAACACGACATCAAAAGCTGCATAACAGAAGCACATGGCATATGACAGCTGCATAAAGGAGCACTGCTGTGAGTGTCCGCTCTAGAGAGGTGCATAATCTAAATGCAGGCCTACAGCAGGCATCGTATTTTTGGTACAGTCACGAATAAGCTCAGAGGGAGCGTGCGCAGACACGCCAAATCAGGCAAAAGCCAATGTACCAAGGTATCGATTCATGCAGTATGAATATGCCTGCCTATCGACTAGATAGCTATTGCTCATGTCTCCTGGGGGAGGGCAAATGGAAAAATTGATAGCCAAAACATAACCAATCAGGGCTTGCAAAAGAAAGTTGCACACGGACTGCATTACAAACACCCAGAAACCACCTACAATAGGAACGGCACACGTGCACAAGCCACTAGTCTGTAGACTGTCAAACGGCCCACAGGCACGGGAAGTTGCTTGCAACCCGACCGTAGACGTTTAGGTTACAGGTGCCCCTCCATTCATTCGCCATATTCCACTACCGGTAAACACTTGTTAGTGGCCAAGATATTCCCCCTTCCCAGGTAATAATAATAATAATGCACTTGATAAAGCACCTTCAGATAACTCAATCTCTCTCTCTCTAGGTGCTAAACATTTGCTGCAAAGAGAAATACAATTGAATGGTGAGTAATATTATACTTGAAAAACAAACAAAATGAATAACATGGTTAGTGGTGACATCCACAGGGTCAGCATGCAAATGTGGTTAGTGTAAGCACGCACCGTGTGAGCACACATAAGCTCATGAAGGACGAATCACAGGGACCCACTAAATGCTGTCCTAAATAGGTGTTTTTAAGTTCTTTTTTAAATGTGGTCGGGTCAGGGGACGTTCTGACGCAGGTCGGGAGGGACTTCCAGGCCTTGGGAGCACATGAACTAAATGCACGGTCTCCAAAGGATTTGAGGTTTGTACGAGGTACTTGTAGGCTGTTGGATTCCGAAAAGCGGGTGGTATGATGCGTGCCCTGGTGGGGGAGCAGATCTGATAGGTAGGCTGGAGCCAAAGAATGAAGTGACCCAAAATAAAGCGAGAAAACCTGGAAGTCAATCCGTTGCTTGACTGGTAGCCAGTGCAGGTCGGCAAGAAGTGGTGTGATGTGGCAACTGCGACGCTCACGACAGACAAGCCTAGCTGCAGAGTTTTGCACCAGCTGCAATCGCCTGATCGCACATGCTGGTAGGCCAGCCAGCAGTGAGTTGCAGAAGTCGAGACGAGATGTCACGAATGCATGGACCAACTTAGACGTGGTATCCTTATCTAAACAAGCCCGAATTTTAGCAATGTTATGGAGCTGAAAATAGGCAGTTTTGACTGTGGAGCTAATATGGTCTCTAATGAGAGGTCGCTTTGGAATATGACACCTAGATTTCGAGCTGATTCAACTGGAGATATGCTGGCAGAGCCAATTTTGAGCGTCAGCCTTTCCAATTTCTGAATCACACTGGGTTTGCCCGTAACTAGTAAGTTAGTTTTATCATCGTTTAGTTTTAGAAAATTTGCTGCCATCCATCCATGTGCGGATGTCATCAATACATGCAGCAAGTGAGTTTAGAGAATTTGAGGTGCTCGAAGGCTGGGAGGGATCAAAGCAAAGGTACAACTGAGTGTCATCCGCATAGAAGTGAAAGCCTAGATTGTGCTTGGCAATCACATCAGCAAGATGGAGAGTATAAACCGTGAAAAGAACCGGACCTAGCACGGAACCCTGAGGTACTCCATATTTCCGAGATACTTCAGATGACCTTTGTCCATTCACGTCAATACTCTGGAGTCTCCCACTGAGATAAGACCTGAACCACTGCAGAGCAGTGCCAGTGATGCCCAGGCGAGATGAGAGGCGCTCTAGAAGAACTTTGTGATCGATAGTATCAAAAGCTGCCGAAAGATCGAGCAAAACAAGCAGAGACACTCTACCCATGTCTGCTTTCCTAAGTAAGTCGTTGTATACCTAAAGCAATGCTGACTCTGTGGAGTGATTAGCTCTAAAGCCAGACTGGAACTTACTAGCAAGGTGTGAGGTTTCTATATATTAGTTTAGCTGGTCTGCCACGACCCGTTCCAGTGACTTTGATAGGAATGGTAGAAGGGAGACTGGGCGGTAGTTGCTCAAGTTCTCTTGGTCTAGTGTCGCTTTCTTGAGAAGTGGCCTTACTACAGCTTTTTTGAAAGGTGCTGGGACATGACCTGAGGCTAATGACATATTTATGATGTTAGTTATGCTTGGTAGCAGCAGATCAATGCAACGTATGAGCAGGACAGTGGGAATAGGGTCCAGAGGACTTGTTGTCTTCTTTGATTGAGATACGAGCTTCAGGACTAGATCACTGGTGACCTGCTTAAATGTAGACATTGAGGTGCAGCCAGGAATCGGGGAACAGCATTCTAGTGGAGATGTTGTCATCGCAGGGATGGATTCCCTGATCTTGTCTATTTTCTGCACAAAGAATCGAGAGAAGCGATCGGCTAGATCATCACAAGGATCATCAGGTAAGGAGCTAATCTGGGAGCCGTTGAGGAGATGGTTAATCGTCTACATCAGCATTTTTGGATTGTGCACCTGTGAGTCAACAATGTTTCTATAGAAGCTAGACTTGGCCTTTGCTAGGATCGATTTGTACGACCTACAGTAGTCTTCATATGCCTGTCGATGGACAGTCAGTCAAGATCTTTTGTATGCTTTTTCAAGCCTTCGCTTAGTAGACCTGGCTAGCTGAATGTCTGTGGTAAACCATAGGCCGTCTGGGGGGGCGCACAGTGCACTTTGTCAGACATGCAAACTCGTCGACCGTGTCAGCTAGTGTCGTAGTGTAGCTATCTACCAATGATGACAGATCGGATGGAGGACTGAGCAGCAGAGGTGAAACAGATATTCTCGCACGGACAGCATCGATGTCAAGGGTCTTGAGGTTTCACGATTCACAGGTTATTTCAGAGGAGGAGGTGGGCACACACTGTAGATTGAATGAGATCTGCATGTGGTCAGATAAGCAGGATTTGGTAATAATTGGTGATGACAAACTGCGGTTGTATGAGAAAATCTGGTCGAGTGTGTGACCCTTGATATGAGTAGGGCCATGCTCATGAGCCACAAGAGACAATGAGTCAGTCAATGCACGAAAATTCGGTGCAGAAAGCATCAGATAAGTTATCAAAGTGAACTCTGAAATCACCCATAACGAGGAAGGATCCAAACAAACACCAGGTACCAAATCCAATCAATCCAACACCAATCCATCCAACAATCAATCCAACCATACATCCAAGCCATACCATACCATACCAAACCATCCATACCGTCCATACCATACCATACCATACCATACCATTCCATACCATACCATTCCATACCATACCATACCATACCATACCATACCATCCATACCAAACCAACCATACATCCAAACCACCAATCCAACACCAATCCATCAATCCAACACTAAATCCAATCAATCCAACACCAGGTACCAAATCCTCCTTTATCTCAGATTTCTGCCTTAACGGCAGAAATCTGAGATAAAGGAGGATTTGGTACCTGGTGGGCGATAGACTAGATTTTTGGCAATGAGCACATGCCTATCAAATGCTGCAGTAAGGTTTTACCGATAGTGGCAGGTCGTATCATGCTCCAATCAGAGCGTAAATGCATGCGAAGACACAGCCATACAAAAGCTCGAGAGCCAATGGCGAGGCCAGGGGCAGTGGGGGCATTTGCTCCCCTACAGCGGGCAGTGACCTAGTCCGTCCCAACTACCATCCCCCACCCAATCGTCACCGATGACACAAGCATGCCTCAATTCCACTCGATGAGCATCCGCCGAGTTTGTGTCGAATAAAACCTATGGTTCTGTGCTATAATTTTTCCTTAATTGTGAGTGTAGCTTTGCCCTCGTGAAAATCTTGCCCCCCTACATAACAATATTGCTAGTCTTTCCCTACCCTACCCCTCCTAGATGTACATCCTGACTCTGCTACAGTCGTGAGCTGACCACACAGAACGTCAGACTGGGTGGTGGGTGATGGACGGCAGGGTCGGCAGCAGTGTCGGTGGCGTAAGTGGTGGCGGTGCAGCACATGAACGTCGACGGCCAGTCGAGGTGTGAGTGGGCTTTTTTTTATAAATCCGGTTCAATCTTTACAGCTTCCAAGCCAAGCTGAAGATGCAAAAAACAAACAGACAAGCAAGCCAGCAATAAAATCGTTGGTCCTGAGAGGGGAATGATGGGGCAGCGAGTCAAACTGGCCATAGATCCGCTGCTGCTGCTGCCGCTGAGCACTGTTCAAGAAAAGCTTAACTAGGGAGGGTGTGCCTAGCTTAGGAGCTGCAGAAGGCTTTTGGTAGCCATTCCGTTTGCTGCTTTATAAGGGGAATGCAGAGGGCTGGTGCAGTGGTAAGAATATTTTGAGATGATTTGCATACTCTTACAGCTAGCCAGGCCTTGGTGACTCAACTATCAGTGTACATTCAACCTGTCTGCATCCGTGATCCGATTATGACCGACACGGCACCGGGCAAAGAGAGATTTCACTAAAACGTGACAAGGCACAGCACGAACATGTACCTAGGTAGCTAAACTGACAAAAATGATGAGCTCGTGTACACGTGCATAGATAAGAAAGTACACACGCGCATGCTTGGTGCATTGTGACTCATCCCCGACGGTAGGACAAGCTACCGCAGCTAGATCAGAAAACAGAAACTCTGCAAGCACTCGAGCGTTGACCTGTGCAGTGATGCAGCGGCGGTGATGCAACAGCTGTCACCTGGAATGAGGCCGATCGTATTTGAAGGATGTTACGAAGCCACTGCTCCACGTTCACCAGGTACTGGCTGTTCAGCTTCTTCTCACGAGTGAGAGTGGCCACGGGAAATGCTCTGATAACAGTTTGCTCGCAGGCTACAACATGTGGGCCACAATGGATGCCTACCCATTTGATGTACTGCAGCAGCACATGCAGCAGCAGCAGCAAACGCCACGGACGACCCGGCGCTAAGAGCACATCGTCACCGAACGCACGACGATGTCACGCGTGAATGCGACTGGCAGTACGCAAATGGTAGCTTTCAACAGAAGCCGAATTAAAACAGAGCCAGCAAACTTCTTACCCAACGGGTCGCACGGAGTGCCCTTAAATACGATCCTATATGTGGTCAAGAAAATGGCGCCTTCGGCCGGAAGCAGAGCTGGGCCGCCATTGGACAGTCCTTGGCCTTCCTCCCTGCCGTCTGGCATGAGGTAGACACGCAGGCCCTCCATAACGGGCTCCTCACCCGGAAGCAAGGTCGGCATGACGATCTTGGGCTATAAATTAATAAACGAGGCAGTGAGCAAGTGCAGCCGGACCGAAGCGAAGAGCTCGCCGTCGGGCGAGCAATGTTGGCGCAGATGCCGGGCGACTTGCAATTCCACCTAACCTCACCGCGCCTCACCCACCTACCGACCGACCTGCCCTACCGGCAGAGGCGAGCGCGCTCTCCCCAAGCAGTGTGGTCGCCTGCCGGTGCGCCGGCTTCGGCAATCTCGAGGCCGGCGACACGGCGCCAGGGGCTACTCAGCGCCGGGCAGCGAGGCTACCTTCTGTATGGGCGGCAGGCGCTTGCTCTCGCGGTTCACTGCCTCCAGCATCTCCACGTGCATGCTGACGGACGACGGTATCATCTGGTGCAGGGCGAGCAGGTGGTCGTCGGTGACGCCGCTCTCGCCGCACACCTTGTCGACGAAGCGCGAGACCGAGCGCAGCACTGCCGCGCCAACCTCGCTCACTTCCGTGTCCTCGAAGCCTGACTCGCCGTCCGCGCTGCCGCTGTCGGCGACGCTGCAAACGACATGGTCAAGCGGTGTGCAGGCACTTCTACTGCACTCTACGGCAGTCGGCCAGCCAGCCAGCCAGCAAGCCGCCGGCGCTCTCTGGCTTGAGGGGGGTGGTGGCTGACCACGCAAAGACTCGGCGGCGAGCGCTGGCATGGGCGGGAGGTACCAGAAAGCAAGGTCCTAAGCTGCCACCTGGAGTAATTGCTGCTGCCACCCTGCGGCCCTTCCGGCCCCTTAAGCCTCCTCGGGGGCTGCTACCTCGGGCGCCCCCTGCCTTGGGAGGTGAGGCTGCCCCTTCGAGCAGGTGCTAACCTCGGTGTGACGTTGCTGTTGCTTGTCTCGCCTGCACTGCCGCCAAGCTCTCCACCTCCGAAGACACTGCGCACTCCCTTGCTGGTGTCCAGCGGCACTCGCAAGTATGTCATGAGATTGCTGTAGTGGATCACGAGGCTGAACGCTATAGCCTCCTCCTCGCTGATCATTTTGTCCTGCTCGGCCGGCTGCAAGCCGGTCCACTTGCGCATCTGAAACAGGCGAGCGCCACTCGCTGCACGACGGCCAGAAAACGGCACTGCAACGCGACTTTACCGCACACGGCCGAGCAAGCTGCCTGCCCTGCCTGCAGTAGAGCGGGCGCCTGAATGCGGGAGTCATTCGCACGACCCGCTCACCTCTTCCGCTGCAATTTCGAGGGTGCTCACTTCGGGCAGTGCCAAACTTGGCGACTGCGAAGCCACGGCGGCGGCACCGCCAGCCGGGTTGCCGGACTGCAAACGGAACGGAGCGCCCTGCACTTTTGCTGGCACTACCAAATGCAGAGCTAGCAATGGCCAGACAAATGCCAGCTGAGGCACCCGCCCCAACGCACACTAGCATGTCACTGCGGGTGCTTGGCATAACTACTTCAGCACTAACCGCGGAAACAGACGAGCAGGCACAGCCACTACCCCTTGCTCCTCCATACTCTGCCCCACCCTCAAAAAAAGGTGTGCTTACCAAGCAGTCAAGTACAAGCATAAGTTACAACATAGAATGTCAGAATCTAGTGTTCCTCTGTCTCTTAGCGGCAAAAGATAAGCTGGGGGGGCAAACAGTGCAATCCCAGCCCGGCCAACTAATTCATTAGCCCAGTGTTCCATTGCAGTCACGAAGATCAGCAGCCGATGACTCCAGGCAGAGGCTGCTGGACAAGAGAGCCACGTACGTTAAGTGCTTAGAAAGAGATTTGTCTCTGTTAGAGCGCTATATGAACGGCTCATCCTTATTTTTACTACTGTTTCTATTAGTGTTGGCTGTATCACAAGCTAGTGCAAATCTGGGCATTACCTGAATCGATGTCGACGCGTGAGATCCGTGACGGACGTTGCCGCTTTGAATACTGGGCTGCTGCTGCGCTGGTCGGAGCAAACTTGCTTCGTATTGCCGAACGTACAGCTGCTTAATCTGCTTCTGCACGTCGTCGTAGAACGTGGCCTCCCAGAACTGCTGGCTCGCCCAGACAGCGTGCTCCTGTATGCAACTGTAGGCAAACTGGAAGACGCCCGTGCACAGCTTCTGAAAAAGAGGTCAAAGCGGCTTCGTGAGGCTGTGTACCAGCCGATGGCTGACAGTGCCAGATCGATCCGACGGCTGTGGGAGCTCGCGAGAGTGCATGCCGCCGCCCAGCCACAGCGGCACTGCTCACTCTGTAGAAGGCCACGGCCAGAGGCAGGATGGCGGAGGCTATGCCGTTCTCGTCGATGGAAGACTCGTTCTAAGAGAAACGAGTCAAAATGTCTGACGCATGCTGCACAGGCGACAGTGTGGCTTGCTCACGGCAAGCGGCATTGAGTGACATGGTCGGGCAAGAAAGGGTGGGGCATCCAGCTTGGCCGGACAGCGGCCAACGAAAAGACCGAGCAAGTAAATTACATATGTGGGAGAACGGCGCAGTCTTTGATTGACTCGGCTGCCCGTACCTGCAGTGCAGCATTGAGCAGGCGCACGACAAGGTCAAACTGCTGATGCTCAAGCATGTATTTGTTGTTCACGGCATAGTTTTTCAAGTTGTCGGTCAGTGCCAGCCGAGCGGTCCTGTTCTTAAGTGCTCTCACCACAGCTGGAAAAATCTAAAGTACGAGGAAAACCACTGGTTACGTCAAGGCTAATGTCTAGCCCATCGTTCGTCATAGTTTTGTGCATGCCGTTGACATTCTTTCCTGCTCAGCGCTGCCTTACAATGCCTCTGGGAGCTTCAGCCATTCTAGGCTGCTTGCACACGAACACACCCGTGCATGTGCAAGCAGCAGTAAGTCTTGAGCCTCGCAACCGAATTCAATTCTCACACTGTCGGAGGGTTTATTGCCCGGCAAGCATGCAAATGGCAATGCATAACTACTTAGCAAATCAAAACTGGTGTGAAATAGCAACTGTATGACAGCCATAAATGCAGAAAAACTGAATATGTGTCCGTTTTCCATAAGGATGGCATAATGTCTGAGTACACACCATGAAGAAATCAGGGATATTAATAAATAAATAAATCCTAGATGATCAAACAGCCTCTTTTTGTATAGCAACAGAAGAACCTTTTCGGCTATCACCACCACTTGCAGTGACGATAAAGGATCGCCCACCGCAGGAATCAAGCCCACGACCTCGGCCTAAACGCCATACAATAGTGTGCCATCACGGCTCACCAATTTCTTGATCAGTGATTGCCATACGCATGCTCACAAGCCTGAAGCGAACAAGAAAAATAGTTCTCGGGTGTTAGCTGGGTTTAAAGTTTATGTCGTTGACAAGCTACCTCCATTTGTATTCCTTATTTAACTTCATAAAGAAATAGCCTTATGTCTGTCTTGTTGTGTGCGCTCACTATGCAGCCTGTGGGCTGTACTTGAACGGTCACGTGGCCCAGCCTCGAGCAGCCACAGTGGCATCCACTCTTTAATAATAATAATAATAATAATAATAATAATAATAATAATAATAATTCACTTGATAAAGAGCCCTCAGAGAACTTAATCTCTTTCTAGGCGCTTTAAATTTGCTGCAAAGGAAAATGCAATTAAATGGTAAGTAAAATCATGCTTGAAAAACAAACAAAACGAATAACATGGTTAGGGGTGACATCCACAGGGTCAGCATGCAAATATGGTTAGTGTAAGCACGCACCGTGTGAGCACACATAAGCTCATGAAGGACGAATCACGGGGACCCACTAAATGCTGTCCTAAATAGGTGTTTTTAAGTTCCTTTTTAAATGAGGTCAGGTCAGGGGACGTTCTGACGCAGGTCGGGAGGGAGTTCCAGGTCTTGGGAGCGTACAAACTAAATGCACGGTCTCCAAAGGATTTGAGGTTTGTACGAGGTACTTGTAGGCTGTTGGATTCCGAAAAGCGGGTGGTATGATGCGTGCCCTGGTGGGGGAGCAGATCTGATAGGTAGGCTGGAGCCAAAGAATGAAGTGACCTAAAAGTGAGCGAAAAAAACCTAGTAGTCAATCCGCTGCTTGACTGGTAGCCAGTGCAGGTCGGCGAGAAGTGGAGTAATGTGGCAACTGCGACGCTCGCGACATACAAGCCTAGCTGCGGAGTTTTGCACCAGCTGCAATCGCCTGATCGCACATGCTGGTAGGCCAGCCAGCAGTGAGTTGCAGAAGTCGAGACGAGATGTCACGAATGCATGGACCAACTTGGACGTGGTATCCTTATCTAAACAAGCCCGAATTTTAGCAATATTATGAAGCTGAAAATAGGCAGCTTTGACTGTGGAGTTGATATGGTCATTTAACGAGAGGTCGCTTTGGAATATGACACCTAGATTTCGAGCTGATTCAACTGGAGATATGCTGGCAGAGCCAATTTTGAGCGTCAGCCTTTCCAATTTCTGAATCACACTGGGTTTGCCCGTAACTAGTAAGTTAGTTTTATCATCGTTAAGTTTTAGAAAATTTGCTGCCATTCATGTGCGGATGTCATCAATGCATGCAGCAAGTGAGTTTAGAGAATTTGAGGTGCTCGAAGGCTGGGAGGGATCAAAGCAAAGGTACAACTGAGTGTCATCCGCATAGAAGTGAAAGCCTAGATTGTGCTTGGCAATCACATCAGCAAGATGGAGAGTATAAACCGTGAAAAGAACCGGACCTAGCACGGAACCCTGAGGTACTCCATATTTCCGAGATACTTCAGATGACCTTTGTCCATTCACGTCAATACTCTGGAGTCTCCCACTGAGATAAGACCTGAACCACTGCAGAGCAGTGCCAGTGATGCCCAGGCGAGATGAGAGGCGCTCTAGAAGAACTTTGTGATCGATAGTATCAAAAGCTGCCGAAAGATCGAGCAAAACAAGCAGAGACACTCTACCCATGTCTGCTTTCCTAAGTAAGTCGTTGTATACCTTAAGCAATGCTGACTCTGTGGAGTGATTAGCTCTAAAGCCAGACTGGCCTTGATATGTCTATGCCAGTGGTTCTCTGGTGAATACAATATCGACATAGAAATGGTTGTTTTGGGATTTTAGTAAACAGACCAGAGACCATGATTACGCCTGATTGCATTTTTACCTTCTTTGTATATATTAAAGTAAAAGTTAAGTAAAGCAATGGTCATCTGATCCAACAGGCTAATTTATATAGTGGCAGAAGAGCCTTGGTGGCTATCAACCCCCCTTACTGCTGGCAATAAAGGACCCTCTGCTGCAGGACCCGAACCCACGACCTGGGTCACTTACCTCTCGGCTAAGACCCAGACGCAAAAACACTGGCTAGATCTACCAGCATAAGATTGCCTTCGAAACTATTATTCATCTTCCTTCCATTCCAGGCAATGCTTGATGTGGTGGCTGGGGTCTAGAAGCTAGTATGCTATGAAAAATAGCATTGACCGCCCTGTCTTACCAGACATCAGCCTTTTCCAATCATGGTGAAGCATTGACTTGCTATGCAAGCTGATGGATGGCTTAATGTGTCGAATTTTTTGTGTCAGTAACAGGATCATCCTAAAATTCCAGGCTTTAACTCGCCCCTAACTAGTCGTCATTACACAAACACCCAGATACGCCCAGTGCTCGCGGCTTCCTTCTACTGGACGAATGTGACATACGGCATCGTTTGATACAGGGCTCAGTTCAAGAGCACCTTCGATGAGCAGCAAAGCCGAGACTTGGCGTATAGAGCGTATAGACCGTTGCACCGACCTCACCTTCCGAGCATCGGAGATCTTGCTTTCGAAAATGAAGTTCACACAGCTATGAAGGACTTCGAGACGCCGTGTCTGGTTCACTAAATAAGCCTTGTCGTCGGTCAGCTGAGAGCCGATAGGAACGATGCGCAGTGGTGCGGGCCGCGTGTGTGAGCTTCTGAAATGAATCAACTAGGACTGCATGCCATGCTTACCCCTCGGTCAGGGCGGCACCTATCACTGCACAGGCTGAATAACAGTGTAAATAGCGCGCGGCGGCTAGGCTATCGGCACGTTGGTAGTGTGCCGCTAGGCCGTGATGTAAAGCTAAGCAAATGGCAACGTACTTGGGCTGTGCCTCTTGCTTTGACAAGTTCTTCTCGATAATCTTGCCGACGTGCACCCAATCAAGTGCAGGAAAAATTGGCAGGTGCACCCTGGCGTAAGCGCCTTCTGTCGGCTGTGGTATCCTCTCGACATACGGCTGGCTGGTCGGCGGGTTCTCCTGTGGATGACAGAGGGGCCAACTATCGGCAAGTCCACCGGCCTGCTTCTCACACCTCGTGCAAAAAAATCACGGGCTCGCCAGCTGGCACACCGACTCGCACGAGCCGATGGCGCAGGCACGCTTGCACTCACATTGGCGTGCAGATCGGCGGCTAGCTGCTTGACATGCTCTAGCATCTTGTCGGGCTGGTCTCTTTCGATTCTCAGTTGTTCTGGCAGCGTGGCGAAGACGTCGTCGAAAATGTCACAAACTCGCAGAGGTGGACCTCGCGTGTGCACGAACGCTTGAAAGCTCATGCTGTCGAGGACCCTGCGCAGAAACTCGTCGTCGGCCATGTTGCAGTGTCCAAGAAACTTGGCCTGCACCAGATGGCGATGGAGCGGTGAGAAGCGCCACTGCGCCAGTGCAGCGACGAGAGAGAGAGAGAGAGTGTAAGTTCACTGAACAATGCTGCCTGCGCACCAACGGCCAGGTGATACTGCCCAGAACAGTAGACGGGTCAAACGGGGCAAGCCACAATACCTTGTGAAACTGAATGACGGGTTCTGGGTGGATCCGGATTATCTGTAAGCAGCTGCGATAGCCACAGAACAGCTCCGCAAAGAAGCGCAAGAATACGGCCCTGATCTCTTTGTCCTGAAATTAACAGCGGCATCAGGCCTGAGAAACTGGTGCAGTCAGGCAAGAGGCATTTGGCCTATGCTCACAGGAAAACCAAAGCGCTACTAACCAGCATAGCGGGGTCAGAGGTTTTGTCGGCGTTCCGTGGAAAGGCATAGTCGGCAGCAAGCATATCCGGGCTTAATATCTACAAATTCAGTAGAGATCTGGCAGCCCGGAGGATGGAACAGGAGACAAACGTGAGAGAAAGAGATCGCACCGCAGCAAGACGATTAGCAGAAGGAAAGCCAGCCAGAAAGCTAGCAGCAGCCACCAAGCACCCGTCGGCCCGACAGCACTGAGCAATGCAGCACGAAGCAGCTGACTGCATGAATGTGCCACTGACACTAGCAAAAGGGGCCGTGCCATCAGTGTCACCACGATACAAATACAGATACAGATGCTCAAAATGCTGAGATGAGCGCAACACTGAGATGAGCTCAACACTGAGATGAGCTCAACACTGAGATGAGCGCAAAGAAGCAATGCAGCGTCGCGAGCAGGCTACAGGCCGGCTTGCTCCATATCAGCGCTCGCTCTACACAGAGGACCCCGGATTCCCCGTGCTACCGGTTTCTCGACGAGGCACTATTGTACGACTCATGGGCTGGGTCGACAGCAGCGCTTAAAAGCGAACGGTTGTAGGTACAACAGAGCACAAAATGAACACGGATCCAGTAGTTGTCGACTCTAGCATTGCAAAGTGGAATCGCCATTTTTTTCAATGTTTGAGCTCAATCGCAGGTGCTTCCACAACTGTAAATGCATTAACAAACTAAACGTGAAGTAATGATCGTTTTTTCAACCCTGGATACTTCAAAACGATAACTCGGCTTCTGTCACCCTGCACATGCTCAACATGACTGCCAGAGAACAAGAGACTGCCGACCACAGATTGCCGACTGCAGGCGCAGGCATAGTCGTGTTGCCTGAACTCACTTTCTCAGTATATCAATGCAAGCACGATAACATTGAAACCACGTTGACTGGCAAAAGATATTTCACGTGCCTTCAGGGTGACGAAAGCGGACTAAAGGTCGCTATTAGATACAGCCGTAGGGACGCTTCCATAAGCAATACCTTGGGACAGACACGGGAGACAGCCCTAAACCTTGCCTGGGGAAGCCAATCGTATGAAGGCTACCGGGAAACCCAGGGTCCGCAGGCCCCACTTCTGTATGCCCATGGCTGCTTCACAACAGCAAGTGCCTTGCAAAGGTAGAACAGCAGCATTGTGACGATAATTAATAAGCTGGAGAAAAATGCTACCAGAAAAAGTCAACCTTCGCTGGTGAGTTGGCCGTTACCCGCATACATTGACCATTTGCCTAAACAGCATTGCTGCTAGGTGCTGGGTAATGACCCTACGTCTGCCTCCCAAATACTCTGTGACATTGCAGCTGCCCTCGAGTCCCTCTTCTTTGCTAAGGCCATTGTCAGCAGAAGTGCAAAGCTAAGGTTACCAACTAAGTCCAGATCTCTGGCGACATGCAACTTATCACACTTATACATGATATATATATATATATTTTTTCACTTGGAGCAAACCATCGTCTTCCCCACCTCCGGGCCAGAGAAAACATTCGATAGCAAGAAAGCTAGGTTCTGCCCACACGGACATGGTCTGCAGATGAAATAGACTCGCATGGTGTGATCCAACAAGCATGCCACAGCATGAGGACAAACATGACAATGCATAGCAAACGAATAAAGGGCAATACGCTTGGCAGATGAATGAAGAACTGAGAAAAAAGGCTTTACCATTGTAAGAGTTTTCATTGCGCGACTCGTCATGGGCTCCGGCATGACGGGCAGGTGAACGCATTCTGGGATGGTGACGCTACCGCCATCCAGGTCTGCCACAATCACATCCAACTATAACGGATCGCAGATAATCGCACCAGCCGAAGACATACGCAGCTCATGTCCAGCACTAGTAGCTTGTCGAGCATGTAATTTGTTATGTATTCACTTATTAACCATATGGTGTTCGAAATGGCAAGCTGAACGTGACAGTTCATGAGGCACAGTACTCACGAGCAGAAAGGCAACACAGACCTACAAACGCACAGCTAAACAGACCAATGCTGGGCTATAGGGGAGACAATCAGTGCCCCAATGAGAAAATCTAGTACGTAAGGTATTCATATATTAGCTTTCGTAAGAATTGCCAGAAGTCTACTGCTGGTCGGCCAGGCAGGTAGCATCGCACTATTATAATAATAGTAGCAATAAGACATCTTTATAACAACCTAAGAGAACTGAATATCTTGCTAGGCCCTTTACACATGCTCTAAAGGAAGCATGACGATTTCTTAAGAACACTGGCTCAGTCCTACTTCAGCTTGTGCTAATCTTGCACCCAAAGTCCAATCAGTTAGAGGTCATACTTTTGATCTACTGTCGGTGTGTCTCTCCCTCCAACAACAAAGCATTGTTTCACCACTTAGCCCTTTCCATTCTTGCGGACTTGAAACCCACTGGCACTACATGAGCAACTCTTCCAAAAACTTGAATGCACTACTAACCTGGTCGGCAAGCTCTAACAATGGTATGTTCTTCTATAATTGCCTCCATTGATGGTAGTCTCAGATTTTTAACTACGGTTATTGTAGAGACTACAGGTACTTCGTTATGAATGACGATTTCCATGACAAGCACAGAGTACTGAGCCATAATCATTCAACATGACAAGCCACACCAAGCTGAGAGTAGTCCTTTGCTTACAAATGGTTCAAGTGGCATTCCAATTAAGCTAGCATGTTCGATAAAATCTGGATGACCTAGGATTCGACAACATCTCAAGGATGATCACTCAAGTTTCGTAAGGGCAAATGGGTATATAGGTCTAGCAGTTAAGAAAGCTGACGTCCCATGCCATCCGGGATGCATCAAGCAGTCTGGCTTAATTTGAAATGCCGTTGAAATAAGTAAAGGACTCCTAAAGTGGCATGGCTTGATCTCACAAATGCTTGCTTATCAGTCCCTAATGAGGGATCCCCTAATGCTGGTGCATGGGACTACAAGTGCAGCATTCTGCCGAGCATCGCAATGCTGCCAGTACAATCCTTATCCAAGATTAGAAGCTGTCTCCCACAGTGGCTTGTAAAAAATTTAACTAGCTCTTTAGTTCTGTCTCGGCTTGATTATTGTAATTCCCTTTTGGCTGGGCTACCAAAGAAAGCTATTATGCCACTACAGTGGACTATGAATATGGCTGCAAGGCTGGTCTTCAAGTCCCAGCGGTTTGAGCACGTGTCACCTCTGCTGAAAGAGCTAGGATGGTTGCCGGTTGAGCAAAGGATACAGAGCAAAGTTCTTACGCTGACCCAAAAGGCCGGCCACGGCTTGGCTTCTTCGTACCTAGCTGAACTGCTGCATCAGTTTCAGCCTGTTCTCAGGTCCTGTGTGGACAATAAATTAGCTGTCCCATTCCTCCGCTTAAAGACAGTTGGCGACAGAAGCTTTAGCTCTGCAGGTCCTAGACTGTGGAACTCGCTTCCACAATTCTTACGCAACGACATCTACTCTCCAACTGCCGACTAAGGCACATCTTTTTCAGCGGTCCTGAACTGCTACTTCTATGCTACTCACTACCTCAACTGCTCACCTAACTCTGCTATGCTTCCCACTTTCTCTTTGTTGCGTGAGACGAAGTCTGTTGGCTACCGAATGCGTACCGAAAGCCGCTTAGGCTGTGAGTGCGCTATACAAAACTCTCCTGCGTAACACCCACATGATCTTAATGACTTTGTGGAGCTACTGACGGAGATACATACAGAGAGTGCAGCAGAATCACAACTGCCCACCTGAACTAAACTTTGGGAATAAGAGTGGCACCAATGCTGAGCCCATGTGAGAATCGTGTGAGAGTGTTGCTTGCAAAAGGCATGATGCACATGAACTCGAGATAACATAAAATAATAAGACCAGCTAAATGTTTAAACTCATTTAAATAGGCCAAAATGGGTGCCAGCCAAGAAGAAATTGGACGATAATGCCAGCAAGTCACGAATGGCTATGCATGGAGTGTGAAGGAACGCAGCTGCTTCTTTGTAATGACACTACAAACATGCTTTCGATACCGTAGAAAATCGGTGACTGGAAAATGGTGCTGCTACTACCCTTCGGCAGCAGACCGGGCATAGCAAGGCCATCAGTGCATAACTTGAAGTAGAGCCTCTCTCGGATTGACATTGCAGGTCAAACGTCAATTACCACAACCAGCCCAACAACTAGTGAAGTACTCTTGAAGACCCTATACCATCATCTCTGTGGTCTTCACTGGCAGACCAATTTAACACTGCCATAACGGAGATTTTTAATACTTCTTTGGAAAAGGGGTGGTACCCAAGTCCTTCAAATCGGCAATCGTTAAACCCATAGGTAAAAAGCCTGGATTAGATACAGAGATCCTTGAAAACGATCGCCCAAAAAATTGCCGCTAAGCAGCGGGTTGCACACATTGAAAAGAATGAAATGTCAGAAACATTTCAATCGGGGTGCATGAGGCAGCACTCCACTGAAACTGCTCTCCTCAGTGTTAACAATGGCATTCAGTGTGGCAAAGATGACCGGAATGTCACTGCCCTAGCTCTGCAAGATCTATCAGCTGCCTTCGACACCATCGATCACGACGTTATACCTGAACGATTGAGAACAACGATCGGTCGGGCAGATAAGGCACTGGTATGGTTTAAATCATACTTGTATGATCATGTTCAATCGGGTGGGGGTCAGCTCTCACTCATGAAACCAGTCACCTGTGGAGCCCCTCAAGGGTCGGTCCTCGATCCCTTGCTGTTCGCCATTTATACCAAACCACTCAAAAAAGTGATTAAGGCCCAAGGAATAGGATATCACTTTTATGCTGACGATACTCAGCTGTATTTGTCATTTAAACCGTCGGAATCTGCAGCAGCAACTGATAAACTGAATACTTGCCCTTCCGACATTCGATCCTGGATGTCAGAAAATTTTTGAAACTAAATGACGATAAAACCGAACTGCTGCTCATAGGACACCCTAAGCATATGGCTGGATTAGAAGGCTTTGCTCTTCTAATGGGTGATGCTGTTGGGCGACCACCACCCCGTGCTCGAAATGTAGGCGCCGTTTTCGACAGCTGCCTAAATTTTAGAAAGCTTCATTCAGAAGACTGCTTCTACAGCTAGCCATCACGTCCGATCCCTATCTAAGATTAGGAGCTGTCTTCCACAGTGGCTTGCAAAAATTTAACAGGTACCTAAGTTCTGTCCCGGCTTGATTATTGAATTCCCTTTTAGCTGGGCTACCAAAAAAGCAACTAGGCCACTGCAAACAGCTATGAATATGACAGCAAGGCTAGTTTTCAAGTCCCCTAGGGAATGATAACGTGTCTCCTTTGCTAAAAGAGCTAGTATGGCTGCCGGTTGATCAACGGATACAGAGCAAAGTTCTTCCGCTGACCCAAAAGGCCCACCACAGCTTGGCTCCTCAGTACCTAGCTGAACTGTTGCATTCATTTCAGCCTCTTCGTCCCCTCAGGTCCTGTATGGACAATAAATTAGCTGTTCCATTCCTCCGCTTAAAGACCGTTGGCAACAGAAGCTTTAGCTCTGCAGGTCCTAGACTGTGGAACTCGCTTCTACAATTCTTACGCAATGACAACTACTCTCCTGCTGCAGACTATGACTCACCCTTTTCAGCAGTCCTGAGCTGCTACTTCCATGCTACTCACTACCTCAACTGCTCATCTGACTCTGCTATGCTTCCCACTTTCTCTTTGTTGTATGAGATGAAGTCTGTTGGCTACAGAATGTGTACCCAAAGCCGCTTAGGCTGTCAATGCACTATACAAAACTCTCCTTCGTAACACCCACATTGTCTTTGTGGCTTTGTGGAGTTACAGACAGAGAAAAATTACATTATCGAACTCAGTGGCTATAGGGATGCAGCTACATCACCCAGCCGAACACAGCTCGGCTTCTATGCATGGTATGCATGCCAGAGGTCAACAGCAAGGCACAAAATTAAAGCATGATGCCTGCAAATACGCAGATACCCTAATGGAAATACACCCTCATGCAAAAGTCTAGTCAGACGGAGCCGGAGATCCGTGTACAGCCAATGGCTCTATTAAACCGTGACCACCCCAACCGAATTGGAATGGCTGTCTCTAGTAGCCGATACACTGGATGATGCTGCAAAAAAAACACATAGTTGCTATGGATTTTGGATGTTTAAATGTGGCGTTGCTAGGGACTATCGCATTTTCAATATGTTAGCTGTTTGTTCCACAAGAACTCTCACGTCTGAGCAATTGCTGCAGGGGGGGTCTTTCGCTGCCTTCCAGCAGAGACCTGTCTTCTTACGGCTCAATAAGGCGCCGAGTCCAGCATACATAGGAGATCACTGATCGACGACATAACGAAAGGGCAACTGCAGGCCTTGGCCTTGCATGAAATTAGTCTTAGCAACCAAAAAGTGGCCCGGACTCTCCAAAATCAGCCATGGAGCCGCTAGCTACAACCTGGACACGCTTAAAACACACGGAAGGATGGCGTGTAGGCCGCACTCAGGTCGCACCTAAAGAAGATGACCAGAAGAGTCAAATTTCGTCTGAAGATGTTGCCTCTTCAGGGACAGAATGCATCGTTCCGGTAGCTGTCTCAGTCGCTAGCGATCACTCCCAGTAAGGTGGTTAGTCCAGATATAGTGCACCGGAGGCTTATTACTCACGACATACATTTAGAAGGGTCGCCAAGCGAAAGCCTTTGCTTACGGAGAGGCACAGAAAAGACTGCCTCTTATGGGCCCAGGACCACACCTGCTACATTACTTACGACTGGACTCGAATTGTATGGACTGGGGCATCCAAATTCACGGTCTGCCTTAACGATAAAAGGAGAATACTCGTGAGACGGCAAAAATGCGAGGTGTACCACCCTGACTGCCTGCAGTCAACAGTGAAACTTGGTGGTAGTAGTGTCATGGTTTGGTGTTGCTTTTGCTCTTCCAGTGTTGAAGTTCGACACAGTATTAACGGAATTATGGACCAACATGTGTACATGAACCTGGTTAAAAAATGCTGGAATTCCGAGTGCTAGAGCTCTTCTTGGGAAAGATTATGTTTGGCAGCAGGGCAATGACCCCAAGCAGACAGCAAAGGCCTCCAAAACATTTATTCTCAATCAGGGGTCAGAGTCATGAGTAGGCCGAGTCAGTCGGCTGACCTAAATCCCATAGAACATTTTTGGGATAGATTGGGGCACTGCATAAAGTCCGACTCTGTTCCTGCTATGAGTCCGGATGAGCTTTTTAAGCAGGCTGCCGTACCATTGGTGAAATATTAAGCAGGAGGTCTGTAAGAGGTAAATGGACTCAATGCCGAGGCGCATCAGAGAGGTCATTAAAATTCGTGGAGGACCGACATCATATTAAATAATATGCCCAATCAGTAACGTTTTTACTTACGTGAGACATTAAATGTGTATATATGACATCGTGTGCATAAATCATTGGCGTATTTTGTCTGTATGCTACGTTGAAAGCCGTCTGTTGGCACCATGCGAGCGTCACGATACGGGGTGGAACAATACTTGTGCGTTTGGGCGTAAGGCATCCGCTCAAAATAGTGCGCATTCATTCGGCAATTGTTGATCAGCGCTACCACGAAATGTCTGTAGAATCAAAATTGTTTTGCAAAAATTTCACTGCTAAGGACGATGACCATCGTTGCTGGTTTTTCAAGAACTTAACCAAGAGAACATTGCTTCAAACCTGCAGTCAAGCGAAACGCAAAAGTCTTATCAGTGCATGTGAGGTCTAGGACTAGCGCAGTTTCGCAGCGGCACTTTAGGCAGCGCTGGAAACCACCAGGAACCCTAGACAACGTCACTGGGCCGTAGGGAAGTAGGCGAAGAGTGCGCCAAGGCTGAGGGAAATCAACCAGGCAGCGTAGCATGCTGAATGTATATTCACTGATCCTACTCAGCTTTTGTACCAACAAAGCGTCGCCCGACTAGCATATGAGCCTAGAAATGATTGCATGAAGCGTCCGAGGAGCCAGCACGAATGTCTGGCATCCATAATAATAATAATGCACTTGATAATGCATTTGATAATGCATGGCCCACAGCCACATGACCCTTTGCATTGAAGCATCCGAGAGAAAAAAGAATGTTTTGCTTAATTTCAGCATTGCATGGAGCTGACAACTCTGCAGCAAACGAGTACATAATCGTTTGTTTACCTGTACCTTGTTCAAATCTCAAATCTTTTGGAGACCGTGCCTTTAGTTCGTGTGCTCCCAAAGCCTGGAATTCACCTCCGACTTGCATCACGACATCCATTGACTTCAATTTATCACAGCATTTAGTGGGTCCATGTGATTCGTCCTTTACGAGCTTATGCATGCTGACACTGTGCATGCTGCCACTTACCATATTTGCATGCTGACCCTGTGCCTGTCACCTGTCCCAAACCATGTTGATTTTGTTGTTTATTGAGCATGCTACCACTATCCATTCGATCGTGCTTCCTTCTCAGCAAATTTAAAGTGCCCGGAAGGAGATTGTGTTCTCTGAGGGCGCTGTATGAAAAGTATTATTATTATTATTATTAGTAGTATTATTATTATTATTATTATTATTATTGGGATAGAGAAATGCAGCGCAAACAGGGGGAGCTGACCACGCAAATGAGAGGCAGCAGAAGCAGCCGGAGCTTAGTCGAGGCTGGCGTGTGGCTCCTACCAACTCTGACACTTCGTCCTTCGCAGCCGAATGGATGCCGGCTATGAATGGCGTTGGCGTGCTCAGCACCTCGACCAGCGCCGTGGGTAGAAGCGGTATGTACACGTAGCTGCAACGAGGCAGCAGGCGGCTCAGTGCACGGCTGCGGCAGTGACGCCGTCTGCGGTCCACCGACGACCGCCAGCAGACCACAGTGAACGACTGAAGACCAGTTACGCCGAGGCATGCACGCACACGTGTCTGCCCTCAGTGGCGCCAGAAGTGAAACCTCTTTGCCACGCACGCCATCGTCATAATCCCCACACAGGGGGCGAGTGCAATGAGCTGCATCCAAAAACGCCTGCAGCAGACGCCTGGCAGCAGGATCAGGCCGCCCGCTCACCTGTACTTGAGCGGATAGATCAGGGAGGTGAGAGCGTGGCTGGCGCTCGTCAGTCGTGAGTAGCTTTGAGACATGAACAGCACCTTGTGGTCTGCCAGCGCGGCGCATATCAGCACCAGCGAGTTGTGTATGCCTGCAACGACCGACTGCCGGTCATCATGCATTCGCGTGCACGACCAGGCGAGCTCGCTGGTGGCAAGCTTCAGCAGGCCTCCGCCTGTGTCTCCAGCTGCGCTCGGTCCCCGGGCGCCGTGGCACATCAGCACTCGCCTCGAGGCAGAAAGGCGTGCGTCCTCGATGAAGCAGCAGCACCCAGAGGGCAACGCACGGACACGTGAGTGGCACACCGCCGCATCGGCCTTCGAGGGAGGACGAGCAACCAAGCGGAAAAGGCAGCAAGAGTGCGCTTGCACTATTGCTGTCACGCCTGCCATACCGAAAGCACCCACTACCAAGGATTTCACAAGCAAATGACAAAAGCCTACACGTCAGGGGACCCACAGTACGCACCTGCGGCGGCACGTCTATAGAAGGCTCTGAGCATGCCTTGCTAAGACTTGATGCGCGCAGGAGCTGTTGAAGCCGAACTGCACGGCACAGTGGAAAGTTGTTGCGAGGTTCACGAATTTCACGGCCCAGATCACGTGGGCTCGAGTTCTACAGCAGGCAATCATCTACTGCCTGCTACAAGCAGGTTGAAGCTACTAGGGTATTTTCTGCAGCTAGGTACCTCAAAATGAGTCTGCTCAAACAGCTTTCAGCTTATCCTGATTTTTGCCTGGGAGAGAAGACAAAAGAAAGAGTGCAGTAGTCGTGCAGAATAGTTATTCTCCAATCACCATGTGCAGATCAGGGCTACTGCCGAGTAACTGCAGCTGGAATGTTTTCCTTCAAAGATCAGCAAAAGTCTACCAATGGCACATTGATGCTTACACGTCCTCTAATATACCATGATAGTAGCTTACGAATTTGGCGAGCAGAAAACTGCTTTGCAACTTCTCCGAGGACCTGTCTTTTTGAATGTTAAAAATTATCAGAATTATTTCACGGAACATGACATCCAATGCAGACCGGAAATCTCGTGAAACACTATGGCTATTAAGCGGTCACAAACGGTAGCAGAGACGGCTGCCCCAAACTGCAAATGCCGACTCAACAATGTGCAGCACTGGCCACTTTACCACAAACCGAGCGTTCAGATCACCGACGCCCTGCTCACAGTTACCTCCACACCGAAGGCACGAAAAATATATATGAGGGCGCAGAGATTGTCTACCCTTGCCATGCACCACTCTCGTGTGCTGTAGGTCACTCTAGGTCGGTCACACCATATATAAAGCTGACTGGGCATGCGAGCATGGCGATGTTCGACATCGAACATGAGCTTGCCACAAAGAGCCAACAGCCGAGGTAAGTACCAGCATCAGCACGACAGCGAGGACCCACCATGCCACTATTGCCGACAATGGAAACTGTAGCTCGCGTCGCAGACAGGGATGCATGCCCGGGTGCCTCACCTAGCTCCTGGAAGAACACGGTCACAGCAGTACGAGTCACCGGCAAGGTGGAACTGCGCGGTGGTTGCAAGACCTGCCTGTCTCCTGCGCCGATCGTGAAGCGCACTTGCGGACCTCCTGCAGCGAGCCACGTGGACAGGGCAATGTAAGGTGTCGAACACTGGGTGGAAAGCAGGTAAGTTTGTGAGATCGAGGACGCTCGGTGACACCGGGCTATACTGGCTTCGACGGGTAGCATGAGCTCTGGTATTAAAGCAATCATTTGAAGTGGCAATGGTGGAGAAAATGTGGCACATGCATATGTGCCACTACGTCACTGGACTAAAACACCGGAAGGCTGAGAGATTGACAGTGCCCAACAGGTAGCTTCCAACAGATACATCCACAATGGCACAGGGTGCCAATACGCCAATACAAATATCGCAGTAGTAAGGAAATTCCCAAGAGCAAGACCACCTGATACACAGCTGCATGCAAATATATACATTTACATATAAATACAAAGAAAGCATACTTATAACTTTATAAAACACATACGCATATGTCGCACACATGCATGCATCTACTTACCTAGCTTTACCTAGGGGGGGAGGGGGAGGGAGGGAGGAAGCCAATCACAAGAGGGTTGAAGGGGCATATAGAGCTGTCGTTTCGGTCCAATGGGTGGGTCAGCGTGTACTTAGCTCCTTCGGTATGCTTATGTATATGCACATCTTGTGCACACGGAGTTACTACTCTCTGAATACATACTACCCACAGCCATAAAATAGGTGCACTCCACTAAGTACAAGCATCATTAAAAATAGAAGAATAGTGCCTGATTAATATATTTTGCGACTCCAGATCCATCACTTCATCTCGTGTACTAACAGCAACTTCGAGCAATGGAGTACTGATAATCACAAGCAAGGAAAAGTATGGATTTACATTGCTAGGAATCCGTGAATCAACCCAGAAAAACTGCGAATTCGGCAGTACATTAATTTTTGCTCCATGGGGCACCCTCTCAATTGATGATGGCAAAAGTTGTGGGCAACTACTCAAGGGCTACTTCTGGCAGAGCAGTGTGTGCTGGAATAAAGGTCATCTGCTGGCCAGTACTTGCAGTATACACTGCTGTAACAAAAAAGCAAATTGCAAGTGCTCCATCGTAATTTTTGCAGCCACACAAACACACCTATATGACTACTTCCAAAAACAAGATTCGGCCATTTCCAATTAAAGTTGATAAAACTCACAATAGCTTGGCTGCCGGTTTGGTACTCAGGAGCCACGAACTTTTTCTTAGCCTAATAATAATAATAATTCACTTGATAAAGCGCACTCAGAGAACTTAATCTCTCTCTAGGCGCTTTACATTTGCTGTAAAGTGAAATGCAATTGAAAGGTAGGTATAAGCGAGGTGGTCTCACCTCCCGACCCAGGTCGTGCTCTTGAATCCTGAAGCGGTCAATCATTTATTGCCAACTCCAAGTGGGGTGATAGTCGCTAAAGTTTTCTGCTGCTATTTAAGTGAGGTTGCTAAATTAGCCGACCTTTACGTGCAATTTTTTTTCAAGACCACATCTGAGGACAGTATGAGTCTAATGATAATAATAATTATTATTATTATTATTATTATTATTATTATTATGCACTTGATAAAGCACCCTCAGAGAACTTAATCTCTTTCTAGGCGCTTTACATTTGCTGCAAAGGGAAATGCAATTTAATGGTAAGTAAAATCATGCTTGAAAAACAAACAAGATGAATAACATGGTTAGGGGTGACATGCACAGGATCGGCATGCAAATGTGGTTAGTGGCAGCATGCACAGTGTCAGCACGCATAAGCACGTGAAGGACGAATCACGGGGACCCACTAAATGCTGTCCTAAATAGGTGTGTTTTTAAGTTCCTTTTAAATGTGGTCAGGTCAAGGGATGTTCTGCCGCAGGTCGGGAGGGAGTTCCAGGCTTTGGGAGCATACGAACTAAATGCACGGTCTCCAAAGGATTTAAGGTTTGTACGGAGTATTTCTAGACTGTTGGATTCCGAAAAGTCTACGAGTTTGGTCGCCGCTGAGCGTTCACACAAGCGCACACTCGAGCACAGGCTGCATCCAGCAACAAGTCAAACACCGGCATGGGCGTACACCCAATAGTGTGCCGGCATTCCTGCGGCCTGAACCCCTTACCCGGCGGAGGTACAGTCATGCAGCCTATGATGTTTCCCACTAGATCCTCGATGTGGCAATTGGGATAGCTCTGGTGACCCTCCACGTATACTGTGTAGATGATACCGAGGCAATTCTGCAACGACGATAACAACTGCAGTCATCGTGCCATCGCTTGCCACGCCGAGCTCGACACCCCCGCCGGCAGTCCTGAGCGCACGCGGCTAGGCCATGTGAAGCGCGGCGGTGCCAAGCAGCAACAGCAGAAGGCTCTGCGCGAGTCGTGGGCACGCTGGGCGGCAGCCACGGCGCCGAGCGAGGCACCTTGAACGTCTCCGGACATTCGACCTGCGAGATGAGCACCAAGCTTTTTGGAGCAAACATGGCCGAGTGAGGAACAAGAGCCGAGTCTGGCTCGTCGTCATGCTGGCTCAGCGGGGGCAGCTGATCGAACGGCTCGTAGAACGTCAGGCACGCACAGTAGTGGCGATCCGCGTCCACATCTGTCAGCACCGACACGAAGAAAGTCGGCTGCAGCCGCTTGTCCGACAATGACCATCCCGATGGCTGGCAGAACTGGAAGGAGGGCAATGTGCGCATGCGCGGTGCACTCGGCAGCGAGAAACCGACGAACCGAGCAGAGCACTGGGTGGCGCAAAGGAAATTCCGCTCATGCAGACGGTGGGCATGGCCATCGTGCTAGCTTCCGAGCGGGAGCCTGCGCCGTCCACAGGCCGAGAGCTAGCGTGGGCGTGGACGCGCGATGCCAGCCACTGGCCGAAGACTCCAACGACAGCCTGCCGGGTGAAGGCTGTCTACCATTTGGCCACAGCCCGTGGAAGCAGAGCAGCTGAGAAAAGGATTTGTCGAAGGTGAGAATCACGAGCCATGACAGCATGCTAAAGAGCTCTTGCAGTGGCAGCTGTGTCGATGCTGATGCGGAGCAGCTGCCACCCAAGCTTGCCTGGGTCAGCCAACATGCTTGCGTCAATCAACATAAATCGCCACACAGCCCCGTGAGGTACCTACCAGTGGCTCTAATTGGAGCATGCAGCTCGATTGAAGCAGCCCGAGTTTCCATGTTCCGACTGATGCCTCGGTCCTAGTACAACCCTCCGCTCTCCCCCCCCCACACCGGGCGGCCACATCAGCCTGCCAAGCAGGATTCGATTAGTAAAGGGGACCGGTTTCGGTAGGGCCACACAGCAAACGACCAAGCTAAGTGTAAAGCTGGATTGGGCAGATCAATGCATCGACCGTGGCGGCACTGTGGTTGAATTTGGTGAATGAGGACCCAAGTGCATGCACAGTGGTGCCATGGTGCATTACAATGTGCATCGTCACAGCACAGCTGTGGCCACCCACAGCAGGAGGCAAGCAGTTAATTGCTTTCAAATGCAGCTTGGCCTCTTCGACTCGATTGGGATCGACTGAAGGGAGAAAAACGCAACGCGCCGCCGGGATATGCGCTCACATCCACCAAACTGTCCCAAACTGTCCCAAACACGGCTACACGGCCTCAGCTCGGCCCCACCTTAAGCTTGTGGCTCCTTTGCTTTTTCTTTTCTTCTTAGACGAACCAGCAGGATATTCAGACAGTTCAGTTAAAACTTGAGAACAACCAGCAGAAAGTTGCTCCAAATTAGCATGCATACCTGTGGCTATACAGAGTATATACATACATGTGTACATATGTGCATACACACCAACATGTACCTGTACGTTCAACCAAATGCCATAGGCTCCAAGGTAGAACCCGAGAAGGTATGAAATCAAATGCTGTTGGGCTTGTCGGGTATAGTTTTAAATTTCCGAATCATAAGTGGATTTAAATTTCTGTTTACATCAGATAAGTCGAGAGAGGCAGCAGTAGTAGTAGCAGGCAGGCAGTGAATCGGAGCTGGAGGATGCCGTATACATGCCGGAGCACATCGGGCATGTTGCACAGGCCTGCCAGATCGCATTATTTAAGGTGGGGTATGCAGCTGTACTGAAGCAAACAGCTGGCACTCCGGACGCCGTGCAGTTGGCTCGCTCGGTTATGTGATGCAGCACAGTCTCACTCACTGCATGCTGCCTCGAGGCATGGTAGCAGCAACAGCAGCACAGCCTTTCAGCTGCCCCTACAGAACCTCTCTAGCTAATCAGCTGCCTGAGATTAGCAGCTGTCCTCTGCCTATCCCCTGCACTGAAAGCAAACCAATTAACATAAAGGGCAACAAAGACGGCTAATGCAAAGGAATTATGACCGTACTAGGCAGCAGTGGAAATTTTTGGCTCCAAGACAATGTCTGCATCTTTTAGTACCCGATACTAAAGGGGAATTCCAATTAGCCAATGTTCGCGATCGGCGGCCAAAATAGCAGAATTTGGTCACAACTGTACCGTGTCACATCAACAGTCCATGACATTGCAGTCTGTCTGCCACAATAGGTCAAACCACAGTCAGTCTGCTTCAACAGTTATACATGACATATGCACATCTAGCTATGGCATGCATCAAACAATCACTGCTATCAGTAAAATACTTAAATATAATTGACGTGGATAGCATGCTCAGAGAACCCAATCTCTATAAAGGCGCTTCACATTTGCCGAAGGGCTCGAGCCCACACCTTTGTCGTAATAGGTGAGCACAGTACCTCTGGGCCAAGCCTGGTCGGCAACACTGTTTACCACCCACTGGGAACTAAATTCCTTTTAAGGCCCTTTAAAAAAACTGGAAAGGAAGCATGTATGTGTCATTGGTCAGAGATAATGGAACGGACAACTACATGCATAGGTACCTAAAGGTCGATTTACATGGATGACGCATGTATTGAAAGGAATTGGTTGGTCTCTAGTTGTGCTGCGAATGTCGTCAAGTCGGAGGATGTCCAGACGTCAGCAGGTACAGTTCCAAGCTTTCGGTATGAACAAACTGAAGGCATTGGCCTCCAAAGGATTTGAGGGTGGTGAGGGAGCCAGCTTATGACCAGAGTACAACGACCAGATGATGCAAGAGGCAGCCCAAAGACTAAATATTGCCGACACGCAAGCCGGAGATACCACCGTTCGGTCAGCAGGTATGTGTGTATGCAAAATATGCATGCACCTGCAACTCCACCAAGCCATAGATGTTTATTAAATTGGAATATAATATATATATATATATATATATATATATATATATATATATATATATATATATATATATATATATATATATATATATATATTACAGAATAGCATCTTCCATTGCAGTTCCAAAGCCTGAATGACTAGCCAAAAGCCGTCCGTTCATCGCATAGAGAAAGAAGCAAGAAGTGTGGAAGTATGCCTGTAAACTGAACAGCCAAACTGCTCTCCCAAACAATCAGTCCCATGTGATTAAAAGGAGCGCCTAATTTTTGCTCTAAGACTACCTGAAGGCATGAGGCTGGAGCTGTTGCAGCAGTTCCAAAACTACAAGGAGCTGGAGAACTTGTGCTTGCATCCACTGATCAATCTGGAGCCATATAACTTCCTTTAGCAGAGCACTTGGATTTCAATATCAGCCTGGCAGACATATTTAGCATGATCTATAGGGGATCCAATGGCATTTTTAAGCAGCCCATACAAAATATATGAACCGCAGAAGTCTAGCCAAGTGAGAACCAAAAATCAAGAGCTTTAGCAAGCCATTGAAATAGGTGGCCCTCCAATCCTAGATAGCGATGGCACGTAATGACTAGTTGTGGAGGCAGTCTGCCGTCAAAGAGGACACCGTGATTACAAGCACTCGACGCAGGTACCACAATCGAGAGTTAAGTGCCTGTGCCGCCTTGGGGTTCATCCATTTGCCGGGCAGTTGGAACTGCTGACTAATACTGAATCCTGGCCTCGGTTAGGTTAACTATAAACGGCAGCTGTCTTCCAGATTCAGGCTGCTGCTGACCATTACTAGTTCACTTGATAAGCCGCAAAAATCAAATACTGCTCAAATGTAATTTGAGCAGTATTTTGCTAATTTGAGCAGTCATTTGCTAATTCCCAACAGGTATTATGTGCAGCATCTAATGTGAGTTGATCATGTCACAAATCTACTTAGAAATACCAATATCGCTTAAATGCCAGGCATAACAAGCATCCTTCTCATTTCCCCTCCTCCTGGTCACGTGATGTTCAAAGCTGCTTCATGGCAACTTTTCCACAATAGCCCCATCTTGAAGATGGTCCCGAAATGGTCACACATGATAAACAGCAACCAGCCTAGGCGTCTTTTTTTAAACTTTAGTGAGCATCTCTGGGATGGACCTCCCGAGATACCTGGCATGCAGCTTCAGTTTAAACTCGTTTTCAAGGGCACCTCAGGAATTGTGATCATCTGCACAACAGCATAAGCTAGAGCACAACACGGATACAAACTGGTCATGCCTGAGGTTGTCTTTGTTGCCGATTGAGAGGGGACTCTTTCCAGCACTAGCCACTCCAGTACAGGCAGTCAGACACAGAATACAGCATTGGCAGATAGCCCAGTTTAGACAGAAGGCTGCTTGCTGGATCGCAGGCTAGAATACTGCAGAAACATAGTCCAGTAGAGAAATCGTTTAGAGCTCAGTAGTTAATGCTCTCCTGAACATAAGTATGATGTAACCCCTTGAGCAAATCAGAACCCGATGGGCTATGCCTCCAAGCATTAGTAAGAGATTTACTGCAAGTCCAACTGTGACAGCTTAACACCGCTGTCCATGCAATGAATAATAATAACAATATTAATAATAATACACTTGATAAAGCCCCTTCGAGAACTCAATCTCTTTTTAGGCACTTTAAGTTTGCTGTATAGAAAACATGATCGGATGGTTAGTGGTGGCATGCTCGATAAACAACAAGAATAGCATGGATAGGGGTGACATGCACAGGGTCAGCATGCAAGTGTGGTTAATGGCAGCATGCACAGTGTCAGCACACATAAGCACATACAGGACGAGTCACGGGGACCCACTAAATGCTGTTTTAAATAGGTAGATTTTTAATTTCCTTTTAAATATGGTCAAGTCAGGGGATGTTGTGATGCAAGTTGGGAGTGAGTTCCAGTCTTTGGGAGCATATGAACTAAATGCATGGTCTCCAAAGGATTTGAGGTTTGTACGAGGTATTTGTGGACTGTTGGATTCCGAAAAGCGGGTGGTATTATGCTTGGCCTGATGGGGTAGTATATCTGAGAGATAGGCTGGAGCCATAGAATGAAGGGACTCAAAAGTGAGCGACAAAACCTTGAAGTCGATCCGTTGCTTGACTGGCAGCCAGTGCATGTCGGCGAGAAGTGGTGTGATGTGGCAACTTCGACCCTCACGACAGACAAGCCTAGCTGCAGAGTTTTGCACCAGCTGTAAGCGCCTGATTGCACAGGCCGGTAGACCAGCAAGCAGTGAGTTACAGAAGCCAAGACGGGATGTCACAAATGCATGATGAAATCTCATTCAAACTGCCGGACCTTTGCTCAAGTGAGGTTTACTCGGTCCACTCCTTAGTGTTCTCGATTAGTGGATCTCGATTCACTCTTTGGTGCATATGTAACCAAGACTATGGGCGACTGATAAAGCACAATGAATGTGAGCATTGTGCTGCTTCTTGGCAAGACTTAATGGAAGACCCTTTGAAGGCAGGAACAACGACTAATCATAGGTGCCTCAAGCGCAAACCGTCGCTGCTATGAAAGGAATCGATCGCCTTGATGGGGGAATCTATAAAAGCTTTCCAAGACTTCAAGACGTGAATAGCCTGCCTATAGGAACCAGCTTTTGAGGTGGTAGGTACTGAGGGCAATCGCCAAGTTTGTGACGGTAAGCCGTCGGCAAGAATATACCGCTAGGCAAGCTTCCAGCGCTTGCTGAGGCTTGTGGTTGTAAATGCAACATAAAGCCAGACTGCCCTGAGTACTGTCACATATATGCCTGAGTTCAGTAGAGCTGGCAATTGCACAATCGGCTATGGTCGATGGCTGTGAGCGGTAATGCATGTGTGACTCTGTGTACAGGACAAGTAGGAAGCTAGAATGAAGCAGGAAAAAGCAACTGGTCGTGCGTACTTCATACAAAGGACTGAAGCAAGACTGAAACAGGATCGAGATGAAAGAAACCCTTTTAATCTCATTCAACCTCTGAAAATCTCAAACCAACTTGATAATGAAGAAGAAGACTGCTTACCTCAATATGCTCAGCACAATTAACGCTGAAACCAACTGCAGTTGTCATGTCACCGATGGCTGATATTTCGAAGGCTCAGAAAACGGAGCATACCATGTTAAGAGCCATGGTTCAAGAACAAGCAGAGATATGCTAAAGCTTATGGTCTGACAGATTTCAACTTCAAACCGTTAGTTAGAATGCTTGAAAATGCTCAACACGTCTGCCAGGGAAAGCTAATCACTAAAAGCACATAGATAAACCATGCAACCATTGACGAATGGAAGATGAACTTCCTGCTCTGAGAGATATATACAAATTGAAATGTTCTACCATGCTCATCTGTACCAGTCTTCTCATTGCACATGATAGCAATTCTCATTGCGATTGGAAACACTCAAAAGAGAGACTTGACTTATTCTCTGCTACAACAGGAAGGAGGCGTTTCTGAAGCCGCTCGATATAGCAAAATCTTCAGCCCTCGTCGTTTTTGGCACATTGCTTACATCCTTAATTATCACATTGGAAGTAACAAGAAGTCCTGGATGGCCACTAAACCCTATACCCTCAACTGCCTTTGTCACTTAAAGGATCCTGTTCGAACAAACACGAAGCTCATCTTTCTCTATTCAATTTTACCTCGAAACTTTAACCTTAGATTAAGGAGTCATTGTGAATCGACAGAAAACGGCTGCTTAAATACTTGATAGCTGCAATAAATAATGATGCTGATGTAATTTTTTTCCAGCCATCAAGTCATCTGTCCTAGCGCTGAACTGTTGTCTTAACAGACGGCCAGCTAAATTAAAGGCCTCACCCTTCTCACTACTGGTTCCCAATCTCAATGCTATCAGGTGATTATCCACAGGTGTCAAAGTAAGCCAGGTTCTCATAAAGCCGGTTACAGCTATAGATAACCCCTGAAGTTGAAAGACCTGACCCTCAACATTGGTTCAATTCGTATCACTACAGTGACTATGAGTGCTATTCCAAAACAACTTTGCCATCGGAGGAGCACGTTGCCTCCACTATCAAGTCAGCCTACTTTCACCTAAGGAACATTGCCAAAATCAGGGCCTGCTTAGAATATGTCTGCCAAACATGCACTTGTGGCATTATGCCTATTCAATAGATTACTGACATTCCCTTTATTCACGACTTGTGCCTGTGCGCTTCATCGGCTGCCATTGGTGCAAAACTCTGCAGCTCGTCTGGTCTGTTGCCATCGGTGTAGCTGCCACATTGCAGCATTTCTGACTGAGCGCCATTGGCTCATTATCAAGGATTGAATCGACTTCAAGATCCCCTCTTTGGCTAGCAGATCGATTAGCTCACTTGCAATTAAAGTTTGTGAATGCTCCATGGATCCTAGACTTCGGAGCTCACTTCCACAATCCTTATACAAAGCCATCTTCTCACCTGCTGCCAACTTGGGCTCCACTTTACCAGGTGTCCTACGCCTCTACTTCTAAGCTGCTCACTGCCTCGACTGCCTCAGGCTCTGCCTCTCACGGTAGGCCTCCTTGTCCTCAGTTGTTCAAGGACGAGCAGCCAGGCTTCCACGTCACGTGACGGTCACACACCCCCAGGAGGTAGCAGCCGAGCTTCAGGACCTGTAGCCAGATGCAGCCGCGAGCTTCCGGCTCCTGACTGAGCTACACTTCCTTCTAGGTTTTCCGTAGCAGCATGAGATGAAGTCTGTTGGTTACCATATGCGCACGCAAAGTAGCTTAGGCTTTGAGGGTGCTACAGAAAACTACAGCATAAAGCACCCACCTAGTCTAACTCGTTTCCTCTGCTGCATGGTTCCCCTAGCTGGCTGTGTGGGGTTACAAATGGAGATACATAACACAATACATAATAATAATAATAATAATAATATTGCACTTGATAAAGTGCCCTCAGAGAACTTAATCTCTTTCTAGGCGCTTTACATTTGCTGCAAAGTGATACGCAATAGAATAGTAAGTAAAGTCATGCTTGAAAAACAAACAAAATGAATAACATGGTTAGGGGTTACATGCACTGGGTCAGCATGCAAATGTGGTTAGTGGCAGCATGAACAGTGTCAGCACGCATAAGCACATCGAGGACGAATCACAAGGACCCACTAAATGCTGTCCTAAATAGGTATGTTTTTAAGTTTCTTTTAAATGTGGTCAGGTCAGGGGATGTTCTGATGCAGGTCGGGAGGGAGTTCCAGGCTGTGGGAGCATACGAGCTAAATACACGGTCTCCAAAGGATTTAAGGTTGGTACGAGGTATTTCTAGACTGTTGGATTCCGAAAAGCGAGTGGTACGATGCTTTGCCTGATGGGGTAGTATATCTGAAAGATAGGCTGGAGCCATAGAATGAAGAGACCTAAAAGTGAGCGACAAAACCTTGAAGTCAATCCGTTGCTTGACTGGTAACCAGTGCAGGTCGGCGAGAAGTGGAGTAATGTGGCAACTGCGACGCTCACGACAGACAAGCCTAGCTGCAGAGTTTTGCACCAGCTGCAATCGCCTGATCGCACATGCTGGTAGGCCAGTAAGCAGTGAGTTGCAGAAGTCGAGACGAGATGTCACGAATGCATGGACCAACTTGGACGTGGTATCCTTATCTAAACAAGCCCTAATTTTAGCAATGTTATGAAGCTGAAAATAGGCTGATTTGACTGTGGAACTGATGTGGTCGTCTAACGAGAGGTCGCTTTGGAATATGACACCTAGACGCATCAGCCTCTCCGACAAACTTGCTCCTCCAGTAAACTCTCGCACCACTTGCTTCTCGGCTGCCAGCCGTCTAACCGCACCTGATGCTAAATTGAAATATGTTGACCGTCGGGCATTCAGTTCGTATGCACCGAAAGTCTGGAACTCGATTCCTGCACTTTGCATCACTTAAGTCTCAGCTAAAGATGCACATGTTCCACTTAGCTTTATCTGTGCTCTAGTGAACTTGTCTCTTTTGTTCCTAGTGCTTTCCCTGCTCCCTTGTGCATGACTCAGAGCATGCTACAAACCAGTAGCACTATTAACCAGTGGACCTGTGCATTTTCTTGCATGCTTTTTTTGCATTATGGTCTAAGCATGATACCTCGCATGCGATTAACCCTTGATCATTGCTTCTCTTGCAGCAAGTTGTAAAGTACATGGATAGAGAACTTGGTACTCTTATGCCTCTATACAAGCTATTTATTATTATTATTATTATTAAAGGAATTTGTGAGCAACTGACTCCATAATCCCCTCTCTAGAACAACTCGTTTCCTATGACACGGTTCCCCTAGCTGTCAAATAACGTATCTCAGTCTCAACTTTACAAAGCCATAAGGACTAGGTGGTTATTGCCTAGAAAGTTTTCAATAGCACACTCAAAGACTGGGCAGGTTTCGGTGCAAATACGGTAGCCAACAGACTTCATCTTACTCAACAAAGAGTAAATAAAAAGCATAGCTGAGTCAGGAGGGCAATAGATGGAGAGAGTAGCATGGTAGTAGCAGCTCAAGGCCGCTGGAAAGGATGCGTCACAGCCAGCAGCAGGAGGGGAGTAGTAGGACATCCTAGTTGATTGAATGAGAGGCAAACATGTGCCTCTGGCTCCAGAGGGAACATCGCTGTCTTCTGATGACAAAACCATCTCTCGGCATCATCTCAACCAGCAAGAAAAGCTAAACCTCAGCCGCGGCTCTAACATGGATGCAGCGGATTTAAAATTGAAATTCTAGCTCTAGATTAAAAAGTTGAAATTTTTCTAATGCACGTGCAACAGAAGAGCTTCTATAAAAGAAAAAAATACTGTAGCGACATCCAAAGGTGCTGCAAAGAAAACTATAATCACTTAATTTGTTAAGCAGCATTCGAAATTCCTATGCTTGCTGTCATGCATGTATCTGAAGTGCCACTGCAATATGTTAAACCAATTCTTTGAAAGAATAGGAACAACAAGCGGGAGTATACGAGAATTAAATCTCTACCTGCTTAGCCTTGTTAGAAATATGCTGGAAAGAAAGAAAGACCTCGACGACTTCTGCTTCCACGAGGCAGCGCACAGTGTGGTGAGCATGTGCTCTCAGTACACTGCATTTATACGTCAGCATGGCTACCATTCTCCATCAGAATAATTGCCTCACCATAACCCAACCAAGGTACTCATAATAATAATAATAATAATAATATTGCACTTGATAAAGCGCCCTCAGAGAACTTAATCTCTTTCTAGGCGCTTTACATTTGCTGCAAAGTGATATGCAATTGAATAGTAAGTAAAATCATGCTTGAAAAACAAACAAAATGAATAATATGGTTAGGGGTGACATGCACAGGGTACATGCAAATGTGGTACTCGTGGCACCTGAGATTCGAGGACTGTGAAACTAGGTCAGTCACTTGAGAGTTTGCACCTATCAAGTTTCACTACGACAGGCACGGACCTGCCTGATATATGTAAACCTCTGCTGCATGACCACCATGCACATACATCCTACATGACATGGACAACTATAAGAAATGTGACCACATTACTGCCCAAGTTCAGTCACGTGTATGGTCGGCACCCCCTGAGGACTTTCAAAACCCTTGAGGTGACCCACGAGACAACCACTGATACTACTACCGAATGGTTACAACACCTAGGCATAAACCTGTGACCCTCTACATTACCCTTAGCGGCTGGATGCATGACACAAAGTGCATATAAAAAGGGGTGCGTGCACGCACATAAGTGCAAGCGCAAGTGCTCTGTGTATGTGGGGGACTACTTGGTTGGTGTGTGTATTTATGTGTGTGTGTGTGTGCGTGTGTGTGTGTGTGTGTGTGTGTGTGTGTGTGTGTGTGTGTGTGTGTGTGTGTGTGTGTGTGTGTGTGTGTGTGTGTGTGTGTGTGTGTGTGTGTGTGTGTGTGTGTGTGAGCATATGATAGTGTACAGGATAGCTAGATGTGCAATTGCGTGCCTTCTAAAGTAAGCAATCTGAGCTGCCTGCTTATGCTGATAATGGTTACGATTATAATGACACTAACTATATGACTGCTACAGCATCCAAATGCTACTTGCAGGTGTGTGCATTCGAAGATGAGTGCATATATAGCAAAGCTACTACTCGACTCTACGGGGAGTCCGTGCACTTCTTCCCATATACAGCCAGTGAGATCATTTATAAAAAAAAGAGTGGGAGAGGAAAACTGCTAGTCTGAAACTAGAGCATGTGTCATGGGGCTGCATGTCTCTCCTTAGCTCTTTAATATCTTACTTAACTACTGAAAGCTTCGGTGTCTTCGGGACAACAAATTAGCTGCCCCTATCATTCACTTGGGAGGCAGCTAGCAACAGAATCATAGATTGTGGAGCTCGCTTACAGCAAGTGCTCCAAGAGAACTAAATCTCATCTAGGCGCTTTACATATGCTAGAAATAACATGCACAACTCCACAAACCAGTAAACAATCCTTACAGAAGGATCGAAGGCTCTGAAGAAGAGGTGGGTTTCAGCTCAGATTCTGGTTACAGAAGTCCAAATCTAACGTCAAAAATGCATGAACCAGCTTGGCTGTGGCATCCATATCTAACCAATTCCAAATGGTTGCAATGTTAGGAAGCTAAATTATGTGGATTCGTGAAAGGCAGGAAGAGATCAAAGCAAGGGCACAGACAGCTGTAGACCACCTGCATAAAAATGTAATTTTAGATCGTTCCTGGCGATTTTTCCAGATCATGTCAATTCCAAAAGTGCGATTTGCATTGGCGACAGGAATAGTACAAATATTAATAATAAGCAGACTTAGACGAATATCTGGGGCACCCACATACTTTAAAAGCTCCTGTGATAAACAGCGAACATTGATATAGTCGCCGTGAAATCCCCCACTGATAATACACACTGCCAGTGACCCCTAGGCAAAATGATGTGCACTCAAGAAGAACTTGTGATCAATAGTAACAAAAGTTGTCGAGGTATCCCACAGAACCAGCCACATCCGAATTCCTGAGATGAAGGATTGTGCAACCATATAAGCACCAGAAGCCAAATAGGGCTTGAGTACACATTAAAAAACTACAGCACAACATTCACTTAGTCTTTATGGCAAAGATATACAGTATCATATATATATATATATATATATATATGTATATATATATATATATATATATATATATATATATATCTGAGACAAAGACATAAATTGTCTGCAAGGAAAGTATAAACTCCAGAAGTGTTGATACGTTGGAATCACGGAGGTGCCCCCCCCCTTGGCTGGAAGACGTTATCAGCTTAATCTGATGCAGCATAGGATTCAAGGTCTCAGCACAGCTAAACAGATTGACAAGTACCTAAACATTGCCAGCTGATTATTACGACAGTGTAAATGAAACAGGAAGCAGCATTTGAATGGCCGAGTTTAATTCTAGCAAAGATCCTGACACAAAAGCACCACATGCAGGTTGGGCTACATTAGCTGAAGAGAACTGCTCTGGGGCCTGCCAACCCAGCAAATCCTTGGTAAACGCAGGCTACACAACGATGTGAAGCTCATTTGCCAAGCCTTCTAATAAGTATATTCCTAAGCTACTTGTATAGTGTTATGAGAGATCTTAATCTGGTTATTGGCACTTTATATTTGCAGAAAGGAAACATGATTAGTGGTTAGTGGTGTGGTAACATGAACAGTGTCAACATGCATAATAAAGCCTTGCAGCACAGATGATCCACAGTGAAATAGCTCGAATTATCGAATCCACTAGAAACTGCAGCTAGCTGCTCTTCTCTTAGCATTTAAGAAACCAGGCAGCCACAACTCTTCCACCAGTAGTCTATGGGCGAGCCGTTAAACTCCACGCAGTAATCTCAGGCAAAGTCTACCCTTTAGCTCAATAAATCTATCAAGCAAATGCTAAACTCGGCCTAAAATAAAGGCAACAGAACAACAATCACTCACTTTCTTGCCTGGCCGAAGCATAAGCAGGAAATATTAAACAAGCCTACAACTCGTGGCAGACCAGCTGAACTCAAATATTGAAACTTCAAACCTTGCTAGTAAGTTCCAGTCTGCTTTAGAGCTAATCACTCCACAGAGTCAGCATTGCTTAGGGTGTAAAACGACCTACCTTCTCGCCGACCTGCATTGGCTCCCAGTCAAGCAACGCATCGACTTCAAGGTTCTGTCGCTCACTTTTAGGTCCCTTCATTCTATGGCTCCAGCCTATCTTTCAGATATACTACCCCATCAGGCCAAGCATCGTACCACCCGCTTTTAGGAATCCAACAGTCTTATTATTATTATTACAACTGCTTTCCTCTCCCCGCCCTTGCAAATACACATACACACAGGCAAAAGCACCAACATGAGCAATACAACCCGTTGGCTAGCAGTTCAAATGTCTGCTTCAGGCCTAGGGATGCAACTCGCGATGAAGCAACAGGACAAACCCTATGCTCTTTCCTCTGTTCACTAGAGAAAAATAAAAAGAACCGAAAGCACCCGAAAGTATCAGCAACTACTCATTACGAAAACTGTAGATGGAGAGGAAGAGATGGAGAAGCAGCTTGGAAGCGTTCGCACGTGTACATGGGGGCATGCCTAGTTCTGCTTCCCCTAACCACGATAACTGAACGGTCCATGTGCAATATAAAAAAGGTCGTGAAGAGCTTTTCACGTCGAATGATGAATCACAAAGGTGAGAGACTAGCAGTCCGTGGCTGCAAGCACTCAGTGGCTGCAAGAATGCCCTGCGACGAACGTGCGATGCGTGAGGCCCTGATGGAGACGTTAGAGACCAGCCGTAGAGAGTACGGGTTAGCATATGGGTTAGGAGCACTGGGCACCACCTCCCAACCTACCACAATCCCTTGGCACACTGTGCAGTATTGCTGCAGCCGGTCGGATAAAAGGACCACAAGGTCTGAAAGCGTCAACACAACTAGGGCACACTTGTTGAAATGGGTCGGCTGCAAGGGGCTTGTACACCCGGGTTTAACTTCCAAAAAAGATTATTAAATATAAAGATTGGCTGAATCGACACTTCGTTAATACAGCTGCAGAAGAACCTTAAGAGATCTACCCCCCCCCCCTTGAAGTGGGCAATAAAGGATTGCCTCCTGAAGGACTCAAGCTCATGATCTGGGTCGTGAAGTATGAGCACCTTACCCATAGGTAAGACCCAGGCTTATGAGAAATATCTCTCCTTTATCGGAGAGCAGTGTAATGGAAGCCATAGGGGCACTACTCAATCTTAGCTGCTTGCTCTGTTTAGAAACGGTTTGCTAAGCATGTAGGCACACAGACACTGCACTGAAGACAGGTACTGTAAGCGAAAACGATTAGGAGGAGCACTGATGGAAGCCACCATAGGAGAACTGTGCTGCAAGCTCGCATGTCTAGGAACAGGTAAAGAGAATTTGATGGAAAAATTTGATAGAAACAAATAGCTAATGAATGACTGAAACCGACCGGGTGGCTACAAAGGCCCTTGTTTGCATACCCATGGTCAACTAGTGACAAGCTCAGCAGAAGGGGTTAAGCAAGTGCCATCTCCAAGATACAGCTTGAATGTAGTGTGCTGATAGAATGCACCCTGATGTTAACTGCATGGGCAGTAGCATGCACCCTGATGCCAACCACACTCGTCGACGTGGGCTTACGAACAGCTGCTCTGACACAATATGAGCAGAGCCCTAGCATGCCAGCATATCTCCTGTTGAATTTGCACGAAATCCAAGTTGATGTCCAAAAGTGACCTTTCATTAGACACCACATCAGCTCCACGGTCAAGTCTGCCTACTTTCAGCAACATAACAAACCTAAAATTAGGGCTTGTTTAGGCCGGGATACTACATCTAAATTGGTCAATGCATTTGTGACATCCCGTCTTTACTTCTGTAACTGACTGTTTGCTGGTCTACCGGCCTGTGCAATCAGGCGCTTACAGCTGGTGCAAAACTCTGTAGCTAGGCTTATCTGTCGTGAGGGTCGAAGTTGCCACATCACACCACTTCCCGCTTACTTGCACTGGCTCCCAGTCAAGCCATGCATCAACTTTAAGATTTTGTTGCTCACTTTTAGGTCCCTTCATTCTTTGGCTCCAGCCTATCTCTCAGATCTACTGCCCCACCAAGCTAAGCACTGTACCACCTGCTTTTCGGAATCTAATTGCTTACCTATACCTCGTACAAACCTCAAACCCTTTGGAGACCGTGCATTAAGTTAGTATACTCCCAAAGCCTGGAACTCACTCCCGACTTGCATCACAACATCCCCTGACTTGACCACATTTAAAAAGAAATTAAAAACGCACCTATTTATGACAGCTTTTAGTGGGTCCCTGTGATTCGACCTTCATGTGCTTATTCGTGCTGACACTGTGCATGCTGCCACTAACCACATTTGCATGCTGACCCTGTGCATGTCACCCCTATCCATGTTATTCTTGTTGTTTATTGAGCATGCTACCCCTAACCATTCAATCACGTTTCCTTTGCAGCAAACATAAAGCGCCTAGATAGAGATTGAGTTCTCCGAAGGTGCTACATCAAATGCATTATTTTATGTTATTATTATATTATTAGCAAACAAGGCCCTTGTACGATCCGGGATAGCTGATCTTAGGGTGGATTAACCCAGGCTGGCTGGCCACACATTCTAGGTAGTCCAGGTGCCATGCTGCCATTGCAATTCTAGGCTGTGCAATAAAGACCAAATTACGGCAGTATCTATTAGCTTTAGGGTTTTGTTTGCCACCACTGGGTCCAACCGGCAAACAGTGAAGCTTCTTCTAAGGTGTGCTCCCACAGTTTGCAGCTGAGAATTAAATGAGCAGCCCCAGGGAGCCACAAAGTAACTGGGTGCAAGAGCAAGGAGCTGAATCACCGAGCGCTAAAGGCAGTCTCTTCATTGGGCGAAACTCTGATTTACGAGCCGAAGAGTCACTGCAGCAGTGATATTGCAACTGGTAGGCTCAGAAGTAACGAACACTGGGAGCAGCTGTTGAAAACGAACAAAGACTGATATAGTATGTAGTAACCCTAAATATCGAGTCCTAGAAGTGGAAATGCCAGAAGCATGAAGCCAGTTATTGTTCCGTAGTAACTGCCCTATACATACTTCCCCAGTAACAGCTGACCATATTTAGCCACCTGTAAAACCACTTATACAGTAACCCCAACAGATTGGATATTCTATCAGTGCAGCAATGATCCAACACACAATATGGGTTAGTGGCGTCCATGATAGGTGAGTGTGCAAACACAGGAAAAGCTCGGCACGAATCCCTCTCTAGATGTCATTCTTCTGGCCATGTCTCCGGTGCTTGCACAGCTCCACTTGCACTAGTCAATGAGTGGGTTAGCAGCAGGGCAAGGATTAACAAGCAGCTGATGTCACTTCGTTGTGGCCCTGCCAGTAGTACAACTGCTGCTACCATAACTGCCGACATGGGTTCGGCTGGATGGGGACTTGTGAGCCCAGTAATGGCCGGGTCTTGAGGCTGGTGAAACTAGTCTCCAGGCCAACCGACTATGGACAGCTTATGACTAGGCCAGTTGGTGCATTTCCTGTCAGTGCTCTCACTGGGAATGCAATGCACTAGCCATTGAATGCAACCTTGAGCACGGCTGAGTCCAACAATTCAGTACCATCCGGAGGAAGGCTATGGCTACGACCACGTGGCCAACCGGATGACATTTACCAGTAGGGAGCTTCGGTACAACACGAAGCAGACGGCTAACAGCCTGAGCAATCGCACAGCCCAAGAGGGCATCGCAAATGTACAGCATACGCTACAAAGCACCTGGGTCTTAGCCCAGGAGTACAGTGCTCGCTCTTCACGGTCAGATCATGGGTTCGAGTTCTGCAGTGCTTAATCACTTAGATAGCATTTAGTCTGCTCTAGAATCCAGGTACAAAAAGACCACAGGACCGATCATGTCAGTCATGGCGGTTGGTCCCTGACACCTCCCACCGAAAATGCCCCCCCCCCCCTAGTCAACAAGGTTATTCATTCAAGAATGCAAAGTGAGGGAGCTGCAAAACAGCAGGCACCTTGGTGACGATGACAATACAGGCACCTCACTAAGTGTCTCCTGAAAATGACAGGAACGTCACGGCAGTGCCAGCTACACGCGCGCACACACACACACACACACACACACACACACACACACACGGAGGCATCTGCATCCTGACAACTACCTTAGCAGCCAACCGAATATGCTAGCCATGGCTGCCACTACAAAAGTACACATCCACCTACTGTCAGTTCTGAGAGAGCTCTCCACTCTCCGAGAGCAAGGCAAGGCGAGGACAGCTTGTACAGGCAGCAAGCACAGCAATCACATGCAACTTTTAACAACGGCTAGTGGGATGCGCTTCATGACAATAAATACATCGAAGATGTACTATCAAAATAAACGCAAGTCGCAAAAAAAGCTCCTCAGCATGGCCACCACTGCAGTGGCTGTAAATTCGGTCGGGTAATGACAGGGTTTACTACGATACCAAGCATACTTAAGTTATGCGGACTATGTGAAAATATGTATTGACAGCCCAAAAACAAACACGTATCCATTTGGTGGCATGTCATCATAGCACGACTGTTTGCGACCCCCCTTATCTGGCCAGGCCTAGAAGCCCCGAGCTTCTGCTTTGTCTCTTCTGCTACACCCTCTTTCACAGAGCCTTAATTTTACTGTAAAGATCAGCTACTGATGCAGGCCGAATACCCGCCTCAGCAGCCTGTCAATATCGCTTCATAGTCATTCTCTGGGGTTCAAATCATGCGACTGGTGCGTGAGCACCGATCAAGGATTCGTCACGAAGTACTTCACTGGCCTAGCAGTGTGCTTAGGGTCGGTATCTTGCTGCAAATTGTAACGTACCCCAAGCAGATTATTCAAGCTTTCAAATCCCAACTTGCTTGACCAACGATAGCAAAGTACTTGTTTGACGAATCCTTGTTTCGAATCCACACAACAACTATACTGCGGGGATTTTGTGCAACTGAATGTAATTTGGTCTGCGTCAGCCAACTACCAGTGCTCTTCTGAACTAGCAACACAAACAGACAAATGGAATGAAGGAAATGGAAAATCAAAGGAAATCAAGCAGACAAATCCGGACAGACTTGAGGAGTATGCACACACGCATGCACACGCAAACATGCAAGCACACACTAGCACCATGCACACTCACATAAACAAACGTGCATACAAGCTCGTGCGTGTGTGTATGTGTGCGTGCGCACGCATGCGCGCGCACACACACACTTGAGACCGTAGCCCACTAACACAACCTAGACACGGACCTGCACCAGTACTGCACAGCGAGCTAGACAAGCTGCAAGTCAGCTAAAGCATTCAAACAATGCATGCCAGCTCGGACTAGCACATGCCCACGGCTTGCAGGTGAGGGCACATGGAGTTGGGTGTGCCAACAGGAAAGCATCAATTCATCAAGTCAATTCAGTCGATTGCCAGTCGGCAGGACAAGACCGACAGCAAGAAAGCTGAAGGTCTAAGCAGAGAAAGAGAGAATACCTGTGCTGCCATCATAAACCATTAATCATGCACCGGACAATAAGGAGGCAATTAGTACAATTAGACCAGAGCTCCCTTTGCTTAAAAATGCATTATCAAAGCTGCCTATTACCTGGCAGGGACCTCGGCACTGGGGCTTCAGCAGAAATGCCGGCAACCACAAAAATGCAAAGGGTCAGCCTTGCTCCTCGGCCTAGGGGTTCAACCTCAGCCTCAGCTGCCCTGAGGCAGTGCCGGGCACAAAGGTCAACCGGGCTTCCCTGATCGCCGATAGATATTTGAAAATGTCAGCCTTGTCGGTCGGCAGGCTGACCGGTCAAACCACTAGCACTCGGCTCTAGTGAATCCATGGAAACAAAGGGAATACGTAACACGCAAAAACTAACCGAGCCAGGACAGAGGAGCAGCAGCAGCCCTTCAGCAGTGCAGTTCTGCCACTACAGCTGAAGACACATCAGCATGCCGAGGCAGCTGTAATGTCTCACTTACCAGCTCGAGGCTCTGCGTGAAAGGACAGTCCGGCCAGTCCTTCTCCGGAAAGCGTTGCAATATTCTACCGGTGCCACAGTCACCTGCGAGAAGAGAAGGAACATCGGTGCAGCTGAAGCAGCAGAAGCAGTGCACAGTAACCGCAGGCACATCAGCATTTGCCAAGTCTCCACCGAGCAGGAATCGCAACTACTCGAAAATCGCAAACGCTCGCTCTAGCGTCATGACAAGCGTTAGTCACAAAGCTACCGCTTTGGGCTGCTGGGCACTGGAAAATATTGGGCCGTGAACCACTGGAAGATGCCGATGCTGCCACTGCATCGGCTGCTAACCGCTGCCCTTGGTTTGAACCCGGTAACTCGCGGAAGCAGCAGGCCAGAGATAAGGAAAGGATCATTCCGGGAGTGGCTCCTGCAGTGGTCATGGCTAGCAAAACGTGAGGGCCAACGCCGAAGGCACTTCACTCTAGTGACTGGCAGGGCGAGCCACGTGCCAGTGGCAGCACACAGACCCTGGCAACGAAGACTAAAAACAGCGATCGCATACTCAAGCTCGTCATTGCCCCACTCCGGGGGAAGCCGGAGCCTCCGTCACGAAAGTAAGCCGGCAACACTGCTAATCCCGATGGCCAGACCCGACAGGGCCGCTTACGGAGGGGTCGATCGAAATTAACTTGGGCTGGCTTTCGCTCATCACTCGAGAGTGTCAGCGAGAGTGGCTGCGAAGGCACAAGCTGGCTTTGGAGGCAGGCCTGTGACTAGCCACCGGAGCTGGACACACGAGCAGGCACGCACGCACGCACGCGTGCATACGGCATGCGACCGACGCACCGCAGCAAGGCGGCGGCAAGGCGCGCGGATCGAAGCGAGCGCGCTGGTCCGACCCGACGGCGACGGCGAATCGACCCGCACGCCACACGGCGCAGAGCCGCGCTAGCTGACACAAACGCAGGCAGGCCTGCACGCGAAGCCGGCCCACGGCTCCGCCGGCGGAGCCGACGAGCAGGTTGCCACACCGGCCTAACCAAAACGCGCGCGAAAAGCTTGCCACTGAGTCAAAAATATAATTACGGTCTTTATCCTGCTCATAGCCGACGACGACGAAGTAATCAGCCAGACGACGCCAGCGCGACATAATTCCATCCGTGTCCCACTACACCCCGCACACTCCGCCCATAGTTAGCGAGCGGCCATGGCTGCAGTCAGAGGTTAGGTACGCGGGCAGGCTGTCTTCCGGGAGCCCTGTTTCGACAGCAGGTACTGTACAATCGCGAAGACTATTAATACAATTAAGAGACCCGCTGATAGCTGATAAGAAGGAACGGGCCCAATACACACAGATGTAGAGCAAGCGATGCGCATCACTCATACGCACTGGTTGGGGATGCGATACAATGCTAGGATTTTTACTAAATAAATAATTGTTATCATATTTCTTTTTGTTTACGTTGCTGCTGATAGCGCACCGCAGCGAATCCAGTATACTCATTGCTCAACCGCTATGGCTACCACGTCGGCCGTTCTGCTCGCCTTCTTTCTGCTTGTGTGCCGTGCAATTCACTCTGAGGTAACTGTCTCGTTTGCCATGGTGAATTAGTGATTTATTCTCGTTTTTTTTTACCTTGTTCTTCTTCTTTTTCGTGGATGCTTATTTTGATTGTCGCCCATTTACGATGCCAAGTCTGCGTCGTCTCGAGATGTCCACAAATGTAGCGACGCATCACGAGCCTTTAGCGAGTGTAGGACGTTCAGAAGGTTCATCAAAACACTCTCTTACTGCCCGAGTTTGGCGTGACTAGTTTACAAGATGCAAGCTACTGAAACTAAACATTTCAACTAAAATGACGGAAAGCTCCATCTGCAGCACTGGCAGCCGTCGATAAAAGTAGATTGACTGAGAGCTAACGATAGCGTAGGCCTAATTTTCTTAGATTCTACAATTCTGCACACCCCTCGCGTTGTGGTACGGCTGACCAGTCAACTAGGGCCGAAGCGCTTCTCTATAAAACGGCAGCGTTCTATATCAGCCTCATTATGAATGCATAAATATTATTCGCGGCTACTTAATTATAATTAATAGGTACCGATTATTTCATAGTCCATGCTTAGGTGTTAGGAAAGCTAAATCGTGACATGGGCTGTCAGCTGAGCTCCAGGGTACCTTATGTGTCTATGGACTTCAGTGTGTGCTTGCTTGGCTGCATCGCACCAAAGTATTGGGCAAGATAGTAATAATAATAATACATTAGTATAGCGCCTTCTTGTAGCTTAATCTCTTTCTAAGGTACTTGGCACTGAGCCATATGGATGTTGCAGCCGATACTTTGCAACGGTCAGCAGTTCAGTGGTGCTCTGAGCACTATTTGGTGTGGGGATTTGTGTGGCAGTGCATAGATGTGAGTGAGAATGCACGGATGTGTACCCTATTCTGTCTTCATTAGCAAACGTTGGTATACTTAAAAAATTGTGTGGCTTCCTATGCCCGTAGTAAGAGAGCTGCTGGGCTTACACTCTCTCAAGCCGTAGTGGCTATGATGGTGTGGCTGGGGCAATGTCACGGTTCAGCCCTCTTGAAAGCTTCAGACCCAGCTTAGTTCCTTCTGTTCGAGTGACTTCAAGCAGAGTCGATTATGTTTGTGCTCTGTGCCTACAACTTAGTGGCATCTGCTATACAGTGACATCTGCTATAGCCGTGGGTCTGAGCCCACGGCTATAGCAGATGTTTGCTCTTCACGATGCAGGTCATACTTTCCAGTCCTGTATTGGGTGATCCTTCATTGCCCACTGCAAATAGTGTTGATAGCCGTTAAGGCTCTTCTGTTGCTGTAGCTGTGAATCAGCTAACCACTACTTTTTATGTGCATTACAGTGTCAAGACACGGGTGTGTTTGTTCTTCAGCACCAAATTGAACCAGGTGAGATGCTGCAAGATTAAGCAGTGCCTAAAGTGTATGACATGCTTTCAGGGGGTGGGGAAATGACAAACAGCTTCTGTATGCCTCTTTTTTTTGTCAGGCAAGGACTTCATTACACGAGGTCATCTGCGTATGCGCAATGCCTTGTCACCTTCACTCGAGCAAGTTGCGCTGTCTCAAAAGGATCAAACCAACGTCAAGGTATGCTGGGTACAATGCAGCTTTACCACCACACTCACCCAGGCACTCTCGGTACCTTGTATGTCTTATGTACTGTGGTGTATCTCCACACTTGGCTGCATCCAATCAAAGTATTAGGAAGGTAAATGATAATACATTTATATAATGCTCTCAAAGAATTTAATTTTTTCGAGTCACTTTACACATAAAGGAAGCATGGCCCTATACTTTGTGGTAGCATCTACAGTGTCAGCATGCATAAACATAAAAGGCACTGATCACAAGAACACGGCAAATGCTAAGAGAAACAGGTTCGTGTTTAGCTTCTTTTTAATGTCAAGTAAGGAACGTCAGTCGGTAGTGAGTTCCAGGCTTTGGGAGCACATGCATAAGCTCCTTCTTTTGGGAGCATATGAACTTAGTGCACAGTCTACTAAGGCTTTGAGGTTGGTTCGAGGTATAGCTAGACGATTTGAGTCAGAAGAGTGGGTGTAACGATGCCTAGGCTTGTTGGAGATTAGTACTGATATAATTCATTTGTATAGCGCCCTAAGAGAACTTAGTCTCTATTCAGGCACTTCACATATTCTACGGGGCTCGAGCCACGACGTCGGCCAGACTTTGGTCAGGGCGAGCACCTTAACCACTGGGACAAACCAGCTTGGACCTGGAAGTGAGTGACAAAACCTTTTAAAGTCGATATGCTGCTTGGTTGGGAACCGGTGCAGGGCGATGAAAAGTGATGTGATATGGCCACTGCTATGCTCCCGACAGACAAGCCTAACCACAGATTCGTACACCAACTATAAGCGCCTGATTGCACTGCTGGTAGACCTGGAAGCTGTGAGTTACAGAAGTCGTGTGATGTCACTAATGCTGGAACCAACTTGGATGTAGTATACCTGAGGGTCAAAGGAACCCCGAATGTTTGCAATGTTACCTAACTGAAAGTAGGTATACTTGACTATGCTTAGACAGTTGTGACACCATGCCAGTGGTATGCTCATACGAAATCTTTGTGTGTATGCATGAGGCCCACAAACGCTTAATTTTCTCCCGGTTGCCAACGTGTAGCAGTGCAGACCTGCTCTGGTGTTTTTCATCAAGAGTTGTAGTAAGAGGTTAGGGCCGGTGGGGCTTGCCATATTGGGAAATATATGGCCCACTTAATCCTGCCCTCACCCCTGCTCAAATGCATGGGGCTGGGTAATGCAAGAGGATTTCCCATAGAAGGGGGCAGCTGCAGAAATTGAGGTTGCTGCTTCAGTCCCCATTGAACCGAGTATGAGGGAAGAAGAAAAAGAAGGTTAGCATATGAGAAAAGGTTTGTTGGGAAATAGTATATTGTGTAAGAGTGTTTTATATATCAAGTAATGTATATCACTAAGTAATGAGCAACGTGGACAGTGCATGGGTACATTCCAAATACAGACTCAGGCATCTTCTTTGTAATGATGTTTGTTACAACGTATAAACATGTCATTTTCAGGTACTTGCCCTGACCACCTCTGTAAACTCCAGCATTCGATCGTCAGCCATTGCTGTTTTGATCGCAGGTGTATATGCCCTTGGGTTTTGATTGGTTCAGTTTTCACTGGGTTTTTCCAGTGGTTAAGATCATCGCCTTGACCGACCGAGGCCAAGGTGAATATATTTGATGACCAAGGTCGTGGGCTCGAGTCTGGTGGTATATGTGAAGCGCCAGAATAGATACTGTGTTCTCTTAGGTCACTGTACAAATGAATTTTATTTATTTTACAACGAGGTAGCCTAAAGAACTGCTCGTACTTCACTACAGTCGGCCGATCTGGCTCTGCTCCCAAGGTCTGGTGACATAGTAGGCCAAATCCGAGGGAAATCGGTCAGTGCTGACGAGTTACGAGAGACGGAGGAGACCCGATAGTGTAAACACACTTTGGCCAAAGCTACTACAGTGCCATGTGGCTGAATGCAGCAGAGTTAGTTGACCTAGTAAAAGTCCTGTGGCTTGCCTTCCACAACAACGACTGTAGCAATTTAAAGAGAGCATTGGGGTGTAGAAAGGAGCAATGAGGTAGACTAGTGAGTAACCAGTGGAGGTTGAAAGAAAAAACATTTATTGCATCACTCCGCATGCCAGAAGACCCCAGCTACCACAGTAAGAAATAGCCGAGTTACTAATCTAGCCACTCTAAACAGAAGAGCGGCTTTCGTTAAAGTGCTAATAAGGCCATCAACAATAGCCGACGTCAAGGCTCTTGTCAGGACGTCCAAAGCATTTTTCTAAAGCACCTGAGACTGAAAGGGATTATAGCTATTGCCGAGTCGCCTTCTAGTTTCGATCAGGGGCTATGTGCTCACCTTTGCCGGTCGAGATCGAGCCCTGTGGCATATGCAAAACACCTGGATAGAGATTACATTTTCTTAGGTTGCAAAGCAAATGAATTGTATAACTATTTTAAATCTGTTCTGGCTGTCTATTGTGTTATTGCTCCTGTAGGAGACTTTCTTGAACGGCATCCAGTTAAATGGAATAATGTGCAACTTCTTCTTTGGCCTGGCCCTTTGCCACCCATCTGTGAACTGTGCTGTGGCTAGGTTGTCACAGTATTGATTAAAGGAACAGACCCGTAAATTCATTAGCCGACCAGGGACATCAACCCCTTCCTGCTTGGACTTCACCATTGGCTGAAGCAATTGCTCTGCCTGTTGATCATGGTCTTATATAAATAATAACAGTAGTGCATTTCAGTAGCATTATTGCTAGAGATCCGATTTGCTATCTTGGTAGTTTACGTTGGCTGGAAAGAAAGCATGTCAAATTGTAAATGATAATAAAATTGCACAATTGTATCAGGCATTAGCACATTCAGGAAGATCCATATCTATGAAGCTAATGCTGTGAGGAGCAGGTGAGATTCTAGCTTCCTTTTAAGTCTTATCAAGTCAAGAGCTGTCAGTTATGTGGATAATTGTGTTCTCTACCTCTGCAGCCAGTGATGGTTTAGCTGCTATGAACACTAGTAGTATACTCCTAGACATACATCTAAAACTGATTGAACAGTAGCACCAACATTACCAAGCTTGTCTCTCGGTGCCTCGACAAGTTTGCATATAGCGGCTTCACTTGAATAATAGCGCGATCCAGAAGGATCAAACCGCTGGTTTTTGTGTAGCGTACGGGTGTACAAATTGCCCACAACTTAAATCGTCTTGCAATTTATGTTGTGGCTCTTGATTCGTGGCATCTTTTCTTTATTGTGTCTCAAAACTTCAACCTTTTGTAGAAACTCGTCGAGTCGGGTGACCTATATAAACTGCGGCTTTGCCCGGTTGGAGCTGGCGATCATGTTATTGGGAATCGGTGTGTTGCCACATTTATTCCAGCAGTAAGTGGAAGGTCTGTTGTCATTGCTTGGATCTTGTGGTCTGATGTGGTGTGCTATTTTGCCCCAGCTTCTCTTTAGTTATGTTTGCTAGCTATGCTGTAATTGTGTCTAAACCCGCAGTGCTATGTCAGGGTCTGAACTGTTGATCTATATACATGTAGCACCAGCAATTGTGAAATTCGTGGACTAATTAGCAAATTGTGGCTTGGGGATGGTGGTCACCTAGTGCGACCATGCAAGCTTTATTTGTTTAATAGCGAGTTTTCTATGAGAGGGAGTGAGAGAAGAGAGATGGGTATTGTATGGGTGAGTCCGACAGCTGAAGTTTTACCACTTCTGCTTTGTTCTTTTAGTGTGTGCTCTACGAAGCTCGACTAACCGATACGATTTCACTTACGCTTGATGGTGGCGAAGACATAGTTGCTATCACTCTTTCCGTGAAGCCGGGCATCAGTGCAGCTGTGTGCTCTACCATTAACAACCCAAATGCATACCAGGGCCTAATGGCAGATCACTTCAGCACCAAGGTGGACGTTGTGACTTCAGCTGCTGCACCAGCGTACGTTCTATCATGCATGACTCGGCCGGTGATTCCTATTTGTGTCATTCTATGTGTGTACTGTATCTCTGCTGTACATTGCAATCTTTAGGTTGAGCTGTATGGCATCGAACCTTTTGCTTGACTACATGCTTGTGCCCAGAGGCTGGAGCTTCTCATCTACCACGCTAAAGTAAAACTGACTGGCTGATGTGCTTCATGTCTAGGACTCAGGGACTGCAGAGCTCGGTTCCCTCTCTTGTACGACTACACTTAAGGGGCTTTCAATTTTTTCTGCTGAAGCTATTCACGAGCTGAAATTAATTAGTAAAAGATTACACACTTAAAAGATACCTTGCATCTGGATCTATCACAAGCTAAAGGCCACCATGTTACTTTAAGGTAGCTGCCATCTCGAGGAAAAAGTTTTTATCTGGAAAAAAGCTGCTCCAAGTCCGTGGAACAACATGGTTGTGTTCGGTTAGCAATAGCCTTACTCTTGAACTCCATATTATCGACTTTTATATCATGTGTATTCCTTGGCATTATGTGCTTTTTAATGAATTTGCTGGCATAACGTACATTGTGACAAGGAACAAGGAATCGTTTATGCAGCTTCAATAGCCTCAAACATCGTGCTTCCTTTGCAGCAATTGTAAAGCGCCTAGAAAGAGATTGAGTTCTCTGAGGGCGATTCATCAAATTTATATGTATTATTATTATGATTATAAGCATCTGCAGAAGCTGTAAAATATATAAATTTGCTGATGCTGTGCAGTGTGCAGATACGAATCTCCAGATGTTTAACTTTATGCGTGCACATTAATCTTCACTGGTTTCGTAATTTTATTGTATCAGTGTGACTAAAAGACGGGGCTCTTGCATCCAACAAACTTAAACTGCATGCTTGCACTGAGCCTGCCCTGTCTGAATATATTGACAATACTTTTGGTTCAAATTGCAGTGCTGAGCCAAGGTTTTGTGTATCAGTCCATGCTTGTGAGTTTGTACAGGTCTGTTTCTGTGTGTGTGCATGTGCGTGCGTGTGTGTGTTTAAGTCTCTAGAATGCCTGAGTGTGAACTTACATGTGCCTCTGTGTGCTCATTGCACGTACGTTGGTTGATGCTTGTCCTAGAATGAGTGTGCATTCCTGCGGGCACCTACTGAACCTGGTGTCCTTAACAGAGTGGGCTCAAGATCGGCTATTAAGTTCATTGCTAAGTGCCAATCAACATTACTGACAAAGCTTAATAACTATGATGAGTGTTCTAACTGAACCTCGTGTCTTTTGTGGACTAGTTGCCAATATTGGTATTTAAGTGCATCACAGCCTAGGTTCTGATCAACAACTTTGACAAAGCTTGATATTGTTTGGAATTCTAATGTTTGATAGATAGGTGACTAAGTGGTGGACCCATTGGTGTTAACCTCAGTTGTGGCATGGATTACCTTTAATTTTGGACTCGGTCATAAATCAGCTTAACCCTTCATCCGTCCAGCACTGGCAAAATTAGAAAATATTGGGTTCACACTATGGTGGGCCATTTGCAATCTTTCTTTGGTTTGTACTGGCTTGACCAGACGATTGGGTTACTGCTGTTTACTTGCATGTGGGCTTCACCGGAATATATCTCCCCCCCCCCCCTTGACCGGCTGATAAGCACCATTGCCCGGTTTTTTAAACCTGCTCTTAGTTCAACCACAGGAGCCTGTATGCTCACTGTTCGCTCAGAAGATCTAGTGACACCGTAATCTTTCAGCACGAAGCGATTACACGTGGTTTCGGTTGAAGGTATTATATATAATGAGGAACTTGCCTTGTAGTTATGGAAGAAGATCTTTTGTATTTTGCTAAGATTAATTAAGAACCATCCTCCTAGCTTTCTCAGAAACGTGACCTTGATACCCACAAACGTATAGCAGTAGAGCACGGTTCCTTGGTCCGATGACCTATCTTACCTGCTCCAATGTAATGTAATGTATCTATCTGTAACTGCAAAAAGCCATAAAGACCAAGTGGGTGTTACACAGGAGAGTTTTGTATAGCTCACGCACAGCCTAAGCGGCTTTCGGTACGCATTCGGTAGCCAACAGACTTCATCTCATGCAACAAAGAGAAAGTGGGAAGCATAGCAGAGTCGGGAGAGCAGTTGAGGTAGTGAGTAGGTAGCGTGGAAGTAGCAGCTCAGGACCGATGAAAAGGATGAGCCATAGTTGGCAGCAGGAGAGTAGTTGTCGTTGCGTAAGAATTGTGGAAGCAAGTTCCACAGTCTAGGACCTGCAGAGCTAAAGCTTCTATCGCCAACGGTCTTTAAGTGGAGGGATGGAACAGCTAATTTATTGTCCACACAGGACGAGGCGCGAAGAGGCTGAAACTGGTGCAGCAGTTCAGCTAGGAATGGAGGAGCCAAGCCGTGGCGGGCCTTGTGGGTCAGCATAAGAACTTTGCTCTGTATTCGTTGATCAACAGGCAGCCATCCTAGCTCTTTTCGCAAAGGAGACATGGGCTCAAACCTCTGGGAGTTGAAGACTAGCCTTGTAGCCATATTCATAGCCAGCTGCAGTGGCCTAGTTGCTTTCTGTGGTAGCCCAGCCAAAAGGGAATTACAATAATCTAGCCGACTGCATGAGGTAGCATTAAACTGCATATGGCTAAGTGTAAGTTGGTAGAACAGTTGCCGTGAAGATCAGAAATTTGTTGGGTTCCGCACTAGGTGTAGCACAGAATCGTGTTTGATTGTGGAACTTCGTTCTACAGTCTAGGTCTCACGAAGCAAAAGTGCATGCCGCCAAAGCATTTTGGCTTTAGATAGGGACTACTTATATATTCTTATAGAGCCTGTGGCAGTTCAGCTATATCACGGGTTCCACTGTAGTGGGCCTGATATGTCATTGCAATCATTTGTTTTTCAAGCGACATAGTAACCAGAGTTCTTGGACTTATCGGGCCATTAAAGCAAGCTTATGATGTTTGCAATGTTCAGGATGTTCCCGGCTGATGAATTAAGTAGCGCCTTCATAAATCTCGTGAACCTAGGCTTCTCTTGGCAAAGAGTATTGTGCGCACATTCCCAGTACCTGAATTAATAGGAGAAAATGGAACACTAAATTTATTTATGCCTTGACAGTTATATATGCCTGGAAATCTGTTCAGCATCTATAGCTAAGGTTTGACTGTTTCAGGTATGCAAAGATTTCGAGCAATGGCGAGCCTGTAGACGATTTGCGATGCTGAGCTACTGGAGAGACCTCTTAAAACTAGGGTTTGGTGATTTTAATTAGTTTGCAGCTTAGAGATTGGTGTCTGACAACCAGGTTATTTAGTGTAGCAATGCTTAATCCTGTCGCCTTGAAACAAGGCAGAGCGCAGAGCCTAGTATAGCCACACTGCCGATGACATTTTTGGAGGACTTGAATGTCGAGGCTCGAAGTACATGATTTTGGTATATCTGGTTTTGTAGTACTGGGGTTCAACTTCCATGGATAGCAGGCCATTTTTGGTTTTCTATTGAAATCTGCAATAATCACGTGTAATTGGACATTGCTATAGCAATCCCTTGAGACGCTGCAGTTTCATTTGCATTTGCTTAAATTGGTGTCATGAAGCTCATCAGTACGTGGGTCATAAGCTGTTTGTTAATCATTTCAAGATCCGCTCTCCGACTATCGATGGTGAAGCTGTACACTCGAGTTGTGACCCCTACGAGCTTGCAGGCCCCCCCTCCTCTTTACTCAAGGTGTTTATCTTACAGTCTGTCTGTGTGCATAGCTGCAATTGCCTGACCGGTAGCAGCTGTATGCTGCATGGCATTGACTTGCAGGCACACTTAACCCATACCAGTTGTGGCTTGCAGGCCTGAAACTCAGACCTACATTGAAAAGCTCGAGCAGGAGAAGAAAAGAAAAGAAAAAGGTGAAGACCAAGACAATAGATCGTTTTTTGCAAAATATGTAAGTTCCAACCCGGAATCGTTCTAGTACGTGTATCTTATAGCTGTTTCATCCAATAGTGACTTTGTCTACCTCCTTGCTGCCTTTATTCCCTTTGTCCATCGGAAATGTATGTCTTTTCGGCAGCATGCTGGCAGCAAGTTATAGCCTAATCGCTATTTTCCCTTCTGTATATAACTCGGCAGGTCAGATGCTCTGTCGGTGCGTTTATGTGTTTATTGAGCCGAAGAGTTTGTAATTCGGTGACGCTGTATCGTTAGCTAATAGCTCTCCTCAACTAACAGCTGATTTTGCTATATAATTCTGACTCAAATATGCCGAGCTGGTTTGGCCGAGTGGTTAAGGTGCTTGCCCCGACCAAGATCTGGCTGTGGTCGTGGGTTTGAGCCCTAAGGCATATGTGAAGCACCTGAATAGAGATGAAATTCTCGTATGATGCTATACAAATGATTTATATTATTATTATATTATGTTCCTCGGTCGGAGGTTTTTTACTCGCCTGTTAGTTTGTGTCAATGTTCAGTTTCGAATTTATGTATATGTTGCCGAGTTTGCTGTGCATGTGATTATATGTGGGTGGATCTTTCAAGTTACAAGTGCAGCTTACTTACTTCAAAATTTACTTCTATGGAGAATACGTGTATACATAGATTTGTTCACGGGCAAAGGGCAATGCTTAATATAATGTAAAGTGCCTAGAGATTGATTTATCTGAGGGCACTTTATTGAGTATTATTATTAATACTAGTATTGTTATTATTATATTTCACAAAGTTATCATGTGATAAATTGCTAGGTCAGCCAAATTCTCTATTCCACCTGAATTGTATATATGGTCTCTCGAGCATTATTTGCTAAAACTGTTTCGTACTAGCATTGGCATGTTACTGCTTTGCATTTCCTCATATTTTTATCCCAGTAAGTTGTTCATTGCTGAGGGGGGTAAAATTAGCTATTTGCTTGATTTCGAGAAAACTCTTTTTGGCAGTGCATTTAGAAGCAGAGTGGTGCATAACTTTCCCCTCCATTGTCTTTTTTCACTGAGCATATCTTCACCCATTCTTACTTGTCTGTTGGCTTGTTCGACTTCAAGTTATATTGAAAATTGGCAGCTTCCCTTTCAAATGCCACCAAAGAAAATTAACTGTACTACTGCAAAGAAATGGAATACATAGTCGATCTACGGAAAACATCATTGCCTACTGGTTGTCAGCCTGAAACACAGAGTTTCGGAATAAGTGTTAATCGTATTTTTGATAACTTCCGAAGACACTAATCTCAGTAGACAGGGTTACTTGATTTTGTCAATTATAAATCGTGGTGTTTAGGATCGTGGCTTGTCAAAGTTCTCCTTGTGGGTGCATTTGCAAAACTGGTTAAAAAAATATTGGGTAGACACACCATCTGTTGTGATATAAATAGGGCATTTGCATCTTCGGGAATGTGCTTTAGAAATTAGTACAGCATATCAAAACTAACATTGTCATTCCTTTGGGCATAGGGCATTGGAGGTATATTAGCTTTCACGTTCCTATGTGACACCTTCGTTTTGATCAAAGATTGCCCCGGGCCATTGGCAGAAGCTTTTTTATTAGATTGAATACCTTTTTACGAATTCCCATGTGAAAACACTTATTGGCCCTTAAATTGTCAGATTGGGAAGTTTTTGCTCTTGTGTTAATAATAATATTGCACTGTATAAAGCGCCCTCAGAGAACTTAATCTCTTTCTAGGCGCTTTACATTTGCTGCAAAGTGATACGCAATAGAATAGTAAGTAAAATCATGCTTGAAAAACAAACAAAATGAATAACATGGTTAGGGGTTACATGCACTGGGTCAGCATGCAAATGTGGTTAGTGGCAGCATAAACAGTGTCAGCACGCATAAGCACATCGAGGACGAATCACAAGGACCCACTAAATGCTGTCCTAAATAGGTATGTTTTTAAGTTTCTTTTAAATGTGGTCAGGTCGGGGGATGTTCTGATGCAGGTCGGGAGGGAGTTCCAGGCTGTGGGAGCATACGAGCTAAATGCACGGTCTCCAAAGGATTTAAGGTTTGTACGAGGTATTTCTAGACTGTTGGATTCCGAAAAGTGAGTGGTACGATGCTTTGCCTGATGGGGTAGTATATCTGAAAGATAGGCTGGAGCCATAGAATGAAGAGACCTAAAAGTGAGCGACAAAACCTTGAAGTCAATCCGTTGCTTCTTGAAGCTGTGTTGAAGATTTACAGTATAGGAGAAGTATTGGCAGAGTTTCAATGCAGATTACCTCTGGGGACTTTTTTGGGCTAGTTACGATTAAAGTGTTGTACTTATTATGCTTGAGTTTACTCACTTATATATCGGCAGAAGAGGCTTGGCTACTAACAGCTCGGCTTGCAATGGGCAGTTAAAGATCGCCCCTTGCAGGATTCGAACCCACGCCCTGGGTCATGAAGAGCGAGCTCCTTACCCCTGGGTGAAACCCAGGGGCCGATACAGTTGTAGTTAAGTAAGCTACCTGTCTTTGTCTAGCTATGTAGTCTTTTCTTCGTTATTCTGTATCATTTACAGCTTGTCGGTATGTCCCCTGTGTAGCATTAGTTGCTACTAATATCTTTCTAGATGAGCAATTATTTTGTTATTTCTTTGTTTTTTAGTGGATGTACATAGTGATTGCTGTGGTGATACTAGTAATGATGTCTTCACAAGAGCAAGGAGGAGGTGGTGGAAGCAACTGATCACCTCATGAATATGCGATGAGCTCTCCTTTGCATCGCCAAGTATCTGCTTGATAACGACTACCGATATGCTGTTATCCATATGTAGCTGACTCGACCGCGGTCAGCAAGACTGTCCCTGATTACCAACGCACCTTGTCATTTGTCCAGAAAGTTCTTCTTTGGGCATGCTGTGCATCCCAAGAAATGCACCATAGTCAACTGATGATGAGGCCTTGCATTCAAGTGGATTAGGAGAAAACTAGCCACATTGAAGTAGCTGGGCGCAGTCGTTTTGTGGAAACCTTGACTTGTATAGGTCTGTTGGGCTAATAGTCATGGATGGCTCTCCAAGATGAAGGCTCTTTACTGTGCATCTGTGTTGTTGCTATGCTCGTATAGTTGTTGAAGGCACTGACTTCAACAATGATATTGTAGCTAAGGTTGGTCGATCAACGGCGTAAGTTACACAAGCTGACATAGATCGGACGAAGGAATTAGCTAGATTTTTCCAGCAGTTCCGTGATTAAGCCATGTGAAATGCTGATAGCAAGTAAAAAAATATGATCAGCCTTGTGGGCTGATTCGATATGGTAGAGTGTGTGTATTATATAAAATTTTTCATAAGTTCAAAAAGCGTCTCCAGTGGTATATTTACCTTGTTGAAACTGATTTGGCAACCGTGAATGTGCAGTAAGCAGACTTTTACTACCTAGGATATAATTTCTTGACGACAGGTTTCTCTATTTTTGATAGTACAAAGTGAGTGGCATAAAGCAGACAGATAATAAACCTGAGGCTAGTGTAAGCAAAAGTAAGGGTGAGCCTAGTTGTAAATCAAAGCTGCAGTTAATCAAAAGTCGCTTGGAAATTTCCTACATGCTGGTACGGTTATTATTTTGAAACCGCTAAGAATGTTATCGTCTTTTCACCGTAATTTCACCACTGCCCACATTGTTAAACCTTTCAAACCATAGGTTGGCCGAGTTTCCTGCTACTTCACAGTTTGTTCTTAGCTGCCAGAATAGCCTGTGAACTAGGCAATAGCAGACTGGAAGTTTCATGTCTGAGTGCTCTAATGTGAATGCCTTCGGTATGAGCATCGCGAGAAATACTAGGGGTCTGCCCTGAAGATTACCGAAGCCCATGCAACTTTGCTAAGCCTATGAAAACAGATTCGTTCGTCTTTAGTTTTGGTCATTTCAAGCGTCTATAACTAATTTGACCTATGGTTAAATGCTGCTGAAAACTTGGCACTACAATTTGAGCCTTGACAACGGTTTCGGAGGTTTACTCTTGCCTTTGGTCAAGGCCTCTTACCTTAACCGTTGCCTAATTGCCACTCAGTAGTCGGAAGGCAAGGAATGTAATTCCTGCAAGACGGTGGTGCGAAGTCTCTCGATGTGCAGCCAGTTGAGGTCGATTAAAGCAAGTATTTACATCGTGATAAGTTACGGCCTTAGTCGTACCATTACCTTTAAGCTACTACTGGCCTATAATCGACACTTTGTGGCAGAGCTTCTAAAGTCGCTGACAATTAAAAAATTGATAATAATGCACTTGATAAAGCGCCCTCAGAGAACTCAAATCTCTCCAGGCGCTTTGCATTTGCTGCAAAGTGAAATGCAATTGAATGGTAAGTAAAATCATGCTTGAAAAACAAACAACGTGAATAATATGGTTAGGTGTGACACGCACAGGGTCAGCAAGCAAATGTGGTTAGTGGCAGCATGCACAGTGTCAGCACGCATAAGCACGTGAAGGACGAATCACAGGGACCCACTAAATGCTGTCCTAAATAGGTGTGTTTTTAAGTTCCTTTTAAATGTGGTCAGTTCAGGGGATGTTCTGACGCAGGTCGGGAGGGAGTTCCAGGCTTTGGGAGCATACGAACTAAATGCACGGCCTCCAAAGGATTTAAGGTTTGTACGAGGTATTTCTAGACAGTTGGATTCCGAAAAGTGGGTGGTACGATGCTTGGCCTGGTGGGGGAGCAGATCTGATAGGTAGGCTGGAGCCATAGAATGAAGGGACCTAAAAGTGAGCGACAAAACCTTGAAGTCAATCTGTTGCTTGACTGGTAGCCAGTGCAAGTCGGCGAGAATTTGTGTGATGTGGCAACTGCGACGCTCACGACAGACAAGCCTAGCTGCGGAGTTTTGCACCAGCTGCAATCGCCTGATCGCACATACCGGCAGGCTAGCAAGCAGTGATATACAGAAGTCAAGACTGGGTGTCACAAATGCATGGATAAACTTAGATGTGGTATCTTTATCTAAACAAGCCCGAATGTTAGCAATGTTATGAAGCTGAAAATAGGCAGTTTTGACTGTCTCTTTGATCGTCTTACGAGAGGTCGCTTTGGATCATGACACCTAGATTTTGAGCTGATTCAACAGGAGATATGCTGGCAGAGCCAATTTTGAGCGTCAGCCTTTCTAATTTGTGAATCACACTGGGTTTGCCCATAACTAGTAAGTTAGTTTTATCATCATTTAGTTTTAGAAAATTTGCTGCCATCCATGTGGGGATGTCATCAATACATGCAGCAAGTAAGTTGAGAGAATTTGAGGTGCTCGAAGGCTGGAAACAGCCTCATGTGTATGGCCGTAGAAGATCACTGCTTGCAGCTGGCAAGAAGACATCGCCCGCTGCATGATTCGACGACCCTCCTCCCCAACATCAATCGTGAAAAGTGAACACCTTACCTTCTCACGGCCGTTGCATCCCAGCTGTTTGCCGCGCCATGTGGGCTATTTTCGGTCTGACTGTTGCTAAAGCAACCGATTGCTCCACCTTAACTGCACACAGAAAGACATCAATCGATAGGCCTGCACAACGTGTATTTGACAGAATCCGGTCGTAGCATTGTTTTACCTGATCTGGATGTCCACAAGCTGCATAGAACTATGTGACCTGCGTGTACCTGCCCTTCACCGAAACGGCAGAAACTGCTTGAGCAAATCTGAAGATTGACTTTAGTATCCTTAAGCGTTTTTGCTAGCCTCGAGACCGTTGTGACAGCTTTTGCTCTGCATGTCCTACACTGGATCTCACTCCCACAAATCTTTTGCAACGACATCTACTCTCTTGCTGCCAACTGTTGCACATCCTTTGCAGCTTTCCTCGGCTGATACTTCTATGCTACTCAGTTACGGTTTCTTGCCGGAAATCAGTTTTTGGCTACTGGTTTGGCCCAGCGGTTACGGTGCTCGCCCCGACCAATATTGGTCGAAATCGTGGGTTTGAGCCTTGTGGCATATGTGAAGCGCCTTAATAGAGAGTAAGTTTTCTTAGGGCGCTATAGAAGCGAATTATATATATATATATATATATATATATATATATATATATATATATATATATATATATATATATATGCGTACTGAAAACCGCCTAGGCATTAAGTGACTGTGTTTCTCATGGCCAGACGTGTTGAAATCGTGCCGTGTTAACACAGTCAGTGGAAAGGGCTCCCGCTAATAGCTGCCTGCTCACATGATTATGTTTGGCCTCGAATCATCGAAGTTGAAGCACAGCTCGTGACGATGCATTGTGTGAGCTGATGCTACTTCCGATGCTACTTTAGTTTTTGAGCCGTAATGGCTCACTAGGTAAGGCGGTTGCTTTTCACGACCTCGGCCCCGAGGTCGTGGGTTCGAATTTTGTGGTGGGCGATCCTTTATCGCCACTGCAAGCGGTGGTGATAGCCGTAAAGGCTCTTCTGTCGCTATACAAAAAGTCACAAGTTTTTTTTTTAGTCATGCTGCTGTGAGTGAACAGACGCTTCTACGACTACTAAAAGCTGCTCAGAAGCCGAAGCAGGTACTCACACCGAATCTGCTACGGATGTCCTCATCTCATATATCTCAAAAATGGCCTCCAGCCAACATACGATTGGAAAAGCCTGTCTATCGACAGCGTTATACGTACACATGCTCCCATCTCCTTGTTGTAGGTTTGATCATAGCAGAGTGTGACTGAGAAACCGACTGATGGGAGTCAGAGGCCATGGTGGCAACTGTCAGCTAGCCCGTTTGCCATACTAAAGTCTCTGGACCGATATATTGCGAATCAGTCTCAAATTTAACAGGTCTTCATCCTAGGGTTTTCCACAGCTCGAGGACACTGGAGAGCTCGGCCTATTAACCGATTCAAGTCATTGATCGCACGTGAGCACATTTCACCGTGCGCGAGGACCTTTACCCCAGCAGAACCAATGCAGACGCTGCTTCAGCAGCAGCGGCAGCCGATGGAAGCCCGACCACAGAGTCTTGACAACACAAATACTGCCTAGTAATCTTGGGCGGACTGCTAGCCACCGGTAGATTTGGCCAGATTTGAAGCTGGAACGTAGAGGTATCACTGATCCCTCAACGTTTGGACATTCTCCTTGAAAGTAATATCGCGTTACCAAATCTGAAACTGCGTCCCCAATGTTTTGGTGCCAATGACTACGTTAAGATAATAGATCAAAACTCACGACAATAGGTTGGAGCTTAGCAGCGCTTTTCTCCCGCATACACATATTTTTCGCGATATATACGACGACTAAATGCGTGCATATACAAAACTCCGGCAGACGTCTATTAAGGCACGCACGAGCAGACGAGAATGCAGGGTGTCAAAGCTAACCTCATGTAGACCTAGGTGCTAGACCAGACGCAATATCTACGGCGTACTGGGGGCTGGTAGCCGTCGGACTCCATCTCAGGTCAATAGCGTCCCAAAAAAATGGCTACCGGTTTCAACACCCTCTTGTGTATAGCGACAGAAGAGCCTTACCGGCAATAATCGCTTCTTCCAGTGGGCAAGAAAGGATTCTCCACTGCAGGACTCGAGTCCCTCTATCTGGGTTGTGAAGAGCAAGCACATTACCCCTGGGCTAAGACCCATAGCGCTTGAGCATGTGCGCTCTCTGCGGTTGTCTGCCAAACTCTAGTGAGCTTGTATTGACTTTTATTAAATAGAATTCGAATTGAATTGTCAAAAATTCTAAGCGAACTCAATTTTTTATTGCTTAGTATTTTGCGTTTCTGCGCTTCCAAAGCAGCCTTATTTTGCCCCAGCTCTGTCGTCGACCAAATTGTAGGATGACGGTGTTGAGCATGTAAAATTAGAGCCTACGTGACAATAAGACTGGCTGGAATGCAATGTATCGCCGTTTGCAATTCCACAAAGCCACAGCGACTTGAGTGGGTGCTGCGCTAGAGATAAAGAGTTTCCTGTAGCGCACTCTAAGCCTAAGCAGCTTTCGGTGAGCATGTGGAAGCTAACAGACTTTGTCTCACGCAACGAATAGAAAGTGAGGAGCAAAGCTGAGTTAGGAGGGCAGTCGCGGGAGCAAGCAGCGTGGACGTACGTTGCTAAGGAACATATTAGCTTCCTGTGACTCATTGCCGTGGTTTGGAGACTACAGATAAAAAATATGACGAAGCATATCAAGCACGCCGTGTTAAAAAGCATTTCACCTAAAGGTCCTCCCTATGCGACACCCGTCAGATCGCGTGTGCCCATAAAGGGGGAGGATATTTAGGAGATCTCTAGTCCTTATAGAGTTGCTTAAGCAAAACTCAAGACTTTCGCTTTGACTTCGATTGATTTTATAAATGCTCTAATAAAGGAAAAGATGCGTGAGGTTTGTTCCAAGCTAGGAGCGGAGACACTTCTTAAACATCGTCTGTATGGCAATACAAAAGAATGTTGATAAGAGCTGTTGAAAGGGTAATTTTGGCAATTTACACGTAACTGAAAGACCACGTTTTCGGATGTGTACGATTAACAAGTTTCAATCGGTCGCAAGCTCTAGGCCTTGAGAGATTGAGCCGACGGCATGGTCTCCAAAGGATTTGAAGTTAGCCTGATGTACAGCTAAACTGCACTGGGGCAGCTCTCAGCTTAGCCGCGACGGGAGCCCTTGCCTTAATGGGGTCGACTTAGCTGCTCGTATCTTATGGTGCTGTAGCGACCCACCTTCGGGGTTGGGACAATCGCTAGCGACGCGCGCATATGATAGTTTATTATACGCTGGCTTCGGGAGTTCGTGCAGTTAACTCCGTCGGTCCGGTACGCGCCGCATAAACGCACAGCGTAGTTGGTTATACTCGGGCTTCGGGAGTTCGCCCAGTTAACCCCGTCGGTCCGGTACGCGCCGCTTAAAACGCTTGCGCCGGCGCGTAACCGCTACGAACCGGCCCACAATAAACTGTCGCTTTCGGCACTCAGTTGTGGCCGCTTGTGTTTTAACCGCACTGCAGCACTGCATCACATAGTCCACTGGTAGAGAGACGGGGACGAACTTCTTCGCGGTTACAAAACGACTCGAATCAGAGATGCGGGTGTTACGCTAAGATCCCTGACGATTAATTAGTTCGGTAGTAGGACGAAGCAAGAAAATAGAGGTTTTTCAAATACATAGGCACGACGATTAGGTCTATGTGCTTCTTGGGGATCATCTCATGGCAGCGGTTTTCAACCTAATTATTGCCGCGACCCTTTAATACACTTCCTCATGTTGCGGCGACCCCCAACCATAAAACTATTTTCGTTGTTAATAATTATAATAATAATTCACTTGATAAAGCGCCCTCAGAGAACTTAATCTCTCTCTAGGCGCTACTTCATAACAGTAGCTTTTCTGCTATGAATCATAATGTAAATATCTTAAATGCAGGATATATTTTCATTGTTACAAATTGAACATAATTAAACCATAGACCACGTCTGCGCTCGACCACTCGCGAGGCGAGACTGCTCAAATACTGATCAAATCTCACGGCCCAGCTTATCAAATAGCAAGAGCGCAAACAGCCACGGATTAATATTATTATTAGTTCCTCATCATTATCACAGAGAGTCGTAAACATTATTAACTATAATCCAGCCTATTGATATTCACACCTTCGCCTCCCTACTTACATAACCCGGCCAATAATCTCGCCGGCGTTTCAATGTCATCACGCCGGGTACTCGTATGTGGACGTATCTGCATGGGGGCGGACCGGTTTGGATAAGGATAGAAGAGCAATGTCTCGATTTCTAAGACCATCGGAAATGCGTGTTTTCCGATGGTCTTAGGTGACCCCTGTGAAAGGGGCCGTCTTCGACCCCTAAAGGGGTCGTGACCCACAGGTCGAGAACCGCTGATCTATGGCGTCCTGAAAGTATGGGGTTCCTCAGGGAAAAAGTAAAGTAAGGGTTGCTAATTAAAACCCGAATTTATTTCGAGGCAGAAGAGCCTGTCGGGATTTTTACTTGTGTGAAGCAGACAAAAATGGGTTGTGTGTTGCGGTACTCGAACCAACGACCTGGATTGACAGGTGCTGCAGGCACGTTACCCCTAGGCTTAGGCCACATCTCACTGTTATCTACGCTCTCTGTGAGGCCGACTTACCTGCCATACACATTTTTGGCTTCCTTTATCTCTGCGCCTATGACACCTAACTCAGAAAAAATTAGCTAACTTAACAGCTGATTTAACAGCCTTATTTTAATAGAGGCCTTGACGGCTACCATCGCCGCCTGCAGTTGGCAATAACAGATCGCCTACTGCAGGATTCGAACCCACGACCTCGGTGGTGAAGAGTAAGCACATTATCTCTTCTTCTGATCCTTCGATCCCTGTTAGCCCTGCTCCTCATCCGACTCACTTGATTACCTTCGTAATCGAGGCTAGGGAGTGAGCTACTTCCCTCCCGATCACACCGTGTCTCAGCTCTCCATGACAATATGGTATGACTCGCCACAATAACAGGGGACTAAACAGTAACGATGGGGCCCCTAAGTACATTAGGCTACGGAAGGGAGGACGTGGGAAACCATAAAGCTAACTTTCCCAAATAAGTGGGAGGACATTCTCGGACCTGAGCAATCTTGAAGGCCGGCAAGTAGCATTTGGTGGGTATACGTGATTCGTCCTTCGCGTGCGTGTAGCTGCTTACTATGCATGCTGCTTGCGAACGTTACCACCAAACATTTGGGAATGCTTTATATGCAGCAGCTGTAAAGTGCCCAGAGAGAGAGAGAGTCACACCGAATGACTGCTGCCGCAAGTATTTACACTCTAAACTCTTCAATTGTAATAGGATCCACCCTGCTTTGGTACAATATTAAAAAATCCTAGCTGCTTAAACAGCCTCTTTTTGTATAGCGACAGAAGAGCCTTTACGGCTATCACCACCGCTTTCAGTGGCGATAAAGGATCGCCCACCACAGGAATAATCGAACCCACGACCTCGGGACCGAGGTCATGAAAGCAACCGCCTTACCCAGTGTGCCATCACGGCTCACCTCATTCAATGCAGATGCCGACAGGCAGCTTTACCTGTGCTTTGACGGGCTTCATGTACCTTGAGAATTTTCATACCAACTCTCATGCAGCATGTTTTGCCGACGTTAGAGGTTGGACGGCAGCCAATTTTATTAAATTGGTTGCCGTCTAATGATCGACAATATTAGTGACACCTGAGGGGGTGTGAGAGGACGGGTGCTCAAGAAGGACTCGATGATGAGTTCTAGTTTTAGTCGTGCCAGTCTGCATAATAAGCCAAAAAAATCGTCGTTCTCAATATGTCGAGCAGTAGCTCGTGATCGGTGAAGTAGACAACTTCTGACAGATCGAGTTAGACTTTGATAGTGCTGTTACGCGAACCGTTGCAACCTCGAGTGGTATAAGTCATTCAGGAGAGCCAATTTAGTAAAATGTCGTCTCGTGAAATTTTAAGAAAATTTCCTTGATAATTCATTGTTATGTAATGTATATGTTCCATGAATGTTTTTTGAGAGCCTTCGCCAAAAGTGGGAGGTGGTACTGCAATGAGCAAGAGCCTCGTACTCAATTCCAGACTGCTCAAACTATGAGTTATTAGACTGGCTTGTTAACAACCCTTGTGAAAAGAAGTTATAACCGAAGCTCCGGCTGGGCTAATAGTGTCCACCAACAAGGAGACTAAAGAAATTTTGGTATTAGGTCTTCTTGTAAAGAATCCTTCAGACTGGTCTTAATTATTGCACCCACCGCATTTGAAGAATCGAGGAAATTTTCCTTAAGTTTGTTGCAGGATTTGTCTCATTAGATGCAGCAAGCAGATGTTGCTGAATGGCCAAACAAGTAGAGTCTCATCGTACGTTCATCGCCCTCAAGAAGACAGTTTAATACCCCTATTCGTTGCTTCAAGCTTGGCCATCGCTCCAGGGTTTCTCATCACCGGAGCTCACTTTCATCATTCCTACACAGCTATGATAATTCCTGCAGTCTTGGCTGCATAATGCCATACTTACCTTCTAGCCATCTTTTGCTGCTTGTTATTTGTAACGTAAAAATACCAGCTGATTTAACAGCCTCTTAAATATATAAGTATATATATATATGTATATGTATAGCGACAGAAGAGCTTTTATGGCTATCACCACCAAAACGCCGATAAAGGATCGCCCACCGCAGGATTCAAACCCACGACCTCTCGGGACCGAGGCCGTAAAAAGCAACCACCTTACCTAGTGTGCCATCACGGCTTACTTGATTGACTCTCTCTCTCTCTCTCTCTCTCTCATTCAGCTAGGCTTCTCAATTTTTTCTTGTTTCAGAGATTTAGTTGGATTCTAATTTTTTGCCAAAAGCTGCTCATGCTTTGAAAAATCTAATGGCAACAAGTATTAATTAATGGTCATGACTGTGTGAAGCTTCAGGTGAAGACACATACTTGCACGGCTCCGGGTGAAGACACATACTGGAATCCATGCTTAGCCTTGGGGCTTAGCCAAATGGCAAGCTGCTTGACGATTTAGGTTGTTGGTCCGTGACCGTAGGAGGCAATTCTTTATTGCCTATAGCAACCCGAGCGAGGTGATTGCTCCTGTGGCTCTTCTGCTATACATTTTTTGAATAGCAAATGCAAAATGCAAAACTTTAGCTCACTTTATACTTCGTTTGTGAGTGTATTCACCTATATATACACCTGTCAATATCTATATAGGCCTATATATATACAGGCCTGTAAAACTGATGGGTTTGGTCTGTTGACATCACCTAGGGTTGGAAGGTTTCTAAGCAATACCTATAAAAAAATAGTATTCATTTGCATAGCGCCCCAAGAGAACCTAATCACTATTCAGGTGTGTCACGTGTGCCTCGGAACTCAAGCCCACGACCTCAGCCAGACCTTGGTCGGGGCGAGCACCTTAACCACTGGACCAAGCCAAGTCACATATACAGACCTAGTCATAACTAGTCCTGACTAGTCCTAACTAGCACTAATATGTAACCCATAGGTAAATTTCATGTCAATACGTGCATTTAAGATGCATCACAATTTTTTGCTTAGAAACAAGGTTGACTCGAAACTAAGCAAAATACGTTAAATTAAAGCAAATTATTATATTTATATAGAATCTGCCCCACACAGATCAGCCTGAAGTTCTAGCCTTCACCTCCTCTATCTTGCTTGTCCCGAGTGTCAGACTGGCTAGTCTGACTAAAATATGACTGCTTGCAAGCTCAGCTGGCAGGCTGGCATTGCTCAATATGGATATATATATATATATATATATATATTGGTATACATTGATACATTGAACATGGATATACAGTATACTCATGTACTTATACTGTCCCCCTTGTTGATTCTATCCTGATAATGTCTGAACATTTATCTATGGCTTTGCATATCTACACAATTCCTAATCTCGTGTCCACTTAAAATCAATTAGAACCAGCTGAAACATCCATGTTAGGTCTTGACGCAGCCTTCTGGACCACTATATTGCTCCCAGCAAGTGAACTGCAATCAGAAGAGCCCGGGAGTAAAGGATTTTTAAAGCAGTCTGATAATCTCAGTTCTCATCAATCATATGCTTGCAGTCTCCAATGCTGAGTGAGCCTATAGCCAGCCAAGCAACATTAGCTAAGCCACACCAGCCAGCTGGCATCAGTCTATGCTATGTATTTTCCGGGATTAGAAGAGTCGGTGAGAAAGAGTGCAAGGACCGTGCATGCCCACTAAGACTTTCCCATGCATTAACTGTGCAGTCGGACCCATGCGGTCACCAACTAGACACTCTTCGGAATCGGTTAGATCGTTTTGGTCAGAAGCTGTTAATTCTAAAAAATGGGTCACGACAAATAAAGAGGCAACTTAGGAAGTACGTTAAAATGAAACGTTTAGCTTTGAACTTTGTGTTTATTGTTAATGAATGTGTGCACATCAACAGGTGACTAGAGGGGCAACCCTTCAGGCGATGAGATCTATCGTGCAATGACTCCAAAGACAGCACCACGAGCTTGGAGCATAACAAGAGCATGTTTCTAGAAGGTGTCACACTGTATGATGAGGCAGGCAGGGTTAAGTAGACAGCTGGCCCTCACTGTAGCCCTCCAGAAGCCTGCCAGCACCATTCAGCATTGCCTTTAGTTTTGCCCAGCAAAGGCATTAGGTCGACCAACTAAAGGTATGAAGAACGAAAAGGTACAGCAGTGCTGCCGGCCATGATTCTGATGCTATTATGCCTGCTATGCATACATGCGAAAATGCACCAACAGTGACAGCTTACGGTCGTGCGTGATAAGCATCGGCTGAAAAGGCAGTGCTAGAGTAGGAGCCAATCGACCTCCATAGCGCTGAAAGCGGCATATGATATATACATATGAATGTACATGCATCCGTGCATCAGGCATGAGTGGCATGTACCATTTGCCACAGCCTTTGTCACGATGCTCACTCATGACATCATCCATCGACGAGTTAGCAGCCAGAAAAGGCCCCATCGAGAATGAAGTGTAACAATACTGCAACGGAGCTTGGACAGAATAGTAGAGAACGAGCGCGCCTCTCTCCCGAGCTCTCGTCAGAAAAACCATCCATGTGGAAGTGCTTGAGCAGACGTTAGCCCGGCCTCCAGGCAGGCCTTCTGCCTCTCGCAGGCAATAAGGCACTGGGCCACCCCCATTCGTCTCCCGACCAGTTCGTTCTGTGCGGCAAGCCCGAAGGGCAGCTCAGCCCTCTCGCGAGGCATCACGATCGTGCCAGTCTAGTGATCTCCTTTCACGTAGGCGATTCCGACCATTGCCAAAGCCACGATCAATATTCCGGCCAAGGTCGTCCCTGGAGTCCCGAAGTGCTCCCGGATGGCGAGCTGACAAGAGAGGACAATCATGTGCAAGCTTAACTCATCAGCTGGACGAGGGCAGCAGCAGCAGCAGCAGCAGCAGCAGCTCTGGAGGTGGCAGCAGCAGCTGCAGCAGCAGTAATAGCGGCTGAGGCAGCAGACGCAGCGGGCTGACCGACCGGTAAGTGCAGGAAGTGCAGGACAGCTGGAGCCAATACTCACCCAGCCTCCTCTGCCGATGATCCACTCAGATAGGAAGTCGACAATAAACCGCACAACCCACTCGATTATAGTGCGCATGATGTGCATGTGACCCACTGACTACAATATGCAGGAATACATAGACTAGCACGACTGGATGAAGAGAAAAGTTGTCACGCGGCTGCATGCAACCACTGCAGCTGCTGCAAACCGACGATCGAAACGCTGCGAGAAGCAGATTAGCGACGACCCGCTGCGAGGACCTGGGCGACAGCTGCAGCATGCAGCCACAGCCGATTTACTGAGCGCTCCCCCCTGCTAACCTTCTTAGCCATCCGGTATGAGAAATAAAAGAGCGCCGTCACTCTTCCCCAAGTGTAGTCGCCGCTAGCAAAGAGACTCTTTGCCACTCTCATGAAAGTCTCGTGCGGCACGGTGGGATCAAGGGAATTAAACATCCTGAAACGAATAGCTCTTTGATACACGGGCGGCTTCGTGCAGAGACCAGCAGAGCAGATCATCGGAGCAGGCCAATGGAGCAGGCCGCCAGAGCAACAGCCAGACTAGAATGACTTAAGCACGACAAAGAGGGCCGATGGCTGGGCTGTGCGATGCGATAGTGTCAGCTCACAAGCTGTCTGCAGCACGGGGTGGTGAGGCGGGGTCTCGGCTGCTCCACCCAGATGTATTGGCTGCTGCTGCTGCCGGTGGAAGGGCAGCCAGCTCGACACCGACGACAGGGCTGGCTGGCTAGCTGCCACATCTGCATCGGCTCATGGGGCTTCGAGGCACGATCTGCTACTGGGGGACGGCTGGCCGAAGCCTGTCTCGGTATCAGCCTTCCCTTGGCTGGGATGGCTGGGGCTTTCCCTTTGCGTTTGACCTAAGCTCACCCGAGCCTTGCAGGACACTCCATTTACTACTTCGACTGGACAGCATATCGACGTCGGCATTCCTGGACTTCCTATCACTCTGTTCCTGCTGCAGCAGCAGGACCAGCCAGGTAATCTAAGAGCAAGTATGCAGTATAACCAGTCGCAGAGAGAGAGGATTTGGTAGCCCAAAGGGAGCTCGTAACTCTACAGGTAGAATAGGCGATACCAGTAGCACGGTATTCAGAAGGGGGCCGATCACGGGCACAGAGCTCCGAGACTGCACTTTACTGAGTGCTGACACAAGCTCTGCTGGAACGGCTGAGACCAGGTCTGGCCAATGGATCCTCAGCAGGCTGATCAAACAAGCTAACAACGTGACCGAGCAAATACCCTGCTAAAAGCCTCCCTGTCATCACACGAAGGGTCGGGCATTCGTCCAGTGGTCACAAGACACTCCTCTCACACCTCCCAGCCCTACTGACCTCACTCGACCAAGGCATGCCGGGGAGCAATGGCGAACAGCTGAGGTTAAGTAAAGTCGACGCCCATCGAATGGCAGCTGGGCAGGGACTTGAAAGTCGGTTGCACAGCCACAGTGAAAGGCATATATGCGTTAGCACAAATAAAGACTGGAGATTCGTGCCAGCACTGACTGCAGCACGCAACCGAAACCGAATCTCTTATCACTCTAGTCAGGGCCGAGCTGCCACGTTCGGCACCCGATTGCCGAGGGAACTGCAGAGCTGCTGGATAAAGTAATCAAGTGTCAGGAAGCCGAGGTTGAGTTTTTTCAGGATTTAACGATCGCTGAGCAAGAGCACTGGGCATCAATGCTGACAGAAATAATGCTGTCCTCCACGGCGGACTCGAACCTCTGAATGCTCTCGTCGTTGTCCAGCTCATCACCGATTATCTTCAGGTAGTTAGCAATCTCCCGGCACTGACGGTTTGCCATGACTTCCTCTCCTACAACTCGAAAAGAGCTAGTCACCGTTTAGCAATGCCGTGTGTTGGACCTAAGGATGTAATGGGTGCTGCACGGTATGCCTCTATCAGCAGCATCTATGCAGCTAACAGGAATGCAGAAGGCGATCTGAGCTCAAGCCGGCATGTTCGACGCAGGGGGGGGGGTAGGGGCCGTGCAAGCAGAGCAGGCTACAATCAGTTGCCCATTCCTGTCAGCAAACAGGACGCCAGTTGAAGCAATTGCAAAGCTTACCTTGCGGTGTGCCGGGCTCAAGCAACTCCTCCTCCAGTGGTACAGGCAGACCGTCCGCCTCCATCCGGTCGTGCACGAAGCGGGCTATCAGTACGCGTGCTTGATTGCCTATTTCGGCTCGTGTCACTACCTTTTCCGTCTGCTGACCTACACGTTAAGCACACGAACACACAGTTACATGTCAACACAAGACTCTGGGCAACTCGAAATGCATGCCCCCACAATCGGGCCTCATTTCTGATCGGTCACACTGCTACTCGTGCTTTGGCTGGAGATATAGGCTACCTTCAGTGTAGTAAGCTGAAAACCGCAGTGACTCAAAATGCTGATATTTCACAGCATTCGTCAGCAAGCAACAACTTTAATCAGTTCTGAATTAATTAATCACGACCAAATACATGTACTATACGTTTCCTTAATTTCTTAATACAAGATCCATACGCAAAGCATTGTTATGAAGCTGCTCGGAGCCACAGATGCAAGACACCTCCCGCATAGTTAATGGTGCACAAGAATCAATCTGGAAAAAGATGAGCAGGTTGAGAGGTAAACACATTGTGCTGTCATCGGCCCCCCATGCCAACGCAAACACACATACATTGGCTCATAAACATACACATAACACACAAAAACACTACCGGGTCTTAGTCCTGTGGCAGGGTGCAACACCGGCCAACCATTACCCAGGTCATGAACTGATTCCAGGAATAATTCTTAATTGATTTCTGCCAGCTGGATGGAACCTGCAAAGGCTCTTCTGTGGCTTTATAAATGTGAGGCTGTTAAATCAGCTGCTCATTACTATGCTTGCTCGGCTGCATCTTAGCCCCACGGTAAGGCGCTATCACTTCACTTCGGAGGTCGAGTACTGCAACAGGAAATTCTTCAATGACAGTTGTGGCAGGTCAAAGCTACTATGGATCTTGTGCCTTTATACAAACGAGGCGGTTGAATCAGCCGACTTTAAAATTTACACACACACACACACACACACGCGCACACAACACAAACGGCTACCTCGCATCTAATACTTGCACAGACCGACCCTGCTCGGACCCTCATGGATCCACCATCATGAATCTACCACCTTGGATCCACCTCACAGAGCAACAACGCCTTGCACGATTACCCAATGCTTATCAGCACACATATGTGATGAACATGCGCACATTCAGAGCACCATATCACACACCACCAACATTCACACGAGAGTTCATATCCACGGCCATCCATGACCAGGAACTAAAGGACAGGGAACGGTGAAATTTGTTTTGCCGAAACTGTAATTTAGAAATGATGCTGTCATTCCTCAACCTCCATTGTATAGCATGAGCAATGCAAAAAGAAAGAGAAACCATTTAATATATGAAAACGAATTTCTTACCTGTTAAGGGTTCACCATATGCTAACGACTTGTTGTACACAGTTAACCCTATCCTACTACCCAAAACAACTAGCAACATTTCGGTCAATATTTCGAAGTGTAGATGTGTCTGGACCAGCATAAGGACTTGCATAGCACCTCACTGCTCTTACAAGACAAAGTAAAAGTAAAGGTCGGCTGATCAACAGCCTCATTTATATAGCAGCAGAAGAGCCATAACGGCCACCGCAGATGCTCGTGGTGGGCAATATAGGACTGCCTGCTGCAGGATTCAAACCCAAGACCCTGGTCGTGAAGTGCAATCACCCTACCTGTGTGCTAAGACCTACATCGAAGCACTGCTTAAGGCAAAAAAGGCATATGCTTTGTAAGCCTTGGGGCTGAACCAAGGACCTTTCGACGTCAAAGCCAAACATGACAGCCAATCACAAGGACCCTCCAGCCTCAAAACAAAAAAGTTAGCCGATTTAACAGCCTAATCTATAAAATGGTAGTGAAGAGCCTTAACGGCTATCACCACAGCTTGCAGTGGACAATAAAAGATCACACACACTGCAGGACTCCAACCTACGATCCAGGTCTATCTGATTTAACAGCCTCTTTTTGTAGAGTGGCACCGAGCCTTAAAGGCTATCACTACCGCTTGCAGCAGGTCGTGAAGAGTGAGCAGAGTGTTCAAGTCAGCCGATCGTCAGTTTCATCAGACAAAAAGGTTTGTAGTGGTCACAAAGTCGCTCACAATCAGTTCTTTGTGGGCTTTGGCAGCAATTGTGGATTGCAATTGAGCTCTATGAACTCCAACAGGAGGCATGGTCTGCACTCGAGCAATACTAGACTGGCTAGACCAGCCTCAGCAAACTTGTGGATTGGAAGCTTGGGCATAAGCTTGGTTTGTCTCTATGCTCGAATGCTGACAGGATGGAGAGTGGTCCTTTTGCTGCAAGTAAGCCCCAAAGCTTGACTCGACGACGCCCTGTCGCTCTGCTAACCAGTGCAGCTTTCGATGAACGGCTGCAAACTGTGCGATGGCAGGTGCAAAGGTCGCAGTTAGCTTACAACAGCTTCCAGTAGTGACTCAGCCAACGGCCATAGCATCATTCCCCGAGTACCGATGGACTTCGGTAGGCTAGACGCATCCGTCCAGGTGTGCCATCAGCAAGCACAAGCTGTAAGGGCTCAACCATTGACTAAAGGAGCTGCCTGGTGAGCCTCGAGGTCTGGTGATTGGCCCGGGCATGCCTCAAAGCAGGATCGAGGCTTTGTCCAACTCGAGGCCTAATGACTGGCTCGGTCATGCCTCGAAGCCCTATCCAAGCATTATGTGCCTCAAGCCGATAACGCCAGCCCGGGTGAACGAATGGTCAACTGAACCTTCTGCTCGGTAATGCTGCTTAACCTAACGGAAAGAACTGCAAACATAACTAGAAACCCTATCGTTAGGTGATTTGCACGATAACTGCTAGCTGTCCTGGCTAGTCTAGGATAAAGAACACATCCGCCTGGAGCACATCGGCCTTGGTAGGTGGTCGCCTTCGTAGGAAAGTCACATAGCTACTGTAAATTGGTAAACTAACAAAGAAACCCCTAAATACTAAATGCTACCGCCCCCGGGCTACCGGTCTTCCCCAACGTGTCTTTACATTAGATGTGAAAAATTGAGGCAGCTCGCAGGCTTGGTGAGCAGGGAAGTTTGATAGAGCATTTGCTCCAGCTGAGAATCTGCTACATGAAAGCCAGTACTGAGCAGAGTCACGTGGGTTGCATTCGAGTGTAAATCGGCACCCCATATCATTCGGAGCCAAGGTTGAGATTTCTTGTGTTCAGAACAGTCTGAGGCAGTCGCATGGCTCACAGATAAAATGGCAACCACACGATAGAGAGAGAGAGAGAGAGAGGGGGAGAGAGAGAGAGAGGGAGAGTGGGGAGGGAGAAAAGAGAGAGAGAGAGAGAGAGAGAGAGGAGGGGAGAGGGGAGATAGAAAAGAGAGAGAGAGAGAAGCCAGAGAGAGAGAGAGAGAGAGAGAGAGAGAGAGAGAGAGAGAGAGAGAGAGAGAGAGAGAGAGAGAGGGGAGATAGAAAAGAGAGAGATAATAATAATAATAATAATAATAATTCACTTGATAAAGCGCCCTCAGAGAACTTAATCTCTCTCTAGGCGCTTTACATTTGCTGCAAAGTGAAATGCAATTGAATGGTAAGTAAAATCATGCTTGGAAAGCAAACGAAATGAATAATATGGTTAGGGGTGACATGCACAGGGTCAGCATGCAAATGTGAGAGAGAGGGAGAAGCCAGAGAGAGAGAGAGAAGCCAGAGAGAGAGAGAGAGAGAGAGAGAGAGAGAGAGAGAGAGAGAGAGGAGAGAGAGAGAGAGAGAGAGAGAGAGAGAGAGAGAGAGAGAGAGAGAGAGAGAGAGAGAGAGAGAGGGAGGGAGGGAGAAATGCAGCTCGTAATGCAGTCACAAGCCGAAATCCAGGGTAAAAAAAAGATGTGGGCGGGGCAAAAGTTGATGACAGCGATGAATCACCACCCCTTTACTACCTAGTCCGAAGTGGCAGCCTCGAGCCCTGACACGATACCTGCTTCGGTACGTGACAGATCGCTCTTCGGCGTCTCTTTTGCTTATACCTGAAGCTGAGATCGTAGCTGCGACCCCACCGTGCTTCTCAAAGTACGCATAGCCCTCGATAATAGCAGGTGCCGGTCGGCCCGGCTTTCCCCGAGGGTCAGCAGGTGCTCTCCTGGGGACAGGAGGTGACGCAGCACCCATACGTAGCGACTTCCCGCATGGCCGTACAGTAAACATTCGTTAGACCTCTGGAGTAATCCATGGTTCCACACTATATAACCCCCCCAACCCTCGACGTGCCCCAAGGGGTGCAATGCAGTGACGCAGAGCCCCGGGAAGCGAGCCCCCCCCCACCCCCCCCCCGGCCCCCCAGAGGCGGCAGCAGTGGTTTTGGCGATGGTGCACTACCGGGTCATCGGAAGCAGTCGGATGCCATGGGGATGGCTGCCATGCGTCCAAGCTCTCTGCGCGCGAAGCGCGCGAGCAGTAGGAAAGCCTAGGTAGACCGGAAAGGACAGCCGAGGCCGGCGAGCTGGACACGCACCAGCACCGGCAGAGGGACCTGCCGCATCCTTGTCCTTCTTGTCTTCTCCTTCCTTGCTACCGTCGGTCGGCCACCTGAAGCCGTCTTTACCGCCAGTTGCCATCGTTGAGAAACGGATGCGTCTTCAGCACGCGACGACACCAGTAGCGCTGTGTATGTGCCGGTTGAGACGGTCGGGGCGGCCTTTAAATACTATTTTGGGGGCGTGCTGACGTCACCACACATCGGGTTGGTTGCCTCGGTTGCATCTTTGGCTGGGCGTCGGCATCTTTGTAACATAGCGCCGAGTAAGCGCTTCAAAAGGTTGCTAAAGCTGAGAAGTCCTATCAGTTACAGTTACCATTCAGATCGCATTCAATCACTTGGGGAACAGATACAGCGGTCGGCAGCCGCGAACACGACCGTTCGGTCGACCAACGGTCGGCAACCGGCTCCGCAGGAAGAAGGGCGACCGACTAGCCGGGCGACCGAGAACGCTAGACGGCGCAGCTACAAAGCGGACGAGGACTGAAGAAAATGCGACTGATAACTTATTAATTCACAGTTCAAACGAGCGGTTGTTAATAAGAAGCCGACCTGTTGCGGCACCGAGCGGAATCGCTCATACGCCCCTTGTATTATAGATTGTGAAACCAGACGGATTGTATTCTCTGTGACTACATAAGCAGCTTGTGAGCTTGAGCTAGAGCTAGGGCTGTCTCAGCGTGCTTCACTTGCACCCTTGCTCGGAAGCTCGCGTAGATATCCGCACGCCGGTAAGCGAAAGCCCGTTCGCGCTTGCCAGCGCGCCGCCGACGAGCCAAATTTTGATGGTGAAAAGTGCGCACACTCAGTTTTCCAACGGTTTTTCTTATACTGCTTGCGTGAAGCCGACTCAATCTTTTAGAGCCAGCCGTCGCGCTGAGCGAGCGGCCTTGAAAACAGGCGCGGGCTCCTGGAGGCCGGACGTGGACCGCTGGTTGATTGCGAATTAGTCAACTGTTTGATTATGAATAGGATTTTATTTAATCTGCTCGAGAAAATTTCAATACTACATTAGACAAACGAATCCTTTGTGCATTTAGACCACGGTCAAGCCACCCGGTCTGGTTCTTCAGGTCACATCTCTGACGGATGGCTAATGAAGCAGGAAACGGAAGCTTCCTCCCACCTCGACCGCGCCACATGACTTGAGTATGGCTACGGTGCCGCCTGTCGTTCTGAATACCGCCTTCGTTGGCACCAACGGCCCAGATGGAAAACTCAAAAGTGCACACGATGTATTGAGACTTTCGGCTGAACTGCGAAAGTTGCTGAACAGGTGACTCGGGGTATTACAATTGCGGAATTGAAAAACTATGCTGTAGACCTTATCCCTATTTTTCCGAGCTGCCGCATTTTTTCATGTATTTTTACGATATATAGATTTTCTGCGTTCGCGAACACTTTTTGGCAGATGACTATCGCGCGGACCATCGCGACGTTTCCTTTTAAACGCTTTGGCAGCGGTGCATATTAAGGGTTTCCAGTAATCATTGCAATCATATCATGGTCATTTGCCGTGACTGTTAACGAGAGAAGAGAGACGACCAGAATGAGGAAATTGAGGGTGAGAGGAGAGGGCATGTACTAAATGCAGACATTTTATTTCACTGGCAAGACCCTTAAGAACTCAAAAGATTAAGTTAGGCTTGCGAGTAACAGCGAAACCGCCCAATCGAGAAGATGATACTGCAGTAGAAACATTTTGAGTGTACTCAAAGTAGAAGGTTCAAGTGGCGGGATCGAGAATAGGGAATTAAGGGGCAAGTTCTTAATAGATCTAGAGTGCCCACCGCTACAGGCCGGTGAATTCGAGTACCTGGTCCTAACAGAGTTGCAGTCGTGGCAGCTAAAGCTGTTTGGCATTGACATATTTTTGGGTGTGGGTCGGACTCGAGATCCCTGAGGAGGCCATATCAACGCAAGGCACCTCACCAGGGAGGTAGGAGCGCAGACGAAAGCAAGTCGAAAGCCGTGAAGTGGGTGGTCGAACGGGCACATGCTTTAAGTAGGCAGCGCCACCTGGCTGAACAGATAGCGAGCGGCTAACCCGTGCAACGATACACAATGCCTGCGAATAGACTTCACGGTGAGCATTGTACAATTTGACAATTTCTATACGGCTGAGCCTAACCTGCCTGAGGCGCTAGCTCGCGGCATGCCTTGCTAGCAGAGCAACAGCCTTACCTAACCGCGGGGATGCTATCAATTCGACCATCTAAAGTTTGAGTAATAAGTCAGAGCTCAAGGATACCCGCAGACATCTTGATTAAGGCCATCGAAAGGTGACTGGCTGCCTGCACATTACTTTCATTGGTCGGATCCCTATTAATACGGTGGTATGTACCTAAAGTACTGCTGTTTACCACCAGCGCATTGCTTAGGTGCATGCCGCTTCCTCTGTCCTCCAAAGCTTGGTTATATTTAGTCCATACGACTCGAGCTGCACTCGCTAACTGTGTGGAGCAGCGAGATCCTGGATTGCATAGCCGGCAGGCTCGGGTAACATAAACGGTCGTGCAGCTAGTGACAAGTTTACCTCATGGGCATAGTTGAGATGCACATCTCTTCCTCTATTCAACCCAAGATTGGTAATTTAATTACTGGTCCATCTGAATTGACCTGCACTCATTAACTATGTGGAACAGCGAGGTCACTGACGTCATAGCCGGCGGCTCGCCTAGCCCAAGCAGTCGTAATGCCAGTGCGCAGGCGTGCCCAAGTTACAGGAGTTGTCCCCACTTCCTGATCGTAGTTATGGCCCCCTCCTGGAGTGCTGGCTCGGAGGTCACCGGGACGGCATCGGAAGGACAACTGCCGAGGGTCACTGTTAGTTCTGGGCAAGTGGCCACATCCAGCTACCGCCGACAGGATCCGTGCCGTCGCGCTATCGCGCTGATCGCCTTGCCCTGCCATCCCGTGATGGGGCTGATGAACACCGTGAGCCAGGATCGCATCGCCAAAAGCCAAAGAGCTAAGAAGTTGGCGGTTGCTGTTACAGCTCGCCTATCGCCTTGAGAGAAGTCCTGGGGGGGGGGGTGGACCGGCAGTGGACTATACTGTGACTAGCTAAGAATATCCCCCTGAAAAAGCAGGCAGTTGAAGCTGCGTGCTAGTAGTGATTCTTAGGGCTGGCCCTGCTTAATGGCTGTGAAAAGTAGTAAATACCAACGACACTGAATCATTACGAGACATTCGAGAATTGCATCGGCTAGGGCAAACATCACTATCAGGTTATGCAATGATTATCGAAGACATGTACACAGGGCTTGATTTGCAATTTTGAACTCGTCGTTTACCAGGTGCATGCATCACGCTTCCTTTCCACAAAGGGCTGGCCGCTGACAACGTGCACGCTGGGCCGAGTAGTTTGGAAATATGTTTAGGATAGTTCTCTTAAAATGTCGTTGAATGATTAGCAATCTCATGGTCGCCTGGAAATGGCTACAAGGTCTTCTAGCCAAACAGTTCACTCAAGTTACTTTTTTAGCATAACTTGGTTCTTGGAAGTATGTAGTCTGGTGTGCACAGTTGAAGCATTCTGATAGGCCAACGCCAAACTGAAAAAGGGTTTTTGTTAAAATGAGTGTGCAGCCTCTGTCGATCATTATCATTAAGGGAAAAACCTAAGCTCCGGGACCGTTCCAAACGATGCTGGGTGGCAAGCTGTAGTCTCATCATATGTATATTCGATTGTGGTTTATCTGTAAGGGATGTCTATTGTAAACCGGCTTGATCTCTTCCTGCAGTCGTGGAAAGCAAATGCATGGTCTCTTGTTTTATGAGACAAAGGGCCCAAAAATACCAGAGGCATGCATATTAGGTGCCATCAAGTTCCTAGAACCACCTGCCCCATGTGTGCTTCGTCATCTCCGGTTAAGACACATAGCCGCATCGGCCCGTTGCTCATGTTCCCTTTGCTTGCTGTAAAGCTTGCATGAGCCATTACATTTGAGCATTGTAATAAACATGACATCATTAAAATGGCATGGTTTTTTAATCTGTTGGGTGACATGGCTTGCTGCTGGATTCGTGGCTTTGCTTTCCTATAATTATAAAAATAATGATGCACTTGATAAATTGGCCTCATAGAACTCAATCTCTTTCTAGGTGCTTTACATTTGCTGCAAAGGGAAATGCAATTGAATTATGAGTAATATCATGCTTGATAAACAACATGAATAACATGGTTAGGGGTGACATGCACAGGGTCAGAATGCAAATGTGGTTAGTGGCAGCATGCACAGTGTCAGCACACATAAGCACATCAAGGACGAATCACAGGGACCCACTAAATGCTGTCCTAAATAGATGTGTTTTTAAGTTCTTTTTAAATATAGTCAAGTCAAGGGATGTTCTGACACAAGTCAGGAGGGAGTTCCAGGCTTTGGGAGCATACGAACTAAATGCACCGTCTCCAAAGGATTTAAGGTTTCTACGAGGTTGTGGTAGGCTTGTGGATTCCGAAAAGCGGGTGGTACGATGCTTGGCCTGGTGGGGGAGTAGATCTGAGAGATAGGCTGGAGCCACAGAGTTAAGTGACCTTAAAGTGAGCAACAAGACCTTGAAGTCAATCCATTGCTTGAATGGTAGCCAGTGCAGGTCGGCGAGAAGTGCAGTGATGGGTGTGGCATTCCAATTCATTTTGTGATAATTACAATTATTTTGTACTAGCATGCTGATACACATTGTGACTACTGCTGCCGTAGAGTTCATGCTCGGTGGTGGTTTATCTGCACTATTATCTCAGCTGCTCCTGGCAAAAGTAGACATCTGGTGTTGCAGCTGATGCAATGAAAACTATTGCCCACGCAACGCTGTCGAAGGCTGTAGTATAGGGCAGGACTTTGTAGATCGTTATATTTACATAGCCGGCAGCAGCAGCTCGGTTGCTCTTCGATGTGATGGGTTTTGCATTTAAATTCAAAAGCTTTTAGTCTCTTCTGCAAGAACTGTTTTCATGACCCATGGGTGGCTTTATACTTGCTTCCATATCTAACCTATCTGCCGTAGTATATAGAGGGTATTTTTACAACTCAAATGTATGTGCTTCCTCAGATTGTATTAATGTTAGTGGCACAGCAGGCTGTCTATACTGCATCTGACATCACCATGTGTTCGATGATTGCAAACTGGTCAGGTGCTTTGGAAACTTGTGTGTACCTTAAAGGAGTAACTGTTCTTGCTGGAGTATTATGGGGGCGTTAGCTTGATAGGCAATGCAATAATCTTTTAGGTTATAAGTAGACTTTAGGTCTGTCTCAATGCGGGCATGGCCGATTTAATGCTCTTGTGTTCTAAAAGTAGATTAAGTCTTTCCCTGAACCTCTGCAAACCCTTTGACATACCTAATTCATTTAGTTCTTTTGCACGAATAGATGTGTATCAGGTTACACAGTGCTTTTGAAGGGTTTCAGCTAGACAGACCAAGTGCATACATTCTGATGTGCTAGGCTTGGTTGGCTGGATAGGAACTACTACGTTAAATAAGGGAGCAGCTGCTTTGAAGCGTAGCACTGCCTACAATAATTGCAGTGTTCTCACTTCAAGCAGGCCAAAGATCTTGCTTGAGACATGTAATGCAGCCTGGCTTAGTGGTCTTTCTTTTATTTGATTCTTGTGGTATCTGTTGTGTCAAGGTGCTAGCCCCAACTGCATTCTTGGCCAACGTTTTTCATAGCATTGGCCATGATAACCCGGATACAATCTTTACTTGCAAGCCTCAGTCATATCGCTGACTAAGACATGTTCTCTTTAAGGATGAAGTCGTTAAAAGCTAAGCACAGATAGATCGTAGCTTATAGATCACATGCCTAATGGTCGGCAGTACTTCCAGTGATTTCATTTGAAGCTACTGGTGTGACATTTTTGTAGTCCAGCATACCTAAGCTGAGTCATTTATCAATGGTTTCTAGTAAATAAATAAATGAATAATGAAGCCATGCTCGTGAATATGCCCTATTGTTGCTTTATGTGACTTGGGCTTAATTTGCAGCAAGGCCATTCTGTGTCAAAACGCTGATGCTTTTCTGGTTTTTATGTTTCGATATCCATTTGATAGGCTGCTGCTCATCTGTCTTATGCTGTGAGTTTAGCTAAATAGGCAGAAGAATAGTATGACTCGAAGCCTCGAAAGGCTTGGAAGTGAGCCCAGGCAAGCTTATAATGTGCATACAATATTGTAAGAGGGCTGGAAAAAACCAAGTTGTTGCCTCACTGTGTGTGTGTGTGTGTGTATGTGCATGTATGTGTGTTTGCAAATGCATGTGTGCATGTGCATCCACTTTTTCATTTGCATGTGCTGCCCAAGTGGTCTTTTTGGCAGCCCTCACTTGATTAGCCTAGGTTCGTGAGTTTTTTTGGAGTTATCTATGGACATTGATGATCTCCTAGATACTTGCAATTGTACAGAGGGTGACAAGTAACGAAAAGAAGTCACTCGTGCATGAAGACACCATCTTGATCACTTAAAAATGTTTTTATTATTTAGCACAGCCTCTTTTTTGAAGGCAGCTGTTTAATCGCGTCTGCCAGGCAGTTAGTTTCACCAGATTATGTACAATATTGTTATCATTAGCAATAAAGCAGAGGAGATCACTAGTACCTGGGCACATCTGGATACAGTAAATGCTCTGGTTCCTTACAGCATTTGCTGGGTACTCGTGAATTTTTCTTTGTGTGCTATGCGTGCTGGCACTGCACATGTTACCACCAACCATATTATGCATGTTGATACTGTGAATGTTACCACTAACCTTATGGTCACGCTTCCTTACAGCATATGTAAAGTGCCAAGAAAGGTGTAACATTCTCCGAGGGCTCTGCACAAACGTATTATCAATACTAGTAGTTGCTGATGTGCACTAAACTCCCACCGAACAGTGATTTTGGCTACTCATTTGTATTGTAAGAGGGGAACCACTGCTACAAGGCTAGGTTTTAAGTATGTTATATTGCTATTCATATTATTGCTACAAGAATTCGCTTTCACACGATTGAGTGTAGAGGCGGAGGTCGGGAAAGGTAGTATTTTTAGCAGTGCCTGTTTGTTTGTCCAAGAATCGCTTGTAGTTTATCTCTTGTCTTTACCTCCACAAAGCCACAAAGACTAATTGGGAGTTTTCAGTAGTTTTCTATAGCGCACTTGAAGCTTAAGCAGCATTTGGTACGCATAAAGTAGCCAACAAGCTTCATCTCATGCAACAAAGAGAAAGTAAGAAGCACAGCTGATGGTTAGCTGTGGGGGCAGCCTTCTAAGTACAACTTTTAAAATGTAGGCAGTTGTCAAAGACAACACCTAAATTCCGAGCACACGGTGCCGGTCGCACAACATCATTACCTATTAGAAGAGCAAAGTCTTAACTCCCAGAAGAGCTTCTCCTTTGGATGTGATGGTGTGTCACCCACATACCATCACATCTAATGGAGTTAAACTTACGTGCACGAGCACAATAGCATCAATATTTTTTTGCCAGAACGCTTATTTAAGAGTATAGAGTTTACCATATTCAAGTAGCCTCTTGAATTTTGAGCATACCTGCTCAGTAATACAAGCTCGGAAGAATAGGCTGCCACCAAGTGACTCATTTGGCCTCAGGCTATCGGTTTTTTTGTTAATCAGTGAAGTTTTGGGCTCCTCTCAGAATTTTGAGCAGTGCACGCCTATCCATATGCACAACTGCATCACCGAAGGCCGATTTGGTTTTTTGAGGTCAGCAGTTTGTTTTTCTCGATTCCTTATGGCATGATACTGGAAGACATGGAAGATACCGTTCTATTCAAATTCGAAAACATCCTTAAAAAATGCTTCCTAGCTCATCACTAATGATGGTATGTTGAATGCACCGACAAGTGATGATTAGTTGTCAGCACGAATAAGGCAAGATACATATACAGTAGTGGGCTGCTCTGGCCTACCGTATACAATCAATACTCAGCAAGCAGCATTTTCCAGGGGCTCTTAATACGGATTCCGTCAAAATAAAAAAAATTTCGTTGATCTCAATAGGGCGTCTCAGTTGAATTGCTTGCTCTCCTCACTCTCACTACTTTGTCTGCTGCATTTGCAGCTAGCTATCATATGCCGCAATAATGCTATACATTTCTTGTCTGGATGTTCATTTCATCTAAATAAGCACGGTATTAAATAAGCCTGTTTCAGAAGAAAAATCTATAAGATGCTGTCTGTGCCCATGCAACTGAATTGGCCTGCCTTTGCAGTTCTGGTTATTTCTATTGAGAGAAAGGGCAAGAAAGGCCGTGTATAGGTCACCCATTTTACGAATTGCATCAGATGTGTTCCCATGTTGATCAAAACTTTTTAAGGCCGCCCGTCTCCCTAACTAAAAGAGCTAGGATGGCTGCCCGTTGATCAACAGATACAGAGCAAAGTTCTTACGCTGACCCACAAGGCCCGCTACGGCTTGGCTCCTCCATACCTAGCTGAACTGTTGCACCAGTTTCAGCCTCCTCTTGCCTTCAAGTCCTACATGGACAACAAATTAGCTGTTCCATTACTTCACTTAAAGACCAATGGCGACAGAAGCTTTAGCTCTGCAGGTCCTAGACTGTGGAACTTGCTTCCATGATTCTTACGCAATAACAACTACTCTCCTGCTGCAGACTATTGCTCATTCTTTCCAGCGGTCCTGAGCTGCTATTTCCATGCTACTCACTACTTCAACTGGTCTCCTGACTCTGATATGCTTCCCACTTTCTCTTGGTTGCATGAGACAAAGTCTGTTGGCTACCGAATGCTTACCGAAAGCCGATTAGGCTGTGTGCACTATAAAAAACTTTCCTGCATAATACCCCTGCAGTCTTTGTGGCTTTGTGGAGTTACAGACAGAGATACATTACATTAGGCATTTGAAGAGCATGCCGGAACGGCCGTTGCAGGTAAATTTGGGGGGGGGGCACTGGTCTTTTGTGCTATGGAAGCTACTGGGGTTCGGACACACGTTTGGAACAAGACGTCGGCAGCTACCTGTCTGTCTATGACAATAAGAATCACTGGGGATCCGGGTAGTTGTTCTATCTAAGTTGCTCATAACGCACTGCCACACAAAGTCGAATATATGTTAAGCAATGGTGATGTGTGCCTATTTTCGCGTAGCCTATTAGTATTTTTATTGCAAATCAATCTTCGGATGCTGCCGCTTTTGACACTTACGTTTTTGGCAAATGTCTGTCTTTGCCTTTTTTATTGATTACTCTGTAAACCAAGATGCAGAGCAATGTACATTTATCATATGATAATTAAAGCTGGTTTAAGGTTGCTATTATCCTAAAATTAGAGTGATACAGATCTTGAAGTGATAAACGGGTCATGAAACAGTACGTTTGATCTTGATTTATCACTAGTGATATCTCTACATTAGTATCTGGCAGGCGTGTGAATCTTATCACAGTCTTCAAAAAAGTGTATAAAATACTGATTTGTTTCCCTTAATTATTGCCTTCCTTACATGATAATACCTGTCAATTCTTTATGTAGCTGTGAGGTGCATATGACCATCTTTATTTTGTGCTGCATATGTTACGATCTCATCCAGTGATATACCCAGTACTCAGCAGCTGCTCTCCTTCACTGCAACCGTACCATTTACATAGTTAATACATGTGTTTTTATTCAATACCCTTATCATAAATAGCATAGGAAGTCACAATTTGCCATTTCAGGGATAAAGCGTAGTCATTCTCATGCAGGTGAGCTGAGTAATAGGTGAAGATGGGCATTGATGCTACTAGTATAAGGTGGCTGCTCGAGTTGTGTGTCTGTTTAATGAGCAATGTCTGTAGACTGTGAGAAAGCATGCCTGGCTACTACTCTTGCTTTGTAATCGTATCTTGTGACGGCCTTATGCCTTTATGCTTAGCTTAGCTGAGATGCTACGTGTCAAGATGTCAGTATCAGCCTCCTGATGCCTGCATATTCTCACAGGACATCAAAGAACAGGGCCATTTCTCTTGGTAAATGCTGTACTGTTGGTGACAGAGGCTCTTGCTCTTCTGCTCCCAGACTGCTCTGACACTACTGCAATTCCTGATTAATAAATACTCGATGTACTTGGTGAAGATACACGTGTATTCTTGAGTACATTTCGGCAGGAAGGCTAGACTGCACCGCATCGTTAGGGCTCTATATATCCGGGGTCTTAACAAATGACCGTTGCAGTACCTACCGCATATACATGTCAATGCTGATGCAATTCCGATGCTACTAAAATTCTGGATACAATTCTTGTACAAGAATGCTGACTGATCTGCTGCCGATTCTGCCACTTTCTTACTGACTGTCTGTTGCTGTTCCTTCCTTGCAAATCCTTGCATATCTATGTTTTTGCTTCGACTTCTCACAGTTTTTTGCTGCGATTTCTCACTGTCTTACTGGAATAACGACTATCCGGTATGCTGCGGTAATCACTCTGGATTTTAAAATGTGAGAAATCAAGTTTCAATTCTTCTGGAAGTAGATTGCTTGCCACTGTGGTACTTTATATTGTTACATAAACGGATAGAACACAAGAAGATAAGACGAAAGCTCAAAGCAGCCCCCAAAGTGATGTACCGTGCCTCATGTGGTATATCTTACAGTCGTTATTGAAAAAGCCTTACCCTGCTAAATTCCTTATTTTCCGTGCAGGATCGTAGACTATCACAGCTATATTGTGATCTCTAGTCTGATGACCTTATAGTTTTGTGGCCCAGTCTCGTGATAGCTCTGGCAGCCTGCAAGCAATGTAAGAAGAAAGTGATTGCTGAAGGTAACATATGATGAACTAGTGGCATCATGTTATCGCGATTACCTTGGGCATTTGATTTATTTAATAACACAAGTTGCCCTTGTGGCACTGTTGAATGGGCTTGGATTGATGCAATCATGTTTGTTCGAATGTTATATGTAAATGCACTAAAATACGCCTGCATGCACTACATCTAACGTGCGCACACAACGTATATGTCCAGAGGTACAAATCTGCTTACAGAGCTGTGCCCGCGGGTACGGACATTCCCCTGACATCCCCCCCTGGGGTAGGACATTCCCCCTATATGGTTTAGGGTTTTGGGGGCTTTAGGGTTTAGGGTTTTAGCATTTAGGGTTTTAGGGTTTATAATTTAGGGTTTTTAGGGTTTAGGCTTTAGCGTTTAGGGTTTAGAGTTTAGTGTATAGTGTTTAGGTTTTAGGGTTTAGGATGGGCTGCACCTCCGCAGCCTAAATCCACCCTTGGTCGTATTCCACGCTTTAATTACTGCATATTAGGTCATAACTAGATCTCTTGAGGTCGAGTTATACTCAGTAGACCTCTGAGGCTCATCTCTCATTTGCAGAAATGCGAGGCATGCCGTAGTGAGCCACTTTGACGGGTACGAACACGTGCCTGGCGGCGTTGAGCGAGACGTAACTTCCGCTGGACCAAATTGTTTGGCTCGCTGCTGCCACAGCCGCTGCAACCGCCGCTGCCTCTCGCTCCATTAGATCCTCGCATCCATGTGTTGCCTGAGTTGACCGTTTAAGGAGATATTTGCTTTGTCTAGAATCAAGGCCGAATTTGGCATGGACGACGGAAGTGGCTTTGACTACACCAAATTGAAAACGAGTTTGCTATATACTGATTACGTTCAATGGGTAGGAAATCTGCATTTGATAAGCATGGATATTTTAAGTGACACACAGAGGAAAGCTTTCCTAATCAGTATCCTTTTCTATGCATTTGACTAATGCAGTGACACTTATCACCGTTGTAAAACGTGGTTGTGTGCATTCCTGATCTCGACAAATAGATATCTACAATTCCCTGACAATACACGGGGTTCTGCACCAAGAGATTCTGCCGACTTCGGTCATCGAAATAAAAGCCTTCTGGAAGAACACTGCATATCGTATTGGAAATCATACGTTTTCACTCGATGATATAGAACACGGCCTGATAAGAGGTGCATCAGAAGCAGAACCGTGAAGCCATCGTGTGCTGCATGCTGTGTGTGGCTTTGCTGCTAGTCCTCAAGTAGTCTGAATCTGCTGACCGATTGATATAAGATTTTTATCTTTACAAGGCTACTGCTCAGCAGCTTTCAAGCCTAGTGAAAACGGCTGCATTAGCTCAACCTTTTCTTTTAGGAAATCGACCACACCCATCGACAGGAATTGCGCAGTTTACTCCAGACGACCCTCGCTTGCAATTTGTCATAGCCGAGTTTGACTGCAGGATACATTTTGCTCTCAACTGTGGAGCAAAGGTCAGTAACTTGTGCTCTAGAGCTTAGCCTTGAGCTGTTATGCCAGCTACAGAGCTGGTTGGGGTGCAGTCTTGGAGCCTTGCCATGTAATGTAATGTATCTCTGTCTGAAACTCCACAAAGCCACAAATGCTACGTGGGTGTTACACAGGTTTTTATAGCGCACTTACAGTCTAAGCGTCTTTCGGCACGCATTCGGTAGCCAACAGACTTCATCTCGCACAACAAAGAGAAAGTGGGAAGCACAGCAAAGTCAGGAGAGCAGTTGAAGTAGTGAGTAGCATGGAAGTAGCAGCTCAGGACCGCTGGAAAGGATGAGCAAATAGTCTGCAGCAGGAGAGTAGTTGTCATTGCGTAAGAATCGTGGAAGTGAGTTCCACAGTCTAAGACCTGCAGAGCTAAAGCTTCTGTCGCCAACGGTCTTTAAGCGGATGACTGGAACAGCTAATTGATTGTCCATACAGGACCTGAGTGCATGAAGAGGCTGAAACTGGTGCAGCAGTTCAGCAAGGTATGGAGGAGCCAAACCATGGCGGGCCTTGTGGGTCAGCATAAAAACTTAGCCTCTGCTGCCATTACTGCTGCTGCTTTCACTGCTGTGCTACATCCGGTGTGCCCACCCGTCCACCGATTAGTGCCAGCAGTTGTTCTGCTGCTGTGTAATGCATGATTCATATGAAGAGCAGTGACAAGTCAGAGGAGTGGTTGCTGTTCTGGAAAGCAGGGCAAGCCTCTGCATCCTCCTGCCATTCCTTGATCATGTTGCATATTTTATTGTGCCGGTCAGAGATTTTGGCAACTCTCTATCTCTCTCTCTCTCTCTCTCTCTCTCTCTCTCTCTCTCTCTCTCTCTCTCTCTCTCTCTCTCTTGCTCTGTCTCTCTTGCTATTTGTACTGTACATCTCTTGCTCTGACTGTGCTGCTCCAGCCTTTTGTGCTGCTCCAGATCTCCTCTGTCTAGTTAAGTTTGTTTGTCTTGTCTTCCATATTAAAGTACTTTGAGTTTAGCACGAGAACGTGCCCTAATCTCTTCTTCTTCCTGCCTTTCTCCGTTATCATTCCTTTCTTTTTTCTCGAACCTTCCTGAACTTCCTCTTTGGACTGCTCTACTTGAGTTCCCTGTTCTTGTTTCCTGCCATGTCTCCGTTGGGAATGTCTTAGCAGCACGGCCCACGGTAGGTATCGATGTATCGATGCTGTGCCAGTTGTGGACACAGGTCGCTTACTCGTATGTGGTCTTATACTGGTCACCTGTGAGTTGCCCTACATTCCTCCAGGGAACAGGTGCTTATATAAGAGCAGGGCTGCTTCTGGCTACTGCTCTGGCTTTGTATACGTGTGCAGCATCCACTTCTGTGGAACTTATCGCACCTATTGTGGCTGTCGACTTCTGTATCAACACACTATATTGTAAACTGTATCGCATCATCTGTTAGCCAAGCCGGGGATGAACGGCTCCTGGCAGAGGGGGGAGGGCTAAGTCTCATAACTACGGTTTCGTTGACGAACTTACTGAGAGATTGTTGGGCCTGCTGACGATTTCCGTCGACTGCTTTTTGCCCTCATGGCTCAATTTTTCTCGGCCTGCTTTTGTCCGGACTTCATTTGATTCTTGCAGCACTCTTGCTGCCCTTCCCCACTGCTCAGACTATGCAATATTTTTATGTCTATGCTACACTTTGAGTACATGACTTTGGGTTTATGTGACAGTTCCTGTCTATCGGATCAATGATTAGATATGTCTCAGCCAAGACAACCTTTTATCCGAAGCGTTTTTCAGTGCTTGCATAGTACTTAGGGCAAGAGGCAGTGTAGTAATCCTCTGAAAATGCCGTTCCCACATCACTGGCTCGTGCCATGCGTCCTCATCCTCATCTGTGAATAAGTTTATGAAAATTGCATGTTTATTACATAGCAAGCAGATATCTGTTCCTAGGCCGGCTTATTTGCAACGTAGCCTAGACATAGGGTGTACACAAAGACTTGACCTGATAATCCCAGAAACAGTCCTGTAGGTGGGATCATGTCTGTTCAATCAATTCGTTGGTTTAAAGCTATCAATGTGCTCTCTGACTGTCCATGCCCCTGTGCTCTTGTGGTTTATCAGATCACCCTTACCTTTAGAGGTTGCTTATTGATTCCAACTAAGAGTCATCCAGCCAGCCCTTAAGGGATCGTGCCATCAAGACCAAATAGCAGACTTCAAAGAGACTGACAGATCAAAGCTGCGAGTGCACTTGCCTGGAGTCTGGCAGGTCATGTGTTATATGGGGTTGGTTCGTTATGTTCATTAATATATGGATACATACGGGCATGCTCGTAGCCTGCTAGTGTGGGCACCTGCCCATGTTTGTGCCTGCACCTGCAGAGAACTAGTTGGCTGCACGACACGGACATTTCTCCATCAAGAATACCACTGCCTGCAGTGGGCAGACCGGCTGCTTTTAATTAGCAGACATATATCAAGGGCGAAGGTGACAGTGGCGAAGAATAGCAGGAGCAGCATTAAGAGGAGCATAGTTTCAATGCCAGTGGGTGCTTTGCTAGTTTTGCATGCTGAACTTGTACACGAGCATGTAAGTACTTGCATGTGTAAGTATTCATGCACGAATTGCACTGAGATACTGCCTGCACATACCCGAAAATGTGAAGGTGCATTTACTTGAAATACATATGGATTAATGTACATGTGCATACGTTGATTATTTAAAACCTTGTATTGCACTTTTTACTGCATTCTGCTGCCGTGACCTCAGATTCGATGCCCGATACGTCAAGTCGACATTAATTTTACTTTCATCGAATGTGCATTTTTTATGATACGTGCATACATTTTATAATTGCATTCAGTCTGCACACGTTCGATGCTTTGCTTATCGTATGATTGTGCTTCATCAATTGGAAACGTTTGGTTCACCGTTGTAGCAGGTGCCCCTTCAAGTTTCTAATGTTCCCTTAGGCGTTTTTTTTTTAAGTGGTTCTCAATCTGAAGCGTTGGAGTGTAATCGTACATGATTTGTTGTTAGTTGCCAAGTCTTTTTTATGGTTGCTGTTTTTAAGTTTCACGGATTCTTGACTCTAGACGTTCCTGGTTCAAATCATGCTGGCAGTAGAATTTTTGCCACTCAATCGACAGTAATCATTACCCGGCAATCTCCAGTACATGCATAGTACTAGGGCTAAGAGGGAATCTTTCAGTCCTCCGAAATGCCACCAGCACACCACTGGGTTATGCCGTGCATCCTTGTTTGTGACCAAGGCTATGGAAATTAAATGTTTATTGATGAAATAACACAACACTGTAGTCATTAAATCAGATTACCTGGTGGGATGCAGTGGGAAGTTATAGATGTATGAGTGGCAGGTCACCACCGATGCAGGTGCTATGTGGGACACTGCCGAGCTGGTTTGGTCCAGCGGTTAAGGTGCTCGCCCCGACCAAGGTCTGGCTGAGGTCGTGGGCTCGAGCCTCGAGGCATATGTGAAGCACCTGAATAGTGATGAAGTTCTCTTAGGGTGCTCTACAAATGAATTATATTTGTATATTTTATCGATGGCTGTTGGTCTGGCATGAGCGCCTGCCTATCCTTCCGGCCTGGGCATCGCAGGCATTGCACCGATGGTGCTTAGATCGTATATCAGTGTTTTTGGCAATGTAATCGTAAAGCACGGTCTAGTTTTTTAATTTTTATGCCGATGACTCTCAGCTCTACTCATGCTTTCATCTTTTTCCAACCTTCCAGCACATTCCGGCACCTCAGATTCTCTTAACTCCCTTGCAGCTTTTATTGCCGACATTCAAACTTAGATGGCAGAAAATTTACTTAAATCGAATGACGACAAGAGCAGCCTAATAGTTTTGGGCATCAAGTCTTCCATTTTCAGCCCGGTAGTATTGCAAAGTTTTGGGCTTGCTAGGGTATAGGCATCACAGCAAAGCTAGTCTGTGCATTCGTGACACTCTATCTAGAATTACGTGGCTTTATTCTTGCAGGTCTTCCTTCATTAGTGTGCACAACGATGCTCACGGTCGATGCAAGACTGCAGCCAGGCTTGTTTGTCGTGAATGACACAGCTGCCACATCACATCACATCTCCAACCTGTGCTGGTTTCCTGTCGAGCAGCTCTTTGTCTTCAGGGCTCTTTTACTCTCTTTTAGGTTCCTATATTCTCTTACTCCACCTTACTTGTCTGAAATACTTACTCCCGAGGCCTTGGCTCACACTACTCCGATCCGGATGGTTTTTCTGTGTCGTTAAACTACTTTCTCCACCTGAATCATCCTCTACTTGCTTATGCTTGCTGCTATTGCTCATAATATTATTACTAATCAGTTGATTTACTTCCATTAAGGCTTCTCTGAAGTGCATAGAACATTTGATTTATTCAGGGTCCTATGCAAATGTGCTGTTTTTTTTATTAGTATTGGCTGCCAAGATCCCCCTCCAGCCGATAATTGGTGCTTGTTTAGACGTATGCCTTAGATTTTTGGGAGTTCGTGGGTTAAAATCTCGACTGAGTCTTCATTCTTTCATATTCTGTACAATAATATCACATATGGATGACTATGCTAATCTAAATTAATATGACTGTTGACTGTCCCAGACATGTATTTGCATTTATTGTTCGTCAGCTTGAGTGATCAGTAAAGGACTAGCTGAATGTCACGGTATGTGCAGTGCTTTTGAGGTGGCATCAGCATGCCCATCAAAGCAGGGCGACAGATATACTGCCATACAAGTAGGCGAACTATATCAATCCTTGATCACAAAGTTACCCCTTTCTCCATCGATAAGAGTAATCTTAAATGTAAGATGAAAGCATGCATTAGCAGCAAGGCTATTCGAGGCTACTTGGTTGAGCTGACGAGTCAGCATCAACATTGTGCAATACACGGCAGGTTAGCGCCGACATTGGGTGAGGAGAGAATCGTTTGCAGTTGCTTGACCCTTCTTCTAGGCTAGTCGAGCCTGCCTGTGTGGCATTGGCATTGTCTAGCTCCCTGCTAAACACAAAAAAAATAGGAGCTTTGCTGACTGATACATTCGCCTTCCTTGTTTGCATTGGCCTGCTTTCAGACCGTCTGCTTGGAGTTATTATTACTGATTTATTATTTTAACCAAATGTTAGGCAAAGCAAGAAATGTGGCTTGTGCAAATGCCGTTGGGTAGCCGATGATCAGGTTTCTGTTTATTCCCTAGCCTCAGAAGCTGCCTACATGCATATACATCTTACATAAGACCTGCATTACTTCCTTTTTTGTCAGTCGTGTCCAGTTGTCAATGTCTACTCTGAAGATAATTTGAATGCAGCACTGGAATCTGCAGCTTGCAGCTACTGTGACCAGATGACAACTTTTTTGCCCAGTGATAGGACACTCACGACATCTCGCCTATTCATGTGGTATGCTCGTGACTTTGGGGAGTCTGATGCTGAAGTCATCAGGTTGGTTACCTAGTTTTGCTTGTCTATCACTATTACTTTGGCTGTGTGTTTAGGTCGTTAGACGATAGGTGCGGTTTTCAGCAGACTATTACTCAGTTTTGTAATGTATAATATTGTTAACACCAATTTAAAAGTATTCTTGCTTGTGCACAATTGATATGTGCCAGTCAAGATCACCGGTCAAGCTTGGAACATACTTGTTCAGAAGTTTTAAGTAACCTCAGATGTGCTGTATAATTCATTCTGAATATGTCTTTGTTATATGCAAATATACCGCTGTACTGCTTATTGATTGGATGGATCCTCCGTGGTCTGATTGGTAAAGCATCTGTCCACATGGATTTCATAATAGATTTGGTTAATGACTACAATTTACTACAAAGTATAAGTGGTTTCGGTTGGATCCTTTTCTAGGGCCACCAAACATCCTAGTAAGTGTTGACTTCGGGTGGCTCTAGATTCATGCTATCTGTATCGTCCCGACGTTTACAAAGTGATGCTAGTCACTTGTCACTGCTGATACTGATGTGGCACACCAAGGTACCTGTTCGTGCAAGATTTCATCCAGCCCTGAAAATTACCCGGACCACCCTGAGTTTGTAGCATAGGCCTATCTTCTTAGACCCATTAGCACAGACCCTGCAGCATTCTAGGGCATGCTTTTGTCTCCGGACCTAACTTGACATAATGAAATATGTTGGCATGCATACCGAAAGCCACTTAGGCTTTGAATGCGGTAATGAAAACTCTCCTGCATAATACCCACTTAATCTTTCTGGAGTTACAGACAGACATACAGTACGTTGCATCCTGCTCCCGACTCCAATTAGGGGGCTCACGAATTACCTTAGCTACATGAAGTGGCAGACTTTACACAGTGTGAAACAGGGTTTGAAGCTGTGATCTGTTATTTCTTATCCGTTGGCTTTTAATAGTATCGGTCAGTGCAGTTGGGCAATTGCCAATATGTAGTGTAGGAAAATGGTTGACTCGATGAGCTTTATATTTTATCTGTATTGATTTTAAAGTCACGAGTACCCTTTTTAGCATTCCTCAGAACTTGGAGCAGAAAAAAAGACATCTCACCTATGACTAAATACGAGCAGCCTCTGCCGGCATCTGAACCGCCGTTCCATATATTATTACTGCCTGCACCGATCCACATGCCCCTAATGCGATGCAATCTCACGTATAGGTCAACATTCTGAATTGTATCTTACTATGCCACAAACCAATGAAACGATTAAATAAGGGTACCAAAACCAAGTTAGCTCTCTTAAGGTTCTATACAAATGACTTTTAATTATTATAATGATTATTATTATCAAGCTCAAATACTTCTGAGACCGTTTCTTCAGTTCCAGTAGATACAAAGCCTGGAAATTGCTAGTGACTGACCTCAAGACCTCCTGTGACTTGACGGCATTTAAAACAAGCTAAAAACACCACTGTATCTCACAGTATTTGCTTTATCCATGTGAATAGCTCGATATGTGCTTATGCATGCTCTAACTGTGCATGTCCGAAGTGCCTAGAAAAAGATACAGGTCTCTCGAGGTGCAATATAAATGCATTAGTATTATCATATCAATCCTTGGTAGATGTATATCAATCCTTAGTAGATGCAACACCAGAGAGAATGTGCGCACATTAATACACACCCATCTATGTATGTTTGTGTGTGTGTGTGTGTGTGTGTGTGTGTGTGCGCGTGTGCGTGTGTGTGCACGAGCGTATGTATGTGGGTACATGTGTGGGTTTATGTCAATCTGTAGTTGCTCAAAGCCATGCAGTGGTTGTTATGCTGGAATGTTTTCAATAGCGCAAAGCACAGCCCGAGCTATTTGCCATGCGAAGACGGTAGCCAACAGATTTATTCTCATGCAGCAACAAAAAAGTGGGAAGTACAGTGCTGAATCAAGAAGATAGTCGAGAAAGTACAACAGGTAGCATATAAGTAGCAACACGATGGCTGGGAAAATAGTGCCAGAGTCGGCAACAGGAGAAGAGATTGTGCCATTGCACAAGAACCATGGAAGTGAGGGCTACTCTGGTTTAGCCCAGTGGCTAATGTGCTCGGTTAAAGCAGCTACTCTTTTGTTTATGGTTGATGCATTTTGGTCCACAGTTTGCTTATCATTTGCCACCATTTATTTTAGCCCTACTTGCTTTGCTTTGCAGTTGGATAACCGATCGTCTCAGCGATGACAAGAAAGAAGCAATTCGTCGTGCATTATCTTCGGCCGAACACATCGGCAACCTTATCCTCTCGTATAGCGACTACCAGTGGGGTCTAAATGCTATCTAGTTGCTAATAGTCGATTGCTACAACTGTCATTCTTGGATACAGCTATAGTCTGTTAATGCACAATACGACCTATCTTCGGCAGTAGGAGCGGGTGAATCCAAGTTGATTGAGTTTTATGTGGATGATGTAAGTGCTGCCTGTGTTAGTGTACACATCAACGCTTGGTATTGGGCATTCAGGGTTGGATCACAAGTGTCTTATAGTCCTGTCTGGAGTGACGATCAGCATGGTGTGACTGAAAATTCATCGATGTAAGCACAGCCTTGCAGTGACGTGACCGTACATTTGACATGTTATTATTATTATTATTATAATGGCTGCTACTCGAAGTGGGACTTGATCCTTCGACTTTTGTATTTGACCTGTGCAGGAGATGACTGGAAGTGCGGCACAGGCAGCCGACCCTCCCCTAGCTGTATTTCTGCTCACGTAAATCTTGATACGACCACGTGCCTATCGAACTGTATTCATGCAAGCTGCACTATAGATATCGCAAATACAGAAATCTTGCACGAGCAAGATAGCCAATATGTCTACAATTTAATCATTCACTTGAACCACAGTCTTATACTGAGTTGAGTGTCGAACGACGGGGACTTGCCTTTCGATCACTTCAGTCGATTCCCATACACACTGTTGCTCTCCTTTCTCTCCTCCGTATCTCTTTTCTCTCTCTCCTTTGTCTCCTCCTTATCTTACTCTCAGTTGTCGCCTAATTACCGTGGCTTTGTAAATTGTATTACCTAAACTTGGCATCGCGTCCAAAGATGCTTCTGTAGGAGCCTGTTTCGAAACCCTTAGCACTCTTAACATTAGGTAACTAACACTGACGGCATTGTTTGGCAGTCTGATGACGTGTTATGTATGCCCAAAACGATGACACGATTTAGATCCTCGAATCCTCTACTACGCGTTTCAGTAATTGCAGACCTGCAGTGCTGAGCTGCTTTCCCTGCCCGAGCTGCTTCTTTTCCTGCTCCACTCCCCCATGCAGCTTCCAGGAGCCAGGGCCATGCAAACTGCAGCTGCAAATGCTTGCCGGTTCGAGTCATTCGTCTGGCTGACCTTGTGCTTGACATAGGCACAAGGTCAGCCAACTCCCGCTCGAACGCTGCCTCACTTGATCCGAGTAACAATAATAATAATAGTACTGATAGAAAAACATTTGCTCGGCACCCTAAGAGAACTAAATCTCTTTCTAGCCACAGTAATTATCTTTCAAGTTATTTTTATCTTTTAGTTATCTTTCAAAAACTATATTTTAGATTGTATTATTTAATTATTTTTATATATTTGCCGATTGAATTGATGCAATGACGAGCGGCTGGCTTCGAGAAGCTCCTACAGGCACACACTAGTGTACACTCGCATGAATTCACAGATAACCAAAAGCGGTACAGCATCCGGGCTAAAAGAGCTTTCTCCCAACAGATTAAGGGTTGGCACTTCAAAACCCAGATAGTGGATTCAAGTCCTGGGTTAGGCAGTTCTTTATTGCCCACTGCAAGCCGGAGTGGTAGCAGCTACAGCTCTTCTGCCGCTACTTAAACGAGGCTGCTGATTCAGCATATGTTATAATAACAATACACTGGTGAGCCGCGATGGGACACTAGGTAAGGCGGTTACTTTTCATGACCTCGTTTCCGAGGTCTTGGGTTCGAACTCTGAGATGGGCGATCCTTTATAGCCAACTGCAAGCGGTGGTGATAGCCGTAAAGGCTCTTCTATCGCTCTACAAAAGAGGCTGTTAAATCAGCTAGTATTTTTTTTTAATAAATTCGCATAACACCATCGGATAACTTGAGGATATAATTTTAGATCAGAAAATTTTATTTTATCTAATCGATAGAAAAAAACAAATAGTTGTTTAATCGATAGATTTTTATCTTCCAACTACCTTATTATCTTTCACCGGTGATGCGCTCTAACGTTTCAAACCCTCTCTTGGGGGCGGCCAAAAGCGATAACTTTCTGGCCAGGGAATTTCAGGAAAACTTCCTTTCTCGAAAGAGCTGTTTTTCCTACTAAATGGCAGGAACCTACGGGTACCAACAGTAGCAAGTCGTCTTAGGGCGTTAGCGCTCAGCCACGTCGTTCGTAGTTGCCCTATCGCCGTTCCGAAGCAGGCCGAATGAGTGAAATGTATTTAGCGTCATCATCGCCTCCCCAACCCGAAGCACGGATGGTGCTACATGACTGAGAGCGACCATAGAGGCCTATCCGGAGTTGCTCATATGAGGCGAATTCAAGGTATGTCACCAGAGGGATTCGGCCGTTTTTTAGATGGCTATGTTGGCTGCCAGACCGGCAGGTATAGCGCTCACACTTTCAGAGTGAGTTTTTCCAGAATAGGCGATTTCCTTATTGAATGGGCTATACTATTTAGAGAGAGAGAGAGGAGAGAGTAGCGCTTTCAGACTCGAAGATAAACTTCGAGCTGAGACCAGTAGGGGCAGGTTTGACGATGGAATCTGAAATAGAGTTGAGGTGATGAAGGGTTTCAGGGGGTAGTATTACCTTGGGTATGGACACTCTGATACTGTGTCGCTTTCTTGCTTCCGAAAGGCCCGAAAACGATTCGCTAGATTGCGTGGATGATTGCTTGTTAAAAGGGTGGCTGACTTAGGAGAGATTGAAGAGACGGTAGACGGTCGACATCATACGACCGATTCACGAAGAGCTTTAGTTTTTAGGCTCATAGTTACTGAAGACGTTGTCTCCCAAGGTTTAAGTTTGGTCGCACGCACAGCTAAGCGATCCGAGCCACGGGATTTGGTGGGACGAGTAGAAGCGGAGAGGACTAAGACAGGTAGGCCGGAGAATGAGATTGGAGCGACCTAAAAGTGAGCTGCAGGAGCTTGAAGCAGAAGTCGCTGAGCTGCGTCAGTGGTAGCCAGTATAGGTCAGGGAGAGGTGGTTTAATGTGGAAACTGGTGACACTCACATTGCTTAAGATACTATCGAGCTGTGCAACATCTGGAAGTGTCTTACTATACAGGCAGGAATACTTGCCAGGCGGGAGCTACTGAAGTCAAGACGAGATGCGGGAAGTGCAGTTAATAGCTAGACTTCGCTATCTTTCCCTAAGCAAGCCCGAATCCTTTTGGCACTATTACGTTAAAAAAATATGCAGTCTTGGCTCTATGACGGATGCAATAATATTGGTGACCTTATATCATCTCGGTCGCACTAACTTCACCTGCAAAATCCGATAAGGCTCACACATTATCTCAACCATAGGACCACTAGATAATCTGCCCTCCTGAAATAATTTTTCTAGTCAATAATGGAACGTAATCTTCATATCTTCAGCGGCGCAGGGTGTGTCAATAACAATTTTTAAGACAAGGAAAAGAAGAACTTAAGAGACAAAGAATAACATGAAGATGCAGCTGGGGGATGCTTTTCGGTTGAGCTGGAGCCAGTCAACGTCCACTGAAGCCGTACATCTCCTGTTGGAAAAAACAGTAAGGCACAGCAAGAGCTGTACGGGCTCCTACTGTTTGCGCCGTGATGCTGAGTACAAGATAGTTGTAATTGCCGCTGGGAAGATGTGTTTCCCATTCTGGATCCGACGCACTGGTGGGCACGTATCGCGTCCAGTATTTCCCGTTTAATCCCGCAGTCCTTTTCTTTGATGACCATTTAGATTACGTCAAGACTACTTGACTGTATAGCAGTTGTCTCAATGCTAATTGCAGGACAGATCAAATCGATAGGATCAGTAAGGTGTCGCCGAGGAAACAACCTTGACCCTGTCGATAGGCCCTGGAAAATGCCACCGGAGGTTGTTCGGTCATGCTCACGAAGTCTGGAAATTACGAAGCGTCTTCTGAATTCCTCCGAGCCGTCTATACACATATCAGTTATTTTCAAATGCAATTCAATTACCGGTAAGGCTTGCTTCATCAGTGGAGCCGTCGGAACAAAAGCGGCTCAAAAGCGGCTCCACTTCGGCGCGGGCACCGGCCCCCTTTCGCAGACTGGCCCTAGAAGCGGGCTTTCGCTCAGACACCTCCAACCGCGGAGTACTCTCCGTCGAAATCGCGCTTCAAATTCAGGGTATTAACAAATCGGGCAATTCTAATTTATTTTTTCTTTCTCACTAGGCGGTCAGATGCTCTTGAGATGCGGCGAAATGAGAAAATGGGAGGGTGGCAGCAATCGCAGGACGTGCTCGGCAGATCCGGTTAACCCGTAAATAGTCCGACCGCTCGCCATTAGAGGGCGTGTATACGCTTTATCATTACGCCGCTAGGAGCACGTCAGCGGACGCTTCTGTTCGCCATTCGAGTGGAATGTGTGGTTTGTGTTTCTATGTATGCATGATTCGAATATAGACACTGGGCTCGCCGGCACACTGCCAGTGCAGGCAGACCGGTAAGTGCCCTAAACCACCCCAGGGTCAAACAGGTGGTGGCTGTGGCCTAGGGACAGGCCGGTGGTCAGCTGCGGTCTGACGTCTGTGGTTTATCCACAGGCCGGCTTCGTCCTCCCGTCAACTCACTGGATGAGTTGTGGCTGGGAGGGAGGGGGAAGCAGGGAACGCCAACCTGGCCGAGGGAGTCGAGTGGGAGTAGGAGCCGTGCGCACTTCGGCTCCGTGCTTCGTATTAAACTGTTGGTGGTGGTCATCGGCTGGCTCTCTGCTGTGCGAATCAAAACTACTACAGAATGCGGGCAGTGCCGTTGTTGCTTGACTTCACTTGCAGGAGAGTGAAGTTAATCTAAATAAAACACTACGACTTACCTGTACGCATAGCTGCCACGCCGTTCGCAGATGCCGCGGTCGCCGGGCAGCGCCCGCCTACCTCTGATAAAGGTGCGAGACGCAGGCCGCCGCGCCGCGGGGCTTCCTTGAGAAAAATACCTTACTTTACGTCATGTAGCAACGTGTGCGTAGGTAGCGGCGCGCGACGGTCGTCGCGTCGGAGCCGAAGTCCGAGGAGTCAGACCACCCCCCAGATTATCGCTGCACCCACTAACGCGCCAGCGAACGCTCTCTAAGCCATCCCGGATTCCATAGTTGAAAGCTCGCACTTCCCTACACTAACGGCTCTACTGCGATCGCCCTGCGTACCGCGTTCGGTTGTTAAAAATCCTTGCATACATCGTACAATTATGTTGATTTGACGTAAATACCAGGAGCCGCTTCGCGTACTATAGATGCTAATTTTTCTCGCTGTGAAGTGCAGAAACGCCCCTTATACGTAAGCAATTGGAGCTCTCATCGATTGTGGGCTAGCGCTCACATTTTCGGAGAAATTTCGCTACTGTAAAGCGACGATATCAAGCGACTAGTCCAAGCCCATGGCGCTCAGTTAGGTAACTATTACGCAACGACAACTACTCTCCTACTGCCGACTATGGCACATCCTTTTCAGCGGTCCTGAGCTGCTACTTCTATGCTACTCACTACCTCAACTGCTCTCCTGACTCTGCTATGCTTCCCACTTTCTCTTTGTTGCGTGAGACGAAGCCTGTTGGCTACCGAATGCGTACCGAAAGCCGCTTAGGCTGTGAGAGCGCTATACAAAACTCTCCTGCATAACCCCCACATGGTCTTTATGACTTTGTGGAGTTACAGACGGAGATACATTACATTACATTATTGGCGCCTAAACGTGCCGTTGCATGAGCAAAACGGATTTAACGGATCAAGTTGCCACAGGGAATTGATGGACTCTCACGAAACGTCAATTTCAAGCTGAAGTTCTCGTATTAGGAAAGACTATTCTGAGCGCAAAAAGGATGCGAAGACATCTAAAGAGAATCATTCTAGTTGTTGAGCCAAGTCCGTGTTCTTTGAAAGGAAATTGATTGCATCCATTCAAGTCAGGATTTCCATGTAAGCTTTGCACTATCGGCACTTGTGTCGTTATATCAACTCCCACCATAATGCATACGCGACGTGATGTATAGGGCAGTAGAACGAGCGAAATGATTAAGTAAATTCGTGTCATAGGCGCTGGAATTGTAAAGAGACTGTCCGGCAGATGATGGTGACGAGCGAAGGTCGCGGCTCAGCTTGACGGTCATGCGGTCGATAGTACTTGACAGAGGTGTCTCTTGCTGTGAGCTGCAAAGCATCTGGATAGGGATTTTTGGTTCTCAAAGGGCGCTATGCAAATGGTCTGCTATTTAACTTAAGCGTGAGAATAAGCTGTCGATCAGGTGCATCGGGCTCATAGTAGCCCGTAAAGGCTGCATTGACCAACTTTGATTGCTAACATTGAACATCAAGATAGGCAACTTTAAAATTCGATACAATGCGATTAGGTTCGTTTTCATCAGAAAATTATGCTGTAGCGTTGGTGCTGAAAGGAGGTCAGGCCTGGGTAAGACGAATTAGCGTGCAGTACAAAGTGGCATACCTCGACGATGCCCCACCCCCAATGCATCTGCAGACGATTGCATTGCGCCTTTGTAGTATAAGCGTCTGCAGTGAAACTATGCGCTCATTGATTGCAATAGAATTTAAACCTGCACGTTCAGCTCGCTGCTGCTCCTTCCGCTATAAATAGTAGCACCCTAACCGCGTCCGTACCGCGTGCGAATGCAGGGCGCTTCTCCTGAGCTCTTCTCTCTAAATATACGCTCGATTGTAGGGAAGATCAGTATCGTTGCATTCGGACTGCAGAGCAAGCGGTGCTTTCTGTTCGACATCCATCGCAACCAGGACCTAGTGATTGCCGGCGGGATTCAGCGCGTACTGCAGTCTGCTGAAATAGTGAAGGTAATTGATGGCCCCTCCGACGCACGCATCGGCGCGAAAAAATGCACGAGAAAGTTCCGAGAAAGGGGGTTTCGTACTCGAAAAAGCCCAGTAGTTTAATTTATTTCTAACTATCTAGCTTGCTGAAATGGCAAAAGTTCACTGATTCACTTTCATTTCTCCTTCAAGCGCTTTCGCACCCGAACGCACGCCAACCGATATCGAAGGCGGCTAATGTAATTACATGCTTAAGGCGGAGAGTGCCGCACACGCGTACCGCCCAAGTGAGCGTTCGTGCGCGTGACTGCACTTGTGAGCGTGCGTGGATGTGCATGCACTAGCTCGCGGAAGTGCGATCGCTGCGCACACCAGTGCACCGCTCTAGCAAAGAAGTTTGTTGGGGGGGCGTTGGTAGTGTCGGCATAATGTGGGTGCGGCTACGCTTTTTGCGGCTGCATGCGCGTGCAAGACGATTGCTGTCAGGAGCTGTAGTCGCAGTGTTCCAACCTTTCCTCCACCGGCGACCAACGACTATCAACGATTTACTGGCCAATGCTGAGAGGTCTAACTTATGAGATATTAGCGGCTCAGCCGAAAAGTTTTCAGCCTTCTTTACTGAAAAAATTGTGCACATTCGTGCCTCCATAAAGCCCCCTCCGACTAAAGCAATTTTGGAATCACAACCTGCGACCTTCCTTAGAAAGTTGTCTCAGGTTTCTGCATTCGATGTGGCTACCTTAATAAGGTCTAGAAAAAAGAGCTCGTCTCCCGAAGACCCTAAACCATCATCTCTGTGGTCTTCACTGGCAGACCAACTTAGCCCTGCCATAACGGAGATTTTTAATGCTTCTTTGGAAAAAAGGGTCGCACCCAAGTCCTTCAAATCGGAAGTCGTTAGACCGATACTTAAAAAGCCTCGATTAGATACAGAGGTCCTTGCAAACTATCGCCCAGTTTCTTTTCTTCCTTTTTGTCAAAGATTCTTGAAAAAAATTGTTGCTAAGCAGCTGGTTGCACGTATTAAAAAGAATGAAATGTCAGAAACATTTCTATTAGGGTTCAAGAGGCAACACTCCACTGAAACTGCTCTCCTTCGTGTTAACAATGACATTCTATACGGCAAAGATGACAGGAATGTCACTGCCCTAGTCCTGCTAGATCTATCAACTGCCTTCGACATCATTGATTAAGATGTCATACTTGAACGATTGAGAACAACGACCAGTCTGGCATACGAGGCACTGGTGTGGTTTAAATCGTACATGTCTGATCGTTTACAATCCGTATCGTGTGGGGGTCAGTCTCACTCACGAGACGAGTCACCTGTGTAGTCCCTCAAGGGTCAGTCCTCGGCTCCTCGCTGTTCTCCATTTATACTCAACCTCTGGGAAAAGTGATTAAGGCCCATGGAATAGGATATCACTTTTATGCTGACGATACTCGGCTGTATTTGTCATTCAAACCGTCGGAATCTGCAGCAGCAACTGATAAACTGAATACTTGCCCTTCCGACATTCGATCCTGGATGTCGGAAAATTTTTGAAACTAAATGACGATAAAACCGAACTGCTGCTCACAGGACACCCTAAGCGTGTGGCTGGATTAGAAGGCTTTGCTCTTCTAATGGGTGATGCTGTTGGGCGACCACCAGCATGTGCTCAAAATTTAGGTGTCGTTTTCGAAAGCTGCCTCAATTGTAAAAGCTTCATTCAGAAGACTGCCTCTACAGCTAGCCATCACGTCCGATCCCTAACTAAGATTAGGAGCTGTCTTCCACAGTGGCTTGCAAAATATTCAACTAGCTCCTTAGTTCTGTCCCGGCTAGATTATTGTAATTCCCTTTTGGCTGGGCTACCAAAAAGCAACTGGGCCACTGCAGATAGCTATGAATATGGCTGCAAGGCTAGATTCCAGATGCTAGTTCCAGAGGTTTGACCATGTGTCTCCTTTGCTAAAAGAGTTAGGATGGCTGCCGTTTGATCAACGGATACAGAGCAAGTTTCTTACGCTGACTCACAAGGCCCGCCACGGCTTGGCTCCTCCATGTCGTTCGGCTCGCACAGCAGAGAGCCAGCCGATGAACAACACCAACAGTTTATTGCACGACGCACGGAGCCGAAGGACGAACGGCTTCCTTCGCCCCTTCTCCTTCTCGACTCTCCCTCCTGGACAGCCTCTCCGTCCTGCACAGTCTCTCCTTCCCGAGCGGACTCCCCGTGCTGCACAGACTCTCCGGACTGTGAAGACTCGTCGGTCTGCACACACTCTCCGGCCTGCGCCGCGTCACAGGCCACCGGCTGGTCGCATGCCAACGTCACCTTCACGGCTTGCACTGCATCGCAGGCCACTGCCTCTGTCGCGAAGGCCGCCGACTCTCTCGCGGACGCCGCCGACTTTCCCGAGGACGCCGCCGCCTCTTCCTGCACCGTCTCACTTTCTGTCGCCTCAGCCACACCGCTGACCATAGCCTCGCACAACGCCGTTGCTTCGTGAAACACCATCGCAGCCGGACCAACCGTCATCGCTTTGAGAGCCGTTGCCTGCCGCCACCGTGCGGCAGTCTGGCGAACCTCTGTCGCCCGGCACACCGTCGGTGATCGCTACTGCCACTTCCGGTCGCTCATGTCGGCCCTCTCAGTCCGACCAGCCTTTACCCGATCAGCGTGCAGCAATCGCGCTCTACCGGCCGGCGAGGTGAATGCCATCACTAGGGGCTCACGAAGCTTGGCGTAATCGTCTCGAGCTGCCTGCGAGAGCCTCGAGGCAAACGTGAAGGCCCCGCCTTGCATCGCAAGGAGCAAAAACAAGTGCCGCTCACTCAGGTTCGTAGCCACTTTTCCTGATCTCCCTCTTGGGAGATCTGCCTATCCGTTCTGCACAGTCTCTCATTCACAAGCGGACTCCCCGTGCTGCACAGTCTCTCCTTCCCGAGCGGACTCCCCGTGCTGCACAGACTCTCCGGCCTGCTGAACTGCTGCACCTGCTGCTTTCAGCCTCTTCGTGCCCTCAGGTCCTGTATGGACTACGAATTAGCCGTTTCATTCATCCGCTTAAAGACCGCTGGCGACAGAAGCTTTTGCTCTGCAAGTCCTAGACTGTGGAACTCGCTTCCAAAATTTTTACGCAATGACAACTACTCTCCTGCTGCCGACTATGGCTCATCTTTTTCAGCGGTCCTGAGCTGCTACTTCCACGCTACTCACTACCTCAACTTCTCACCTGACTCTTCTATGCTTCCCACTTTCTCTTTGTTGCGTGAGATGAAGTCTGTTGGCTACCGAATACGTACCGAAAGCCGCTTAGGCTGTGAGTTCGCTATGCAAAACTCTCTTCCGTAACACCCACCCAAATAGTCTTTGTGGCTTGGTGGAGTTACAGACGGAGATACATTACATCAAATAGTAAGGCAGTGGTGTACCGTAGCTAAACTCGCTCTTCCCCTGATCAACATAATGTCATTAAGGTGATTGCCAGTGAGCTGAGGGCGCAGCTTGTTCTTACAAAACTTTATCTTTGAAAACATCTGCTCGCACGAACAAGTGCTGCCAAACTTTTCGATCGCACGTGTTGGCACGGGCTATCAACATTGGAAACTGAGCATGTGGCAGCTGAAGGTAGAAGTTAATGAGAGTACTGCAAGCAATTGAGGAACTGAGTATTGCAATCGTAATTCACTTCATTATGATGAGGCTCAGAGACTCATGGATTACCCCCAAGTCCTGTGTGATGCCAAGCCAAAAGATGGCCAAAAGATGGCAGCTGCGAAGTGTCATTGATATCGCATCTCTCGTCCAAGGCGATGAAGACTATATCGAAGTTTTCAACTTGGTAAACATCGAAGACTAGACAGTAGATGCCAAATTCTCCACGCGCCGAGTCACAGTGCGGGCTGACGGTGCTATTGCCTTAAGCGCGTCGTGTTGCTCGGGACAAATGACGTCAACAGCATAAGGCATACAATCCATTATTCCTTTTGCAGCAAATGTAAAGCGTCTAGAGAGAGAGAGATTAAGTTCTCCGAGGGCGCTTTATCAAGTGCATTATTATTATTATTAAAAAAGTCTGCAACAGTGCTGGGATGCATTTTCTACGCAATTAACAAGGACTATTCACGAGGAGGCACGAGTGCGACGCTCGGCGGGCTCAGAGGCTTTGGAAGCCTGCGAAGCTTCTTGAAAAGGAGCGCGACTGTTGATCCAACAACGCGACTGCTCCGCCTCAGACCTCCGCTCATACGCGGCGTAGTTTCTCTGTACCTGTGCGCGTGCTTGGCATCAAAATGCCCCTCGAGATTCGATCGCTTGCACGAAACACAGGGCTTCGTTCACGCGTTGGACGAGGATAAATTCGTCAGTCCATTTGCGGTTGAAGACACGAAGTGCGAGTACAACTTTCCCGGAGACTGGAACGCTTCGCGTTGCTTCTGCTCTTAGGAATAGTAGTTGATGTTACTGAATGTAGAACGGAACTAAATGTCAGTAACATGACCATGAAATAAAATCGCTATACACGTCGCAGCACACATGCGCGCGCACAACACACGCCTTGACACGGTGAGAGATGAAAGAAACCGAGACCAGAAAGTGAACTTGTTTACTGTAGCAAAAATGAGCAGTATATGAACCGCGTAGAACTTCGTAGCAACGCAGTGCACAAACGGAAACACAAACGGAAACACAAACGAATATTCAGCAAAAACGCAAAACCACACTTACAGCACAACTAGTCACTTTGCCCCTCACAAATGACGGGCAAAGAACCTTCTCCTCCCTGTCCTTCGCTCCTTTTCCTCCTCCACTTCGAAGCGCGCTCAGTGTGCCAATTTAACAAAAAAAAAAGACGAGACGGCGTAGTTAGCAGCCTCTCCTGGCGGCTCTCCGGTGCGAGGACGTTTAGTATTGAGGCTGCCGATGCAAGTTTTACCATAATTTAACGCAACTTCGAACAAGCAAAGACGAAACCGCACTTTATTTTTGACGGACGAAAAAATATGATGCGCGCTCGGAATGTAAATGCAACCAAAACGAAGCCGCCGATAACACGCCCAGCTTACTTGCCGGCTGTCGAAAGGATCGATGCAATGGGCGTCAATCAGGCGCGCCGGGCTGCGGCCCCCGACCTCTACCGGCGGCGGGCTAACGGACAAAATGCCGGCTACGCGCCGGACCGGCGGAGTGGGTGTGGCTGGACGAATGTGTAAGCAAAGAGTCGCAACTGACGCATGGACGCGTACGGCAATTGCAGGGGTAGACGTTCCATCCCTCCCCGGTCAGGTGCTTCGGTTTCGTACAAGCGTCCGACGTCGGTTCTAAAAATAAACACGGGCCACAGTTGGAACTGCAACCAGCAATAATGAAAGGGTACACAACCGCAGCAATTAAATTAGGCCGGATCTAATGATAAATAACTAGGGGTCGGGGGGTGTTTGGCCGGACCGGAGTACTAGCTATGCCATACCTGGCCTAAAGGCCGGAGTTCGCCGATCTCGGTCGCAAAATAATCGAGTTTTAATCGTAAATCGCGCTGCTCGGAAGCCTCCGCCAATCGTGGCTATCTCGCAAGCGGCTCTCAGCTATCGCACAGCGGTCGAGCTCGAAGTTGGCAATCGACGCGTTCAGCCGTCGTAGCGCGTAGTCGCGGGGCATTTTGCAAGATCGTTGCGTGGTCGTGCAGCGCTTCCGGTCGCAGCGAGCGCTTCCCGCGAACCGGGGGAGCTCGCGAATGGCGAGCTGGCTAGCCGCCGCGAGCACTCACGATGGACGGGCTGCCCGATAGCCGCTGCGCGCCTTCAACTTATCGGCATCTGAAAGCAACGGTGAGGCGCGGCCTTGTTCCTGCCTCACCCCGCCCCCTCCTCCCCCCTCGCACGTGCGGGCCGCTTCGAGCCTCGCTTCGTCGGGCGTCGGTCGGGCAGGCAGCCGGAGCGAAGGTGGCGGGCGTTGTAACTCGGATGGACGCTAGTCGCCGCGCGTGTTCATTTTCCTGCCGGCAAGTGGTATTGTGCATGAGCGACAGCTGGATGCGAGTGAAGTCAGACGCTATCGAGACAGACGCTAACCCGGGGGGAGGAAGAGCGAGAGAGAGAGAGAGAGAGAGAGAGAGAGAGAGAGAGAGAGAGAGAGAGAGAGAGAGAGAGAGAGAGAGAGAGTAGACTTCGCGAGTTTCATCTGTATCAGTGCCATGACCGGTCGGTTTTCTGAAAAGTATCGTAACTTCCAGGTTAAGGGTTAAGGGTTCGCGCCATTTCGACAGATAAATGACCGAGAGCCGGAATTACTAGGACATAGCTTGGTATTTCATTGCAGTTGCTTTATTCTTTAATGTACCACCTTCGAGTTTCCTCTCAGCCACGCCACGCTGCCACGTATGGATTCCTATCATAAGAAGTTGACAACTGAGACCTCTGTAGCCATTGAGAATTAGTTTATTGGAATCGTTGCCTCGCCATGATGGAAACCACATAAACCGATAAGTTTGTCTATTCAAGTTATCAGATTGTCAGTTCTTAAAGCATGTCCCTAAGGAATGCTCTATCGATTTGCAAATTCAATCCCCACAAAGTTAGGTCCAGTAGATTTTGTACATTTATGAATGGGGAACATGTTGACTAGAGTTTATATATCTTCGTTTGCTGGCGTTTCTTAGCCATTCGCCACTTCTCATGCAGTATAACGCATACCTGAGGGCGATGCACGTATAGCTCGCTAATAGCATCCATTACAAATTTGATGACTAACCTACACCATGTCAGCGCCAAAGTATACCGATACAGATTCTATTTTCTAGGTAATCCACGACTGCAAGGCCGTGAGCAGAGCGCTCCAGGAGCAATTTGACGTCCAACTAAAGAACGTCTTCGATAGCCAGGTACCATTGACGGTGCATTTTTTAAGAGCCTTGCGTAGCGGCATCTGACGGCTGTCCACAGCACCGCTCTAAACAAAAGATTTTTACTATACACAGGAAATCATCTTTTCCCGGTGAAAGAAAACTTCCGTGAAGCATCGCTTAGTTGCATTCTAGAAATCGCTAGCTGATGGCATTCTACAATAGAAAGCAATTGACAATTGAGCCCGCCAAGCCATCGCCCGATCTTTCAGTGTGCTGCTTTAATCGTTTAAACCAAGTTAAATCGTTTAAACCAAGATATGTCGCCGGTAGCGACTGCAGCGACCCTAGCTAGCGGGTCTTCAAAGCGTACTCAAGATGCAGGCGCCGCGGTTGACGGCAGCAAAGTGCAGGCTCCTGTTTTGGCAGCAGCGTTTCTTAAAACGTCGTCAGAGCTTGTACGACCGCCTCACTAGCTAGTACTCCGGCCAAGAGAGTAGGTCGGCAGCTTCTTCTAGGACTGCCTGCGTGACCGCGATGCAGCAGCGCCACCAACGCGGCGGTGACGTCAGGTCAGCTCATGAACGAATAACTAGACGAATGTTATGAGTAAATGTGAATAGCCACACAAATATTTGCTAAATAGCGTAGTTATTAGTGGGCTCCATCTCATGGCTAGTGTCGCTGCTGCGTAAGCTGCGTAAGCGGTACGTGTGCGGCATGAATGATACGTCAGTGCGCATGCCAGTCGATTACCGTGTGCGTACACTCTTCACGTTCTGTTTAGCGATGGGCTGCAGAGCCATGATTGCAGCACGATTCCAGTACTACCTAGCTTTTCAACCGAGCCTCAGCCGTGTCCGAGAGAGTTGTCCTTTTTGCTTGCTCGTGCGCTTCGAAACTGTGTAAGGCATGGATGACTAAGGGTGTGAGCGATCGGCTTTCGTATAGCGCCCCAGTGAACTTGTCTCTTTTCCCGGCCATCTTCAAGTAGGGTCAGCGCCTGCGAAATGCTTTAGAGGGTCACACTCTTGATTAGTTGCCGTTCTCTGTTTAAGTGGCGTCCATTGAGCCTATTAGACAGATCCACGACGCTAGCTTATGCTTGTCTGCCTGTAGACTATGCAATGCTTTATTTGTTAATTAATCCCGTGGAGGAGTAGACAGTAGCCATTTTTTCAATCCGATATTGTCTTATAGATATTAAGTTCTATCTTTTCCAAGCGTCTTTCCTTAAATGACACTGTAAGAAAGGTATAAGATCCAGGAATCATGCAGCTTACGCAACGACAACTACTCTCCGGCTGTCGACTGTGGCACATTCTTTCCAGCGGTTCTGAGCAGCTACTTCTATGCTACTCACTACTACAACTGCTCTCCTGACTCTGCTATGGTTCCCACTTTTTCTTTGTTGCGTGAGATGAAGTCTTTTGGCTACCAAATGTGTACCAAAAGCCGTTTAGGCTGTGAGTGCGCTATACAAAACTCTTCTGCGTAAAACCCACATAGTCTTGGTGGGTTTGTGGAGTTACAGATGGAGATACATTACCTTACATCTGCCGTTTGTCTGAATAATCAGAAATTCGGTATTTAGGCAGTCTTTAAGCGATCTCCATGCGCGTTTCTTTTTGAAGATCGTTCTAATTGAGTTATTCGGAAATCTGCTCTCATTGCAAGGTCGTATTAGTCGTCGTAATTCCTAAATGGAGAGCCAGGTATGTCACTGGATGGAAAGGGGTCGCACTAGCCTCTTGGCGTTGTCTTATAAGTTGGACATCCTAATTTTGTAGTTACGACAGACGTAGAGAGTCATTCCTAGTATATCCGGAGTAAAAGGTCTTCAAATATAGGATATCTCGCCGTACGCTACCGTTTTGTAAGAGCATCTACTTTCAGCCAAGCAGATTCTACAAGCCGCAATTCCTATTTCCCCTCCGTCAGCGCTCGCTGTGATTCGGTTCGAATTCTATCCTGGGCCAACTTGCTGGCACACTCAGATTCTCTTGTCCCCGAGTCCTCTTAGAGCCAGCAAAATCTCCTGTTGCTTCTTTTAATTAATATATACTGCTAGGGGTGACAACTCCCTCAGATTTTGTTTCACTCTTCTGGTTCTCACTATAGCGAGCCAATTTTCTAAGTTTATGAGTAACAAGCTCCAAGTTTGCTCGTGCAGCTCGCTCGTCGAAGGTCAGCGACGAATCACCTGCTTCACAGTTCTCATGTTTCAATAAGTGAGCGTCGAGGTACTAGTTGATTTAGCAGCCTGTTTTGCATAGCGGCATTTGGGCCTTAAAGGCTATGACTGCACTGCTTGAAGTGGTAATAAAAGATCGGCCGCCGCCGCGGGATTCGAGCTCGCCGCCGCCGCCGCTCGGCTCCGAGATCGTGAAGAGCAAGCGCCGTACCTAGCTAGTGTGCCCTCACGGCTTACCAAGGTCTTCGCCAGACCAATTATGGGTCTTGCTTCCGGAAATCGAGCCGGTCGATTGTGTCTGCTGCTAGCATGTCGATGGCCATTAATTTCTTGCTCTCATTATTTTCTTACACACGAGGATCGTAATTGAGACTACCATATTTGGAAATTCACACAATCTTTCTCGAAATCTGCCTCTTCCCCTCAACTCATTCTCGTACTCATTGTCTTAGTAATACGATGCCGATATGTGAACGCCAGCCACTCTCGAAGGCAAACGTAGGAACAAGTGAAGCGCTGTTCTTAGCGAATGCGTAGAAAAATATGAGAGTGACTGTTCATAACTTATGCCTTCGTGATAACTGTTCTCTAGGTGGCGTTCACAATGGACATGGAGCTACGCGGTTTGCCGCCACGTTTGATTGCATTGCACGACCTCTACGAAAAATGTTCTGGATGCATCATGACTGATATTCTGGCTTCACAGGTAGTCGATTTACTTCTCGATTTTTTGAGGAAATTCGTTTTAGATCTCTATGAGAAAGATCACTTGCTTCAGCTAGATGTTGCTCCGATTGATTACTGACTAAGCTATTTAGGTCTCGTGTTAGATCGGGGATTATCTCATCATGCTGTTAAGCTTTTTTTTAAGAACCCCCAGCACCCTCGTTAGCTGGCTGCTTTATAGTAGGACCTGCACTGTAATACGGTAATTCATCACAAATCGCGCCCAGGATGTGGTCCCAAACTTAAAGTCAGAATTGAGGTTTTTTAGTCACACTGCATAAGCTTTGCAACAGTTGGTCGCTCAAGATGAGAAAACTGATGTGCTATGTTCCATTAATGCTTGAGCTACCACTTAGCACATTGTATTTCAGGCTTGCTTACCCTCAAATTCATCTACTGCTAATGTACAAAAACGGGGCTCGGGCTGGACGTTTTCGCATCCCTTAATTGCTTGGGTTTCGTGTACAATTAAAACAGAGATTCTCGGTAGCTATGACATTGCCTGTTTCAGTATCGCAGTCAGGGCAGTGTCGTTAGAGAGATGGCACTGTGTGCTGTTAGCATTTTTTACTGCGAAATTTTCTCTGTTCGAGCGTTTTTCATTTGATACATGCCCAATTTTTGGCTTCTGTATATAGTTTTGACAAGATGCAGGCGTGATGCTGGCTAGATGCACTGGATAGCTGTCAGTGCGAGTCCGAGTGGTCGGCAGTTCTGCTGGGCTTGGGCGGCCAACGAGGGTCGTCGTGATCAGCTTCATCCGGGCTACCAGCTGCCAAGCTACGGTGCGTTCCTGCTGTGAGCTGCTTTGTCGCTCGCAGGCAATGGCTAGCCGAAACAACTTGGCTGGCCATACACATATCTGTTAAAGGCTCCCTGGGGCGTCCGCAGGATATTAATAATAATACTAAATCTAACAAAGCATTTCTATAGCACGCGGTAAGAACTTTTTTCCTTTCCATTAACTACACTTACATGTTGGCAGAAAAATAACGTCACCCGATTAACGATACTAGCATGCACAATTTGTAGAACTCGTAATTTACAAGCGAGTTTCGCGTACATTTATATACTCAAGTGAAAACTTCTGAAATGGCCTTCCAAAGCGTCACAAACTTTATAATTACAGAATCTCGATTAAGGATAGAAAAGCATTTTCAAGGGTCCCGTAAATACGGCTTCAAAAGTGTGGCCATTCGGCGGCAATAGTCGACGTAGCGTTAAGTCTAACACGCTATTGGACCGAGATGGCCCAGGAGGTCAGGCGTTTACTCTTCAAAACCGAGGTCGTGGTTTTGAATCATGCAGTGGGCGATCCTTAATTGCCAACTGCAAGCGGTGGTGAGAGAGGTTAGGGCTCTTCCGCCGCTTTACAAATGAGGCTTTTGAATCAGCTAATATTTCTTTTAATGGTAGTAGCCAGCACCTCCTGCTTTGGCCACTGTGCCTAGTGAAGTGTCTAAAATGTCTAGTACATCCATTCCTGCTGTTGTCGACTCCTGCTGCGGCTAGCACGCGACGAGCAGAAAAAGAGCATCCGCTCTACTTATAGACTTACCGCTGCTGCGCCAATTAAGCCCCGAGGAAGAACGCACTTTTGATGCCACATTAGCTGTGCGGGCGAAGGAGGAGCTGGCGGTTGTAGGTTCGGGGACTTGCTTGTTTTACTGAGAGGAGGAGGGCGCAGGGACTTGGCTTTGTAGGGGAAGAGACTCGCTTGAAAGGATCCCTAAAAAGTGATCATAAACTGATGACAGTTCCAATCAGTGTTAAACACCTACACAGCTGACGCACGCATAAACACGCAGAACATGATTACCGCGATTGCTGCAGAAGAGGCTACACGAGGAGCTACACGATGGGGTTTTAGTTCAAGTTAAGATATAGCAAAATTAGTCATATCGCGTTGCCAGTCGGTAGAGTTCCAGACGTTTGAGTCGCACGAGCTGAAGTGATCGTGTTCAAATTCAAATTTGAGGTTGATTTCCAACACAGCTAAGTGATCTGAGTCAGAGGGTGATAGGACTAGGCGAAGCTCGAACAGCAAGTAGTCCAGATAGGTAAGAGAGCGACGGGGCGTCACCGAGAGCGACGGTAGACGCAATGCTCGATGGAGAGCGAGGGTAGTTAAGTGAGAGACGTGCAAATACGAAGATCAATAGCTAAAGAATGTGTAACGAGGCTGCTTCACGCTCAAGACAGGCAGTAGTTGCTACCACGTCTTGCACAAAATCATGTGAGCGTTTTGTCGCACAGATGGAAAGACCTGCAAGGACTCTGGCACTTGTCTCTAGGTGGACCTCTGCTTATTGCGTAGGCGCGGAATACGTGTCCACTCTTTGAGGAGTTGTTACCCCACAAGCCTTAGATCCTTAGGCTTGCCGCTGCTTAATAATAATAATAATTCACTTGATAAAGCGCCCTCAGAGAACTTAATCTCTCTCTAGGCGCTTTACATTTGCTGTAAAGTGAAATGCAATTGAATGGTAAGTAAAATCATGCTTGAAAAACAAACGAAATGAATAATATGGTTAGGGGTGACATGCACAGGGTCAGCATGCTTGCTTTCACTAGTCGGATCGGCAAGAAATGTCGCGAGGAAGGAGTATAGGAGCTATGGGGGAGTGAGTGCGTAACCAGTGCATAGCCTATATAAGAGCTATATAGGCTATGTACTGGTCAAAACCTCCCATCCGCTTGGCCCCGCCCCGCATGCTAGTCAGCACCGGAAGAAAAAAAATGATCAGTTTCAAGTTTTGCCGGACGCGTTTGCGACCGTCAGCCTTCTCCTCCAGCTAAAGCAGAGCGCTGCGTTCTCTGAGAGCTTTCAACTCAGCAGCAGCGAACGTGTCACCTAAGCATCTAAGCACAAGCCACCCGTCGCCACTCCACACAAAGATTCTGAAATTTGACTCGTCTCTAAACATTAATATGACTCTCTCACATATTGCTAAGAAGTCAGACCAACTTTTCATTGTTGCCAATTCACGGCTACATATTCAGACAGATAAAATTCAGCGAACAAATAAATTAAACTTAAAAGTAGCTACAAATCCACTTGTTTCAATGCCTTTGGACTTTGGCTAATCCATCCGCTTATAGCTGGCGATGGTCTAGCAATCTTGGGCAGACCTTGATATTGTGTAATTCATGGTACGCTAAAGTGCTGCCGCATTCTCGTTGTAATTGCAATTTCTCTAAAGCGAAAGATTACAATTTTAGGTCTTCGAAGTTTATCAGAAACCTCTGCAACAAAGGTGGCAGTGTTTTTGTTGCTCATTAATATGCCCAATGTCACCATGGGCTGTGTTCCTTCAGCGGCATAGAGCGCATGCAGGACGGGGACTAAAGTGCATGCGTACGGAAGGAACAACCCTAGCAGATCTGTCGATCTATCCAAACGTGCCTTGGGTAGCGGATAGCTGTCTGCGGTTATAGGTTAACTACCAAATAGGTTTATAATTTTTTAGGAAAAAGAAAAAACGGACGGCAACTATTGGTGCCAACGACCGTTTTCCACGCTCATGCTGCGTGCGATTTACTCCGAGGCTACTCTGCTTTCTGGCGTCGTCTACGATCACGCCTCTGCGTAAGTGAAAGCAGCTTCCGTGCAGGCTTACAGTTTCGGAATGAGTGGAGTTTGAGCTCCGCCTCCGTCCCAACATGCAGCTCACGTTGATAATCTAGGCCAGAATGTAGTGACCTTATAATAAGAAATACCCCGAATACAAAACACTCTGTTTCGGGTATCACGCTAGTACGTGCGCGTGCTTTTACCACCGAGGATCTGTGCTTGGTCCACTCATTTTCACAATTTATTCTCTCCATCTTGCTGACGTAAAATGGGCCGTGATAGCCCAGGGGGCAAGGTGCTCGCTCTTTAAGACCGAGGTCGTGGGCTCGAATCATGCAGTGGGCGATTCTATATTGCCAACTGCAAGCGGTGGTGAGAGGCACTAAGGCTCTTCTGCCACTATAAAAATGAGGCTGTTACATCCTCTATTTGTTTTATTTTATAATCGCTTAGCGCAAGCTTCCTCACTACCTTCCAGCATTTTTAACTCTCTCTTGACTCCATTGCAGCATATATTACTGCCATTCGCACTTTGATGGCAGAAAACTCTCTCAAAAAGAATGGAACTAAAATTAGCTGACTAATTTTGGGCATACCCAGCATTGCTCAGAAATTAGAAAGCCTAGCCATCAAAATGGGCTAGGCCGGAATATCTGCTGCAGCTTCTGCGAACAATGTGGGTGTTTTATTCCAAGTAGACCTTTTATTAGGTGACCAAATCAGCTGCACAGTCAAGTCTACCTACTTTCAGCGATGCATCAATGCAAAAATTCGAGCCTGCATAAACAGAGATACCTCAACAAAGCAAATCCACGCATTTGTTAAATTCCATCTTGGCTTCTGTGAGGTCTTCTGGCCTGCGTAACAAGGTGCTTACAGTTGGTGCAAAACTCTGCAAAGACGCTTTTCTGTAGGGAGCCGAATTAACCAATAATCTCAATAATCTGCTGATCTGCTGATCCTCATCAAGCAGCTCATCGACTTTAAGTTTTCGTTACTCACTTGTAGGTCCCTTCCTTCTCTTGTTCCAGGCAATCTATCTGTACTATTTTCCAAACAGACCAGGCGCTGTACCACCGCACTTCGACCTTAAGTCGTACAACACTACCGGAATTGGCTCACGACATTCCCAACTTGAGGAAACTTTAAAAGGAGTAAAACTCACCAGTTCCTCACAGCATATGTTAATTCCTTGTGAATAGCCCTTAAAGTGCTTATTCGTGCAGACACTGTGCATGTTATCACTTACCAATTAACAGGCCCTTTCCAAGATATGTAAAGTGCCTAAGAAAAGATTTAATTCCCTCCTTTAGGTTCCTATACAAATGTCACACTAGTGTTCCTTACGCAACGATAACCACTCTCCCGCTGCCGACTATGGTTCATCATTTCCAGATGTCCTGAGTTGCTACTTCCATGCTGCTCATTACCTCAACTGCTCTCCTAACTCTGCTATGCTTCCCACTTTCTCTTTGTTGCGTGAGATGAAATCTGTTGGCTACCGAATGCTTACCGAAAGCCGCTTAGGCTGTGAGTTCGCTATACAAAACTCCCCTGCGTAACACCCACATTGTGTTTGTGGAGTTGCAGACGGGGATGCATTGTTATGTTACTATTATCATTATTCATCAATAGAGTCGACGAGGTAGTTTTTTGGCATCTTGGCACACATAGAAAAGTAATCCAGATAGCAAGAGAGTGCTGCTATTACCGCTTTCATTGCTTACCCACACGCGTTAACCTTAGTTTTACCTCAGCTGTAATCGCTCCGTACCATTCAGGTATACTCCAGTACACAGGTGCCTGCTTACGCCGACGGTAACAAGCGCGTCGCTCAGTAAATGGCGAAAACCGACACTTACGAGCAGCGGCTCGAAAGAGACGAAAGGTGTTTAAGTGAAGGGAGAGATCAGCGAGACGGTATCATCGGCACATCCGGCAAAAAGTTTTGTCGTGTTAGATAAACTAAAAAAATACTTTCCGATAGTGGCCAGAGATAATAACATACGAAATGATGGAGATGCTGCTTATCGTATCCGAGCATCGCTTCGAAACTGTGGGCGAGAATGCACGGATCTTTGCTGAGAAGGAGAGCCTACCCAAGGTGCACTATATGGTCCAGACTACGTCATGCAGCGAGCGCTCTTTTCTGTACAGCTTCCAGCTCTCGCCGCCTCTTCTAGGTCTTAGGTTACTCAATCTCGGTCTGGTGAGGGCAGCGCCGAATTCTTAGTAGCAGCTAACAACAGCCATGTAGCTGAGAGGACGTAGGGCGCTGTACCACTCTCTGACCAGGAAGAGGCGTGACAGTAAGTAAATCGCCAGTACACTGTGTACTCTCGGCGAAGAAGCAGCCGGCCGACGGAACGTCGAGTCTGCCCCTCCCCAACACTGCCCCTCCCCAACACTGCCCCTCAGCTGGAGGGGGCGGCAAGCTGCGGTAAGAGCCCCCACCGAAAGAAACGCCCCGAACGCATAATCGCCTTCGGTCTGCGAGTCGGCATAGCAGCAGTGGTTCGAAAAAGGGATTTCGTAGCATGTTGCTGCACTAATACCACACAGCTGCGCGTGCACAAACACACACACACACACACACACACACACACACACACACACACACGCCCACACACACACCCACACACGCCCACACACACACACACATACACACACAAACACTCACACACGTCTCTAGTTTACGCCTTGGAGAAGTAATAATAATAATAATGCACTTGATAAAGCGCCCTCAGAGAACTCAATCTCTCTCTCTCTAGGCGCTTTACATTTGCTGCAAAGAGAAATGCAATTGAATGGTAAGTAAAATCATGCTTGACAAGCAAACAAAATGAATAACATGGTTAGGGGTGACATGCACAGGGTCAGCATGCAAATGTGGTTAGTGGCAGCATGCACAGTGTCAGCACGCATAAGCACATCAAGGACGAATCAGAGGGACCCACTAAATGCTGTCCTTAATAGGTGTGTTTTTAAATTCTTTTTAAATGTGGTCAGGTCAGGGGGTGTTCTGACGCAGGTCGGGAGAGAGTTCCAGGCTTTGGGAGCATACGAACTAAATGCACGGTGTCCAAAGGATTTGAGGTTTGTACGGGGTATTTGTAGATTGTTGGATTCCGAAAAGCGGGTGGTACGATGCTTGGCCTGATGGGGGAGTATATCTGAGAGATAAACATGGCAGCAGCAGATCAATGCAACGTATGAGCAGGACAGTGGGAATAGGGTCCAGAGGACTTGTTGTCTTCTTTGATTGAGATACGAGCTTCAGGACTAGATCACTAGTGACCTGCTTAAATGTAGACATTGAGGTGCAGCCAGGAATCGGGGTACAGCATTCTAGTGGAGATGTTGTCATCGCAGGGATGGATTCCCTGATCTTGTCTATCTTCTGCACAAAGAATCGAGAGAAGCGATCGGCTAGATCATCGCAAGGATCATCAGGTAAGGAGCTAATCTGGGAGCGGTTGAGGAGACGGTTTATCGTCGACATCAGCATTTTTGGATTGTGCATCTGTGATTCAACAATGTTTCTATAGAAGCTAGATTTGGCCTTTGCTAGGATCGATTGGTACGACCTACAGTAGTCTTCATATGCCTGTCGATGGACAGTCAGTCCATCGACAGGCGTAAAAAGATCGACAGTAAACGATGGACAGTCAGTCCATCGACAGTAAAAATAAGCAAGCGGTTAATACCATATCGAACCATACTGGGCTCAGATACCACTGTTGTGATACAAATGCTGCTATGCTGACTCTGAAAATTAAGGCGAATTCTGCTCGGAGTATTTCTTGCCGGTGGTTATTTTTCCGCGCAGCTAAACCCCGGAATGCAGCCCAGAATGCATCACGCCGCCAGCAATGCGCCGTAGGAAACGCTCCCTTCGCCACCGTGGAAATCTGGTAGCCCATCCTTGGTAGCCACCAAGAGGGCAACCGGATTTAGAGAGTGTATTTCATTCAGGTCTAACGTATGTCGGAACGGACAGGCTGATGTGGCGTAGATACGAGAGCAGCCAGATTTTCTAGACTTTCGCCCAGAATTTCCGGTCACGCGACATGTTGCTACCAGCGTCTTTAGAGGCTTGCCGGACGCGCGCCATCTTGCTTTTCCCATTCCAGATCAAGGCAGTGCGCCTTCAGCGAGCATTTAGTTTCGGCTTCTAGAGGGCCAATCAGTTTTTTAGAGGGTGCTGCTTAAAAGCGGTTAAAGAGGCGGTTATTTTAGGTAGCTCTCAAACCTCACACTGGGAGGCGCGCCTTCGGACTAGGCTCCCCAAACGGGTGTACCGATTTCTTTTCGTTCGCGAACAAAGTCTGCAGGACTCTTAGAGCTTGCAGGTAGAGGTTCTCCGGAAAGGAGGCACGCCAATTTTAATTTCATATGTCAGAGCCAAAAAAAGACTCCAATGCAGTGTGTCTTCTACGCACCGCTTCGCCGTGTTTCTCCAGAGAGGAGGATCGAAACTTTTTTTAAATGCGGGCTAAATGGAGAGATATATATATATATATATATATATATATATGTATATATATATATATATATATATATATATAAATATATATATATATATATATATATATATATATATATATATATGTGTGTGTGTGTGTGTGTGTGTGTGTGTGTGTGTGTGTGTGTGTGTGTGTGTGTGTGTGTGTGTGTGTGTGTGTGTGCCCGGCAGCGAGCCGCCTCCCGTCTCTGCAAATGAGGACTCCTAATTTCATACCAGTTGGAGCCGAGGAGACTGCAGGGCAGAGGCTCGCTATCGGCAGGACCGAGCTTCCCGCTCTATTTGGAGGGCGCAGGTTTCCGACTTATCGTACGGGGTGCTGAGGATCCCTTCAGGGTGGCAAATCTTTGGCGAGCAGATTAAAGGACTCTTTCTCGAGATGACCACCATTTTGTTGGGAGAGGCTACCACATTTTAATGTAGAGAAAAGAGACGCGCCGATCGGGTAACCCTAAGAGTATAGCGTAAGTATTCGCCTGCGTCCCTGTTTTAGCTCATGGGTAAGGTGCTCAACATTGACCGAGGGGTCGTGGGCTCGAGCCCGGCGGCAACTGCTAACCGCTTCGCCGGGATAGCAATTAAGTTCTCTCGGAGCGCTATGCAAATGAATTGTACCATACGTATTCTGACCCGTTGGTGCCATTCCTCGATAGCTGAGCGACTACTCCTTTGGCTCAACATCGACCTTTGCCCTCCGGCCGTCCAGCTTCCCGGTGGAGCCTAACGGTCTTTGCTCTTCAACTGTCCTGCCAGCACATTCCGCGATGGGGCATGCCTTTCACGCGCTCAATCCCGATAGGCACAATCTCGCTCGACACACTGGGCAGCTGCCCGAGCGAAGGATCGTGGAAGCTGGCTTCGGTGTATCCTCAGCCTCCCGGCAGCCCTAGTTCGGCTTACGGCTCATCGTCTGCTGTGTGGCTCAGAACGCAGGAGTGTTTAACCAAAGCAAGTTATCTATACTTACAAGGAATGGTTTGGGCCTCGCCTGCTGCTTCATTTATCACCCAGCAGCCGAAGTGCCTCGGTGGCCCCGTTTAAAGCCACGTTCGTCGCCCTGTGAATTCATGTGCCACTAATTGTTACAGCAGGTCATTCTGTTCACTACAAGTATCTATGGTCAGCAACCAGCTGCAAATATTCTTGGGAGAGTTGGGGCCCGGTTCAGAACTTGAGGTTGCATGCTCTTTGATCTAGCATGGTCATCATATGAAGCCCATTAATTAGGGTACGACGTATACTGAAATATCGATTGGACAGTAAGTTTTAAGCATTCCGTCTTTTCGCTAGTCCGTCTGTTTCGTTCTGTCCTTAAGTTACAGCTGATGTCCGCCCCTGGTCCATCATAAGCATTATGCCACAATCTCTTGGATTCTAGGACTGTACCCGAAGACTCCAAGCCTGAGTTCGACAAGCGATGCCTACTTGCTACTCACGGTGTTCGACACACGGTTGCTTCTACGCCCGGAGGCTACAGCCCACGCTGGGATAAGCCGGTGTACACCGGAAGGCTTACTCGCGATCAAAGAGTGTGGCTCGAGTCCACCGAGCCTATGGCTGTCGAGCAGCGAGCTGCCACTACTGTCCAATGAGCCATTGATGGTACGACTAGGCCTTCCTTCGCTCTGCTAATCAGGTATCATGCAACTCGGTGACGACACTCGCTGGCGACAGGTACTTGAGCCACCCAGAACACTTATAAGTCACAACCTACGATTGCTCGTTTTAGACGCAGCAAATTTGCCACCTCATCTCCCTTCTCCCCCCCCCACCCAGACGGCTGATCTCTGCATGGCTGACCCAAAAGTCTCGGCATACAGTGCATGTTGCACACGCCACAGTGCATTCTCTCATTAAGATGTTAGGCACTAGTAGATACTCCTGCTTAATCCATCGATGGTTTCACTCGCTGAAAGGCCTTTGCCAATCGTCCGAGCTCTTCTGCTTTCTCATGCTATCTGCTTCGAGGCAGCTGGTGTTCATGCATAAGAAACAGAAACATGAGGCTTCTGCCGTTTCCTCTACAAAGCTCCGAGAATGGCCTACATCAATAGAGCACTCAAAGCTGCATTCGTTCAATCTAAGTATCAATTTGTAATTGCAATGTCTTATTATTTCTTAGTCGATGCGACTGCATGCAAGACAGGCAGGCGCATGCAAGACAGCCAGGCATACATTTTACTGACAGCTACGTCTAGCAGCCGACCAAGAACCGTTGTCAGACAAAAGCACATGCCTCTGGCAGACGTTCGGAATGACTAATGAGTGTCGATGCTAGTTGCAGCGAAACCAACACCTGAACAACTTGCCATAGGAGGCAATGCAACTAAGTGATCTCTAGATAGTACCGTGCACACAGTTAGGCATACCACACAGCCGTGGATCTACACATAAGCCACTTGAAGGCTAAGCCATGTCGTCTCCAGAAATGCTGCTGCAGCGAACATGGCTGCGCGGCCATTGGGTCACAATGTGCAGGCGGTACCAAGTCGAGGCTCGTGCAGAGTAGCAGCTCTCTGCCCACCACAATCTTGGACGCATAAAGAGTGACGAATTCGATAGAAACACACACGCCGGCAACGAGCCATTAAAGCCTTTAAGTACAATGAGCCCACTCAGCACCTGATTGCTTGCAGCACCATAGCTAAAATATGCGAACGGTATACAAGGCGCACTAAAATAAAACTAAGTAAATCGCCGCGGTGAATGCGAAGGCAAGTTTATGCAGCGGACAAAATTCACAGGCACGCAGCCGGCAGCACCACTGCTGGCCAGCAAGCAAGCAGGCATCACCACCCTCGAGGCAGGGCTTGGCTCCCACGAAACAGGCCGGAGTAGGAAGGCTAGCTGGGGCTCCCAGAAGCAATATTGAGCGCTAGCCAGGGCGATCCACCGCCTCACTCAGACAGCCCCGTCCCGCGAGCAGGCCTCGTCGACCGGTGAGGGCGGTGCAGGGCGGCTGCCACAGATCGGCTGCAGCGCTGACTGGGCGTCGGCATCGTCGGCTGCTCGCTTAGCGGCGGTTTCCGAGAGAGCACTGCAGAGTGCGGCCGTCAGCATCTCCTCGTTCAGCCCTGCCTGAGTCCTGTGCAGTGGCCTCGCCGACCTGGGCGTGGCCGAGCCAGAGCCGCCACCGCCGCCCGCTCGGCAGGTGGCGGCTGCTGCTGCCAGCAGCTCCAGCCGAGCTGCCAACAGCTCTGAGACGTTGTACAGCTCGGTCACGATCACGTGTCCGTCGTCTCCGGCGCAGTAGTAGCCCAGCACGGCTCCCGAGGCCACGCCGCCGAGAGCCTCACTGCTGTCCGCACGCGACGGCCGCATGGCCGGAGTGTTGGAGTGCCGCAGTCGCTCCGCCGAAGCGACGGACCCGGTTCGGCTTCGAGGCGTAGGCGGCGTGCCGCCGCCGGCTCCGAACGCCGGTGCGCTGGCGCCGCCGCTTCGCTGGCGGCCGTCCAACGAGCAGGCTCGACTTCGAATGGGCATCGAGTCCAGGCTGAACACGACCGACGGTGGCAGCAGCGACTCGGCAGTCGGCTCGGCCGCATGCTCTGCTTCGGCTGTCGCAGCAGCGGCGCCGCCGGTGGGTCCGGCCTCGGCCTCGCACAGCGGCCGCTTCAACCGCCGCTGCCGCCGGCCATCGTCCTCCAAACCACTTTCGGACAGCGGGCGCAGTGACCCGCTTGTCAGACCCGCGTCGAAGCCGATATTGACGCTGCGCACGGCCCTGCCCCTGGAGCCTCGGCCGCTCTCAACGTACTGCGACGACAGGGCGGAGTCCTTCCGAATCTCGCTGATCGCAAGGTGGCAGACGAGCCTGCAGAGAGCAGAGGACGCGAACGCGTCAGCCAGCACATCGGAGGTGGCCGGCACAACGATGCAGGCGCAGCGCTGCAGCACAAATGGCACGCGGTGCGCTCCGGGGGGGGGGGGCCCACCCCCCTCGACCTCTATACTCCCTACAGTTGGAGCTGCATGGAGCTGTATAGAAGGCAGGACGAGAGCGCGGTTTGGACAAACCTTGCCGTGTAGGAACACCCATCCTCGTCGGCCAGCTTCTTGGCGAGGACGCCGAGGTAAAAGCGCACGGCTCGAAGCAGCCTGCCCAGGTCACTCGTCATCTGTGGCATGTAGTGCAGAAGCCTGCAACGAGGGCAGTGAGTCAAGCTGAGCTGACGAATAGGCATTCGCAGCAAGCAGATGGGAATGAAAACCACGAGTGAATTACACACGCATGCACACACATACACACACACATAAGGAACTTAATCTCTATCACAAATGCAGCAGGGCTCGAACTCACAATCTCGGTCATTAAATGCATTCATCTTGACCTCGGTTATCAAAGATGAGCACATTAACCCCTGGGCGAAACCAGGGCAGCACCCTTAGCAGCAGCCGTGCCGGCGGAGCATGAGCCGCTGCTGGGAGTCAGGGCATGCTGAATAGGGGGAACCGAAAAAGCAGAGCTGGTCTCACCTGCTGAGCGAGAGCAGCGCGATGTCGATGGGTAGATACAAAGGCGAACACATGATAGAGAACGTGCGGTAGAACTTAGTGTTCTTGAGATACAGCACGTAGCTCGAATTGACTAATTCGATGGCCTCGTTGAGAGCTGTAAATGGCGTAGTACCCGCATCAGCTGGCAGTGACAAACGCTCACCAGCAAGCGCGTGCAGAGGGCTTCCATGGTTGACGACAGCACAGGTCACGTGACGTTATCGGCGGCCTGACAGCCGGTGGGCTATCTCGCGCTCTCGTCTCAAACCTGCCCTCAGGGCCTGCGTGGCCGACTCTGGTTCTGCTGCTGACGATCGAGGACAGCAGCCTCTTTCCAAGAGTGTGCGGCTTACTAAACCTGCCCTGCCCGATGAAGCCCAGCCCACGGCTGTCGGGACACTGCCTGCCAGCTGACAGGGCATCATCGCCTTGGCTCAGCACCGGCCACACAAGCCAACGACTTCCTGAGGCGGATGTCCAACCTCAAGAAGATCTGCTGCTGACGATCGAGGCATGCGATCGTCACATGATCTGACCCGGGCGTACGCACGGCATGTTGGCAGGACTGCCAGCGACGGGACTGGGGTATTATCGACGCCGAATACTTCCTTGACGCACTACGTTTTGCATAGTACAATGCCATAGCTAAGGTGGTCAACTGGCCGGTTACCCCGAATGCCTCCCCCCAGGGTGCTGCCGGCGGCAGGGCACCACCGAGGATGGGACCGAGGCAGCAACACTAAAAAACAAACAAATGAATGGACTCGGAAGTGCTGGCAGATCTTTAAAAAGATAAATAACCGGGTCGGGCTGGCTTCGACGACCGACTGATAGGACTCTTACTAACTACGGCTCATGTACAAGCATTCGGTGGCAGTCGAGTTTGCCAGGCGCTGGCATGCTGCCATTTGGCAAGCGTGTGAAATAACCTCTGATCAACCAACCTTCGTACCCATCCCACCACGCCTGAAAATGACGTATGCCTACGAGAGAGAGAGTATACACACCAAGAGAGCTTGACAGACAGCTTCCTTGCAGCTACTAACGTGGTTACTGCATACAAGCACAAGATTTGCAACAGTGATAAATGCACATTCAGAGAGAAGAGGAGAGTGTAAGAGCAAGAGGGAGATCGGGAGGAAGAGAGAGCGAGAGAGAGCGAGAGAGAGCGAGAGAGAGAGAGAGAGAGAGAGAGAGAGAGAGAGAGAGAGAGAGAGAGAGAGAGAGAGAGAGAGACTACTACTACTGCGTACTACAGCAACAACTACTGACTGGTGAGCCATGATGGCACACTAGGTAAGTTGGTTGCTTTTCACGACTCCGGCTCCGAGGTTCAAATCCTGTAGTGGGCGATCCTTTATCGCTACTGCAAGCGGTGGTGATAGCCGTAAAGGCTCTTCTGTTGCTATACAAAAGAGGTTGTTGAATCAGTTGGTGTGACTAAGAAAGTCTACTAATCGTCCATTTAGCTAGAGCAGCACAGCAAAGGCTGACTAAGGGGAGCTAACAACTGACCGGCCATACAAGTTATGCGTTTTAAGACAGGAGTCAAAACTGAACGATACTCAAGACTGAACAGTTATGTTTGCTCTGCCGCTGCTGCTGCTGCAAACACAGTGATCTCTTTTTGCAATTAGGGTGCAAATTTGATATTCTCACTACATTTCTGCTGCCGGAGGGAGGGTGGGTTCGCAAAGCAGTTAGGTCAGCCCCTGAGCTTAATGGAGCAGAGGTTGAATCGGTGGAGCTTAATCCGTGGAGTTAAATCGGCTCAAGTATATAATTTTCATAGAGAAGTATGTATTAGCCGCAAAGGTCGGATGCTATCATCAAGGCGACCATGCGCTAGATGCCGACTTTACACACACTCTATGCACATGAGTGCAACAGCTCACAAATCAAGGTCCACAGAAACTCCCGTGCTTGCTTTCTGTCGGTCTTATTAAGCGACAATCAAGCCCACGCGAAGCTCCAGAACAGCGCCGAGCAAAACTTGCTTCTGGCTTGGCCACAGCCGGATCACACGCCCTGTCCATCGGGCGAAAGTGCGCGTGCGAGCACGAACCCGACAAGACGGTCTTGGGCAGGAGGGCGATGGTCTTCTCCTTTGTGCTGGCACAGTCGGGGCAGCCGTGACGATCGCGATTCGTCCCGTCCAGCTCGTCCAGACCGCGGTATACGGTCCGAGTACGCAGCAGCCGAGGCTGCGAGTTTATGTGCCGCATGCAGGTCATGAGCTCTGCAAAACAAAGCATGCGATGATGTCCGCGCCGCCAACTGCAGCTGCCTCTCTTGTAGAGATAAGCGGCAGTATGCACCAAGCTGCAGCGGTGCTCGATCGTAGGAGAGCACTGCTGATGCGAGCAAGCAGAACGTATCGGATACGTATCCCCCTGAGCTGCAGACAACAGTGGCAGTGTCAGATAGCAGAATTAGCGTCGCGCCAAAACGCCCCTACCCCAACGTTTTCGCTGGTACTTTCAGTTCCTTAGAAAAACAACATACGTAACGTCTTCCCGGTAACATCATATCACTGCACTTTTTTTCATTTGCACGCCGGGCATGGGCTTGTATATAGCTCCTTTAGGTACGCACGTCATTTGACAAATACTGACACGTCAGCCCATGCAGGCGGTTGGCATGCTTGCTTGCTCAGCACAAACGTGAAAGCATTTCTCTGCTATCGTAGCAAGCTACGAAATAGGTAGCCGGGATTTGAAGAAATTTTAAAAACCCCAGCTTCAAAGACTTGCCAAGAGACCGCGCGGCTGCAGTGGGCCAGGGAGTGCGGGAGCGTGAACTAGTAGCACGGCTAACTTCCCAACAGTGTTACCACAACCACTAGAGCTCACTACCTGCAGACTCACGGACTTCGATGAATCATAGACGCCCATCACTCCTGGAAGTAATGGTTGCCATCCTGCTCCGTGACGGAAGCACAGACTTTCTTGCTTTAATTTACAACAAACATGAAACTGCCGAGCAGGGGGTCGCATGATAGATTAGCCTCATTCGCAACTGCTCACCGGCTGCACGACGGAAGTAGCGCTCATAGCAGTCGTCGTGCTCCGGGCATTACTCGGAGTTCAGTGGAGCTGAGCGACGGGACTCGAACGATAACGAGTGAGAGGTCGCTCTCGCAGTCCGCCCTCCTTCCCTCCGGCTGCACACGGGCACACAATCAATGGGGGGGGGGAGATAGAGTACATGACAGTCGTCGGAGCTGAGTGCATGCTGCTTATCTGTCACGGGAGCTCACAGCTCGGAGAACAGCCAAGCCAAGCGACCTGCTACTAAACCAGCCCCAGACAAAGCGAAGTGCATAGCAAGCTGGTCGTGGCACGCACGACCAGCTTGAAGGCAGCGTCGCATGCCTGGCGGGCCTCTGTCGAACAGCCAAGGTGGGCAATTCGCGATTCGACGACAAGACAAATAGTTACAAAGTATATGCATGCTCGTTCATGAAAGCCCGTTGAGTCACTGTACGAATGACAAGCTACAGGCAAACAACATCAAGGAGTGGGACATGCCGAGCTAGGCAAGCAGCACAGGGGAGCAGGAAGGCTTGCGCTAGCTGAACACTATGCCATGCAAACATTATATTAGTATTATTATTTATTATTATTACAGTAGTGGTGGTGCTTAGATGGCCATGCAAGCTGCATCATGTATAAGCACAATTGAACCGATGGGTAGGATGTGACATGCCCCCCTCCGAGCAAATGTGTGGCAGTCTGGTGAAGACTTGCTTATTGCAGTAATTTGCCTTTGGCCGTCTCGATCACCGGATCGGCAATTAAGTGAGCTCCCAAGAGAGCTACACAACGGCGAGGCCGCGGCTCGAGGCAGCGGGCGGCTGTGGCCGGCCTGACAGTTTGCCGACCGAGCCGCGGCAGCACGGAAGGGGCGGACGGCTCTAGGCTCACCATTTCTCTTCAGATAAAGCAGCGTGTCGTCGAAGCCGCGCTGGCAGATCGCTCGCAGCTTCTCCGGGTGCGGAGGAAACATGATGCGCGACAGCCTGTACAGGTTGGCCACGCTGAACTGGATGCTCGTGTTCGCCAGAAAGACGTGGAGAAAGTTGGCGCAGTCGTCGTCCGGGCATATGTCGCTGCGGCCGGCGAACGGCGAGACGGTCACGGTGTGCTCGTCGATGATGGGCAAATTGTCGCTCAGCGCTCCGTCGATGCATCTCTGCAGCAATGTGCGCAGCACAATTGCGCGCTGTCTTGAGCAGAGGAGGACACTGCTATGCACGCAAGACAGCAGCAGCAGGTATGCAGCTCGAGCTCACATAGCGCAAAAGAGAAGGCCCGACCTGAAATGCTACTCACCTCACCACGAAAGAGTGGTGGAACCAGTCCCGAATAAAAGGGAATGTAGGCACTACACAGCAATGCCTAAAAAAAGAGGCAAACATTGGCCGTGTTGGAGCAGTAAGTGCTTGCATGAGTGAAAGCAAGCACTCGGCTCATGCAAAACGATATAACAGAGCCAAACCGAACAGAGGCGATCAAGGCGGAAAAATCCGCACGCTGTAGCAGCAGCATCAATAAAAGCCTGCCTGCCGAAGGACTCATGCCCACGACTGTGAAGTGTGAGCACGCACTTCACGACCCAGGTCGTGGGTTAGAGTCCTGCAGCAGGCAAGCCTTTACTGCCCACTGCTTTAGGGATGATTGCTTTCAAGGCCCTTCTCATACACTGCAAATGAGGCTGTTTGGAACCAGCCGACATTTATTTTTACTTGAGAGAGAAGAGAGGGGGAAAGGAAACAGTGAGTGAGTGAGCATGCTAGTGAGAGAGAGAGAGAGAGAGAGAGAGAGAGAGAGAGAGAGAAAGAGAGAGGGAGAGAGAGAGAGAGAGAAAGAGAGAGAGAGAGAGGAAGAACACGGGAGAAACTTTGAACGTAATAATAATAATAATAATAATATTGCACTTGATAAAGCGCCCTCAGAGAACTTAATCTCTTTCTAGGCGCTTTACATTTGCTGCAAAGTGATACGCAATAGAATAGTAAGTAAAATCATGCTTGAAAAACAAACAAAATGAATAACATGGTTAGGGGTTACATGCACTGGGTCAGCATGCAAATGTGGTTAGTGGCAGCATGAACAGTGTCAGCACGCATAAGCACATCGAGGACGAATCACAAGGGCCCACTAAATGCTGTCCTAAATAGGTATGTTTTTAAGTTTCTTTTAAATGTGGTCAGGTCAGGGGATGTTCTGATGCAGGTCGGGAGGGAGTTCCAGGCTGTGGGAGCATACGAACTAAATGCACGGTCTCCAAAGGATTTAAGGTTTGTACGAGGTATTTCTAGACTGTTGGATTCCGAAAAGCGAGTGGTACGATGCTTTGCCTGATGGGGTAGTATCTCTGAAAGATAGGCTGGAGCCATAGAATGAAGAGACCTAAAAGTGAGCGACAAAACCTTGAAGTCAATCCGTTGCTTGACTGGTAACCAGTGCAGGTCGGCGAGAAGTGGAGTAATGTGGCAACTGCGACGCTCACGGCAGACAAGCCTAGCTGCAGAGTTTTGCACCAGCTGCAATCGCCTGATCGCACATGCTGGTAGGCCAGTAAGCAGTGAGTTGCAGAAGTCGAGACGAGATGTCACGAATGCACGTACACGTGCTTGCAGCTGCTGACCATAATGTACCAATGATTGAGGACGAACAAATAACTTGGTGTATCCTGAGTAACTAATGGGGGTGATATACAAAACTAAAAGCAATCCAGATGGAAAACGGTAGCTTTGCCCAAGTCAAAATATAGTGAATCATTAGACCCAGAGTGCTGGAACAGCAGTCGGGCGGGCAAAGTCTTACTGATGACAGCACTCACATTACACAGGCACAGGCAGGGCAAGGCTACGACTATCAGCAGCAGAGTGCGATGACCACCGTGCCAAAGAAGAGCACACAGTACAAAGGCTACACACCCAGAAGTCCAGCGCACACACACGAGGCAGATAACAGTGACCGGCCTCCAACACACCCACCCTTCCCAGAGGCCTTCAAGCTGCCGAGGCCAAAGAGACCGGCTAGGCTTAGCACATGATGCCATCGATGCTACTCACATATAAACATAAGACCTCAATCCTAGCTATCATGAGCAGGTCGCTCGGGTCACCCAAACAATAACTAGTCTGCCCGGGTACAGGCAGCAAAGAGGGCACATACAGGTATCGATGCCATAGCAATGGCAGGGATTCGGAAATTGTTAGCCAAGGACTTGTCAAGAGTGCAGCAGGGTGCACTGACAACAACCAACCTACACCACCACCACCAGTAGGCTTGCAGTGGAGAGGTGGGTGCGGTACACGTGCGATTCACGATCGTATATTCACTATCCTAATCACGAACATATTCACGATCATATTGCATTTTCACGTTCCCGCCACTACAGGCATCTTTTTTGCGGCAACTCTCAGCAGGCTTTGCACTTGCAAAGGCGTGCCACGGCCAATACCGGTGGCACAGTAAACAAAGCACATAATACTAATACTAATAGTGATAAAAATACATTAGTATAGCTACCTAAGAAAGCCAAATCTCTTTCTGAACACTTCACACATGCTGGAAAGAGGGGTGCTGACCTAAAAGCAGGCAGAGAAACATGATGCCAGACACCAATATAAAGCGAGCAAAAATGAAAGCAAGGTCGACAGTCCCCTTTTCCAGTCGATGGCTTTGGAATGTCGAAACCAATGAAAACCGATAAAGGGCAGTCGAGGGGGGCAGCCGAGGGGGGGGGGGGAGACATGCCTGTACCTGTAACTGAACAATGGTAAAAAGAGATAAGGGTCCATGGACTATTGGTCCTAGGACCAGCTGCGAACCTGTTCTCGTCCTAATCTGGATTCCGAGCTCGATTCTATCACCGCAGACCCGCTGGCTCCTAGTACTCTACCTTGTACAGTCTGCTCCAATTTTTGCCAAATTTCCAGCTCCGAAATTGACCTGGCTAGTTTTTCTCAAGGGAAGCCAACTCACATCTGCTGCCTAGGAGTCTAAAGTTTTTTTTTTTTACCACTGTAGGGTCTGCACGCTGACAAGTCGTATTCACGTGGCGCCACGTCAGCTGCTTCCCAGAGCGCCAGTCCCCACTAAAACGAGCAGACATTTTTAGTACAGCACGGGTGAGTGAATGTGAGGCCAGAGGAACACCGTCAGCACCCAAGGCAGACACTGCCGGCCGTGATGCAGACGCTACACTGCTAAGTGTTTCTGAGAGCAGTGCCGGGCATGCAGAGCAGAGCGAGCATTACGCGCGACTGGCTACACGGCAGAATGCCGATATCGATACATAGTCATTTCCAGCCCGGGGCAGACTGGCCCTCTATCGATACATAGTCATTTCCAGCCCGGGGCAGACTGGCACTCTTTCCAGCCATTACTCTCGTCTCGTTGTACAAGCCATGCAAACAGGTGAGGCAACAGGGTCATGCAGCAGTGCTCTTCCCTCTGTGCCGAGCACCGAGGCAACAGACCTGCCTGCAGTCTCAGAACGGCAGCCATGCAACTCGTGACTGAGGTCAGAGAGTGCAAGTGTCCAGTACACCACGGGAAGCCGGACGACAAGCAAGGATATTAAATGAGTGTAGCAAACATGCTTGATATTTCAGGGCTGAAATTGGAGGGTCACACTATTTTCATTTCAACTAATTAAAGTGAAAAAGTCCGTCCTGCCGTCGCGTGGCAAGATGGCATCTTTCTGTAACGCTGCAAGATGACACAGCGGTGCCTTCTGTGACCAGTACTTTCGGGAGTGAAGTGTAATAGACGTGTTAATGTATGTACAGTACTCCTCAAAATTGGCTCTGCCAGCATATCGCCTGTAGAATCTGCACGAAATCTACGTTTCCTGTTTCAGAGTGACCTTTCACTAGACGGTCACATCAACTGCAATCTCAACGGCTCGGACTAATGCATGCAAGCAGTTCAATTAACTGCAAATGCTATACAACCTCAAAAAGAAGTCTCGTAGGCGAGTCAGTATGCAGAGCACACTCGGGCTTTGGCATTGGGGCTGGCCAGTGTGGCAGGACTAGCAGACCCACACCTGTCTCTGATAAGGGCAGTAAACGACCTGGTCCACAGCGGAATTTCATTTGCATGGGTCAGATCACAGCGGTGTCTTATCAGGGTTCAGTCGCTGAATGCCATGTACCGTCCCATGTAGCATACCATATTCTACAAGGTATACAGCTGATGAAGGCAAGCAGTAATCCGAACAACCTGGAAGCTGACCTGCCAACTAGCTGATTCAGCTGCCTCTTTTTGTGTAGCAGCAGAAGAGCCATTACGGCTATCACCATCGCTTGCAGCAGCAATAAAGAATTGCCCACAGCAGGATTCGAACCCACGACCTCGGGACCGAGGTCGTGAAAAGCGACCACCTTACCCGGTATGCCATCACGGGCCACAACCCAACAAGCTACGATGCATGCATTTGAATTGATGTTTGAGTAAGACCGTTCAACAGACGTTGCATTATAGGCTAAATATCGTGTTCAACCAAGTTGGCAGGTAGCTTGGCACCTCCCGACACGAAGTCATGTTACAAAGCTATTGCATGCTGATGCAATTTCAAGGGAAGAGCTTTTCCAAAAACACAAGGACTTGAATGAAAGCAGTGAGCAGTGAGAATTAGATCTAAAAGCTATCCTTATTCCTCAGGGTGACTTCGGCACACAGCCTGCAACAGCTTAGGTTGTCATGGTAATAAGTCCTATATTGCCATGGACAGAAAGTTCAAATGAAGTTCAATGCACTCGGCTACTGCTCATGCATCACAGGCGAAATGAGCAGGTTAGTGTCTGCACAGCAGGATAGTAAATAGGAAATGTTGACAAACATCAACGTTTGAATAGAGAAAATATATAACTTATGGCATTTGCTGCATTTTCACTCAAGAAAGAAAGGATATAGCTCTTTGGGTTCAAGAGCTGAACCGGGACCTGTCATGCCAAATGCAAGCATCTAAACATTCGATCGCGGTTCCTTTGCAGCAAATGTAAAGCGCCTAGGAAGAGAGTAAGTTCTCTGAAGGCGCTTTATCACGTGTATTATTATTATTATGATTATAAACATGGCGGTTTGCAAAGGGTGGTGGGAGGTCAGAATGACTCAGGTTCAAGGGACATTGGAGATGAACGTGGTCATTAGTGGTAACTGACATACACCCTTACATCCCTAAACAGTAAGTCCTTTCTGTCCATCCACTGCTGTAGCCTGGATACACTGACACACTTCACTACAACTTGGAGGAGATCCACATTAGATCAGAACACGACGTGCTGTGAATGCTGCAAAGTCACTATTTCAAAATTAACTTGCACTTGGTTGATCTGACTCTCAAAAGACTCAGCTTACAATTCTTTATATTGCATATATATATATATATATATATATATATATATATATATATACACTCATCATTTACTCAGTTGAACTCATTTTTATTGTCCTAAGTACTATGTATGACTCTGATAGTATAAACCCATCTATGCTACCGTCAGCAGTAATTTCAGCGATGCAAATTGAATGCAATCGGTAAATAACTAGCCAATGCCAAAACAGCCAAAACGGCAAAAATGCAGTTGGACACAGCATCTTAGTTAAGTGGAGCTTGCACTAAGCAGGTCGAAATCTATCGTGCACTATATCTTGACTCAATACAGTTATACCTTAATATAGACCGACACTTGCTTCCCAGTATAGCTGAAATGCTCACCGTGACTTCTAGCTTACACCCGACCAGTGGCTCTTCCTGGGATATTGTGTGCCCGGGAACGAACTACACAGATAGTGCCCCCTTTGCTAGATGTTATATAATTTTTTCAAAAGTATTAAGCTCCCATTTTGGTGCCCCCTGATCCAGCGCATGGGGTCATATGCCCCTGCCCCCTTCGGTACGTCACTGCAAGCGACTCTCAGACGGCAAGCGACTCTCAGATGGTAATCAGGTCAAAATATACAAGGAGAGCCGAACAACCATTCAATTACGTTTCCCTTTGCAGCCATTGTAAAGCGCCTAGAAAGAGACTGAGTTCTCTGAGGGCGCTTTATCAAGTGCATTATTATTATTGCTATTAACAACTCTATAATGGAAATGCAGGAAGCTGCATCGTCCATTAGGGCACACTGTCGACAGAATATTCCAGCAGCAAACAGCTGAACCACTTTACCAACTGACGATCCATCACCTAGTTAATTTACTTTGGCACTGGGCAAGCGATACTAAAAAATGACCACGGATTAACACCCAGCGTACAGAGCTGTGTACCGTGGGCATGCAAGCAACCTGATGCAGTCAACCATCGACACCAATCAGAGGAGGGTCATACCTGTATCAACTCCTCTCTTGAGCTGAAATCCTTTACCATTATGTTTCTACCATCGCTGACTCTGGTCATGGACACGTGCAATCGTCCATTCACGATTTCATGGGCATTTGCAGGCAGAATCTCGTGCAAACCCTCACGAAGAAGTTGAGTAATGTCAAAGGTCGGGTGCATGGGGCCAAGGGATCGTGACCTAGCTTTGGTAGCCAGTCTTATAGTCCACTTCGTACAAAGTCCTACAATCAAAGACTAAGCAATACTGTGTGCTGTGACTGCATTCATCAGTGGGCTAGACATACAGTCTGTATACAACGGGTCAAGAGGTCACACACAATAAGGTTATTGGTACGGCTACTACACCCCCTCTCTCTTCCCTCCGCTTTTTTAGCTTCGGTTCAGTGCACATTCGTCAGGCTAATATGGCAAGCAAATGTAACTATAAGTCAGGCTACGTTTGTTGTATCTGTCTCTTCTCGTTCTTCTATTTACCAGTCTCCTTCACTCTTTCACTTGGTCTCTCACTTTTCACCTCGGTCAATTTGTCAGTAACTTACTTTGTTTGCACGTCTCTCACACTCACACGTATGCGTGAGCACACACACACACACACACACACACACACACACACACACACACACACACACACACACACACACACACACACACACACACACACACACACACACACACACACACACAGACATACACACACACACACACACACACACACACACAGACACACACACACACACATTGCCCCACTGTCAGTCAACGTCAGCATTCATTTTAAATATCTGCTCTCTTTCCCCTATCACCTTTCTCTTAATGTGTCATTATCTGGGTCAGTACCTGGCATCACGATATCCTGTAACACGAAAACATCTTTTAGTGTTCCTGCGATTCGTTCGTTGTGTGCATATGCCTGCTGAAACTACGCCGGCTGCTACTAACCATATCTACATGCTGACCGTGTCCATGTCACATTAACAATGTTATTCTTGATGGCATTGTGCATGTTACCATTAATCAACTGGCCATGCTTTCTTTACAACACTTGTAAAGTGCCTAGACAGATTCAGTTCTCTGAGGATGCCATATAATATATATCTCACACCATAACGACAACTACTCTCCTGCTGCCGACTGTGGCTCATCCTTTCCAGCGGTCCTGAGCTGCTACTTCCATGCTACACACTACCTCAACTGCTCTCCCGACTCTGCTCTCTGCTATGCTTCCCACTTTCTTTTTGTTGGGTGAGACGGAAGTCTGTTGGCTACCAAATGCTTACCAAAAGCCACATAGGCTGTGAGTGCGCTATACAAAACTCTCCTGTGTAACACCCACATAGTCTTTATGGCTTGGTGGAATTACAGTCGGAGAAACATTACATATGAGCCTTCTTCGAGACTTACAACTCCCAGAAAAACGACTAGCCTCAATGATAAGGCTGTGGGTCCAGAAAATGATGTTAAGGTTGTGGGTTCAGAAAACCAGTTTAGAGACCAAAACGTCCGATCGAATGGAGGCAACAGGACTGCATAGTCTACACTTCCATGTATGTGCCAGTAATTGCTAAGGCTGACAGTAAAAGATGCGGCAGATCCCTTCTGCTGCACGGTAGCCAAGGAACATGAGCAGTAAGTAGGCGGGGAAGGAGCTGCAGCAACTGCAACGGCGGTAACTAAACCAGCTGTTAGTAGTACCCATGCAGGCAAACTCTGGTAATAAAGTGTCGTCTAAGGGGTACCATGGATGAGTTTCCTGAAAAAAGAAACCGTCCATCAGCAAAGGCAATGCTAGCTATAAACGGCACAGGCTGTGTGGGTCTGTGATCGTATACACCCGACCTCTCCTTGGATGACATCGCTCGGGCTGATGTCAAGAGATAGCAACGCAATGCAGTAGTCAGCTGATTCAACATGCTCATTTATACAGTGGCAGGAAAATCTTGGCAGCTATCACCGCCACTAGCAACCGGCAATTGAAGCCCCTGTTACACAGTGAGTGAGTCTTGCTGCTGTCCTGCTTCTTGTCATCCGTCTTTTTCCATCTCTTCTTAATGCTCTTCCGTCTTTTTCCTTAAGTCTCGTTCCTACTCGTTTCACACCCAGAAAGGTCATGGGGAAATTGCGTCAGCTTACATGGCTCAATTTAACTAAATTTAAACCTTCTGCTACTACTTTTTCTCCCACTGCCTCATCAGCTGATTCTTGCATGGCAAGTTCGTAGTGTCCCATAAACAGGCATGAAACGTTTAAAATAATTTCACTGGCCAAGTCGTCCGCCATGGTTTTCAAAGCAATGAAGGAGGCAACTTCGACGGCACCTACGACTGCTCGGCCGTGTAAGACGAATGAATATCAAGCCAAAGTGCGTTCATTCTAGCCTTAGTCGTGACCAAGCAGTAGAACCATGCTCAGTTTCCGAGTCTTCGTTCAGTCTTTCATAAGTCCTGGACCGTCTCCTTTGGTGACGAGTGCACGAAAGACTGAAGTGCGACCGAAGCAGGACAGAAGCACGACTCGCAGTGTTATCTGCGGCTTACGATGTCTGCTACAGGACTCAAACCCACGACCCGATGTTTAGCTATAGCATTTCACACCAGGGCTAGCACCAATCGTTGCAGCGTTCTTGGTGAAAGATGACAAACTCGGGTTCAATCGCGGCAGCAAATGTAAAGCGCCTAGAAAGTGATCTGAGTTCTCTGAGGGCGGTATATAAAATGTATTATTATTATTTTTATTAAAACCACCGCGGCAATGACAAAAGATGTGCGTGCACGTGAGGTGGCGTGGGCAGTCAGTCGCAGAGGCAGAGGCACTGACAGTAGGCGGTAGCCATTGCTTGGCATGCAGCCAAGCGAAGTTCCAGCCTGCATACTAACGGAGCTGGAAACGGTAGCCGCTGAATGCCAACCCGCATTGCCCTCTTCCCGTTGCACTCGCACGCAGCTACGACGGCACGGTGCGTCCGAGCGACGACAAACGAAAAAGGGAGAGGACTGCCCCACCCTCTCGGTACCACGACTGGTCCGTCGTCAGCACAAGGGTCGCGAAGGGCACGGACCGTCCGGAGGCGGCCTACTGGGAGCGGTGCGGAGGTGAGCGGTGGCCACTAGGCGGCACCCGCGACCGCACTTAGGCAATGCCGCAAGCGCAGTCGCAGTAAACAAAGACGGCGGCTACGTCACGCACCAAGGCCGCGCGAACGGCCCTGGCGCCGACTGCCAGCGCTCCACCTACCGAGCGGGCAGTCGCACAGCACGAGGCACGCCACCATAGCGCCGGCGCTAGCGCCAGCCAGCTTGCCGTCCAATAAGTGCGGCGCGTTCTGCCGCAGGCAACTCGCCACGCCGATGTGATAAATGCCCATGAAGCCGCATCCTGCGAAAGCGAAATTCATCGCGTCCCCGGTTCGCGGCGGCTCCGGTGACGACACTCCTGTCCGTGCGTGGGCTTCAATTCGCCAGCCTGCGTCCGCTTTAGCTACCACCCAACGACGAACGGGGTCGCAGGCTGTCGCCGAACACTTAGCGCGTCGCTGCCTGCGCGAGCACTGGAGCGTGGCGAGCCGACCCGATCGACTAATGTAAACTCTGGCCGCGACGGAAACGACATGGATGTGCGCGCGCAAACACTGCCTCGCTCCGCCCCGAGATCGTGCTGGTTGGTCGGCACTCGGGCCCCTCCCTTGTACAGCCCGACCACGTAAACCCACCGCTGACCGGGTAGACCTTTCCGGCCAACCCCCGAAACCCGCGGCCGCCTTTAAACGACCTCGACCTAGCCGTGCATATGAGCGCGGCGTCGCTGCCCAGGCGACGCTTAGATTTGTTCAGAAAATTTGATTAAACAATGTGGTACACGGAACTCCTTTCTACTTGCAGGCTCAGGATTTACTAAGCTTTTCTTACGTGCTGGTATTGGTGAAGTCTAGTTAAGTGCCAATTTGTGACACTGCGACTAGAAAGCTGCCGGTGTACTTTTTATGTGACGCCTAAGCAACGTGCAGTATTCTCCAAGGGAAGGGTGCTCCCGCATTGTGGATTGACTGATGAAGGACTGAAGTGATCGTCGGGTCAGTCGTATGACGCAATCAGCTTAAGTGGAGGGTTCAGGAAATGCCGGGAGAAGCTATCGGAGGTGGAGGCTACGTATTGCCTGGCATACTCCGGGCGCAGTCGCCGCTATGCCGTCGTGCGGGTACTTAGCGTTGTCCAGCCCATTCAGAACGCTACAGGGGGGTAAGGCTTGGGCTGAGTTAAAGCCGGGTAGTCCTGTGGAGACTGCCTCCCCCCCCCCCGCAGGACCCGGTGTAGGGGGCTTGTCCAGATTTGGGGTTGGCATAAGCGGAAGAGAATCAAGAGGTAGTCCTGCCGACCCGCCGCCCTTCGCTGGCCGCCAGGCAGCGACTTGAGCGTTGTTGGGAAGACTGCGGTCTAGCGTATTATAAAAATAATAAAAACACCGCCGAGCTGGTTTGGTTCAGCGGCGAAGGTGCTCGCCCCGACCAAGGTGTGGCTGAGGTCGCGGGCTCGAGACCCGAGGCATATGTGAAGCGCCTGAATAGAGATTAAGTTCTCTTAGGGCGGTATAAAAATGAATTATATTTTTTATAATAATAATAATAAAGTATTTGATATAGCACCCTCAGAGAACTCAATCTCTTTCAAGGCACTTTACATCGGCTGCATCGTAGTCGCTGTAGTTAGCGAATTTTCGGGACTTCAGCCGCCTACCCATGACGCGAAATAAGCCGTAGGTCAAGCAGTCCAGCCACTAAATACGTATTAAATAGGAGAGGAGCGAGAGAGAGAGAGAGAGAGAGAGAGAGAGAGAGAGAGAGAGAGAGTGCCGAGGTGCAGACACTCACGACCCGCATTCGCGACGTTGCTAACAGGCTCACCGAATAAATTGTAGCCAAGATGCCCCCAGTTGGAGGCCGTAAGTGATTTACCTACGCCTCACACGCACATCGCAAGGACATCTAGAAAAGTTAAGACCTCTGGCACGGTTGTGCAGAGTGTAGAAAAGCGACGGCCAGTTCAGATGCAACCGGCCACAATTATGATAAATTGCCGTGCATATCGCAAGTTTCGCCTTTATTGCGGCCTCATTTGGCGTCTGGATTTAATGGGTAGCTGAGGGCTGAACCTGTGGACCATCGAGGAATTACTACGTTCCTCGTACATCCCTACGTGTACTCACGACCAGCTTCAGTAGCAACTATTCGGTTTACTACCGCTTGCAAGCAAGTAACAGTTGATACACCGAGAATATTTACCAGTGAAAATAAACAAAACAACCTTATAAGTCATGCATGGACTTTAGATGCACACATTCAGATTGAAAGTTCAGCGCAGCTACTATTGTTTAAACAGAATGAGATCAGACAGTATCTTTCGGAATCCTGTTCTCAAAGCTCGTTCTCTGTGATGCCTCACTAAATGGTTTTGGGCAAGTCTTAGCGAGCATTCTGCTAAACACTTAATCAGTAGTTTATTGCGATTATTTTCAACCGTTGTGTCCACCATGTGTGAGAAAACGCATTCAAAACATACTAATCAGCAACATTAGACACCAATGCTGCCGACATCACCGTAAGCAGGCTAGGAAATGGCAGCAATCTGCCCTCGGTTCCTGCAGCCAACCTCTAGAGTTTCAGTCTCCTTGCACAGCTGAAGCTTTGCAGCTTTGTGAAGGATTCAGCAGCCCGCCCGCCCCCCCCCCGATCCTTCAGCTCCACTTAAGGATACAACGCTGCCCGAGGTAGCCAAGAGCGGTAACACAATTCGTGAAGTTTGTTCGCCTTTTTACCATTATCACTGCATAGCCAGCGTAACATGCCGTTGAGGTACGCTAGTACTTCAAAAAATGCTGGGCCCAATGCCGCTACGTCGGCAAGCTCCTGATCACATGAGCTGTGTGAGCTTTCAATGAATCTCTACTTTCGTGCAGTATATTGGTGAGCCGTGAGGGCACAGTAGGTAAGGCGTTTACTTTTTAAGGCCTCGGTACAGAGGTCGTGGTTTCGAGTCCTGCAGTGGGCGATCCTTTATTGTCGCTGCAAGTGATGGTAATATCCATAAAGGCTCTTCTGTCGCCATACAAGAGAGGTTGTTGAGTCAGCTAGACATTTTTTATATCTCCTCACCATCGCGTGTGGATTTTGTAATGTCCGAACCACTGTCATCTTGTAGTGCACAGTTGTCTGGCACTTGCACGTGGTACCTCATCGCCAAGGCCTGTATGCAGCAATACATTGGCTATTGGCTATTGAGATGTTGATGTTATTACTGTCCTTTGCTAAGATAGCCTAGATGAAAATTTGCTCATGATCATGGCTTAGCCTTATAAGATATCACATATCATAAATAGAGCTGAATCTTGAACTGCTGAGTTTTGACACATGTTTATGATGCTGCTTGTGCGTGGAAGCAGCCACTAAAGCTCTCTCAAGGTTCTCTGTCCACGAGACCTGTTATGCATCTCTCGACTTCTTCTAGAAGTTGTATTTTGCATAGACAATTGCCTTTTCTGATTAGTGCTTTGCGGCCTGTGCTCAGAGGACTTCAAGAGTTTATGATTATCCCTTGCTCGAAGCCGCTCGCTTAATAAGCTACAGCAAAGCGCCGCAGACAGTTGCATCTAAAGCCTCAGCACGTACCTCTTGCTCGACATTTTTCGCCACGATCAAGACCAAAAACGAAGAGAGAGGTCAATTTACGAATTAGGCGTCGACTGTGCTGTCACTGCAAACTAAGCCACTGCAGCATTACTTCTATCTTGCTTAGTGTCAGGTTTCCCTACCTTTACAGTTTTCGTGGAAAAATTGAATGGATAGACATATTCACTTTTCGTATCTGAGAGCTCAGGCATGCTTCCAGCAGCTGCTTCTAGATGGCCCGTTCGTCAGCAGCTTGCGATTGGGAGATGTGGAGTTCAAGAAATAAAAAAAAAATGTATACTGGTGCACGTCTTTGATACATCGTACTGCTCATTTAATTCAGTTTTCGAAAGTTTAACATTCAGATCTTACCTTGTTCATATGTTCAGGAAAATAAAATATTGTTGGAAAAGCTAATTCTGCGAGCCGGACGAGTTTTTCAGATAAGTCAAAGCACTTTGGGGCAAAATGCTCTCAGCACAATCGAGATATCTGAGCCGTGAAACCCTTTCTCCGAACAATTTTTATCCAGAGCTTAGGTCTTTCGGGATAAATATGTGGAAATCTGAAAAGTAAGTATGAGGCAGGGCTGGTGGGCAATGAACTACAAATAGAAATTAGAATTTTTCGCATCCAGATAGCCAATTTTGGCAACACCACCTGCGAAGCCTCAGGCCAAGTTCAGACCCATATGATTTCCATCTGCGTATCGCATTGTCATTACACAATTAAACATTACTCTGACGAGAGAAAAAACTCGCATAGGGTGATAACGGTAAGCGATCCCCCACACTTTATTGCGGCCACAACACTCCGCAGCCAAGAAATCGAGTATCCACGAGCATCCACAGCAGCACCGGGCCCAGATGAGATCTTTTAAGGGTTCCTCTGTTTCAAGCAGTCCCGATAGTCCCGGCATGGGGCCTGTTCATGATATTGGTAAGTGATTAGGACCTATGCTTCGAGGATGTGTAATGTGGTGGCAAAAACAAGGATTTAGCTTATTCAATACCTAGTAAGACAACTTCAGTAGAGCTTCAAAGCTTTCATCTACTTATAGCAGGCAATCGGAAAGTCTCGCGATATTGTTCAGGTATTTAAAAAAACAATGGACCAACGAAAAGAAGCCATGCGATACAGTTCCCAAGTATGGGCGTTGGGCTAGCGGGAATGTTACTCGTACCAGTTCGTCATTGTCTGAGGCAAGGCAGCAAGCACAAACGGAAATGCATACATCACACCACTTCTTGCCGAGCTGCATAGCTCCCATTGAAGCAGCGCATCTGCTTCAAGGTTCTGTCACTTACTTTTAGATCCCTTCATTCTCTGGCTGCAGCCTACCTATCAGAACTACTCCCCACCAGGCCAATCATAGTACAACTCGCTGTTCTGAATCAAATCGGTAAGCTACACCTTCTACGAACATAACAACCTTCGGAGACCGTGCATTTAGTTCACATGCTCCCAATGCCTGGAGCTCACTCCCGACTGAAGTTACGACATCCCCTGACACGGTGGCATTTAAAAAGAAGCTTAAAACGCACCAGTTCTATTACGGTATTTACTGAATCCTTTTCATTCTTCCTTTGTGTGCATATGCGTGCTGATAATGTGCCTGCAGCTACTAACAGTAACTACATGTTTACTTTGCGCGTATACAAAATATTGTGCTTTATAACATTGCGAGCTTTACCACTAATCATTTGGTCATGTTTTGCTTATAGCACCCGTAAACTGCATAGAAAAAGATTCAGTTCGCTCAGGGCGCTATACAATGTATTATTATTATTATTATTATTATTGCTTAAACTCGCGACCTCGTCGTTTAAAGCGAAAGCTCCTTACTTACTTACGAAAGGTCCTAGACTCAGCGGCATGACTATGTGTCATATGCTGATATTTTGCGATAACGATGAATACTCGCACGTCACCGGATTACTGCTTTTGTTGAGCGTGCCTGGTGTTTTAGTGACTAACGGAAGCCCTCCCCCCGCGCCATGCCGTTGATATTTTAATGATTATCGAAACTCGGCGCCAAGGTGCTTGAGGGCTAGCGGTGGTGGGCGGCTGAACTATGATGACTGCTGCAGCACATCGGGCGGTAGAGGCCACCTGGCGGTGACCTCTGCGGGGGTTTGGCAAGCTAACCAATACCTAACCCGCGGCACAACCTCCTGTGTGACGCATGCGCGCTTTCGCTAATCTAGTGGAGTACAGACAACCCTCGTTTATCGCGGTTAATCCGTTCCAGACGCTACCGCGATAGGTGAATTTCCGCGAAGTAGGATTTTTTATTTATAAATCGAATATTTTTGTAGTTAAAGCATAGAAAACTTGATTACTACCTAAATGCGTTTTTCAACATTATTATAGCCTCTAGACGTGAAATTACACCCTTTTGTCACCATTACACTCGTATCACCTAATATAAAATATTAGACAAAATAAGACATATTTGACGTTAAAAATATCATTTTATTATTGTACGTTTAATTACACACACAGTTCTTACGCACAACCACAAACCTATGAAAATGCTGCAACTTGTTTGAGGATGAAGCGATTAAGATGAAGTGATGTACAGCCCAGCAAAGAAGAGCAAGGTTACGGCTCCTATGCAGACCCGACTTCAGTAGGAGAGAGTTCAGGTGGTGCAGTATCTTCAGCAGGTGCGTCATCGTTTTCTTCCGCTGAAGGAGTACTAGGCATAGGCAGTGGGTGTCTGGGTGCACGGCTGAAGAAAATCTTGATAGGCTGTTGCTGGAGCTGTCTTTTCATACGCGTGTGGAGGCTTTTGCAGGGTTCAATCGCTACATCAAGTGCAATCCGGAACCGCAATGCGAGCATCATTTGTGGGTCCCATTCGCCAATCATGTCCTGTACTACCTTAATAGTTCTCACGACTTGTAAGAAACGCTCAAGTGTAAGGCCAACTTCCTCCTCCTGACCCCCCCCCCAGGAACATCTGGCTGGTCTTTATTCTCCTTCTCACTCGCAGATTTAGCCATCTCCAGCAGATCCTCGTCAGCTAAGAAGGCCGACTGCGTCTCCAGCAGCTCATCCACATCATCGCGGGTCATATCCCCGAAACTTTCTCCCGGCATCCGGGCTAGCCTAACTACCTTATCCACTGCTGAGTTGCCTATATCCTCTGGGGTGAATCCTCTGTAGTCGTGGACAATTTCAGGCCACAACTTCTTCCAGATGGCCTTCACGATCTCCGTCTGCATGTCATTCAAAGTGGCCTAGATGTTCATCAGACAAATCGCGACGGTATACTGCCGCCAGTACTCCTTCAGCAAGAAGTTCTCCTCAAGGTCCATGCCTTCGACGAGGTGCTGCAGGTGTTTCGCGTGTAGAGGGCCTTAAACGCGCGAATAACGCCTTGATCCATGGGCTGCATCAGCGAAGTGGTGCTGGGAGGAAGGAACTTTTTAATGAATACACAGTTTTTGAAAAACCGCGATATAGGGAAGCCCCAAAAGTCGAAGCGCGAAGTGGCGATGGACGACTGTATAAACACGGCCCGAGAGGAATCAGACTGAGTTTGATCGCTTACATTTTCGCTTGTGCTTCCACGACTCATTATTCAACAAAGCTTCTTGTGTGTTTTCGTTGGCTTGGCGAGTCTCATTCTGTCAAATGACTTGATATCTACGAAGATGTTTCGAAAGTTATAGAATTGGTCTTGAAGCTTTATATTGATTTCTTGATATAAAAAACTAGTGCTTTGTGTCAGATCTTCTTTTCTTATCCAAGATTGTCGAAAATATTTCGCCAAACAGCTTGTATAGCACATCAACAAGAATGATTTATCAGAAAAGTTTCCCTCGGGATTCAAGCGACGCCGTTCCACTGAAACTGCTCTTCTTTGAGCGACCAATCGCATTCGAGGCACCTATGACGATGGCAACGCCACTGCCTAGGACCTGCTCGATCTGTCTGCAGAATTCTACACTATTGATCGCAACAATCTGTTTGAAGGGCAGAGAATGACTGGCGGCGTCGACTCTCAAAGCGATCATAGATTTAGTTTATTCTCGCGAGGGAAATTTTTGAATTACAAAATGCAGAGCGATTGGAGGCCGTTTCCTGTGAGAGTAAGTTCTGAACAAGAATTTTGCCTCGTGCGGGAAGCACTCTTGGCAAACTTTGGTTGGTGCTTACCCACAATTAGAAGGTACGAATCCAAGTCCTCCATCGATTGAGCTGCCGTGTGACTACTTTATATTCGTCACTCGACATTTAACTTTAAGAGCTCCGGCTTGAAATATCCACGTATGTGCTCTAGCTGAATCCCGGTGTACTACGCGGAAAACAACAGTCAACCTTTTATCTTAAGTCAACCTATATAAATTTGAGTGCGAGTCTGTAAGTGAGCGGGTCCATCCCGAAACGAGTCATCGACGTCACACTTGCGTTGTGCCCGTTTTGGCATTTATAGTACTACTCTGACGGTACAGCTATGACTATGCATGATGATATGCATGACTTTACGCAACGACAACTACTCTCCTGCTGCTGACTATGGCTCATCCTTTCCAGCGGTCCTGAGCTGCTACTTCCATGCTACACACTACCTCAGCTGCTCTCCTGACTCTGCTCTCTGCTATGCTTCCCACTTTTTCTTTATTGCGTGAGACGAAGTCTGTTGGCTACCGAATGCGTACCGAAAGCCGCTTAGGCTGTGAGTTGGCTATACAAAACTCTCCTGCGTAACACCCACGTGGTCTTTATGACTTTGTGGAGTTACAGACGGAGATACATTACATTACATTACATATACAGCTATGATGGTACAGCTAAGGATAATTGTGTCGAAAACGGAAGATAATGTATCACTAGCTTGCATTTGCAGCGACACCATGCACTCTCATAGTTAAACTTGAACATGCACTTGGGAATGAATGATAAAATAGCGACGATCGGGCTTATGATCAGCGCTTTTCGTAATTACGCATGTAATTGCTGCGGATATTATTCACGGTCGAGCGGATAAAAATGAACAGCCTGACCGGAAAATGACAGGCTTAGGGAAGGTCTGCTGGTCCGTCTGTGGGTCAATGCGGCTATGCGTTTGTGCAGCTATACACTTATATGTATGGTCTTACATTTTTGTATTAAATTTGCCCGCGACAGCTTCGCGAATAGATGCTTTGCCGCGACTTTTGCTGATGAACTTTGCCAGTCGACGATCAGTCTTGCTTCTGTCCTACTTTTGTCCTGCACGTATCCTGCTTCAGCCTTCTTCCTTGTACGAAGCTTGCAAGGTAATTTAGTCTTAAGTATTACTTTGTACGTGGACCATCCCCTTGGGAAATGGCTTTTGTTAGGCAGGTAGGAAATGGCCCTCCGCGATGTTCCTCCCGATGAATTTAAATCTTCCCCGATTACCTTTTTCGTACGCCGTCTCACGATTTGATTTCTGTATGAAGAGTTCCTATTGTACCATAAACTGAGACTCTCGCGGAACACCTCTACGATTTTGCCGGTTAAGTCATCCGCCATATTTTTCAAGGCAATTTAGTAGGCGTGCCCTTGACGGCGCCTATGATTGGCCGTTTTTTCAGTCTCGCCTCAGTCTTAGCTAAGAAGTAGAACCATGCTTAGCTTTTGAGTCTTCGTTCAGTCTTCCGTAAGTCTTCGCACGCCGCAGTCTTGGAAACGTGTGCAACAAAGACTGAAGCAAGGCTCAAACAGAACAGAAGCAAGACTACCGGAGTAAATGAGGCTTTTACCTGTGACCTTCTTTAAAATGTTCTCCGATGTTTCTGCATGCGATGTGGCTACCTTAATAAGGTCTAGCAAAAAGAGCTTGTCTCCTGAAGACCCTATACCCTCATCTCTGTGGTCTTTGCTAGCAGACCAACTTAGCCCTGCCATAACCAAGATTTTTAATGCTTCTTTGGGAAAAGGGGTCGTCCCCAAGTCCTTCAAATCGGCAATCGTTAGACCCATTCTTAAAAAGCCTGGATTAGACACAGAGGTCCTTGCAAATTAATGCCCAGTTTCCCTTCTTCCTTTCTTATCAAAGGCTCTTGAAAAGATTGTAGCTAAGCAGCTGGTTAAAAATCATGAAAATAATGGAATATCAGAAACATTTCAATCAGGGTTCAAGAGGCAGCACTCCACTGAAACTGCTCTCCTTCGTGTTAACAATGACATTCTACGTGGCGATGACGACGGGAATGTCACTGCCCTAGCTCTGCTAGATCTGTCCGCTGCCTTCGACACCACTGATCACGATGTTCTGCTTGAACGATTGAGGACAACGATCGGTCTGGCAGACGAAGCACTGGCGTGGTTTAAATCCTACTAGTCTGATCGTGTTCAATCCGTGTTGTGTGAGGGTCAGGTCTCACACACGAAAAGGGTCACCTGTGGAGTCCCTCAAGGGTCTGTACTCGGTCCCTTGCTGTTCTCCATTTATACACAACCTCTGGGAAAAGTGATTAAGGCCCATGGAATAGGATATCACTTTTATGCTGACGATACTCGGCTGTATTTGTCATTCAAACCGTCGGAATCTGCAGCAGCAACTGATAAACTGAATACTTGCCCTTCCGACATTTGATCCTGGATGTAAGAAAATTTCTTGAAGCCAAATGGCCATAAAACAGAACTACTGCTCACAGGACAACCTAAGCGTGTGGCTGGATTAGAAGGCTTTGCTCTTCTAATAGGTGATGCTGTTAGACGACCACCAGCACGTGCTCGAAATTTAGGTGTCGTTTTAGAAAGCTGCCTCAATTTTAAAAGCTTCATTCAGAAGACTGCCTCTACAGCTAGCCATCACGTCCGATCCCTATCTAAGATTAGGAGTTGTCTTCCACAGTGGCTTGCAAAATATTTAACTAGCTCCTTAGTTCTGTCCCGGCTAGATTATTGTAATTCCCTTTTGGCTGGGCTACCAAAATGCAACTGGGCCACTGCAGATAGCTATGAATGTGGCTGCAAGGCTAGATTCCAGATGCTAGTTCCAGAGGTTTGACCATGTGTCTCCTTTGCTAAAAGAGCTAGGATGGCTGCCGTTTGATCAACGGATACAGAGCAAAGTTCTTACGCCGACCCACAAGGCCAGCCACGGCTTGGCTCCTTCGTACCTAGCTGAACTGCTGCATCAGTTTCATCCTGTTCGCGCCCTCAGGTCCTGTGTGGACAATAAATTAGCTGTTCCATTCCTCCGCTTAAATACCGTTGGCGACAGAAGCTTTAGCTCTGCAAGTCCTAGACTGTAGAAATCGCTTCCACAATTCGTACGAAACGACAACTACTCTCCTACTGCCGACTATGGCTCATCCTTTTCAGCGGTCCTGAGCTGCTACTTCTATGCTACTCACTACCTCAACTGCCCTCCTGACTCTGCCATGCTTCCCACTTTCTCTGTGTTGCGTGAGACGAAGTCTGTTGGCTACCGAATGCGTACCGAAAGCCGCTTAGGCTGTGAGTTCGCTATACAAAACTCTCCTGCGTAATATCCACGTGGTCTTTATGACTTTGTGGAGTTACAGACGGAGATACATTCCGTGAACTCAATAAGAATGACAGGCTGATGTCAATCGGCTGGTCACATTTTCGGAGTAAACTCAATATCGAGCTTTTTTCCAAGATCGGCGAAGCAAGTTGATGCAAGTAAGCAACTCATTCAATGTTATCTATAGGATGCTTTTAGCTGCTAATGTCAATGGCTTGTAGGTGCTTACATACTTCCTTAGTAATTACTGCTAATGTATATGGTCTTAGACGTACTCTTTAACTCGTTTGCAACATACATTACTTTTCTCATGGCCTTTAGCGCGTTATAGGCAGCTAATTTGCTATATATGCTTACTTATCTAATGATCATTAATTTTTGTGGGTTATTTGTGCTCACGTCAATCGACCGAGTAGGGATGCTTCTTCCCGAGTTAGTCTTCCAACATGGTCAGTTTTATGTTGCATTGATTTGAAACTGGTAAAATCCGTCGTAGCGACGGCTTTTCCAATATTAAAATCGTTGCGGCTGAGCCTTTGTTCAGCTATACGCATACATGCGCCATTTTACAAATTTTCAAATTGAATATCATGTACCCGCGATTTTTGCATGTAAACGCTAGTAATAAGAATATAATTTATATGGTGCCCCAGGAGAATTGAATTTCTATTCAGGCTCTTCACAACCCGCAGCAGGAGAACCAACAATCAATAGTCAATAAAGATCACGGCACCCTGCCAGGGCAAGCGTGCACAAGCTCCCAAGCTATCACTCCAAGAAAAGCATGCACAGGCACACAAGAAGTTACCCACACAAAGCCACCAGAGCCGGTTTAACCACAGGCCAACACCGTGCATCGAATTGTACGCAGGCGAAATCTCAAACCAAACTGGAAAAATTTCGATGTGTGCATGCGTGTCTGTGTGTATATGTGTTTGTGTGTGTGTGTGTATGTGTGTGTGTGTGTGCTTGAGTGTGTGTGTGCGTGTATGTGTGTGTGTATCTCTGTCTGTAACTCTACAGAGCCACAAAGACAAGTGGTTGTTACGCAGGAGAGTTTTGTCTAGCGCACTCACAGCTTAAGCG